>OW028673.1:41444166-42732500 GCA_932294315.1 Epinotia nisella
TGGTCGATCAAATGTTTTGCTTTATTGGCTTGCCGTCTTAATGTGCTAAATTCTTCCACCAGTTTGGTTACACTTTACACTCCATGATTTCTGTGCAATTGTGAGTATTATACTTTTCCTTTAACTGTTTTAAAATTTCTTGATCATCTGTGTTATCCGTTTGTGAAGATTTGTTTTGGAAAGTTGATAAACACATATGTTTTATTCATTAAAGTGTGACATGTAAAATACTTCCAAACAGCAAAAATCTTCAACATGCTTCGTCATGATTTGTTTTTGTATTTTTCCTCCGGGTTAAACAATTCGTCTCTAACGACGCTACTTTGCGATAGCACAGGATCTGTACCAATTTGTGAAGAGAATGAAATGAAGTGAAAAGACGTTTCCTGCAAGTCTCACAAACATTAGCAGTAGATGAAACTCTCCACTTTGTAGCTAAACTCATAGAAATTTTCCTAAGATTTTTTGTCTTTCGATGAATTGGCAAATGGGATGGATTAATACATTGATAACCGTAGTAATTCATTGTATAACAATCACTTAATATGCTCGTATGTACACAAATTATTACAACACGTAATCATATTTTCTTTTTATAATCGTAATTACAAAAACGTACTGTTTGTGAACCAAGCGTCACTAAGAAAAATGGAATACTTCGTTATTGTCGCTCTTGCATTTAACGTCGAATCTTATAACTTATAAAGAACAAAATATTAAAAATGTTATCAATAGTTGGCCGCTTGGCGTGAAATGCCCCATATGCGTATAAGTAATTTTACTTTCTAAAGCAGATGGCAGCAGCTGCCACAGATAATCGAACGATACTTGATTATCTAATCGAGGACTGCTGGAAGGCAGTGCTAGACTACGTGCCGGTCGAGGACATCATACGGACTTATTCCAAATATTAGCAAATTCTATAACTTAGCATCATTTTCGCTGGTCGCTTGGCGTGAAATTCCCCATATGCGTATAAGTAATTTTACTTTCTAAAGCAGATGGCAGGAGCTGCCACAGATGATCGAACGATACTTGATTATCTAATCTAGGACTGCTGGAAGGCAGTGCTAGACTATGTGCCGGTCGAGGCCATCTTACGGACGGACCGAGGTAGTCTTGAACTAGAACTTGCGACATAAGAATCAGTGGTCCTTTAGCTTTAGACTAATTTTACGTATAACTTTCGACCATGCGCATGAATTATGGTTGCACAATAATAAGCTGATGGCAGTATCGGACTGATATTATCGGACAATGTGAACAGAGGCTTACGCATCGCTACAAGTTAATATTGGTCACTCTCCGTTCCATTCAAGCCTTAGAGCAGCGGGCAGGGTTGGGCAGTATTTGAATTACATGTATGTATTTGAAATACAAATGCGTATACGTATTTCAGATACTACTTGGAGAAGTATTTGGTATTTCAAATACTGCACTAACTTGTATTTAGTAATGTTTGAGTTTTATTGTGATAACAGTGGATAACATTTTAACATTGTGACTATTATTACTCTTTATATTTTATTTTGTATGATTATGATTATTTTTACTTTAAGTTGTAAAATACATTTGCACAAAAATACATTTTATTCTGTGTAATGTATGAAAAGTATTTTATATCTAAGGTTATCTAAAAAATCCTGGCCAGAATAAAAAAAACATTATTTTTAACATTGCACTCAATATTTTAACGACTCAATATTTGGAATACAAAATATTTCTCCTAAGTATTATTTGAAATACAAAATATGTGTTTACATTTCAAATACATGTAATTGAAGGTACTGCCCAACCCTGGCTGCGCGGCCTCCCAGTACTCATGTACACCTTGTATGATTACGGCGGGTTAGGATCATTAGGACTTGGCTTTTATTGTTGTTTTCTACAACAATTTCATGAAACTAGGGAGTTAGGTGATTTAAACATCTACCGACAGCACTAAACCTACCCTATCCTAAGGAACTTGTCTCCACGGCCAAGGAAATGATTAGAATAGAAAAATGTATTGTATAAAACCGTGTAGGTACAAAGGTAGGTAAGAAGCATTATATGGGTGTCCCAACAGTTATACCCTTTTCCGGCATACAATTTTAAATCTTAACTTAGGTACAATGGAGGTGTGTTTTATAACATGATTTTAATTTATTAAGATGACGGACTGAACGAATCAAAAAAGTGGATCTACCCAAACCCTTCCTTTAAGTTCTTACAACAATTGGATACTTGCCAAAAAAAAATTTAGTCCGTGAGTTGGATTATCAAAAAATATTGGGCACGTATTTTTTCATTTGTTTATCAAACATAAACTGACAAAGATATAGCCCGTTAAAGTTCCGTGTGACGTCACATTATGGTACACTTTTTAGCATAATGTGACGTCACAGGGAATTTTAACGGGCTATATCATCATCATTTTTTGTTTAACCCTTTTCCAGGCCGGCAGTTGGAAAATGACAATCGGATGTCAGTCTTATTCATTGACATTAAGATATTATGTTTGACAAGCAGTTTGTGGTCGATATAACGCCTCTGCCTGGAAAAGGGTTAATTGACACACACAAAAATACGTATCCAGTATTTTTTACCCTGGAAAGTACCCAATTGTAATTGAAACCTTTAACTTCAACTTTGTCCCTAAAGGGTAAAGGTCGCCACTGATGAAATGCCCATCAAGGAAAAGATTTGGACGACTAAAACGGTTATGAAATGATTATTTTACCCTTGGATTACCTTTAAACTTTATGATAGATTAATTTTACAAATTATATGCGCACATGGCGGGAATCAGTTGACAGATCGAGATGTAAACTTGAAATAATAGATTATATGAGGTTTGAAATTCATAAATGGTATATCTCGACTTATCAAGTTTTTCCCGCCGTGTACAGTCAAGGGCACCAACTATGTTACACCACAGAGTCTCAAAAATATGTAGACATACCTTATTTCTGCAACAATAAAGTAGTAGTATACAAATTTATGAAACTGAGTGAATACATATTGGTGCCCCACTGTACCATTGAGGTAACATTAGTTTATCGATAATAAACGCACTACAGGGCAAAGTTTGCTACGACGGTACGGCAACTAAAATAAAACAATTGGTCAGGGGACGAATGTCTAGCAACACGAAGCCGTCGGACTACGGATGAATGTCCACCAGAGATGGCGTAGCTGTGGTTTCATCTATTTGACATCTAGCTATGCTGTGAGATATCAAATACATGATAATGCACTATAAAAACAAAGTTTTAACCTACTTTAATTCAGTACTTCGCCTTATTTGAAGAGTTCTCCAGGATCCCATCGTCAGTTCTCGACCCGAAGGCCATGGGGACCACCTTGGTAGGTTAGCCTTTCAAACAAAAAATGAATTTTCCAAATAAAAAGGGATACATAAAATATCAAAGATTCCGACGAATAGTTCCTTTTTTGAAGTGTTAAAAACAGCTTCTCACATACATATCTGGTGGATATAATCACCCTAAGTGGCGCGACGTCACTGACGACTGTGTCCTAGAACACTGTCCCCTAGTGATTTAAATACAGCTTTCCACCACTAAAAAGTTTCTCTTTGTATCCATTATTTATGACTTAGTTTTGTACAATTTTATAATTTATTTGGCGAAAACCCCGTTGCAATTTAGCATTAATTTATTAAATATAATTTGTTAAATAGTTTTAATGTAGATCTCATGTGGGTGTCGCGTGAGTCGTGACGACCTTCGATAGTGGCTATATTGTCAAACGTTTTAGCACCGTTGTACATTGTCATGATAGCACATGTTAAATCAATGTGCACATAAAATTGTGTCATCGTACTTGACACGATTGTAATAGTAAAAATCCGGCTCAGGATAGATAAGGTAACCGTCCGCATGCTCGACGCTGCACTAGTATATAGCATGGGCACTCTATGTCAAAGTGACATGGCTTAAATTCGAATGAAGCAAAATCCTCTTAGTTCGATTTTAACCCATATTGCTTTGACATAGAGTGCCCATGCCATATACTAGTACAGCGTCGAGCACTCGGACGTTTACCTTACTTAGATAAAAAGTATTACTAGGACATTTTACATGAACGATGCGACAAATCTGCTCGGAGTTCGATTTGTTTCGGTTATTTTTAATACTATTATATTATATTGTTCACATTGATTGAGGCACGAATTTAAGAAATTGTGCTGTATCTAATTACTGTGCTTTCTGATAAAAGATTTAGTTGTTTTATGCCTGGCTCCTATTTAACTGTAGTGACAACATTTTCTAGCAACAGTAACTAGTATCCAACCAAGATATGGCGGATCCCATTGTGTTTACAAAGTTTCATGTTATTTGTATGGAGAGTCGAGCGTCCTGGCGACCCTTAAATGTACAGCGAATCATCTGTCATAACTTTCATGTGACAATAGGGATACGTAATTGCTACTTTATGGCCAGTAATGTAAATGGCATTTTCGTCGTTAAGCATATTTTTCTGCCTATTTTCTTCTGGGGTAGGTACTTAATAATAAAGTTCGAGTCAGTTGTCACTGACAACGGTGATTCGCTGTCTGTACGTTTCTGAGTGAAGCTTTAAGGATCGCCATAAGGCAACATCACTACTTATCGACCCAGTAATGTACGTCATTGGCAATTTGTCATGGTCACGTGACAATTGTCACGACGGTCAAGTAGGGGCCAGATTTTAGCACATTAAAATGTCACGTATCAAGTCAGCCTCCAAACTATAAAATGTGTTTATTTTATTGCACGCAGTGGTACGTGTTTATATGGGAATACAATTGTGATTTGTACAATTTAGTTTAATATCGCGTTCACGGGAAGCGAGAATGTTGATTAAAATTGTTAACCTAGCTTAAGCGTAGATATTAAGAGCTTATTTGTTAATGGTCACAAGGAATACAGTTATTCTTTGATCAAACACTTTCACCTCTAGCCGCCCAAAGACGTATTAAAGGGCATCCTACCCTTCAGTGGAATTTATTCCATTCGAAAAGAGCTCGTGATTCTGAGAAATAACATTAAAGTAAAAAATGTAGTGACGATATTTTTAAGGAGAAGTTCAAATAATTAAATTCGTAGTGTGAGTTTATTCCTTCATTTATGAACACGTTTATATCTGATATCACCCTCTACAATGTATACTTATCTATCTCATTGGCTAAAAAAACCAAGTCGCTGGTGATATTTTCGAATAACAATGTGCCTTTCCATTGTCCTTTTGTAAATTATACACATATTGACAAAATATTTTAATATATTCATAACTTTAGAAACGTGATGTCTATATGACCCCAACAATAATCCGAAAATAGTACGGATAAACTAGTCTTATGAATGTCAAAAGGGGACTAATTGGAGTATTGTATAGTAAAAGAATGTGTGCATAAGCATAAGTATCTTAATAATAGTTATAACAGTCGAGATGCATTCACTAGCCAAATCTTAATTCCAATGTAGCCTTTGTATAATCTTCGGCACCAAATCAGAACCTGCGCAATAGATTTTCGGGTGTAATCTGAAGTGGAACGGGGTTATCTGAGCATGTGCACTAGTGAACAGGCGCAAATGCCGCCATTTTGGTTTTACTTTGGTGCTGGGGATATATTTGCCCATTCCTACCGAGTCAATATTGTCAAGTTATATTTTAACATGACTTATAACTGGTAAATTTTACGCATAGCAGGTTATACGTCTGAGAATCATATTAGATTTGATGATCGACGTAAAATTTTATGCCGTAAAACATGGCCATAAAAGTTGTAACCAGGGCTGAACGGGATATATTTGAGATGTACAGCCATTTGTACATTTGTATCACCGATATTTTATCACATAATCACCGGATATGATTAGGTAGTTACTGTACAGTCACGGACTTCAATCGTAGAGCCATTTAGAGCTCACCTTTTGCTGGATATTCATAGCTTAACTATTAAAAACCAACATTAGTTGACACCTAAATGGCTCAACGATTAAAGTTCGTGATTGTACAGTCAGCATCAAAAGTAACTACGCAATCGAAGACGTCAAAAGTTGTTATTCCCTTTTAATAGACTTGACTTCTTCCTTCACGTAGTTACTTTTGATGCTGACTGTACAGTCGACGCCAAAAATACGTTTACACGTTTGCACCTTATTCCATTGCAATAAGACGAATAGTGTAAACGAATTTTAGGCTTCGACCGTATCTACACTATAAGTTCGGGTCGAAAAATATTTTCTGCCGCGATACTGACAGATGAACTTTGCGGTGCTTTGACAGTGCAGTCAACGTTTGGCACCGTGTAGGGCCTAAAGGTTCTGTTAACAGAACATCGAGCATTCGCCGTTCAACGAACAGAGCCAAGCATAGAGCCAAACATCGCTACGAACATTTTCACGATCATTCTAGCGAACGCGTAAATGCTGTGCATACAATAACAAAATTGCTCGGCCTGATGATGATGAACCTGCGCGAATTCCGCCATCTTAGTTCTACTTACGTGCCTTGGTTATAGTATAGCTCGGGTTATAGTACTTACAATTATTATGGCCTCAATACAAAGGTAGCTCATACAGTGTTAAATAAGTTGATACAAAGGTGATGTGACAAAATGTACTGGTAACAACTCCGTGTTGTAACCAGATTGATTAAACTAAGGTAAATGATATAAACCTGTGATTCTTAATAATAAATTGAAAGAGACGCAGCCATATAATAGAGCACGTTGCATATTTTTAGTAAGTTATTGCGTGATGTGCCCACGCCACGGCGCCAAGAAAGAACGACTATAATAGTGATATAGCGTACAGTCGAGTTCTCCAATATCTATACAGACAACCTTTCAAAAATATCTACACATGTGTCTTATGTCAGCAGTAATAAAGCCTGTGTACAGATATTTTTGTCTGTATAGATATTGGAGAACTCGACTGTACCTACGCTATGAAGGCTCGGCCACAACGAACGGCGGCGGCGGTGCATCATACGTGGGAGCGAGAGATCGGATCGGTGCCTCTCGCTCCCGCGCATGGCGCACACGGTGTGGATGTCAAGTTCTCAAGGTCACCTTCATGATTTCAACCAAGGTTCATATTCACTTTTACGGAATAAAAGTTGCATACCTATAGTTGTCTCTTTCGTAAGAAAAGAATGGCGTCCAGTTATTTTAAACGTCTCTCTCTATTGTATCTCTCTCTTTCTAAGGAGCTAAGCAAGGTGCCTTAATGTTGTGTTCTGTTGTTACCGTGTTGAAACTGATTAAAGTAATGTTTTGATTTGAACATTGAGTTTTATTCGATCGACTGTTCGCTATTTCGTTTCACGTCTCCTATGTCACTCAAGTCTATTTACGCCAGCGCCTAATGTACGATTGTCACAGGCCGGAGCGTGCCTGAGCACATTTTACAAGTTGCCAACTGAATTTCAAGCTCCCATTCAGCGCCACTCACGACACGTTGTCGTGATCGCGGAGCGCGCGCTAGACGCCGGTCACGACAACGTGTCGTTAATACTTTTTTCCCTGGTTTGGCCTGATTTTTCTTTTTAAAATTTCATGATTTTGTATACAAATGCATGGTGTTATTAATACTGCATATTCAGTTTAACATTATTTTAGTGTGTCCTTTTTAGAGTCAAAGTTGCAATAGCCATAAATATTAGCATTTTTAAACCGGCCAAGTGCGAGTCAGACTCGCGCACCGAGGTTTCCGTACAAACCTATAGGTAAGTAAATTATTAAAAACATTTTTATTATAAGTATGATGTAACTAAAAATTTACGGTTTTCGCAATTTTTCCTTTATCTGTGCTATAAGACGTTGCTTCGTACCAAATTTCAAGATTCTGAGTTCACGGGAAGTACCCTGTAGATTTTGATTCCCTTGCGAGTTTCGAAAATTTGCGGCATAAATGGCTTTATCTTTTAATTGCGTTGGCTTAGAACTCTCGCGACCCACGTGCACACTATGTTTTTGGTAACAGTAACATGCAACGTTACGGGTTCAGAAATGAGTACGTTGTAAACGTCGGCTTCGGCTTAATGCAAGCGGCACGCGTATCGCTCGCAGCAGGTTTGCGAACCACGTACACACTATGTTTTTTTTTTGGTTACAGTATATGCAACGGTTACGGTTACAGCTCGCTAATGAGTACCCGGCTAAAAGCCTACGTTTGTATGGCGTCGACCATGCTGAGGCTCTTAAAAGGGGTGAATAGGGAAATGAAAAATGCACTAAAAGCGAATTATTTTTTCTTATTACATATTATGAGTAAGTATAAAGCTCACATCAGCAGATAAAAATCTTATGATATAATACAATCAATCCTTACTTTCAGTCTTGCTACAAAATTGAAATAAGGTTGTTCAGTATAAAATGAACAGATTTTCATTTCAATCATTTCCCAAACAGTTCAACTTCTACAGTTTAACTTCTGTACAAATAGCTAACTGTCGAAATTGAATCTGTAGATACCTTATGTACAGTAAGGGAAGTGTATTCACGTACTACAGTAGAACCCTATCGCAATAAGGTGACATATCACTTGAGTTTGAGTGACGGCAGCCTGTCAATTGCGACGGGGTTCTACGGTGGTACGTGAATTCACTTCTAATTTCAAAACAATAAAATTGTCCTTCATTGTTAAATGGAAAACAAAGCGATTGTCTTTTATTGTTAAGTGTAACCGCTAATTGATACTGTAAAATAAACGTAGTAAACATCAACGCTTTATGTTTAAGTAATATGAAACGGATCAAGCAAAGTGTCTTATTGACCGTCCTTGACGCAAAACATAAGTGAGGAAACTGTTTATATTTTTCAAAACTAAATGATGCAAAAGATCTTAAACATTTTTCTGGTGCTAAGGAAGGTTATTCCTATCACCAAAATAAAATCAGGCACTTCTAAAATGTTCATCCATTTCCAATTATTCTCGTATGGTGGATCTCGTAAGGATTTTTTTTTAAATATCTTCACTTAAACTTTGTAGACAATATTCGGTTTGATTTTGATAGTATTACTATTTTTTGTTCTCCCAGAATAGTAACTATAAGTAAGAATCAGATAACTGAAAAATATTTTATTGAAATTAACCATCATAGCATTAAAAATGTCATGACTCGATATAGCGTCTCCCGCGAATGGGTAATGTTTTGAAATGACGCTATATCGCGTCTTTAGCAGTGAAAGAGTTAAGATTACTTCTTATCTAAGATAAAAACTTAAATATACCCACTTAAATAACTGAATAATTCATATACTTTTGAGCATTATTTAGTGGCCAAGTGATTGGGCTCTGGAAAAAACATTTTTAACCGACTTCAAAAAAAGAGGTTGTCAGTTCGGGACTCTTTTATTTTTTAAGTATGTTCCCCACAGAACACTAAATACTATTAGAAAGGCGATGTGGGCGTGGCACGCGCGCCACTCGATTGAGCATGCGCTCAACGCTTTCGCGCCAACAACGTCACCTGATCGCCGTGCTGTCGCTCACCAAGTTGTAGGCGACGTGGAGGGGATGAGGTGGCGACACTGGGCCCGATAGAAACCGCGCTTGTTACCCCTTCTATAGTAGTGTTCTGTGATGTTCCCCGATTACTCGAAGACAACTGGACCGATTTCAAAAAAAAAATATCCCAGGTGGTCCCATGGTCATCAATCAGGTCTCAACTCTTTAAATAAGGCGAAGTACCGAATTGAAGTCGGTTAAAACTTTGCTAAGGCTCAGGCTCTAAATTAAAACACAACACTAGTCCTTCCAGCCTAGCTAGCATGATCGCGATTACGTCAGATACAAAGCATTCATCCCGCTCGCACTTACATACTCGCTAGTAAGGGACGAATGCTTTATGCTTGACATAAACGCGATCATGCTACGCAGAAGTGCTTAGCTTTGCTGTGCCTTAACAGGGCCGCAGACCGCTGATGGGCTTTATTAAAAAAAAAATGTAAACAACACTTGTCCTTCCAGAACTTCATAGCTATGACATGCCTTACCAGGGTCTCCGTTAGCGGACTATATGAAAACATAACACTATAATCCTTAGCTGCTGACCAGGGCCGCAGAAAATTGAAGGGCTATATAATCACATTAGTTCTTCCAGAAGTTGGGGTTCTGTTGCAGCCGCCGCTCAAAGTTCTGGTACCAGGTTTGCAGAGTGCTGAGGGGTATGTACGAGACGCCCGGCGTCGGGCTCATCTGGTCCTGTGTGACTGCGAACGAGCCCACGAAGTTTATCAGGTTTTCTAGCATCTTCTGCGCGAAGGTGACATAAGAGCTTTGCTGCAGTGCCTGGAACATAAATGAATAGGGTAGTTTCCTCATGTTGAAATTGTTAACTTACTTGCTAAATGGATAGTTAACCATCAAATTATTGTAATAAAGTATAAATTACAAAATATAATTAAAATCATAAAAAGATATGGACCTTGAAAGTTTAGAAAAATAATGCATTTTATTTATTGTCCATAAAGTAAATTTAAAGCTAATACTAATAGAATCCTTACGGTTTTATAGAAACAAAATTGTACAACAACTATGGATCTAAACGCAGTATTTCGCGACCGAAACAGCAATTGACTCGATTTTCCATACAACGATTAGTAAAAATAGCAAACGGTGACGTCATATTTCTATGTCAATTAGTATGAATAGTTTCGGCTGCCGTCAGCGAGGTCCATCTTTGACTCCATTTTTTGGGTATTTATATTATTTAATTGTAGTTGCTACCAAACAAACATTTGTTCCTCTCCAAAACCTGGTTCGAATGACATCGTAAAAAATCTTAGCGGACACAAGCCTATTGGACAATTTTAGAGTAGCCGCACATTGAGCCACTGGTGGCCGCCGCAGTTCTTTCATACATTTTATATAGCATCTGCGCACACCCAGCGTTTAGTTGCCGCGTCGGAGCCGCAAGTTGCGGGAGCAGCCCGCGCTCGCTACGGCGGTCATCACACTACCGCTGCATCCTGCTGCGGCGTGAGGAGCATCAAATATCGCCGGACGAAGGTGCGGAGGTCTTTCGTAAATTTCTCCATTTCGAGTCAGCGTCCAGCCGCAGCAATGCACCAAAATGACTAAAGACGCAACGGCCAGCGGGCGGCTGCAGCGGGCGGGGAGGGACGCCGCACGCAGCGGCCGAAAACGACCACTCCCGAGCATTCTCGAACACACCATTCAGACGCTGCGCGCGACGGGACGTTGTCGGCTGCGTGCGGCGTGTGCAGTACGACCAAGGCCTAAGAGCTTTTGACGTCTTCGAATGCGTAGTTACTTTTGATGCTGACTGTACCGTGCGGAATTTATATACAAATTGAGATACTGGCATACAACGTTGCGAACCGTCGCTCCGCACGCCGCAGCAGAATACGTACAGAGGCCGTAATGTGCGGTCCCATTTAAAGATCTCTGTTTTTTTGCCACGATATTTTTCAAGTATGGTACAGGACTGATAGCAACAAGAAATAGTTAACCCAAGTATACTTACGACGGAGGACGCTAGTAGCGATACGTTCGATTCCGGCTCTATCGCGACTCCTATTTGCGCGCTGTGGCAGATCTTCGGCTGGCCGAACGCGCTTCCGAATTGATTATCACCTGCAGATATGAAGCAAGCGTTAATATTGTCTAAAGCACCCGCTAGACGGCCGCCAACAAGCCTCTCCGACAGAGCGACCTTGGTCCGGACCAGGGACCGGAACCGGTTACCCTAATCAGGGTTTTCCATAGGCTTATTTTAGAAGTTGTTTTTAAAACCCTATCCATTATGGTAACTTTATGATAAGGTAACCTTACTGATAGGGTAAGCCTATTCTTATAGTAAGCATATTGGATGTGGTAACCATAACAAAACCCTCACTCAATAGGCTTAACTTATGGTTACCACATCCGATACGCTTACCGTAACAAAAGGGTTACCCTATCAGTAAGGTTACCTTATCATAAGGTTACCAAATTCATAGGGTTACCAAATCGATAGATTATACCAAAGATTGTACCAAAAATGAAACTATTATATGAACAGTGACTTACTAGACAGCTCATGCAACTTCTTCAAATTGGATATCTTAAATATGGCCGAAGGCTTAGCGTTGGATATGTGTCCAAGCAGCTGCCAGTTGGGTGGCGCTGAAGGGTCCGGCCAACTCCAGTACACCATCCCGGCGGCGCCCGCCGGCAGCGGGGCCGCCCCGGTGAGGAACACGACTAGGTAGTTTATGGAGTCCGCCTCCGGTATTGTGACTAGGAACTGGGTGTCCGACACTGGTGTGAAGTCCGTTTGGACCTGGAAGTTAAGTTTAAGAGAATAATCGATTTGACGACTGGTTTAGTCTAGAAGCTAGTGACTTTGTTTGTGACGCTGACAGCCCTGGGTACGAAGTCCCCAGTAACAAATATTTGTTTCCGAGTCTTGGATGTTTTGTAACCATGTAACACAAACAAAAACCCCTAAAGTGGCATTTTGGCCAAAATTTAGTCACTATAGTGGCACCAAAGTGTTCTTATTTTATGTATACTTAAAGTTTCTCTTGGAAACCTGATTAACAACTAATAACAATTATAGCCTTTATTCAGACTTTTCTTTTAAATGATTTGGGTGGATTGCAAAAAAATTGTACATAGTTTAGAGCCTTAATCTAATCTACGCTTTAATTTTTTTCCATTGTGTAACGGCAATTACCCATACATTTTATATTCCCAACCAAACTTTGTCAACTGATTTTTTTCCAACTCATTTTTTTATATTTATTTGCCAAATCATAATTCAGTCAAATGATCACTTGTCAGATTATAACTACAGCAACTTTTATGACAATCATTCTTATACCAAATGCGTTGTTTAATCAAATTATTATTCATGGATTTTTTTTAATGCAAATAAATTATTAGTCGAAAAATGTTTGCGCAAATAAATGCTCGCCATAGGGCTTCATTTGGTTCAATATTTTTGTCCTTAATTTCAGTTGCCATAAACAGGCCAAACGCCATAATAGTAAAATGCAAATTCATTATGTAATGAAAAACATAAAAAAAAAACATTCTACCGTAAACCGAATCCTGCCAGGTGGTCTTGTCTGTCCTACCCCTAGAGTGTATATAAAAGCCCACGCAGCCAGGAGCTCGCGAAGGTGGTCCTGACTTGAGCGGGCGTATGAGACCGAAGCAAGACGAGTGGGATGAGGTGGCGAGCGAAGCAAGCCAGCAATCTCCCAAGCGAAGCGTAGGTCGAGTGCGCCAGTGAAACAAAGGGTGGACGAAGCCCGGGAGGAGGGCGGGGGAGTGGTATTCAGAAGCGCAGGGCTGTCAAGTTGAACTGGGGTTTGAGCTCATTGAAGAGAATGACTAAGATTGAAGGATGACAACGTCAGGGCATCTCTGCATGTGCTCATTAAAGTCCTTGGTCACCATACCAGGCTACCAAACAGTATTATGGGTCTCACCATCATGGTGTTGATCCACTTCAGTACCTTTGGGTTCAGTCCCCATGTTTTGCCATACGCTGATCTACACATTCCAAATACCCTCAGTGCCTTTGTAATGGTGAGATCTGTATGCTTCTTCCAATTCAGTTCCTTATCCAGTGTGACACCTAGATATTTCACGTCATTGGACAGTTCTAGTACCCTCCCGTACAGTTTTAACTGCTGTATGCCGCGAAGGGTCCTCTTCCTAGTAAACGATATTACTACAGTTTTGCCTGGGTTAATGGATAATTGGTGACAGTCGCACCATCTCTCCACTTTCTTCAATGTCTTGTTCATGATTTCTGATAATGTACTTGGGAATTTCCCATTGACTAGTGTCACTAAATCATTGAATTGGTTGTCCGCTACGAGGATCATCTTCTAGGCTCTCATCACCGGATTTAAATTGTTACCAAATACAGGTAACATACGCAGTTTGATCAGCGATGGTGTATCACCTTCTTTAGAAAGAAATTTTATTACTGCAGGCTGCTTAATTTTAATCAAATTATTTTTTTCAAGTAATATGTTACAAGCAACCAAGTGCAAAAAACAAATGAAGAGGAACAAACTAAGAACAGTTCGAAATTTAAAAAAATAATAGTCAGTAAAGATGAATTCATAGTGGCCAGTATTTTTTTTAAGTGCATATAGGCTGGGTAGATTACTTTTCAGCCATCCCTCTTAATATGCCTAAATTGAAGAATAAATAAGATTGACTTTAGACTTTGAGTAGTAGATACTTAGATAGTAGTAAATTGCAGAGAATAAATACACCTACTGATTGCTCCACCGACATGATTGACTTTTAAATGGATGAAGAGATTACAGAGTAAATAAACAAAGGGTAAATAAATAAACACTTGAGTAAGAAAATATGTGCACGGAAACAGTTATCAAAAATATGGGAACAGGACTATTGTTAAGAGCATAAAGTGGCTCAGATATTATTGAGCCTTTCAAAAGTGCGTATACTTAAGAACTTGACTGTACAGCTTTAGAAAATCACGTACGAAAGCGGCTTGAAAAATGCAAGCTACAGTAACCTCAAATTACAGGAATAAAGCAAGTAAAAAAATAATACAGCGTTTTAGTAACGCAAGCTTTTACTGGTTACAGAATTATGAATGCCTTTACGTATATATATAATATATATACAAGAACAATTAACAGATGCCGCCTGCTGTGCCTGTCGGCGTTAGTTACTGCAAGTAGGTATTTTTATTAAGCATTGTGTATATTTACTCACCAAACGTCCCGAAACTATTAATCCAAATACATTTGCCATTTTGATACAAGTTTATCGAGGATGTCGCGGTACTTTCGGTGAATTTATAAATAATCCCAACTTTCTTTTACCTTCTAGAAGTAAATCGTGTGTACACTATTTAAGGGTGTGTCTACAATTACATTACAAATCATCTGTCAAGTTTGTAGAAGCGTTTTGTAAGTTAGTTTGTATGGAAAATAAACACTAAATAATAATATTAATAATTCGTCAAATATAAGATTTGTATGTATTTAACTTTAAGCAGGCGTGTACTATTTATTACGTATAAAATTTATTTTCAGCTTATCTGTCTGCGTTTTTTTTTCCCTGAGAGCTAGTGTCGACCGTACTTTATCACCTCAACTTTTTATTTCGACAGCGGCCATTTGCATGGTGAGTATTATCGTGATATTTATCTAGCTGTCTCTATCAGTCATTACATGTTATAGATAGAGACAGCTAGAATAATATCACGATAATACTCACATTGTAAAATATAATTGGCCGCCCGTGATTTCAACAGTTTATGACCGGATGTTTCAATAATATTATTTGTTTTCTAAAGTTATTGATAGCTTTTCTGCTAGCTCATTTGATTAATTTCGTAAATTAATAATTGTTTGTTATTTGATTTTGTCCCTGAGAATGTGCTGAAATTATCGGATGTGACAAAAGAAAGAAAAGAAAGAAAGAAAGATACATTTATTCACAAACACATAGGACACACATATTAAACAATAAAATAAACAAGAGAAACATATAAAACATGAAACAAAGTGTGCCTCTGCGGCAGTGAACCGGCTCAGCATATGCTGAGGTGTCAGACACCTACAGCGCTGATTTTCAGCCAGTACCGTTGGTGACTCACGGAAACGTCATACAATTTTAATATATAAACTACATACAAAACATGACATAAAACATGTATATTTTTTTTTTTATATTTTGTACTACCCGCCCACGTATTCCAAAAAACTAATCTACAAACGATTTTTAGGGTTCCGTAGCCAAAATGGCAAAAACGGAACCCTTATAGTTTCGTCATGTCCGTCTGTCCGTCTGTCCGTATGTCACAGGCATTTTACTCGAAAACTATAAGGTGTATTTGAATAAAATTTTGAGGATAGGTGTATTTTGTTAGCCGCTACATAGTTTTGTAATTAAAATGACAAAAAAAAATTTTTAGAGGTGCACTCCATACATAAAACTAAAAGTCAAAATATTTTTTTTCATTGTGACCCCCTGTGTGGCACATCAATCGATAGGCCTTTCAAAATAAATATAAGGTTTCTTATCATTTTTTTTTATTAAGTGAATAGGGTTGGAGATAATCGCCCCGAAACTCACTAAAATTCTGTCCCCCCCCCTCTAATTTTTGAACGTTGTATTTTAAAAATATGGAAAAATTCATGGACTTATTAATTTCATTCACCGAAAATTGTTTTGAACAAGATCGGTTCAGAGGTTTTCGAGATATTGCTGAAAAACTGTCTTCCTCAAAGAAAAGGACGTAAGTGCCGTAAAATTTATGTGACGATACGACCTTTTTAATAGGCACGGAACCCTTCGGTTTGCGTGGTCCGACACGCACTTGGCCTGTTTTTTTTAATATTATTTCATTGAGTTACACCATGTAGGTATACTTGTTAGAATTTACAATATTTACACGGCTAATAACTTATATGCATTAATTTAATTTAATTTATTTCAATAAACAACTCAACGGTAAGTAGGTATACATTTCCAGTTTAGCCAAACTGAGGGCAGTTTGTCGGCGAATGTGCGCTCCTTTCTAACATTTAAACATATCCTGGTGAATCCTGTTTCCACCGTGATACAGATTAATACAAGTGCGGGGAGCAGAAGATGCTACTCACATTCGGAAATCTGTTATCCTATACTATTAAACGAGCAATATTTGTATATACCTATATATATATATATATATATATTTGCAATCACGTTCTCGAAAACGGCTCTAACGATTTTGATGATATTAGGAGTACAGGGGTTTACGGGGATGAGAAATCGTCTAGCTAGGTTACATGTCCGGGAAAGTTCTTTTTCTTAGTATTTTCTCTATTTTCACCCGAGCAGGGCTCGGTCGCCCAGGGACTTGTTCCGAGAAGAATTTAAGTATTAAGGTCTTAAGATTTGGTTTTTATTGAATTTTATTTATTTATTTATTCAGCTTACTTAAACTAAACATTTTTTACATAATAGAATAGAATAGAATAGAATAGAATAGAATAGAATAGAATAGACGTTTATTGCAAACCATGGTTTTTTTACAAAGATGTTACAAAATAAAAATGTATCTCATGGACCCTGGTAGGGTATAGCAATAGTTCTTAAAAACTAGTTTATGTACTCTAGTGCATACATCAATTAGGTAACCTAATTATATTATATAATTACTAAGTAGACTACTATTATACATTACTAAATATTACAGTAGGTCTTCCTGCAGGAACTCTGAGACAGTATAGTATGCTTTTTTTATCAGAAATGTTTTTAGTTTTAGCAAACTAAAAACATTTCTGATAAAAAAAGCATACTATAATATACATTAGCATGAAAGAGTTATTTTTTTCTATATTCCTTATATTTGACGGTAATTTGTTGTAAATATTGATCGATCTGTAATATGGGCCTTTCTTGTAAATGTCTAAAATCGGTTCCGGTGCGATTAGTTTGTCTCTGCGACTAGCACTTTTGTTGAAGTTATATAAATGAAGATTATTTCTAACAAACGTGGCGATTTCCAAGATGTATAGAGATGGTAGAGTCAAAATCTGTAGGTTTATGAAATGTGGTTTGCAAGTTTGAGTTTGTGGAATGTTAACTAATATTCGGACACATTTTTTCTGGGCTATATAGTAGATTGTATGACAAGGGGCTAAAATAAGCCATATTACCACGAGATGGATATTTTCCTGAGCGAAGCGAGGGAAAATAATTCGAGGGGTAATATGGCTTTTAGACCCGAGTTATACACTCTACTTTTCACTTCGACTGCGAGAAAATAGTTAAACAAAGATTATCCATCCACAATCAATAACAAATTTCACTGCGAAGAGATTGTTCAATTTAGCGTGAGGCGTTTTCTTTTTTAATGATTTGGAATTAGGGACTAAAAAACACCTGATGTTTGATTGGTCGATTTCAATATGTAGCTGTATTCTGGTTGGTTGATAGCAAAGAGAAATGTTTTTTGAAAGAGTTGTGATTGGTGGATTTAAATGATTTGGAATTAGGGACTAAAAAACACCTGATGTTTGATTGGTCGATTTGAATATGTAGCTGTAGGTATTCTGGTTGGTTGATAGCAAAGATAAATGTTTTTTGAAAGAGTTGTGATTGGTGGATTTAATATGGTGAAGTGTTTTGATTGGTCAAATTAAATGTGTTAAAAATCATAAATATGTATACATATTTTCCCTAGGGGCTAAATGTACTACTTTAGCCCCGCTTATTAAGCCTAATATGACACACTTTTCGAGCATGAGATGTGAAAAATATATTATGTGCGTCTGTGCTGTGACCCCATAATATGATGCCATAGCGGAGCCACGATTGTGTGTATGCGTGGTAGGCTGACAGGGCGCATTCTGTGTTTGTGTTTGATTTTAAGATGTATAAAGCGTAAATAAAGCTGGATACTTTGGATTTTATTCTATCTATATGTTTTTTCCAGTCAAGGTGAGTGTCTATTGTCAGTCCTAGTAGAGTAAATTCAGTAACTTCTTTAATTTGTAGGTCTTTTAAAAGCGGGCTCAAGTCAGTTGATCTTTTTTGGTATGGTCTAAATTGTATAGCGTGTGTTTTATTTGTGTTAAGCATCAAATTGTGGTCGTGCAGCCATTTAGAGATATTTGTAAAGGTTTCTTTGATGTTAGAATAGTTATTGTTATTATTGGGGTGGTGAAATAACTAGGTAAGTAAAGGTAAACATATTAGTTAACTAATCAACTAATCATATAAACAATTTAACTTTCTACTTTTACTTTTACTGTCTACTTTAATAGAATTAAATAAAAAGTAGACAGTAAAAGTTAACGCTTATGCGTTTCAAAAATGGCACACTAAAACTGTGTCATTTCAAACAACGTTAGCTGTCAAATTTAGTGGCCACTTTAAAATATGGAATTTCGTATAGACAACATATACTACCTCTTTTTTAGGGTTCCGTAGTCGACTAGGAACCCTTATAGTTTCGCTTTGTCTGTCCGTCCGTCCGCGGAGAATCTCAGTAACCGTTAGCACCAGAAAGCTGAAATTTGGTACTAATATGTATATCAATCACGCCGACAAAGTGGTAAAATAAAAAGTGTTTTTTTTATTAGGGTAACTCCCCTATAGATACGTAATGTGGGGAGTGTTTTTTTTTCATTTCAACCCTAACGTGTGATATGTTGTTGGATAGGTATTTAAAAATGAATAGGGGTTTGCTAAAATCATTTTTTGATAATGTTAATATTTTCGGAGATAATCGCTCCAGAAGTAACAAAAAATGTGTCCCCCCTCTAACTTTTGAACCATAAGTTTTAAAAATATGAAAAAAATCTCAAAAGTAGGACTGTATAAAAACTTTCTAGGAAAATAATTTTAAACTTGATAGGTTGAATGGTTTTTGAAAAAAACTACAAAATAATTTCTGAACTAAGTTTGTAATTTAACCGTATAAGCAGGTGTTTATTGTACATGTAATTTCTACAGAATCACAATGAATGTAACATATAGCCCATTTTTTTAACGCTTAAGTGGGGACACTTACTGTGACGGACGAAAAACTACGGAACCCTACACTGAGCGTGGCCCGACACGCTCTTGGCCGGTTTTTATATTACATCATTATATTTTTTGATTTATGGGTTATTACCAACACTCTCCTCTGAAGGTGGTCGCAGAAATGATGGACAGTCCTATCCTTACTCATTGGATGACTTTGCATGTGCATTCTAATGAGCATTTTGTATTTAACTAACCTAGGCAATTAATTTCTTATTACTAACATAATTTTGTGTTCTTTTTTTTGTGTTTATATGGATACCCGATGTCCGAAATAAATAATTTAATTTCATTCATTTCATTTCATATTGCCTGTAGTAATAAAGAACTTTATTATTATTATTATTATCTGACGACCTGTGCTGACGCTGACCATTAAGACCCTCTGTCAAACTCAACGACAGCACGCGCGATCAGCGGCCAACACATATACACATATTTTTAAACTAATACAAGGTTCTGCCAAGGTTATTGCTGCATATATTTTACATATTTGGCTAACACGGATAATTTACTATCTAGCCGAAGCGACGTTACGTAGATACACCTATCTATTATTGCTCGAAGCAACCAATTCGACATACATTTATAAAAGCGTGTTTTTCTAGTGTTTAAAACTATTAATTTATTTTATACTTTTTAGTCTTTGATAACGAAATATTTTTAACATTTATATATTTATTTCAAGTAGGCGATATTCCACTTAATCGTGGTCAAAGTTCATTACAAGAACTTTCTAACAAGTCCAAACACGGCTATGATACGATATTCCATCATGGAATGCCAGTGTCTATCTTCCGGCTCCATCATCAGACCTTGAAAACTAATCGTGGTCAAAGTTCATTCAAGACTTTTCTAACAAGTCCAAACCCAGCTATGATACGATGTAAATTTAGAGTCAGTATGTTCGGTAATGTGTTTTGGAATTTTATTGTAGAATTTTATACAATTTCCCAAGAACGACTTTTTCGCTTTTACTAGCCTGTAAAAAGTTGTTTTGAGCTTCCCTGCCTGCGCTTCTGGTAACCTTGGGCCTATCAGTGTTAGTTGGGTAGTTGCATAAATTCTTCCTAACATACATTATTATTTCAAATACGTATAGCGACGGCAGTGTTAGAATATCTGTTTCCTTGAAAAATTGTATTTTTTTCAACATTGTTCTTATTAAATCAAAATTTTACCATTGTAGAAAAAAAAAGCAAAACTGTTTTAGAATGTACAATTCAAGCCCTTTCATATGATACCCCACTTGGCCTACTAAGCACCCCCTCTTATCCGCCCTTTTTTATACAAATTAAAAGTATATATAAATTTTTTTCATTTTCCATACACGTGGATTAGCTTTGTTTACAACTATTCCAAATTTCAAATTGATAGCATTAGTAGTTCCTGAGATATTTGATTTTGTGACAGATAGACAGACGGACGGAGTCGCACCATAAGGGTTCCGTTTTTACCTTTTTGGTCCGGAACCCTAAAAAGTAGTTTTAACTTTAACCTATCCGCCTAGCGCCTAGCTAGCATGATCGCGGACATAAAACATTCGGCCCTCTCGCTGGGACAAATGCTTTACTTACGTCCGACATAAACGCTATCATGTTAACTGGTTGAATGGCTTCTAATTAAAAACGCTCACCGACTACATCACAAGCCAACCAGTACAAGTATGAACTCGAATTGCGTGTTTATTACATATCATGGGGTAATAAAATATAGTAGCAACTACCTCAGAGACGAGTGCTAATCGTTTAGTGAATAGACGGTTCGACCTTCAGGTGACACAGCTGTAGCAATGTAGCAACGCTTGAATAACGGCCCACACCCAGCGATTTAAGAGCCATAACTGATTGGTCGCCATCGAGCTAATTTTAAAGAACTTTGACTAAACATATTCTACCCGGATGCAATATGTAGGTACCTAATATATGAATAAAATATCATTAGCAGACCGATTATCGACATTCTTGTTTTTGGCCAAAACATAAAATCATAATCTTGTATTTATTTACTTAAACTCGTTAGGCCAATTAATATTAACTGACTGTACTGAATAAAACGGTACATTAGGTAGGTACTACTTAGGCTGATTTGTCAATTCAATACATAAAATATAAGTACCTACTTTACTTACTACCTAATACTAGCTGCCCGGGCGGCTCCGCACGCGTATCACACATAAGTCCCTGGGCAACCGTGCTCTGCTCGGGTCCTAGCTAGGTCGATTTCTCGCCCCCGTAAACCCCTGTATTCCAAATTTCATCGAAATCGTTAGAGCCGTTTCCGAGAACGTGATTGCAAATATATAATATATATATATAATATATATATATATATAAATATATATATATATATAATATAATATATATATATATTTGCAATCAATGTATGTTTGTATATACATATATATATGTACATATATGTATATACAAATATTGCTCGTTTAATAGTATAGGATAGGTACAGGCTGATCCGTGGAATAAAGTACGGCCTAAGTAGGTATTGTCCAGTCAATGCAATGGTGAAAGAATATTTGAAACCAGAGATCTTTACGAGTCTACATATACAAGCTTGACCTTTTTTTTATTTTTGGTATCAATAATACTGGTATCTGAAAAGGTCACCAGTTTGGCATATGGATAGTTAAGTAGTTGACGCAAAATGATTTGATCTCTAGATAGATATATAAATCATTTATGCAGTGTTCTAAAATATGCTGCCCCACCCAGCCTTAATGTCCTGTGGCAGTGGCCCGAAACCAAAACCTTTGGTGCACCATGCACGATTGATTTAGGTTAACGGCAGAAGGGGTCACGCGGCGGGCGTGCCAACGAACGCGAAGCGTTTACGTAAACTTTACATAACGTAACTAAAAACGGCACTTCCATTGTTATTTCTGTACCTTATCTTAGAGCAAACATGACTCAAATATTGATGCTAATATCTTAAATATTATCTACCTTATTACCTTAACCAAGTTTTTACTATACTTCTACATATACTAATATTATAAAGAGGAAAACTCTATGAGATCTTAGATAAGGTAAACGTCCACTGTTTCGGCATGTTAAGGCTCTTATGAATTAGTTTTATTTAAGACATTTCTGAACATGATATCGCTTTGAAATCTTTATTTTTTTAATAGATTTCTCTGTAACGAACTTGGGTAAAAGTACTAAAAGTAGAAGTCCCTTGTTTCGTGTTACTAGTCCTTGTCCTTGGATATTCCCGCAATTAATAATGTAGATAACTTTTAAAATATGTTCAATAACCATTAACTATATAATATGTAATAAATTAAACATAAAAATACATTACAAAATAATGCTATGAATTCACCTTAAAATTGTAAATTGTCACGTTCAAGTTCAACCACGGTTTACGTGAATTCTAGTGAACAAAACATATACCGAATTTAGCTCATGGAATGGAGCTGGTGGCGACATTAAATACATTATCTGTTTTTAGGGTTCCGTAGCCAAAATGGCAAAAACGGAACCCTTATAGTTTCGTCATGTCCGTCTGTCCGTCTGTCCGTATGTCACAGCATTTTACTAAAAAACTATAAGGTGTATTTGAATAAAATTTTGAGGATAGGTGTATTTTGTTAGCCGCTACAGTTTTGTAATTAAAATGACTAAAAACATTTTTTTAGGGATGACTCCATAGTCCATACATAAAACTAAAAGTCAAAAAGAGCTGGCGGCTTTCTCGCGCAACGCATCAGCATTGCAATTCAGCGAGGAAATGCCGCCAGCATCCTCGGTACAATGCCTCGAGGGCCTTTGTTAGATTTAACTTAGTTTTAATTTATCTTAGTTAATGTTAATTATAATCTTGTAATCACTTTTTTTTTTAAAATAATGTTAAATTCAAAAAAAATTTTTTCTTGTAACCCCACGTGTGGCACATCAATCGATAGGCCTTTCAAAATAAATATAAGGTATCTTAGCAACTTTTTTGATTAAGTGAATAGAGTCGGAGATAATCGCCTCGAATGTCATTAAAATTCTGTCCCCCCCCCCCTCTAATTTTTGAACGGTGTATTTTAAAAATATGGAAAAATTCATGGACATAGGGCTTATTAATTTTATTTTACGTTTTGAACAAGATCGGTTCAGAGGTTTTTGAGATATTGCTGAAAAACTGCCTTCCTCAAAGAAAAGGACGTAAGTGCCGCAAAATAACTGTGACGATACGACCTTTTTAATAGGCACGGAACCCTTCGTTTTGCGTGGTCCGACACGCACGTGGCCGGTTTTTTTAATTTACATTTACAATTACTTACGTATTATTTAAATACAAAAGATACAAGGACGTATCTTGAACGTCTGATTCGGTAGTAACACGAAATAGGGGCACATGATAAATATAATGACCGCTAGTTCGTGAGTCCATTTATTGCAATTTTAAGGGACTTTTTTAGGGGTGCACTCCACACATAAAACTGCAAGTCAAAAAACTTTTTTCATTGTAAGTCCACGTGTGACACATCAATCGATAGGCTTTTCAAAATAAATATAAGGTTTCTCCGTTTTTTTTTTTAATTGGAATAGAGTCGGAGATAATTGCCCCGAAAGTCACTAAAATTCTGTCCTCCCCCTTTAATTTTTGAACGGTGTATTTAAAAACATATGAAAAAAATCATGGACTTATTAAATTCTTACACTGAAAATTATTTTGAACAAGATCGGTTCAAAGGTTTTTTAGATATTGCTGAAAAACTGCCTTTCCTATAGAAAAGGACGTAAGTGCCGTAAGATTTCCTTGACGATACGACCGTTTTAATAGACACGGAACCGTTCATTTTACGTGGTCCGACACGCACTTGGCCGGTTTTTTATTTATATGGTCGTGACGCACTGGAAGAAAAAACTTACATAGTAAAATCTGGGACAATACGACCGAATAGCCTAGTGGTTACTGGTTAGAGAATCTGACTATGAAGCTTGAGGTCCCGGGTTCGATCCCCGGTCGGGGCAGATATTTGTATGATAAATAGGTACGAATGTTTGTTCTCGAGTCTTGGATGTTTAATATCTATTTAAGTATGTATTTATTTATATAAGTATGTTTATCCGTTGTCTAGTACCCATAGTACAGGCTTTGCCTAGTTTGGGACTAGATCAATTGGTGTGAATTGTCCCACTATATTTAATTTAATATAATAGACATTTGATTTCTTGGAAATATTAAACAATAGTTTTTTCACAAATGTATATTTTAAATAAAAAGTATTTTAATTGCTTATTATATGCGTCAGAAACAAAACTAACGAATTGACGTACTATTAGCACGAACTTGTGGCCCGTTACCCGATTTCGACAATTCTTTCACCTGTGCATAGAATGGATTTTCTGGGTGGACACAGCTGCCTATTATAAAGAGAAAAACTGTGAGCAATTGTAAGTTTTTATGAAGGGGGTAATCTCCGAAACAACTTGGCTGGAGCTAGTTGGATAAAACTAAGTTGAATTGTGTTTTTGGAAGTTGAAAATAATTTACATAGCTAAATAAATATGTATATCTCTCTACTCTACAGAGTAGCATAAATAAAAGTTTCTTAACTTTTTAACTTAGGTATATTATATTTTTCACTCTTCGACTGTGCCTAATTGCCTGTACATAATTATAATCTACAGTAGGTACACAATTAGCTTAACTTATGGTGAATAAGAATTGTATATAGTTACGAATATCTAACTCATTTTCCTTTTACTAATAAACTTTTCCTCAATAGCATTGATTTAGTACAAGTTGTATGTCAATGCTCAATAGGTATTTAAAGTTCTGACCCACCTAACCTTTGACCTATAATCTCAACTACAAATTTAAGTACTACGTATTTCGAAATATATTACAAAAAAGTAAATAATTTTGCATTCACTTTTTTGTAATAGATTTATTTTTAAGAAATGAGTGCAGTTAGAGTAAACCGTTTCATTATGTAACGAAAACTTGTCAAAATCTATATGCTATTTCTTTCGTTACACAATGTATGTAGGTACCTTTTTTATACATCCAGGAAATTATTACTATGTTGGATTCCATTGTGTAACGAAAATTTGCCATACAGTCACAGTTGGATTCTATTCTAGGGTAGCAAAAAAACAGCAATCAATTTTCACAATTTATTGGATTAATGGCTATAATAATTATAAAATTATACAGGAACGCAAGCTTCGAGATAACCACTCTATGAGATAACTTAAAAACGGAAACAACAATAATTGTGACAACTCTTTCTACAAATATGTAGGTTATCATTATCAAGCATAAATGCAGATAGACGCACAGACGGTAAATAAATGATAAGACAGTCGCTGTCGGACCACGGCACGAGATACATAAATACGTAAATAAATAGATCACAGCATTTTTCAATACTTGAAGTGTAATAGGTAAATATTAACGTCTATTATTTATTTCATTTAACTTTACGCTAACAATTTCTACTTAAATGATATGGGGCAGTGGCGGGCTACGCCTCAATATCACTGCAGTGATATTATTATTACCATCCATCCTATCTAGAACCAATGACTGTCGCTGTGAGGCAATATTTCGCAGCAGATCGATTTTATAAGCAAGGCCCCTCGTAATGGGTCCGAGACTCGACTATTAAACGGCATCTAACAAATAACAGCTCCTTCAGAGGAAGGGAGTTCTTTTTTTTTACATTGACACTGTTGACAGTTTATTATTTAATATGCTACTCATTATCGATTTGTAAGAGTAAGACAACTTATGACGTCACTAGGAGGATTGAGCAATCCCTAACTTTAGATTTTTGCTAATAAAATCGTGGGATGCGCAAAATGTCATGATGCTTTTTTGTGAAATAGTAAATTTTCTTACAGGACTATAGGAAATATTATGCTACTCAGACGGTAATCTAGGCATAGCCCACCACTGTTACACAACGTCACCGAAACATAGCTACATAGCTTTATCCTAATTATTGTTCAAGTATTATTTCTGAACCGCTTTATCTTTATTCCCGCATGTATGGGTAGTCTATGTCGCGGAGCGGCACAAAGGTCTCCTTGATAGACTGGGGAGAGGACCAGCGCGTGACATAAGTCGGCCCACCAGCCTTGTCATTGGTACCTGACATGCGACCACCTCCGAATGGCTGCTGTCCCACCACGGATCCCGTAGACTTATCATTGATATAGAAATTACCAGCAGTCGGCTTCAGCTCTTCCAAAGCCAGCTGTAAGAAGTCCTTGTCGGCAGCAAAGATAGCACCAGTCAGGGCAAATCTGGTTGATGATCCTACAAGAGACAGAGCTTTCATGAGATCCTTGTCCTCATACACATACATGGTGAGCACCGGGCCGAATATCTCCTCCACCATGAGCTTGTCATGTGGGTCAGTTGTTTCAATGATTGTCGGTTGGACAAAGTAGCCTTTGCTATCATCAAACTCCCCGCCACCCAGGATTTTGTTCTTAGGGTTTTTCTTAGCATTCTTGATGTAGCCGGTGATTCTGGCAAATGCCTTGTCATCAATGACTGCTCCCATGAACACACTAAAGTCATTGACATCTCCAACTTTGAGCTTTGCACGTTCTGCCACCAGGCCTTCCTTGATAGCCTCGTAGAGAGACCTTGGGACATACATCCTGGAGCAAGCAGAGCATTTCTGGCCACAATATTCAAAGGCTGAACGGATGGTAGAGGTTACTACAGACTTAACATCGGCAGTTGGGTGAATGAAGTGATAATTCTTGCCACCGCACTCACCAATGAGCCTGGGATAGTTACGGAAACGGTCTAAGTTTTTTGCTACAGCTCCCCAAATCCAGTTGAAGGTTGGCACGGATCCAGTGAAGTTGACACCGGCAAAGTGCGGAGACGAGGTAATTGTCTTACCAAAGGTAGGGCCGTCAGCAGGCACAAAGTTGACTACACCTGGTGGCAAGCCAGCTTCACGCATAATGTTGAAAATCCTCCAATTAGAAAGGACGGCAGTGTCAGACGGCTTCCAAACCACTCCATTACCCATCAACGCCGGAGTATAAGCTAGATTTCCACCGATAGCAGTAAAGTTAAAGGGACTGATAGCAGCAATGAACCCATCAATACCACGGAATCTCATTGAGTTCCTTGTCACCTTGGGATCCTCAGAGATGGGCTGGTACTTGGCATTTTCTTTCAGGAAGAAAACATTGAACCGGAAGAAGTCGATGAGCTCCGCGGCGGCGTCGATCTCGGCCTGCACGGCAGTCTTGGACTGGCCCAGCATGGTGGCCGCGTTGAGGCGCTGGCGGTGCGCGCCGGCCATGAGGTCTGCCGCACGCTCCCAGATACGGACGCGCTCTTCGAGCGGCGTGCGGTCCCAGCGCACCTGCGCCTCCACACTCACCCCGATCGCCTTCTGAATAGTCTTCTCGCTGGCGTAGTAGAACTTGGCGATTTTTTTACCGTGGTCGTGCGGCATAACCTGGTAGTGAGGCTCGCCATCCTTGATGTTCTGGTCACCGATGACGATGGGCACGTCTTCGGTGACGGCGGCCGAGCGCTTGAGCTCTTCAGAGAGCGCCGCGCGCTCGCTGCTCCCTGCCCGGTACCCCAACACGGGCTCGTTTTGAACACCGAAATCCTGCAGCTTCGGCAGCTCCACGATGCTCGCGAAGCATCTTTCCAGCGGCCGAGCGCTCTTCACCGACCGAGAACACAAATTCAACATAGCTAACAGCTGACAGCCGAGCCCCCTATCGATCCGGTTACGTAAATGCGGCCGAGATGAAATCCGTAAACAATATGTGGCACGTAGCGAGCGAAGGAATTGGCAACGAGCTCCGCGACCTTCACTAATTCACATTTTGTAGAGGAGCGCAGAATTATTATTGTATCCGTCCGAACTCGCGCCGACGTCACAAGTCACAGTCACACAAAAATAATTTTCTTTATAGGGCGGGGCGTGTTGCCGTCGTAAACAATTGATTTATTTTCTCTCTTTCGATATTTCTATTGTTTGACAATAATAGACCCTAATTTGTGTACATAAGATGGAGTTATGAATGTATTGATTGGCGAATGTTTGCTGAATCAGGTTCTACTCGTTTTGAAACCGTTTGTTGACGTATACATTTTCTAGTAAATGATTTTTTACACTGGTAACTTATTTTCGTCCGCGGATTACGCGCCATTTTTGTAGGTGAAATTAATCGATAATTTCCAGTCATTTTATTGCTACTTTAATACTAAAATTATGTTGCGATAGTGTTGTATGGATACACATGTAGTATCAATAAAGTTACAAATTATAATGAACATTATTTCATTTAAAGAAAAGTTTAAGTATTAACTTTTAAAAATAAGCGCATCTACAGTGCGTCTCTAATATTCTCTTCTGTTCTGAGGTTTACTTTCTAACTTACTTACTAAAACTCTTTGTTTCTAACGTCATTTTAGACAAGGCGTGATATCAAAATAACAAAATTTCCCGTAACTTAAAACCATTTCCAATGTATTGTATACTTACGAAATGCCATAGGGCACACGTTTTACTATGGAGACGAATGCTTCGAAGGATGTCCGCGACTATAGAAATAACAGCTATAGATCCTCAGTGTAAAGTGCATCTCAAAGATCCGATCTCTGAAGCTGTGGCAGAACCATATATGGGCTCCAGGGCGCGAGCCCTACTGAGCAAGGAATTGACGAAACTGTGTTGCAACCCGCCTGTAATAAACGCAGTCATTGGCTCTGAACTGCTGGGTAATCTGTAATTTTTAGGCTCGTTATTGTATGGTTATTATTATGGTATGATTCCTACAATGGTTTCCCATTGACACTGTTGCCTGGGTCTATATGGTCATTGCG
This sequence comes from Epinotia nisella, assembly GCA_932294315.1. Lineage (NCBI taxonomy): Eukaryota > Metazoa > Arthropoda > Insecta > Lepidoptera > Tortricidae > Epinotia > Epinotia nisella. The sequence continues at coordinate 41,473,518 of OW028673.1, forward strand.
CTGGTAAGCGATTACCTAATATAATGTACCGCCTTTGCACTATTTTTAGGTTCTGTAGAAACGTTATTATCTTTAATTGAATGAACCATGTCCTTCAAGCTGCACAGTTAGCGCCGTTTTGTGATATACCTGCTGGTCGCGTGCTTAAATAAATGGGGGAAAGGGTGATATATTGCACTGCTTCATTACGTACTTATTTACTAGTTATATCTATATTCTATTATCTGTTTTGTTGCATGTTGCCGTAGTTAATTGATACTTGCTAGTTGCTTGTCTATCCTCAGCCAAAAATATACGATAAACATAACATTATACATTTGAGTGTAAGTACATGTCTTGCATGATTCAGGTAAATCAGAATGCCTGTATCAACAAATGCCCTTCGACCACCAACGTCGAGCGGCGAAGTACCACGTCGCGACGCCTACCGTCGTCCAACAAGCTATAGATCTAGCTGTTCAGGCACGAAACAGTTGGGAATGGACGAAAGTCCACGAAAGATGCAAGATCTTCGAGGCTGCAGCGAACCTGATAGCCGGGCCCAACCGCCAGCGTATCATAGCGGCAGCCATGATAGGTCAGGGCATGAACGCGATCCAAGCAGAACTTAACGTTTGCCAGGTCATTGATTATATAAGATTCAACTGTAAGTTCTTGAGAGATCTCACGCAGAGCCGTTGTGTGATCAACGGACGGCCTGAAGCGAAGAACATCAACCATTATTATGGTCTGGAAGGGTTCTTTGCGGCTATAACTCCCAGCGACTCCTTATCAAACGCAATACAGCTTGCGTTGACACCAGCTTTAATGGGCAATGGCGTTGTTTGGAAGCCTAGTGAATACTCTATACTAGCTTGTCATAGAGTGCTGGAGAGTTTCGTGAAAGCTGGTTTGCCCGCCGGTGTTGTGAACTTCGTGCCGTGCGAGAAAGAAGCGTTTCTAGACGCTGTTACTAAGCGAAAGGAGCTGGCAGGAATATCGTTTGGCGGGACCACACAGACTTTGGAGCTAATTTACAGGAAAATCGGGGAAAATATTCACCTCTACAACAGGTGAGGAATTAATTCGTTTATATATTTTTTCAAATTCTGGGGTACAACTGAATGTCGTCATGGATGTCAGCCAACCATGTCGATTGAGAAGATTTGACACATAATTTTATCTAAATCGGATGATAAAACAAAGCAACTCGATCCATTGGTGTGAATTGTCCGACGATATTAGTTTCGAAAAACACAGATCTATGCGATGATGTGTAGTTTAAGTAAGCCATATAAATATATTGAAATTGAATTGAATGATGACTACGTTTACGCGCCGGAGATATCCGCGAAGTTTATAGACCAGATTGTATTATTTTTTATGCGTGTTTATCCAATCCAATTCCTCAGATTCCCCCGAATAGCCGGCACCGGCTCAGGGAAAAACTTCCACATCGTCCACTCTTCAGCGGACTTGCAATGCGCTCTAGCCAACACCATACGCGGAGCCTTCGAGATGGCGGGCCAGAAGACCACCTCCTGTTCAAGGGTGTATGTGGAACAGCCCATACTGACGCAATTTCTGGAGAAGCTAGTGTGCGGTGTTCAGAAGATTCACGTCACTAATCCATTGGATTATCGGTGCTTCACGTCGGCGCTGGTTTCGCAGGATGCTTACAGCAGAGTGCGTCACTATAATAATATTTTTTTAACAGTTGATATTTGACAGCCTACCTAACCTAACCTACTTTAAGATCTCACATTTTTAAATAACAGCAATTGTTATAGGTATCCAATAAAGCAAAGAGAGAGAGAGTTTAGTACTTGTTCATAATGTTATTTTGTTCCTATAAATACATATTTGGATTTTGCATAACTTGGCACTCATTTAGATCTCCATTATTTTTGCGGCGAAGCCCATAGCCAAGCATAATTTTTGTATTGAACTTGGCTCTTGTTTTTTACATTTATGTTTTTGGTGGGTTAAGTACTCATGATTCTGGTTTGTCAATATTTGCAGAAATACTTATTCAGTATGGAAGCAGTATTGAACGGCCCTTTAAACACTAATTATTTATCGCGTTTGAATTAAAGGGTGGCCAGATGGTAGTTCCGCTTCTTTCATATCACCCTCTCGCTATATCTTTTAGCTGCGTACCGTTAATACGAAGCAGAATCGTGTGGTGTTCCTTAAGTTGCTGACAGATTATTTGTTATCTGTGGGCGGATTTCAAAACCATCTAGATTTTCTGCAATATTATCACAATCCAGCACGGCTATCACAAGACGCGCGGAGCTCTCTCGATTTTTATCGCACTATACCTCTTTCTGTGTTTTCTAATAAGAGAGAGACGGATAGTGCGAGAAAAATCGGGAGAGCTCGCCTGCCGTCTTGTGATAGCCGTGCTGTGATACACGTCAATATCCATGTGAACCGGATTGTGATATGGGTGGATCGCATGATAATACTCACCGTGGGATTTGTTATGGTATGAGTTTTTTTTATACCAGGACATCGTCAAATAAACTTCCAGTTGGGTTGCTCCAAATATGAGCGAGTTGACTTTCCACTGTGCCCTAAGTACATCTCTCTAACTAAGTATATTTCTTAGAGAGTTCGACACGGTTGAACCCGCAGCGTAGAATTATTATAAAATCTGTGCCCGCAGGCAGAGGTATATCCATTAAAAACTAAACTTGTTGATAAAAGATGGATTCGATCGATCTATAATCAAAGCTGAAGGTCCTGGGTTCGAATCCCGGGGAAATATTTGTGTGATGAGCATGAATATTAGTTTCTGAGTTATCGGGACCGGTTATTTCAAAAGTACCCGAAGTAGTCTAATATTTTGAATTATTTTAGGCTCTTAATGTAGGACTCTATCATGTATTAAGGTAACATTTTCGTATTATTAGACAGCCTAATCAAAAATGATATTATGAACCAAAGAGCGAAATTGAACGAAATAAAACCGGTATTTTTGTATGGTGAGTATACCGGCATCCGATCCCTGGTTTCTGAGTCTTGGATGTTTTCTATGTATTTACGTATTTATATCTATTATATATATCGTCGTGTAGTACCTATAATACAAGCCTTATTGAGCTTACTATAGGCCTAGTTCGATTTGTGTAAGAATGTCCGCTAATATTTATTTATTTATTTATAATTGGGTACTTTACTGGATAAAAAAATACAAATATATTTTTCACGCCACTGCTCGGAAATGTGGCAAAAGATGGTCAGAATTCAGGCGTCAAAGCTGGGGTTAGTTGGACGTCGCACGAACAGGCCATCTAGACTTATCTTCGAGCGATCGACCAATCACAGCGCCCCGCGCGCTCGCGCCGGCGTGCGCTGCCTGTGCAGCTCCCCCCTCCGCCGGGCGCGAGGCAAGCGAGCCTGTTTAATATTATGATCTTTCATTTTGATTTAAAATTATAATTATTTGCAATTTCCTTGCAGTAGGCGTGAAAAGCACTATGTTAAGCCTCGGCCGAAAGTGCAATAGCTGGACTCGTACTTTCAAGGGCCTCCGCTACGCGTCGGCCCTCGAACTAACTCGTCCATCTATTGCTTACTTTCTAGCCTCTACAACAATGTACTATAGTCCGTCATTTAGATTATAAAATCGTTGTTAGGTGTCATGATGACCTTGAGCGGCCTGCAGGCCCTGCAGCTCGAATGTGCGAGTTCCTACCTAATATATGTGACACATCAGGTGGCGAAGTACCTCTCCGAGCACCTGGAGGACAGTAACGCGAAGATCGTGACCGGAGGGCGCGCTGTCGACTCCGTCGGCTACTACATCGAGCCTACAGTTTACCAGGTACACATGGTTTCCCGGCGCGGTGGCGGATCAGGGTTTGGTGCGGGGCTTTGGTTGCGTTGAGCAGTTTCAAGGACGGTTAACCGATTAGGTACCTACCTAACGTAATCTTTATGTTACGTTCCGTTCCTATCATACAAGTCAGTAGTAGCATAAGCATACAAGTCAGTAGTAGCTTTACTTTTTAACCGACTTCAAAAAAAGGAGGAGGTTCTCAATTCGACTGTTTTTTTTTTGTGTTTTTTACGCAATAACTCGGTAATTTATGAACCGATTTGAAAAAAATCTTTCTTTGTTTGAAGGCATATACATACTTCCAGATTGGTCCTGTTGTCACCAAAATCCAGTTCTGATTATGGGATCCTGGAGAAATCGAGGGAACTCTTCAAATTTTATAGGCAAACTTGAAGCAGTTTGGCTATGTTGATTTGAAGTCGGTTAAAACTTTGTTTTTAAAGTAAATTATCATATAATTTTTTGCTCCTGTTACAGGGCCCACCCTGTATACCTGCCTAGCTAGCATGATCGCGTATATGTCGGACACACTTAGGGTCTATGCACACCGCATTTTTAAAAACGCGCCGTCGACGCGCTTTTGTGTCGATAAGTACACACGTGATTCGATACAAATGATAAAAATTACGTACACACTTGCTAGTAAGGCACAAATGATTTTGAAGGTCCGATGTGTATGCAATTGTTTTAAACTTTTATATAACTTGACTTGTTAGTTAGCATGTGCGGGCCAAATCTTGCAAATGAATTTTCAGCCTCCTGCTCCGATCCGATTGAGCTGATATTTGGTATAGGTACGTACCAAATACTCCTAAGTTCCCTACTCGTAAGTTCGGTGAAAATATTATGGCATCACCGACCTGATCTGATATTGGAGACAGAAGGCAGCCATGGCAACTCCTAAACTACACAAGATAAACCCGTCGTCTTACGGCTCATGCATTGGAATGAAACCCTCCTGATAACAGTGCAATACAAGTAGGTACAGTTGGGAACGAAAGCTTATACCAACTAATTAAATTTATGTTAGACACTTATTTTTGTGAACCAGGTGGCTACCGATGAGCACCCACTGCTGACGCATGCGATCCGCGGCCCGCTGCTGGCCGTGCACGCCTTCCAGAACATAGAGGGGCTCGCGAATGCCGTCTCGAAGGCGCCTTATGCTGTCTCGGGCGCCATTTTCGCTAAGGTTGGGATTAAGACACCTAATGTTTAGGGTTCCGTAGCCAAAAAAACGGAACCCTTATAAAGAAAGATAGAAAGAAAACTTTAAGGTGTATGTGCATGCTTAGAGGTATTTACCTATTCGAAAACTATAGGTAAGGTGTATTTGAATAAAATTTGGAGGATAGTTGTATTTTGTTAGCCGCTCGCTACATAGGTCTGGAATGAAATGACTAAAAAATATTTTTAGGGGTGCACATCAATCGATAGGCCTTTCAAAAGCAACTCAGCATTTTTTTATTAAGTGAATACAGTCGGAGATAATTGCCCCGAAAGTCACAACAATTGTGTCCCACGGGTCCCACCCTGTAATTTTCGATCGGTGTAGGTATTTAAAAATTAAAAAAATCATGGACATAGTGCTTAGTAAATTCTTTCACCGAAAATTATTTTGAACAAGATCGGTTCAAAGGTTTTCGAGATATTGCTGAAAAGCTGCCTTCCTATAGAAAAGGATGTAAGCGCCGTAAGATTTCTGTGACGATACGACCTTTTTAATAAAAGAATATAGAGGGGTTCGCAAATGCCGTCTCGAAAGCGCTTTATGTAAAAAAAAAATGTACATACTTTACATACTTAAGATCCATCGGTCCAACAAAGCAATTGCTTACCCACATATATAGCCGCGTGCCTATAATTGCCCGTAGTGCACGTACCTAAATGAAGGCCGTTGGGTAGAAGCAGACGGGGTGAAATCGGGTAGGTATGGTATAGGTACTGCCACTCGTTACAAAAACCAATTAAATATTACAGAATAAAATTAATGCACCACAAACACCTTCACTCAAGGGAAAAGGACAATATTATTATAAATATTGTATGTATGTAAGTAAATACTTTATTGTACACAAGACATAAAAAAAGCTGGCAAAAATACACACAATCAAGAGTTAAATGAGGAAGATGCTGAATGTCCCATTTGCGATGAAAAATAAGGTCGTTTAACATCTACAGATGTCTGGATTTAATGAATACGGTTTAAAATGGGCTCACGGAGGTTGCACCGGGTGTACTGCACAGGAATTAAAGTTTTTCGTACGTGATGACCGCAAATAATATGTATCTCTATTCACCCCACCATTCAAATACAGGTAGGTATCTGGTTTTACCCTATACAAGGAGTAAAATCGTATTTACAAAATTTAAGCAAATGTTGATTGATCTCTAAAGTAATACATTGATATCTTTAAGTTTGTGCCAAAAGATAATCAATTACTTGACGACTTTGATGTGAGATATTATTGAAACATATCTATTTGTAATAATTAATTATGTTTTTTTCCTTAACTATCCGCTGTTACCCCCTCTTCACCTAGTCTATCTTTTTTAAATACAAAATGGTCAACATTGCTAAACTGTTTTTTTTTTTTAATTTGGACCTCCTTTGCTGTAGACTCAGTCGCCTTTTGGCTAAAAAGTGTTGATGTTTACTACGTTATTTTAAAGTATCAATTAGCGGCTATATTTAACAATAAAAGACGATCACTTTGTTTACCACTTAACAAATGAAAGACAATTGCATTGTTTACCATTTTAACAATGAAACACAATCGCATTGTTTACTAGGTACAAAGAGAAGTGAATTCGGTCTAGAAGAAGGATCCGCACTATACCTAATACGCATCAGTGAGCAACGAACGCTGTCTCGACGGTTGCACGATGTAGATACTGCTTACAGAACGCGGAGTGGACGCGCGAGGCGGTCTCGGCGCTCCGGGACTACGCCACAATGGTGACGGTGAACGAGCGCTGCTCGGAGGAGCGCCCTGCGCACCAGTCGCTCGGCGGGTCGCGCAAGTCCGGCCCAGGCTCCAAGGTAATAAAGTATCTACGTGTACCGCCACTGACTTGGACTCAGTTTAGTGACCTTTTTTGCCTTGTTTGGCCTGTCACAAATTTGTTTTGGGTTAGCCGGCATCGGCAGCCATAAGGGCCACCCAGGGGAATCAGTTTCGTCACTGCTGCAACCCACCTGCCACCAACGTCCGGCATACGAAGTACAAAAGCGATAGATTTAAAATTTGCGTGGATTTTTTTTTCTGTTGTGGCGAATGGGTTTGAGGTTTGCGAGAGGGTAGTTCGCAAGAAGGCATGCTTGAAGAGAAGTCCCACCCGACGCTATCGACTACTGAAAAAGGCTCCCCGCCCGCATGTAGCGCAGGCGGCGGCCAGTTACTTACCTACTCTCCTAACCTTTTGACAGCGAGGGTGCAAAACAAAACGGTGCCCAATTGTGGCCAAAACAAAACAATAGCCAGACAAAATGATAATATTTATCAATATTATCATGTGGCCGTCCGTGGCTTCAGTGGCACGAGTTTTCGTCCGCGTTCACAGCCGTCTTTAGCTCTCAAAGGGTTAAAAACATATTGACGCACCTTACGAGTATGTGTTCCAGGCGGGCTCCATATCGTATCTGCTGTCCTTCTGCTCCGAGTGTTCGCTGCGCGAGACGAAGACGCCAAACCGGCGGCTGTTCTACGACTACATGTGCTCTGGCAAGATCTCCTGAACGCCGAGTAATCTGGCTAACGAAAGTTGTACCCGTAATAGTACTCACCAGCATCACAGAGCCAGCAAAAACATCTGACACGTCATTACGGCGGGTCAGATATTTATGCGCGCTTTGTTCTACCACCGCAAAGCAAATATTAACGCTGATGACTGTACAGTCGACGCCAATGACATGTTTACACTTTTGCACCGTATTGCTTTTGTAATAAGGTGCAAAAGTGTAAACATGTCATTGACTTCGACTGTACATTACTCAACCAAGGGAGGTAAAACGAATAACGTTTTAGATCGCAGATATTTGACCGAGCCAAAGGTAAAGGCGATAACAATGCGATCTGAGGCTTTTTATTACCGCCCGTGGTGAGTACAAAATTGTGTCTCCCTCTGGCCCTAAAGTGGGATCTTGCGCACTCGCAGCGGGCGGTAATTGCCACTTTATGGCTAGAGTGATGTAATAAACAGTTACGCGGCGAGTAATGAAACAATTTGTCTAATTTTGTTGCTGCGAAATTGTCTAGCAGGTTCAACTTACTTTAGCCAGATAGTATCAACATTGGTCTTCAAACTTCAACTTCAAAATTGGTTGTAACATCCACTTATTTTTTTACAGAGAAATATTCCTACAACTACAATAGTGTCTTGACTTTTAATCCTTTTATGGTATGTTGTGAAATAAATTTGTTTTGTAATATCTCTCCTACTTTTTTCGGCTTTTAGAGTAAAAAAGATATCAAACCAAAATTTACCAGAGATGTACCTTACATGTTTTACAGCTAGGTGTTGAATATATGTATAAGAAAACACATCTTCGCACATTTCTGGTGAATATTCATCCTATTAGAGCGTTCACATTGTCCGATAGGTACTGCCATTGTGGCCACTTGGCCAGTATAGAATCCCTCCTCGACATTACCTATTACCTGCCTTGGATAATGGATCAAGTATAACTTTAGATTATGCGCAACACGGAACATATACATTGTACATTGTGTTACAAGTACGGTAAGATAAGAATTACGAACGAGTCTTTTAGAAGCCCGACGCCGAAGGCAGAGGGCTTTGATGACTCGAGTTTGTAACAATCTTACCGTACGTGTCGCATACAATGTTTTTCATCACATTTGCGAGGAAATAAATAACTATAAAAGGCAAAAAAATCAAAGTTTCATACAACCGCACCAATCAAAAATGTACGAAATTGACAACTTCACTTCCAGATCATTGCGAGTGGAGTGCGCAACTTCAATATTTCATTCAACCAATCACAGAGTAGTACAGGGGCTCGTGGCCACCTAGATTTTTTTTCAACCTATCACAGAGCAGAATTCTTGTGGCCCACGGCCAACGAGATTTGCTTAAACCAATCAGATCACACCCATAACGCCCTTGGGCTTTATGGGTGTGATCTGATTGGTTTAAGCCTTCCCACCTGTTACGAGTACCACCTATTTGTTACCAGTGGTTACAGCTGAGAATTTTTCCCCCATCTTTTACCACTAAAGTACTGGAAATAAAAACCCGGTAGTTACCATCAATTACTATTCCCTTAGTTCCCACTGGTAAAAGATGGGAAAAACATTCCCAGCCGTTATCACTGGTAACAACCCAATCGGTTAATGATAACTGCTTTCAAATTCAGTTGCAACATACTAACGAACGAACTAAGAAGGCAGTTAGGTCATTTTAAAAACATTACCCTCCTCCTTTGGCAGTCGGGTAAACATACCACAGACAGGCAACTGACACTGCAACCGGAAACATTAAATAAAAATCAGGCTCATTAATTTTAAGTCTTTATAATTAAATACGCTAAGTATACAACACGGATCTCTTAGAACGTTTATCATACAATGATTCCGCCGTAGAGCGGCCAGATCCTGCGGGGCGGCCTTCAAGACGATACGGGGGTATAAATATAACTTGCAGGACGATTGCAGATCGCCACGCAGGACCGTCTGGATGCACCTTTATGGCGTGAAAACTCTGTCGTCAACAGGCGCTCTTAAGCGCCTGCTAGACGGTCGCCAACAAACCTTCGTCGGTGGCTAGTCGTGAGTTTTTTGGCTAGACCATGGACCTATAATACTCGGGACAAGCTATACGTGTTGCCATTGCCACGATGAAGGACGGAAAGGCTACTATGCAGCTAAATTAGGAACTGGTCTTAAAAAGGCCGATGGCTTACCATATCTATTTCATTTGGCCGGGTAATGGTTTATGTGGCAACTTCATACTAAATTAGTTTTTGCAAACAATAAAAAGTGCAACTATGACAAGGACAACGAATGATATTTCTCTTTCTGTCACATTTATCGAGATTTGTATGGTGCCATCCCGCTCGGGCGTGGCATTATTATTATACATGCCGTCAAACAACTTGAGCAAATGACCTTGCCTGCGCAAAGGCGAATTGTACGTGCAAACTGCCCCCCCACTTCGTCCCGCGTGTTCAAGTTGTTTGCCGGGAAGTGTACCATAGCTTGTCCTGAGTATTATAGGTCCATGGGCTAGACGGTCGGCTGGCTCTACACTACTCGCGGTCGCTAGCGCGCGCTCGACGACCAAGGACGTCCGAAAGTCAAACGAAATTTAGCTGCAAATGCACAAACTTACTTAAAAATGCACAAATATTGTCCCGACGTTAAAATTTCATGAAAAAAAGGATAACTTTACCATTTTACATAATATATATAAATTTATATTGTGTCACGATTATACCTAGATATTTTTCTAGCACGAACGACTTATTGTAAGTGATTGACAAAATAAAAACATCGACAGTTCTGTTATCGATTCAACTTTTTCAAGGGTGCGTTAAAAAATAGACAATAATAAAAAAAACTATCAATTTATTTATATTTTACATACTTCAGAAAACAATTTGCAATACTTTCGTAACTTTCTTTCTTCGTGTCACTGAATTAATTATCCCCGAAGTCACTCCATAACACACACACACACACACACCGAAATTGTCTTTCAAATCGACGCAGAATGTCACATGTAGTTTTTCCCAAACCCATTTTTGGTCCCAAAACAAATCTGTGTCTCAGTATATGGTTACAGTGTAGATGCACGCGGCGTCTAGGTAGGTAGCCAATATATGTCTGTGGTTGTATGTACGTATTGTCGTTGAAGTAGTATGTACTTATCGATAGCAGGGTTGTCGATATTTTTATTGTGGCAAGCACTAAACAAATGTTGTTCCTGCTAGAAAAATATCTAGGTATAGTAACGATATTCATTTTTTTATGTTAACATAAAAAGGCGTGCGCTGTAGTAGCGGTCAAATTTGACAGCTAATGACAAGTTTACTAATGATCGCCGCGGCCAGGCCGGGCAGGCGCGCAGTGAGAGGCTTTACAGATCTATAGTGAATATGATTGAAAAAAAGCTTTGGCCCTGCGATTCCGATATAATTATAATGAGTATACATAAGATTATTAAAAATTAATTTTCAAAATATTTCTTGGTACCAGTGTTTTTTTTTTGTAACCCAGGGGCTAATTGAACAAAAATTAACTTAATTGGCTGCGGTTCGATTAAAAAATTAGCAAAGTATAAAATACAATGAAATACGGAATAGACCAATAACCAATAAGAAGACATGAAGAAATATATAATTATATCTTGTCATACAAAATGTGCATTCTTGAGTAGAATGACCCCCGTACGGACAAAGGCCGCTCTGTCGGAGGGGCGTGTTGGCGACCAGGCGTTACTACGAGCGGCGGCAGCAGCGACAGCGGTGCGCCATACTCATACTCATTCTCATACGTGACAGGCCGTGAGGCCGCGCCCCGACCTCTCGCCCCCACGTACGTCATGTCAGGGAGATGAGCCGCTGTGGACAACAAAGACGGTCTAGAGGAAGAACCGCCTCCTGGAGGTCTCCAGGAGGTGCCGGCGGCCCGCGATGGTCCACTCGTAGTCGCCCCGCTTCGAGTCGAACGTGCCCTGCTGGAGGGATATGAGCCGCAGCGTGAATCGCGGCCCGAGCTCGCAAAGGCGGGCGCGTTTGCCGTCCTTTGTGAACTCGTATCTGGAAATAATAGTAGATTGTGTCTCAAATAATAGTAAAATAAAAATAAAAATAGCCTTTATTATTGAAGCTGCAAAACTTAAAAACTATAGTGCTCCATTCCATCGACAACTTCAACTCGTCTTGGCGACATAGGCCTCCTCCAGAGCCTTCCATTTCGTGCGGTCCCTTGCCTCTCTCAGCCACGTTCCTCCAGCAGTCCGCCTCAGATCATCTGACCATCTAAGGGTAGGCCTTCCTCTTGTTCTTTTATAACCTCTTGGGTACCACTCGACTATGTCCTTTGTCCATTTGTCCATGCTCAAATAATAGTACAGCGTGTAAATTTCATACGGACGAATATTTAGGTGACGATTAGTATCGGTCCTAAACAACACATTTGCTATAGTCGGGTTTTCATAGTAAGTCGGCCCTTATATCAAATGGACTCGGGTTTTTTTTTGTGAGTACCTCTTATAGTGAAGAATATTTATGCTGAGTATGAACATCCTGCTTGTGACAGTTTTTGACTGAGAGACTGAGAGCCAACTCACCTATGGTGCCTGAAGAATATGTAATCCCGCTGGTTGTGGAAGGTGACCGCGCGGCGGCCGCGGAACTGCGGCTCGTGGTGGAACAGCGCGCCCAGCATGCGGCCCACCGTCATCCCGAGCCGAGTGCTGAAGTTGTTCAGGACCACCTGCACAAACAAGACACTTTGAGCCGCTCCCTACGCTCAGGATATCGAAAACCTATCGTAAACATACATGAAGAAATGAAATGGTCGTTTGAGTCCCTCACTACGCTCAGGATTCAATTCGCAGCCCTCATTATAATAACGGGTACTGAAATTATGCGCCAAATAAAAGTTGTTTTTTTGTAAGTCGTAGTCTCGAATATGGGCTCTCGTAATGTCATCCCGAAGATCATTGGCTATGCTGCTAACTGGATGGAATATTCGATACAAACTGTCACTACAATCATGATACCATGGTTTTGCCTCAATGTAATTAAAAAAAGATAAATAGATAAATCATTCGTTTGGCATTCTGCAACAACAATAAAACAAACAAAAAAAAGTACACAAAAAATAAGTAGAGAGAAAAAGGTAAAAGAACAAGTAAAAACAATTGTGTTACGAAAAATATTAAATATAAATTAAATAAAGGCATACTGTGAGTTGCAACAATGCCATAAAGGTACTAGCTCAGGTTTGCTTTGCTCGCTTGAAACACTGATATTCTGCTAGAGTGACGATGCAGGTGAAATATTAAAAGAAAAAGAAAAATAAAATAAATAAATTAAGCTTGCAAATAATATTGGGTAAATAAATAAAATAAGTCTGTGGGAAAGTAAAACTGACAAAATTATAAAGTGTAACTAACTGTCGACATGGAGAGATATATATTATGAAAAACTGTGGCGAAATGTGTGATATCCAAAAAATAGTACATCAGCTAACTAATCTATTCCGGAATTCCGGATAGGCAAAAAACAATCCCTTGGCGGAGTAACGGCAGAGGTGTCCGGATTACAGTTTGCAAAATTATGTTCATCTATCGAAATCGATTTGACCGTATCACTCACCTCTGGCCGGTGTGTGGTGATCTCCTTATAGTCCTTCCTGAGCTCCGGTGTGATCTTACAGCTGGACAGCCTGAAGTGCGCGGTGGGGCCGTCCGGGAGGTGGATGAGAAGGAACCCGTTCGGCGTCTTCTGGTTTTCGTTCACTATGATCACGTCCGTCACATCTTCGCGGATGGCGGACTGCACTATGCGTTTCACTGACGACCTGGAACAGGGAAAACACATAAGTCACATTCTAACAGGGACTGATACTGGTATTCATAGAAAAACGATTCACGATTTTTCTTTATTCCAAAATATTTGGTAATGGTGTCATTGTTTTCTACCGACAATAACCTGTCCTTCGTCTTATTATGGCATCTATTGATGTTTACGGTTTTATAATGTTCGAATAAACGTCCATATTATTTTATTGATTTATATAAATAAATAAATATCGTGGGACAATTCACACCAATTGATCTAGTCCCAAACTAGGCAAAGCCTGTACTATGGGTACTAGACAACAGATAAACATACTTATATAGATAAATACATACTTAAATAGATATTAAACAACCAAAACTCGAGAACAAACATTCGTATTCATCATACAAATATCTGCCCCGACCGGGGATCGAACCCGAGACCTCAAGCTTCATAGTCAGGTTCTCTAACCACTAGGCTATTCGGTCGACAAATATTATTTTCACTTTCTCTAACCAGCATTTTTTTATACGTTATTTTTTGTAGAATGCCGTTACAGAGTGGTAAACCGAAATGAAAAATGCCACCTTATCACGTTTTTTTTTTTTTTTTTAAGCCAATATTTAAAAAAATGTATTGGCCGAAAAGGAAACTTTTATTAGTCCTGATCCTGATGAAGAAACTGACGCATCTTTTTTTAATCGCGCTACAAACATTCAAAAACAAAAACTTCGATTCATTGTCGGTAAAAAAGAAGAACGACCCAATGACGCTGAAATATTAGATAAGTTTACAAAACAAAAAAATGAAATACTAAGCGACATACCGAAAATTACCGTTATATTTGTATGTTCTATATTTAGTGTTCTGTGGTAGCTGGGTCGTTCTTCTTTTCGACCGACAATAGCCTGTCCTTCGTCTTATTACGGCATCTCATTTGAGTAATGATGTTTATGGTTTTATAATGTTCGAATGAACGTTCATATTATTTTATTAATTAGTGATATATAATATTTCACTTTCTCTAACTAGCATTTTTTTCAATGTTTGTTTTTTTCGTAGAATGCCGTGACAGAGTGGTAAACCAAAATGTTGTCCCCACTGAAATAGTCCACTTTGTCACATGTTTTTTTTAGAAACCAACCGTAAATAAATATTTATATTGGCCAGAAAGTAAACTTTAATTAGTTCTAATGAAGAAACCTATGCATTTTTTTTAAATCGCACTTCAAAACCACAATTTTCGATAGTTCAAAAACCAAAAAAACAGAAAAACCTCGATTCATTGTCGGTAAAAAAGAAGAACGACCCAGCTACAATTGATTCGAATCGAGTCGTGGCTCGCGTCGCAGCGGCACAGCGGAGTCTCGGCAAGTCAAGACCATTACTGACGATATGTTATTTTCGCTTAGCTGAGGCCCATTTAACAACGACTTGTCGTTTTTCTACAATATATTTCGCTTAGCTTCTGCATTATTTTATGATTTCTTAATATTTTCGCCTTGCAAGTATAATATTTTTATGCTTAACAGTCGCCGGCACGGAAGTAAAACCAACATGGCGTCGTGCAAGTTCACTGGGTAGCATGCGCGGGGCCCCGTTGCTATGGAGACGCGGGGCGGGAATCACTTCAAATTACACCCGAAATCGAGTACTGCGTAGGTTCTACTTACATGCCACGGATTTTACATTATAATTATGGTTGTATTCTGCTCCTAGCTAGTAGATAATGTATGAAATTTAATCATGCTTCTTTCTTTTGCTTAGGTTTAAAAATGCTTCTGTATATTCGCTCAGCTGAAATATTGCTATGATAACATTCAGCCCTACTTTGACACTTATATACGTCCCACTGCTCGGCAATTCATCATAAATTATTAACTTAACTAGTGGCTCTGTGAGCTAGAGAACTGGCGAGCCTAACATTAAAAAAAAACTGAATAAAGGTAATAATTCTTGAACCTGCTCACAAAATTTCACGAAAATCGGTTGAGAAATGCGACCTGTAGCGGAGAACAGCCGGACGAACAGCCTTTGCCCAAGCTGAAACTGAGAACTTTGTTCGCTTCGCTCGCCCGTTGAAACGAAATATTTATTTGCAGAGTACGGATTACATTATGTTGGTACAAATAAACGTTAGTCCGCCGTCCTCTACTTAAATAAGCATGCAAAATAACAGCCCTTATGTTGCTGTCAGTTAAGAACAGACAAAATAGAGGGATTATTTAGTACTCGTTTTTATTTTTAGAAATTCATTAACAGAGTAGACACATAGTTCGCATAGCCATATAAACAGTTTCTTCTTGAATTGTTTCAGTGGTAGGTCGTCGTTCAATTAAGTAGTTTATGTGACTGTGCATAATAAGAGGCCTTAAATCACGAGTGTGCAGCATGATTTGCTCTGACCTCTGGGCCACGCTTCGAAATTTGAAAGTCATTACTTTATCAATATCGATATCTTAATGAAATTATGAACAAAATTACCTACGGCCAGTTTCTGAAATCGCAGTCGCTAAAATAGCGGGTTTATAATATGTATGTAGATTGTAAATTAAATGATTTTGTAACTAAGTAGGTAACATAGTCCGAAAAACGTTTGTACTGAAACTGCACACTGTTGTTCCACCCCAAATGTCAGTAGTGTAAAGTTTCGAGACCCTCACCTCTGCCTGTAACGCGAGACGGAATTAGGTATGATCCTCATGAGCTCACGCCCGAAGACGCGGGTCTTGGTGTGAGGGTTGTCAGAGTACGTGATCAGCACTTTCGGCTCGTAGGAGTGCTGATAATACGATGATAGCTCGTCCAGTTCCATGTCCTTTTGGGCCTGAGGAAAAATTTACACGTAAATTAATAATAGGGATGTAGACACCAAAAAAAAATAACCAACAATGATGAATTTTCTCGAAAAACAATTGTTGTTATTGTTGTTGTTGTGTTATTGTCTAAATTTAGAATATTGTCAATTGGAAAAAAAGGGTATTAAATAATCACAAGTTATTAGTGTTCAAAGTTTTGAGAGGGATATAATCTGTCCTTTTTCCGCAGAACGCACCTCCATATGAAACATTTACTATGACAATTGTTTCATCACGATCCCCGAGCGATTTCTCTCTACTACCGGGCGGTATGCGTAAATGCATTTCATCAATGTTCTTTTTCTATATAAAAAGTGCTACCTAATAATCTCCAGTTTAATATAAGTGCTCCGTACCTCCTCCTGCTCCTCCGCCTCTGCATGCACAAGCATGGTCTCATCCTTCTCCCGGAGGGACTCCAGGGTGTGCGGCACCTGCTTCGGTACATCATCGCCTTCCTGCTTCTTCTCCAGCTTACGTCTGAAATGGCAACATTGGCTACGTTAGTCACCGACCACACCACCGACCATTACAGAGATGAGCAGTCGTCCTGCCCAAAATCGGCCATGGAGCTGAAGATACGTCTGAAGTCATATATCTTTTATAACATTAGTTATGCAGACGACATGGCGTTGCTGAGTGCATCTGTTGGCGGTCTCCGTGAACTCATGGGCATTTGCGAGCAGTATGCGATTGGTCACGGCTTAAAATATAATGCAAAAAAGAGCGAACTGATGGTTTTTAAGTCGGGGACCAAATGCCCATCGGATGTACCACCTGTATGTCTTAGCGGTGTTCCTTTGAAGCGGGTCCACCGCTTTAAATATTTGGGTCATGTGCTGTCTGACGACTTGAAGGATGACGACGATATTGAACGGGAGCGGAGGGCGTTGTCAGTCAGAGCCAACATGATATCCCGCAGGTTCGCTCGTTGCTCGACAGGCGTGAAAGTTACGCTCTACCGTGCATATTGCACTACTTTTTACACGAGCAGCCTGTGGGTAAGTTACACAAAGAAAGCTTACAACGCTCTCCGCGTTCAATACAATAACGCCTTCAGGGTGCTGCTGCGGCTGCCGCGATACTTCAGCGCCTCGGGCATGTTCGCGGAGCCGCGCGTGGACTGCTTTTACAGCACTATGCGCAAGAGGGCGGCCTCGGCGGCGCGGCGCGCGCGCTCTGGCAGTCATTGCATGCACCAGTGTCTCATATATGGGCTAAATAATTCATGTAATGTAATGTAAGAGTAGGTAGTATTTAATTATTTATTTTGTTACTAACACTTAATTTAATTTTATTGTAACTAACATGTCAACTATTGGGTGCAAAAGCCTGAAATAAATTAAATTGAAATATCACGGACTACATAACCGAAAAATACCGGTCACCGTTATTATCTCCGGTACCATAATGAGATCGACCGGATTACGACAATTTTTTTCGGTATCGAAATAATACAGAGTGGATTATAAAGGTTTCGGTAACCTTTTGAATAAATACCGGTAACCGATAATTCTAAAGGGTTTCAGTACCGTTATGTTGGCGCGGCGCGGCTAAGCTTTACAATATAATGGTATCGTAATGGAATACAGGTATAAAGTATAGCCGTAACCAGTCCCTGTCAAATATGCATATAATATTTGGAGATATTTCGCCTTTTGTACTATAAGTTCTTCTTTTATGTAATAAAGATTAATAATTAAATAAATATTTTTACAGGAATAAACCTAGTTCTTAAAACTACAACTAAGCAAACTGGATTCTATGGGTGGCTCATGAGGTGTCCAGGATAGAATAGCAACCCACTTTGCCGCGGGTGTCATAATAGTTGACCATGGGAATAGGGTTAGTGTCGCGGGCGATGGGCTAGCAAGCTATGACGCTTTCTCCAACACTAAACCTACAATGGCTAAAGTGGCACTGAATATTTAATTTCATGGGTTCTGCCTGCCACTTGTTGGGCAAAAAGATGCGAGTTTAATTAATAAAATAATAAGTAAATATTCAGGATTTATTTATCATAATCTTAGTAAATATTGTGAAAATAAATGTTGATCAGAATTAACTTTTATTAAAAACATATAACAATACCGGCTTTCATGAAAATTCTGGCACATCACACCTTTATGGAGTAACTAGCTTCCGCCCGCGACTTCATATGCCCTGCTAGCATAACTCATCTGTCACTTTTTGACAGCATTTATCAGAAAGTCATGGACAGTCTATTTCGTGTTCGAGTAGAGTCGAGAGTCAAGTTATGCTAGCAGGGCAGCATGGAGCCGGGACAAAAACTATCCTATATTTTAATCCAGGCTATAAACTATCTGCGTGCATAATTTCATCCAATCGGTTGAGCCGTTTAGTTTAAGCGTGATTGAGAAAAAAACATCTAAACATCCAAACTTTCGCATTTATAATATTAGTAGGGTAATGACTTGATAGGAGGTAATTGATCACAGAAGAACAAGGTATCTGCCGAAACAGAATAAGAGTAATTTGAACTCGGCATGGTATCATTTTTTCAAAGCAGTTTACAATATATAATTTCAGTATCAGAGTATTATAAAATTACATTGCTACAGTAGAAAGCCTATTTATTTTGCGATAGATTTCTAGTGCAGGATTTTATCGCCGCCAAATATCCCGATCCATAATGCAATTGTCAAAAGGCCTCTTTCAACTTCTTCAACTCTTCTCTAATTATAGCAGTCCGGTACATACCATACCCTCTTTTTGTAACT
This sequence comes from Epinotia nisella, assembly GCA_932294315.1. Taxonomy (NCBI): domain Eukaryota; kingdom Metazoa; phylum Arthropoda; class Insecta; order Lepidoptera; family Tortricidae; genus Epinotia; species Epinotia nisella. The sequence goes on from OW028673.1 coordinate 41,492,478, forward strand.
AGTCACAAATCTAAATAGATACATAAAAGTTTATAAATATTAGTAGCGATACTTCAATGCTTCCTGCCCCTACACCGTGTGGGGAGGAAGAAACTAGCAAGCATGTATGATGGCTCCAACTTCAGGGAAAGGAGCTGAATGAACATGACAAACAATCGACAGCCCACCTGTTACTGGCCAGACGTCCCTACACATTATCACACAAAAACTATTCTACATTCTTCCCTGTGATTCAAACTATCTCCATGCCAAATTTAATCTTAACTTGTTCATGGAGAGTAAGTGACAGTGCATGTCATAGACCAAACAAAACAAAAAATGAATGAAAACTATAGCATTCGCGTCAGCGAACGAGATAATTGGTTCAGAGGTTTCAGCATGAGAAGGTAAGAGTCAGACAGAGTTAGTAACTTTCACATTTATAAAATTATTTAGTTTTCACTGTGCACAGCAGTGCTGCCAAGTAGGATAAATCCTATGCAATCCAGCCATTGTGCAAGTAAATGATAGCTTTATAGCTACATATTATATACCGTTTAACTGATTGATCCTGCGATGCGATACCTGCATGGAGGTACAGACTGGCATGTTCCTAGTTTCATGTTCAATTTAGTAAACATCAGGGACCGGAACTGTATACCATAAAAGGTGTTTTGGGTTGGGTTATGTGAATAAATTATCAAACACTATCAATTCGGCAAACATCGGCGACTCCCGAACAATTCTAACCAATTTCGTAGTTATTTCGGGCTTAGGCGCTCCATAAATGAAAGCCGTATTGTAGTAATGCAGTAAATGAAAGTAGACTAAAGTTACCATATTAGTAACGGCGAAAAATCTGTAAAATGTTCATGAGTGACTTAACTAAACTATAAACAACACGTGTTAACACATACTTCTTTTTGTCTTTCCCACGAGCCATTGCGACGATTTAGGAGAAGCGCGGATTAGAAATACTGATTAAATCAAGTTTGAAGATATACAGATATTTCTAAAACTTCTTAAATGGGTTGAAAATAGTTTTTTGTTACAAAATATTGCGTCGAGCTGACCCGCGACAAGAAGTGGCCGCGTACCGCGTACGCGTGCTTTTGACATTGACACTTGACAGTTCTTTTTTTTAATTGTATGGCTTCTCCGTTTGATCGACAATTCTATTCTATTCTATTAGCGTTGGGGGCCCATACGTGTTCTGCCCAGCTAGCACGATACGTTTTGTCGTTATGTTAACAACATGATGCAATAAATAAATGAATGAATGTTTTACGTGACGTCTCAGTACAATTTCACCGTAAAACGTGGCGATAAAACCTATCGTGCTATAGGGCCTCTGATCCACCATAGCTGTCTCTATCTCATGACGATTTTGTACGAACAAAAAACGGTACGAAGCGCGAGATTTTAATAATAATAGACGCGACACGAGCGAAATTGGCAGGACTGCCAAGCAATTTCACAGAAAATCTAGTGACCTTGATTTGGCTGGCCGCCGTGCTTCCGTCACGTATCCACACGGGCCGAAGCACGCGGCGGCCTGCTGCTGTCTTGCCGATATCGGCCCGTGTAGCGTCTCCTAACAATAGTTGCGATTCCTTAAAAAAAGTGTAATACACAAAAACAATAGCCCTTGTTAATAATAATAAACGCTACACAAATACAGTTAGTAAAGTCGCGTCCGCTGCGCCTTGTTTTCGTAGTTTTTAAACGTCAAAAATGTTTTGCCAATTAAAACAATACCTTATTTGTTTGCCGAAACTGACGGATAACATGTTAGATGTTTAAAAACATCAAAAACATTGGCGCAGCGGACCACAGAACAGATTTTTTTTTTCTTACTGTTTTTATTGTTCTGTGCCGCGGACGCAGCTTAAGGAAAACACATGAATATAGTCGTTGAGACAAATTAAAAGAAACGGTATTGAAAATAAATATCAAGATAAACATGGTTAACATGAACCAACACATGTACTTCTTTTTAATTTGGTAAATAGATAGAGTCTGGCCAGGGAAAGATGAGCCTAGAAGACGGCGGCAAATTTAAAAACTTTCCGACGGATCCAGGTAATATACGGCCATAATAATGCACGGCCAAAATATTATACAGCCCCATAATACGCATCCAATGCAATGAATTATTGTGCTGTACATTATTTGGACGTGCATTGAGCAATACTTTAAACAATTTTTATATCATATATATTTTATTCTTTATGTTTAAAAATTACTCTAAAAAATTAACTGACGATTTGAAAGTGCTTGTTACTAGGCCTACTTGAATAAAGATCATTTTGAGTTTGAGTTTGAATATTGCACCCCTAATGACTACCAAAGAGAATATCAATTTAGGAACGTGGATGTAATATCAAATAGCATTTACCTAATTTATCATGGTGGCATTCCACTTGGCGGTATTTGCCCAAATATTCGTGTTGCATCGTTTTCCTTCCTACGGCAAATGAAAGAGAGGCAACGATGCAACGCGTACACGCATTCCCAAGTGTGGTGCCACCATTAGAAGCTAAAACAGCACGGCTATCACAAGACGGCGCGCGAGCTCTCTCGATTTTTCTCGCACTACCTGTCTCTCTCTTATTAGACAACTTAGAAAGAGAGGTATAGTGCGAGAAAAATCGAGAGAGCTCGCGCGCCGTCTTGTAATAGCCGTGCTGTATTGTTTATGTGAGCGACAAAAAATGGATCATGAGAGAGTAAGTAAAAAAAAGTTCAAATCAAAGTGAAAAAAGAGATTACAAAAGCTTTAACACATTTAATTTGAGTACAAGAAAAAGTAACAAATTGATACGTACTAAATAGCCACCTACACTCTAACTCTATGGGTCTGTTTAATTCAAAACATTCCAAGTTCTTCTATAAACTTTTGGGGAGCTGGGTACAATGAAATACAAAAACTTGAAATTTATTAAGTACAGGAATGACTCGATCCATAACGAACAACACAGAACCGCTGCGAACTCGCCAACGAAAACAAACTAGGTACCTATTACATTAGTTCATCTCTGCCAAAACTTTTTGTTTCTTTTTATAAGAGTCTAAAAATTCTCCGAATTCTTCGAGTATGATTGGTTCGTCCGGGTCACGCATATTCACAGATCTCTTAGCAACGGCACTGGCCGTTTTTTGTGATGGGATATCTCGGACATCTATGATTGGTGCGGCTGTAGTAGTAGCCAGCATTCGACGACCTTTCTCTGCTATGAGAGCTATGGTTTTCGCCACTAATTTTGGGTCTTCTAAACACAAGTGCACGATGACAACTAGAAGTCCCACAAAAGTCACGAGGATTAGAAATTTACACTGGAAATTCATGTTTCTGTTGTATTAATAGACCAAGGTAGAACTTGTTTTAAACTCGACCTTATAAATCGCTCAGAGGCAATTTCCGAAGATGTCCACTAGCCAATAGCAAAGTCTAATACTGATATTACAGCTATATAGCGTACACAAGTAGCAGTGAGTGTGGAGAAGAGAAAGCATTAGATACCTATTGGGGTTTGCTGGAAGTAAGCCGGATACCTAACAAATATTTAATTATTTATGTATTTAATAAAACATGATAATCACTTTCATTAAATGAACAAATTTTGATAAAACCTGAATGCAAACATTGTTAGAATGTAATTAATAAGCAGAAGTTTATACATTGCTGTAATTTAGGTTTGACAATAAACATGACAGAAATACAAAGTGTCAAGCTATAAAGCACAAAAGATTATTTAGGTTTGGACGCCATGGAGGTAGGTCATCACATACTAAAACTTTTGTCAGGGTGCCCCTTTCGCAGATGGGTTACTTACAAAGAGCTTCGGCTACGGTCGGTATCACTTCTGAGCTTCACGATGTAATGACGGTTAAAACGCGTGACGGTTTGAGGCGGTTTCAGATAAAAGAAAAGTGGGTCGTGATCGTGACAAATCGTGTTGGGATGGCTCTATACCTACAATCAAAAACAAAGATCAGTATCGCGCCAGCAGAATCATTCTTGTCAATACCTTCACATCTGAATTTGCCTTCCCACTTTGTCAATACATATGCACGCGAATAGAGGTGATGCAAGAATCGGCGGACATATACATGAAAGTCAAGTATTTATTACACAACATACAGAAATGTACAATTATACATATGTAGGTATTGAGTTTTATTTTACGAGTATGAGTTATTTTTTCAAATTTTTCGCAATTTTGTTGTTATGACTCGTTGGCCAGACTACAATCAGCCGAATCCGACGCAAAATCGGCAAGCAGTCCGGACAATTTATTAGTGTTTTATATACAACAAATACGAAGTACCTACTATATAAAAATAAGAGTTTTAGCCTCATATTTTAAAAATCCACGCCTGTCAGCCTGGATTAATCCCAAAACCGGCACGGGTTCATCTATTACTGGGGTATTTCTATGGTACATATTTTCTATATCAGTCTCGAGGTTTTTTCCTATCTCAAATTTATTTTGTTGTAGAAGTTCTTGTATTTGACTCTGCAGTTCTTGATTGTCATTCGCCAGTTGTTCTACTTTTAAATTAGATTCTTTTAGTTCATTTTTTAAGGTTTCTTGGTGTCTTAGTATTATGTTTATATTTTGCTTATCTTGTTTATCGTCTTGTAATATCTGGATATCTGAATATCTTCCTCCGCGTTTTCTACTTTGTACTATGTGTTCAAACTCTTTGGAATTCTCTTTGTCAGACATAATCTGTTGGTTTTCATTTTCCAATTGTTTCATTTTTTTGTTATTTTCCCTTAATTCAGTTTTTAAGATTTCTAGGTGTTTGTACAATGAGTGGTTATTTTGTGTGATTTCATGTTTAAGTTTAGGGACAATAGAATCTACAGCCATCTGAATCGTCTTCTGCATTTCTTTTAATATGGCTTGGTTATTGCTATTCAACTTGGAATTTAGTAGGTTGCTGACTTTTTCGAAGATGATAGATTGGTTGTTTACTTTATTCGAAGCAACGGTTGTGACCTGGTGATTCCAATATTCGGATATTAAAAATGGGCTACTTTTTGGTGTTGTTTCGTCCTCTGTCCACCAATTAACAATGACAATAAAAAGTAAAATTCCTACAATGAGCAGCAACAATGCAAAGGTTACTGCACATAAGTATCTACAACAATGTCTACAGCAGAGGGCCTACCGCGAAACGATATTCGTTTTCGTTCGTGTATCTCCCTCTTTGTCGCACTTGCTGGTTCGAGCGACAAAGAGGGAGATATACGAACGAAAACGAATATCGTTTCGCGGTAGGCCCTCAGTTCATATTTCTTTTCGTGTAATTAGCTCTACGCGCTGGTTCTATATGGCAAATGCCAGCCCTGACGGCAGTGCATGTAATAGGATTACAACATTCACACTTTGTATTGGATTCAACTGGAGATTTACGATTGCCAATCGGGTGTAGTGAATAATGGCGGTTAACCATGGGTAATCGAGGTTTTAAATAAACGGTGATCGAGCACCGACTTTCACATGTAATCCCTGGATAATACTACTTTGACAATATGCCTGGCTTTTTGTATGAATGTGGTCAAAAGGTGGCGTTATTTACGAAGAAGCTGAGGCTGTGATGTTCTTCAGTCAGCTAGGGCACAATCATTTTTAGGGAAAGACCTTTCCAGCGTTTATGCAAATTGATATTGAGTGTTTTAATTCAAATTAGGTAGAATCCATAATAACAATCCGAAGTAAATAATATTGACAGTTTCCGAAGCTTCTAATTTTGACAGACGTGAGCCGAGACGTTATTTTGGAGCTGAACGCACCCGTTAGAATCGATTTACCGCAATTTGCTTGACAGTGACAGCCACTTGACACTTGTCACTATTCTAGTCTAGTTAGAGTAGTTAGTTAGATTTTGTTAACTGTTCAATACATAAATAAACAATAGATTTCTTGAGTGCAATAACCAAAATGGATACATCCCGTTTGTGTCGCAGTTGTATGAAAGAAGTGGCTTCGTGGGAGCTGGAGAATTTCGACCAGCAAGTCGTATATATGTTCAGTTATTGCACTAATATTCAGGTAAGTAAAATAATAGGTTCTTTATTACACACTAGCTTCCACCCGCGACTTCGTCTGCGTGGATCCGGGATAAAACTGTCCTATATTTGAATCCAGCTATAAACTATCTTCATGCAAAATTTCATCCAAATCCGTTGACCCGTTTAAAAAAGCGTGATTGAGTAACAAACATCCAAACTTTCGCATTTATAATAGACGTCCACTGCTGGACATAGGCCTCCCCCAAAGAGTGCAAAAGTGACCCGTTATAATCGGAGAGGCTTGACTGTCCACTCACCAAATATTGGATTGAGCTGGCTATCGGGAGGGCGAAATAAGCCCAACCCGATATAGTAAATAAGTAGTAGTAAGTTAACTGTCACTAATATAGCTTATAAGTCTCTGTAACTAACAAAATATGGATTGATGTAGGTCTGAATTAAAGATATTTTATTTTTATTTATTTATTTTATAATATTAGTAGGTTTGAATTAACAAAACTGTTTTTAGGGTTTATAAAATCTCAGTATGAGAGTAGACAAGACGAGGGGTGCCTTTGGCCAAGAATAAAATAAGAAAACGGAGAAAACAAAAAATTGGTGCAGGTGTAATCTGCCATTTATAATATTTGTTTTTTAATAAATGTGAAAGATTTAAAAGTGTTTTAATGGATGAATGAATGAATTTATTAAATTGATATTATTATAGTGAATAATGTTATGCCATTAATCAACGTATTTTCATATTTGTTGACATATTGTAAAAAAACGGTATATATTTATGTTTGTCATTTTCTATGGTAAGGATCTTTGAACAATAAACTGTCTATCAATGCCCCTTCATTCGATTGTATTAAATTTATTAATATTTACAATTACCTTCAGTAAACAATGAGAGATGCAAGATAAATAATTATGAAGCTATAAAATAAACTAAGATGACAAATTATTCACATCTCTAACAATCTTACTTCACAGATACTAGAAAATGACATGCTCCCAAAGCAGTTCTGTTACGATTGCACAATTAAAATTGAGTCATCATACACTTATGTCAAAGAAGCTAAACGGACCCACGAAACGCTTACAAATCTCTTGACTCAACGCACTGTAATAGTAGAACCGATGAGGCATTCCGAACTTACACCAGATCACAATGAAGACTCCATACTTGAACATGAACCAGAGATAACAGAGGAACCATCGATTCTGAATGAGATAGAAAGTGTGATAAAGACTCCAGTAAAGTGTAAAGAGGTGACGGAGCAGAAGCATGTGTGTGCGGTGTGCAAAAAGGTGTTCCTTTCAAAAGTGTGGTTTGAGAAGCATATGAGGAACCAGCATAATGGGAAGGCATTCAGTTGTTCACAATGTCCGAAAAGTAAGTTAGCCATCTTAGGCCTCTCACACATTTATTTTGTAAATGTTTCATATCTCAACATATTATTTTTCCTGAGATTGTTCTGTCATATGATGATTCTAATGTAACCTAATGGACGCTTTGTATTTTAAGAAGTAATAAAAAATGTGTATTGGGAACTAAAACATATAAACTAGATCTTGCTTCCTTCTGTCCTCTTGAATGTATTTTGGTAATCTAATTATCTCAAAATCAAATGTTCTATCCTGTAATTAGGCTACAAGTGCTCTTTTACAAGGCATACTATAAAACTGTAGTAATAAGTTAATAAGCAACACGCTGGAAGATGTGTAGTGTCTCCCGATCCTATAATAATACTATAATATCGATGGCTGTGTGACTCAAACTCGTATATGAAATTTTGGCGAAAATGAGATAATTATACAAAACTATGTAAAATTTTACTATTTACGTCATTTATTTATTTATCGTATGGCATTTTGGTCACTGGATTACATTTAAAAGCTATATAAGAAAATAATAATAATTATTTGCGTCATGGCAAAATCATACAGGATGAAGCACATTTTTTACGTATAAATTTATTCAAAACCCAAACACGTATTTGGTAATGAAATATATGTGTATGACACAACCTCGTAAATAATTATTGTTTATAATTATTTATCTCATTAACTCTCGCATGTGTGATAAACTGAATAAATTTAGTAAAAAAAAGGATATTTATGAAGTAGAATGGTTTGGGGAAGATATAAAAATAATCAATGGCCAGCCACTTAAGGAATACATGACAATACATTACAACTATACGTATGACGTAAAATGGTGTGTAAATTTAAACACTTTACATATAGTCCTATTACCCCGTAGACCTTTGACACCGAACCACGAATCTAGCTAAATGTTATAATATGCAGAAGAACATTTAATTTTTATCACCGGAGTATTAGTTTGAAGAGAAGACCAGTTTCATTTTGTTTATCATTATTACATTACCTATATAAAAAATAAATAAAACTCACAAATTAATGTTTTATTTATGAAACGCTGAAGATGATGGCGAAAGATAGAGACGGATGGCAGTTGCTCCACCGACAAAAGTGAAGCTCTTAAATTAAACAAAAATATATTATATGTAAGTGGTCAGTAGTCGTTTATTTCAATAAAATAAGTAAATCAACCCCATGGCAGAAACACGCGTGGGTCGTTCTTCTTTTCGACCGACAATAGCCTGTCCCTCGTCTTATTACGGCATCTCATTTGAGTAATGATGTTTACGGTTTTATAATGTTCGAATGAACGTCCATATTATTTTATTCATTAGTGATGTTTAATATTTCGCTTTCTCTAACTAGCATTTTTTTAAATGTTTTTTTTTCTCGTAGAATTCCGTGACAGAGTGGTAAACCAAAATGTTGTCCCCACTGAAAGAGTCCACTTTGTCACATGTTTTTTTTTAGAAACCAACCGTAAATAAATATTTATATTGGCCAGAAAGGAAACTTTAATTAGTTCTAATGAAGAAACCTATGCAATTTTTTTTAAATCGCACTTCAAAACCACAATTTTCGATAGTTCAAAAACCAAAAAAACAGAAAAACCTCGGATCATTGTCGGTAAAAAAGAAGAACGACCCGCGTAACATCTTATAGTGCCATACATACCTGTATAACACAAACTCGTATAAACACATTTTCGTCTTACACGAAAAGCATATTTATGAATTAGCTATTATCGATTTTGATTATTTTATAATGACGAATTAGCTGTCTAAATATTAATAAACATTAAACAAGTTCAGTACAATGAACACGAACAAAATCGTTTTTACGTGTTTCCCTAAAGTGGACATTTCTCATATACGAGTTTGAGTCACACAGCCATCGATATGTAGTCTCCATTCTCCAATGTTAGACTAATACAAATAAAATTTTAACCATGGTTGCATGAATGAAATAAATAAATAAAAATAACTTTTTTTTTTATGGCTTTTACTCCTTGCTATTTTAGCAAGGTGGATTTGCCAATATCAGTTTTAGACGTAACTAAAATTAGATTTTTTTAACACTCGATATTTGACAGCCGTCATCACGGTACAATAAACGTCAATAATGACATATGATGACATAAATTGTACTGGGATGACAGCTGTCAAATATTGGATGTAAAGGAATTTTCACTATAGGTATGTAAAGGGTCTCTAATCTCAATGTATACGTATGGCACGCTCAGAACGAAATAATTCTTTGCAGCATCATATAGTTAAGTTGAATCACTTCTTCTCAAATGCCCACTGTGTGTTATGTCCGGTTTACATTCAGCCGAAGTGGGCAGGATGGATGTAAAATGCGGTATTCCTGTCCTGCCCACTTACGTGCTCACTTCGGTTGAATGTAAACCGGGCATTAGCATTCCAGAGACAGTCCCAGCTAACGGTGCACTCAGTGACGCACTCGGCGGAGCGGCGGTACGCGTGCTCGTGCGGGAAGCGGTACAAGCGGCGCAAGGAGCTGGCGGTGCACGCGCGGACGCACGCCGCCGCGCGCCCGTACCAGTGCGACCACTGCCACATGAGGTACCATTTTTAGAGCTACCAGTACAACTGTATTCAGCGCGGGCCTACCGGAGTGACTGCCAACGAGGTACAATGCTTTCCAACCCAGAGACAGTCCCAGCTAACGGTGCACTCGGTGACGCAGTTCGCGGAGCGATGGTACGCTTGCGAGCGGTACAAGCGGCGCAAGGAGCTGGCCCGTACCAGTGCGACCACTGCCACATGATGTACCGTTGGATAGATACCATCCTTGGAGCATACATAACTGGAGTAGCCTTTCAGTAACTTACCCCTCTGTAGAAAACCTTGCACAATGTGCAAAAAAATCATACAAAGACAATTTCACAATCGATTAACCGTCATTCACAAAATCGCCTCGCAAGAGAACACTGATCATAAAAATGCCCGCATGTTGCTGTAAGCACTTGACATTATAAACGTTCAACCACTTCAAGCTTTCAATTTACAATCGAGTTTCACACATTTTTGTACGCGAATACGACATAAAGCTACTCCAGTTATGTATGCTCTAAGATACCATCAGTATAAGCGCACTTGTATTGCCACATGAGGAACAGTCGCCATCAGATAAATCGGAGCGGCCAAAGTGCTCACAAATATCTCAACACGTCTCTATTGTCGAGGCATTAGAGACGTGTTCAGATATTTGTGAGCACTTTAGCCGCTCCTATATATCTGATGGCGACTGTAGCATTGTACAGCTACCTGTACAATCAAGCAAAAGGAACAAGTTTAGTTTCTGAGTAGGGGAGCGAATATCAGTTACTATGGCGATACTTGGCTGTGACGTCATACTAAGTATGCTAGTAATGCTTTCTCTCAATAGCAACCAACCAAAAATAGAATGGTACATTCACAGATATTTTTGAAATATTTGATTAGTTTTGAATCTGTTTGAAGTCTTCTTTACGGTGGTATTTCGCTTATCCAATACCACCATGTAATAAATCTTGAATAAATCTAACGTTGTTATAAAAATAAAATGTTTTTCAATGATTGGATGTGTAACCATTCTTAGAAGTTATAATAATATATTTTGCTTCAAGTGTCATATTATGCATACATTTTTCGATATTGTTCCAGTTTCAAGCTAAAGAGCGTGTTGAAGAGCCATCTCGTGGTTCACCAACCTGATAAGCCGCATCTCTGCTACATCTGTGGCTGGAGCTTCAAACAAGGTATTTGTTTTTTCTACAGTAAATATACCTTTCCGTTACCGTCCATAAAATAATACCTTTTTTCCCTCTTTAAATCAATAATAATATCAATCATTTATTTCAGTTAAAAATCCATGATTACATTAAATTACATTAATATTCATGTACATACATTAAAATTAAATTAAATTACAGTCCACAATGTCATAAAAAGTTAAAATCACAAATAAATAAAATTAACATTACAGATTCAAACAGTTAGATGGCCCTACCTATGCATTTTATCCCTATGCAGTAGGAAATACACAAACAAAAATTGGCCAAGCGCGTGGCGGACCATGCAAAACCAAGGGTTCCGTGCCTATTAAAAAGGTCGTATCGTCACAGAAATCTTACGGCACTTACGTCCTTTTCTTTAATGAAGGCAATTTTTTCAGCAATATCTCCTAAACCTTTGAACCGATCTTGTTCAAAATAATTTTCGGTGAAAGAATTTAATAAGCCCTATGTCCATGTTTTTTATCATATTTTTAATATACACCGTTCAAATATTAGAGTCCCCCACACAATTTTAGTGACTTTCGGGGCGATTATCTCCGACTCTATTAATTTAATTACTTAATCAAAAAATGCTGAGAAACCTTATATTTATTTTGAAAGGCCTATCGATTGATGCCACACGTGGGCATACAATGAAAAAAAAATGGACTCTCAGCTTTATGTATGGAGAGCACCCCAAAAAAAATTTTTTTTTGTAATTTTAATTACAAAACTATGTAGCGGCTAACAAAATACACATATCCTCAAAATTTTATTCAAATACACCTTATAGTTTTCGAGTAAAATACCTGTGACATACAGACAGACGGACATGACGAAACTATAAGGGTTCCGTTTTTGCCATTTTGGCTACGGAACCCTAAATGGTATTTTATATAATCGATACACAATAAGGGCTCTTAACGTCGAGTACCGTGTTTAGGCCACGAAAGTTGCCGAGACTTTAAGAGCTAATTGTGTAACTATTGTAAATATACAATACGTTTTATACGAGTCGACAGAAATAATTAAACAGACTTGGTATCTAATGAAAAATGTCTAAGCCCTGCTGAAACGAAGTGCAAGTCAGAGGTGCGCCGGCTCGTTGATGTCTTTTGTATTGGAATCAACGCGACGTTTTATTGGTCAACTTCATTATAGTTCAGTAAAGGCGCCACGTGATTGGTTGAATTTAATTTAGTTGCCCAAAGCGTTTCCTTATAATTATTATAGTTGAGTTGGGAGCTCCATAGAAAAAAAGTATGTGGTTTTAGTTTAGTGTACGAAGTCTTAATTCAAACATTAAAGTCGACGAGTATAAAATAGTACATTAATGCCGTAGCCGGGAAGGAGGCAATTGCAGGCTAAATATTTGTTTAAACGGACGAGCTTGCGAGTCCGTTTAATTATAATAGGAAGCCTGCAATTGCCATTCCGGCTAAGGCTAATATAGTGCTTTTCACAAAAATGAGGGAATAATATACTTCAAAATTAAATATTGCGCAACGTGAAAATATTAATGATTTCCCGCCGTTTTTCTTTTTAAACCGAATCGCAAGTGTATTTTTCCACCGAAAAACGCAAACTATTTGAGACACATAGAAAAACGTCGCGTTTGTAGCATAAAAATACGAGTTGAATTGGCTGAATACGACCTGTGCCGTCTTTTATATGCCGGTTTCAATTTTTAAAAAAGTTTGGTACTCGACAAATAAAGGAATTTATATGTAACATTCCAGCGGCCTGCAATGTTTTTTATTTTTGATCTGACGTGAAACTATACACTTTACCTTCCAATATGTAGCGACTAATGTACACTTTGCGGGCCATTTTGGAGAAAAAGTTATAACAAACCTCGTATTTGTATTTGCCCCCAGCGGGCAACCTCTCCGTGCACATGCGCACCCACACGGGCGCGAAGCCCCACGCGTGCGCGTGCGGCTTCCGCGCCGCGTGCGCGTCCAGCCTGCGCCGGCACGAGGCGCGCCACCGCCCGCGCGCGCACCGCTGCCGCGCCTGCGCCAAGCGGTTCCACGACAAGGCCGCGCTGGTCAGTACGTGCACTGTCACGAACATTCATTTGGGACCATGGACTTTTTTTTTTATGGGAGGAAAATCCGTTATGGATACCTCCACGCCACGGGGATAGCGCGGAGGTTATGTCGGACTCGCACCGACTAAAAACCCCCCGATGGTCCTCCTCGACGCATTTCGGACGGCTCTGGGATCTCCTACGGAACGCACCAGTGCCGCCCTATCGTCATGCCCCAGTGGTATCTGCCTTTTTTTTCCGATTACAGCCCCCAACTGCAACCGTGTACCACCCCGAGGACCCCTTTTAGTCGCCTTTGTACGACAGGCAGGGGATACCGTAGCCGTATTCTAATGCCCGGGCTACAGGGCGCTGGGACCATGGACCTAAGATACTCGGGACAAGCTATGGTAATAATAATACCACCTCCGAGCGAGATGGTAGCATACAAATCTCTATAAGTGTGACAGAAAAGGAAATATAATTCATTGTCCTTGTCATAGTTCCACTTTTTGTCTGTTTGCCACTGCCACAACTGATTTAGTATGAAGTTATGGCCAATAAATCACTACCCACTCAAATTAAGTAGGTTGTTTATGGTAAGCGATCAGCCATTTTAAGACCTGTTCTTAATTTAGCTGCATAGTAGCCTTTCCGTCCCTCATTGTGGCATCACGTATAGCCTGTCCCGAGTATCTTAGGTCCATATTTGGGACCCATTTCCTTCAAATGTTGTTAGAACATTCACAATGCAATAAGGTCGAAAACTTCAGTTCAATAATAGTGGTGAAGTGTCAAGATAAGACAATTAAAATGTCTTATTGAATGGGCCCTTCAATTATTGATAACCTCTTTGCCAAAAGATAGCTTTTACTTTACTTTAATTACGGGTTCTAATTACGAACATGTGTCATTGTGTGTCAGTGTCAAACAAGAAAATTGATTGGAAACTGTCATTTTCTCGAAATATTATTTGCAAATAACAAATATGGCCGGAGAGAAGACAGGGGTGACAAATCGTTTTATTCGTTCTAACCCGGTTGACGTTACTGAGCGGTTGCCCCTAGCGTATTATAATATAAGTTGTCAGCATGGCAAACTTTGACACTCCTTTAAAATATTAGCTGTAAATGTCTTCAGTTTGGATGATACGATGGAATCACCTTAGGTGGGTCCCAAATTAAAGCTCGTGACTGTACAACCACAGAACTCTAAATACTATAGAGCGGTTTCTATCGGGCCCGGTGTCGCCACCTCATCCCCTACACGTCGCCTACAACTTTGTGAGCGACTGCACGGCGATCAGGTGACGTTGGCGCGAAAGCTAAGAGCTCAAACTAGTGGCGCGCGTGCCACGCCCACATCGCTTTTCTATAGTATTTAGTGTTCTGTATGTACAACACTCATACACCCAATTTTTAGGTCAGGGCTATAGGGCTGATTTTCAACATAGGAGTAGATCAGAGGACTCGTAAATATGCCTGCGCGTTATGAAGCCATTTACGAGCAAGTGTGATGAAAAACAAATTACAGAATAGAGGGGAGTGTGTCGCCTCACAAAAAAAAACAAATGTGTACTTTGTCCACAGACGCGCCACGAGCGCTCGCATACAGGCGCGCGCCCCTACCAGTGCCCCGGCTGCTCGCGCGCGTTCGCCGACAGCTGGAAACGCAAGCTGCACCTGATGCGCGCACACCGGATACCGCTTGCGCGTATACCGCGCATGCGCGCCGACCCCAGCGTCATAGTCGGCCAGTGACGTTACAGTAGTCTGTAAACTGTGACAGAATAATTGACGCACAGAAATCTGAAGTGTGACGGGTCATCGATCCCCTGCCTCACTAGCGTGATAGGTTTTATGGTCACTTTTTACAGTCCAGATGTACCAAAACGTCACATTAATGGTATCTGGTAGAGCGTATGAAATGTGACCAACGATTCCACGTGTGCCAGTGTTCGGCATTTGAGTGTGTCATATGGATCGTGACGTGACAGTTTGCGATGAGCAACAGACCGTTCGACTTACGTGTTTGTTTGTTTCTTGTTAACATAACCTCGGTACCTATGCCCGGCTGGCGCGCGTTTGCCGACAGCTGGAAGTGCAATCTGCACCTGATGCGCGCGCGATATATATCCGATATACCGCTCGCGCGCATTCCGCGCTTGCGCAACCACCCCAGCGTCATAGTTGGCCAGTAACGCGACGAGCGAGAGCAATTGACGTACAGAAGTCTGTGAAGTGTGACAGGTGATCGATCCCCTGCCTGTCTAGCATGATAGGTTATATGGTCAGTTTTTACGGCCCAGATGTACCAAAACGTCACATAAAACCTATCATGCTAAAACCGTGGTGTAGAAGAGTACGACATGGTTCGGGCGTATGAAGAGTGACAAATAATTCCACGTGTGCCAGAGTTCGACGTGTGAAGTATGTCATATGGATCGTGAACCCCAGCGTCATAGTCGGCCAGTGACGTGACTAGTGTGCAGTGTGTGTGTGATCTTGTGACAGGTTCGAGGGATGTGGGCGAAGCATTAAAGATGTAACAGTAACAGAGAATGTTAAATGTGAGAGATGATACCCTGGTGTTGAAGAGTTCGATATGAGTCAGAGCGCGAGCGTATGAACAGATAATTCCACGACGTTGGCACACATGCGACATGTAAAGTGACGTGTCAGTCTGCGAAGAGTGACAGTGTTAGCCTTATGAGTTTGTTTTTAAGTGCGCGAAATCCCAGTTTAACGGAAGTGGGAAGAGTAACAGGCCTAATAAGTACGGATGACGCAGTGAAGTGTGACAGATGCCGTGAGGCGAAAGCTCGATATGTGACTCCACAGTTCATGTGGAGTGTGGCTGTGGGTGTATGATATGGGCAGCACTCAACATGTGACTCTTGTGGTGTGGCGATTGCCGGTATTTATTACCTATTTACTCGATGTCGGTTAGTATTCTATGTGACCTGGTAACAAAGTGATAATAAATGGGGTGGATAAAAAGTCGTTTTACATTTGTACCTACCTATAATTTGTATTTTACTATTGGCGTATTACGATAAAACATCAGCATTGATGATGACTTAGACTTACTCAAATCAACTAGTCTGCTGGCAGTGCTGGCCGACCAAGGTCATCGTGGCTCCTAGCAGTGGGAGGGAGTGAGATAGCAACAAGCAAGCAATAAGATGATATCTCGTTCCCACACACTGGTGCGTATGTGCGTAGGTGCTCGCCGTGTTAAAGCGGGTATTACGTTGTCCTGAATTCAGACGTCCTAACCCTAGTTAGGAACCTATTGCGAGTGAGGAGATGGGAAGGAAGTTCTTGACATGGGCGTAGCGAGGTACGACGCAGTCGCATTTCTCATGCAGTGCCTTAGATATATTCTTGGATTCTTGGTTTGTCTAATACGCCTTTTTTTTTTTTTTTTTTTGACGATGTGAAAATGCTTTATGCATACCCCCGACCCGGGGAAGGCCCATTTGGGGGTTATGTGGGACTCTCTCCTCCCACCGCCATCCGAGGAGCATACCCACTAAAAACACACCGGCGTCACCCGCATTACCGTTAAGGGGGCGCCATGGGATCGCGAACATTCCACCACGACGCCCCCCGTTGTCTAATACGCCTGCCCTCCCCTTAACAAAATCCTAGCTACGCCCTTGGTTCTTGATCACACTAAACAGAATTCAGTCGCTGAATCAGTTCAGAGTTCTGAGCGAAGGCTTGAGACGTGGCGTAGCGATTTCGCCGATATTATAAAAACAACAGAAAATTGGCCTTGCGTAGCACTGGCAGTAGCAATCATGTCCATAAAAAAAAAAAAAACATGGATTAAGGAATATTTACTAACTAATAAGGGATAGATTATCGGGCTTAAACATTTTTATTCATATATTTTTTGTCACTTTTGTCCCACAAATAGGACATGTCCCGATAAAGTTCAATAATGATTATTAGCATTTTTGTCACTTTTGTCAGGTTTACCCCCCCCCCGCACATCCGTTCGCTGCCGCTGGCGTGAGCCGACTGATTTGGCTAAATATTATTACATTGTCCCAAACAGCGTCCTAACTAGGATGCTAAGTGATCCAGTTCGTCCAGAACCATCCTACGTCCTAATTAGGATACTTTTTAGGGTATTTACTTGCTAAATGCGATTACACCTTCCTGAATTCAGGACCAAGTAACACCCGCTTTAAGCGCTTTACCCGCGTGAGTTGTGTATAGGACAACTAGATACTACAGTACTTAGCTGTACCGCCTGTGAATAAGTCGTACGTTGAATGTATATTATGTAAGAAGTTTGACATAGATAAACGTGTTTATTTCTTAAACATTTATTAAAAGGGAATAAATAAGGTACTTTATAAATACAAACTAAATTGATATATAATTACCTAATTTTGTAAGTAATTAATTAGGTACACTAAAAACGGAGTTAAACAGTCAGTGAGCCAACAGGAAAGTATGTCATGTACTTGTTACATGACTGTGCTTAGAGAAATCTGTTGTGATATGTCAGGATCAAATTAAAAAACGGACCATCAAAAAAACAATTTAACTTAGTGTTCTACAAGACTAGTCCTAACTTTGTAAACTCGACTTTGTTAATGCAGCTCAAGAGTTGGAGTCGATTTTGAGCCTTCGAGTGTATCACCTGTGCCTTGTATTATCTTGTCTAATCTGCGTCGAGTCTAAAATTGGGACTCCAAACTTGAATCGAACAACAACGGTGTACTTAGTCTTCATCAATAATTAATTATTCTAAAATAAATAAATAAATAAATTCTATTAATAAATTAAACAAGACAGTATTCCCATCAGTGCTAGTGCGTGTAGCTCCTGTCCTTAACACTCGAGGGCAGGAGCGGCTCACTCGACACAGGTGGATTAAATCTTTCCTCACGAAGGACTCTCGCGCGCTCGGTAGCCCTCGCCCCACGCACCACTCTCTGTAGATCTTCCAAACTCTCCGACGCCGGAATCTTCTCTAGACTACTCGTCACTTCTCCCACCTCCACCAAGTCCTGCCCTAGTATCACCGTAGGATCCATAACCATACCCACGTTTATCCTCAAACGCGTCTTCCCATCCGAAAATGTTAGAAACACCGACGATTGATCCATGATTCTCAGCGAAAAGTTGTCGTTTATTTTGAACGCTTTCATTTTAATCTGGTAAGGTGAGAATCCTTTCAAAAGCCTACAGTTCTCTTTGATGACCGTCTCTAATTCTATAGTCCTCATGATCATTTCTTCGTTCGATGTCGATTCGTCTAATTCTATTTCTTGACCAGGGTAGATTGCCTTGTCACTTCCTCGACTACGGGATTGATTTGACTTTGATTTGTCTGCTGACTTTTCATCTACCTGACTTGCATGTCGGACTGTCTTACCACGTACTGCTTCTTCTCCTAACCTGATAATTTCGGAGTCTTTGTGTATCGGCTCGTTTTCGACCAGGACTGTCTGGAGACGGCCCGCGTTATTCAGGTTGTGCCATTTCCAGTTTGTGTACGGCCCAATGCTTCGGTCAAGGACGACCCCTTCATTTTGGGAGTATTTAAGCCTAGAAAAACAAAAGTATCTATTCGGCTATAGAAAGTAAAAGTTCGGTATAGCAGGATCACTGCATTAGACCCTCGACACAATTCTTGCGATTGATCTACAAACTGGGAAAACGGAAAAGTGATTTTTCAAGATGTCAACAGCTCTAGAGCTTACGTTTAGATACAACAATGGCATTGTGCCTTGTGTGAAATCGGACCACTAGGTACTAGCATGTTATTAATCTCATTACACCAACCGTGGCCGTCCAATGTGGTCGAAAACCGCCCCATTGCCGCTATAGTCGAACGCAGCCAGCACCGTATGTAAGGGCGCCCGCCCGCGCTCCACGGGCTTGCCGTTGCTGTACACCACCATGCGGTAACCGCCGGCGTTCTTCTCTGAAATACATTGTACGGCCAAGGACTTTAATTGTTGAGCCATTTAGGTGTCAACTAATTTTTCATCTCTCATGCTCTGAAAGTGGGTCGTTGTTGTTCTAAAAGTGCAGAAAGTGATATTACGTTTCTGCTCTAGTGCAGAAAAGTAGTGTATTCCAATTAGTCCTCGTCTTATAAACACTATGCGGGAAATAATTCTATTAAATATCAGTAATTACCACGCCACTGCACTGATAAAAGGGATTTTTTTAATTCTTACTAGTTCATGGAATTTATTTTATTAAATATAAAATAAGTTAACAATCTACTATGAAGGTTTTCTATGAAGTGTCCAGTATAAAGTGAGCTCTAAATGTCTCAACAATTAAAGTCCGTGACTGTTCAGTCAGCCAAGAAATTGGTCTACCAGTGTTCGACTTGTTTTATTAGTAAGTTAACACGTTCCCTGTCAGAGTGCCTCCAATGATCGGTCATGCACCTGCACCTATCATGAGTCCGAGCTTCCACAATGGATTCACAGCTTCGAACTGGAAGCCAACTTGGACGTGTGACATTGTCAGAACATTTTTTATAGGGATAGTGAACGTGAACGTTAAGATTCAAAAGTGGTAGATCAAATTTATGGCGACAGTAAGTTATTGTACTCATGAAATGAAATGATGAGATGAAATGATATTAAGTATATTAACGTACACAGGTGTTAAGAGTACATGTCAGTGAAATACAATATTTTGAGACACATCAGGAGCTCGTGTTACGAAGCTACAATTACAGTTTTACATGTCTCAACTGGCAACACTGCGCTTCACCAATAACGACTGGCCTATTTGACTAGCATTGCCAGTGTAGGTCTGTAGCTCGTGGGCTCGTGTCACAAAGATACTAGGCCTACACGTTACAGTTTAACGCATTCACTGCCACCGGCGCATATGTGCGTTTGCCTCCATACAAGTTTGTTCCTAGGGGCGTGGCTCGGCAGCGAATGCGTGCAAGTCTAACCCGGCAACACTGGTCACGAGGCTGGTTTTTATTGGTCAAGCGCCTTGATTGCATTTTATCTCCGACTAGACGCTTTAGACGCTATTCTTCACGTGCGGAAGTGACACATATACGCCAAGTATTTTTGCATAAGAGTGTGAATATGAACCTTAGTGAAACCTTGGTTGATGGTGACTGACAGCGCACGCCATAACGCCTAGTGTTTTAAATGTTCTTGGCGTCCAAAGGGTTCATTCATCTCTGTCGCATTTACGTAGTCGTAAAAAACTAAGAATAGAAAAGCAACGAAATAAGCGTAATCGTGCGATCTGTAAGTAGATAGAATGCAAGCATAGTCGCATGAATGACAACTCGCGTAACAATACGTGCGTAAACGCAGGCATAGACTATAAGACCTTGAGCATGGTAGAAATCCAAGGCCAGCACGCCGCTCCTATAATACACTCTCGCGCATCCATTCTCATCGAAGGTAGCCAGTTGTTCTCCCGACTCGTACATGACGCGTTTCTTGTGACGGTTCATTTCCAGCCAGTCGAACTTGTTGCGGGTTGGGTGCATGAGGAACAGATTTACCTGGTGGAACAGACTGTTGATTTACCCTTAATTTGACAATAAATAGCGAAGATCCATGGTTTATATTTATAAGGCTTAGTGACGCTGAGTAGTTCAAAGGATTCTGGTCAAGAAAATATACATAGAATAAGACGGTACAGTGTTTGTGCAGCCGGCTGGGTGTTGTCAAATTAAGGGTATGTATGTCGTTGCCACGCAAAAGGTAACGCTTGCAAGTGTCAATAAGGACTATTTCTAATTGTGTCCTTAGCGCTTATTTAAAAAAAAGCGGTGTTTTTTGCCTGGAAAATAACATCCCATAAAAAAAATCGATGCGAAAAATAGGCCAAGTCTCGAAACTCTTCCACCGTACAAACAGTACGTACGGTAGTTTGACGATGATACAATATTAATATTCAAAATACGGGTGTGGTCTTCTGACCAATGACCATATACAAAAGTGTATGGCCGCCATCTTGAAATTCTATGCATCGTCATTTTCGGAACTTACCTATCCCCCAAAAACACTGAAAACGCGCGCCATTATTTTTGGAATCTACACTCCAAAAACTCCCACGGCAACCTTTAGAAAAAAAATAGAATCCAAAATACGAACGAATAACGAACTAAATTACTAACTTACTTTTCGCATAACCTTCTCCTTGGGCAACAGAGTCCAGCCTTTGTCAACATACTTCCGTTCGGATAAATTATACCTTACCCAACCACCGTGGCGGGATGTGATACTATGATCCTAAAAATTAATAAAATCTCCTTCACTGTGGCTCGAACTAGCAAGTTCGACAGAGATAGACATAGACGAACAAAGTTCATTTTCGTTTCGCGGTAGGCCCTCTGTACGATTAGCACAAGACGGCGCGCGACCTGTGTCGCGGCGAGATAGACTATCTGTCTCTTTCTAATTAGAATAACTTGTGCTAACTGTGCTGATCACAGATAACCTCCAATCTCCCTCTTATCTGTGGTGCTGATAGTGTGAAGACAGTCTAACTCGCTAATTGTTACTTGCAGCACCAGACTAGCTTGCATGATCGCGAAATGACGGGCATAAAGCATTCGACTCTTACCTGCAAGGTAGGTACCTAAGTACTAGAGCTGCATGCTTTATGTGCGACGTAAATGTGATCATGCTAGCTAGACAGACATTTCCGTACTTGGCGGGAATAAGTTGACAACTCGAGATTAAACCTTGAAGAAATCGAATCACATGACATAATGAGGTTCAAATTTGTTGATTGTCTGTTATGTCTATACCTAGATATTTTTCTAGCAGGAACAACATTTGTTTAGTGCTTGCCACAATAAAAATATCGACAATCCTGTTATCGATAAGTACATACTACTTCAGCGACAATACGTACATACAACCACAGACATATATTGGCTATCTACCTAGACGCCGCGTGCACCTACCCTGTAACCATATAAAGAGACACAGATTTTTTTTGGGACCAAAAATGGGTTTGGGAAAAACTACATGTTGTGACATTCTGCGTCGATTTTAAAGACAATTTCGGTGTGTGTGTGTGTGTTATAAAGTAAAGTAGGTGATAATTAATTCAGTGACACGAAGAAAGAAAGTTACGAAAGTATTGCAAATTGTTTTCTGAAGTATGTAAAATATAAATAAATTGATAGTTTTGTTATTATTATCAATTTTTTAATGCACCTTATTACCTACCCTATATATATTTGTATTTATTTACCTCTATGACGTTGAAGTGGTACTTATCGATAACAGGACTGTCGATGTTTTTATTTTGTCAATCACTTACAATAAGTCGTTCGTGCTAGAAAAATATCTAGGTATAGTTATGTCACAATTCTCAAGTTGGTCAGTTGTATTACCGGTGTCTTGCTGTCGGCATTCGGCGTCGGCGGCGGGTGCGAGGGCGGCACCGACCACCGTGATGTTATCAACGGCAACACCGCAGCTGCTATCGGCTTCTCTACTTGTTCCACAGCACTAGCCCTGACTATTTTATTTCCTTTTATCATACAATCAACGACTGTCTCATCGGAGCATACATCGGTTTCGTGATCCCCGCTGCCAGGGCCCTCTTGTCCATCATATTGCATTGCTGCCTTAAATTTCAATTGTCTGGCCTCTTCAGCACGTGCTCTGGCATTTTTTGCTTCCTCCTCCAATTTGTTGTCGCGGATCAATTTGTCATCGATGCCCTTTTTATGTTTTAGTAGCTCTAGTGCTTGTTTTTGATGAGCTTGATCTTCTTTTGCTTGTTTGTGTATGTGATCAGCGATTTTCATCCCCAGGCTTGCCAGCTTAGTCGCAGACTTCGATTTTATCGATGGTTCTTTTGTTGCTCCTTTCTTTATTTTACTTTCAGATATCGCTTTTGGCGTTTTACCTGTTTTTTCTTTCTTACTAGCAATATTTTCAACTTTAATGCTGCTTACCATCTTGTCGCCACCTTTTATGGTCTTCGTAACGTTGCCAATTTTGCCTCGTAATTTTTGAGCTTCAGTGGACTTTGCATTTAAATCTTTATCTTCTGTATCTCTTTCTTTCTTCTTTCGTACTTTATCTTTTACCGTCCCTTCTGCCGCGTCGTCGTTGCCGATTTTGCCTAGTAATTTTTGAGCTGGAGTGGACTTCGCTTTAAAATCTTTATCGTCTGCATCTCTTTCTTTCTTCTTTCGTCCTTTATCTTTTACCGTGCCTTCTGCCGCGTCTTTGCTAGGCTTCTCTGATAATTTCGGAATTTTAGTGGGCTTCGTTTTTAGGTCTTTACCTTTTGCTGTTTCTTTCTTAGTTATTTCATTATCTTTAGCTCTTTCTTGTTTCGTTGGTACATTACCTTTAGCCGCCCCACCCATAACTAAATCTTCGAATCTTGTTCGTGCTGTACCGATCGCATCTTGACTAGGCGTAGTTAGGCGCTGAAGATGAATTAGCTCAATAACATGTTCTGTTTTAAGTAGATCGTCTTGTGAGGTGAATTTACGAAACTTATGTACAAGGTCAGTGCAGGGAGGGCAGGAGAAGATCTCACACAAGTCCGCTTCCCGGTCAGACGGAGGGTTCCTAAACAGAGTCTCAATGCTTCGCATCATCTCGATACATCTCGGGCAGTAGTTCATGCACTTAGCTGTAATGTAGGCGAAGAGATTAGAATGATGTTGTACCTACTTATCATAGGTAACTCACCTAGGGCGGTAAAACAAAAAATGTCTCAGATCGCAGGTATTTGATAGTAAATGTGCGATCTGAGGCTCTTTTTATTACCGCCCGTAATGAGTACAGGAAGCGGGATTTTAGCTCACGTAGCGGGCGGTAATTGCCGGTTTATGGCCAGGCGCCGGGCAACACTGAGTCGCTCGACCAACGACTGGCCATTTGACCAGTGTTGCCAATTTAGACTTGTAAAATTGTAACCGGCAGCATCGTGAAACGAGCGCCTGGTCATAAAGTGACAGTTACCGCCCGCTACGCGTGCAGAAGTACCTCGGCAGTAGACCGCAGCCACAATTACAGCACTACTTGAACTTAGGCTCGAGTTGTTAAATAAAAATAAATAAATAAATATTAGGCGACAATCTTACACAAAATACACAAATCGACCTACTTAGTCCCATATACTTATATAGTAAGCTCAATTCGGCTTGTGTTATGGGTACTAACTAGACGACGATATATTTAATAGATATAAGTACTTAAATACATAGAAAACATCCAAGACTCGGAAACAAATATTCATGCTCATCACACAAATATTTGGCCTTACCGGGATTCGAACCCAGGACCTTCAGCTTCGTAGGCAGCGTCACTACCGACTAGGCTAACCGGTCGTCCAAATGTTGCGTTCCAGGTTGTGAACTTGTGAGTAGGGTCGCCCGAGCTCCCGCGGATGCGTCCGGTAAGTACCTAGTGCTCAAACGAGCCCGGTGTCCGCTTTAGCACCTAATCCCAAGACTTGGCGTAGGCACTAGTTTTACGAAAGGGACTGCCACCTGACCTTCCAACCCAGAGGGGAAAACTAGGCCTTATTGGGAGTAGACCAGTTTCCTCACGATGTTTTTTTCCCCGGTAAGCCACTGTTACATAACAAATGATATTTCGTACTTACATAAGTTTTTTTACACATTCAGTGCCCAGAATCGCTACGCGCTACGCTCGTAGCCGATCCCGTGGTTTTCCTCGTATGTAACGGAAAGCGACTACGGCGTAGGGACGCATATGTGTCGTCGCTCGCGGGCCGGGAATGGTAGGTACGTGGTACGAGCCGCCGGGGTTCGAACCCGAGACCTCTAGATTGAAAGTCGCGTGCCTTACCGCTCTCGCGGCTACCGTATAGGTACATACAGTAGTTTGCCACCGCCACCGACATGCATGACATGATAATAAAATAAATGTATCAATATTTAGTTATTTAGTATTACGTTCCGCGGTGTATATGTCGATGCCATGGCGAAGCTCAATGACCTTCTTCGTCGTGTAAAATATTAACCTCTCCTGCGGCCTCTTGCTGATTCGCCCCATTTCCTGACAACCGATAAAATAGTGTGGTTACATCAGAAGTACCTACTACTCGTCCACAAACCATGCGAGGTACCTACAGACAGCATCATATAGTTAGTAGGAGCCAAAGTAGCCAAATGGATGTCTGGTAGCTTTCACCGAGTAATGGCATCCTCCGCGATCCGCGAAAATTTGCGTTGCGACGCCGCACCGCATACATGTGGCCAGGCCCATAGTGATCTGATCAAGCTTAGCTAAAAGAAGTGATTACCATTTCAAAAGCGCGTGACAGATCGCAGAACATTGCTTGCTACTGCGCAGCATATTTGGGTCATAACTATACAGATTGATTGTATTTCCTGTGGTCTGCATTTGATAAATGAGGTGTCAATCGATTCGTAACTTTCCGTCGTCGGTTGAACTTTTATGCTTGTTGTCACAATGAAGGTTTGGGCTACGTGCATCCGGGATCCCACCTTCATCTCCCGCGATCTGTTGTTGTTTTGCATGTTGTACGATACTCCAGGCAAAATACGGTTTCGAAAAACATTAATTTATAATAGCGTTTTTTTGTTTATGTTATTTTAAAACGTTATTCTAAGATGCTTTGTTCAGGAATCCAACAAACTTTCCATCCGGAAGTAGTTAGGTATATAGATTTAAATTAAGCATGCATTGTCTTTTTTGTTTGATTTATATTTAATATTTTGAAGCAAATGTAAATGAACCAAAATAAAGAATAAAACATTTATTAATATTTATTCCGACTTTTCAGGAGCTAATTTAATTGTTATTTTTTTGATGTCTCATTTTTTGTTGGATTTTGCCTCTAGGTAACTATTTAATTGATAATATATCCGTTACAATAAAAAAACTGCTATTATAAATTATTTCCAAATTTGACATTTTTTCCATACAAGTTGTCAGTTCATTGCCTGGACTACCAGCCCATCTCTCGATCGGGTACTTCAACATAAAAGTGTATAAAAATAAAAACCTTGAAACACATTGCAATTTTGTAAATTTATCACAGCATGACCACATCCTAGGCCTGAGACGCAGCTCCAAGAAACCAATGATTGACGGTTAAAAAATTGGAATCATGGCATCAGCGGCAAGAGGAACAGGCTATAGTTAGATATAAATTTATAATTATAAAATGTATTATTGCCGACTCATTCCATTTATAGCCGCGTCTCTACCCGATGTATTAAATTGCAACGTTTGTATTTGTAATACGCTTAACTTACATCACGTGCCGGTCCTCTATATCGATAAATGGTGATGCCGACATCACCTCGATCGAGTATTTTGATAAACTCTGACCAATGTCGCACTGGATTGCAAGCAGAGCAGCGTAATCTGAAATGTTTACGAGATGCAACGACATAAGGGGTCTACTGCCGGCAGGGCCAGCATAGCATCGGGCAAGAGTAGGTAGGTAGAGTCTGGCTCTCTGGCTAATGAAAGATGAGCCAGAGATTTATTTAAAACCTCTTAATTTACAGGTATTTACTTGTCGCTCGAGCCCGAGAAGGAAAGGCCGGTAAAAATTTGACCTGAAGCTTTCTTAATTACACCCCGTGGTGTGTACCATAATTAACTATTAGTCGTCCCGTGACCTACAATTTAAGTGGGATTTTCCACCCGCGCTACTTAATGTTATCACTTAAGCCTGTCAAGCGAGTCGTGATCACAGCATTTTTTGCAAATTCTTTATATGACAACAATTTCACCTAATGAAACAAACTGTCAGTTACAAGTACCTTTTACGCCTGTTATGTGGGTAGCTTTAATGCCGCGTTTACATGCACGCGTTCAAAGCGACATTCAACGGGCATGGGCACGGGCACGAGCGTGTAAACAGCCTGCTTGTAAACGTGTTCGTGCCCGTGCCCTTGCATGCCGCCAATCGGGACGATTGTCGGTTTTTTGACAAAGATCAAAGGGTATAAATGTGCTCGTGCCCGTGTACGATCGACGCCAAAAATACGTTTACACTATCCGCCTTATTGCAATGGAATAAGGTGCAAAAGTGTAAACGTATTTTTGGCGTCGACTGTACCTGTTTAGACGCTCGCGTGCGTTAGTAAAAATGTCGGATTTGGAGTCTTCAAATGATCATTAATGGTCAAAGAAAGAAAGGAGGGTTACCAGGGCGAACCAACAATTTGAGACCCCCCAGAATAAAAACTATAAAAGAAAAAAATCATGCCCGCGAGCGTGCAAAGCAAAAGTGCACGGGCTGCACGGCGTGCGCGTATACATACCAGAGGGCCTACCGCGAAACGATATTCGTTTTCGTTTGTGTATCTCCGTCTCTGTCGCACTTGCTAGTTCGAGCGACAAAGATGGAGATACACGAACGAAAACGAACATCGTTTCGCGGTAGGCCCTCAGACGCGAGTGGGCGCGGCTGCGTACCGCGCGGAGTTAGTCAATAAATATAATACTTGTCATAGTGTCCGTATTTGATTTGTCTCCATTTCGACTCCCCTCGGTGGCTCTCACTCTATAACATGCGATAGAGTGATTATCAGTATTTACTCACCGTGTACAGGCTGCCATTGGAACTTACAGTGGCGACGAGGATGGGATAACATACATTTCGTGTTACCAGCATGCGTTTTTTTTTAATTTGATACCATTTTTCAGGGACACGACTCGCTTGACAGACTATCAGCATCACAAGCAATCCTTAAGGCTCCTACTCCTACACAATGGGCCATCAATGGCGCAGGACAGGGACGCCGTTATTAGTTAGAATTAGAAGTAGGTATGTATTTCTGCCTCTAACGCATGGTTGAATCCCGTATAATGGGCCATGATGGTCAATTGAGTAGAGGAGCCTTTATACTAGTACAATTAAAATACCGCACACGTCCGTAGACTATGATATACCTCAGCCATCAGGCAATGAAAGTTTATAAATAAAAAATATGGTTACCTATGTATTTTATTAATAAACTTCTTGCTTCTTGTAGAAGCACGTATCCTATATTATTAAACGAGCAATATTTGTATATATAAATAATAAAAATCATTTATTTCAGACGTTAATATCTTATTATACAATGCAATCACGTTCTTGGAAACGGCTCTAATGATTTCGATGAAATTTGGAATATAAAGGTTTACAGGGGCGAGAAATCGATCTAGCTGTCTGTCGTGGTGTGTGGTCTATGACTATGTGTGTTTGCTGTGTGGTCTATGTCTGGGAAAATTCGTTGTCTCCGTAATTTCACCCGAGCAGGGACTCAATAATACCAAACAACTACCGTAAAAACAGAATTATACCCTTTATGGAGATCCATGGATACTGCTAAGTTGAACCCTTCAGGAACTGGTACAATAAATAATAGTTATCGTGAAAAACAATAGGTACCTACTCTGCCATTCGCACAAAAGTATTGTCCAGTATGTATATTGTAGTCTTTGGTATTGTCAACACTTGACGGCGTCAATGTGATTTAAAGACATTATGCCAACCACCACACACTAATAAATAAGAGATAAGATAACCTGAGGGCCTACCGCGAAACGATATTCGTTTTAGTTGGTGTATATCCGTCTCTGTCGCTCGAACTAGCAAGTGCGACAGAGAAACTAACTTCGTTCACGTGTCTCTGTCGCACTTGCTAGTTCGAAAGACAGAGAAGGAGATTCACGAACGATAACGAATTTCGTTTCGCGGCAGGCCCTCAGTAAGCGCTTGAATATGACAATTTACGCTACGAGCCTCCTGTACACCCAACCGAAATCGCGTCATCGCTTGCAAGGCCGGCGCCTTCGCGTCCTCGGCACTGAGAATGGACAAAGAGTAATAAATCAGACTAGACATCTAGCCTCTTATTAATTTACGTATTCTTCTATTATGCAGTATTGACAGACATATGTTTGTACTATAAGTACAAACATATGTCTCCATTTAAGAGTCGTCAGAACGCTCGGTTCTTCATAGAATCGTAGTTTGGTTCTCATTTTGACTGAGGCATATTTCTGTTTTGTTTTGTTATACAAACTTTTCCTAGGATGAAATTAAATATATATATTTATAGTAATTCCAAAACGATGAACCAAAAATCAACTCACGAATCTCATCAAGACCGGCAAAGATATTGCTTCTCTATCGCAGAGAAGAGAATGAAACTTGTATGCATACCGGTAAATTACTATAGACGTTTTTGCATTTGTACTTTGTAGTAGTACTTGGCTATTTACAGGGGGACAGCTACAAATGCAAAAACGTCTCGAAAGTAATTTACCTGTAGGTGTACCAGTTAGTGCGTATGTGAAGCGTACACGGCGTACGCATTGCCACTCTTTACATATATTTATTATCATACATCGGGGTTTTCGGAGCGGGAACGTTTGACATTAGCCAAAGAGTAGGTATTTACTTAAAAACAGATCGTACCCTAGTAGGTTTCTACCGAATGAATAATTGATTGAAAAATAAATAAAGATTAATCATACATATAGGTACATATTTTATATTGGTCATTCATTATCAACCTCTTCAGTTAAGTCTATTCATTTATAAGAAAATGCTTCATAGATATCGAGCGTCAAGATTGACATTGTATTAGACACCTATTGTCAACCGTTACCCTTGCTTGTCTAGTAGATAAACTTATATGCAATTGTATTTAAAAAAAAATTAAATATGCACCTATTACAACTGTCAACGTGGAAAGATCATTTAGCTCCTTGAAATGGATATTTACAGCAAGACGCCGTAGATTAACTGTCCCAAATATAGAAAAAATATTAATAGTTTATTCTGAAAATCGTGTCAACTATTCAATTTACAGCAGGTAATTAATTAAAGTTATTTTAATTGTTACCTTATAAGTTATAAGACTTTTACGGAAATTAAAATAAAACTTTGTCACAGATTGTATACAACTCACAGAGAGGTAGTTATTCATTAGGCATAATAAGATATTTTCTTAGACTAACATATCTGTTTATCTCTACTCTTTCTCAAATCATTCCCGCTCCGAAAACCCCGATGTATGTTTATTATACTCCCGGAGATACACGAACGAACTCCGTTTCGAGGTAGCGACCCTGAGGGCCTACCGCGAAACTAACTTCGTTCACGTGTCACCGTCGCACTTGCTAGTTCGAAAGACCAGAGGGAGATACACGAACGTTTCGTTTCGCGGTAGTCCCACAGTGGTGAGGTTGGGCAGGGGCACGTAATTCACAGGAACGCGACGGGGCGGCGCCTGGCCGCGGGCCATGTTTCCCATAGTCTAGCTTTTTAAGGAGTGGAAGGTATTATAATTGAATAGTAAAAGAACATAACTGCGGCAGATGAAAACTTTTATTGCCTCATTTTACATTATTTGCCATGTTATTATTATTAATATACGCCTCGCCTTCATACGTCCGCTTGAATTTTGTACCTGGAAACAAACAAACCAATCAGTAATAATTCACTATTACCCATTTGTATTTCCGTAATCTGCATGCAGAATTAGACAAAGAAGCATCTCTAAGGCCATATTCATATTTTCCAAAACATCATGGCATCAAAATACGGAGAGCTGAACGAAGGAAGCCTGTGGTTAGTAATTTAAACCAATTGCCAATGCGCGCTGTTCTGTTAATTGAAATTCCGGAATATGGCAAACCCTCACATTCCATTCAATTCCGTTTCATCGACAACCCCAGTTGCAGGCGATCATGCGGTCCTGAAGGAAAACCATCCGTCTAATATGAAACTACTCATCGCACTCATAC
This sequence comes from Epinotia nisella, assembly GCA_932294315.1. NCBI lineage: Eukaryota > Metazoa > Arthropoda > Insecta > Lepidoptera > Tortricidae > Epinotia > Epinotia nisella. The sequence goes on from OW028673.1 coordinate 41,523,436, forward strand.
AGCTCGGCCACGAATTCGAGCGGCGCGGCGGCGGCAGCGTGCGCCATACGAGACAGCGAGAGATCAGAGGGCGGCCTCTTGAAGTCGTGCCTGATACAAGGCTTGAATAAAGGGGCAAGTGTAGTGCGTCCATATAACCGCACCAGCCAGACAGCTGGCACGGCAGTTTTGACCACTCTACTGTCCGTCTGTGGTACAGGGAGTTCGGCCAGGGCAACCGTACTCCCAAAGGTCAGACAGTGTCCGGAGACACTGGGTGACCTTGCCAGACGGGGGCATTGTTGGCTGTCGTCTAATAATAGGCGGAACAAGTTTCAAACTTTTTAAAATTTACGTTTACTGGTTTTAAGTTTTTGTGATACTATATTTATAATGGCCGTAAAGTGACAGTGAGCGCACGCTACGCGCGTGGAAAATTGCAATTCCTAAACACTGGGGATACTTGAAAATTTGTACCTCCTCATAGAAAGCCTCAGATTATTCAAATACCTTCGATCACACACACACGACACCTTCACGATTTTTGTCTGAAAACACGATTGCTTAACCCTTTGAACGTCAAGAACACCTAGGTGTCATGTGCTGTCGTGCCCGCAGCGCCAAGAACCCCTAGATAGATGTTGATTTACAACGTGCGCTGTCAGAGCAGCCTGCAATCTTTCATATAAGATTTGTATAAATTGCCCTCTTGTATCAATTAGGGAATGCAATCTAGGTCTCGCGAGATCTCGTCCATATTTTACGAGACCGACTCTCGTACAAGATCTCGCTGAGATTGAACTTTCCATATGTATCACATCAGCATGACAAAAGTTGCATCTGACAAAGGAAAACCTATTATTGTTTGATAATAAATAATAAACAAAAAAAAATGTTGTTGATTTTGAAGAAAAACAGATATAAACCACTACATACAGTTCTAATTTTTATATCAGTTGTTGATATTCATTAAATATAATTTACAGCATTTTAATATGTTATCAGTGAAAACGCCCAATCCGCGAGAGCGGCTTTGTAGATCTCAGATAGGTCTGAAATCTCTCTGTAGTAACAATGTCTTAATTGGATGTGAATAGGTTAAAATTTCCTCTAAGAAAATTCGAGGTAGGGTTCCTTTTTTATTTATCTCGGCCAACTCAAAAGATTGTAAATAAGTAACATAGTGGTAATCTAAGATTTGCGATCTTTTATCGCCGAAACGTTATGTACAGTAAGGGAAATGCATTCAAGTACCACCGTAGAACCCTGTCGCAATTGACAGGCCGCCGTCACTCAAACTCGAGTGATATGCTGATGTCACCTTATTGCGATAGGGTTCTACGGTGGTACGTGAATGCATTTCCCTTACTGTACGTACTAATTATAGTAATTATGTGTAGTAATAGAGATTAGTAGCCTGTCGTGCAGGGACCGAAAACTTACCGGTACCGGTAAAGCATAGATTCAAGCGATGAATTAGAACATTTGATTGTCCACGGGGAACAAAACAATGCGAAACGGAATTGTTCCATTGAACCGTTAGATTCGTCGGAAGAGAAAAACCCTTTTACCATAATCTGTTATTACCAGTTAGTAAGCGTGTTTTTAATGTGTGGGTTAGTAATGATTCAATGATAAGCATTAAAGTACGCCATTTGCCTCCACCTTGACCCGCCACCATGCCTCTGACAAGCTCACCCATGGTTATTAAAAGCAATTGAAGATAGTAAATATATGGTTTGGCTAAATAAGTATCGGACAATTAACGCCTTGGTCACGACTTTGGTCTTAAGCGACCTGCGGCAGAGGTATTTCTAATTCATTGCGCGTGATCCCAACTAACCACAGTGCGTTGCGCGTCTCGACCGCGCAATGTACAGATATAACGCTGCCGCAGGTCGCTTAAGACCAAAGTCGTGGCCAAGGCGTAACGGCTCGACCACGAAGGCAGTGGCTCGCCTCACGCTGGAGCTAGACCGGCACGGTCTCGATCCAACGCGTGGTGCTGGCGTGCCACCGCTCGAGATCGTGGCCAAGTTTGCGATGATACTTAAGGAGACTGTCACTTCACTTTCAACACAATAATGGGGAATGGATGAAAATATCAGAAGTGCCTGATTATTTTTTTGGTGATAGGAATAACCTTCCTTAGCACCAGAAAAAAGTTACAGAATTTTCAACTGCGTCAATTATTTTTGAAAAATATAAACAGTTTCCTCTTTTTACTTTTTGAGTCAAGGTCGGTTAATAGACACTTTTCTTGACCCGTCTCATATAACAAAAAAAACTTAAATATCTGTGGTAAACTGACACTGGTAATGACAAATATGGCTGCTGCATCAGTCAATATCATGTTTAGTGTCAGTTTTCCACAGATATTTAAGATATTTTTTTTTCTAATGCTAAGGAAGGTTATTCCTATCGCCAAAAAAAAATATCAGACACTTCTAAAATTTTCATCCATTCCCAATTGGATGTATTGGATGTAGTTCGGAAGAAGTAAGCAACAAAAATCTTCCAATTCATTTACTTCAGGTGGTTTGAATCCCTTTAATACAGTTCTATTATACATGCTCCCAATTGGATGTAGTTTGGAAGAAGTAAGCAACAAAAATCTTCCAATTAATTTACTTCGGGTGGTTTGAATCCCTTTAGTAAAATACTATTATTCATGCTGAATTTTGAAACCCAAGTGCCAATCTAAAGGTCATATTCCACGTTTTACTGCTGACTTTGCTTGCCTGTAAACGCGTCTTCAGGTAAACGTGGAATAGTCCCTTAAGACGATGATGGAAGAAGCCTTAACCCAATCAACTCAGTACTCCTATAATTTTTAGGTGACTCGACATGGGAATGATCTTTAGTATATGGTGCGGTTGCGTCGGCCGAATTTGTATGAAAGTTGGCCTTTCCAAGAACACTTAACCTTTCGGATGTTTTGACACTGACGTTGCCAAAAGAATATAAATTTTTCGTCTCTGTAAGATTCAATTTTCTATAGCACTGATCAGTACTAAGACATACGAAGGGTCAACTATTACTCGGTAACTAGTTATGCCTACTTAGTCGTGATGGTTTTTAGAAACCCATATTTTTGAACAAGCTATCGAACGATACACCACACCATCGCTTGAATAAGAAAAAAAATACATCCCCACTTTAGGTGCAGGGGGGAGGGTACACTATTTTTTTTGTTCCAAGATTTCATACACCTATGCGAAATTACAGCTTTCTAGTAGTCTCCTTGTTGACTACGGAACCCTAAAAATGGGTCAGCAATATAGGTCCTCTGGTTGATTGGATCATGGCTTATGAGATGTAAATAAAATTATACCAGTTAGTATTAAATAATAATCAAACAAACCTCATTCGCTGTAGTCCTCTCTGATTAAAAGTGCGACATGTACCTGTTATTATAAAAGTAAAACTGTAAATACATGACATTCACTTTGGGCAAACGCAGTGTTGTTGTTTTAGAGATCAGACGCGATTGTTGTCAACAGGGTTTATTGGGTTCTCTCTGTTGAGGGAGACCTGAAGGTCAAGGTCATCATATTAATATGATTTAAATTTTAACTTGTCATAGCTGAGCTTTAGCCAGTCTTATAAAAGCTATTCATATTTGTATGAACTGAGTTGGCTAGGAAGATTACTGTACCTACCCGTTCATTTTCTGGTCGTGTGAATGCTGTATTGTCCATTAAATCCGGGTGGTTGCATCTGTACGAAAATAAAGATTATTAGCAAAGATTCAGAAACAATTAGACTAAAATATGTATGTATTTTAATTGGATCAGACGTGATTGTTGTCAACAGGGTTATTGGGTTCTCTCTGTTGAGGGAGACCTGAAGGTCAAGGTCATCATGAAAGTAATATCGAGAAAAAAGCAATTAATTCGAAATGGAAACCGTGGATTTATGTTTTTCCCAATTTCCCAAAAAAAGTTCAAAGTGGAAATAAGCCCTTTTGAAAAGACACTCCTCAATTAATCATTGAATGCTTAGTTAGGGTTATATATATGTATCGTAAAAGAATACTTACGAATTGAACTGTCTTTGTTTTGTGTAAGGCTGATTCGTCTGACCACCAACTGCAAAAAAAAAAGGATTTAAAATATTGTATATAGCATAGATATGCAAGTCTATGTGTCATTGTGCGTTCAGTTGGGATAGTTATGTTAACAGCACTATGGTCAGATGTCCCTATCAAGAAGTCATCATAATGTGTACCTATGCAACAAAATACCTATTGAACAATATTAAACAATATTGGTGTTGTTTATAGAGAGAGTAGTAAATAGATGGCAACTCTCTCCATCTTTAAAAATACAATTGCTATATATAGAAGGTCGAGGTCATCATATCAATTTAATGTCAAGTCTAACTTTTTTTAGCTGCGCTTTAGCATGAGTCTTATAAAAGCTATTCATGTATGTATGAACTGAGTTGGCTAGGAAGATTACTGTACCTGCCCGATCATTTTCTGGTCGTGTGAATGTAGTATTGTCCATTAAATCCGGGTGGTTGTATCTGTACGAAAATAAAGATTATTAGCAAAGATTCAGAAACAATTAGACTAAAATATGTATGTATTTTAATTGGATCAGACGTGATTGTTGTCAACAGGGTTATTGGGTTCTCTCTGTTGAGGGAGACCTGAAGGTCAAGATCATCATGAAAGTAATATATACTATACCGGATACTATACTATATATATATAAGTAATATACCGGACAAAAACTAACTAGTATGTTATGAATTGTAACAGTTATAGCCTATATTTTATTGATGAATAAAATATAGACAGTCGGAAAATGTTGATTGTTATATGTACAATGTTAGCGCTAAAGAAATTAATCATTGAATGCTTAGTTAGGTGTATATATGTTGTAAAAGAATACTTACCAATTGCGCAGTCTTTGTTTTGTGTAAGGCTGATTCGTCTGACCACCAACTGCAAAAAAAATATGATTCAAAATGTTGTATATAGCATAGATATGCAAGTCCATGTGTCATTGTGCGTTCAGTTGGGATAGTTATGCTAACAGCACTATGATGTCAGATGTCCCTATCAAGAAGTCATCATAATGTGTACCTATGCAACGAAATACCTTTAACAATATTGGTGTTGTTTATAGAGTAGTAAATAGATGGCGATTCTCTACATCTTAAAAGTACAATTGCTATATGTATATAAGGTCGAGGTCATCATATCAATAGAATGTCAAGTTTAACTTGTCTTGGCTGCGCTTTAGCACGAGTCTTATAAAAGCTATCCATATCTGTATGAACTGAGTTGGCTAGGAAGATTACTGTACCTGCCCGTTCATTTTCTGGTCGTGTGAATGCTGTATTGTCCATTAAATCCAGGTGGTTGTATCTGTACGAGAATAAAGATTATTAGCAAAGATTCAGAAACAATTAGACTAAAATATGTATGTATTTTAATTGGATCAGACGTGATTGTTGTCAACAGGGTTATTGGGTTCTCTCTGTTGAGGGAGACCTGAAGGTCAAGATCATCATGAAAGTAATATATCAACCGGACGAAAACTAAGTAGTATGTTATGAATTGTAACAGTTACAAAATAAGTTGGTAAAGTCTTACCCAAGTTCTGGAGAATTCATCATGACGCGTCCCTGTAGAATACCTATAACCAAAGAAAAGGTATGTTAATATAAAATAACTAAGTTTATGAAAACATTTAAAAAATCAGTCGTGATAGTTACATTAACAGCATCATAATCAGATGTCCTTAGCAAAATTCATCACACAGAAATGGACTTTCCATCGTTTTAAAAATAATAAACTACATTTTTGCAATGTCATTGAATTGTTTGGGAATGGATGAACATTTTAGAAGTGCCCGATTATTTTATTGGTGATAGGAATAACCTTCCTTAGCACCAAAAAAGTTTAAGATTTTTAAGCTGCGTCAATTGTTAAAAAAAATATATACAGTTTCCTCACTTACGTTTTGGGTCAAGGACGGCACTTTCCTCGATCCGTCTTATATTACAAAAAAAATATCTTAAATATATCTGTGGTAAACTGACAATGGCAATGATAGTGACAGTTGCAGCAGCTATATTTTTTTTATGGCTAAACACGGTTTGCGTATTGCCACCGACAAAGCTGGGAAACGTTAGGAAAGTAGGAAATGGGAATAACGGGATTTGGAAAGATCAGTCAGATCAGTTTAGAATAGAAGCTAATGAAATATATAAATAACAAAAAGAACTAAAGACCCTTCCGGTTCAAAAGAATCCAGTCTCAAATTACACCATTACACAATACAACTGATTCTCATTTAACACCTATGGTCATATGAACATAAACTCAAAATAGCCCAGTGTCTATTTACCTTAGTCCCAAAATACCCTAAAATGTTAAAACCAAAACGACCTATCTCTATTAAGAACTTATTTCGAAAGCACCTAATGTCATCAAAGCATAAACTCAAAACACAATGTTCCCAAAATACACTAATTACAAAATACGCTACTCTCAAAATACCCTAAATTATTTATTTATTGATTTTCGTTTTGTGCTATTATGATCCATGTGGTATACAACTGATAATAGCCATTATTTAATATTTCGGTAATTATCTACGTCTCCCTTACTCGTGTACGCGTAAATTCGTACCAGAAGCCGACATAGAATTAGGACCTGAACTATTTAGAGTATTTTGAGAGTAGTGTATTTGGCCAATGGTGTATTTCAGGATTAGTGTATTATGGGAATAGTTTGTTTTGAGCTTCAGCGTTTATGACTTTAGGTAATCTTGGTAATAGTTATAATATAGACAGTCGTTTTGGTTTTAGGGTATTATGGGACTAAGGTAAATAGACACTGGGCTATTTTGAGTTTATGTTCATATGACCATATGTGTTAAATGAGAATCAGTTGTATTGTGTAATAGTGTAATTTGAGACTGGGTTCTTTTGAACCGGAAGGCTAAAGACGGATATCATTAAGTAAAATAAAAGAGTATATAGAATTAAACACAGAAGGATCTTTTGAGGCTAACGAGACAGGGATGGATGTAGAAAAAGGGATTTTAAGTGAGGAGAGATCATTAAAGAAAGAAAGCAGGGTTGGGGTATAGCAAAAGGGGCCCTGTTTTAGGACAGAATTTTTTTGTTAACAAAAGATTATTTCACATTTTTGCATTTTTTTGATTGGAACTTTATTGATTCCAATTTTTTGATTAACTTGCCCGTTTAAGAACTAGAGCGGTCCAAAGTTGCGTGCTCAGGTAATGGAAAGAGACCGATTGATTGCCACGTTAGTTCTATAGGTGGATCCATTCAAAATGGCAGACGCCCCAGACTAGTCAATAACAGACTTTCGTTTTATTTAAACCGCACTCAAATCGGTTTAGTCGTTAGGGGGCTACGTACGATACACTATCTATTCCATATAAGATTGGCATAATCTCAATTTCAAGAAAAAACATTTTAACGCAAAATCATTAGTATTGGTGTGCTTGAAAAGTACTTATTAATCGAAATGTGTACTAAAATGCAATAGGTATGTTGTACAATCAGCGTCAAATACTTTGTAGCAACCAAAATAGTCAAATAGTTCGGTACACCATATATTTAGTATGGTGTACCGCACTATTTGGCCACTTTGACTGCTACAGAGTATTAGACGCTGAGTGTACTATGGAAAAACAACATACCTCAGTATTTTGATGTAGAATCGCATTCTTGCGGATTGAGAATCTGTGGATAAGGAAAATGAGCTTAAATAATGGTAACTTATATTATTGAACACATCAATTAATATTTTTATTCAGATAGGAGCGAAAGACAAAAGCAAGTTGTGCATCAAAACAATCAGCTGAACTATGTGATCATCACGAAATTCCCTTGGAAACTTGGAAAGGAAAATTTAAATTCCATGAATAGAATAAATTATGCTAATGGAATCGCTTCTTGCGACTGTCTGCTGTCGCCAGCGAAATCGTACCTTCACATTAATAACGTGTATAAAAAAACAACATACCATTATTACCATTGAATACAGCGTATTTTATCGGCGTGCACTGGAGTCACCTGGAAGAGACAAATGCGTCAAAAAATTGGCATTACGAGGAAAGCGGCGTTGTAAATTCGTAGCATCAGATAGGAGCGAAAGACAAAAGCAGTGTGTGCATCATAACAATCAGCTGAACTATGAAGTCATCATTTAAGTAGGTACTTATAAGTAAAGTATTCGAGCAGAAGAATTTGCCCTTTTTAACTTTTATATTTAACACTTAGGACTCGTTTGACCTTAAGTCGATCAGTATAGGTAAAAAAAACTTAAGTAAAGGCCCTCTTCTTAAGTTATAACCGTAGCTGTAATTTTTATGCAATATAAATTATAGGCAATCGTGTGAGATAGGGTTGTTGACGTACGATATAACTGAACACCCAAAATTGTCATCCATATTTTAGTTCTTTTTGTTATCGAAATGATCATGCATTTTGCAAATAATAATATCTATGTCTTACGTCATGTTAGCAAAATGCTGTATAATTGAAATTCGAATAACGGTGCACGATCAATGAATTATGTTAGTACACTTAGTACAGTCGACAGCAGAAGTAGCTACGCAAAATAACACGCTCAGAATGATCGAGACAGTTCTTATCCTTCTGGCATTAGTCGAGTGTCGGTCATTTGGCCAGCTTAGCTACTTTTGCTGCTGACTGTACTAAGTGTACTACGTACAACGGAAGGTATATGAAACGTCGTTGTGTGCGATACGCTGTGGTCGCTGTGCGGCTACAGCCCTGACGCGCTAGACATACACCAGGAGGTTACCCGCTAAAGTGACAGTGGGATAGGATAGTGGGCAGGAAGCAGCTCAGGATTATATTTGGGGTGTTCACAGGTCACTTCGGCGTCAAGGATCTCTTGGCCAAGATGGGACTATCAAACAGTACAGACTGTAGAATGTGTGGCGAGGAGGATGAGACTATGGAACACTTACTGTGTGAATGTCATGCCCTTGCCAGACAAAGAACGAATCTCTTTGGTAACGGCTACCCACAGCCAAAGGAATTCAGGGTGCTCCCGCTGAGCTGCGTCATCCGCTTTGTGGAAATGATGGAGCGAGCTTGGGAGTAGCTATAAAGGGGAGGGCAAATGCACAAAAGATCCCACTGGGTCGAAGTGTATCCGAAAGGGCCCTCAACTAGATAAGATAAGACAGTGGGATAGGCCTGGTAGGGGTGAAGTGGTCGAATATACATTTGTATTGTTTGTGTTACACATTTTAAATATGATCTATTTCGAACACGTCACCACTACATACAGTACAAAAGGGGCTTTACTCAAGTTATTTACCTAATAACACTATTGAATTGACTAGCATATTGAAGAATAACATATGATACCACTTACCACGCTCCAAACGATGCATCAGTACCTGTAAAGAACAGATAATTAATTACGATGACACACAACACATCTCAATTATATGACACCAACCAGTTCAGTCTGCTTTGAAGCTAGTTGTGCATCAGACCTCACAAGAATGGCCCTAAACTAAACCATTCACGTCATTCATGCTATTCCAGTCGTACTTGTGTTGAACCTGAAGATGATGCCCGATGATAAATTCCAATCACTACCATACAGCCTAAACTACTGATTTTACACTCTTGTGAGGCGAGCGGAGCTCTCAGCTGCACTGCGCTGTCATCATGACTGGGTTTTGATCATGAAGCTTATTAAAATAAATAGGTTTAAGAACATTTTATAAAGAAAATTATTGCAAGCAGTATAATAGGGAATGCAATCTCGATATCGCGAGATTGCACTTTCCGTATAAAACGCAGCATGACAAAAGTTTTATCTGACTGAAAAATTTAAACCTACTATTATTTTTAATATTTTATTACTTTTAATCATTGACATTTTAATAAAAAATAATTTAATTCTGTGTCAATGTATTTACAATTTTATCGATAAATATCTAATTTAAAAACATAGTCATTGTGTTGTATTTTCAAATAAAACGGATATACCCACAGTTTATACGGATATACATCCAGTTTTTAGTTTTATTTTACGTGTTGATTGTTGATATTCATTAAATGGAATTCATAGCATAAGTTTTCAGTGAAAAACACAGAATCTCAACTGGCTTTGTGGTCTCGCGAGATCTCGGCTAAATCTGAAATCTCGAGATTGCATACCCTACAGTGACAACCGTTTGATATGTTGAATAGGAGTCTAAATATTATTTTCCAAGTAACTAAATGAGGGACAATCACCTACTTCATGTGTTATTCTGTCCCATTAACCAAGAGACAATATGACAGTTTCTTAGAAAAAATATTACATGGACCATAAAAATGACAATACAAACTTTTTGTAGATTTAATTCAAACGTTTCTGTTTTAAAAAGTGACCAAGGGGACGTAACCATGGCAACTAGTGATAGAAAAAAACTTGATTCACCCATCAAACATATCACATGAAGATGTCACCTAGAGAGGCTCAGCAAAGAAGCAATAATAAAACCGAATAAATACAAATATTTGTATAAACTATGCAGTTGAAATCGTAAAAGGTACATACCCATTGCAAATATTCTTTCATCTCACTCCACTCCATGGTCTGCACACCTTTCACTCTGAAACAAGGGTCACACATGAAAAACTATCCAAATATGTAGTTAAAACAGTATTTCCGCTGTCTGTATATTCAGATAGAGCTAATATACATGCAAATCAGGTAAATCAATGGTTAGCATTTTTCATCATTAAAAAGTAATTAAATGGCCAGATTAAATTATAGTCCAAGAATTTTACGCAACTATTTCGTCCATATATCTAATACCCAGTACAGTTAATACTAAAGCAGTTTAGCTTCTTATGGAATAGAGTTATATAAATAGCTTTTCTTCAGGTCCCGGAGTCTATTTTGCTCAGTTCAGTAGAGTTACCTAATAAACTGACTACATGAAAAGGCAGACAACTATAACAATATAGAAGGCAAAAATCATAATAGGTCAAACTAAAATATTAAAACTCGTGTCCCATACAAGCATAAACTTAAAATTACACATTTGAACAGATAATTAAGGGAGATTTATTAATTTTCAATGTCAAAATTATTACACAATAAACATTAGAAGGAATGATTACATTACTAGCTACTCACTAAACTAGCTACCTAAAATAGAAGAAAATATATAAACTAAAGCTACAACCCGCTCTGCAGATAATTGGCAAGATATTTCACAATCTAAAAAAGAGCTTTCATGAACCATGGCATAGCCACTAACTACAAAAAAAACCAGGCCAAATAAATACATTACAGTTAAGCTACAATTCTATAGGCAACTTGATGACCGAACCTGCCTGCAGAATTATATCTTTACCGACAATATTGATAACATGGCTTACCTCCTTTCCTATATTTCCCCTGCACGAAGATCCTGGGGACGTCCACACCCTCCTTGAAGTTAACAGTTCTGCGCTGAACATAGGTGTTGGTGAGGACCTCAAATCCTGCATCTGAGAAGATTGTTGCCAGCTCTTCCTCCGTGAAATAGTAGCTCCTGAAAATAAACACGTGGTTAGATAGCGAGCTTGTGATCAGTGGCATAGCAGGACTAAGAGCGGCTACCGCGAAACATTTTGTATCTCCCTCGATGTCGCTGTAATACCTCAAGTGAGATAGAGACAGACAAACGAATGAAGTTGGTGCTTTGCGGAAGCGGCTCGGTGTTCATAATAGCATGTGGTCCTAGTGAAATTGTACAAAAGTTAGACAATTATTACCTAGTCCCGTCTTGACGCATATAGAAGTTCTCGGCAATCTTGTGCCCCGGTTTAAACCTTAGCTGAGCCATATCGTAGCGACCGTAATCTCTGAACAACAAGGTCCCGCCCGGACGGAGCACTCGAAACGCGTTCTTGGCAACACGCGCCCAACAAGCCGGCTGGATAGCGGACAACACGAAAATAAGGCTAGCCATATCCACGCTACCTTCCGGAACATTCTCGAACAACTCATCAGTAGTAAGATCAGCGCAAAAAGCAGTCATTTTAGTATGGTCATACAGCTTATTATTCTTTACAAACTCGACGGCGCGCGGCGAAAAATCACACGCGTAGAAATAGAAATTATTGAATCCCTCTTCGACTAGCGGGAAGAGCATGTTGCCGACACCGCAACCGAGCTCTAGGAACACGATTTTCTGCTCAGGATTGAAGTTTATTAGCTCCTGGAATTCGCGCGTGGTCCAATGGCGGTCGCGGAAGAATTTCGTCTCATTCCGCATATAAAATATGTCCCAGTGTCGTTTCGCTTCGCGTTCAAGCCTTTGAGCCTTTGATTCGGATATTAGACGGGAGTTCTGAGCCTCCAAACGCTGTTTTTCATCGTCGGTGAGCTCTTTCAAGCGGTGTACGAACACGTCTGCTTCATCCACTTCCATCTCAGGTTTTATTGAGTATTTTCGGATAAAAACTACTATGATAGATTGTAACGCTGTTGATCCTTGCGCAGATAACCCTATTTCACATATAACTCAAGTTATTAACACACTAGTAAATAAAATAACTTACGCGGACTAGCGTCAGCGACCGATGCCTAACGCGACGCCAACGAAAAGAATTAATTAATAAACGAAACGTCAAGTGACGGTGACGGAAAAGTGGGGGAAAATGAATGGATCGATCATTGGCATTGACGGCTAGTGATGTCCAGCGTAACGACTCATGGATACCGATACCAGAAATGTTCGGATTATTATTCGATAGTTGAACTTAAACAGAACAAATTAAAAATGATGTAGTACCATAAATAATACCAAATTGATAAAAAAAATACATTCAAAAACGTGAATGCATCCAAACTAAATTATCAAACTTGAAGATTATTTGCTTCGCTTGTGTGCATTTTTTCTTGCCAAAATTGAATTGAAGGCAAAGTAATTAACAAAGAGCGGAATTAGGATGAATATCCACCAGAGATGTACGAAGATAACATATATTTTACACCTCACATGTTTAACCGCTATACAATTCGCATTGAAATTTGATTATTGAGGAACGTACCTACTTGAGTTGTGGCTATCTTTAATCCAATGTATCGTAATAATCGATTATGATTGATGGCTAAGAAACTGAATCTATCATGGACCTCAGATACTCGGGACAGGCTATACGCGATGCCACTGAGGGACGGAAAGGCTTCTATGCAGCTAAATTAAGAACTGGTCTTAAAATGGCTGATGACTTACCATAAACAACCTACTTAATTTGGGTGGGTAGTGATTTATTGGCCATAACTTCATACTAAATCAGTTGTGGCAAACAGAAAAAAGTGGCACTATAACAAGGACAACAAATGATATTTCCTTTTCTGTCACATCAGTCAGATTTGTATGCTACCATCTCGCTCGGACATGTATTATTATTACCATAGCTTGTCCCGAGTATCTTAGGTCCATGGAATCTATCGTATGGTTGTATACATTTTAATATGAGATTAAATAATTCTGTTCCTATGCAGTTTAAACAATTCTGCAAAAACAATAATTTGTAAATAATAACATATTAGCCTGGTTATACTTGTGACTTGTGATATTAACAAAGAGAATATAATCACTACGTTTTAATTATTAATTTGTACCGATTTGTTCAAATGACAATCGATTGATTCCAAACGATAGTACTCGCGCGATAGAAAAAGGTATGAAACATTTCACTTTATATCCTAGAAAAAAAAATTAAGTATTGACTTGGCGTTTTTGCAATTATTCTTTTGTTTAATTTCGCTGAACAATGCAAATTTACAGTGTATGGGTGTGAAGCGTTCTACAGCGTGTGACTTTCATAAGAACATTTATTTTAAGGAACGATAGCTTTCAGTGCTATGAACCGTTTTATCAAAAAAACATAACAATTACCTTTTCTAATGGAGAGTTATTAATTTTTAAAATTTTCTCGAGCAGCAATGTACAACTGCAAACATTCACTTGACGTTTCAGAGAGGCAGAGCTAGTTACTGTCAGTTGTTAGCTTTGTTACCAATACATTGTGGGCCGAATTAATTTGTATGAAAAAATTAACCGTTTTTTTTAAACTAGAGATACCAATTTACGTTCATTAGGGCTTATACTTTCAGTCCTTAAAATAAATGTTCTTATGAAAGTCACACGCTGTATACACCAGACACCTATCAATTTGTCACAAGTGTCACAACCACGTCACAACAATCGCCTTCAAAGTGAATGAATTGAATGTTTGTTGTCTCATTCCCTCTTATAGATGCGTCTCTAGGTATTTGACAAATTACTAGGTGTATAATGGTCTTTAACGTGTGTCAAAAATCAAAAGATACAAACTATAGTGAAAACGCGTTTACCATCCAATATTTGACAGTTGTCATCCTAGTAAAATTTATGTCATCATTGACATTTATTGTACCGGGATGACAGCTGTCAAATATCGGCTGTTAAAAAAATCTAATTATAGTAACAAAATGTAAAATGGTAATGTGTCGAATATGTATATGAAAACTACAATAAATGATTATTTCTGAATAGCTGGTGTGAGAAGAGATCTACCCACTTTTGGACCTTAATACAGTGCAATAAAGAGAAAAATTGAATAGTTACATTTCTTTGTAGAATGTAATAAAACTACATAGTTCAGTCAATAATTTAAAATTTTATTAATAATTATTGCTCTAAACAAAAATTATATTAATGAAAATGTCTAATAGGTATAAAAGCGCACCTAACCGCCTAACCGATACAAAAGTATTTACACGTTTTCTAATTAGGGATATTCTTGGTTGGATAAAGACGATATTTTCGGAACTTCACAAATCTCATAAAGTCTCGACGATCTGATATCAGGCATTCGTCCCATTGCAGTTAGGTACTCCTGCGTTTCGTCTCTTTCGCACTTACGTGCTTGATGAAAAGGGACAGATACTTTGAATGATGTAATTCGCACTGAAATCATCTTTATGCAACCACCGAAGTTACTATAATAAATGTTACAATTTCGATAAGACTTTGGATATTTTTTACATTGAATATAAACTTAAACTATGGACACCACTAACATAACAATATTACCACTGACGCAGACAGAAGCAGCCATGGACCTATGATACTCAGGAGAAGCTATGGTAATAATAATACCACGTCCGAGCGAGATGGTAGCATACAAATCTCGATAAGTGTGTCAGAAAGGGAAATATCATTCGTCGTCCTGGTCACAGTTCCACTTTTTTTTATTTGCCACAACTAGTTTAGTATGAAGTTGTGGCAAAAAAACCACTACCCGCCCAAATTAAGTGGTTGTTTATGGTAAGCCATCAGACACTTTAAGAGCAGTTCTTAATTTAGCCTTTCCGTCCCTCATTCTCATTGTTGCATCATGTATAGCTTGTCCCGAGTATCATAAGTCCATGGAAGCAGCAGACGACGCCTTTCGTAGCTACCGACACGTCGCGTCATAGAAATACATAAAAACCAGTAGTGTCGCTGCGACACGTCGTCGCCTGCTGCTGCTGTCTGCGGTCGGGTTCCAGCTAGTTTGTATTAAAGACTTTATTCTTTTATTATTAAGGTACATTATCAAATGGATATAGCTCTATGTCAGTGACAAGTTCCGAGTAGACGTATTGTATGCATGTTGGCAGTCTCAATCGGGTCTATACGGGTTTCGCAGATCTAAAAAGATACTTATTAATCTCTTCTTATTCCGTCAGCCCCTACCATCGATAAAGTATTCGTTTCTCTCACTCTCATACGATTAGAAAGAGACAAATGCTAACTCGTCGATTATCTGTCGTGCTAGCTCAGCTGGGTCCAAAATAATAAGACATTACAGTTTTAAGTTAAATACCTACCAATAAACCGCATTGTGGTTTGGCAGATTTGTATAGCTAATAGGGTGAATTTCAGGAGCGTTTAGCCGCCTCATTCCGGTGCACGCTATTTTGACGAAGTGTCTGTATATTTTTATCCTATTTTCTGTCATTTGATAGAGATCCGTTACCTCTTACAAATAGTCGAAAATGGGGTCAAAATGTACAGACACTTCGTCAAAATAGCGTGCACCGGAATGAGGCGGCTAAAACGCTCCTGAAATTCACCCAATAAGCATGTAAAAGGAGAGAATAAACATTTATTTCACATATCCGATCGATAATAATTATGGCACTGACAATAAAACACACTACAAACTACAACTTACTACTTGAAGCAACAACTACCAGACGCAGCTATGGTTAGAATGAAATATATGAATTGTAGTCCAATCCCAACTATAGCTGCGTGTCTGTCAATTGTTGTGACAAATTGCATCGTTTGTAATGTGCTTAAGAGACTTTTCCCCATTTCACCCCAACGCTGAACGACTTAAATACCTCCTGAACAATCTAAATTCTGCAGTCGCATCTTGAAGTCGTTTACAATCACTGCTTCTAAATTATTTGCTCAACGAACTACTTTGAGATTGAAAAAATTAAACTAAATAACAATGCGTCTTTGATAAGAAGTCTATACACGTAACCATCTGAGCACCAACTTATTGCGAGCCAACAAATTGGTACGAATGATACTCGCCTTCCAACACGTTGAAATACCTCTATGAATGACAGGTAAAATTGTTACGTCGTTAGCAGGTCCCAAAAGGGAAACTAACCATTTGACTTAAAACTTAAAGATATGTACAAGAATTGACGAAAGTATGGGGAGCAAAAAAATATTCTAACAGTATTGGTTAGTACAATTAAAATAACGAAATATAACTAGGTATTTAGCATATACAGTGTCCGAGATGAAAGACACACTCAACCTGTTGTCTCCCGGTCCCGGAGATCTCCGGCCTTCATGCCGCACCCCCTCTATTTGACATGAGGTCGCCCAATCGTGAACCGTGATTGGTCGGGAGCGCACGCGGTGGTCGGAAAGCGACAGACACAAGTGGGCCAAAATTAGCCCGGAGATATCCGGGTCCGTCAATCCACGGTACCAAATTTCAGTGAGTATAATGACAAATTTGGTATATCGGGGTATCGAATTTCACATTAGGACAAAGGTTCTTTGCGTGAACTTTCCATACAAACATTTTTCATTTACATTGCTTTATTGCAGAAACAAATATTGTTGATTAATCTAGTCAATCACATCATCTAACTACCGCAAAATTGATAAGATTCATTGTCACAGTTCTCGGAACTCAAAAATATTTTTTTATTAGTATAAGAATTGAATGACGTAAAAATAAAGTATTATTAATGACTATTTTGTGAATTTTGTGGCAATTAGATGATGAA
This sequence comes from Epinotia nisella, assembly GCA_932294315.1. Lineage (NCBI taxonomy): Eukaryota > Metazoa > Arthropoda > Insecta > Lepidoptera > Tortricidae > Epinotia > Epinotia nisella. The sequence goes on from OW028673.1 coordinate 41,540,732, forward strand.
CATAATAAACAATAATAACACTAGTATCTCTGTGGGCTGTGGAAGTTGCAAGTCTATTTTATAAAAAAAAAATGTTCTAAAAACGGAATTGACAATAAAATCTACATAATAATCGGACCTGCTCAAAAAATCACGAGAATCAGTTGAGAAATGCGACCTGTAGAGGAGAACAGTCGGACATTCGGACATACGAAAGAATTCTGATCCAAGCTGGAACGGAGAACTTAGTTCGCTTGGATTGCTCGTTCAATAAAACTGCTTCGTGTTAAAGCTATGTAGTCCGCATAAAAAGTGCATGAATATAAAGTTCATGCAAATCATTCCACCTGGATAAGATTTATCTCGTTTATTAGTTTTGCCTGTGATTTTATATATTATTGGACACGTTGCGACAACCGAACCAATACGTGTAGACCATTCAGGCTGAGTACTTTATTTTTTAGTAAAAAATAAACAGTGTACAGATCACAATGTCCCCACACAGTTAGCTGACCATCCGTGTACTTTATGTGCATTGTAATAAGGTTTAATACAAATACAGGATGGTCAATGAACTATGTTGGCGTTTGTGCTCACAGTGGCACATTTATGAAAACAATACAATTTATGCCAGCTAATGAAATTTATTTTGACTAGCGATTTGGCTGGCGGCAACACTTAACCTGGTAACCAAAAATATGTAAAAAAAACAAACTCAAAAGAGCCTTCGGCTAGCGCCTGATTTGTGACCAAACCGTAGTTATAGACATCGGGAAAACGTGTAACAAAAAATCGTGAGTTATAATCGGATTAAATATTAATATTTCACAAATAAACTCCATTAACCATTTTGTAAAACATGCAAATAAAATATTTAAAAAAATGTTCCGAAATTCGGCTCAAATCAGTTTGTTTTACATTGGCACAATTAATTTTAGTCTTATTTGAGTTTATGAATAGTTCTAATACATGATAAAAAACTACATAAATTTGCATAGTGTCAAAATCAAATGACGCATTCACATTTCATTCGCTCAGAGATTATAATTATGTATGACGCACGTCTGATTGTATGGATGGCAGATAAATATCGAGCCATAATCCAGATCAACAAATATATTTTTCTTAAACTTGCAATGAAATGTTGACATGAATTACTTCAAATTAGGTCCGGAAATACTACGTATCCGGTGGGAAGATGATATGTAAAGGAATTTCATACAGCCTAACACACCTTCTTTTGTTTTTAAACGTCAAATTGTGACAACGTCTTGGCATTCAACCTTCAAAAATTTACTTTTTATTTTTATTTCATTGCAAGTTTGAGAAAAGCACTATACAAATCTCGGCGAGAAACGGGGTTGCGGCCGCGTATCCCTATCCTATAACTACTTGGCATGCAACCCTTCGTTTCCCGGCCTCTATAGTAACGCACTAATATTCCACAAAATAAATTGCGTCACAGGTTGTAATTTTCTGCCGTGACCATTGATCAATAATAAAATATCCTAGCACTAGGGAATTAAACATTAACTATTGCAAAAAATTGCCAGCTGATATACAATTATCAATAAAGTGTATGCATTGCTTTTTGGCTAGGGCTCAACAATTGGCGACAGAGACAATTTATACAGAAATTTGAATAATATGACATTGTTTCAGAACCTTAAGAGTGAATAACTACCAGAAATGTGATAAGCTGTGGTTCCACATGTTTGACACGCTGACAAATCAAGCATGCTAAGTGTCAAACATAAATTACATATTGCACCGCAAAGGAGACCGCTGACGCAGCGCACACGCCACCGCACGAGGCGCAACTTCAGCAAAACACGAGTTTACCTATGTAATGCAATTCCGGTTGTTACTCACTCTTGATTCATTCGTTGAACACTTGTCATTGCACTTAGGCTATAATTTCTGTAATTTTTGATTTTTATTAAATTAGTTGTAAAAGTTTTTGGTTTTTTTTCGGACCTCCGATTGCAGCAAACGTAATTGGCGCAGTCGGTAGGATACTCGCGGGTAGTTTTCGCGAATAAATTCGGGACCTTCAACATCAAGATCACGCGTTCGCGAGCCACCCGGGTTGGCTATCAAGCACCGGTGACGAGTATCCAGAATCTACGAGCTGCTGACCGGAGGTGAATCCAGCAATCGATTCTCGAAGACGACCAAGAATGGAGCATATGTGAGTACACCTGAATTGTTCTCGTGTTGCTTGCTTCCTTAGTCCTTAGATCCTTAAATTTATTCACAATTTTTCACCCCAAGAATTCGGGATCCCGGGGGCCTACATCAAGTCAGGTTCGACGGGAACAGATAGATTCGCTTAGAAATTTAGATAATTCTGATTTAGATAATTCGTTGGATAATTTAGCCATTGGAGATTTATTTGAACCCGTTATAACAATGGCAATTAACCCGGACGACGTTTACAAGGCCTTACGCCTGGTCCCGGACTTTGATGGCAATCCTAACATCCTTACACGATTTATTAATATATGCGACCGGATAGTAGCCACTTATATGAGTAACGAAGCCGGAAGCGAACTGTCAAATCTGTGCCTAATCAATGGAATTTTGAATAAAATTACTGGTACAGCTGCAAGCACTATTAATAGTAATGGCATCCCTGATAGTTGGTTAGGTATTAGAACGGCTCTTATAAATAATTTCTCCGACCAACGCGACGAGACCGCACTATACAATGACCTCTCAATAGCCAGCCAGGGTAATAGGACACCTCAGGAATTTTACGATCACTGCCAATCGCTTCTAAGTACGATAATGACCTACGTGTCATTGCATGAGAATATTGTTACCACCATAGAAGCCAAGCGTACTCTTTATAAAAAAGTAACCATGCAGGCCTTTGTACGTGGATTGAAGGAACCCCTTGGTTCGCGTATTAGGTGTATGCGTCCAGACTCTATAGAAAAAGCCCTCGAGTTCGTACAAGAAGAACTTAATGTAATTTACGTACAACAACGAGGAGAGACAGCCAAAGCCCACCAATCAAATAAGGTGACCATGCCCTCACCAAATGTGGGATTTTTGCCACCCCGACCTTTCCAGCTATCTCAAGCACCAAATTGGCCTGCGCCTTTTGGTCAGCGCCCAGCACAGCAACCCCCGCAACCATTCAGATTCAACCCTGTACAGACGCAACCACAAAACCGTATGCCCACTAGAACGCAACAAATGTTCGGCGCCCGTCCGCCCAATTATAATCCCCAGAGTAACGTATTTCGACTACCCCCTAGAAACAACCCTCAAGATAACTCCACCCCCAGGCCTATGAGCGGTGTACAGGCTTACATCCCAAGAACATTGCCCCAGGCAAATCAACCTTTCTATAGACCGCGCGAGATGCACATGAACGAATGCTCACCCTACACTAGTGAATCATATTTCGATAATTACTATATGCAGCCGGAATACTACTATGACGCGCACGCAGCTAATATGTACGATAACCTTGTGGAATACGACCCCACCGCCGGACTGGATTCGGAACCAACTTATGAATATCAACCGAATGACGATGCATTACCCGCACCCAATACTAGTGAGCAGCAGGATTTTCGGTCGGACCGGAAGTCACGAAAGCCAAAATAGAGCTCAATTTGCAATCTCAAAGGCAACTGCCTTATATTCAAATTAACAATCCGCCCCTCAAATTTTTAATAGACACCGGCGCGAATCAGTCTTTCATTAGCCCCGAAGCAGTCCAACGTCATTTTCCAAATTATCCCCTTAATTATGACCCTTTTGAGGTCACCAATGTTCACACCGTGAGCAGGAATGACTACTCGTTGACGTTGCCCTGTTTCCCGGAATTCAAGGATTCTGGCGACATGAAACTATTCGTATACCGTTTCCATAACTATTTTGATGGTCTTATAGGGCTAGATTTACTATCGGAATGGGAAGCGAAAATCGACCTAAAGATTAACATGTTAATTACGCGGACTTCAAGCAACCCCATACGGATGTATGTCGCGGCCAATGCCTGTAATTACTTCGAAGAGATGATCCCCGCTGGTACGTCAAAAATAATCAAAGTACCAATTAATACCGCTGACGGCGAGGCTTTCGTAAAAGAACAGATGATTAGTAGATGTATGATTCATCCTTGTCTTACTATAGTTAAAAATAATCGCGGCTACATTGAAGTAGAAAATCAGTCCCCGAATGACGTCATCTTCTCGCTCGACCAGCCAGCTCAAGCTGACCTCTATAACATTGAGTGCATGCGCACCGATCAGAAGGTTAATAACACACGCGCGCATGACGTAACGTCGCGATTACGTACCGATCATCTAAATAAGGAAGAGGCCGCTAACTTGAAGTTACTTTGCTCTCGTTATGCCGACGTATTTTATATCGAAGGAGAGTCACTTACCTTCACTAACAAAATTAAGCATCGGATTAGGACTACGGACGAGGTGCCCGTATATACAAAAAGCTACCGGTATCCTTTCATACATAGGGAAGAAGTTAGGGACCAGGTAACCAAAATGCTGGAACAAGGGATAATCCAACCCTCAGATTCAGCTTGGAGCTCCCCTATCTGGGTAGTACCTAAAAAAGTAGATGCCTCGGGTAAGCAAAAATGGCGTCTTGTAGTTGATTTCCGCAAGTTGAATGACAAAACCATCAATGATAAGTACCCAATCCCAAATATTACAGATGTGTTGGATAAATTAGGACGGTGTCAGTACTTCACCACGCTGGATCTAGCTAGCGGGTTTTATCAAGTAGAGATGGACCCCCAAGACGTTCCCAAGACGGCTTTTAACGTCGAACAAGGACATTTTGAGTTTTTACGTATGCCAATGGGCCTCAAAAACTCACCTAGCACCTTTCAGAGGGTTATGGATAACGTTCTGAGAGGTCTCCAGAACAAGATCTGCCTTGTATACCTTGACGACATAATCGTGTTTAGTACATCTTTACAGGAACATATGGCCAACCTCGAAAAGGTTTTTCAGAGGTTAAGGGAGTCCAATTTCAAAATTCAGATGGATAAGTCTGAATTTCTGAAACTCGAGACCGCGTATCTCGGACATATAATCGGTAAAGATGGTATCAAGCCAAACCCTGAAAAGATCTCTGCTATTAAGAAATATCCGATACCCAAAACACCAAAGGAAATTAAACAATTTCTGGGCCTTCTCGGTTATTACCGAAAATTCATCCCCGACTTTGCCCATATCACTAAACCCCTTACTTATTGTCTGAAAAAAGGAAACAAAGTTACCCTTGACTCCGAATATATCAGTTGTTTCGAGAAATGCAAGACTCTCCTTACAAATGACCCGGTGTTACAATACCCCGACTTTACCAAGGATTTCCTTTTGACTACAGATGCTTCGAACGTCGCTTTAGGAGCTGTGCTATCACAAGGTCCCCCAGGGTCCGACAGACCCGTATGTTATGCTTCTCGTACCCTTAACGAAAGCGAGCAAAATTACAGCACCATTGAGAAAGAATTACTCGCTATAGTATGGGCGACGAAGTATTTCCGACCCTATCTCTTTGGACGCAAGTTCAAAATTTTTACAGACCACAGGCCCCTACAATGGATCATGAATATTAAGGAACCCAACTCACGCTTGACCCGTTGGAGGTTAAGACTCAGTGAATATGACTACACAGTTATATATAAAAAGGGGAATACCAACACTAATGCTGACGCCCTGTCCAGGGTGGAAATTCACAACGAAGAGATCGAAACTATAGTAGCAGACGAGCTTTGTTCCATATTACCTAACCCCACGGAAACACCTGAGACCATAAATAACTCCTCCACGGAAACTGTGCATACCAGCGAAGAAAGCCCTATTTTAGAAGTACCTATTACAGACGAGCCCCTTAATAAATTTCACAGGCAGATCGTATTCACCGTTGTTGACAACGCGAAACGAAAGCCGACCACGACTAAGCCGTTCGACACCCACACACGTATATCCGTGCAAGTATCTAATTTAAACATAGAGTCCGATGTAATAAACGCTATTAAGGAATACGTTAACCCCAAGGTTAGGACCGCCATGCTTATCCAACCCCCACTCGCGATGTATAAAATCATCCCCATCATCCAAAGTAATTTTAGGAGTTCCGCCATGAACCTTGTGCTTTCCAAAACGGAACTAGAAAATGTCAAAGAGTATCTTAGGCAGCAAGAAATTATTAACAATTATCACGATGGTAAGACTAACCATCGTGGTATTGCAGAATGCTACTTAGCCCTATCCAGGAAATTTTATTGGCCTAAGATGAAGGATCAAATTACTAAATTTATAAACGAATGCACCACCTGCGGTCAAGCCAAATACGACAGGAACCCGGTTAGACCCAAATTCAACATTGTACCTCCTGCGACCAAGCCATTCGAAACAGTCCACATGGATCTTTTCACTGTTCACAATGAAAAATACATAACTTTTATGGACGTATTCACAAAATACGGCCAAGCCTATTATCTACGTGATGGAACCGCAGTTAGCATACTACAAGCCCTTTTACAATACTGCACGCACCATGGACTCCCCATTACTATAGTCACAGACAACGGAACCGAATTTACTAACCAGCTTTTCGCCGAATTTGTAAGGCTTCATTCTATTCTTCATTCTTCATAAAATCAACCACCACAGAATTCTAGCTCATTCACCTAACGATAACGGTATCATCGAAAGATTCCATTCAACCCTCCTCGAACACCTCCGCATATTGAGAATAAAGCAGAAACATGAACCTATTGTTAATCTTATGCCTTATGCCATCATAGCTTATAACAGTTCTATTCATAGTTTTACCAAATGCCGGCCCTTCGACTTACTGACAGGACACTTTGACCCCAGGAACCCCCTCGACACTGATATAACCGAGCGACTTTTACAACAATATGTCCAAAACCATAGGGAACAAATGCAACAAGTCTACGAGATAATAAATGACTCAGCCCTTGCAAACCGAACTTCATTAATGCAGAATAGGAATAAAACTCGGGAGCCTGAGATGGAATACGCTGTGCAGCAACAGGTATTTGTAAAAAATCCCCTAGCAAGTCGTCAGAAAACTGCCCCACGTTACACCCAAGATACAGTGCTAGCCGACCTCCCAATACATATATATACCTCTAAGAAACGCGGGCCAATAGCCAAATCACGCTTAAAACGCGTCCCTAAAGGAAAACCCTTGTTGCAGAGTTCGTTTGTTGCTGACGATCCCCCTGATAAAAAGCTCGGAGATAAAACTTGAGAGCCTGGATGACGGACCTGGACTTTTACCCTACAACCTTGGACCCATGCGACTCACGACCCATTCCCACACCTACCTACAGTACATACAACTTGACGAGATAAAAGACAAGATTAGTTTAACTTTTGGGCAATTGCAGACATGCAAATCAAGGCTAGTTAATGACACGTACCTCTTATATGAAAATCAGTTAAACTATCTTATAAATAAGTTAATGAAAGTAGAAAGTCAGCTGGAAACCCTAGAACCGACACGAGTCAAGAGAGGACTCGTAGACGGACTCGGGATGGTCATTAAAAGTATTAGCGGCAATTTAGATCAAACGGACGCCATCAACTACAACAATCTTATAAAAAACCTACAGCTTAACCAGAATAAATTAGTTTCCGAATTAAATAATCACGTGAGCCTAAGCAAGGATTGGGCAAGTCGCCAAGGCAATATATTAAATACATTGGTGGAAAATCAAAAGAAAATTAACGCCACCTTAGATGTTATCTTAGATAGTAACGCTTATAGAGAGAATAGTTTAATTAAATACGCAAAATTCGCTCAACTTCTGATTATCCTAGGTGAAAATGTAGAGGATTTGAGCCAGGAGCTTGTAAGAATAGAAAATAGTTTAGCGTTTATTCGTAGTTCTAGCACTCATCATTCCATGATAGAGATTAGTGTTCTAAAAAATATGTTAGAGAAATTAAAGCTATTATACGGTAAAGAAAGAGTCTTAGATTTACAGTTGCGAGAATATTATGATGTAATACGCCCGGGATCCTATTACACAGATAGGGAGATAGTAATAACATTTCAATTCCCTATAATAACATCAGAGGTCTTCGATTTATTCAAATTATCAGTCGTACCCAATAGAAAGAAAGAAGCCCTCCTACCTCCTTACCCCTTCCTAGCAACGCACGAGGATTCATTCATGTACATGGAGGCAGAATGCCCGAAGTTCAGCCGCCAGTATATTTGCGAAAAAGAAACCAGCCTACAACTTCGTACATCATCTACAACTTCGGACTGCATTCACCGCCTAATCCGGAACGAGGACCCACAAGCATCCTGCCAACCCACTACGGTATCCCTGTCAAAGCCAGCCATGGAAAAACTCGACGATCGCCATTACGTCATCTCACTTCCACTACAGACGAAGATACAACTATCCTGTAACAGGGAGGACTACACGTCGCTACAAGGAAGCTATCTGGTTACCATCCCACTCAACTGTCACCTGCGAACAACAGAATTCACTATCACCAATAATAAGGACGAAATACGAGGCCACCCCCTAAAACTGGCCGAGATTTCTCACGATGATATCAGGATCCCATCTACACCATCCGCTCACATCAATCTGAAATCCATCGATCTCAGAGGATTACATGACGCCGAGAGCAATCTCATCTTCGAGCGATCCGTTCAGTTAGAGACAAGCCCAGCGACGCTGTACCATACAACGATACCACTGTACGTAACCCTAATACTAAGTGCAAGCGCACTTACAGCCATAATCCTACGAAAATTCTACAACAAAAACATAATTAAAAGGATATCAGAACCAGAGCCAAGCCGCGAGACCCCCGGAAACAAGGACCCGGGAAACACTGAAACACATCAAGCCCAAGATGGACTTCCGGCAATTTTTTCACTGGACGTAAGAAAATAATTGCCAATTTAAGGGCGGAGGAATTACATATTGCACCGCAAAGGAGACCGCTGACGCAGCGCACACGCCACCGCACGAGGCGCAACTTCAGCAAAACACGAGTTTACCTATGTAATGCAATTCCGGTTGTTACTCACTCTTGATTCATTCGTTGAACACTTGTCATTGCACTTAGGCTATAATTTCTGTAATTTTTGATTTTTATTAAATTAGTTGTAAAAGTTTTTGGTTTTTTTTCGGACCTCCGATTGCAGCAAACGTAATTGAACGCACATCTTCACACATCTCCAGTGGACATTCACCCTTAAAGCATTATAACATAGACGATATAACTGTAGTAAAACAATATATCAAACTGTGTTTTGATTGCTGAAATAGATTGCGCTGCAATCGTCACCTCTGTTTTGGAGTTGGGAGCCCAATCAGTCTATTAGCACAAGGCCACTGTATGTATATATTATTATTAAACCAATCAGCAAAATTAATCAAGGCATTATTATAATACTATCACTTGATATGCTAATATAACCAACATGCGCTAATCGGGTAAAAGTTGAAAATGCCATCATTAATTTCACTGAGCATTAGGTTTTATCCAACAATGTACTATTACTGTACAGTACTTAAAGTACCACATTACCTACATACATGGTTCTACACGGTTAAGATATTTACAATATAACCGACAGATATAAAAAGGAGTGCAAACGTATAGTGCATGCAATATTAGTTGGCGTGATTCCACTTGAACGCGAACAATAGGGGCAATAAACCAAACACTCGTAGAAGGCATAAACATTTTAAAGGAGCCGGTTCGGCTTTACCTGTTTTGGTGCAAACCAACAAGTCTTGATACTTTTCAATATTATTAATAGAATAATTGAAAAACCGCTACGTTCAGGTATGTTAAACAAAATACAATAACAAGTTACATTAATTATTTATTTATTAAGTAAGAAATTAAAATACGTGGTTTTTAAGTTATGATGACATTTCTTCTGTTTCCGAATTATCTTCGGTACTTTCAGTGTCAGAGTCACTTACTTATATTATAAAGTTGGAACACGGTGTATTTAAAAATCCTTCTTGACTCATTAAAAAAACAATTGTGCTGAGTTAAATTTGCTAATATTGTTAGACGGAAAGGTAACATAGGAAAAGTATCCAGATCCGCAGGCCGCACGTGTTTAGCAACTGTTTAAAAAAAATGCACTTGCCGCGACTTAAGCCTGTTATTTCATACACGTCCCCAGCGGGGCTAGCACAACGACGCCGCGGCGCGACGCGAGTCGAGAAACACACCCTCCTTTTTCTAATTTGTACGGTGTGAGTGAGATAGGAGACGCTTAGTCGCGCGCGAAACGACTGAGCAGTAAGTTGTGCTAGAGGTACTGAACGTATTATAATCTAACTAAAAGTATTTAATTCAACAGCTTTTTTTTACCCCGACTAAACCAAGTATTTAGTAGGTAGACTAACGCAATGTACGCAGGAAAATCTATGTTTTCCTCACCAATCGACAACATTTCATACTTCTAAGTCTACAATTTTATGAAAAGTTCAAACTCAAGTGGCATAAAAGACCAAATTGAATGTATTAGGAATCCACAGAAAACTAAATACTATAGAAGGGCGCCACCTCATCCCCTCCACGTCGCCTACAACTTTGTGAGCGACTGCACGGCGATCAGGTGACGTTGGCGCGAAAGCTTTGACCGCATGCCTCGCCTTTCTATAGTATTTAGTGTTCTGTGCGGGAACCTAATGCTTTATGGGTACTACGAATGGAATATACGTGAACAATTACTAGATTGAAATGATTACGATACAAATAAGTCGATATAAATATACCACAGCACCGTCACAATAAAGAAAATAATTATTCAAAAAGATAACCCTATCTACTTCTCTACTTAATTGTCCCACAATCGTTTTTAGTTCGGCATTTTCTTAGTTTAGTACAGTCGCCATCAGATATATCGGAGCGGCGAAAGCGTTCACAAATATCTGAACACGTCTCTATTGTCGAGGTATTAGAGACGTGTTCAGATATTTGTGAGCGCTTTCGCCGCTCTGATATATCTGATGGCGACTGTACATTTGTGAAAAGTATTCGGAGTACAGCGCTATTATAATTATTATGACGCATTTCTAAAATAATCATTCACTTTATGACTACGCAAGTGGTCCTTTACTTAGGGTGGGTTGCACCAAACCGTCTGTAATGTAACCTAAGCGGTGTTCGTTAAAATTTGAATGTATGAAAAGTTTGACAAGTTTGTATCGGATGACAGCTGCCGGCGCCATATCTAACGTTGATGGGTCCATAATCGTAAATTCGTAAGTTGGTGCAACGCGCCCTTATCGGTAGTAAGATAATTAGCAATACCACCGTTAATATTACACAATAATATTTTACCTACCAGTTGTTTATGTCACATTTTACAATTAATTTTTATTGATTACGAATGACATGCTAGAATATAATACAATTTAAGTGTTTATTTCCATTATATTAATTGGCTTATAATAACTATAAGAATAAGATATATTGATATAATATTATGAGCCGCCTCAAGGCTAACTACTTTAACAAAAACATTCGTTTAAGTTTAGCATAGACAACACAATTGTAATGACAATCTAGAACTCGCCGAGTTTTTTACGCCGCTTCTTATCGAGGCAGAGGTTTTCTTTCCGAACCGGTGGTAATTAATCGACATGCATAGGTGCATGTAATACGCCTAAATTGAAGAATAAATCACTTTTTTTTTACAATATTACGTGCTGTGATGTTAGCAGCTGAGCTAGATGGCACGCAAGAGGTCTGCCCTTATGCTCTTCGGCTAAACTCGACTCTCGCGCACCGTAGAGGTGTTCCGATCGCGGTTGACTATAAACTATAACACTCACCATCGCGCCGTGAGCCGTGACGTGACGACCGTAACTCGACAAAAGAGCACGTGCTATGCGTTAAAGTGGGATGCCATGATTTGAGTTTCCCTGTTGTCAAAAATGTTTTTTAGACTAACGTACAGAAAGTACACACCTTTTGTACGTTAGAATGTGCAATTATTTATTCAGTGACGGCGCCATACATTTTGAGTTAGACAGGGTCAATCTAGTCTAGTCAATGAACTATATGACGCCAGGCACCGCCATCTAGTTCAGCTGTCAAAATCACGGCATCAAAAATTATACAGTGTGCACAAATGCTTTTGTCTATGCCAACACCGCGAATTCCCTAGCCTGCGTTAACGCACAGCACGGCTATCACAAGACGGCGCGCGAGCTTTCTCGATTTTTCTCGCACTATACCTCTCTTTCTAAGTTTTCTGATAAGAGAGAGACGAATAGTGCGAGAAAAATCAAGAGAGCTCGCGCGCCGTCTTGTGATAGCCGTGCTGGTGTAATGTTGCGCGACACGCCGCGCGAGCTGTCAGGCGACAGGCGACTATGGCGTTAAGCCTGTCAGCTCGCGCGTGTAACTTTGCGCCTAAGCAAAAACGCGGCATTCAATTAAGACACTATACTATGTTAGTACTATGTGTGTGTCTGTTTAGTTTGTACCGTAACTTGTCACTAGTATAATTTATTAAAAAAAACACGTGACAAATATGAATAAAAATTGTTTTTTTCGCCAGTCACCTTTCCTTAATAAAAAAAAAAACATAAGTACCTCTAATTGTCTGATTTGGGCTATGATCAAATTCTACAAAAATGCATCTACTTAACCAAAACAATAAATTAAATGGCATTGACACTGTTTCTTTAAAACTGCATGATTCTTATCATCTAAATTCAACATAAAAAATGTAAATGACACATTATTTTCACTATTAAGGCAATTCATATTCGTAACTTCTGTACATTCTTACATTATGTCCATTTTACTTATATAGCGATTTGTATATTACACCGAATTTCTCAAATATCACACTATATATAAAACTTTGTTTGGCCAGGCCTGCCCCGAGCTGGCGGGTGAATTGCACCCCCGAGGTGTCTTACCGCGGCCGGCGTTTGTACCACCTATACTTGATATTATTTGAGTTGGCTGAATTGCATCAAAGTAGACCATTCAAAAAGCAACTCTACCGTCCAAGAGAGAACATTCCAATTTCAATGACAGTTTTACAAAAAGTCAGCCACATTAAAATAATCATCTCAACTATAAATAACCCGCCAACGTGACAACCCTAGCTATATAGAGCACATACTATGAGATAGAACGCGATGCTATAGTTTGAGATGCTGCCAATCTTCGCTTTTGTTAAGTAACACTACAGATGTAGTACAAAATTATTTTCCATCGTATTTTACACGAACGTGTCTTACTATTTCAGTCGGTCACAGTGCAAAAAGTACTGAGGTTGAGGTTGACTGAAGTGGCATGACAAATACGAACGTTTCCGAGAAAAAACGATGGAAAACGATTATGCACTACATCTGTATCGGTGTTAATATTAACACATTCACTGCCGAGAAATTCGTGGTTTTCCCGCTAAGTAAAGGTGCCTTGCCTACGCACAGAGCGCCCGCGGGTTCTCAGCAGGGCTAGTACTGCTAGTACTTTTTCCTTCTCTGTGATATGTTAGAGAAAAATCGATGTAATACAAAAATCAAACCTATCAATCATTTACATTTTACTATACAATCTTTACGATACATACAAAAGAGGTGTAAAAAAAAAGGTCTATGTGTATACAACAACAATACATAATATTATGTAAACCTTCTCAAGAAATTAATTCCAGCCAGTCTTTTCGATATTTAATGTCGTCCCAGTTTTTGAATCACATGTGCGTCAAAAACGTATGTGTCACATGCACAGATAACCTCCCTATATTAGTTCACAATCGTTTCGAGTGAACTAAGTCGTCACTCTGCCTAGTCTCATACTGCAAAATGAAAATTAACGCTAATTTGTGATCATTTTTGAGCCTCTCTTTACGTTAAGGTGCTGATAGACTTGAGCATTCACATGTAACAGAACATCGAACATTCGCCGTTTTTAAATTTGTCGAACATTTTCACGATCATTCTAGCGAACGCTCTAGTAAATGCTCGTCAAAAAATGTATTCTTCACGAAGATGTTAGACTTGACGGCTCGAAGCCACTTTACTGTCGTTTCGCTAAAACACTCCTGTTTATTCACCATTCGCTAGAATGCTCATTACAAGTGAATGCTCAGCACCTATAAGCCTATATTTTTTATGTGAGATTAGTATTTATCGGTTTAACGATACGGAAGGTGCATATATGATTGCAATAATCATTTCGGCGCGGCTACCACGAAACGTCAACTTCGTTCGTTCGTGTATCTCTATCGCTCTTGCGTATTCGAGCGACAGAGAGGGCGAACGCACGAAGCGCGCGTTAGGCTATGCGCGCACTGCGGATTTCTGACGTGAGTTTTTTTTTTCGCAAAACCTGTGAAATATGGAACCTTCTTGAAGTGCGCGCACTGATTCAAATCTGTGATTTGCTGCAGATTGGTTGCGGTGCCACACGAATTTTCCGCATCCTATGGACTATTATGAAACCCCGCGCACTGCGGAAAAAAATCCTTGCGGACGCCGGCCGCTAGCCATACAGTGACGCACTTGTTCTCGCGACACGGTGCTGCACGGTTGTCGTCGCCTTACTTGAGTTGGGACTAGAATGGCAAAACGTGCGGATATGTCACCGCTGTGCGCGTACTGGCCAATCACGTTTTTATTTCGCTTTGCGATTTTAAAAACGCACCTCTACTCGCCGCATCGCAGTGCGCGCGTAGTCTTACGCTACCGCTCAGACTACTTACAACACAACCATTCAACTTTATCCCCTAGCCGCTAAAGGCCTATTAATGGCATCGTCTTCAGAATTTATACCATTCTAAATTGGAACGAGTTGCATTTGTTTTGTTACGTTCGATTTTAAACAAGACCAACTCTACTCTATTTCCTATTATACTCGATTCAAATTTCATTGCACTTCTTGTATGGCTAGAGGTTATACAACATTTAAAGAAGTTCAAAATCAAATGAGTTTCGTGTCACCGAATACCTCCGCTCCATAGTGTCAAATTAAACCTTACGAGCTTGTGTTTAAGGCGCATTTTGGCGCGTCTCACGTCTGCCGCTCCGCTGTGAAGGCGTACGAGTAGTCCCGATCGAGTTCGAACCGGGAGCGTTTCTTTATCATCGGGAATTGGCTCTGTAATGAATTTTAAGATTTTGTTACGTTTTGTAACTGATTTATTCTTTCAAAGGTACAATCTCACGGACTATTTTCCTCTTTATAATGTTAGGTGTACACCGGCAAGGTCCCCTCTCAGTAAGTAGTGCCCTCTCCACTAGGTTGGCCAGACTTCAAGGGGCGACGGCAGCGGCAGCGATGCACCTTATACGTGATAGAGAGAGATCACAACGCATCATCTGGGTTCCATTTATGGGGTACCGCCGTCGTTCGAAGTCGTGACCGAGTCCTAATGGTCTAACCTGTTGAAATACTTACTATATTGTCATTGGTCAGCCCTCTCACCTCGGGTTGAGTACGAACGGCACTCCCTCCAGGCCGCCGTAACCGCCCAGTGTTTGGGAGTTCGTGTTCCGTGGTAGAGGGGCGGGGCCCCCGTCCGTTGAACGGGCGCGAGCCACGTAGCGCCCTCGGTTGTACGGAGGCCTGACAAGTCCTTAGTAAAGACAACCTGTTGAATTACTTACTATATTGTCATTGGGCAGCCCTCTCAGCCTCGGGTTGAGGACGAACGGCACTCCCTCCAGGCCGCTGTAACCGCCCAGAGTTTGGTAGTTAGTGTTCCGTGGCAGAGGGGCGGGGCCCTTCCGCCGAACGGGCGCGGGAGGAGAAGTAGCGCCCTCAGTCGACGGAGGCCTGAGGAGCAAAGTGCATATACTTAAGCATGAATAAAAGAAGTCGGTAAGAGCAAATCATTTCGTTTCTCGACTCATCAATGCCACTAGATCCCTCAATTTTTACAAACGTAACAATACTCATCCCAGTATGATGACCATTGTAACGTTTAACGTTTGTGGTTATGCTGGATTATGGAAACTACTCTCGACTACACAATATGTAAATTGCGTATCACTGACCATCCTCCCAAAAACCGGCTGCTGTTGCCATTTGTATAAACAGGCATAGGTCAAGCATAAGCATAAGTCTTGCATGCGAAAATTTTAAAGACGAAATTAATCAAATGGCTACAAGATCATTGTTTCTATAATGTTAAGGACTACTTAGATTTGAATACACAGTAAATTGAATTTGACATGTTATTACTTCCATTCTATTTTATAATAATTCTGTACATAAATTAATATCTGTTATTATGCATTAATATCTGTTATTATGCATATATTTTGCATGTTGACTTCAAGTTGACTGAATACTGATTCTGTAATAATTTTAAGACCACCAATTGTAACGTATTCTGGCAAATAAATATTTCATTCATTCATTCATTCAAATGGCTAGTCATTATAGGTCAAACGTTTAGACTTAATATCGTAACTTACGGTCGAAGAGTTTGCCTAGCACTCTAGCCGGCTGGACACTGCAAAATAAGGTGTAAAGTACCTGGGCGCGGGCCTCGCCGGCTTGATGTTGTAAGACGGACTCAGCGCTTCGTAATCGTGGCCGGTGCAGAACTCCTCAATGTCCGGGTAGGCGCTCACGTTCATATTCTTCAGGTCCGATATGATCGGAGACAGTTTGGGGGGCCGTTCGGGTGCCGCTCGAAGTCTGGAGGGACAATTTTCATGACTAAATTACAAAGGTGGAAAGATGTGGATGTTTTTTAATCGGAGAAACTCGGAAATACGAATAGACCCGAAGTGTTAATTTGAGGCGACCTTGAGGTCCCGGGTTCGATTCCCGGTTGGGGCAGATATTTGTATGATGAATACCAATGTTTGTTCTCGAGTCTTGGATGTTTAATATCTATTTAAGTATGTATTTATCTATATAAGTATGTTTATCCGTTGTCTAGTACAGTCGAGTTCTCCAATATCTATACAGACAACCTTTCAAAAATATCTGTACACAGGCTTTATTATTATTACTGACATAAGACACATGTATAGATATTTATGAAAGGTTGTCTGTATAGATATTGGAGAACTCGACTGTACCCATAGTACAGGCTTTGCCTAGTTTGGGACCAGATCAATTATTGGTGTGAATTGTCCCACGATATTTATTATTTATTCATTTATAATTAATTCCCGTATTAAATGATTTTTGACACAATTTGTTGGCTTTGCCAAAACGAATGATATAGAAAGCGTACGGCATATAGTCCGTCTTTTGTAGGCTAAGTACTTATTTTGTGCAATATAAAAATAGAAATAAGTTAGAACTCGGGTAGTATTTTGATGTTTCAAGTTAAACAATTCAATCATTTAGTTCCCAATTAACTTACAGTTCGGATTTAGTCGCATATCAGAGTTTGCCGGATGCCAACATTATTCAATACGTTTGTATCGCAGAGGTTTGATGTGTGAAGGCCTTATGGGACAAATGCAGGTCTCTCGCTGTCAATACAGTGTCTAAGGAATTCCCTGTTTTACAGGGCCATTTACCCTGTTCAGTTGATATGAAACAGATACATTAGCGTGAGTCATATTTGACTCGTGAGACAGAACACCTGTTAAAAGTGAGTTTGTGCCATAAGATTGTATTTGACTATAGAGGTATAATGTGGTTGCAATAGGACTTGAATATTGTAAGACACTACTGAATTATAGTGCAAGGATAAAATCACGATATTATTAGATCCAAAAGTATTTGTATTGTATTTGGCAGCACCACAAACAAGCTACAGGGTTTAATGTGTAGAAGTATTGATATAAACTGATAACGGTGTTGTTCTGTTGTTATATACACAAATTCACGCCCGTATTTCCAAAATAGGTAAGCAGAGTAGATGAAAAATTTCAATATAACTTCTAGGAATTGTGGGTTTATAGATGGAGATGTTATATCGCAGTGATAGGTTGCTAGCCCACCGGCAATGTGTTATTAGATGACAAAAACCATTAGTCAATTGGATAATCACACAGGCGGTTATATCTATAACAGTACCTATGTGTCCAGAGTAAGATGTCATGGTATAGTTTCGATGATATAGAACTGGAAATAAATAATACATATACATGATATACAACAATAAAATAATAGCGATCGGCATAGTTGACTGGGGCATCAAACCCACCCTCGTTCTGAGCAATATAGTTAAAATTTTATAAATAAACTTAGTATTTGCCCGCGACTCCATCCGCGTAAACTCGTTAATCGCCTCAAAGGATTGATACTACGACTTAATAAAGTCTAAATTAGAAAATATGTTATTAGACTCCCCACTCAATAAACAGAGAAACGATCCTCTTTTCACCCCTTTAAGGTATGATTTCTGGGATCCCATGACCTTTCCAGAGTCTTAAACTATCTCAATAGTAAATTTCATCTAAATCGGTTCAGCCGTTTAAGCATCAAAAGGTATAGTCTGTTTCAAATACGAAGGCTCGATGCACTTGAGACGGTCAATAGGATTGGAGAATAACAAAGAATACCTGACAAGACCCTTTTGTTTTTTTTGTATGCTGTCATTATAACGCTACCCCCTCTCCCCCTAACTAACCTCTCCCCCTGACTAAGTATGAATTAAGTTACTTAATTAAAAAACAGCAATAACTTAATAAAAATTGTTTTAATTTAAGCCATGTCACCCTACGTCATGTCCTCGGTCCACGAGTTTTCACAATATGAGAAAATTATTGAGTAATTTCGTTATTTTTTGATGCGTGATGTCTTCTCGGACCTCCCCCTCCCCCCACTAGGCTACCGTAGCATTTTCTGTCAGTAGTTGTAAGCTGTCAATATTTTCCGCCATTACGCCACTGTCAGATCTAATGTACAGTCACAACTCACAACACAACACGGGATTGTACAAGAAAATCAGTGAAACTAACATCTCGATCGCTATCGAACACAGCGTTGCATCTCGAACGCTGGGAGTCGACATATCTCGACCGTGAGATCTTGAGAATACGAAAATTGTTTTTTTTCGAGATATGTCTATTAGACATCATCTCTATCGGTCCGAGAAATGGCCTCCAGTAGGTACTACACAGGCTTTCTTGCGCCACCTTAAGGAACAATTGAAGCAATCCTATACAATGGCCGGTCATCGATCGCACAACGACCACCGTGGATAATTTTAAAAGGGCCATTCGAACACGATTCCACTTTGCGCTCTGTTGGACCGAGAACGTGAAACTACTATAGTTTTTACTATACATACATTTTAAGTCTTTTTGCTACCAACTTATTGTTTTTAATAAACGGGGCCGACGAGTTGTTGCCTCATGTAAATGGCCCTTTAGGGTGGGTTACACCAGACCGTCTGTAATCGTAAACAGTGATCGTTAAAATCTGAATGTATGGAAAGTTTGACAAGTTTCTATGGAATGACAGCTGCCGGCGCCATATTTGACGTTAATCGGTCTGTAATTGTAAGTTGGTGCAACCCACCCTTAGAGAGAAGACTTAAAACATATGTTTACACTTTTCAACCTTATTCCAATGCATGTCATACAGATATTTAGGTTGCTTCGTTCCTGTGGACATTGGCGAAGTTAAGGCAAAGGTCAGCTTAATTTTTGGTTGGACTCTCAATAACAGAAACGCGTCTCATCTTAGCAAATTTTATATTATGCACGTAAAGCATAACTATTAACCATGGGAAAAACTGTTTTTGTTTAATTGACTCTGAATGGCTCATATGTATTATCAAAGCAATACCAATATCTGAAACGTTGAATTGTATAGTTTACATGGGAAATAGGGCTGACAATAGAAAATGAAACCTCACCTTCTATTGGCTTCAGGAGTTGTGTTCGAGACGATATTCTCGTACTCGTTCGGCGCGTGCGTCGGCGAAGTCTCGACGCTGCCACCGCTCACCTTGTAGCACAGCATCTTGCCGTTTATCTCCCTGGAAATAAGGTTCAATAGTGTTTTGTCAATCCTGGTCCCGGCACCAAAGTGTAATACTACCTATAACAAAGTATATAATTTGCTTGTGTAAAGCTTTTGTTCGTCTATTCAATACTCATCGGGACGATTACATTGAAGTCAAACTTTTGACTAATAAGACTCAATAACAAAATTTTTGACCGAAAGGTGTTTTTGCCATATGAATTCAAAATATCAGCCGCCATAATCCAGCATGGCCACAACCGTTGCAACAGTCATCCGACTGGGATGCAGGCCATTGATGACGATGATGATTCACTGACAAACACGTACAATTATTTAAGGCAACTGTTGATTGTTGTATAAATCAGACAGTTGATTTGATCAGTTTATTATGTTTATGTATGAGCATGTGGTGTTCCACTGCTGGGCAAAGATAAACTTATTATAACTGTACTTCTGTAATCTCCCAGTGCCTTACCCAGCTAGTATGAATCCCTGCGGGGCCTGCCGCATGCGCGAGCACACGATGACGTCGGTGACGCGCGGCGCGCGCGGCTCGGCGGCGCCCCGGGACACCCGCGTGCACAGCCGCCGCTTGCCCGCGCGCCCCGCCACGCTGTAGCCCGGCGGGGCCGCTTCGCGCTCCCCGACCACCGCTATGCCGTCCATCACGTAGCCTGGGACACCTGGAAAAGATTTACACCATTATTCATAAAACTTAACAAGCCTCCGTTAACTGTAATAAATTGTGTTTTGACAGGGACTCTCGTTCTTGAAACAAGAGACAATCAAATTGACTAGTTTACCTTTAGGGCTCGGCCACGACTATTAGAGGCGGCGGCAGCGGCAGCGGTGCGCCATACGAAGGAGCGAGAGGCCGCACTCCGATCTCTCGCCTACACCGCTACCGCTGCCGCCACCACCCGGTGTCATGGTCGCCCCCGGCGACTGCCGTGGCTCGGCTTCTTGCCGAACTGCTCGTTTTGTCACAACAGTGTCATCGTCTTCATCCTACGTCTTACTGATGGCTACGTAGACGGCAGGACACTAAACAACCGTCTCTACGATCTTGAGCGACAAGAGGCTCTCGTTCCAACCAAAACACCTAGAGACCCGCCTTCAGGCTACGACATACAGTATATGTAGTGGCTCGGTTTCTTGCCGAATCAGTGTCTTCATCATACGTCTGATTGACGCCTTCGTTCTGACTTTCGTTCTTTAAACAAAAGAAAGACAATCAGATCGACTAGTTTACCTTCAGACTTGGACAGTCATATGTAGTGGCTCGGTTTCATGCCGAACAGCCCGTTATGCCGCAATAGTCCCGCCCGAGCTCGCGTCTTCATCGTACGTTCTACTAACGGCTAAGTTTCCGGGGGGACACTTGGCAACTCTCTCAACGATCTAGAGCTTCTCTGTCCTACAAAAACGCTAAGAGACTCACCTTCCAACTTGAATAGACATATGTAGCGGCTCGGTTTCTTGCCGAACACACCGTTATGTCGCAGGATTCCCGCATCAGCGTCCTCATCGTACGTCCGGCTGACGGCTACGTAGCCGGCTGGACACTTGGCAAACCGTTTCCACGATCTGGAGCGAGATACGCTTTTCTGTCCTACCGAAGCGCTAAGAGACTCACCTTCAGACTTGGATAGACATATGTAGTGGCTCGGTTTCTTGCCGAACAGCCCGTTTTGTCGCAGAAGACCCGCATCTGCATCTTCATCATACGTCCGGCTGACGGCTACGTAGCCGGCGGGACACTTGGCAACCGTCTCCACGATCTGGAGGGAAAGGAGCGGCCGCTCGTCTGGCAGCGCTCCGTTTAGCGCGCTGAGTACTTTGGACATTGTCACATCGTTCGGTTTCTAGAACAAATGTTGGGGTCAATGAAGGGTGAAATTTCGATTCTATTTCAATGCTACCAAGGTTCAAATCAACGGATTCTGTAAAAATATATATATTTTTACGATTCATCTATTTCGTACCACGGAAACGGAACTAACGATTTTGCGACTTTGCCTAGGCAAATATACCCTCGTTCGCTTGCATTTCAATAGATGGGATTTGTAGATGTCAATGAAGAACGTGATGACCGATTAAACGATGAATTAATAGAGGGCGCAGAAACGAACTCATTCTCTACTACATATACCTAAAACTTAGTTATTATATAATTTACTTTAAAAACAAAGTTTTAACCAACTTCAATTCTGTACTGCACCAAGCCACATTTCCATTTTACCGCATGAACTGCTTTCCAAGAGCAAATGCGTTGATTATTACAGGAAAAAAACCGGTCAAGTGCGTTACTACGCGCATTGTAGGGTTCCGTAGTTGCATAACTGTCTTTGTTACATCGACACGCGCGCGCCAACTAAACGGTGCGAAAATTGGCCTTTCGAAGTACATTTTTAAGTTGGTCAACTATTACTCAGTAACCAGTTATGCCTTGTTATGCCTACTTTGATAGTTTTCTTTTTAATTAAATTCATTATACAGGGTGTAATCGTTAAGACGATTATTCAGCAAATATAACAGATATCAAAAAACTTTAAACTGATATCGAATCTGCGTAGCATCAAGTTATCGCAAAGAAGTCTTTGATACATCTTTTCCTAGCAAAAGCATAGGAAGCCTAACGATGGCAGTACGTATATAAAACTTTTTAAAATTTTGTTTTTGTTCTGCCGCCGTCCCTCTCCGCCCACACCCCCCCGCACAGGATTTACTAGAACGTCCGCTAGAATGATCGTGTAAATGTTTGTAGCGATGTTTGGCTCTTTGCTTGGCTCTGTTCATTGTTCAGTCCGATAAATTAAAACGGTGAATGTTCGATGTTCTGTTAAAGGTGAATGCTCAAGTCTATCAGCATCTTAACACATAAACTACTATTATGTGACTGTACGTAATTTAAGGCTCGCTGAAGCTCGTTTCATAATAAGATCACACGAGTGTTTTAAGGCTTAATTATGTACAGTTGCATACATTACGTACTAATTTGTATCGTATCCATCTAAGTATGTATATAAAACCTTCATTAAACAAACTACAGTGTATATCCGTAGATTAAAACTACCAGCATATAGCTTTAAAGCATCCACAATCGAATTAGACTCGCGACAAATTGAAGTCTAGTCATAAAGACGTTCAAACCACTTAGACCGAAACCGAACGCAGTTCAATATGCCGTATTCCCCTCGAGTGCAGTATATGTACTCCAAGAAATTGGTCTACAACTTTTGAACCTTGACGTGCTAACAATAGAGTCGAAAATTAGTAGACCAATTTCTTAGCTGAATGTAACCTGGAGAAGATATGGCGGTAGGGAGACAGACGGACGTCTAGACGTCTCGTAATCTAGGGGATTAACTCGTACCTAGGGACTAGTGTCAGTGTACGGTATGTACTATACATTATGAGATGACATTCTATCTAGAATATACATACAATGTCTGAGTACAATTGTCTCGTACCTTAGAGCAACTTAGAGCGTGTTTACATCGTCCAGTACGATATCAGTGTAGGATCCGGCAACGATTGCTAACTTATCATCATATTAGCCGGAAGACGTCCACTGCTGGACATAGGCCTCCCCCAAAGAGTGCCACAACGACCGGTCTTGCGCCACCCGCATCCAGCGGACTCCCGCGACCTTTACCAGGTCAGCACTGCCGGTACGTGGTCGCCACTCGAGAACCTTTCCACCCCAACGGCCATCGGTTCGACGTACAATGTTGTCCGCCCACTGCCACTTAAGGTTTAGCGATTCGGAGGGCTATATCGGCCAATGTATGTGCTTATAGCCTTACGGCCGTATTCATAAACGTTCTACAAGCCTATTTTAACTAAAATGGCGTAAAAATTCGTTTGTTTTTATCTGTCACTTTGACATTTGTGTTAGGAAGAAAGGGACTGTAGGATTCTGCACCACAAATAAATATACGAGCGAGGGTAGCCGTCCCGACTGGCCGAGATGGGAGCGCGTGCTGCGCGTGACACTTGTCATTGAGCTACGGCCGAGTCAGGTCGTGACTGCGCACTTAACCCTTTAATTCGCAAAAAACAGCGAAGGTCCTTATTTCGAGTCTCGGTTACGCTGAATAGTCCAAACGATTCTGGTAGGAAAAAATACAAAAAGACGGTTACGAGTGTGTTAAGCTGGGTAGTCGTTGCGAATTAAAGGGTTAAGCTGACAGCCTAAATAGTGGTTTTATTTACTTATCCTCAGACCCAAGGGCGAAACGTTACCGGGACAAAGCACATTTTATTTAGCAGAGGCATTTTACGTTTTATGAATAAGGGGGTTATTGTATAAGCTAGTGTCGGAGACTGCAACGATATTCTTTCGTGCCATGTTAACAGTAAGTAGGCATGATTTACACCGACACCGTACTGTGAGTCAGTCTTACGACTATTTGGTAGTAAACATACAAACTATACAATATACATGTCTGCGTAGTAACCACTTCGCTGACTGTACTTAGTGAAATCCTTTTTAAGTTCCAAATGATTTATTAGCTATGTCATATACTAACCCACATCTTCAAATAATGGATAAAATTGTAATTGACTGGTTTAGACCTTGAAAAATCAATGCCAATATAACTGAACAGACAATTAGTAGCACGCAACATGAATACACCAAGCGCTTTAAGATAAATGTTAAAATCTATAATTGGAATTTTGTAATCACGAAGACACGAGATTTTTTTATAGTACTACGACGGGTCACCGTTGTTATTCATAACAAGCAAATGGTAAATAGACACCGTATAGCCTATTGACGCTTGCGAATCCATCATTTTAGTTGATCTCCATTCCCCTGACCCCATGGACCTATGATACTCAGGACAAGCTATGGTAATAATAATACCACGTCCGAGCGAGATGGTAGCATACAAATCTCGATAAGTGTGACAGAAAGGGAAATATAATTCGTTGTCCTTGTCATAGTTTCACTTTTTATTATTTGCCACAACTGATTTAGTATGAAGTTGTAGCAAAAAAATCACTACCCGCCCAATTTAAGTAGATTGTTTATGGTAAGCCATCAGCATCAGCCGTTTTAAGACCAGTTCTGCATAGAAGCCTTTCCGTCCCTCATTATGGCATCACGTATAGCTTGTCCTGAGTATCATAGGTCCATGTTTCACCCACTTTTCCGTTAGTATTATCGATTTAGTATCCACCTATCTTAGTTATTAATATCTGGCTCTATCATCAGATCAACTTGAGACCAAATTATTAATGAATCAATCAACGGTAAGAACGAAGGAATGGCAGTATTATTCATGTCATTATTACTGACAGCGAGACCGCAATAAACGATTAGATAACCTGATTGACATGAATGGTGAACGATGAGTGAGAATTGGATTTCCAAATAAGTGATGCTCATCAGTTATCACTCGGTGACTCTTTTTATAGGGAAATACAGGCTAGTGATGTCAGAGATTTATATGTTCGAATAGCGTCTTATTTCGGTTTTTATGTATTATAAAAAAAACTTAAATAAGTTTTAGTGATATTTTCCGAGTCAATATCAAAAGTTATTGTTCTTCAATTTAGGAATGTACAGTCGAGTTCTAAAATATGTGCACGGACAAAGTGATCAAAAATATGTGAACACGGCTTTATTTCCAAGGGCATAAGGTTGCTCAGATTTTATTGAACCTTTGGGAACGTACATATATTTGTGAACTCGACTGTAACATGAGTACTTGGTTAGCTTTGTTTGTTAGTAATGAATGTATAAATATATATATATTTACAATGTACTTGCTTTGAAAGTGCACCTTTATATGCTTCGACATAAACACGGGATCTCGTCTATGGCCGCGCGGGAATGGATTTCGGGCCAATATTTCCACACACGTGCGAGAATGAGATTTTATGACAGTTAAAATTTCACCTTTTATTTATATATTTTTATTTCCTTGCATGATGCATTGTAAAATGTTGTATGAAACACGACACGTGCGAATAGGTTAGGTATTCCCAACTCGTGTCGACCAAAAATGCTCCGTCCCAGACGGACGTGTTTTTGATCATCGTCACTCGTTGGGAATTACCTACTTTCCGCAGTTGTATCATAATAGTTATTTGCAGAGCAGTCCTAAAGGCTCTAGATATAGACTAGAGTCGTGTGAGATATTTATGCGCGCTTTGTTATGGTAAATAACAATGTCAGACGTGTGTCAATTCCTCCCTTATTCTCTAAAATTAACTAGCTTCTGTTAAAAAAATAACATTATTTTAAAAACAAAGTTTAAACTGACTTCATATCAGTACCCAAATCGCTTGAAGTGTGCCTATAAAATTTGAAGAGTTCCCTCGATTTCTCCAGGATCCCATCATCAGATCCTAACCTGATGACCATGTGACCACCTGGGAAGGACACACTTTCAAACAAAAAAAGACTTTTCCAAATCAGTAACGCCAAATCACAGTCAACCCCCCTGGGCAGCTAGCATGATATTGATAGGTTTTATGGTCATGTTTTACGTGACTTCTTGGTACATTTGGACCGTAAAACGTGCAATGCAACCCATGCCATTCGTGCCACACATGTGCATATATGCGTGCGTGAGTGCGGGGTATAGTAACCCGTAGCTGAGTGACGTGTTAAACTATTTCAGTTACGTAAGCAGTTAACTGATTATGTTATCTCTATTTGAAAGAGCCAATGTATCAAAATTTTATAATTTATGGCCTTAAAATACGGGCACATAATAGATAATAGTTAAGATTCACCGTCTAACAATCGATCCCTGCATTCTATTAGGAGTTTAGAGATACACGCTACTTTCGATAACAGGCCACTAGCTATACCTAGTCTTTGCATTGTCAATACGTTAATTGGACGACAGAAAGGAAGATACAGTCAGTATGACAAAACTTAACCCATTCGAGTCCCCGCGTCACTACTTACAGTCAGCATCAAAAGTAGCTACGCAAACGAAGACGTCGAAGTCTTTCTTAAAAGGGAATAAGAACTTTTGACGTCTTCGATTGCGTAGTTACTTTTGATGCTGACTGTACGTAGCAGCGTTTTCCTGCTCTGTAGCGGAAATCGCTTGTAGAAGCATGGCTCATATGTGAGTCATTGGCCTCGAATGGGTTAAGTAAGAGGCACAGCTCAAAGTCATCTCGCTCATTAAGTCACAGATAAATGATGAAAAGTAGATGAAAATGTCCGTCAAATTTGTAATGTTGTATGGAACAGCGCAAAATGTTAATTCAATCGAAATGTTTAGTCATTAGTTTAATGATGTATTCTTGTAGAGACACATGATTCACCTCTAGTGAGATATTATATTTGTAATTACTCACAGATATTTCTTAGAACCCATTAGGAAAAGAGTGTTAGCATTAATTTATGTCGCCAGGTCGACTCAATGAGGCCACCCGCAGCAGAACCAAGGTAACCGATATAACCCTTCAAATCGCTACTTAAGTGGCAGTGGACGGGGCACATTGCACGTAGAACCAATGGCCGTTGGGGCCGAAAGGTTCTCGAGTGACGACCACGTACCGGAAGGCGCGGCGTGGGTAAGCCCCCCCCCCCACACCCTCCCCCCACAAGGTGGACCGATGACCTGGTTAAAGGTCGCTCATGCGGGTCGCGCAGGACCGGTCACTTTGGCACTCTTTGGGGGGGGGCTATGCCCAGCAGTGGACGTATTTACGGACGTATACGATGATGACGATGATACATTTTACAGCACTCTAACTAATTCTAGTGTAGGCGTAGATAACTGTAACTCAGAAGAAAGGAGGTCATTTAATAATTAGCGTCTTTGCAGAGCACGTTGGATTACCAAATTAACACCTACGATGTTCTTAGTGCATTGGCATACAGACTATTTTACCTTGAGTTTTTTTTACAAGAATATATGTACTGGGAGGTTAATGAACTAAAGTGTGTTGGTGTACTCATCTATGTATTATAGTTGTATGTATGATCACCCCTGTTCCCTGGAGAAATAGGCAGAGATCACGGATTAATACCTGCATCTCATGCTTTTTAGGGTTCCGTAGCCAAAATGGCAAAAACGGAACCCTTATAGATTCATCATTGTCCGTATCTCACAGGCATCACTCGAAAACTATATTTAAGGTGTATTTGAAAAAAAAACTTGGAGGATAGGTATATTTTGTTCGCTACGTAGTTCTGTAACGAAATGGCTTAATTTTTTTTTTAAAGGGAGCACTCCATACCTGTAACTGCAAGTCAGAAAAATAATCATTGTAAAGTCCACAATATGATCATAGGCGATAGGCCTTTCAAAATAAATATAAGGTTTCTCAGCAATTCAGATATAATAGCCTCAAAAGTCACAAAAATTGGGGGGGGACAATTATAATTTAAGAACATTGTATTTAAAAAATGTGCTTATTAAATTCTTTCACCAAAGAATATTTTGAACAAGATCGGTTCAAAGGTTTTCGAGATATTGCTGAAAAAATGCCTTCCCTATAGAAAAGGACGTAAGTGCCGTAAGATTCCTGTGACGATAGGCAACAGCTCAGACAAAAAAAAAGCTTTTTTTCTTTGTGCACTGTAGCCGAGCGGTAAGTTACGCAACTTTCAATCTGGAGGGGCATCGGTTCGAACCCGAGGTCGTACCATAAACATGTATACATTCTATGACCTTATTACTTGGACATGAGGTCAAAAAGTGGATACATGTTTATGATGCTGATTGTAAGAAACATCATTTGGTATTTAACAGTAGCTTTTCGGTTAAGGAAAACATCGTGGGGAAACCGGTCTAATACTAACAGGGTAGTGTTTCCTCTGGGTTGGAAGGTCAGACAGGTGGCAGTTCCTTTCGCAAAACTAGTGCCTACGCCAAATCTTAGGATTGGGTGCCAAAGCAGACCCCTTGCAGAGTAACCATTCGCATTGCTGCTATTTGAATCGGTATCGGCGAATTATTTTATCACCAACACCGACACATGTAATACGGTTTGTGTCAAGATACTAATGGATGTGTTAGAAGCATAGACAATATTTTACGACAGCTAAAAAAATTGTAGAAAAGCTGTGTAAAGAAAAAGTAAATATTGAATAAGCAAGATACAGGGAAGTAGTGACTTCCAAATAATTTTACCCATTGGACACTTAATGTGACACTTACACTTCTTCTTACCATAACTTGCCTTAATCAATGATGAAATGTAAATGACAACTGAAATACAGTCAAGTGCAAAAATATGTATTGATTTAACCCTCGCATAGACATATACCGAAACCTTAATCCGTTGACATAAGAGTGATGGGACGTATTTATGAGTAAGTTGTATGAACCCATATTTTTACACTTGACTATAAAATAAACAATAAATAAATATACAATCATCATACCATATGAACTAGGTCCACAATTAACAAGTAATATGTTCTATCTAGTTTTTAAAGGAAATTTAAAAATAAAACTATATATAAATAGTGTGAGTGATATTAAATGAACAATCATGCATAACGTAAATATAGGATTGTTACAAATTGCTAAGCTAAAGATACAACATTGACATGAAAACCAGGACACCTAGCACATTAAATAATAGGGTACACTTTTAGGAAAGTTTTCTCACACGATTTGCCTTGACAAACATATGACTTTCATTTTGAATACATAATCTATTGAGCAAGCACTTAAATAGTGGTTCAGCATTATTGCAATAAAACAGGCAGGTTAACATAAAGGGTACATTCATACCACTTTTATCTCCCTCATGACATTCGCGCGTGTATGGAAAGACTAACACTAACATTGATTATGGTTTTTTTTCGACTGAATCCTTAAGCATTGCATTCATGCATTCATAAACAAGGTGTACTTACAACAAGCACCCACAACAGTCGTTTCTTGAATAATCACCAGTTTTATCAACACGTATCACTAGAATTACGCATTCAGTTTAGTTACGTTCGTCCGGCCGACTTGGCACTGGTCCATGCCCCTTGCACTCGCGAAAAGTAATTAAAATCAATTGGAGACTCGACGGTACACGCGAGTCGCGGGTGCAGCGGACACTATCTTTAATAATGACGCTAAATGCGTTATTAGTTCTACACTCACCAATTCATGACATCACAAGTCCCTGCGAGATGAAGATCTCTTTCTTTCTGATTGTATCCTTCAAACAATGAACCACTTAAGGGGATATGTAAACAAATTTTAATCAATTATTTTGAATTAAAACTTCTATAAAATAAATTAGACTATCACGTTATGTTACATTGTACTTTTCACGTAACTATTATGTTAAGGTTTATTTTTAATTTCATTAAAATATTATGACAACAAAACTCAGCCGAAATAAAATGGCAGGTTTGGCACTCAACGACGGGCAGTGCTGCCACACTCACTGACACGACACGGCTCAATCATTGAATTGTACGTGCATAAGTAATTTTAATTAAAATTGTATTTTTTTCTCAATATTTATTTTATTTTGACAAAAACATAGCTTGTATTTTATATTTTAGTACGATTACTTAATATAAAGATGGACTCTGAATGTAAATCTGCTATTTTAAATGTGTGTAAAATATAGCAACTTGCAATAATAAAACGCAAAACTGTCATGTTGACATGACCAATGACCAATGAACCGGTAATCGTTTCAATAGTGCCGACTGCCGAGTCGTAATCACAAAATACTTAGTTGTCGTAATTTTCCTGTTTGTTCAATTAAAATAAATTAAATACCTATTATAATATATAACCTGTAACTAGAAACGTTACCATTTTACATCGTGTTTTAGTAGTTTGACATAGAAAATTTACTTATTTCTTCTAGTTACATTACAAAAGAGGTAAAATGAGTGATCTTTTTGTAAGCCGCGAGCATATATTGCAGGGGGGCTATTTCC
The DNA here is from genome assembly GCA_932294315.1 of Epinotia nisella. Classification (NCBI taxonomy): domain Eukaryota; kingdom Metazoa; phylum Arthropoda; class Insecta; order Lepidoptera; family Tortricidae; genus Epinotia; species Epinotia nisella. Next base: position 41,571,527 of record OW028673.1, read on the forward strand.
ATTCTACACTGCGCAAACTGCAAGAGCCGGACACCAGTATTGAACCCCACAATATCATGTACCCAATTTTCTTGCTGTAAGTACTCACTGTATGTAGAATGTAATGTAGAAATAGAAAAAAAAATCAGTTCTTAACTTTTGAAGAAAGAAAATGATTCTAATCAATTTGGTATAAATGACTACTGACTTGTTTTTTTTTTGGGTAATTGTCAAAAAACAAAGACTTACAAAGTACTAGAGATTCGCCGAATATTATGTTCGTTATTCAGCTGAATGATTTGGTTCAAATGCCGAATAAAAAATTTACTGAATAATTTTGCAGGTGTTTGTCTGCAAGTTGCAAGAATGTAACATAGTCATTGCCCTGTGAAATTATTATTTTAAAATGGATTGTTATTGTTATTTAACTAACTTTATTATAAATATTTAATATTAAAAATCAACAAGATTTTTCCCACTAAAAACTGAGTGTTTTAGAATGGCTGATGAAAGCATAAGGTCGAATAATTTAGCCAAATATTTGGTAAAATCCAAATTCGGCAAATCTCTATATTTTATATTTATTACATTTAAGATTAGGGTCAGGGAAAACTTGAAAAAACGCCTGGAAAACCGGAAAAAGTCAGGGAATTTTGGTTGTAGTAAATAGTGGTCACCCTGGTAATGTTCCTTTGTTCCAGGGAGAATGATGATGCCATCCAACCCGTGAGCAGCCTCCCGAATGTGAACCGTTATGGCCTCAACCACCTTATACCAGCGCTCACAGACCTGGTGGAGAAGGGGCTGAAGTCCATACTCATATTCGGCATCATTGAAACTCTGTCTAAGGTCTATGGATTTCCATTTACACAGATTTGCTAATTGCTGATACTATTACTAATTCTTTTTATGCATGGAATGTATGGAATGCTAGATCCAAGGGATCCATAGATTACGTCAATCTTTTCTTTGGATCTTTTTGAACATACATATATACCGGAGCAACATATTGTAGTTTCTGACATATGATGATATTATCGCTCCTCTATGTAGGTCCGTCTTATAAAGAGCATCAATTTAACAAGTCTGAACTGGGAATTCTTGTCAAAAAGCTTGTCACTGGTCAAAGCACCTTAGTGTTGCCAGTTTAGACTCGTAAATTTACAACTTAAAATAAGATAATTATTTATTAACGCCACAATACGCAAATACACATAACAGATCAAAGGCCGCTAAAAGGAGCCATAGTCAGCATATTGCCATGACAAGCCGTGGTGCTGATTTTTCATGCAACAAAAAAGTTTAGCAAATGGTAGCAAATATAACTTGTAGTTTAATAAATATCCTATATACTCAAAAAATGGTTGTCTGTAAAGTCGGTTTACGGACGATAATTTTACGTGATAACGTGATAAGAAAATTAAGAAACATTCATGAAAAATGTCATAACACATATTTACTCATTTATCGTTAGGAATACTCCTGTGAAGATTCGAATAAAATAGTCGATCTAATCTTGTTTTCCCATACAAAACTTTGGACCATTTCACTCCCTTAGAGGGAGAATTTTGAAAAATCACCACCATACATTAGTGCACCACTATACCTTATAAGGGAATCTATGAGTATGTGCCAAATTTGTAATCTCTAGAACCAGCGGTTTGGGCTGTGCGTTGATACGTCAGTCAAATGAGTCACACTTTTTTGTGCGTGCAGCCGGCGTTCAAAAATGAAGCTAGGGGCAAAAGCTTTCCAAACAACCTGTATATTTGAGAGGGCTTTAAAGTGCACACTAGCGCCACTGGTAAATAATTGTGATGATTTAAATTTAACAATAGCTGGATTCGTCAATCTATGCGTCCAAAGTTAAAACGGCCGTTTTTCTTTAGAGTTCATAGATCGACAAATCCAGCAACATAAAAACTAGTTTGATGTATTCACAATGTACTTAAATACAAAATACAGGGTGTAGTGGCCTCCTTTTTCTAAACACCTATCCTTAAATTTAAATAATCAGAATTATTCACCAGTGGTGCTAGAGAGCACTGTAACACCCTCTTAAGAGTGGTTACACACTTGCAGCGATACAAAGTCGCGGTTGTCGCGCTATAGGTACTCGTCATATGAGACTTGTATCGCGTCTGTAATGCTGCAAAAATTCGCCGTGTGTAGTTGCTCTTACTTGAAAAATGAAAATGAAAAATAGTTTATTCAGTAACTTATAAGATACTTAACTAAATACAGGTAGGTGTCTCTTTTTAAGTATCGAGATATCTGTGTCAATAGACACCGCTTTCCCACAGAGTGTAACGTGACATATTCAGAAGTGCATAAAACATGATCAAATATAAAAAAAAACCGGCCAAGTGCGTGTCGAACCACACAAAACGAAGGGTTCCGTGCCTATTCAAAAGGTTGTATTGTCGTAGAAATCTTGCAGCCCTTACATCCTTTTCTTTAAGGAAGGCAGTTTTTCAGCAATATCTCGGAAACCTTTGAACCGATCTCGTCCAAAATTATTTTCGGTGAAAGAATTTAATAAGCCCTATGTCCAAGATTTTTTTTCATATTTTTAAATACACCGTTCAAAAATTAGAGGGGGGACAGAATTTTAGTGACTTGCGGGGCGATTAATTCCGACTCTATTCACTTAATCAAAAAAATTGCTGAGAAACCTTATATTTATTTTGAAAGTCCTATCGATTAATGTGCCACGCGTGGACTTACTTAGAAAAAAAAAATGACTTTCAATTTTATGTATTTAGTGCAGTGCACCCCAAAAAAATTTTTTTTAGAGTTATAAAATTAAGTACTAAAGCAGTCAAGCCGTACGGCGAGCCGCATGTGTGTGTGTGTGTGTGTGTGTGTGTGTGTGTGTGTGTGTGTGTGCGAGTGTGCGCGTATGGGTGTGGATCTATGTAAAAGCACATTCTGACACTAAAGATCATGATGTATTCCAGGATGCAACAGGTTCCAACGCGGACTCACCTGCCAACCCGGTTGTGAAGGCGCTGCCGATTCTCCGCGCCACATTCCCGTCTCTACTCATCACTGTTGACGTTTGCCTGTGTACTTACACATCGCACGGACATTGCGGGGTAATAGTTAGTTAGTTATACTGGGCATTTTCAGCAAGTCGACATCCAGTGTATTTTGCGTGAAAAAGGAGGGGTAGCGCTACTCTAACCGTAGCTCCTCTAAAAAGTTAGTGAGTGCCTTGGAATGTCATGCCCTTGCCAGACAAAGAATGAATCTCTTTGGTAACGGCTACCCGCAACCAAAGGAATTCAGGGTGCCCCCACTGAGCTGCATCATCCGCTTTGTGGAAATGATGGAGCGAGCTTGGGAGTAGCTATAAAGGGGAGGGCAAATGCACAAAAGATCCCACTGGGTCGAAGTGTATCCGAAAGGGCCCTCAAGTAGATAAGATAAGATAAGATAAGAGTGCCTTGGTATTGCTTACTGCCTCCCGTAGTGTGTCTAGCCTGCCTAGGTGTTTTTTCTTGTATAATTCTACCTGAGGGGTAATGCCCAATGGCAGGGTAGTGGATATCGTAAACTTGTCTTTTTTTTTAATTTAATCGTACATATTTTATACAGTTTGACAGTAAGGAACCATAGCACTGAACCATTTTTAAATTGAATAAAAAAATGTAACATGTAAAAACCGAAAAAATTATAACATCCAGTCTCGCAGGACCTCAGGGCTCAGACGCCCATCGAGTTACAAGATGTTATGCACAGTAAATTTCTGGTGATTGTTAATTTTCTATTTTAATGGTTAATTTCTTCCACCCTCCACAAATGTTCTTAGGAAGATTTCCAGGAATATTCCTGAGAAATATTCTGATATGAATGGCACTTCACTTCACTAGGATGGTTGTTTCAGGTGCTGACTCAGGCGGGGGCTATTGATCACGCGGCGAGTGTGAAGAGGATAGCAGAAGTCGCGCTCGCCTACGCTAAAGCAGGTAATTTACAACAATTCTAATAAATTATTGAAAAAAAAAACAGGCTAAAGCACTGTAACTTAGGTACGGTCGCGCGCGTTAATTTAGGACCCTTTTCGCAAAAATATTCTTTGTATTCCTATACAATTTGACAGGATTGTCAACCTTAGATGGGTCCCAAATTTAAGCTCGTGACTGTACAACAATAGGGGTGTAGACACTAAATAAAATAATCAATAATGTTGTATTTTCTCGAAAAAGAACTAAAAATGTAGTCAAATGGAGGAAAAAACAACGCAAGAGATTAAATAATCACAAAGTTATAAGTGTCTAAAGTTTTAAAAGAGGGGGTACATTCTGTCCCTTTTCCGCAAAACGCACGTTCATATGAAACGATTGTCATTTACTATGACTCTCGATGGTCGTGACGTCTCGATCCCCGGGCGTTTCCTGCCTAACAAGCAACATTAAAAAGGTTGTAACTTCGTAATTTTTTGAGATATTTGAATGGAATTTTCGTCATTAGGGATATTTTTTTGCCTTCTTTCTTTTGAAGTAATAATACATTTTGAGTCTACACCCGTATTCTAATAATTTATAGAAATAATTTACTTTACAAACAAAGTTTTAACCGACTTCAATTTAGTACCTACTCCGCCAAGCCACATGAACATTTCCTTTCCACTTTACCACATGAACTGCTTTCCGAGAATAAATACGTTGATTATTACAGACGAAAACCATATCACCATACCACTTTACGTGGGCCGATAATATTTGAGGAGTTCAATTGATTTGGCACACTTGACATTTAGCACTTCATTAGTTGCTATTTCAACAGAATCATATCAGAATCTGTAACGTACTTTTATAATTTTAAGTACGAGTTCCATAAGTCAGCTGTGGTCTTGATCATCAGTTTCTCTTCACGAAATTTGTGATTTCCGGGTGTAAATACACTAGTTATAATAGAAAATATAAAATACCGAAATGACTACATGCTTGCCTTATATATTTGAGGAGTTCCCTCAATTCCTCATGGTTCCCATCATCCAACTGGAGTTTTAATAACAATGGGACCAACCTAAATAAAATACTTTCAAATATAAAAGAAACAGTGTATGAATCGGTTCATAAATGACGGAGATCTGCACGGCTATCACAAGACGGCGCGCGAGCTCTCTCGATTTTTGTCGCACTATACCTCTCTTTCTAAGTGTTCTAATAAGAGAGGGACGGATAGTGCGAGAAAAATCGAGAGAGCTCGCGCGCCGTCTTGTGATAGCCGTGCTGAGGTAACAAACATTTAAAAAAATACAATCGAATTGAGATCTTCCTCCTTATTTTTGAAGTCGGTTAAAAAATACACGTGGATTTAAAAAAGTAAAAAGTTTTTGTCAAGAATCTCAACTCGATTGGACTTTGTGGAGTTAGTCAAATATGACTTACAAGATGATCTAAATAAAATAAACGAACTATACCTACAATTTTATCTGCTTCGCCTCGTAGAAAATGGCATATGGCACAAATTTCGCATTTTGTACTATAAGTTTTTCCTTTGTGCAATATAGATGAAATAAATATATAAACATTGTAGGTCAAAAACATATGTACATTCATTTTTCAGGTGCTCATGTGATAGCGCCATCGGACATGATGGATAACCGGATTAAAGCCATCAAAGATTCTCTCATCTCCGCTAAGTTGGAAAACCAGGTAAGGCTATTTTCACTTTACTTTCGAATGTTGAATCGACAAAAAAATATTAATAGGGGTGTAGACTCTAAATTTATTATAACTTCAAAAGAAAGAAGGCAAAAAAATATGCCTAAAGACGAAAATCCCATTCAAATATCTCAAAAAATTACGAAGCTACAACCCAACAATATTGCTTGTTAGAAAAAGAAAACGCTCATAGATTGTGACGTCACGACCATCGAGCGTCATAGTAAATGACAATACCTAGATATTTTTCTAGTAGGAACAAAATTTGTTTAGTGCTTGCCACAATAAAAATATCGACAATCCTGTTATCGATAAGTACATACTACTTCAACGACAATACGTACATACAACCACAGACATATATTGGCTACCTACCTAGACGCCGCGTGCACCTACACTGTAACCATATACAGAGACACAGATTTTTTTTGGGACCAAAAATGGGTTTGAAAAAAACTACATGTTGTGACATTCTGCGTCGATTTTAAAGTCAATTTCGATGTGTGTGTGTTGTGTTATAAAGTAAAGTAGGTGATAATTAATTCAGTGACACGAAGAAAGAAAGTTACGAAAGTATTGCAAATTGTTTTCTGAAGTATGTAAAATATTAATAAATTGAAAGAAAGAAAAGAAAAGAAACAAGTGCGTGTCGGACCACGCAAAACGAAGGGTTCCGTGCCTATTAAAAAGGTCGTATCGTCACAGAAATTTTACGGCACTTACGTCCTTTTCTTTGAGGAAGCCAGTTTTTCAGCAATATCTCGAAAACCTTTGAACCGATCTTGTTCAAAACAATTTTCGCTGAAAGAATTTAATAAGCCCTACGTCCATGATTTTTTTCATATTTTTACAATGCACGGTTCAAAAATTTGAGGGGGGGGGACAGAATTTTAGTGACTTTCGGGACGATTATCTCCGACTCTATTCACTTAATCAAAAAAATTACTTAGAAACCTTATATTTATTTTGAAAGGCCTATCGATTGATGTGCCACACATGGGCTTACAAAGAAATTTTTATTTTTGAATTTTAGTTTTATGTATGGAGTGCACCCCTAAAAAAATATATTTTAGTAATTTTAATTACAAAACTCTGTAGCGGCTAACAAAATACAGCTATCCTCAAAATTTTATTCAAATACACCTTATAGTTTTCGAGTAAAATGCCTGTGACATACGGACAGACGGACAGACGGACAGACGGACATGACGAAACTATAAGGGTTCCGTTTTTGCCATTTTTGCTACGGAACCCTAAAAAACATTTATTTGTGACAAAACACATAAAAACAAACTGTATAGACACAATACACACAAACACATTTGCCACGAAATTGATAGTTTTGTTATCTATCTATCTATCTATCTATATATATAATACGCGAGCCCGATTTTTGTACATGCCATCAGATCTACAGTTATGGTCCGATTTTGATAAATGATATGTCGTTCGATTCGTCTCATGCTGGAGATTTGCAATAAGGTCTCCGATTTTTTATTTTTTATTGAAAAAGTACTAAAATTTTAATTTAAATAATCTACCAGCGCTGACCACGTGACCTTGGCTGTGTGACGTCACGTGACGTACCTAACTCCTGTTTTGACTTGAGATGACAATGTAAAATAAATAAACAAGAATTGAACTCAAACCTTTAGTAAGTTCTTCAGCATAAGAAATTATAAATGTTGAGTCGGCCACATATGGATACAACACTAAGAAAATTAAGTAAATAGAAAATAAACGATCTTTTACAATGTTTACAAAAACTGACAGACGTATTGTGTCAACTGTGGATTAATTTTTTTAGTGATTTAGATTCTAATCAACACAAATGCGATGGGTCTATGGGGCTGATGGTAAGTGGTATCCTTAGCCTATGGACGCTTGCAACTTCAGGGGTGTTACATACTTGTTGCCGACCCTTTAAGAATGTATACACTCCTTTTTTGAAGAACCCCTCTGTAGTCCGTTGGGAAAACCTCGGCAGGGAGCTCATTTCACAACCAACCGGAGCGTCTGAGGGAGGAAATTTACTCGTGGACAATAAAAAATATGTTTTTATGATTTTTTTAATTTTTTTATTTACACTTTATTACAATAATTTGGTGGTTTACTATCCATTTAGCAACACTGCCTTTTCAATTTTAACATCCGTGACATTATTGTTTCCGCGCAGGTATCCTTGCTCTCCTACTCGTGCAAGTTCGCCTCGTGCATGTACGGCCCGTTCCGCGACACGATGAAGAGCTCCCCCATGGAGGGCGACCGCAAGTGCTACCAGCTGCCGCCGGGCAGCGCCGGTCTCGCTGCCAGGGCCGCGGTGAGCACATTGTTGTCTTATGATATGATTAGATTAGATTTTTTTATTTCATAAGAAGGCTCAAAGTCACCCAAAGGGCAATGGAGAGGGCTATGTTAGGAGTTTCTCTGCGTGATCGCATCAGAAATGAGGCTATCCGCAGCAGAACCAAGGTAACCGATATAGAACCGATGGCCGTTGGGGCGGAAAGGTTCTCGAGTGGCGACCACGTACCGGAAGGCGCGGCGTGGGTAGGCCCCCCACAAGGTGGACTGATGACCTGGTGAAGGTCGCGGGAGTCCGCTGGATGCGGGTGGCGCAGGACCGGTCAATTTGGAACTCTCTGGGGGAGGCCTATGTCCAGCAGTGGACGTCTTTCGGCTGATATGATGATGATGATGATGATGATTTCATAATTTACAATTAGGTACAATATAAATTAATTCTATAATGTATGTAATAATAACAATATAAATAAATTTATATCATGATCGTCATAAAGTATATTAATTACAAGGAAATGTCAACAATTAAATATAGTCATAGCTAAAATAAATATGTAATGTCCAAGTATATATGTATCACATAAAAAATCGTCAGATTACAGAGTATACCAAAATATAAAAAAAAACATTAACAAATGTCAAAAAAATAAAAAAAACAGTGAAATTTTTAATATTTTATGTCCATGTAATCTTTCACCGAATATAATGGATTTTTCAATAAAAATATTCTCAGTTGACGTTCAAATGTTTCGTCACATGAATACATATACCGTCTAGACGCCCATCATACGTGAAATATTGGCTATGAAAGGGCATTGGGTAAAAATGTTGTAATGTTTTTAGGTGAGAGGCCACTCGTGTAAGTTTTAGATTATCATAGGGGTGGATTGCAATTGCCATTACACAATGGAAAAAACTTAAAGCATAGATTGGATTAAGACCCTTAACTATGTACAATTTTTTTGCAATTCATCCACAGATTTATTAAAAAAAAACATATTTTGTTATGACATGTAATACTCTAAAATGCAGTTAGTTAGCTAGTTATATACAAAACTTAAATATCTCGGCTCTGATATTGTTTAACGCGTTTAATGTTATATATGTATGCGTATTAATAAGTCCTCTAAACGATTATAAAAAAAACATGCTTCGCCTCTGAAAAAAAACATAATTTTTGTTTTATACAATGCCATTTGAATCAACTGTATTAGGAAATATAGAGTTATACATTTATTAACGTATAAATACGTTTCATCAATGTTTGTACATTACTATCGTCTTGATAAAATCTTGTTTTCTTAGAAAGGGTATCCTTCCCAGGTGCTCCCATGGTCATCAGGCCAGGATCTGATGATGGGATCCTGGAGAAATCGAGGGAACTCTTCAAATTTTATAGGCACCCTTGAAGCTATTTTGGGTACTGATTTGAAGTCGGTTAATTTAACTTTGTATGATTGTGACAGGCCCGCGACGTCGCGGAAGGCGCAGACTTCCTGATGGTGAAGCCCGGGCTACCGTACCTGGATATCGTCCGGCAGACCAAGGACCAGTTCCCGAACCACCCGCTTTTCATCTACCAGGTATCTTTACCACAGATTACATAGTATTATAGCAGTTGTAGAAAGCCTCTAGCCGCGTATCCGCTTGAGGCAGCCTCGTGCCGAGCGGCTGCCTCGGTACGAGGCAGCGCAAGTGGAGACGCTGCCTCAACCTGAGGAACGCCGCGCCATGAGGTAAATTCGCTGCCGCGGGCCGAGCCGTATCTTGTCGGTTTTTTGGCGCGCTCAAAGGTGCCTCAGTCCGAGGCATGAGCTTAGTGGAGACGGGTGTGTTGGCCTCAGGTCGCAATCGAAGTTGTGGATCAAGTCGAGGCGACACGCCTCACCTTGAGCCGCACCTGCCTCAGAGTGAGCGGCCTTGGTTTGCCTCAAGTCGAGGCTGGTCGGCCTGAGGCTGCTCAAGTGGATATGCGGCTTCTAAAGAATGGCTCACAGAGGCACAAGACCGGAAAAGGTGGAAGAGGTTGTGCCTGTACCCAGAAGGGGTTCTAACACTTTAGTAGTTTTTTGTTTATACCAGATACAAACTTGTGAAACAATATTATGGCAGATACTGTTTGAACCAATCGGTTATAGGAAGTTCGTCAGTTATTTTATATTAATGTTTTCATTTATATTAATATATGTTTGACAGGTTTCATGGTGGTGTGAAAGGAAAAAGTGTGCCTGGGCAGTATGTCGACATAATTCGGTCTATGTATGACAGATGTTGCTCAGTCAAGGACTTTAGTTGTTGAGCCATTTAGAGCTCACTTTATACTGGACACTTCATAGCTTCATAGAAAACCAAAATTAGTTGACACCTAAATGGCTCAGCAATTAAAGTCCTTGACCGTACACGCGTCCGGTCAGCAGCTTTAACCACCGACAAGTTCAGTGTAACGGTAGGCTTGCACGAGGGATCAGCTTTAAGTCCATACCACTTCGTACTGATTATGGACGTCGTGTCGATCAAAAACACTCCCTGACGGTCGTGTTTTTGGTCATCGTCACTCGTTGGGAATTACCTACTTTCCGCACTTGTATCATAAATAACTATGATGATACCATCACCACGGTGATGGTTACACTCGGGGCGGACCACCGTCGCCGCCCCCAGCTACGCCACTGCCCTGACTTCAGCCGGAGTTATATTAGAGCCACGCCGCGCGTCGCAACGCGTATTTTGTATCGAATGTGGCTTAGCTTAGCTAATGTAACCACGTTTCTACAAAATGTATGTATCCGATTGCGTTGGGCCACGCGGCGTGGCTCTAATATAACCCGGGCTTTCAGCTTCCTCGCAACGTAATGCTTGCTGGTTGTGCAGGTTTCCGGTGAATACGCGATGATATGCAAGGCCGGCGACAGCTCCGAGATCCAGAACACGTTGATGGAGACCCTTACGTGTATGAGGCGGGCAGGTATGTTATATTACTCGTATGTCTTTAGTATTGTCTCTAGCCGAGTTTGAGATGGCGTACGGCTTTCAATCTGGAGGTCGAATGTAACGAGGTTAATATTTAACAGTGACTTTTCGGCGAACGAAAACATTATCTCTGATACCATTTCCGTCTGGTTTGGAATGTCAGATGGCAGTCGCTTTCATAAAATTAGTGCCTATGCCAAATCTTGAGATTAGGTGCCATTAGGCTATCGGGAAAACACTAGGATTATGATGATATTGATGATATTATTAACCCGTTCGTAATAGATAAATACGAGTATGTAACTAAGTTGTTGTCCGTTTAATTTTGCAAACCATTCTTCAGCAATAATGGTAACCGATTTGGGTTAGTTGGCTGGTTGGTAGATCATTTCAAACCTATCAACTCCAGTTTTCCTATCCTATCAGTCCTTTCCCGGGGTCGACTTTGGCACCTAATCCCATGATTGATGGCGTAGGCCAAATTGTAGGAAAACTATGCCTTGTTTGGGAGACCGCTTTCCTTCCCCAAAAAGCTAGTGTGTTAACTATATATGTATTAATTTAATTGTTTTTATAGATTTTATTATTGACAGGCATTTTCTTTTCAGGTGCTGACTGCATCATAACCTATTTCGCTCCGCTGGTGTTAAGCATCATAGCGAATAAAAAGTGAAGCCAAGTACATCTAAACAGACTGTAAGGAACTTATCCACCGGCGACACCAGGCGAAGCGGGGATGAAATTCCATAAAGCGGCAATAAAATGATGATTATTTTATTGTACAGTAAAAAAAAACTTGTTTCTTCGCCTCTTTTCGCCGGCGGATAAGCATTAGACCCTGATTCATAAAAACATTATTTTCATTAGATTACCGAAACTTTCGGAAATCCTCGAAAAACATCATTAATCGACTTATTTTTGCCATCTAAAGCGTTTTCAATACTTAAATAAATATCAAAAACGGACGATATTTAACAAAAAAAACAGTGTCGCTAACAGTCTGTATTTGCCTAAACTTAACACAAACAGCGTTTCTGACGTTTCATAAAAATTTGCTGATTTGACTATCAGTCAAATACTGTTAGAATTTAAGATTGGTGAGGGTTATATTTAAGTGCAATAAGTTGTGATTCGTTCCAGTATAATCAGCGGCACCAAAGTAGAACCAAAGTCGCTGTAATCTGTGCTCATGCTCAGATAGCATGCGCGGGCCCCCCACCGCCCCGTTGCTATGGATACGCACGCCCCGCCCCGCCTCACCTCAGATTTCACACGACAATTAACTACTGCGCAGGTTCTACTTACGTGCCGAGGATTTTATTGTCATAATAAATAAAAATAATATACGGACTTGAAATGTCAAGTAAAAGTACATAATTTCCTCTTGAAATGTAAATATTGTTGAGGTGTTTTTATTCTATGAATTTTATACAATGTTTGATTATATTTACACTTCATACTATCCTATATTTTTAATTATATATACACGATGACTTTTTGTTCGCGATCAGGAACAATTTTTTTTTCTTCGGCTCGGACCGAGACATTCTTTGTTTTAACGCCCTAGGTAAGTAGTGTACTGTTAGAGTAATGGCTAACTTAAATCGATTGGCGTGATAAACGATTTGATTGATGATGGCTAAGAAACTGAATCGATTGTATGCTTGTATACATGTTATTCTGTCCCGTTAGCAAAGAGACAAAATGACAGAGTTTCTTACATCGCGCTCTCTGTTGCATCTACCTACCAAGAATGGTGCGACAGAGGCGTCCTGTCCCCCAATTAGGCCTCCGCGGAACGAGCGTTTTATAGGCCTATATAACAGGCCTATATTTATTCCACGACACTCAGTCCTTTGCGAACTACATCCATTCAGTTACCGTTGCGCATGTTTAAAAAACCGGCCAAGTGCGAGTCGGACTCGCGCACGAGGGGTTCCGTACCATTATCTATAAAAACGGCAAAAAAATCATGTCTGTATGGGAGCCCCAGTCCGACTCGCACTTGGCCGGTTTTATAGTATTTGTTGTTATAGCAGCAACAGAAATACATAATCTGTGAAAATTTCAACTCTCTATCTATCACGGTTCTTGAGATACAGCCTGGTGACAGACAGACCGACGGACGGACAGCAAAGTCTTAGTAATAGGGTCCCGTTTTTACCCGTTGGGTACGGAACCCTAAAAAGAGAATGAATAAAATATATCAACACGTATTATCAATGTTGTGATCAATGCGCGTTATCGTGTCCGAGAATCACTCACTCTGAAGGTCACCACTAATTTGATTGTAGGATCCGAAGCGTCTGTTGCTAGTTGTCCTTACGTCTCCTGAATCACTTTTTCATAACTTGTTGCACATTTTTTACATCTTAGGTCCTTGTTAGTATGTTTGTTTTTAAGTATTTTTACCCGACTGCCGGAGGAAAGGAGGGTTATGTTTTTCAAGCGTATATATATATATATATATATATATATACATATATATATATACATATATGTATCTATGTGTTTGTTAAGTTTGACGACCGGTTAGCCTAGTGGGTAGTGATGCTGCCTACGAAGCTGAAGGTGCTGGGTTCGAATCCCGGCAAGGGCAAATATTTGTGTGATGAGCATGAATATTAGTTTCTGAGTCTTGGATGTTTTCTATGTATTTAAGTATTTATATCTATTATAATATACCGTCGTCTTAGTACCCATAACACAAGCCTTATTGAGTTTACTATAGGGCTAGTTCGATTTGTGTAAGATTGTCCCCTAATATTTATTTATTTATGTGTGTATGTATCTTTTATGTATGTGTATATGTCTTATTCTTTGGCACGCCCTACAGCCTAAACCGTTTGACGGATTTCGACATATGAGGTATCGTTGGATTCCTCTTAATCGTGGGAGTGACATAGGCTATAATATGTGTAAAAAATACACTTGGGTTTTTGAAAATTCTTTTGATTTCACTTGTTTAATATGGTAGATACTACGATAGGTAGGTGGACTAAGATAGGTGCTAAATAAGTACAGAAACTGTTGTTTGTTTTTTCACATTTTTAATAAATTAATGTTAATATACATGTGATGTTATTTCATTTCCGTACCACAAGCATAGACACTTGTATATTTATTGCTTTAACTATTTGGTGTAAATCGACCATACTAATTAATAGGTACTCTGTGAACATTTAAAATGTATTTGTTTCGTTGCAAATGTGATGAAAAACATTGTATGCGACACGTACGGTAAGCATGTTACAAACTCGAGTCATCAAAGCCCTCCGCTTTCGGCGTCGGACTTCTAATAGACTCTCGTTCGTAAATCATATCTTACCGTACTTGTGGCTCAATGTACGGTCAACTAATTTGAATCCTAGGCCACTCTAGAACCCTGTCTTGTTGACACCCTGCCATCACCCTGCTATTTATTTATGTATTAGCCATAGAAGTCACTTTGACGTTTACTGTGAAAAGGTTCCACAGTGGCCTAGGGTTCAAATTGCATGACTATACTATAACCTCACCGTTCACCCACAAACAAATCTTTACGTCCCGATTTATAGTAACCAAGCATAATCAGGAGCCGTAGCATGGATGGCCTTGTCACGCGATAGGTGATAGGATAGAGCGTGCGTCACTGGCTGACACCGTTCGATAGAACGAGACGACGCTCTTATCTTGTCACTTGTCGCGTGATAAGGCCAACCATGCTACGGCTCGAGGGCTGTTATTCGCTACGCGCTCATGCGCCTCACCCCACGCTTCACACTTAACGAAATTAGACCTCTGCCTACGCTTAGTTACTAGGTTACTACGCACCGCAGCAGTGTCAAGATATATTTGTGGGTGAGGGTTGAGGTGAGCTAAAAACAAGTTACAGAATAGGGGGGCAGAGGTCTAGTTTCGTTAGGCGTGACGAGTGAGGTGAGGGCGTTAGCGCGTTCCGAATAACAGCCCAGGGCTAAAATGTTCCAAGACACGTGTCTTCAGCCTTCAGCCACGTCGGGTGTAGTGACGCTACGTTTTCGGACAACGAACCGCTTCTCCCGACGTCGCTCTAGCAACAAGTGTCGCGGGACATTTTCCCCTCAATGATCACTTATTGACTATATCTACACACATACTATAAACCCGCTAAAATGCGTCCAGAAACTGGCAATGACCAGCATATCAATAAGATTTATAAAAAAAAAATACTTGCCTCTGGCCGTAGGTAATTTTGTACGTATTTTCATTATTATATCGACATTACTAAAGTAATGACTTTTAAATTTCGAAGCGTGGAGCAGAGGTCAGAGAAAAACATGACCAACTAGATCTTGTTATGGACATCTAGTTGGTTACGATTTGAAATCTAGTCGGCCATGGCGGTGCAATGGCGGTTATTCTAATGGTTCCCGAACACATCATTGAGAATTTATTACAGGTGTGTAGATAAATTAGTGTATGCAACTGTACATAATTAGGCTTTAAAACACTCGTCATTATGTACAGTCACATAAACTACTATTAAATATCCACCTCGCCAATAATCTTACTTCGAATCCGCCTCATAATTCATAAACCTTCTCGATTATTCGACAGTAAACAACAGCTGTTGAAACAAAGTAAAACCAAACTTGTTACGTAGCCTTAAATTATTTCTGTATATACTCAGTGGAAGAATGTCCAAAACGCCTTAGCCAAACGAACACGCTAACCCCTTTTTCAATTAGAAACAGATACGATTTATACTTATCATTTGTTGATACATATTTGCACGAAACTATAATCGTTGACGTTTGACCCTGGCGTAGCGTCCAATTCGTTTTAAAACTATTAATTATTCGAATAATCGCGTAAACCATTCAGCCCACTCCTTACCCGTGGTACAGTACAAGCGATGATACTACTATCCTGTCGGGTAGTACCAAAGGGAGATTTTGCATTACCCCGTGCTACTTATGACGTGACTTCTAGGTAAAAATTGGACCTAGACATGACGTAGCGTAGGTGCCTGTTTCAAACCGTATAAGGTTCTTTTCAGTCCGTATACTGCACTTTCATCGCTAGTGAAAGTCGAATGCTTTACGCGAAAACCCGATCTTGATTGCTATTGCGACTTGTAGCTCTAGTATATGTTTTATCGATACATATATGTTTACGAACGCGTTTGCGTTAAGTTTCAATTTGAATGGCAACTCGTAGTTCTTAAGGGTTACCACCAGAGGCGCTGTTCCCGTTGCCATACAAATTATAACTAAACGCAAACGCAAAACGTATATCTGTCGATAAACTTATAAGTACTATAGCTACTGATCCCTATTTGGTACGGCCAAATAATCCACCCCCATGAATCTTTTGCTCGTTATGCCGATTCTTTGGCTGCACATTACAGGGATCCTACGTAAGTATAATAATAAATCAGCCTATATAAGTCCCACTGCTGGGCACAGGTCTCCTCTCATGGATGAGAGGGAACGGGCAGTAGTCCCCACGCTGGCCCAGTGCGGGTTGGCGACTACACTTACACCTATTTCTTCGCAGATGTATGCAGGTTTCCTCACGATGTTTTTCCTTCACCGAAAAGCTAACGGTAAATATCAAATGATATTCCGTACATAGGTAAGTTCCGAAAAACTCATTGGTACGAGCCGGGATTCGAACCCACGACCGCCTTTGACAGCCGCATGCTGCCTAAACCACTGGGCTATCGTAGCTAGGTACTCCAATCCCTTCAAGTGAGCCTATAAAATCTGAAGAGTCCCCTCGATTTCTCCAGGATCCCATCATCAGATCCTAACCCGATGAACATGGGACCACCTGGGCAGAGGATACCCTTTCAAACTAAAACAATTATTACGCGCCAAAAGCGGAAAAATATCAAGAGAAAAAAAAAACATGTGAAGTGAGAGCGTCAGCGTGGCGTCAACCAAAGGGCGCCCAAAGACCATCTCGCTCCACCCTGATGGCTACGGCCGGTGCTGTACTGTATGGTGTGAGCGAGATGGCGCGAGTGGGCGTCATTTTAGATTATAATATTCTTTATAGGCTTAAATACTGCTTGTTCTATAGGGTGTTTAATAGCTAGGTGCAAAGCTATAAGGAGGTGATAGTCGAGGTATTTTTGAGCAACTTTTAATATGGGAGCAACCCTGAATTCGCAAAAATTAAAATCAGCTCTCCATACAATTTGGTCGAATAGGAACTGAACTTTAGTATGGGACACCTGTTTTTTTTTTGTGATTTCATGGTCGCTCCCATATTAAAAGTTGCTTTAAAATACCCCGACTATCACCCCCTTAAAGCTTTGCTCCTAGCTAGCGAAAACTCTGTAGCTAGTTTCTGGAGAACTCCACAAAGCGACACTTTGCTTGACTCCTTATAGTTCTATAGTAGGGTTCTTAACCCACCGTCTCTTGGCTAGCTCCTCGGCTAGCATCGGATGGTTCTGGTTGACTTTCTCTGGACACAGCTTGTCTCGCTTCGACACAGGCGGTACATGCTCATTTTTGAACTGGTCTGCGGCGTTATCGCGCTTCTGTTGATATAACATGTTAGAGCGTGTTCACATTATCCATATCATATTACGATATCGTTGCCGGATCCGACACCGATATCGTACATATTATTTTTTGATACTACTTCTATGTGGTAAAGTGGAAAGGAAATGTGGATATATTCATTTGGCTTGGCGGAGTACTAAACTAAATTGAAGTCTGTTAAAACTTTGTTTTTAAAGTAAATGTTTTACCTATACGCTACGTTGATTCTGTGAGTGTCCACGGCTCTATATGCCTGAGTTATCGGAAATGAAGGAATAGGTACAGCCTGTATAAAACAGGGTAATAAAAAATGCGCCTAAATTTATTCAGTAGCAAAGGTAGCGTTATGTGCACAGTCGATATCAAAGATAGTAAGTATATAATTTTAATTATACTGTATATTCTTCGCCTTATTGCAAAGAAATAAGGTGCAAAAGAGCGAGTGTATTTTTGACCACTACCGTATTATGTAAGTAATCAATGAATGGAAATTACTCGAAAAAACACCAGTAGTGTGGGCATTCCCCTTCAATATCCTTATCACGTAATATTATAATGCTGGAAATATTCCTGGGAGTGTCACATCAGCATCACGATAGTTGCACGATAATCTCTCTCACATTTCTGAGTAGATTGCAATTGGAAATACGAGTATGAATGATCTGATGATATATATGAACATGAAGCACTAGCGGAGTAGCGGATCATCCAAATCCTAAGGTATCTAACTGTTAGTGTTGTCATTCAAAGTCGGTCCACGCAAAATTCTAGGGATCCCTTCTTCGGGACTCGCATCCAGCATCACGGCCGCATCTAACAATGGTGTCGAATCAAGTGAGATAGCAAAGCAACGCGTAGATTGCTCTTATTCCGAAACGAAGTGAGAGCGAGCAAGGTGCTTTGCTAACTCACTTAAGCCTCTGCTAGTTCTGCTACTTGCAATTGCTTGCAACAACGATCTTGATTGGCTATTGCAAGCACCCCTGCCTGATATGAGCATATATACCGTATGTAATTAGGAGGCAACCGGGATAACGCAAAGATGAGGATAGGTAAGAAAGATACCTACCTGAGCAGGACGGCAGTTGACAAGGGGAAGAGGGCCTTCATGATGCATCTTTAGATTCTCGAAAATCTGTTTATTTGCGACTTGAATTAGTTACATAGTTTTCTGCGTTTTCTAAACTTTTAACTGGTCAGTAGTGGTTATATTCTCTTTGCTGGTCATTTTGACCATGCTATGGCAACTTAGAACTTAATGCAAATGTATGTATATTTTTTTTTTTTTTTTTTTTTTTTTTTTTTTTTAATGGCAATCGTCTTAAGACATTTCTGCCAGCTTCACGTCAATTGAATTGAAAAGAATAAAATTAAGATAAAGCCAAATAAGAAGGAAATAAAGGAAAAAGGAATACGGGAATGATCGAGTCACAATTTTAACTTGTTGATTGATAAAAAATTTGAGAGTAAACGAAAAATAGCGGGGTTGGGGACCAAAAGCGAGGGCATATGGGTGGGGAATGGGACTTTTTGGAAGATCAGACCAGAGTATAGATTAGTGTGATTCAGGAGAGGGCAGCTCAGGAACAGATGGTTCAGGCTACCCTCGTCCAGACCACATTCACAAAGGGAGGAGTCCCGAATCCTCAGCCGAGCAAGATGGACAGGAGAGTGGCAGTGACCTAGCCTCATGCGGATGATAGAAGAGGTAGCTTTTTTGCTTAGCAGAATTTTGGAGAACCAGACTTTTCGGCCGACATCCGGCTGTAACGTAGCAAATTTTGCACCTTTGTTTGCACTTGAGGAATGCCACCGAGAATTCCAGCGTCTAAATAAGTAATTATTGGGGAGTGATAAAAGGTCAAAACAAAAGTTTTTGAAAAAAGGGAACTTGTCGCCACAGCAAACGGCTTCCTTAGCTAAGCGATCCGCTACCTCATTGCCAGGGATACCACAGTGGCTAGGGATCCAAGCCAGGACAATTTCATAGCCACGAAGATAGCAGTCGTTAATTTTATTTTTAATCATAAAGACTAGAGGGTTGTGGATTTTAGATGAAAAAGGGTTGGAAATTAAAGATTCTAAAGCACTGCGCGAGTCTGAAAACACAATGGAGCGTTTAAGGCGAGCCACCAAGACGTATTCCAGGCACTTCAAAATGCCTATGCACTCGCCGGAAAAGACAGATGCCTCGGGGGGACATTTCACTTTCTGCACTATGCCATATTGGGAGTGAAAAGTGCCGACTCCAACACAACCAACTGGAGAAAGTTTGGAGGCGTCCGAGTAAAGGGTATGCCAGCTAGACCAGTCTTTTCCAATTATACCGTGAGCCCTTTCCCTAGCGCAGACATCACCTTTTAAAATATTAAAATTCAAAATGACTCGTGGTTGGAGGATGGTCACGTGGTAGGGAAATTCAAACATAGGGAGATTTGGGGAGTGAAAGGTTGGGTCCTTGATTAGCTGAAACCTTTGGAAGCTGGTAATTAAGCAAGGAGGGGATTTGTTGAACCAGTACTGTGAGCTACGAAAGGAGAGATTGAGATCAGAAATTTTGGGAAAAATTGGATGGATCGAAAATTGGAACGTACGGAATAGATAGCGATCTGAAAGAAACTGCCGACGTAGATCAAGAGGAGGTTCTAAGCATTCAACCCGAAGAGCGTTTAGTGGGCTTGATCTCATGGCGCCGGAAACAATGCGGAGGGCCTTGGACTGAATTCGGTCGAGGTTGCGTAAAGCAGCCTGGTTAGCAGGCTCCAATAAGAACGTTCCATAATCTAGGACACTTCTAATTATAGCGTTATATAATAACTTTAGGGCAAAGGGGTGGGCACCCCACCACACACCCGCTAAACTTCTGAGAATATTGAGATTTCGCTCACATTTGACCTCGATGTATTCGCAATGGGCTAGACCTGTTAATTTACTATCTAGAACCAGACCTAAAAACTTGAAGTGGGGTTTCACAGGAATATAGTGACCACTAAGCGAGATATTGATAGGGGGGAGAGTTTTTTTCCTGGAGAAAATGACAATGTTACTTTTGGAGGGTGATAAAACGAATCCATGATGGGAAAGCCAATTATTTACAGATATTAGAGACAATGTAATGTACTCAGCCGCATTGGCGATGGAAGAGTTAGAGGAATATATTAAAATATCATCTGCGTATTGCAGAATGTTAGACTGCTCGCAGGCGGAGTGCAAGTCAGCAGTGTAAATATTAAATAATAACGGGCTAAGGACAGACCCCTGCGGTAAACCCTTCCAGATCGATCGGGTTGGAGCAATATCCCTATCATTACCTCGGAGAGTAATGGATCGACCAGAAAGTATTTTAATAATGAGGTTACTCAGTCTCGTTGGGCAATTAAACTGACGAAGTTTTTCCGAGAGGATGGGTAATTGCACATTGTCGTAAGCAGCCTTAACATCTAAAAAGGCAGCCACGACCGATTTCCCGCTGGAGAAGGCAATGCGGATGTCAGTCGTAAAAATACCCAAACTGTCTATGGTACTTCTACCTTTTCTAAAGCCGAATTGGGAAGAGGAGAGTATATTATTACTCTCAACAAACCACTCCAATCGGTTCTTTATTAGATGCTCCATTGTTTTCAACAAGACAGACGACAGGGCTATAGGGCGATATGAACTTGGATCGGCGGGATCTTTATCTGGTTTCAGGATGGGAATTATTAACTGGGATTTCCAAAGCCGAGGGATGATACCGGAGACGAAGATAGCATTGACAAGTTCCAGATAATACGAAAGAAAAGAATCACACGCGTTACAGAGGAAAGAATATGGGATACCATCATGGCCTGGGGTGGAGTCCTTAACCCCACTAAGAACAATTTTAAGCTCTACCAGGGAGAAAGGCTCATCAAGGGGATCAAGGGAGTTTAGGCAGTAGTTTGGGTTTGACTCCGCGGAGGATGGGACATACTGAGGGGCCAGCAAGTCCATAAAAGAATCCGCCCACTCCCGGGAAGGAGGGTGAGTACGGGAAGACAGCTGTTTACATCCTCTAAATTTCCTGATGTTGCCCCAGAATGTATATTGTAGTCTTTGATTTTGACCCAATTGACAGGCGTTTGACAAAGTCACAAGACAGAAAGAGGCCACAAAAGAGTAAAAAAGGACAATAGAGACGTGTTTAGCCGAAATAACGTATGAAATACGACTAATTAATTTGAATGAACCTGTATTGACGGAAATCGGGACAGTCGGAACTAACTCGTGATCATACATACAAAGAGGTAACACGTAAGTTTAATAACATAATCATAAAAAGCCTACAAAAGCAACCAAACTGAATTGATTGTTGCTTTTAACTATTTTGTCATAAAGGAACACGCTTTATATACTAATTTTAGAAAGTTACAGTCACACCTGAAAAATACATCCGTAGTAAACTTTAAAAAACTACAATGAGTAATAAATTTAAAAAATTACGCCGAAGAGAGTGTAACTTTTCTATGCCAGTTATAAACGTGGGCCAATCGCGTTGAGCCAAATATGTACACTTGTACCATACTTGTACCAATCGCGTGCGAGCATCAATTACGTCACGATTCTGTGGACCAATCACGTTCGCCCACGATCAACGCCAGCGCTAAATAATACCGGTGGCGGCGTGCAAAACTTCAGTTCACTCTGGAAAGTCAAAAGCGAAGGATCATTGTATATCGTTACAGTAAAAGATAGATAGTCATTACAGTGCTGTCGTGGCTGTGAATTACATATTATCTGAATTATAACTTTATTTTAATTGTCTCTATAAATCGGTAAGTGTTTTTAGTAATATTTCCAAATATATAACTTTCATTGTCAAATTCCTTAGAATCATAGCTTGCGTTAATTATAACCTGTCTTTGTAGAGATACGAGTTTAACTGATTTCGGTATTATTCATCATTTTGTTAACATCCCAATTTATATTTGTTCTAATCTTATTGAAATTTAGTTTGCACTCAGATTTCGATTAGCATACCTAGGAAGAGAATTTTCTCGATGCGCGGCATAGACAGGCCGGCGCACTGCCCTACTTAGTCGTAGGCGTATACATTTACCGTTATTACATTTTATTCCGTTACTACTGTTTAAATTGACTTTCCCCTTCTAAAGCCGGCGTCGCGATCGCGAAATCACAGTTCATTTCGTTCGGACAATCCGGTCAGCCACATTTCGGGAGTGACGTGTCCATCCGAGTACTTACCACGTATGCCGCGTTGACTCTTCCAAAGACAGCACGGTTGCCCGTTTTTCTTTTATCAACTGGTATTTCAAAGGGTTATTTATTGTTCCAGTTAATATATTGGTGCAACAATGCGGTGGAGTTTACTGGCGTTAGCTTGCGTCGTGGCGGCGGTGTATGCCGACGACAAAAAAGAAAAGGACAAGGATATCGGAACAGTCATCGGTATCGACTTGGGAACCACGTATTCCTGGTAAGTGTAGAAATTAGCATTTTAATTTTTATTATTATAGGTTATGTTCTCCATTGATGATGTGGTTCATTTTTATCTGTAGTTTCTCTAAACCGGCTAAGAGATTTCATTCTGCCACAAATTTACTATCTTTTTTTTTAAATATGCAACGCAAACACAATTTTCCATTCATATTCTTTTTTTAGTGCTTATCAGTTTGAAATCTAGAGTATTCCATGACATATTGACGTAATGCCATCTCTTTTCAAGCTTTGCCATGGCTCTTATCTCTTATTATTTTAATGTATTATTTCGTTGTATATATTTTTTTATTTGTTATCTAGGCAGCACATTGAAAAATATTGAATTGTCCTCCAGGTGTCTTGACAACATAGGTCCACTAGATTTGTCCGACTGCATATTTAGTATTTGCTATCGCTTTGCTTCATATTACAAGAAATTATTTGAATATTTACTTTGACACATTATCTTTTGACAAGTAGTTAGAATTTGGTAACCATGTAACATATGTTTCCAAAACTAATTTTATAGAGCCAATTGAATTACAAAAAGTTTAATTAATGTTTTTTTTCGCTTTATTACACAACAATAAGCTGAACAAAAAACAAAACGTATACATCTTATCATAGCCTGCTGTACAAAAACTGTAAAATTGTTAGGTAAGCAGCTTTGACTGAACCTGACCTAAATCAACGAAATATGGAAATTATATATTTCTTGAGATTGCCGAATTGCATCAAAGTAGTAAGATAAGATCCCAATAAGAGCGGGAGTCCGCTGGATGCGGGTGGCGCAGGACCGGTCAATTTGGCACTCTCTGGGGAGGCCTATGTCCAGCAGTGGACGTCTTTCGGCTGATATGATGAAGATCCCAATTCCAAACACAATTTTATGTAAAACTACAAATTAGATTTAAAATCGCAAATAAATTAAAATACGTTTTTGAAGAAGAAAAGGTTATCATTTCCAATCATTCTAGGCACTGCAAAAACTTACTACTAAATAAATTTTAGCTTGATACCTCCACGCGTTCCTGAGAAAAAGGGTCTTGACAGACGGACGGACGGAACACAAAGTGACCCTATAAGGGTTTTTCCTTTCGGGGTACGGAACCCTAAAAGTTGGATAAAAATGTAATATTGCAGCAGGTTTTTTTTAGTCCATCATCCACATCACACTTCAGCCCTATTTCCGTAGTTTAGCTCTTACAACACCCATGGGAAGAAAGGGGGCGTGCTATTCTAATCAACACAACACGGGATCAATATTAAAAAAAAAATGACTTATGATTATGAACTGAATGTTGTTTTTTTTTACAAGAGCAAGGTTTTTTATTTTTTTTGTCTCTTGACCATGGATAGCTAGAAATATGAATAAAAAGATCCAATTTTAGGAAGCAAAAATGCTAATAAAGTAGAATCCACAATTACTCGAACTAAACTGCAGGTGAAAATGCACGAATGTGGCCATAGTTTGGCTAGTGCTGTTCATATCTATATTATTAAAGGATTTTCCACACTACCATCTGTCGGCCCAATGAGGGATTCTGAAAAAAAAGTACATGTACACTTTTTTTTGAAAAACGCTCTATTATTATTTTAAATGAGGATTTACCCTTTCAAGCATGCTTTAAATGTAAATTATGTTTTACGCCAGTAATAACAAACTTTAATAGCTATATAGTGGGTCCAACTGGTTAGCGCAAAAACGGTAACCTGGTCGTTCTTCTGTTTTACCTACAATATATCTTAATTTTTTTGCGTTTATAATTTTAATAAACGTTGCATGTATTTTATATTGGCAACATCCTACTAATATTATAAATGCGAAAGTTTGGATGTTTAGAAGTTTGTTACTCAATCACGCTTAAACGGCTCAACCGAGTTGGATGAAATTTTGCACCAAGATAGTTTATAGCCTGGATTAATATATAGGATAGTTTTTATCCTGGGTCCACGCAGACGAAGTCGCGGGCTGAAGCTAGTCTCAAATTAAAATAAAATCTGCATGAAGTGGTTCCGTTTTATTTAATTTTTTCAAAATAAATATTTACAACCATTTTGTGATTATTATTTATTAAACAAAAGTACCTAATAAGATATTATTCGAATAAAAGTAACTTTACATTTGTCAGCCAGATGAAACTTTTGTCATGTAGTGTTTTATATGAAAATTTCAATCTCGCGAGATCTCGTACAAAATTTTTGCATTCCCTAGTGGCAGTATTAAACTAACATTTAAGGATTAAAAAATGTTGGAAGCTAACAAGCTTAAGGTCAGCAGCTGCAGAGGAGTTGAATGCGCTGTAGTGGCCTTTCATTGATTTGAGGATTCTGTGTTGACAGCAAAACAGAAATACAGGTTTCAAGTAATACAAGAAAGTCGTGATTCGCAAGCGTCCATACGCTACGGTGGCTTACCATTAGGCAGGCCATATGCTTGTTTGCCACCGTTGTGATATAAAAAAAAACCGGATCACGCGGGCAAACCCGCGGAGAGAAGCCAGCAAGATAATAAAAGTTTTACCACTGATAAATCACGTCTAGAAATATCTGTCAGTTGATAAAGATTGTACACATTTTTATCAGTCATTACTGCCATTAGCTTCGAAATTATATTGATAATGCTTAACGTAACTTCAGATAATCAAATCCCATGATAATGTGTAAACATTTTAAGTAGATAGTTTTTTAACATACAAAATGAAGATTGACAGGAATATAATTACTAAATAAGTAAAAGACCTATCGATACTATCGACCTATCCTATCTAGTATCTCCGAGCTTTTGCGAGTGGCCCGCCAACCGCCATGCGATCCTAGTATAATACCCATAAATTTCAGTAAAATATCTTCGTGACCTTCGTAGAAAAAAAGGTTGAGTGCTATAGCTGAGCTAGATAGAACATACACCAAAATAAGCGATGTACCCAATATCCTAGATAAAGTATAAAACGATATAGTATTGTACGTATGGACCATGTATTGGTAATACTATGGGTAATTTCGCAATTTTCTAAAAGATAATATTATAGCTGTCTAAATTCCATATTTAAAGCAACAATTAAGCAACCTAATTTTACTGTAGTCTAACAAGCCCTTTTCCTTGTCCCCAGCGTCGGAGTGTACAAGAATGGCCGCGTGGAAATCATCGCCAACGACCAGGGTAACCGTATCACGCCCTCCTACGTAGCCTTCACAGGGGACGGGGAGCGCCTCATCGGAGATGCCGCCAAGAACCAGCTCACCACCAACCCTGAGAACACCGTCTTCGACGCCAAGCGTCTCATCGGTAGGGAATGGAGCGACACCACCGTCCAACACGACGTCAAGTTCTTCCCCTTCAAGGTTGTCGAGAAGAACAGCAAACCCCATGTCTCCGTCATGACCGCGCAAGGCGACAAGATCTTCGCCCCCGAAGAAATCTCCGCCATGGTCCTCACCAAGATGAAGGAAACCGCCGAAGCGTACTTAGGAAAGAAGGTCACTCATGCCGTCGTCACCGTCCCTGCCTACTTCAACGACGCTCAGCGACAGGCCACCAAGGACGCCGGAGTCATCGCCGGCCTCAACGTCATGAGGATCATCAACGAGCCCACCGCCGCCGCTATCGCCTACGGTCTCGACAAGAGGGACGGAGAAAAGAACGTCCTGGTCTTCGATCTTGGTGGCGGTACCTTCGATGTGTCCCTACTCACCATTGACAATGGAGTGTTCGAAGTGGTAGCTACCAATGGAGACACCCATCTTGGAGGTGAAGATTTCGATCAGCGTGTCATGGAGCACTTCATCAAACTGTACAAGAAGAAGAAGGGCAAGGACATCAGGAAAGACAACCGCGCCGTGCAGAAGCTCCGTCGTGAAGTCGAGAAGGCAAAGCGCGCTCTGTCCTCCAGCCACCAGGTCAAGATAGAGATCGAGTCCTTCTTCGAAGGTGAAGACTTCTCCGAAACCCTCACCCGTGCCAAGTTCGAGGAACTGAACATGGATCTCTTCAGATCTACCCTTAAGCCTGTCCAGAAAGTCTTGGAAGATGCCGACATGAACAAGAAGGACGTGGACGAGATCGTGCTCGTCGGAGGCTCGACCCGTATTCCCAAGGTGCAGCAGCTGGTTAAGGAGTTCTTCAACGGCAAGGAGCCTTCCCGAGGCATTAACCCCGACGAGGCAGTCGCGTACGGTGCCGCCGTGCAGGCAGGAGTACTTAGCGGCGAGCAGGACACTGACGCGATCGTACTTCTCGACGTGAACCCTCTGACCATGGGTATCGAGACCGTCGGAGGCGTCATGACCAAGCTCATCCCCCGCAACACCGTCATCCCCACCAAGAAGTCCCAGATCTTCTCCACCGCCAGCGACAACCAGCACACCGTCACCATCCAAGTGTACGAGGGCGAGCGGCCAATGACCAAGGACAACCATCTGCTCGGAAAGTTCGATCTGACTGGCATCCCGCCCGCGCCGCGAGGCATCCCCCAAATCGAGGTCACCTTCGAGATCGACGCCAACGGTATCCTCCAAGTGTCCGCGGAAGACAAGGGCACCGGTAACCGGGAGAAGATCGTCATCACCAACGACCAGAACAGACTGACGCCGGAAGATATTGAGAGGATGATCAAGGACGCCGAGAAGTTCGCTGATGACGACAAGAAGCTGAAGGAGCGAGTGGAGGCCAGGAACGAGCTCGAGAGCTACGCCTACTCCATCAAGAACCAGCTGCAGGACAAGGAGAAGCTTGGTGCCAAGGTGTGTATCTTAACTTTCTTGATTATGATTTTTGTCCCCATTCTGCTAAATTTTGTTCACTTACCTCCAAACTTCCTCCTGAATTGACGGAAAACCCAATCATGCCAAAACATCTAAATTAACGGTACATACTAACTTTAATTTTATAAAGATGTACTAAAACATTGTTTAGTAGATGGAATATACCTACACAACTAACCTCACCTTCCCCTTGCCAACAGGTATCAGACGAAGAGAAGACCAAGATGGAGGAAGCCATCGACGCCGCCATTAAATGGCTGGAAGACAACCAAGACACAGATGCGGAAGAATACAAGAAGCAGAAGAAATCCCTAGAAGATGTCGTCCAGCCCATCATCGCGAAGCTGTACCAGGGCACCGGTGGGGTCCCACCTCCCGGAGCAGGAGAAGACGAGGACTTCAAGGACGAGTTGTAACCACAAGGCCTGCACGGACAGAGAGACTCAAGCCCGTTAGACGATCTAGGACTGAAAGTCGATGAACTGTAGCATACATTAATTCCAATTTGAATATCTTCCCATAAGTTTGTGAATTTCAGAACTGGAGCGGTCTTTTGTGATCTCCTGCCTATACGGATTATGAGCGAAGTACAATTTGTGAATAATCTGTATTTTTCAGCGTGTAGTGGATATTTATTGTGTGATTGGTGCCGTGACGCGCGGATTTGCGTTAAGTTTCAGTGACTTAACGCAAACTTTCGGGTTCCGGTCGAGAGCATGGGTGTGTGGGGACGGGTCGCCGGCGTTTTTAATCAAGCGATCAAGCCGGTGGCTGTCTCGTAAATGCATTTCTATTAGATGTTTCGATTCTGCTCTCTATTACTCGAGCGTTAAGGGCGTAAGTACTACGACCAGTCTCAGAACTTACGCTCTTTCTGTACCATCGCTTTTTAACAACTTCTTTAATCGCAAATGTCGAGTGTTCTTGGCTAGTATGATTTTTTATACGTATGTTAATGTTATTTTTAATGAATGGTTTGTCTATGGTCGTTAAAATCAAATAAAGATTTTGCTAAAAAGTGTTGGGAGGCGAGTGATAGACAACCAAGTCTCTCGGGCGGCGGCTAGCTGCGTCTATCGGCGTCCCTTTCGCAGTAGACCTGTTAGACCGAGAGGGGCGCTTGTAGCGCCAGTATACTGCTGGCCTTAGGTTACGTGTGTCTACAATTAATGTAAATTTAAAACGTGAAACAGCCAATTTTAAGAAATTATGATAAAAATAGGAGTAATTAGTCAATGTTTATCTGGTTGATACATATTTTAATGTCTCAATTATAACTATTTATATCCGCGGTCCCAACGATGTTGCTTACTTGATAAGAAAATAATTTCCAACTATTCGCTTTTAGTGTTGGCGGTTGTAGCATTTCTATTGGTAGTTCTGGCATTTCTACTGGTATTTGTCTGTACGAACTGTGCCGTTGGGACCTCATTTCACTCCGATCCCTCAGACATACCCGCTCGGAGGCAACCTCAGTGTCTGTATTGTATGTAATTATCGTGAGACTGCATCCTCTTTAGGTATAATTAGCAAGTTAATTATGTAGAAGTTAATTTCAAATTGAAGGAAGGACGAGTTACATAATAAAACATTTTTTATGTACTTTATATTTTTTATTTCATCACTTTTAATCCTTTTTCAGGCAGGGTTACATCGAACACCTGTCGTAAAACATGTACAGTCACCTGCATTCCGCATTAACCTTTTGAACGCCAAATACGGATATATTTGCTGGTTCTACGCCAATGACGGAACGCTTTCATATTTGAATGAAATGATCACTCACACGCCAAGCACTGTAACTTGATGTATCGTTAAAAACCAATAAAAACAATTCATAATAGATTTTATTCATGATCAAAGTACACCTTCACTCTGACCTTTTTAGTGGTTGTTGGCGTGGTGGGCACGACAGCACTCGACCACTTTAGTGGCTCTCGGCGTTCAAAGGGTTAATCTGTCAACGAGTACAATGCGATTGCAAAACCTACAGGTATTGACATAAAGGTTAAGGTTTAACTCCGCACTAAATGTCATGACGTGGCGCGTTCTTGACAACTTTTCTCTGACAGAGCGTTGAAAACGATAATATCGATACCCTAGTTCACAGTCGTACTAATTACATATTTTTTTGTCAGTGAAATTGTAACTTTATGATTTGTGCACTATCGTCCTTATTACGCCACTTTTCTCCCCGTAATTAGTACGATTGTGAACTACGGTATCGATATAGTTATGGGTCACTAGGAAACTTTTGAACTATTAGATATTCAAAATTTATAAAAGAACGCAACTGAATGCAACTAACATTATAACTGGAGACGACAGTTGGATTGACCAATATGATCCACCGACAAAGCGGCATCGGCAGTCAGCAGTTTGGGTATTTCCAGAACATGAACCTCCAATAATGGTGAAACGCGGGCGAAGAGTTGGAAAAAAAATGGTGGCCACATTTTTTTCTGCAAGTGGTCATGTGGCTACAATTTCTTTTTCACGCCACTGCTCGGAAATGTGGCAAAAGATGTTCAGAATTCAGGCGTCAAAGCTGGGGTTAGTTGGACGTCGCACGAACAGGCCATCTATGACTTATCTTCGAGCGATCGACCAATCACAGCGCCCCGCGCGCTCGCGCCGGCGTGCGCTGCCTGTGCAGCTCCCCCCTCCGCCGGGCGCGAGGCAAGCGAGCCTGTTTAATATTATGATCTTTCATTTTGATTTAAAATTATAATTATTTTCAATTTCCTTGCAGTAGGCGTGAAAAGCACTATGTTAAGCCTCGGCCGAAAGTGCAATAGCTGGACTCGTACTTTCGAGGGCCTCCGCTACGCGTCGGCCCTCGAACTAACTCGTCCATCTATTGCTTACTTTCTAGCCTCTACAACAATGTACTATAGATCACCAGATAACTAAATTTTAAAAAACAAAAACAACCTAAAGCTGGTTTGAGTCTCGCTTCGTTCGAGCGCCAAAATATCTCGACTGAAATGGGTGGCTTTCAACCCTTGGTTAACAATCTACTATTTTCCAATATGCTCGTAAATATGCGCCTTAAGCCCGCATCACACTGGCGCGGCGCGGCGGTCAATAGTAAACTAATAAACTTGTAATTAGCTGTCAAAATTACCGTGGACCACCGCCACCGCAGGCCGTGCCAGTACTTAGGCCTTAAAAACTCAGTTTAGTCCGAGCTTAATCGGCTCGAGCATTCTGCAGGGCCCCTTTTGTAGAGTAACATTTGATGTCGTAGAACGGCGCCGCCATCACCGCTGCTTGTATCTTCGTCTGTATTTGATCTGTAACAAAAACAATGTACAGTCACGGACTTTAATCGTTGAGCCATTTAGGTGTCAACTAATTTTGGTTTTTAATAGTTAAGCTATGAATATCCAGTAAAAGGTGAGCTCTAAATGGCTCAACGATTAAAGTCCGTGACTGTACTTACAGATAATAATTCCGCTGCACGGTTTCGGCCGCAACTATAGGTACCTCATCAATCACCATATCAGACCAAAGACGTCCACTGCTGGACATAGGCCTCCCCCAAAGAGTGCCAAAGTGACAGGTCCTGCGCCATCCGCATCCAATGGACTCCCGCGACCTTTACCAGGTTATTAGTCCACCTTGTGGGACCACCACTAGGTATGTAGTAAGGGAAATGTGTTCACGTACCACCGTAGAACCCTGTCGCAATTGACAGGCCGCCGTCACTCAAACTCGAGTGATATGTCACCTTATTGCGATACAACAGACATGCTTTGCTTTTTTAATTATCGGGTTAAAAGTTGCGACTGTAATCGATGTTACCCAGACTCCTGGCACATAAGTAGGTATACTTACCTACTACCACTATACCTACTTACTAGGTATATACTTACTCCGTTGGCTCAGCGACCCAAGATGAAGCTTCCTCAGTTCTGTAGTACACAAACACATAAGTATAGGAATGCATAAATTTACCGATCGGCATATCGCAGTCTACCTCCCAGGCGGTCAGGCCCGCAGCTGCCCGCATCTCGGCCACGCCGTCCGAGAAATAGAAATCAAGCTGTAGGTACAGAAATATAACAAAGTTACTTTTCCGCACAAAAGTGGGAGCCCGCGTTGCGTAGGTAGATCTGTGGGCAATGTCTGCCAATCATGACAGAGTGTTTAGGGTTCAAAAGCGAGCCTTGCGAGTTATCGACCGAAAACCGGACCATCCCGCGAGAGACATATTTAGAATTTAGACACCATAACATCCTAACGTTACCAAGTGTATACATATTGACTGCTTGTTAATACATACGAACGGGTTCGGTACCAAAGGCCTAAGTTGCATTTAGTCTTGGCATTCAAAACATCTTAGTAGTACACCAACCTACATAATTATAAAACCAACGGTCTACCCACCCAAAGGCCGCCGCGCAGGCGGCACCGCATGGAGCCCCCGCGCCGGCGCTTGGCTATTACGGCTCGCGCGGCACTCAGATACTTATATAACTGTGTTCCCGAACACATTAAAACAGCTGAGAGTGATGCAGCATTTACAAAAAAACTAGGCATTGCGCTACAATGTAAATTAGCGTTATTCCGAAAATTCGTTGGCGTGCATAAGGGTGGCATTAACCTTGTCCAAGATCTTTGTCCAATGTGTAGGTATTTGCATCTCAGATTTTGCTTTAAAAATGTGAGACGCAATGCACATTGGACAAGTGAAATACCACCCTAAGCGAAGTCAATAAACAATCACAATCAAATCATGACAATCAATCATGATCAATCAAACACGCGATTTTAATGAGCTAACGGCGTGAGATCGGTATTCTACTTATCCATAAAAACATCATAAACATGGCTGCTTACCTAGTTCTTTCTGCGACCACATCGCTCGCCGTCGGCAGGACGTACCGCGGGACAATAGCTGCTTAAACGTGCCTTTGGTATTCAATTCATGAACTATGCCGTGGATTCTTAATTGTTTTTAGTGTGCTTAAGGCCAAATACCTCAGTTTCCACAGTGCGCTCGTAGTCCCTGGGGTGGACCGAAGACCGCGGCGCCCCGCGTGCCGTCATCTTGCCCGTGCACCAGTCGACGCCGCGCGACAATAGGCGCTGCTTGCACGTATCTATGTTGGTGTTCATGAACACAATGCTGTGGATTCAAATTCACATATTGTAAAATTATATAGGTTTAGGCAAACCAAGCCCATTGCTGCTGCTGACTTATAGCTGCAGGTAGACAAAAGGCATGGTAGCACGGCTATATCACAGGACTATATCACAGGAATCTAATATATACGTCTTATGTAAGACCACTTTTGTATTACCTATGTTTCACAAATAAATCTGATTCTGATTCAATTACTGACCGATTGGGCGGAGTCTCCATGTGTTCGAACAACTCGAACTCTGCTCCTGACGACGGGAAGCCAGTTATTACGTAGCCGTAATTTATGCAGTCCTGGCAAGTACATGAAAACAGAATACAATTAGAAAGTGTACTTTGGCTAAGGTGCCAGAAATATGTGAACACAAACGTACAGCCTATTTATAGGCGGCCAATATACGGTGATTAAATACTCATGAATCTCATGATCCACCATAGCTGTCTTATTTATAATATGCAATGAGATAGAGACAGCGCGTGGATCACTTGATAATACCGTGTATTGGCCGCCATAAGATAGAGCGAGATCGGGGAAATGCAATCAAGGGCATCCTGTTCAGCATCCTATTATCCATCTCGAACCCCTTAGCCGTGTACAAACGCCAACATAGTTAACTGACCATCCTGTATTTATATTGAACCTTATTACAATGCATATAAAGTGGTCAGTTAACTGTGTTGGCGATAGTACCTTCTCGAGCAGCCGCGTGCGCACAATCTTTGCCTTCATCTCCACGCTGGGCCCGTGCTTTCGCAGCCACTTTCCAAAGTCGTCGTCCCGGGCCGACGCTTCGGCGAACAGACTCTCAAAATTCACTGGAAATAAATACATACCTGTACAAATATTGATAAACTTCCTTGCTTCAGCTGTATACAAACAGCTACTTATAATAGGCTTACAATTTAACGGAGATGGCGGCTATGACGCTGACGGGAGAGCGGCGCAAGGGGAGACGACAAAGGGTACCGGATTGTAGTGACTTGCTCCCATTCCGCACTGTCTGACTAAGTACGACACTATTCTGGCTAAGTATTAGTCGACCTTAAATCGTTGTCTCCTTATCAGAAATCGGACCAAACGTTTCTGCGTGACGGATTGCAAGCTTTAAGATTGAAAATGAATGACCTCAAATTCATAAGGAGACGCCGATATCGGCAGAACTGCAAGCAGGCCGCCGCGTGATTCGGCTCGTGTGGATACGTGTCGGAAGCACGGCGGCCTGCCAAATCAAGGTCAGAAGGTCACTCCATACTAGATTTTCTGTGACCTTGCTTGGCAGTCCTGTTGATTTCGCTCGTGAAGCGTCTCCTATACGGTAAACGTAGGTCTCAGTTAAATAAAATAAGACCTCCGGAATAGTAAAGGCATGTTAAATTGCTACACTGCTACACTCACAGCAAACCAGACCGAACTGCTTCGCCAGCAACGCGGCTTGCGTTTTCCGTCCGACGCCCCGGGGCGCCACTAGCGCCACGCGGTAAACTCCCGGGGCGCCGATGGCGTGGAGTCCCTGCCACGAGCCCTGGGCGCCCGCGGTGCTTGCTCGGATCGCGTTGAAGCACTTGTGGCACACTATTTCGATGGGGTCTTCCTGGTCGATGAAGACTTCCTGGAGCAATGGTTTAATAAGTACTATTCTGTTGTTTATAACGGGAACACCTCAGCCCCTTTGAAATGCGCAGAGGAGTAAGGCAGGGTTGTGTATTGGCGCCCACATTATTTGGCATATTTTTTCCGTACTCATGAAAGTTGCCTTCGTCGAAACCACTCAGGGCATACACCTTCATACCAGGTCCGATTGTAGACTGTTCAATATATCGCTCTTAAAATCAAAAAAACATCGCGAAGACTTTTATGTTGACAGTTTACTGTTTGCCGATGATGCTGCTTTCGTTGCAACTTCGTCGGAGGAGCTTCAGAGTATGGTAGAGAAGTTCAATGCGGCGTGTAAGCAATTTTCTATGTCGGTAAATGTCAAGAAGACAGTTATAATGGCTCAAGGCGTAGATCGGAGCCCGACTGTACTGTTGGATGATTCGCCTTTGGAAGTGGTTGACAATTTCTGTTACCTTGGATCGACCGTCTCAAATAATCTATCACTTGATGTCGAGATCAACACCCGCATCGGCAAGGCATCCACGATGTTCGGGAAGCTCAGTACAAGGGTATGGGAAAATAAACACCTAACTGTAAATACAAAGATGATCGTGTATCAGACATGCATCTTGTACGGAGCCGAAACCTGGACATCGTATGCCAAACAGGAACGGAAATTGAACAACTTCCATATGCGCTGTCTTCGACGCATTTTAAACATCTCGTGGAAGGATCGAGTCACAAACGAGAAGGTGCTTAGCATCGCGCGCTTACCTAGCATTGCTGCCGTTCTGAAACAGAGACGCTTACGTTGGCTAGGGCATGTGCAAAGGATGGAGCCTTCTCGTTTGCCACGAAAAACTCTCCTAAGTGAAATAGCACACGCAAAACGACCGGTCGGGCGACCTATGTTGCGTTTCAAAGACAGTGCCAAACGGGACATGGTGTCCTTTAGGATCGACCCCACAACTTGGGAAGAACATTCCCAAGATCGAGACCATTGGAGGGAGACCCTACGTATTGGAGTGGTGGAACACGATAAAGCATGGTTTGATCTGTTATCCTATAGACGCGAATTAAGACACCAACGCGCTGCTCTTCCTCTTTCATCGCCGGGCAGGACATTTACTTGCCAATTATGCGGTCGTGGCTGTCGCTCCCGTATCGGCCTTACAAGCCACGTACGTAAGTGCCGCACCTCTAATATGGACGCAGTTTAAATCATCTTTTCATAGATGTATAAGGCCAATGAATGATGACATGTAATTATTTTGACACTCTTATAGGCTTCGATCAGTAAGTATATTGTGGCGTATAGGACCGGTTGTTGTACTTAGAATCTGTTGGGGTATAGATATATAGTACCAGAATTACAGGAGCTCTACAGCGAAGCTACGCATATATATATATTTTACATTCAAATCTAATACCACACTCAAGGAAGGATACCTATCAAAACAAGCAGTACCTAATACCTATCAAACTGGTCGCGCTCATTAAATGTGCCAGGATATCATGACACATCAGTGGCCCGTTTCACGAAGCTACAAGTTACAATTTTACAAGTCTTATAAACTGGCAGCACTGAGGAGCTCGACCAATAACGATCGGCCAAGTGACCAGTGTTGCCGATTTAGACTTTTAAAATTGTTACTTGTAGCTGCGTGAAACGGGCCACAGGAGTCTAACCTTCAGCGACGTTCTCTACGCTTACATACGTGAGCGCGTAGGTACCTATTCGAGAGCGGTACCACTGGTCGCGCGCGTTAAAAGTACCAGGACGTTATGACACATCAGACGTCTAACCTTCAGCGACGTTCGGTACGCATACGTGAGCGCCTCGAAGTCCTGCTGGAAGAAGTGCCTCGGTTTGGTGCGGTGGTCGTGGGTGGGGGGCGCGACGGATGGCGTCGGCATCACGCAAAGCGTCACGGTCGGGATCACGCCATCTTGCTGCAGGCAGCGGGCTTCGCGAAGGGTGCACGGGTGATCTAGGTTGATATTGAAATCTCCTTTTTTATTTAGATTTACTTTTCGCCTAACCGGTTGCTTTGTTCAAGAATTACCTAATCAAGATAAATGTTCAATTAACAAGATTAAAAAATTTGCGTACCATACATGAGCCAGCCGTTCTGCACCACCTCGTCTTTCATCGTGATGGATTTAGTCACCTCCGCCATAAGGCCGGGGTCAACGCAGCCTGGCTTGAAGTCGTCGTGCTGCCAACAAATTGTTGTTCTCAGGGTAAAGAGAAGTGCCCAAGGGCGTAGCGAGGTACGGGCAGGGGGGGGGGGGGGGGCAGCTGCCTCCTCCTAGAAGATGCAGTCCCATTGATCATGCAGCCTTGCATTTACCTTAGATAGGTATATTATTGGTTTGTCCAATACGCGCCCCTCCCCCCCCCCTTAACAAAATCCTAGCTACGCCCTTGGAAGTGCCGAGGAAGGTCGATGGGGATCCAGTACGATGTGACTTTGGTTTTGTCAGACACCGCGTGTAGCCAGCAACTGTCCAGACGGACCGAAGTCACGCTTCGGTTTGCCATGGCCATCATTGGGGATGCGTTAAAGGCGCTAAGTATAAGATAGCTCAGCCACGACTTTCGCGCCGCGACCACAGCGGCAGCGGTACGCTCCGATCTCTCAAATCAGATATGATATGAGGCATACTGTATGGCCCATCGTTGCCGCTGCTGTCGCCGCCGCGCATAGTCGTTTACGTCACTAAGCGGTGCATTTTGTATTGAAGCATCGTTAATAATGGCATAGTAAGGTGGCCTTGAAATAGCACCAAGCAAGCAACGTGTTGCTACCTCTCCCTACTTTTGGTTAGACGCTTACCATATCGGATAGTAGCTGGATATTAGTATAGAGTGCCTATTTACAGTTAGCAGTCGAAGTAGGTAGATGCGAGTAGGTATGAAGTTGTCAAAATGATCTACACACGTTTAAATCACAAGGGAGTAAGAGCTTGGTTTATATAATTTTGAGCAACTCGCCCGCGTAGTAACTTTTGCTGTTGACTGTACTTTTCGTGTGGTTTTACATAGTAATGTATACTGTCATCATTATTGCCCTAGCGTTATTCCCGGTTGTGCAATGCCCTAAAGGAGCCCGGGGTCCGCTATGACACCTAATCCCAAGATTTGGCACAGGCACTAGTTTTAAGAAAGCGACTGCCATCTGACCTTAGTAGCACCTAGTATCTAAGTTATTTTTACCTTTTCATAGTGGTCTAAAACGATTCGTCTGGTTACGACGAAGACGCCGAAGTCTTTTATCATTGCTCTGACGAGGCAGGACACATCTGTGGACCAATTTTATATACCGTTGGGGAGGTCTTCATAAAAGCCTGGGGAGAATCTTTTGAGATAGATGGCACTACAAGCCTCGCTAGGGGGCGTAGTAAAGAGTGAAATAATGACGCGTGAGTCACCGATAGCTCCGTTGGCAGAAGCGCACTACACGTACACTAACCAACATACGATACAATTGGTCACACCAACTTGCTAAAGTACCTAATAGTAAAAAGTGGAGTATTGATTTCTCATTCCAAATTATCATCATCATGATCATATCAGCCGAAAAACGCCCACTGCGGGACATAGGCGCCCCCAAAGAGTGCCATAATGACCGGTCCTGTGCCACCCGCATCCAGCGGATAGGTACCCTCGACCTTTACCAGGTCATCATTCCACCTTGGCGCCTGCCTGCCGGTACGTGGTCACCACTCGAAAATCTTTCCTCCCCAATCAATCGGTTCTATGTGCAATGCAAATCTGCCCGCCCACTGCCACTTAAGTTTAGCAATTCGCAGGGCTATATCGGTTACCTTGGTTCTGCTTCAGATTAGCCTCATTTCTGATGCGATTACGCAGAGAACCTCAAACCTTAACATAGCACTCTCTGCCCTTCCCAGCCGCCAGCTTCATTCCAATTATTATTATTATTATTAAAGCTTTATTTGTTCAGTGTAAAACATTACATTTCAAATGTGGTATTAGTTTGTTAGTAATTACTTAATTAGATTGTTTGTTAGTTTTTGCTATTAGTTTGTATTTTCTACACTGATCCCGATTGGGTAAAAGCCTCCTCAATTCCCTTCCAGGTATCTCTATCTCTAGCCTTCTCCATCCATTCCTTGCCAGCCACTTCAATGATGTCGTCGGTCCACCGTTTATATGGTCTTCCTCTTGTTCGTTTTCCTTCTGGTCCCATCCATTTGGTAGTTTGTATGGTCCATCTTTTATCTTTTAGTCTGGA
This sequence comes from Epinotia nisella, assembly GCA_932294315.1. Taxonomy (NCBI): domain Eukaryota; kingdom Metazoa; phylum Arthropoda; class Insecta; order Lepidoptera; family Tortricidae; genus Epinotia; species Epinotia nisella. The sequence continues at coordinate 41,610,202 of OW028673.1, forward strand.
TATATGGCCAGACCAATGCCATTTTAGACGTAAGGTTTGTTTTAGGGCGTCCACAATCATTGTTTTTTTCCTTATTTCCTCATTTCTGATTTTGTGAATTCTCCTGAGCTTTAACATGCTCCTTTCCATAGCATGTTGACACGAAGTAATTTTATTTTTTATTTTATTAGTGAAAGTCCAAGTTTGGCAACCATATGTTAGACTAGGTAGGATACATGTGTCCATAATAACTTTTTTTAGTTTTGGGTGATATGTTCCTTCCTTCATTCCAATTATCACATTCCAAATACTTATAGCAAATTGTTGAGTGACAAATTGTTAAATGTGTAATGACCTCTAAAGCGCCCGCTACGGAATATCGCTGGTCGTGGGTTCAAATCCCACTTCTACCATAGTAGATTGTATGACAAGGGGCTAAAATAAGCCATATCACCACGAGATGGATATTTTCCCGAGCGAAGCGAGGGAAAATATTTCGAGGGGTAATATGGCTTTTAGACCCGAGTTATACACTCTACTTTTCACTTCGACTGCGAGAAAATAGTAAAACAAAGATTATCCATCCACAATCAATAACAAATTTCACTGCGAAGAGATTGTTCAATTTAGCGTGAGCCGTTTTCTTTTTTAATGATTTGGAATTAGGGACTAAAAAACACCTGATGTTTGATTGGTCGATTTTAATATGTAGCTGTATTCTGGTTGGTTGATAGCAAAGAGAAATGTTTTTGAAAGAGTTGTGATTGGTGGATTTAAATGATTTGGAATTAGGGACTAAAAAACACCTGATGTTTGATTGGTCGATTTTAATATGTAGCTGCAGGTATTCTGGTTGGTTGATAGCAAAGATAAATGTTTTTTGAAAGAGTTGTGATTGGTGGATTTAATATGGTGAAGTGTTTTGATTGGTCAAATTAAATGTGTTAAAAATCATAAATATGTATACATATTTTCCCTAGGGGCTAAATGTACTACTTTAGCCCCGCTTATTAAGCCTAATATGACACACTTTTCGAGCATGAGATGTGAAAAATATTATATCAACCTAAATTTAAAATGATATACTTATTCTTAAGCAGACGTTTCTGCTTGACATAAACTACAATAGCATAGCAATACCCAATTTAAGTTCCGGCGATATCAGTATCATAAGCCGCACTGAGTCTGCTACCACCCTGTTCCTGAGGAAGTTCTTCATGTGCTTCAGGGGGTCCCTGGGCGTGTGCAACACCAGATCTTGCATCATATCCTGAAATTTACAACAGAACCAAAATGAGTTCGTCAATTTTTTTTTAAATTATGTGCCCAGCACAGCTCACTGGACGGCCCGCAAGCTGTGACGCGGTGACGTAGACTTTCAGTTTCTTTCTAAGCGTTCTATTAGAAATGCTGATAGTCTATTTCGCCACGACACAACTGGCGAGCCGTCCAGTAATAGCCGTGCTGACCACAAAACACTTAGGTAGGTACTTAATAAGGGATGAGGTGCCGACATCGATGGCGACAGAAACCAAGATTGGCACCCTTTCTGATGTATTTATTGTTCTGCGGTCCTGAAATTTTACCAGGAACGAATAGGAGGATAAAAAGATAAATAGGAAAGGACCAACATTTATTTAAGTCAGATAACGTCGCAGAAATCGAATCCCCCCACCCGATTTTTTTTCCAATACCTACCTAGTAGTCTATTGATGTTCTACGCAGTAAAGTCTACAAGCGAAATTACACTTCAGATTAAAGAGGCAAATTGAAATCCGAACCAGCGACGTTTTGCTAGACCGGGGCGCGATCGCTTTAGCCAACTGTGATCCTTGACTAGAATGAATTGAATTCCTCAATCGCTTCACACTACGCGTGCTATCATCAATGGCCTTTAACCTTTAAGTCTATTACAGATTATACAAGCAGTGTCAAGAAGGGAGACAACGTCTTCCATGGCTGTGTAAGCCAATGCGGGAGCGGCATACGGCATACAAGCCTGGCAGGTGTTACTTGCCCGCAGCGTACACGTTGATGCCGCTTGGCTCTCTTATTATCTGCGAGTGTCTTAAACCACGCTTCATCGTGGACTATCGCACATCGAACACCAGTTTGCGTCATTTGTCCCTGACGTCCCCGTCCTCGGCAAGGTCCTCCCACTTGTGAACCGGGATGTGAATGCGTGCATATCTCGCTTGGCACAGTCCTTATGCCGCAGCATGGCAACAGAAAGTGGCCGTATCCGTAGCCCTAAACATTAGTAGTAGGTACATTACTCACATCGGGCGGTAAAACAAAAAATGTCTCAGATGACAGGTATTTGACGTCCGAGCCGAAAGCAAGGGCGATAAATATGCTCTTTAGGCTTTCTTGATTAGTTTATTACCGTCAGTGGCGATTGCAAAATTGTAGCGTAGGTAGCGGGCAGTAAATGCCACTTTATGGCCAGGTATGACGTAAATTATTGAAAGATTTTAAAGTAGTGAGGAACCTACCTTAAATAATTTATAAAGTCTATATTTCTCTAGATATGGCAAAAATGTTACAGGTATATCAACAGGTTTAGCTGCTGCATCTGTTTCAGTCATATTTGCTTGGTAATTCGTACCTATGAATTGTATTTCAAATTAATATTATTAACGACTGCTTATTGGTTGACAAATATCTATCAAAAGATGACAGCCTTATATTCTAGTGCCTCTCTTTGGTATCACCACGGTATCACTAAGGTTTTTTTATACATTTGAGAAAAATAACTAAAGGAATTCAATGTTATTTTTGCATTCCAACATGTAAAAGAATACTATTTTAGTATTCTAAAAGCACGATTTACTATTTAATATCACTTGCTGTTATTTTGAAATATATAAAACTGACGTAACATCCTGAATACACATTCCTTGGTCCTCCATTGATGTAAACAGCTGATTGTCAACATGACACGCGGCTAGTTGAGGTTATGTTATGAATGTTCAGATTGTGCATTCGTCCGGTCTTAATCGGTTTCCATTTACGATGTTTACTGTGAGGTCAGATGTCAGTTTAACGAGTGATAAGCTTAGACTAGAGCCACGTTCGCGCACCATGTGAATTTACAGTTTTGGGAAAAGGTTTTTTTTTCCTTTAGTTAGCCTTGAACCAACACGCATTCAGCCGATGATTAGTGCTTCGTGCAGATCTGCCAGTCTGGGCTCGATCCGTTTCGCGAGGAGGATGTCTTCATTGAAGTATTCGTACGAGGTACGTGGTTTTCATTTTATGTTGTATGCGGAGTTTGTTTACACGTTAATGCTCCTTTAGTCCTAGTGATGTTATGTTTTTATCATATCCTACTAATATTATAAATGCAAAAGTTTAGCTTGTCTGTTTGGATGTTTGTTACTCAATCACGCAAAAACGGCTTAACGGATTAAGGTGAATATTGGTATATATATAGTGTATAGCCTGGATTAATGTATAGAATACTTTTTATCCTGGGAATCATCCCCTAAGGGGGCGGAAGTATGATATAAACGAGTTTCACGCGGTCGAAGTATATAAGCTTGTCTAAAAACAATATTTTAGGCAAGCTGGTGGGAATCTGATTGTATGGGTGGGCTAGCGTGATCATGTTTATGGTAGACATAAAGCATTCGTCCCCGACTAGCAAGTATTACCCGACTAGCAATTACTAGAGGGACAAATGCTTTATGTAGTTTCCCATATGTTCTTGGAATAGAACATGTAGAATTAAGAATCTGTAGACATAGAAAGCTGTAGAATACGCCAGTTTACTATTTGTTTTCACCGTGCCATCAAGTCTGTTCTTAGAGAGGATTAATAGTGTGTATGGACCCAATCATAATTACAGCACAAGAAATGACAAAAATGAGAGCCAAAGTCAGACATTGCTAGCAACCAACAAAACTAACCTACTAATTGACAGCTAATTGTCACATCAAAAACTTCTTACAAGGTTTGAAATTTGAAATAGCTGTTTTGGTCTGCAAATACTTTGGCTAGATATTTGTTATAAAATTCCTTTTGTACGGAAACATACTAATCTTATTTGTAACTTTTAATTTACTCTTTGTAGATAAAAAAATAATACTTTGACAGTATCTTGTAATTTAAATCAATCGAGAATTGCTAATGGAAATTTATTTGAATCGTAAATTCTGCATGTTTTAGGAGGCGGTGCGCAAGTTGAACCTGCTGCAGTCCAACAAGGCCACCATAGATCAGATACGGAAGAACAAAAAAACGGGCCAGGTAGTACTCATTCAAAGTATTCAAATACAAATATATTTTTAAATACTAAAGGTGAACAGTCAAGCAAGGTCTCAGAAAATCTAGTACAGAGTGACCTCGGTTTGGCCGGCCGCTGTGCTTCTGGCCAGCATCTAGCAACTTTTGAAGAAAAGGGTAAAGCAACCTAGCTCTGGCTTGTTAGGGTTCCGTAGCCAAAATGGCAAAAACGGAACCCTTATAGTTTCGTCATGTCCGTCTGTCCGTCTGTCCGTCTGTCCGTCTGTCCGTCTGTCCGTATGTCACAGGCATTTTACTCGAAAACTATAAGGTGTATTTGAACAAAATTTTGAGGATAGGTGTATTTTGTTAGCCGCTACATAGTTTTGTAATTAAAATGACAAAAAAAAAAAATTCAGGGGTGCACTCCATACATAAAACAAAAAGTCAAAAAATTTTTTTTCATTGTGACCCCCCGTGTGGCACATCAATCGATAGGCCTTTCAAAATAAATATAAGGTTTCTTTGCATTTTTTTTGATTAAGTGAATAGGGTCGGAGATAATCGCCCCGAAAGTCACTAAAATTCTGTCCCCCCCCCTCTAATTTTTGAACGGTGTATTTTAAAAATATGGAAAAATTCATGGACATAGGGCTTATTAATTTCATTCACCGAAAATTGTTTTGAACAAGATCGGTTCAGAGGTTTTCGAGATATTGCTGAAAAACTGCCTTCCTCAAAGAAAAGGACGTAAGTGCCGTAAAATTTGTGTGACGATACGACCTTTTTAATAGGCACGGAACCCTTCGTTTTGCGTGGTCCGACACGCACTTGGCCGGTTTTTTTAAAGATACGTTTGAGGCCACGTCACAGTTGGCTGTATGAAATCACAGCTCAGTACGGTCAGGGCGCGTTACCACTGAGGCAGAGCCGAATCAAAATTCGAAGCAGAAACGAGATGCGAATTCCAACGATTTTGATTGGTCAATACTGCACGTTTCCGCTTCGACTCAGTAGAACCATACCCTTACGGCCTATGAATACCGCGCTTTTTAAACGCGCATTTGTATCGAATCACGTGTAAATCGACACAAACTCGTGTGGACGGCGTGTTTAAAAAATGCAATGTGCAAGCCCTTATGTATTGTACGTTTTGCAGAAATGTAATAATTTGGAAGAGATGGCGAACTACCTGCAGAGGACGGGCGTATCTCTCGATCGTCTCGACGAGCTGTCGGTCATACACGTCGCTGGAACGAAAGGAAAGGTGGGCTCCCTCCAAATCAATTTACCACAGGAAGTGGGTGGTTTTAAGGCGGTCATCACACTGCCGCCACATCCCGCTGCGGCGTGTGGAGCGACGGTTCGCAACGTTGTATGCCAGTGCAACACACCTTCATCCGGGGAAATTTGTACGCGGGATGCGGCGGCAGTGTGCGATGCGCCTAAAGAACTATCGCCCAAAGTGATCGTTTAAATCCAGCGAAGCAGTCGCGCTGTGGCATCGATGCAGTACAGATATTGTATGTTCCACAGCGGTGGCAAACAAGCATATGGCCTGCCTGATGATAAGCAGATATCGTAGGTTATGTTTAGGTATAGACACTTGGGACGGGGCGCAAACATGTTGCCGACCCTTTATTTTAGAGCTGGTGGGCAGTATCTGCGTTACAAGGATGTCCTAAAGCGCCACTTGTCTGCCACCAGCATATCATGTGAGTCGTGGGAGGAACTTGCTACTCAGAGATCGGACTGGCGAACTGCTGTCAATACAGGTATCATTGACTTTGAACGCACCCGTCTCGAAGATCTTAACGCCAAACGCCAGTTCCGTAAAACTCGGCCCAAGCCCTCCTACCACTATACTTATAACTCTACTGGACAGCTTCACTGTGTCTCTTGCGGTCGTACGTTCAAAACCAAATTTGGTTTTGCAAGTCACACTCGAGCCCATGCGCGTAAAGTTTCCCAATCTTAGACAATAATTTTTGTCAGGATGTCGCCGTCGACGAATACGTCTGGGAAGACATCATCATCATCATCATATTGAGGGTGTAGACACCTAGAATGCATGTGTTCAGCATCATTTGCATAAATGGCGCTGAGGGCAGTGAACCTTTCAAATATAGACAGCTAGGTAGAATACACAAGTGTGACAGGGAAAGGAGTGATATAAGCATGGACCGGAATTCAGAGGCGCCAAGTTCGATTCTCGATCTGCTACGGTAGTATGGGTGTTTTCATATTTTTCTCTCTGCTGCGGTCATTGTGTGAATGGTGTTGTTGCTCAGTAAATAGTTGACCGAAACACCTAACTAAGTTCTAACAAAGTAAGTATGACTAAATAAACGCCACCAATGTTCAAATAATTCAATATGGAACCTTATCGTCCAGGGTTCTACAAGCGCCATGTGCGAGTCGATACTGCGCGCCCACGGCCTCCGCACCGGCTTCTACTCGTCGCCACATTTGTGCTCTGTGCGGGAGCGCGTACGCCTCTCAGGACGCGTGCTGCCGCGCGAACGATTCGCGACGTACTGTCACCGCGTATACGACGCGCTCTCAGACTCACAGGTGACATAAACTAGTCTACTAATCGGGTTCTTCTCGTTGCCTCTGCCGGGGAGTGCGTACGCCTCTCTGGACGCGTGCCGCCGCACGAACGGTTTGCGGCGTACTGTCACCGCGTATGCGACGCGCTCTCAGGATCACAGGTGACATGAGCTAGTCTACTAATCGGCTCCTGCTCGTTGCCACATTTGTGCTCCGTGCGGGAGCGCGTACGGCTCTCAGGTCGCGTGCTGCCGCGCGAACGGTTCGCGGCGTACTGCCACCGTGTGTACGATGCTCTGTCAGCGACACAGGTGACATGATCTAACATACTGTTCGGGTTTTACTCGTCGCCGCATTTGTACTCCGTGCGGGAGCGCGTACGACTCTCAGGACGCGTGCTGCCGTGCGAACAGTTATCTGCGTGACTGTAAAACGGACTTAGGTTAACTTTAACCGCATAAAGTGGCAAAAAATATCAGAGACCGAGTGGCTCTCTCGGCCTAGCGGCTCTTATTGCGTGCCCGTGCCACAGAGGTAATGAGTTTACTTAAAGATAAAGTGAAAAAATCCCTGTCACAGTCTTTATGTCATTAGCATAAGATTTTATTTAATCTGGCCAGTGGCAAAGGTATTTTCACTGTATAGGTATAGTAGAAATACCTTTTCCACTGGCCAGATAACCTTACACCTATCAAACACTCGAGCAGAGTAAAGTAAGGCCCAGTTGAAAACGAAAAAAATGTAAACAAACAATGTATTGAATTTGACATTTAATATGTCAAACTCAATACATTGTTTGTTTATATTTTTTTCGTTTTTAACTGGTGCTTATTTTAGCTACTGCTTCGTTGAATGTTTGCTTGTGATCAAGAAATCATTCTAATTAACGCGAAGGGACGAACTGTAAACCCCCTTTTCCTTCGACAGGCGTTCGAAGGCGACATGCCTAAATACTTCGCCTTCCTGACGGTGTTAGCGTACAACATATTCCTCGAGGAGCGAGTCGATGTGGCCGTGGTCGAGGTCGGGATCGGCGGCATCGTGGACTACACGAACGTGCTCAGGTATACAATGCAACTGCGTCGTTAATGTAATAGTAATAAGGTTCAAAACGAGGTGACATGCCCAAGTACTTCGCCTTCCGGACGGTGTTGGCGTACACCATATTTCTTGAGGAGCGAGTCGATGTGGCCGTGGTCGAGGATACATCGGCGGTGTCGTGGACTATACGAAAGTGTTCAGGTATATAATACAACTGCGTCCATAAAATAATAATAATAAGGTTCAAAATGAGGTGATATGCCTAAGTACTTCGGCTTATATAGTAACGGTTTTGGCGTAAAACGACGGGGGTCAGCAGCAATGTGAAGCAAATTAAAATTTGGCAACCCTCAGTTGAAGATGGCGGAATTTGCGCAAGTTCGGATAGCATGCCTCCTTCCCCCCGCAGTGGCCCGTTTCTATGTACGCGCACCGCTCCGCCTCACCTCACCTCAGATTACATATGTCGTATTTGCGTACAAAAAGTGACTTTTAATATTTCAAGCAAACCGAATTTTGCTTGAAATATTAAAAGCTTGAAGTGGTTGAACGTCTATAATATCAAGTGCCTACAGCAACATGCGGGCATTTTTTTTGTGATTTTGTGATCGATCGTGAAATAGTCTTCGTATGATTTTTTGCACATTGTGCAAGGTTATTTACAGAGGGGTAAGTTACTGAAAGGCTACTCCAGTTACGTATGCTCTAAGCACCCAATCGATTGTTGAAATGCATACTTACGTAACTTCGGAGACAACGCAATATTATTGGCACCACCAAGCTGATCTGAAGGAGACAGAAGGCGGTCGCAACACCTAAAGTACACAAGATAAACCTGTGTTTGGGCTCATTACATAAAACCCTCTCAATGAGTAGTTGAAGACTGTTTAAATAAAAGTACAGTCGGCAATTAAAGCTTGTACAGTCAGCATCATAAACATGTATACACTTTTCAACCTTATGTCTAGGTAATAAGGTCATAGAATGTATACATGTTTATGATGCTGACTGTACCAGTTTTTTTGACAGAAACCTATTAACTCAATGTAATGCAACTTTAAGGAACGTTCTGAATTAAGCTAATCAGTATTGTTTTACAGGCGAGTCCCAATAGTGGGCATCACGACGCTGGGGCTGGACCACACTTCGATACTAGGCTACACGCTACCAGAGATCGCCAGAGCAAAGGTTTTTATATGTTTGATTGGTTTTCTCTTATTAACGAGCACATGGGAAACGTTTATTAGAGTGATTGCTCGGTATCTCTCGTGCTTTTCCAGAAAACCTTTTTATCGGTACTAAGAGTTAGTCATTTCTCGAACTAGGCCCAGTTTTATAAAGATTGGTTTTACGTTAATATATTTCTGGGACAATGCTTCAAAAGTGATATAACATTTTCATGATGTGGCTGTCAGTCCCACGATCCATTATACAAATACAACATTCTTTATTTGGTAAAAAACACTTGGATTACATTACACAAGGGATGGTGCCTCCCATTAAGCATGCTAATGCCTGTGTCGGAAGGCGCCGCTCTTCGTTGTGGTAAAAAGTAATATTAGAAGTATACACAGTTATAAGTAGGTAAATAAATAAGTAAAGAAAGGGATTAACTATTAAACTTGTAAACTAGGAGCTAACACATTTAGATTTAAAAGCTAAGCGTCAGGTAAGTAGGTACCATAAATTATAATAATAAATACGCTGTGCCTGTGCATGAGTGCGTGTGCGTGCGTGCGTGTGTGTATTATAAATGGGTCAATCAACTTTTTTCTGTCACTAGTTGCCATGGTTACGTCTCCTGAGTCACCTTTTGAAACTGCGATTTTATGGGTTTTAATTTACCGAATGTGTGGGGGTTTTCTTGCCATGATCGACCTCTTTTTGTATGGGCCATCTTCTAGGCATGTCAGAAGTCCGTGTTGTACTTAACATTTTTCTACGAAACTGTAATTTTGTCTCCTGGCTAACGGGTCAGAATAACAACAAGAAATAGTTGATAGCCCCAAATTGACCATTATACAAGCTGTAATATAATTATTTTGTATTAATAAAGAATTAATATCTATTTACTTTTGAAAAACTATGTACGTTACGTAGATTCTGTGAGTGTACACGGCTATATGCCTAAGTTATCGGAAATGAAATAATACACCCATGTATTTATATGTAAAGTAAGTTCTCCTAATGCAACCTATTTTTCAGCTACTTGTACTTATGTATTGAGCTCAAGTTTGGTAGGTACTCTTATGTAAGTTCGGTGACAGACAACGCAATTCATTCAAAAAGCAACTCGCACAGTATGTTATTGAAAATAAACTACTATTATAAATGTTGGTATTAGCATTCTAACGAATGAGTTGAGCGGGCAAGTACCTACCTAATATATTAGTGAACAAATGTACCTACATATTTACAAACTGTTAATTTTTCACCGACGAGCGGATCTTGTTATCTATTAATAATTTACAATACAATACAATACAAATACTCTTTATTGCACACCTCACACAAACAAAGCAGTTACATAGAGAAACAATACAATAACATGTAGGTAGAGGTAGACAACAGGCGGTCTTATCGCTGAAGAGCGATCTCTTCCAGACAACCTTTGGGTATCGGAGAAAGAGATAAAACTAGATTATGCAGTAGGTGGTGCAGAGATTATTATCAATCAAAAATCAAGAAATTATAAAAATAAACGTACATAAATACCTCTATATATAAACATACACACACAATCATACATATATACAAATAACACAAACACAAATATAATGATACATAAACAGTCAGCCAAAAATACAATCAGGGTTAGGGGAGAGACAAATAATGTTCTTTAAGAAGGGATTTGAGGTTGCCGATAGATTTTGCTTGTCTGATGTCAAGAGGGAGAGAGTTCCACAGTCGGATAGAATTAATAGTGAACGAACTATTGTAAAATTTGGTAGATGATGAAGGCACAGTTAATAGCAAATTGTTAGAACATCTAACAGAATTTAAAAAACTAAAACGTTCTTTGAGATAGCGGGGAGTTGCAGGTTTAAAAAGGATATTATACAGAAGCGAAATAATGTGAGAGTTACGGCGATAACGGATAGGGAGCCACTTGAGTTTAGAACGGAAACTAGAAACATGGTCATATTTGCGTAACCCAAATATGAACCGAATGCAGACATTTTGGAGACGCTCTAGCTTATTAAGTTGTTCCTCAGAAAGGTCGAGATAGGATACATCAGCATAATCAAGAATAGGAAGAAGTAACGTTTGAGCGAGCGCAATTTTAGTTGCAGTAGGTAGAAAATTACGAAGCCGCCTGAGAGACCCCACTGCAGCAAATATCTTCCTGCTCACTTCACTCACTTGAGGCACCCAGGACAAGGATCGATCCATAATGATCCCGAGATTTTTCACTTGCATCGAGTAAGCAATCTGAATCCCATCAAAAAGTATTGGAGGGAGATTTGCAAAATCAACTCTGGAAATCAGATTATTGCTACCAATAACAATGACTTGGGTCTTCGCTGGGTTCACAATCAGACCATATCGTTGACTCCATTTGAGAATGCGTACCAAGTCATCATTAGTTTTCACTATGGCACAAGGGAGATCACCGAGCACGGACTGTGTATAAATCTGAAGATCATCGGCATAAAGGTGATAATAAGAGGAAATATTGTGGGTGATGGAATTTATGAAAATAGAAAATAAGAGAGGAGATAGCACACCGCCCTGCGGAACGCCCACCTGTGTACTACACCAAGAAGTACAAAAGGAATCCACCTTTATTCTTTGCCGACGACCATTTAAATAGCTATGAAACCAGTCGATTACTGCAGGAGATATGTTAAGAGAGCGTAAAATAGCGAGCATAATGTCAAAATCGACAGTGTTGAAAGCATTGCTGAAATCCAACAGAGTTAAAATTGTAAGCTTTCTGTCATTCATCCCCAATCGAATGTCATCGGTGATCTTAACAAGGGCTGTGCTAGTACTATGTCCTGAACGGAAACCAGATTGAAACTGGTTTAAAAGATCATTTCTGTTCAAGAAGGAAGTTAATTGCTGATGCACTAGTCGTTCCAACACTTTGGATAGAAAAGGAAGAATGGAAATGGGACGATAATCGGAAAAGGAACTGGGACTTGACTTTTTAGGTAAGGGAATTATATCAGCATCCTTCCATTGAGAAGGAAACATGCCAGATGAAATTGAAAAATTTAGGATGCTGGTAATAATAGGAAGTAGTAGGTCAAGGAGAGGAATTATCATCTTACGACTAATGCAATCGACACCAACAGCATTTGAAGTGATGCTTAGTACGCTCTTCTTAACATCACTGTCAGTGAATTGACGAAAAGAAAAAGGAGAGAAATCAGAAGTTTGGGAAGTTGAAAGATAGTTTAGAGTATCTGCCTTAATAGGACCGCTAAAAGAGGTAGATGAAGAGAAATACTGATTGAGCTGATTGAAATTTGTGTTGATTGGATTGGAAGATTGCTGAGTTTTCCCAACTCCTAGAGATTTTAGAAATTTCCATACTTTGGCTGGATCTCCATTTTCTACAGAAGTATGTATATGGCGTCTCTGGGCATCACGACATGCTACAGCGATTCCGAATAGCATGATACCTAGATTTGTTTTTGTCGGAGTTATCAAGTTTATATTTAGATTTGGCTACATTCTTCCTTTCAATTATTTTTTTAATATCTGTAGTGAGCCAAGGAGCAGGCAGGTGCTTCACCTTTATAGCACGAATTGGAGCGTGAATGTCAAAGAGTTGTATGAGATAGGAGTTGAAGAGAGCAATTTGATCATTCACTGAACCAGCACCAGCGATGGCGCTCCAATCGATTTGAGACGCATCTTCCCGCAGCTTATCCACGTCTAACCGACTAAAATTGCGCTGCATAATAATTTTTGATTTGGACTTTGGTGGACGAATTTTATAAGACATATAAAGTAAGTCATGATAAGAAAAGGCGGCTGCAGAGTATTGACCAAATTTAGCTACATGAGAAGTCGAAGAAACCATAGCTAAATCAAGAAGAGATGGAACACAATTTGGAAATAGATGAGTTGAATTAGAAGGAAGGATGCTCAAGTTACAAGCGTCAACTAGAGACTTAAGGCGCTTAGCCCGGTGATCATCCTTGAGGAGACACGTATTAAAGTCACCCATGACAATGTGATGAGAAAAAGAAGGCATAAGATCTTCAAGGAGTTTTTCAAAAGAATCGAAATAATTTACTCGTAGAGAAGGCGAGTAAAAAACACCAAGAAGCAGTTTAGAGTGGGATAAGGTTAAATCTAGAAAAATATACTCTGCAGTGTCAGTGCCAGAAGATATGGGAGACAGATTAATGATCGAGTAGGGGATATAAGAACGCAGATAAATTGCAACTCCACCTCCACCTCTTCCAGAGCGATCATGACGAATTAAATTAAAGCCGGGTAAAGAGTACGAAGTTGAAGGTAGTAATTTATGTATTTTAATATAATTAGTAATGTACCTAAACTATTGTTCTCATGGAAGTGATGTAATATCTTATATGAGAATAAATGTCTTTAAACCTAAACCTAATGTATGTTATTGTTATGTATGGCACCGTCGAGGTGGTATGATGATGGAGACACAAGGTGGCCATAGGAACTAAACTACTCAATTTCTTCGGCTCGTTGGAACCCTCTCAAAGAGCACTGTCAAACCGCCATTAGAATGGGATCGGAGTTGACATTGCAGTTGTGCCATACAAATACGTCAAAGTTTATATGAACTGACAGCTATTCCAATCCAAAACTCATCGCAGTTGAGTAATAGTTGATGACTGTGCTAAAAAAGTACAGTCGGCAACAAAAGCTTACAAAAATTAACAGAAACTTATCAATTTTTGTTCGAAGGCGGGCATCATGAAGCGAGGCTGCGAGGCGTACACGGTCCGTCAGCCAGACGAAGCTATGGAGGTATTGAGAAGCATCGCTAGCGACGTGCAGGTACGGAATAGCATTCGTGTATTAGGGTTCCGTAGCCAATGTGGCAAAAACGGAACCCTTATAGTTTCTTCATGTCCGTCTGTCCGTATGTAACAGGCATTTTACTCGAAAACTATAAGGTGTATTTGAATAAAATTTTGAGGATAGGTGTATTTTGTTAGCCGCTACATAGTTTTGTAATTAAAATTTCTAAAAAAAATTTTTTAGGGGTGCACTCCATACATAAAATTAAAAGTCAACATTTTTTTTTTCATCCTGGGCCCACGTGTGGCACATGAATCGATAGGCCTTTTAAAATAAATATAAGGTTTCTCGGCAATTTTTTTTATTAAGTGAATACAGTCAGGGATAATCGGCCCGAAAGTCACTAAAATTCTGTCCCCCCCTCTAATTTTTGAACGGTGTATTTTAAAAATATGAAAAAAATTATGGACACAGGACTTATTAAGTTCATTCACCGAAAATTGTTTTGAACAAGATCGGATGAAAGGTTTTCGAGATATTGCTGGAAAACTGCCTTCCTCAAAGAAAAGGACGTAAGTGCCGTAAGATTTCTATGACGATACGACCTTTTTAATAGGCACGGAACCCTTCGTTTTGCGTGGTCTGACACGCACTTGGCCGGTTTTTTTATTCAATTAAAGATAGTTTTAGACTGTAGTAGTTTCAATATGTAGTATTGTTATTATGTTATTACTTAAAGTATGGAACTAAAACCTCTACGAACGTCATACTTAATGTATGGGAGCGTTTAACTTTGCAATTTTGGATATTACTAGATTTATTAAAAAAAAGGTTTTACTCATAGGGTTAGTTTAAAGGTTTTCGATATAGGTAAAGAGTGCCCCAAAAAGGGACACCCTATACAAGGTGTATTCAAACGGGGCAGTGAGGAAAAATCCAAAACTACAAGAGACACGGAAATTTGCTCTTAGAAGTGAGAACGATTTTAGAAACATAAAAACTGCATTAAAACATTTTCAAATTATTTACGCAATAATCGCCTGGGTGCAGTTAACAATTACATTACACTATTAATAAAAAGGGTATACAGAATGTAATCGTTAAGTGTAGCCGGCGATTGTTCCGTAAATATAACAGATATCAGAAAACTTTAAACTGACATCGAACGTACGTTACCCAAAAAGTAAATCACATCAATACATTTAAAAATATAAAAAACTAGAAGTATCCAAAATATTTACTTTAAACGTTCCCGTACATTTAGTACGACATTCGTCGAGAGGCTGTAATTTCCTTGCTGTAAAAGATAAAAATATTTAAGATTCACTATTTACACGATTAAATTATAATGAAGGAATAAAACTATCCTTTCATGAAATAAAAATATCTAATTTAATTTTTTTAAGGATAAATATTTTTTTTATTTACTGCAGCTGCTCGAAATGATGCCCTTGCAGTGTACACGATACATTGACGGGCCTTCTTCATTGTTTCTAAATGCACTTTTCCTACAATTTACGGCGTAGATAATTAAAGCAATGGCACGGCGTACACGATTCTTTAGCCCTTCTAAGTTGTGTATTCGCTCATTGTACACGTTATCTTTTATGAATCCCCAAAATAAAAATAAAACACTGGGAGTGAAGATACTAAATTTATGGGAACGTTTAAACTGAAAACTTTGGATATTTCTAGTTTTATTTTCAAAAAGTTATTCATGTGATTTGACACATTGGGTTACGTACTTTCGATATCAAGTTAAAGTTTTCTGATATCTGTTATATTTTCCGAATAATCGCCTAGCTACACTTAACGATTACACCCTGTATATGTTTTCAAACTTGATTGCGCTAATTCATATTGTTCCAGTGTCCATTGACCGTCGTCCCGTCATACGCAACCTACAATCTACCAACCGAGAACATACTCCAAGTTAATCTGCCAGCCTACCAAACGAACGCCTCTCTCGCCATCCAACTCGCCCACGCTTGGCTACGGCACGCGAAACGGAATGTAATTGTAAAAAAACAAAATTCAAAAAAAGAAAAAGTTGGCGGGAAGATTATGACATCTATGTCGATTGACGCCATCTTTACTGAGCACAGGAAAGATTTTGATAGCGATTTAATTCCTGTTGAGACTGTTGTTGGTTTGAAGGAGTGTTATTGGCCGGGGAGATATCAAAAGATAGATGCGGATTACGCAACTTTTTATTTAGACGGAGCACACACGGCGGAGTCTATGGATATATGTGCGGAATGGTTCGGAAATATTGCAAGGTAGTTGACACATTTTTTTTCTTTTTTCAGGGTACTGTCATTGACATGACATCAAACATCCATACATATTATTTATTCCTTAAAGCGTCTTCTAAAGGCATAAAAAGGAAAAATCTGTATGGGAGACGTACAAGTTCTAAACGAACGAAATGAAAGCTTATACTCGTATCAAATAATGTTAAAGTTGTAAAATAATATTTTACCTATTGCTTTCTACGTAGCCGTTGCAGAAAGGAGCTCAAACAAAGAGATTAGATTTGTCACAGGTATGTCGATACAACCAAGAACGTCTCAGATAGCAGGTTGTTGAAAATAAATACTTAAGTAGTGCTTTTTTAGGGTACCGTAGTAAATGGCATAAACGGAACCCTTATAGTTTCGTCGTGTCCGTCTGTCCGTATGTCAGGCATTTTACTCGAAAACTATAAGGTGTATTTGAATAAAAAATTGAGGATAGGTGTATTTTGTTAGCCGCTACATAGTTTTGTAATTAAATGACTAAAAAAATTTTTTTTAGGGGTGCACTTCTTTTTTTATTGTAAGCCCACGTTTGGCACATTAATCGATAGGCCTTTCAAAATAAATACAAGGTTTCTCAGCATTTTTTTGATTAAGTGAAATAATCGCCACGAAAGTCACTGAAATTGTGTCCCCCTCCTCTAATTTTTGAACGGTGTATTTTAAAATATGAGAAAAATCATGGACAGAGGGCTGATTAAATTCTTTCACCGAAAATTATTTTGAACAAGATCGGTTCAAAGGTTTTCGAGATATTGCTGAAAAACTGCCTTCCCTATAGAAAAGGACGTAAGTGCCGTAAGATTTCTGTGACGATACGACCTTTTTAATAGGCACGAAACCCTTCGTCGTGCGTGGTCCGACACGCACTTGGCCGGTTTTTATTAATACGTAGCCTATGAACACGAGACAAAAGAATCGTTTGGCAGCTTTAAATTTACATTTGGACAATAATACAAATGCATATTTTTTCTAATCTTTCAAGGTCCATTTTATGTCTTTAATTATATTTTTGGGGTTCCGGACCAAAAAGGTAAAAACGGAACCCTTATGGTGCGAGTCCATCCGTCTGTCTATCACAAAGTTAAATATCTCAGGAATTACTAATGCTATCAATTTGGAATAGACAAAGCTAATCCAGGTGTATGAAAAAAAATTTTTTTTTTCTCTTAAAAAGGACGGTTAAGAGGGGGTGGGAGGGGGGGGGGGGGGGATTTAAAGTCTAGTTAGTAAGCCAAGTGGCGTATCACATGAAAGAGCTTGAAATGCACATTCTAAAAAGTTTTTCTTTGTTTTCTAGTGGTAAAATTTAGATTTATAAAGGAAAATGTTGAAAAAAATACCATTCCCCTTCTTATCTCCGAACTTAACCAAGTTAAAAGCTCGAAAATAAATATATGTTTAATGTTATCGTAAATATTACCGGAAAAGTATAATGAGACCTCTATCTAGCATTTTTTTTTATTCTTCATAAATCATTTGTTAATTAAGTTTGTAATTTAATACTTCTATGTTTAAATATTTTCCTTCAAATTAGTATGAAAGTATTCTGAAAGTACCTTCTAGCAAATAAAAAAAGAATTATCGAAATTAATTCACTTGCTAAAGAATTACCGCTGAAAAACCAACATACAATACAGAGTTCCTTGGTCGCGCAAGTTAGTAACAAAATGCACCGGTAAATGGCGCTGTAGGTACTCAACTCATGACTTAACTACAATATGCGTTGTTAAGATTTTTCCAATATTAATGGGCGGAGTAAGACAGGTATGTTGTATGAAATTTTGTACGGAATCTTCGGTGCGCGAGTCAGACTCGCACTTGACCGGTTTTTATTTAATTTATACTATGTAATAAAAAAAAATGATGGTTTACTATCCATGTAGCAACACTACGTTATCAATTTTAACATGAGTCTACACCCCTATGGGTGCTGTCTGTGTATGTCTTCTGTAAGGTGGAGATACTTCCACAGTTGGGGTGCTCCAAATATGAGTGAGATGACGTTCCGCTGTGCGCTACCTCTCCTAAAACACATTCAATAAAGCGCATCATTGGAAGCCCTGGCGACCTTACGAGTACTCACTCACCACCAGGAACACAACGCCACATACCTACAGAGGGTTTGGGCGCATAACGTCCCACTCGCAAAACGCCCCATTCGCAAAAGGTCTTCTTTGTAAATGGTCTTTTATCTAAAATACCCCATTCGCAAAACGTCCCTTCTGAGAAAGCCCCTTTCGCTGAAAGTCCCTACTACATAACGCCCCTTTCGCAAAACGTCCCGTCTGCGAAATGACCCATTCGCAAAATGTCCCGTCTGGAAGAAGCTTGTTTAAGTAGAGACTAGGAGACTTCTCATGGAATAAGAGATGGCCAATAATAGAAATAATTTTGCGAATAGGTCATTTTGCAAAAGAGACGTGTTGCGAACGGGTCATTTAGAGAAAGAGACGTTTTGCGAACGGGACTTTATTTATGTTAAGGGACGTTTTGCGAACGGGACCTTTTGCAGAAGGGTCGTTTTGCATAAGGGACATTTAGGAAAGGGACATTTCGCGGAAGGGACATTCTGCGAGAGGGACATTAAGCGCCCTAACCCTACTGTAGTGGTGTTATTGTGGCTGCGGTCTTCTGTAAGGTGGAAGTACTTCCCCAGTTGGGCTCGGGAGGTCTGCTTCATGAATATTTTCAAACTACCTTCACGAATATGTATACCTGGAGCCGTAGCATGGTTGGCCTTGTCACGCGATAGGTGATAGGATAGAGCGTGCGTCACTGGCTGACACCGTTCGATAGAACGAGACGATGCTCTTATACTGTCACTTGTCGCGTGATAAGGCCAACCATGCTATGGCTCCTGTATACCGAACTGAAGAGTTTCTTCACGCACACGTGCTTTTGTTACGGAACTTATCCGTGTTGCGGCTCAAAGCATTAGTGTCATTTTGCGTACGGGGTAGAAACATACAATATTTCCTTAGGACTTTATATCTATTGTATATATCGTCGTCTAGTACCTATAACACAAGCCTTATTGAGCTTACTATAGGCCTAGTTCGATTTGTGTAAGAATGTCCCCTAATATTTATTTATTTATTAATAATGACAATTATTTTCTGTAACAAAAAAAAACGACAGCTTCAGGAAAAGGGGTGTATTTTTCATATGCATGATAAATTGAGACAAACACACATTTAATTATCCGCTATGAGCAATTTTAGTCAATTTTTTTTTAAATAAGGTACAAGTCTTTTGGGAGCATGCACACAAAAAAAACAGTTTTTTAGGAATAGGATTTATTCCTAAAATACATAATTTATTATTTTCCAAGAATTGATTCAAAAGCTGGATTGTCACTGAACAATCCAGGTATTCATATACCGTAAATTGATACAAACAAGCCTTCAGTTCACTTGATTGTCATTTGCGTATCACTGTTGTCCAGTAATCTGTCAATGTCTGTCAGCCAGGATATCAGCCTGTCAACGTAACCCCCATCATGCTTGTAACTCAACAGCAACAGCTGCATGTGCTGGGAAGCTGTTGGCTGCTCCAAGTTATACTCCAACTGCTTATTGCGTAATGAAAGCAGCTGCAAAACAATTATCGCGATAAGAGTCCACTGTACTGGCTTAAACATGATATTATTTGCACTTAGCTTAAAAGTATTTACAAGCAATTTTAACTCTGCACTGACAGAGAGTGTTGATAAACCAAGTGATCGCAGCAAGTCTGGCAAAACTTTGTTCAAATGCTGGCAGACGATTTTCCTTCGAAGCGCATTCTGGGCATTGTTGTCAACTAACGGTAACTTTGTTAAGTTTGAGTCTTCAGTACTGCCAGTTGACTCAGTTGGTGTTGGTTCTGGTACATCCATGTTGCCTTCAAAGTATGTTTTGACTTTTAATTGCATCCGTTTGCTTTCTTCCTGTAGAATTGAGTAGTCCGGCAATGGTTTCAATTCCCTCTTCACTTTAGAGTCTGCCTTCCGGTCTTCTAGCTCAAGCATGTTAAGTTTTTTGCATAATGCTTGGTATTGGTCATAGTTGTTGGAGTTGTAGAATATGCTTTGGCCATAGTTGTTCATGTATTCCTTTATGCATTCACCTTTGCCTGCAACCAGTTCTCTTACTTTTTCTTCTCCTAATAAAAACATCATGGTGTCTAAAGTGAACCATTCGGCCAAGCATTTTTCAACTTCAATTGTAATGGTACTTAGGTTTGGTTGCTTTTTCTGTTGAACCTTTTTAGTTTGAGATACTTGTGTTTTCAATTCCGGGGGCTTATTTGTGATTATAGGGTCTAATTTGCGTTCAGGCCTCTCTATAATCTCCCCCACAATGCTTAATGGATTTGGTCCAGCCTTAGGTTTTACATTTTCAGGCATTTTTTGATTTTCTTGAACAGGGTTTGTTGTTTCATTATGGTTGCTGGGGTTTGGCACACTATTTAGCATCTCGACATCGCCAGATTCAATCTCCGTTGATTTCTGTTTAGATTCATCATCATTCTCATTATCATCACCACCAATTTCATTCAAACTAGCTTCTGCAAAGTCATTTATAGATCTAAATGTGGGATGCTCAACTATTTTCACTTTCTCTATGATAGACACGTCTATCTCTTGTCCCAAGCTCCCTACAGAGTCTAAAGACAGCAAATTAATCTTTGGGATGATCTCATACTCTCTAAACCACAGAGGACTGGTCAGCATTTGTTTTTTCACATGCATTGCAGCATTATAACAGCAGTTACTGCAGAAGCTCTTCCTGCCAGTTATGTCGTAAACCTTGTTCGTTTTTACAGATATTCGGTACTTTTGTTTAGGTATGTCATTCTTGGAAATAGGTTTGTCGCATAAAGGGTAACCGCAAAAGTGTATGATCGATCTCTCTTCAACCACGTCCTCAAAGTGGCTCTGGTTGATTTCAGGGAGGCATTCTAAGAAATACGCTTCTGAAATGTTATTTTCTAACAAACTTTCCACAATACTTTGGGCTTTGGCGTTGCTTTCACGTTTTTTGAGGATCGCTTGCCGTATTTGCTCCCTTGTCATTTCCTCGATCTTGGTTGGTTTCTTTTTGGGTTTCACGGCCGGGGACTCCATAATAATGTTAAAACAACTAAAGGATTACTTATACTGTGTGATTTGAAGGTGTTTTTGATATTTTTCCTTTAAAATTGACGTCAATATGTATTTAATGTATTTTCACCAATCACGATGGTCTCATCGGTTTGACACATTTGACAGTTAGCGTCAGTTTAGAAATAGCATAAATTAATAATGATCATCTGATTGTTATGGTCGCACCACACTTGGGGTTGCGTGTTCGCGTTGCATCGTTGCTTCTCTTGCTTTTGCAGTAGGAAGGAAAAAGATGGAGCACGAATATTTGGGCGAAGACCGTCAAGTGTGGTGCCACCATTACGTCATACTTTGTCTTAAATTCTTTTGAATGCTTTCATACATATTTTAGTTCGCTTTGTCATGCAAAAAGTTGAATAGTACAAATTTAATTTTTGATGCTCATATATGTTGCGCTATTTATACATTTTGATCATCACTAACTTCATTACTAAACGTATAAAAGCGTTTACAAAGACAGTGATCAATTGATTCAAATGATGTTTCTTTGTGGATCAAAATGAATTTTATAAGGCCTCTCAAAGACTGGCCGCGAAGGTCAATAGTAAAGTTGTCAGTAGCTATCAAATTTACTATTGACCGCTACCGCAGGCCGCGCCAGTGTGTGAGAGGCCTTATAAAATTCATGCCTGCATTAAACTTGTTTTTGTTTGTTCACAGATCTGAAAACCGAGTCCTTATATTTAGCATAACTGGGGATCGTGACGCTGAAATCCTTCTGAAGCCTTTAAAAACTTTGAATTTCAGTGCAGTATATTTCGTTATACCCACTGCTTACAGTGATGTGACGAAGAAAAATGACAATTATTCCATAACTGAGCAGAAAGAGTTGATTGAAAGATGCCGCAGTTGTGCTGAGGTCTGGAAGATCAATTATGATGGTAGTTGTGAAGTACACACCAAGGAAAATGTCTCTGAAGCATTGATAAGTATTAAGCGTTCCTATACCTCAGATAAGAGTTCTGTACTTGTCACTGGTTCCCTTTATTTAGTTGGAGCGGCTCTGTCAATAATTGACCCTAGTTTAAGCAGAGATTGACATACATTATAAGCAATTTATTTACAATGGTATTGCGGAGGTTTTAATATTGTTAAGAAGAGACGATCAAACCGAACCACCCTGTAGATGGTGCGAAACGCGACTTTGTGTGGTGGTTCGGGCCATGTTCGATCGTCTGTTAGCACTTTAAAGTATCCACATCGATTGATGAGGCTTATTTAAAATACACATACATTTTGTAAAGAATGATGTAATAAATCAATTTATATTGTTGTTGTGTCGTTTCATTAAACCGTACCTGTCCTTCTGCTTCTAATTGCCTGTACAATGTTAATTTTAGTATATATAATAATAGAAATTGGTTACCATCTGTGTAAGTAGCAGAGAAGCTCAAGACATACACTCATGCATTTCTTTTTTCAAAAAGGTAACATTAGTTTCTGGACTATTCTCGGCGAAGGGGGTGAATATAATCACTTGTTCGGTTCGAAATTCTCTTAACTAGAATATGAAAGCTTAAATATTTGTATTTTGGTCGCATCACACTTGGGGTTGCGTGTTCGCGTTGCATCGTTGCCTCTCTTTCATTTGCCGTAGGAAGGAAAAAGATGCAACACGAATATTTGAGCAAATACCATGGACTTATTATTACTTATTATTATTAATAATAAGTCCATGGCAAATACTGCCAAGTGTGGTGCCACCATTATGGCCCCATTGAGGGATCAAGGTGAATCGATTCTTATTTCTGTTTAACTGGTTCTAGGTAGTTAGTGCGCTGAAAGAAACGAACCTCGTAAATGCTCTTTAAACGTCAGAGTGACGTTTGGCAGATTTCAAATTTATTCTTTCACGGTCCGGCCTTCCTTTCTCTACACGAATTTTAGTTGAAAAACTCACTTTCACCTTGTTACTGCGAATTAATTTATATCACGCGCCTCGCATTCACACCTTAGCTAGTGCTACAATTTCATAAAGAAGTTGCATAGCGTCGTTTAGGCAAAATAAGTTTTAAGGTATACTAGTAGTATATTGCAATTATATACTATTTATTTTCTATTTAGTTTATCGTACTGATAAGCATGTAGAGCCGTGATAACGAGTGTGCTGAGGGTAAACAGAAGATATTGAAGTTTCAATTGACAGTAACAGGTAGGAGTTTTAGAATATAAACTATAATAAAACGATTATTTTTATACATCCTTGAACTTGTCTTGCATTTATTTTTAAATCGCTGTGCGCTTCAGTTGTTTGGTAATAGTCCAAATATAGGCAATAGTTGAACTATGTATTCATTTGGAGCTCTTTAATTTATATAAGTACTTCTAATATATTTTTAACCCCCAACGCTAAAAGAGGGATGTGTGTGTCTGTGACATTGTTGCTCCTAAACGAATGGTCCGATTTTCATCGGTTTTTTTTGTCCGAAAGCTGACATGATGGAGATGTTTCAACACAAAAAAATTCAAAAGTATCTAGCTCTGAGGTTTATTTGTAAACATTCAGTTATAAAAAAAAACATCAACTTGGTACCATCAAGTTGATCTGATGATGGGGCCATAAGGTGAAAGCAATGGCTAATAGTAACACACAATAATAAACATGTGACAGCGGGCATTTTAGCTGGTGGATGCGCAGTTTTAAGCCTAAGAGCTATACAAAATAAATCATACAGAGACCTTTCCATTGTGACACAAGCTGGCAGTGGCGGCGCGTGAAAATTATTGCTGGGCAACCCAGATCAAAAGAGTTATAAAATGATAATATGATTGTATAATTATAATATGATTGTACTTTAATTTTATAGTGTCACATCTATGGATTCATTTAATAAAAGTGCTGTTTCTTAATAAGCAGTTGGTAGGAAAATACATATACTACATCAGGTGTGCCCGGATTTTATCGTGTACAGTCTTTAAGCTAATAAGCTCTTAATTATTTGTACTAGTCAATAAGAATGATATTATATTTTGCATGTGAATGACATATTCAATTGTTAGTTCTTTCTTGCCTGAAACACAGGGTATCCTAGCTCAGGCAAATGTTATTTGCCTCTAATAGTAAGCTTCTAGTCTTTAGTAAATACTGATGTACATTATGTTTTATCAATAAAAATATTATTTTTATTATATTACTGTGACATAATGTAACCTGATTAATGGATACAAGATAAAGTACTGTTACATTGCTGCTTTCGGCCGCGGCGGTTCACACAACAACTGATAAGCCATATCTTTGTAATCTATTACACTTGAGAGCATGCCACTACATATACACTTCAATATCTTGGGCCTCGGCGAAAGGTAAACACACCCAATCCTAAATTTAAGATTGGAACAATTGGAAGTCTCGCGAAGGGGGTTCCGAAACATTTAGATCAGCTCGATGTCAAATTGATGCCTGTTTTATGATCCTGACTTAACCGTTTCGTTACGGCAAGATCTACCCAGTATGCCGGGTTCAGTGAAATGATATCTGCTCCTCAGTCCTGTAGGTGACTTAACTTAATTAATTTAACAGAAATGATGCCCTAATCCAGGACATAGTGACTTAAAATTGAACAAGATTATACTCGTTTACCGGATCTGACAGATCATCGCACAAAACGAGTTAAATCGTCAACCGGATTAAAAGAGTTAAAGAACGTGATAAAATAATCTTATAATCTTTGTCAATATTAAATGAAAGATGAGGGTATTTATTTCTTATACTGATTGTGATTAGTGACTACTATACGTATACGACAACTTTCTGGAACACTGTTGAGGAATGTCCTCCCGTTCCTCTAGTAATGCACATTTCAGCTCACGACGCGTTGCATCGGATTACTCATTAGGCTAAGGTCTCCTTGCGTACACCTCATCGAAATTCGTCCACAGCATGCTCGATGGGTAACGCAGCCGTAGAGGTCCAAACCTAAGGGGTAATCACGCAACGTTTCGAACTGTCGTTTTTCAATACAAAAAGTGACATTTAGATCTACCTGACGCGCGTACAATGGGTTACGTGATTGACCTGCTAGTCATCATCCTCCTAGCGTTTTTCCCGGTAGTGCCCTAAACAAGCCCGGTGTCCGCTTTTGCACTTAATCTCATAATTTGGCGTAGGCATTAGTTTACGAAAGCGAGTGCCATCTTACCTTCCAACCCATAAGGAAAACTACATGGTTTCCTCACGATGCTTTACATCGAAAAAGCCAATGTTATTGTTAAATATCAAATCATATTTCATACATAAAGTTTACCAAAGCTAGTATTTACTATACATTAGTATATATCCACTGCACTTTCTAATAACAAGGTCTGATAATATATATTTTTATTTCTAGAACTGTTAGTAGAACGTGACATAGATTCGTTTTGTCGTCAAATATTAATGTCGGTAGTCATTAGGATATGGCGGAAATAAATCATTAATTTCTTTAGACTATACTAGAGAAATTAATAGTCCAGGCAATGAACTGACAACTTGTATGGAAAAAAAGTCAAATTTGGAAATAATTTATAATAGCTAATTTTTTTAATGTAACGGATATATTATCAATTAAATAGTTACCTAGACACAAAATAAAAAAAATTAGCTCCTAAAAAGTCTGGATAAATCTATATAATTACTTCCGGGTGGAAAGTTTGTTGGATTCTTGAATAAAGCATCTTAGAATAACGTTTTAGAATGAAAGAAACAAAAAAAAACGCTATTTATAAATTAATGTTTTTCGAAACCATATTTTGCTTGGAGTATAATGTTTTATTTACGCTATATTGTAATGACGTGTCAATTGAGTCATCTTAGTGTTTTGTTAAAAGTTGTCATGTTTTGTAGACCGTGCGGGCCCCATTGTTCAATGTTATTACTAGCTAGGGTTGTCCACGACCGTGTACACTCAGAATAGGTCTACACTGTCTGCAGTCTTCTCTCCTGTCGTAAAAGGCGACTAAAGGGGGTCGGTCATTGGGGTCACCAATGCTCTTTGCGGTGCAGGTCACAGTGTTAGTACCCAAGGGCTATGTCCCAGCACGAGCCTGTATATCCAGTGCGCTCTGGGGCTCGAGTGCGTTCAACCTAAGGTCCTAGAGTCCTCCTAGTGCCATAGCTGAGATGGTTGGTGGCTGTCGTGGCGATTTTAGTGGCTAGAAATACGAATAATAAGAATGCCCTTCTCGTTAAAGGGTCTGCTAGACGGTCGCCAACAAGCCCCTCCGACCGAGCGACCTTGGTCGGCACCGACCGTGTAGACAGTTGTTTGCAGCAAAATTTCATACTACAATGGTCGGTTCCGACCAAGGTCGCTCGGTCGGAGGGGCTTGTTGGCGACCTTTTAGCAGATTCTTAATTCCGCGTCTATTCTTGTTTTTGCTTGATCTTATTTTCTGCTATTAGTAAAATAAATTTATAAATTCATCCCGTATCAAATTTACCTATCGCTGTTTCTTCCTCTTGCATTTTTCTCACTTAATATGCTTCCTCTTATCTCCTCCTATTATGCTATTATTTTGAATGTATTCGTTAATTTATTAAAACACGTTGAGTCTTCGTATAATAAATGCAATGTCGACAGGTTTAGTTTAGTTAGGTCTGCAGTGGCCCGAAAGGCAAACGGACAAAGAAGACTCCGTGGGGGAACACTCACATAAACTCCTTCCTCCGAAGCAGGCTACATAGTTCGTAGGTTTTTTCCGCGAGGAAGCAAACTAGCTCAATACTATATCCGTCTCTTTCTAATTAGAACACGCAGGCCGCATTTAGGCATAGTGTGACATGTGAGACATGTCGTGCGAGATGTCTGGCGACTAGGGCGTTACACGTCTCCCCCGCCAGCCATAGTCGCCTGACAGCTCGCTCGTCGTGTCGATGTCGAAAGAGATGGGTGCTTTTAACACATTCACTGTCAAGAATCGCTACGCGCTACGTGCGTCCTGATCCCGTAGTTTTCCCGCTAACTAGCGGAAAGCGGCTACGGCGTAGGCACCCGCTAGGCGGTTTCCTGGCATAGAATGTGTTAATTCGCGCGCGGTTGCAAACAGACGCTGTATACGAGTATCTCATCTTACTCCATGGATCTTGAGTTGCGACGTTGACGTACCTATTATCTAACCAATTTGATCATAAGACTCGATCTTTGACCCGACCCTAGACTAGTTAAACATTATGATACTCGTATAATGCTCCAGTTGAGCCATTGTTGTCGCTCCCGCAACTCATCTCATGACGTCATCCGCCTCCGCCGACATCTCATGTCCTCTATTATAGATATTGTACTTCTTGCATTTTCACGCAGGCGAATTGCCCAAATTGGACTACTACAACATCATTATAGTAGGAACGCGCCGACTCGCCTTGTTGTGCTTTCCAAGAAGTTGTTACCACACTCACTGCACACACACCTGCATGTGCGTGACTGACACACACACAGCTGTTTTTAACGTGATAACGTCTTATAAATCGATGAACGCCGGCTGCACGAAAAAGTGTGACTCATTGTCCTGTTCCGTTGACTGACATATCAACGCACAGCCCAAACCGCTGGTTCTAAAGATTCCAAATTTAGCACGTCGATTCCTTATAAGATCTCTAGAGGTGCACTAAGAGAGGATTTTTCAAAATTCACCCTCTAAAGGGATGAAATGGGGGTCCAAAGTTTGTATGGGGAAACAAGATTAGATCGAATATTTTATTAGAAACTTCACAAGAGTACGACCACAGTACGACAAATGAGTAAATACTTACGTGTTATTCAATTTTTCGTCACTGTTTTCTTATTACGTTATCACGTAAAATTATCGTCCGTAAACCGACTTTACAGACAACCATTTTTAGGGTTCCGGACCAAAAAGGTAAAAATGGAACCCTTATGGTGCAACTCTATCTGTCTGTCTGTCTATCACAAAGTTAAATATATCAGGAACTACTAATGATATCAATTTAAAATATGGAATAGTTGTAAATAAAGCCATGTGGATGGAAAATTATTTAATCACAAAATGTTGAGCTCGTTATAAAATCTCATAAAAAAAGTGACTAGACATCTTCTTTCCGTGGACCCATCAAGTGGTTCAGGCATGCGGCTGTCAAACGGCGGTCGTGGGTAGGAATCCCGGCTCGTACCAATGAGTCTTTCGGAACTTATGTGCAGAATATCATTTGACATTTACCGTTAGCATCGTGAGGAAAATCTGTCCCCACCCGCACAGGGCCAGCGTGGGGACTACTGTCCGTTCCCTCTGATCTATGGGAGGAGGCCTGTGCCCAACAGTGAGACACGTCCCTGTAAAATAGGCTGATTTATTATATTTCTTATATATTATAATATAACTCTTTATTGTTCAACATAAGCATACTATACAGGAGACAATATGACAGAGTATGTAACAAAAATTGTTACAACATGGTCTTTTCATTTTCTTAGAAGGGACCATCTTAAAAAGGGGGTTGTAAATGAGAAAAAAAGACCGGCTTTGGTCGATTTAAACCCATGAAGTAGCAGTTTTAAAAAGGGACCCAGGAGTACGTCTCGTCAATGCCTAGTGACAGAAAAAGTTGATTCACCCAATTACTGTAGGTCCATGTTTGTCCACAGAAACAGCCGGCAAGATGCACATGTGGATGTGGTTCGGCTACGACCTCGGGCCGTTTTTGTTCGACGGACTGGACATCACCACCCGCTGGGCGTTCGCGATCACATGGATCGTGCTGTTTATTGTGGCTCTGCTCTTCGAGGCCTCCAAGGTACGTTCATGCATACTAGGGGCATTCCAGTAGAGTCTCGTTTACGTGTAGAGTCCACTACGATCTCGGGCCGTTTTTGTTCGACGGGCTGGACATCACCACCCGCTGGCCGTTCGGGATCACATGGATCGTGCTGTTTATTGTGGCTCTGCTCTTCGAGGCCTCCAAGGTACGTCCATGCATACTAGGGGCATTCCAGTAGAATCTCGCTTACGTGTCGCGGCCACTACCACCTCGGGCCGTTTTTGTTCGACGGGCTGGACATCACCACCCGCTGGGCGTTCGGGATCACATGGATCGTGCTGTTTATTGTGGCTCTGCTCTTCGAGGCCTCCAAGGTACGTCCATGCATACTAGGGGCATTCCAGTAGAATCTCGCTTACGTGTCGCGGCCACTACCACCTCGGGCCGTTTTTGTTCGACGGGCTGGACATCACCACCCGCTGGGCGTTCGGGATCACATGGATCGTGCTGTTCATTGTGGCTCTGCTTATTTTTTTTTTATTATTTATACAAACATTTGTTCCTCTCCAAAAACTGGTTCGAATGGTATCGTAAAAAAATGTAGGACACATGCCTATTCAACGTCGGATCTTCAACTTCAACGTTCATTTATTTGGATGCATCCATTCGTTGCAGAGACAAATGGCGCGCTAGTGAATGTCGAAACAACATACCTACGTTACCACGGCCAAGTGACAACTAAGTGGCGCGCCCGTGAATGTAGTCAAAATATTACGTCCATCCATTTGTCGCAAATACCTACAAACGGCGTGGCGCGGCGCTTAGGTGAATGGCTAGTTTTACGAGAATTGTATGGCAGCTACCTTAATAAAATGTATTAATTATCGATAAAATACTGTGAGTTTATTAGTCTCGTCATGAAATATTATCAGACCAACATTCGGCATTTTCAGACGTAGGTATTAAATCAAAAGCGTTACGTATACAATGTTCTCGCTGAATGCCTCTATTCTTATTAGGCTAATTGAAAATATAAAGTAGACTAAAATCTATTATTTATGATGAGAATCTAATTCAAACGTCCTATAAATAACATTTCTTGTATTACCTGATGATGATAAGTTTAATTCCGCAGGTGTACCTAGCGAGGGTCCAGCGGAACGCTCAGAAGAAGCTGTATCCCTTCAGATCTGATGAGAGACGGAATCTACTGTGTAGGTAAGTGAACATTTTCAATCGACCAACTACCCCTTTATTCTGGACTGACAGAAGGCAAGCGTCCCGCCCGGTTGGTGAAGCTAGGGCGGGTATGACGTACTCACGGGAACCGCCCGGACTACCGTCTAAAACCCCACGGTGTTCCATCTAGACACCATTACGCCGGGTTACGGGCACGCTGAAGCACTCTTCCGCGACCCGGGGACTAGTAGAAGGCCTGTCCCTCGACTAAACTCAGCCCTGTCGCACCTCCGAGGTGCAATTCACCCGAATGCAGTTGATAGTGACACTTATGGTACAGCGGCCGAAGTCTTACCACGGCGATGATACGCAAATGTGACAACCCTAACTAAACAAAGGAGCACATTATGTGTTAGTACCGGGATGCCTATGAGTTTAGTCAGAGGGTCTTCTGTTCGCAAGTACTATTGATTATTCTATGCTGGTAGTCCCCACGCACGGCTCCTCCCAGATGTAAGCCAGGCGCTGACTACTAAGGGAGATCGGATATCGAGCGGCGGCAGGCGATGTCGCATGAGACGAGGATACTGCGTTCCACGCGTCGCGCGACTTATCGAGCAAAGTCCGGCAACTTTGCGTCAAGTCGACATTTGTCCCGCCAAGTAACATTTTCTAACATCTTCTATGAAGTCACGTCTTTAGCGACGTAGCGACCAGTCTATATCTCATTCCATGTAACATTAGAATATTAACGGACAGATTCGTCGACGTTTCTTCGTTTATCTAAGATATCAAAGGGGCATATAATACTGGTTTTACTTTTTTTTTCGGTTATTAAGTGCTTTTCAAACATAAGAATACCAATGTTTTTGCGTTTCAAAATGGTTTTCGCTTGAAATTGCATGAAATCGCGCGAGTTTACTCTGTCAGATTTTTTTAATAACTATGTCACCATAGAAAAAAGTCAGAAGAAGTAAATTTTGGCGACCATGAGCGTCTCAACATTACGATTTTTTTAAATTTGTTGTCCTGAAATCGTTTCTTTCAATATTGCCACAGTGTACCGTGTCGTATAAAACGTTTCGTGATAAATTTGTCGTCCCTTCGCTTGATATTTGCATTAAAAGAATATAAGGTTTGCCTCCAAAAAACAGTTAGCTCAGTAATAAAATGTATACGAGTGGATTGCAAAAAAATTGTACATAGCAATTGCCGTCACGAAACTGTAAAAAATTAAAGCATAGATTAGATTAAAGCTCTTAACTATGTACAATTTTTTTGCAATCCACTCATACCTTCCAGTTGCCCACCCTGTATGTACAGTCGATGTCAAAGAGATTTATAGATTTTTATCTTTATCACAAAGGTGCAAAACCATAAACATACGAGTATAGCGACTCGCGGCCTACGCAAGCGAGTTGCTCAAAATGATCTATGATAAAGTCGTGTGTGGATCATTTTGATATATTCGTACGCGTAGTTACTTCTGCTGCCAACTGTCCATCCTCCTAGCGTTATTCCCGGTTGTGCCCTAAAGTAGCCCGGGTTCTGCTTCTGGCACCTACTCGTAATCCCAAGATTTGGCACAGGCACGAAAGCGACGACCATCTGACCTTCCAACCCAGAGGGAAAACTAGACCTTACCGCACGGCGAATGACACCCTTTACTAAAAAACCGGACAAGTTCGAGTTCAACTCGCGTGGTGAGGGTTCCGTATATAATCTAAATTTTATAAGTGTTTTTGAATACTCAAACTTCTTATAAGTTTTCCTGTAATCTTTAGGCAAGGAACTATTTTCCATATTTTTTTCAGAATTTTAATCTTAGTAGTTTCGGAGATAAGGAGGGAGGAATGGTCAATTCTCGTCTTTTTTCCTAAATTACTTCAAATCTGTTTTTGGTAAAATTATAAAAAAAAAATATCTGACATGCTTACAACAACCCCTTCCATTTGATATGTCACACGATACAGTTTGCGAAACTTTTTTTTTAAATTTTCCAATTTACCTCCCAAAAGTTGCCCCCATGTTCAGAATTCATTAATTTACTTTACGCGTCCATCTTTGGGTCACCAATTTACATATGTGTACCAAATTTAAACTCAATCGGTCCAGTAGTTTCGGAGCAAATCGGCTGTGACAGACGGACAGACAGACAACCGAGTGATCCTATAAGGGTTCCGTTTTTTTCCTTTTGAGGTATCGGAACTCTAAAAACAACAGAATAGGCGATATCTTGTATACTCCGAATAGAGACACGAGACGTTGGCCCCGAGGGGCGACGGCGCCTCGCCCCCTTAGAATTAAATAGTACCTATTAGATAAGTGCAACGTTCGAAACCTACTAATATTCTAACCACATCTTAATGTATCATTCTGTGACTCAACACCTTGAGCTTACACAGATCTTTTTAGACATAAGTTAGCTGACACAGTTCTGCGGGAACCCAAAGATGTAGCACACTAATAGGCAATAATGTATTCTCATTCTCATTCATTCCTCGCGATGTTCTCCTTCACCGAAAAGCCACTGTTAAATATCAGATAATATTTCATACATAAGGTTTTGAAAAAACCCAGTGGTGTCAGCCGGGGTTCAAACCCACGACCTGCAGATTGAAAGTCCCGTGCCTCACCGGTCGGCTACAGTCGCTATTCAGCTGCCAACTGTATGGCTACATCATACGTCAATTTTGTTTAAAATCCGAAGACAATGGGCATACAACTAAACAATTGCGTCTATTTTAAAACATTAACATCATTGTGTAATCTATTTATTCCTTACTTCCACGCCAAAACAGCCCAAGTTATTTTTATTTCAATACGCAATTTTACTCTTATCCGCTATACTTTTACGGCTTAGAATGGCGCCAACGACGTTTAGCTACGTGTCCAGTTGCGGTATGAAAAAAATACAATTGAACCTTCACGGCATTGAAATAAAATCGATATGTGATCAACTTAATTACAAGAAGGAATATCAATTGGGAATGATCAAAATTTTAGAAATGCCTGATTATTTTTTTGGTTATAGGAATAACCTTCCTTAGCACCGGAAAAAATTTTCAGATTTAGCAGCTGCGTCAATTATTTTTGAAAAATATAAACAGTTTCCTTGCGTACGTGTATTAGTTAAGGGGCATCCATGCATATACAAGGTGTATTCCTTCATTTCCGATTACTCATGCATTGCATTGTGTGTATGTTAGTCTAGGTATTTGTAACTATGGGCCTTAGTAGCCTGAAATAAATGGTTATTGTTATTATATAGCCGGGTACACTTACAGAATCGACGTAGCTTACTTAGTTTTCAAAAGTAATAAATAAAATTGCCGTTTTTTATACAAAATAATGAATTATACGTATTACCAACTATTAATGTACAAGGACCTTAAGAGTTAACTAAGAGTTAGTTTCAAGCAATGATGTAATATAAAAAAGAGGTAGATATGTTATAAGAGCTCCAAAAATGGCACACTGAAATTGTGTCAATTGGCACCAACTTGCCTCGGTTTCAAGCCGTCAATGGAAACGTTAGCTGTCAGATTTGGTGGCCATTTTTAAACACGGAATTTCGTATAGACAACATATCTACCTCTTTTTATATTACATCATTGGTTTCAAGTATATTCGAATGACATGCACGTCAAGAAAACACACGGCCATGACAGATATACGCGACGATTTGGTGCAGTGGTTGTCGTCTTGCTGATTGAGTTAGCGAACCCGGGTTCAAGCCTTTACACTGCGACATAATAATTCGCGAAAATTATTTCTTGATTATTTTCGATATAGTACGAATTGGGATACTAGTGTCTTAGAGAAGTTTACTTCGCTTTATCTCAGGAATGCTCCTCGAAAGGATCGGAATAGATTGTTTTCAACACAAGCCTTATTTGAGGCTACTAATGGGGCTAGTTCGATTTGTCTAAGACTGACCCCTAATATTTTTTTTTATCGCACAAAATCATAGAAGATGAGACGCCATTTATGCGGATTAAGAACATATCAAAAATTAATCTCTGTATGACCCATATAAACAACTATTTAAGTTTAAAAGGAATAGGGTCTTTAAAAATCCCTTAATTAACTTGTTTCCTTAACTATTTACCGACGGAAGTACAATTAAAGTCTCAACCGTCTTTATCGCTAAACGTTCCGATATTCAAATGAGTTCTTTTATATTCCGTCACAAATTGAAATGGTTCATTAGTGCAAATTTATTTGTGTGCGCATTCATTTGATTGTGTTATCAAACTTATCAATTCGGTGCCAAGTCAGGGCTACACGGTAGGTAGGTATACTGGATGATTTCGGGGTCATGATTCGGAATGCCCAAAAACGAATAAGATGCTTAACTTGTACTGAACAACATTTCCTATGAGACCAATTACAAATTAGCAAAAAAACCCGGAGTTCAACTCGCGTGGTGAGGGTTCTGTAAAATATTGAGAATTTTCACGTTACTTTGAATACTCAAACTTCTTATAGGTTTTCCTGTAATCTTAAGGCAAGGAACTATTTTCCATATTTTTTTCAGAATTTTAAGCCTAGTAGTTTCGGAGATACGGGGGTGAA
The DNA here is from genome assembly GCA_932294315.1 of Epinotia nisella. Lineage (NCBI taxonomy): Eukaryota > Metazoa > Arthropoda > Insecta > Lepidoptera > Tortricidae > Epinotia > Epinotia nisella. Next base: position 41,644,853 of record OW028673.1, read on the forward strand.
TGGTCAATTTTCGTCTTTTTTCCTAAATTACTTCAAATCTATTTTTGCTAAAATTATTTAAAAAAAACTGAGATGCTTAAAACAACCCCTTTCATTTGATATGTCACACAATACAGTTTGCGAAACTTTTTATTTTAACTTTCCAGTTTACCCCCCAAATTTGGCCCCCTTGATCTAAATTCATTAATTTACTTTACGCTTCCATCTTTGGGTCACCAATTTACATATGTGTAACAAATTTAAACTCAATCGGACCAGTAGTTTCGGAGCAAATCGGCTGTGACTAGACGGACAGACAGACGCACGAGTGATCCTATAAGGGTTCCTTATTTTCCTTTTGAGAAACGGGACCCTAAAAACAGCTATTCCATATACATTAACTTTCAATTAACTCACAGTTAACTTTCAATTGGCTCTTATCTTTTTGCCATTTCGTGGTTGGTAAAATATATAATTTATTATGTTTTTTTTTTTTATATTACGAAAAATTCTTAAATTTTCGTATAACGTTGTTAAAGTTAAAACTTGAAATATGTTCGTTTTTAATTGATTACGATGACATTACAATCGATTATTTTATTAAGATCTGTATTCAATTGGCACATCGCGTAATTGCCACATGTGCCTATGAATAAATTAAAAAGTAGCTTGAACAGAAAAGTAGCATTTTGATCCCTATCGTCGTAGAACTAATTATACTTTTCCGAATGAAAGGTGTGAAAAATTTATGTGTAGTATGTAAATACATGGTTTTTAAATAGTGTAGGTACCTAACTGTGACGTCATGACTTCAATGTCAATTATTTAGATGAAACGATTCGGCTGCGCCAGCGAGCAATTCTTTGGGTATTTATGTTCACTGGATGCGGAGGGCGCAGGACCGGTCATTATGGCACTCTTGGGAGAGGCCTATGTCCAGCAGTGGACGCCTTTCGGCTGATATGATGATGAATAATAACAACACGTGTATTGTCTGGTTCCAGGGACGCCCCAGGGTCGTTAGAGCCTGGCACCAGCCGCAACGCCAGCTCTGGACAGGTTGGCAGATGGGGCTCCCTTAGAACCAGGTAATCCAAATGAAACAAAACATGACTCTTCAGTCTGGTTAAATGTCAAAGTCACAGTTATTTAGATTTAGATTACAAAGAACGTAAGCAAGTCCTCTACTTACTAGATACTATACCTAGGTTAATAGATTAGAGACTCTAAATATATTAACCTAGGTATGTCCTTCCCAAACGTCCATTCTATCCTCCTAGACCCCGCGTACAAAATTTTGTACAAATTTCAAAATTAACTTTTAAGATAAGATATATTTGTTGTCAAAACTGTGTACATTGTGATAACATGTTATAAAATAATTTGTATCAACAGCTTGCCCATTTCGGACGTACAAAATAATGATAGGATAAAATTTGAATTCAATAAAAATGGATATATAACAATAGGCATTCATAATATTACACGAAATATTCATTTAAGTCATAGAAACATTTGCATAACATTTGACGACCGTTTAGCCTAGTGGGTAGTGACGCTGCCTACGAAGCTGAAGGTCCTGGGTTCGAATCCCAGTAAGGGCAAATATTTGTGTGAGCATGAATATTTGTTTCTGAGTCTTGGATGTCTTCTATGTATTTAAGTATTTATGTCTATTAAATATATCGTCGTCTAGTATCCATAACACAAGCCTTATTGAGCTTACTATGGGACTAGTTCGACTTGTGTAAGATTGTCCACTAATATTTATTTATATTATTATTATTTATTATTTATAACAGCCAGTCCAGAAGTCTGGGTTATGTGGTATTTCTATCCACTAAAAACTCCACGTCAGCCGCCATTGCGCTAAGTAATTCGGAGGACTCTAGGATCTCAGGTTGAACGCACTAGAGCCCTTATCGCGCTTTGCTCCAGCGGACTCGTTCTGGGCATCTTCGTCGCCGTCTGGGGTACATGACCAATTAAGTGCTGTGGCCCCCGCCACAAAAACTACTGGTGACCCCGTTGGCCCCCTTAAGTTGCCTTTTACCACAGGCAGGGGAGGCGTGAGACCTATTCTTGCCCGAGTCTACACGATACCTAGGTGTTGTTCACAGAACACTAAATACTATAGAAAGGCGATGTGGGCGTAGCACGCGCGCCACTACTTTAAGCATGCGCGCCAACGTCACCTGGAGCCGTAGCATGGTTGGCCTTATCACGCGACAAGTGACAAGATAAGAGCGTCGTCTCGTTCTATCGAACGGTGTCAGCCAGTGACGCACGCTCTATCCTATCACCTATTGCGTGACAAGGCCAACCATGCTACGGCTCCTGATCGCCGTGCAGTCGCTCGCAAAGTTGTAGGCGACGTGGAGGGGATGAGGAGGCGACACCGGGCCCGATAGAAACCGCGCTTGATACCCCTTCTATGGTATTTAGTGTTCTGCGGTGTAGTTATTGTAACTTTACTTTTGCAGTAAGTACAATATGTTTCAGAATGCTACTGAACGCGCACCAGTCGTTCGTGTTCGTGCTCCACAACACGGTCGGGTACCTGCTGATGCTGTGCGTGATGGTGTATAACGCGGAGCTGCTGCTGGCTGTCGTGCTCGGCATGATGACCGGTGAGTCACCTCTTAACCATCTTATCTTATCTAAGGCTTGTTCACGGAAAAGGGTAGCCACCGTTGTATAATTCAGGTTTTCAATATTAAATGATATTTTTTACTGAATTAAATTAAAAAGGAGGCCTCTTCACCTATCGTTTTGAGTGGCGTTATGGGTATTTATATCAGCTGCTATCCATTTTTGGGCTAACTTTCGAAATCTCTGGATTGTAGTCTTGGATTTTGTAATTTTCACGTTTGGGTCATAGAGGTTCTTTTTTTTCCATTACTCAAATAGATTATCGATGCTACATTAGACATTAGTCCCGCGAATATCTTTCCAGACTTTTAATTACCGTATGCACGTCTTAAATTGTTTTTAATAATTCCAGAAGTAGACACATTTCTATGCAATCATTTTAGCTTCAAGCCTTAACTGGCATTATGTAGGATTTCACAAATTTTAAGGAAAAATGGATGGATTTTAATCATAAAAAAGAATACTCACTTGGCTATCTAAATGCGGTTTGAACTGGTTATCAATTCGTCGGAGAATTTTATGTATGTTCCCCGATTACTCGAAGACACCTGGATCGATTTGGATGTTTTTATTTTATTTGAAAGGGTATCCCCATGGTCATCAGGTCAGGATCTGTTGATGGGATCCTGGAGAAATTGAGGGAACTCTTCATATTTTATAGGCCAACTAGAAGCAATTTGGGTACTGATTTGAAGTCGGTTAAAACTTAAAACTTTGTTTTTAAAGTTAATTATCATCTCCAGGATATTTCCTGTTCGGTGCCAAGCTGACGAGACTGCAGATGCAGTGCTTCCGTACGAAACGCGTCGTGATATGCACCCCGGAGTGTGATGACACTGGTATGTAACATCCATTATGCTATAGTAGGGGAATCAACGCGCCGAAGGGGTCAAATCTCTAACTCGCACTCGACAGGGACTCGCCAGTCATGATTTGTGACTCCGTCTGTCCGTTGATACTTTCTATCCCGCACTAGACTAACTAACTGAGGCCCCTGTCATCCCCAATCCTTGTCTACCTATCATCATCCTCCCAGCGTTTCCCCGGTTGTGAATTTCACGGGTAAACACCCCGAGGTCTGCTTTGGCACCTAATTCCAAGATTTGAAGTATGCTGCCATCTGATTTTCCAAATATAACTTGTTGGGATTAGACCGGTTTCATCACGATGTTTTTCACCGTAAAGCTACTGTTTAATAGCCTGACCAGCGCAAGGACCGGAAAACCCCTTTTCAGGCCTAAGCCTATCGATTTGGTAACCCTATCAATTTGGTAACCTTAACATAAGGTAACCTTACTGATAGGGTAGGTAACCCTAATGTTATGGTAAGCATATCGGATGTGGTAACCATAAGTTAACCCTGGAGATAGGGTTTTTTAGAGTTAACTTATTACCTTATGGTTACCACATCGGATATGCTTACCTTAACAATAAGGTCACCTTATCATAAAGTTACCATTATGGATAGGGTTTTAAAAACAACTTCTAAAAGTAGCCTATGGAAAACCCTGATTAGGGTAACCGGCTCCGATCCCTGGACCAGCGAGTAGTGTCACAACAACAAATTCGTTAAATTTGAAATAACTTATTAATAGCAGCGTAAAAGGTACTTAAAATAAGTTTGTTGGCTATCATCATCCTTGTAGCGTTTTCCCGGTTTAGCGCAGGCACTAGTTTCACGAAAGCGAATACCGTCTGACCTCCCAACTAGGAAAACTAGACCTTGTTATAATTAGACCGGTTTCCTCGCGATGTTTTCCACTGAAGTCACTGTCACATCAAATGATATTTCGTAAATACATAAGTTCCTTGCCTACCTATATCCTAAGCTCTCTCCCGCCCAAGACCGGTGCAACAGGACCAAGTGCACGTGGGAGGAGTGCGACGGCAAACTGTGCAAGATAATGGACGGAGTTGAGATGCAGACGCACAACACCAATCTAACCAAGTTAGAGTCACTACTAGTTTTAGTATCAATTTAGTTTAGGCAGATATCATTTACTTAACTATGCTTCATTTATTTTTGAAGCTAACTGATGCGCACGCATGCGGTGTGGTTCTCGGCCTTTAATCTGAGTTATTAAGGTGTTTTGCGTGGCATCAGTTAGCTTCGTTCTTCGTATCTATATACCGCCGATACGTCACTAGTGGACTTATTACCATTGATTTAGTTTAAACGAAGGACTGGAAAACCCCTTATCAGGCTTAAGCCTATCGATTTGGTAATCCTATCAATTTGGTAACCTTTGAAGGTAACCTTGCTAATAGGGTAACCCTATTGTTATGGTAAGCATATCGGATGTGGTAACCATAAGGTAACCATAAGTTAACCCTATTGAGATAGTTTTTTTTAGAGTTAACTTACGGTTACCTTATGGTTACCGCATCCGATATGCTTACCATAACAATAGGGTTACCCTATTAGTAAGGTTACCTTATCATAAGGTTACTATTATGGATAAGGTTTTAAAAACAGCTTCTAAAATTAGCCTATGGAAAACCCTGATTAAGGTAACCGGTTCCGGTCCCTGGTATAAACTTTAGACCACAGGGTTTGGGTCGAAATTTTTGTAACTAATTGATGCACAACACCATCTTACCAAGTCAGATACGTCACTAGAAAACTTAGTATAATTTTAGTTGAGGCACAAAATCACTTTCGTAACTAGGGGTCGATATTATTAAATAGATCCATTTGTTCAAACACTCATTTAACAACATAGCCTCGGCTATTCTCCGGACCTATGTCTACGTATAATTGCCAGGTCACCATACGACTTGTCAAAAATACGGTAATTAGGTTCAGAGCATGGTCGGCACAGTGTGAAATTTAATTCGTGATACAAGTCAGCAAATTGTGAATCTATCCATGATTCTGTACAACTTTTACTATGAGATCAACTTTGAATTATGCAAGAAATGTGCCATGTCGAAATAGTTGAATTTTTTTGGCATAACACAATGTTGGTCCAATAGTAAAAGTTGCTCAGAATCATAGATATATTCCCATTTTGCTATTTTGTAATTTGTATCACGAATTTAATTTCACCCTATATAGATACCAGCCTACATAGCTAGCATGATCGCGTTTATGTCGGACATAAAGCGTTCGTTCCTCTCGCACTTCCCTGCTAGTAACTTACGGGGAAGGGACGAATGCTTTATGCCTGACATCGCGATCATGCTAGATTAGAGCAGTAGCAAAACGCACGATGGGCAATAGCAATAACAGCTATAGTCGTAGAATAAAATACTTTAGTATCACTTTCGAGCCTTGTTAATAAAAGAAAGCCACGTAGAAACGACGCTTAATAGGCACATATAGACTCATGCTAAAATTGATAACGCAGTGTTGCTAAATGGATAGTAAACCAACACATTATTGTGATAAAGTATATAAAAAAAAAAGATATGGACCTTGAAAGTTTAGAATAAATATGCATTTTTTTACTGTCCAAGACTAAATTTAAAGGTACCAATAGAATCCTTACGCTGTTATAAAACAAAATTGTATGACAACTATGGACCTAAACGCAGTATTTCGCGACGTAAACAGCAATTTACTTGATTTTCCGTACAACGATTAGTACCAATAGCAGATGTGACGTCGTACTTTTATGTCAATTTGTATGAAGCGTTTTGGGCTGTCGCCAGCGAGGCCAATCTTTGTCTCACATTTATGTCCTTTAATTATAGTTGCTCCCATACAAACATTTGTTCCACTCCAAAAACTCGAATGGCATCGTAATAAAATCTTAGTCTACATCCCTATTGCGGCTGCGATGAGCAAATCGTGTGAGCGGCGGGCCGCAATACAAATGACATTAAATTTTATTGTAAAAAAAATATATTTCAAGTCATGGCTCCAAAGTCACCTAGTACAATTGACAGCTGTCTCGTTCCTATTCTCGCATCCCCTAGCGATTTTAGCAGTTCCTATAGGAGCTCGCGTTTCAGTTTGGCAGCTACCCAGCTACCCCATTTCAATACCAATATAATATCTGCTCTCGCTTTTATAGTGTAGCTCATCACAGATGTGAGACGCGTCGCGACTGCGTGGCTTTCGCTATTTAACGCAAATAGGGTTGTTGACTCTAATTTTATTATTACTCCAAAAAAATATGTCTAGTGACAAAAATCCAAGTCAAGTATCTCAAAGAAACAAGAACCGTTTTAACTTTGCTTGTTAGACAGAAAACGCTCGAGGTCCGTTAAGCCACGGACGGACGCGTCATATTAAATGACAAACGTTTCATATGAAAATGTGTTTTGCGGAAATGTGACAGAATATACTCCCTCTTAAAGTTTTGACACATACAACTTAGTAATGTTTGCTAACACCATGATGAAATTTATTTCTTTTTTTTTTGATGTGTATTTTAATTTAACTTGATATTATTTTAATTTTTATGTGAATTATTCACCTATGTTGTCTGGAAATAAATGAATTTTATTCATTTATTTTATTTTATTCTCTTACTGTTTTCTCCATTTACCATAAATTTTTTATCCTTTTTAGAGTAAATTCAAAATTAATGTTTCTTTTATTTGGTGTTCAACATCCCTATTTTTATTAAGGGCGGGGTTCTCTATAGGCATGGGCGCTGGTTTCGAGTTGGGCATGCGGCGTGGCGGCGACTCCGACTCTGATTGAAACAAGGTGTTCAATCTCATTACCCTAGCAGTCGGCAACACCGTATTTTACAAGCTTTATTATCATGTTAGTTAGTATGTATGTCAGTTAGTTTCGGCCAAATCTTGCACGTCAAGTTAACATCTAGGTGTGCTGATGTACAATTAAGTTAAAATTGTACAATAGGGTTGGGGACTCTAATTTTATTATTAGTCCATAAGAAAGAAGGCAATTAAATATGCATAATGACGATAATCCTATTCAAATACGTCCAAAAAATTACTATTAGATTCCCGTTTTATTATTGCTTGATAGAGAGAGAAAAGTAGATGACAATCGTTTCATGTGAAGGTACGTTTTTCGGAAAAGGGACAGTGTATACCCCCTCTTAAAACTTTGGAGACTTACAACTTTGTTATTGTTTATTGTCTTGTGTTATTTTTTCTCCAAGTGACTATAGTATGTTTAATCCTTTTTCGAGAAAATTCAACATTTTTGATTATTTTATTAGTGTCATTGTAGTGGTGATATTATGTAAGTTGGATGACAATACAATGGTACCAAAAACCTTGTCTGATGATGGAGACGGAAGGTGGCCATAGCATGTTCTTAATTACACACATGATGATGAAAATGAAACTTTAGTCAGAAACTTATACTATTATTCGGGTCGTTACAGACGGGCTGCATTTCAGGTACTGTTTGGCTGTAAAAGTGCAGTTCTTTTGCAGTTGCCATAACTGCATCGAAACTGTAAACCGACAGCGCAGTGCGCTTGCTATTCTGACGACTGCACACTGCAGTTTTACCAATTGCACTACAACCGTGCAGCTAGTTTGCAGTTAGTGTGGATTTTCGACGCAGTTAGTCAATTGGAAAAATAAATGCTGAATGCACTTTTGCAGCCGGTAAGCAGTTGAAATGCAGCCCGTCTGTAGCGGCCCTTAGAGCCTATGCACAGCACTTTTTTTATTTGATTGAAGCAGTCTCTTACATGTAGGTCTTAGTTAGTTCCCTAGCACATCGCTTATTAACTAACTACTAGGAGTATTTGAATAAGTAGAATAGTTTTTGAACTGCATGAGTACTGAATATTATTTCTGAGCTATTTTGATACAGAAGTCAATTGATATTTGTGGCTGACTGGCCCAGGGCCCTATCCCACAAAACTTGGAAAGTATACATCTAAAATTGCAGGCAAAATATCGTATCCTATAGTGTACATTAAGTAGTAAAATTAATTATTATATGTAATTGCAAGTTCTGTGATATAGGGCCCAGGTCAGAATCAAACCGACGACCAACGTGATTACACCGCCACACCACCGGACACCTGTTGACCGCAACGAATCTTTCAAGCGCTTTGACATTCGCCACTATAGTGAAAATTCCCTTACATCCAATATTTGACAGCTGTCATCCTAGTACAATTTTATTTATGTCATCATTGACGTTTATTGTACCGGGATGAGGGCCGTCAAATATCGGCAGTTAAATAAATCTAATTATAGCGACCTTTGTATCATTTTTTTACTACCTTTAACAAACTTCCCAAAAGTATCCGAGTCCTCCCTCCGCTCAAACGTAAACCTGCATCCAGTTCCACTTAACTTTACTCTACAGACATGCTTAAGTTTCCGAGTTTTTTAATAATTCATCATCATCATCATATCAGCCGAAAGACGTCCACTGCTGGACATAGGCCTCCCCAATAGAGTGCCAGAGTGACCAGCACGGCTATCACAAGACGGCGCGCGAGCTCTCTCGATTTTTCTCGCACTAGCCGTCTCTCTCTTATTAGAAAACTTAGAAAGAGAGGTATAGTGCGAGAAAAATCGAGAGAGCTCGCGCGCCGTCTTGTGATAGCCGTGCAGTTGAGGGGAAAATATTATATCGCCAGCCCTGCCATTCCGCTTCGTTACACCTTTTGCGCAACTAAGAAACTAACTCGACTTCCAGCTGAGAACACGACGCCGCCGCTGCTCGACGCCTCCCTAACCTCCGAGTCCGACTTCTTCACCTGCCAAACCCGCACCTGCATTCAGCCCTCGCACTACTTCCGAGCGAGCACCTCCCAGGAGGCGGCCAGCACCTGCTACTACGGGGCCAAGAGTTGCCCGTCCAAAGTCGCCAGGGCCAAGAAGCCTTGTCACGAGGAACTTGTTGAAGATGTGCAGTTGTTAGATGAAGGTTGCTGCAAGGAGGCTAAGGTGGTGGTGCATCAGGAGCCGTGTTGTAAAGAGGACTCTTCGGAGCAGGTGAGAGAGGATAGTCCGCAGGTCACTTGCTGCAGCGCGAAGGCGACGCCCACGGATAGTCAGGAGCAAATTATTTGATGGTGATGTAGGGTTGACAGTTTCATGGGTCTTATTGCCTTGAGCCCTTCGCTTACAAGCCGAGAACGTGGTGGTTATTAGGTCGTCTCTTTGGACTAGAGGTTTATGTTTAAGGCGTAGCGCTCAACAAAAGAGGCCGTGAGATAGAACATTCAGCGATAATGTAAATGGATTTATTTTTGTTGTAGCATACAACGAAGTAGAATAGTGTTCTGTTTATCTATGCATTATAATAGTCTTATTTACGTAGAGTAATGAACTGGAGAAAATATAAAGTAAAAAATAGCATAAATACATTGCCACCAAAACTCACTAGCCAATGTGTGTTAGTGAGAATCTTATTATATCCGTTAGACCTTATGTTTTTGTTTAGTAGCTCAGTTCATTTTTTGACATTACTGACTAACTGGTCTAACGGATCTTTATAAAACCGGGGATTAGTGAGTTTTAATTGTCGTCGATGACAGAATAAGATGCGAACATTTAACCTGCCGAAACCCGTTGCTCTCAGGGGCCCCGGCAAGTTTTTAGACTTACCAATTTGTGACAAATTCGGCAGTATTTTTTTAGCATGGACTAGTGGCTCCATGGGCACTGGGTATCGAAAGGTTAAATCTCAGGTAAAGAATATTATTAAAATGTGGAAAGTTTTTTTTAGAATAGGATGTGTTATACCAGAGTCCAGATTTACTATAAAACAGCAAATGTCAACAAAAAGGGTATCAAAAAATGTTTTTGACTCGATGGAGTATTTATACGAATAAGTAAGTTACGTTGAGAACGTTGGAGTGTGAAAACTTTAACTAGTCTCAGTTAGACGGTAGAATAATTCAACTCTCTGGTTACACATAGAAAATGTTATAAATGTATATTTTTGTATCGCTAGGTGCTATATAGTTTTGTGTATATGTTGTATTATTGTTAGCTAATATAGTTTGTAGAGTTGACTGATCCCTTGTAACATGACACGATATATTTTTATATGATTAGGAATTGTTATTATTAAAGGTGCAGATAAATTGATACTGTAATAAAGTTATTTATTATGAGTATAAACTCTCGCCTGCTAACATAATAGCACACGAACTACAAATGTCAGTAGACGTACAGTTACGAACTTTAATTTGGGACCCATTTCCTTCAAATGTTGTTAGAAAATTTACAATGCAATAAGGTCGAAAACTTCAGTTCAATAATAGTGGTGAAGTGGTCAAGATGAGACAGTTAAATGTCTTATGGAATGGGCCCTTGAATTGATTAACCTCTTTGTATTACCTATATTCAAATTGTATTACCTATATTCCGTTTTAATGAGGGCTACCGCGAGTGAATTCGCCGCTAGAGGCGCGTCGGGTATTCAAAATGTCAAATTGCCATATTATGATAGTTTGTGAGTGGATTTTGTGGGTTTATTCATAAAATCTTCATAACTGACATCGATTAAGGCAAATATGAGTTACGGGTCACTGACTGTCAGTTCTTTAAAAGCGCATCTAAGAAAAATAGGGGCAAAATTAAATCAGAGGTAATAATAATAAGTATTACTATTTTAAATAATTGGTTTACTCTTTTAAGTATGTTTTAAATGTAAATTTTGTTTTGTTTTAATAACAAACTTTAACAGCTATACTTCTGGACCCGACACGCCAGTGGCGCCAACTGGTGAGCGCAAAAACGCCCTCATTGACATTAGGGCCACGACCGAAGGCCTGGGTCCCATTTCCCAACTCTAAACAGGCAACACTTTTCAAAAGGCCTGTCGTTATTGATCTGCGCCTCAGTGTTGCCAATATAGACTAGGGAATTGTATCTTGTAGCCTCGAGAAACGGCCCATTGCGTTATAATATGGGCCAATCAACTATTTTTTGTTGCTCATTGCCATGATTACGTCCCCTGGGTCACTCTTTAAAACTGATTTTATGGGGCTTAAATACACTAAGCACGTATTTTTGTTATATTGGTAAGCCCATTCCATGGTGGGGCAACTCCTTACCATGATAGGAGCCCAATTTATAGAATTTTCTCTCTGTCTCTTGGCTTACCGGGACAGAAGAATAACAAGAAAAAGTTGATTGACCCATATAACTGCGACATGTTGGACTGACTGTGCAGTTGGCTTGCAGTTCCCTACCCAAGTCGTCTCTCTCGGCCCACAGTTGGTTTAGGTCAATTTTTTAGCACGTTTGTATTTGGGTGAATGAACACCCAAATACAAACATGCCACTAGTTGTCACGATCATGTCTCCTGGGTGACCTTTGAAAACTGCGATTTTATGGGTTTTAATTCACTAAACGTGGGGTTTTCTTGTTTTGTTCGACCCCTTTTTGTATGGACCATCTTATAAGCATGATAGAAGTCCATATTGTAACCATTTTTCTAAGAAACTGTAATTTTGTCTACTGCGGGACAGAATAACAACAAAAAATAGTTTATTGACCCATTTACGTGTGTTCCACCGCAGCGTTCAAGATACTGAACCGACTTTGATGAAATGATGAATGAGTCATCGACCGATTCAAAATTAATTTCCGGGTGACATAGGCTACCCTTTGTACAGTCGCCATCAGATATATCGGAGCGGCGAAAGCGCTCACAAATATCTGAACACGTCTCTATTGTCGAGGCATTAGAGACGTGTTCAGATATTTGTGAGCGCTTTCGCCGCTCTGATATATCTGATGGCGACTGTATGAAAAAAAAAACACCAGCTTTTTTCAGTTAGTGTTCCGTAGTCTGGATCTGGATACAGTTTTTTGAACTTTTCCGTTGGACGTTACGTCGGTAGTAGTAATATTTAATTCCTGATATGTCATCTTTAGACTGAGCTCTACGGTAGTTTTTCACAAGCGAGGTGAGGCGGAGCGAGGAACATACAGAAATAAATTAGTCATTACATTAGTATTAGTATTATCGGCGATGATCAAATTTTGATTTACTCTCACCGGTGGAAATGCACCTTTAAGCTCTAGCCTAAAGGTGCATTTCCAACTCTAGTTGGGAACTTTGACAATGAATTAAATTGCAATAAGGGATGAATTCCAAATTGTTATGTTATTACTCCTAAGTTTATTATTGTTAGCGGTATTGTCAAACAAAATTTTAATTGTTATGTTACCTTTCAAAGTGCCAAATATGTTATTTTTACTATTATTTAATCACTTCGTAATAGAAATAAAATAAAGGATTTTCTTTTTTACGACGTTTTTTATTAATAAGAGTAAGAAAATTAACAAAAAAGGTAAGTTTTTTTTAAACTATATAGTAAAAAAAAAAACATAAAAAAGGTAAGTTAAGGTTTGCGATTTTTTTTCCATTAAGGGGTCGCGCCCTGAACACTTATCTATTAAATTTAACAAGTATAACTAAACATAGTCAATTTATATATTCGACATTTCATCCCCTATGCGTCATAGGCCATGTCCCAATAGTGGTTCAACCGCTCCTCAACCGTCGTGTAGTACGTAGCCGAGACGCAAACGAAGTTCATTTCAATGGACTTGAAACGTTTCTTGATCTCCATGTCGAATTGCTGTCGAAAAAAAGATTCATCAAAGTCAAAGTGACGACCGCTTTAGCCTAGTTAAATATTTGTTCCTGAGTCATGGATGTTTTCTATGTATTTATCTATATAAGTATGTTTATCGTCGTCTAGTACCCATAGTACAAGCTTTGCTTAGTTTGGGACTAGGTCGATTTGTGTAAGATTGTACGCAAATATTAAAAAAAAAATATTAAAAGTGATTTATTCTTCAATTTAGGCATGCACCTATGAATGTCGATAAACTACCACCGGTTCGGAAAGAAAACCTCTGCCTCGAGAAGAACCGGCGTAAAAAACTCGGCGAGGTATCGTTTTTTAAAACAGCATACAATATATCATTTCAGTACCAGATTAATGTAAAATTATGAAATTACATTGCTACAGTAGAAAGCCTATTTATTTTGCGATAGATTTCTAGTGCAGGATTTTATCACTGCCAAATATTCCTATCCATGATGTAATCGTTTATCTTAACACCATTTATTTTCTACAGTAAATACAAGATGATGACTAACATTAACTAAATTGGCTATATAAAAATTTTATTTAATCAAATGTAATAGAATAATTTAGAAACTAAGGCAGAAAAAAAAAAACTGATATATAAAAACTACTCAAATAGCCCACCCCGCGTCATTCCCGGTGCAAAGGTGCCCATTACGCTCGCCGCATTGCCGCGTTGGATTGCAATGGACAACCTTTGCAATAAGAATGACCCGGAGCGGGGGTCGAGGCCTTTTTCCCGCAGGCGGCGCCCCACTTCCCTAATGAAAGATTTTCCTTCGGAGCACCAGCATCCCGAAGTCTCTACGGCAAGAGGGACAAATAAGTAGTGTGAGAGCACTGCGTACTTGTCCCTCTTACGTGTAGCCGCCCACTCAGTTTATCTTATGCTTTTGAAATGTCTTTTTACGACAGATTTGAATGTAGAGTCAGTAAGTTGGGTAATGTGTTTTGGAATTTTATTGTAGAATTTTATTAAATTTCCCAAGAACGACTTTTTCCCTTTTACTAGTCTGTAAAAGCGAAAAAATCTGACTAGAACGCTTACCTCTTGGTCGGGGTAGGCTGGGGTGAGGTCGACCGGGCGCGCGCCGCTATCCGCTGACGCGAGCACTTTCGTCGCGGCCGCGCTCACCTCGGGTTTAAAGTGTTGCCTATAACAATACTAATGTTACGAAATCATCTTACGTTTACGTTAGCCAAGTCCGGCCAGCCAATCGAGTCAGTAGCAACGTAAAGCTAACTTTGGCAACCCCAACTCTAAAGTAAGCAACAAGTTTTGAATAAATTAGGAATTATTAAAAGGTGATTATACTGCGGGCTATCTTGGTAGTCTGGAGTATTTCATCTGTTTGATTAAGATGGTTAAAAAGAGATGATAGATTTCAGTTCGTCTGTTAACAACATAACAACGTATTAGGACGTTTTTCAAAAAAAACGTACATGAACTTTTTTTTTTCAGAATTCGATTATTTTGGTTTTTTTTATTCGGAATGGTTGATACTATCGATCCTTATACAAGAAAAAAAAAACCCAGATTTTACTATGTTTCCAGTGCGTCACGACATATAAGCGCCAGCTCTGGGGTCTCCAGTTGTTTGGACCAGCCGCGAAGACAAGGCCTTCATAAAGGATGTCATATCGGACGACCAGGGACCCAATGTTTCCACAGCAAGCGCCGAAAACTCGTAATTATTAAGAAAAATGAATTTTGAAAAAAAAAAAAGGTTTCATGTACACTTTTTTTGAAAAACGCTCATTAAAAAGAACTTACTGTAGAGCGTAGACCTCCCAGAGCGACGATTGTATGGCCCGCGAGGCGTTCGTTATTGTCTCCTCCATCACGTACGGATCCTTCGGCACTGTAAGAGACACAACATGACTATTATATACTGAACCTGCAGATGTCCATGTTGCGGGAAATCTCCAAAAACATGAGGAAATTTTAATTTTCAGGAACTACTTACCATTTGCTATCGGTAATTGAGAGACTTGAAAAGGAAATCAATGATAATTAATTAGCTATTGCACTGTATAATTTCACTGTTTGTCAACCTTTTCCATGGGCCCTAGTATGGAAGAATATTTCGCGACCACCGCTGTTCTTAACTTAACGTATATATATATTCATTATTTAAATATCAAAACCTTACACTCCTTTGAAAAAAGACAAGTATCTGCGACCCCCTTCAAGAGGCCATGCAACCCTCCAGGGGTCGCGACCCACAGGTCGAAAAACACTGACCTAGTCTAACCTAATGGGGCCAACTATCCTAGTGGGCCTCTCTTCGAGTATACCCTTTTCGACCCTTAGCTAGTATTGTCCAGGAGTCTTGCTCTGAATAACTTACTTTAAAAATAAAGTTCAGTACTTCGCCAAGTCACATAGGGACATGAAAATTTCCACATTTCCTTTTCAATTTACCACATTCCCGAGAGCAAATGCGTTGATTATTACAGAAAAAATCCAAGTCGCTATATGCCGTGGGCTGATGATATTTGAGGAGTTCCTTCGATTCCTCAAGGATCTCAGAATTGACACTTCATTACTTGCTACTTCAACGGAATCATGTCAGAATTTTTAACGTCATTGAGGATTTCTATAAGTCATCTGTGGTCTTTATCATGAGTTCCACTCCACCAAAATTGCGATTCCCGAGGGTAAATACACGAGTTATAATAGAAAATACCGAAATCACTACACGCGTACCTATAAAGTTTGACGGTTTCCGTCAAATCAAAAAAACAAAAAAAGAATTTTGAGAATCGGTCCACAATTGACAGACAAATCGGTGAACATACATAAAAAATACATGCAGTGGAACATAGAACATCCTCCTTTTTTGAAGTCGGTTAAAAAGGGTACTTTATTCGCCTGACTACGGCACAGCCGAAAGGAAGGGGTATGATTTTCGCAGTGTGTGTTTGTATTTACGTGTGTTCCACCGTAGCGTTCAAGATACAAAACCGATTTTGAGTAGTCTTTTGAACTTTTTATGCTTGTTTATCTGCACACATACTATAAACCCGCTAAAATGCGTTCGGATACTGGCAGTAATGACCAGCATTATACCAATAAGATTTATAAAGATAAATTACTTGTCTCTGGCCTTAGGCAATTTTGTACGTATTTTCATTAAGATATCAATATTGATAAAGTAATGACTTTCAAATTTCGATGCGTGTTTCAGAGCAAATCATGACCAACTAGATTTTGTTATGGACATAGTTGGTCACGATTTGAAATCTAGTCGGCCACGGCGGTGCAATGGCGGTTATTCTAATGGTTCCCGAACACATCATTGAGGATTTATTATATGTATGTAGATAAAGTAGTGTATGCAACGGTACATAAATAGGCCTTAAACACTCGTGTGATCCTATTATGAAACTCGTTCGCGCTCGTTTCATAAAACCACACTCGTGATTAAAGGCCTCTAATGATGTACAGTCACATAAACTAGTATTACTTACGTATAGCTGGCTGCTCGGAACGTAGCATCTTCTTCAGTCCAGGATGCCGTTGTATGAGGTTGGCCACCAGCTGTAGGAGGTCATTCGCGTCCTCCGGGGAGGCAATCAAGGCCAGTCGGGCGAGGCGCTTTGCGAACGCCGCCACTAGCGTCTCGGAGAGGCGGCTGGAACAAGTCTACGTTGAATCGATGGTGCAAACTTGGGAATTTCTAGAATAAGGTCTAAAAATGCATTACTAGGAAGCGAAGCGCGATCGCGCCCATCTATACTATTTTGTTTTAGCGAAAATTGTCGTTCGGAATTTTGAAAATTCGGAATAGTATCGGACAAATGACTTTTCGGTTTATTGATGTTTTCTGTGCAATAAAGAATTTGCACCTTAGCAACACTAAGCGGGAAGTTGGCGAATAATACGATACAAGATGGCGTAAGGCCATGTTATTGGGCGCACGCAGTAGTTGAACTTACGTGGAACTGAGGAACACGTCAGCTAGATGTATCAGCCGTTTCTTGGAGCGCGTAGTGAACATCTCCGGTTCAAACATGCCGTAGAGACGGTCGTATATGCCCGGGAAGTCGATCTTGTGTTTCATCACCAGGTCCATCATGCCTCGGAGGGCTAAAATGCTGATTGAGGAGCCTGCTTGGAGACAAAAGTAGAATACATCATCCTCTTGTCGTTATTACTGGTTGGAGGGAATCGGCCCGGGCTCCGTTAGGGTGCACCTCATCTCAAGATTTGGTGTAGGCACTAGCTGCACTGTTAGTAGTTGTTTTATGAAAATAACCGCGATCAGAGGTTCAATCCCAGAGGGAAAATAGGTCTCTGTCAAAAAATTAATTTTTGGTAGGTACAAGCTTTTATTGCTGACTGTACTTTTCTGTATACCGTCATCCACTACTCATTGAGACGATTCTAACGAGCCCAAAATCAACGGGGTTACGTCGGTTAAGTACTGAATTCCCATTGCCACCTTCTGTTTCCATCATCAGATCAGCTCGATGATGGTACCATAATATTGAATTGTCATCCAAACTATACTAATACTCAACATTTCAGCACAATCGGTTGAAGATATCTGCTTCAAAATGGAGTTGAAAGATTCCACCCGAACAAACATAGTTACAAACAATACATACAGTCAGCAGCAGGCTGAATTTTGTTAGTGAGCCGACTTTGATGGTGGCTCAACTTTGTTAGAAATCCGGCTTCGTTAATAAACCGGTTCATTTAGTAAGCCGACTTTGTTAGTCAGGCAAATTTGTTAGTCAGTTCGTTAGTCCACTCACCGCAGTCCAAGCTGTCGCACAAAAGGTCAGTAGCCAGCGCGGGCTTGGTCAGGTACGGCATAATGCGGTCCACGAGCACGATGAGAGCGCGGCGATGGTTCCTCTCTGTCGCGCGCAGCGGCCATTTACCGCAGAATTTCCAGCAGCGGTTGATGTACTGCTTGCATAACTCCGGGTTGAATACTATTGACACTGCCCCTGTGAATCAAATCTTTTATACAACGTGGTACGCCACAAAAGCATTTTATGAGGTACAGCAAACTAAAGTCCAATAGTAGATTGTGTCTCAAGGGAGCAAAATGGGGAGCCTGTTATTTTACCGAAATATTTTTGGCCAAATTTCATTTCCCAACCAAACTTTGTCACAGATTTTTTTCCAGCTCAATTTTTTCCGCATATTTATTTGCCAAATCATAATTCAGTCAAATGATCACTTGTCAGAATATTATTACAGCAACATTCATTAAGAAAATGGTTTTTTTTTGCCAAATGCGTTATTTAGGCAAAATATAATTTATGGAACTTTTTTAATGCAAATAAATGATTAGTCGAAAAATGATTGCGCAAATAAATGTTCGCCATATGGCTTCATTTGGTCAACATTATTGTCCCGAATTTGCTTGCGAAAGATGTATATGGTAAATCTTCAGTTGGCAAAAGATTATTTGGCAAATGTTTTTTTGGGAAACATTGTATGGGTAGTGAAAATCTGCCAAAAAAACTTCGGTAATACATTAGTAACCCAGCAAAATGATATATTTATGTCGAGGGTGTATATTTAATCCTAATTGAAGCCAAAAATTCTATAATAGAATCCTGAGCGTAGCGAGGGATTCTAAAGTAGAATCTTGAGCGTAACGAGAGATTCAAGTGATTACGCCCAAGATGGAAATTATTTTGCTACCGAGTGGCACACACTGCTTTGCACACCAGAAGGTGCAATTTTTCTCATAGAAATGAGAAAAAATTAAATTCCTACAATGGCTCCTATTTAGAAAGGAGCCATTGTAGGAATTTAAATTTTGATTACGCCCAAGATGGAAATTATTTTGCTACCGAGTGGCACACACTGCTTTGCACACCTTCTATAAGAAAAAAATAAATTCCTACAATGGCTCCTTTCTAAATAGCAAAAACAGGGAATTTCTTTAACACGTACAAGTTTGATCCCTTATTTGAGGGCAACAATGACTCTTTCTTTTCTGAATAGCAGGTGTGAAAAATATATTTTTTATTAACTAATAGAGCGTTTTTGACGTTTCATAAAAAGTTTGCTCATTTGACTGTCAGTCCCATCCCTATCTTGTAGGTACTCACCATCCTTCTCAACGAGGTACTTGTCGTCCTCGTGTCGTTCTAATTCGGCGGGCCGAGGCGTCTTGTTCAGGCCAGGCTTCATCAGCACATCAAATAGCTCCAGATAGTTCTGCATATACACTTCGCTCGGAGCTCTGGATAGAACGTGAAAATCGAGACGGTTGCCAGAACACAAAACATTTATAGCACAATCAAGCGGTCCATTCAATTGACAAAATGAGGGTAGAAAATTATGACAGAGTACTAAAGTCAATGGTACATGCAATAGCAGTGTTAGGGAAGTAACAACCAGAGCCGTGCGGGATAGCAGAGCAGTGTGCGAGGAAAAAGCAAATCTTCTATTTGTACCACTCGGTTTTTTTTAAAGCGCTCATGTTCGGTCAATCGGTCACAGGAACTAGTTCGGTCTTTTAGTTCCTTTCGATCAGCAGCACGTTTTGAGATCGGATATAATCACGAAAATCGATATTCGGGTATCTCTGAGCCGCTCGAGTGACAGAGATGTAGATACACGAACTTCGAGTTTCGAGTAGCGCCAATATAAATAAAGAACCGTTTCGTTCTATTAAAGACGAGGAACTAAAGGACTCGAATGAACGATTTGCCCGACGCAACGAGCGCTCTTCGGTTCTGTACTATCGCCGCGATCCAAAAAATCGTATGCAACGATGAGTCACGTATAAAGTTGACATTTCGGTGATTCTCCAGATTTGTGTCTGCGGTTGGGTCTAATTAACGCGACGTTTTACGAACATTTTATATGAAGACGCGTGAATTAGACGCAGTCACAAATCTGGAGAATGACCGATTTTAGTTTTAGGCAGCTTGATTTCAATTTATTTAGCTACGTTTCGCTCATACGTTCACTGATTGGCTACAATTTATTTATTTATTCCATTTTACATAGTAGCTTACAGTGCAGTCACCAAATCGCGTAAAATGTTATTTTATTTCATTCACTAACTTATTGCTACCTACTTAATTATTCATTTTAATTTATATGATACATAATAATTTGAATACATAAAACATATATTAATTATCATTATAAAATCCTAAATAATTCCATATCTCATATCATAATATACCGATTTCATAATAATTAACATTAATCCCTAACAATATATTTAAAAAGTTAACACATTTCCTGCATTATCCACCAGCACTATCGCAGAATATGTCAGAATAAGTCGTGGCCCTCGACAGCCACTAGATTTAAGAGAGCTAACGCTCCCTCCCAGCGTTATCGGACTGTCGGGTGCGCGCGCGCAGCCACGCGAACAGGCGGCGCCGGCGCCACGGCGGGTACGCGTACGCCGGCTGCTGCCCGCTGCGTACAGTAGGGACGTGCACCCCACTCGTTCCAACACGGATGGGTTATTAACCCTATTGAACTAAAGGACCGACCGATTTGAATCTTAATTAAGAAACTAGTTCAATTCGGTCCGCGACGAGATTTTATTCCTTTTAGTTCTTAGTTCCATGACGAGTCAAGCCGAAGCAATAAGTAGCATTGCTGCCCGCTCACGCATCTCTTCCTGTTGGTGCAATTTTCCACTTTTTCACACCGCTTCGTTACCTCACACAGCTCTATTTAGATATCTCCGATGGATACTAAAGTATATTATATCTAAACTAAGCTATCTAAATTCCAACATAGATATCTAAACCGGCAACACAGGTCAAATGGCCAGTCGTTATTGCGAAGTGCCAAGCGGAAAGTCAACGCGACGCCAGACGTCCGGTGATTTCGGCCCGTGATGTGGTTAGGTGCCGGATGCACGGTGCCCTGCAAAATTATATTCCTATCGCGCTCTATTCTATTTATTCCTAAAGAAATAGCTGATGAGGTCAAATATACTAAATTTGTTCAGAAGTTAAAACCATATTTAATAGAAAACTGTTTTTATTCGCTGAAAAACTTCTTCAACGTAAATAGATGCCATAGATATTCTTACCAAATGTTATCCTAGATATTAATATCTACGTGTAAATCTTTGTTTAAGTACTATAATTTCGTAACGTGTAGGTACCTATGTTTAAGAAGAAGGATTTGCAATACCTTTACAGGGTGTCATATGAGAGCAATAAAGTATTATAATTATCTTATAACTTGGTACCGCTCATTCAGTCCGCCGCGCTCGGACGTCTGGTGTAGGCTTTAGCTTCAAGCGACTCTGTGTTGCCTGTTTTGACTTGTAAAATGACTCGTAACTTCGTGAAACAGCGGCGCTACCACGAAAATCGAAACTCGAAGTTCGTATATTTGCATCCTTTTCACTCGAGTAATGTAAGTGCGATAGAGATGGAAATACCCGAACTTGGAATTTCGAAGTTCGTGGTTATAGCTCTGGCCACTGTTGTTAGTGTTCATAATACCTGGCACTCTTGTACATTCTTATGATCCCTGGCATCTCGCGGTCGCCGTACCACGTGTGGTAGTCTACTTTCGGCAGCACTTCTCTACGGATCGAGAATATCGCGTCATCCATCGTGCGAGCTAAAGGTGCTACCCAAGCGCAAGATACAACAATATACAACGCCTCTGAAACTCATATCCTCTAGCCGCCAAGCGTACAAGAAAAATTGACAGTTAAATTTAAATCAATAAGTAATACGAAATAGAGAAGACTTCTGTTTCGAACGAAACAAATGCTACTCTGTTCCAAATTAGAATGGTATTTTAAATTCCATTGAGGAGGTTCCTTTTAATGGGCCTTTGGGCGGCTAGAGGATAAATACCCTACGTCCGTAACCCGTAATCCGACGGTATGTCGGGAAATTCGGCGCAGTTCCCATACTTCTAAAAACTCAGATTTTTTGATATATGCTGCCTATTTAACCGATATTCATTCGTTATATTGATTTTTATTATTGTAATTCTGGAATTTTCAATATACTGACACTTTCATTTCATCTGTGTTTAATTTTAATCGAATGTCGAAATCCAACAATTTATGAACGCGTTTATATTGACCAATGGTAAAAAACATCTTTTCAACCGCATTCTCAATATACCAAATTGTTAATTCTCTATCACTAGAATCACTACACTACAATCTCTACATTAGGCTATGGCTATACTACACCAGGTTATTTATAACATTAATTTAGCCTACCGAGACTCGACATACAAAAATAAATACAATAAATTTTGAAGTATACTTGAGATTATGGCCGAATTGCATCAAAGTAGTCCATTCAAAAAGCAACTCTACCGTCCAAGGTAGAAGATTCCAATTCCAATGACAGTTTTATAAAAAGTTTCGTTTTAAATAATCTCAACCATACTTAGGACTTGATAATACTTTTGAATTTTATCGAAAGGAACCAATCATGCATCTGTGTCACATTAAAATTTGACTTATATTCTATTGACCATTTTTGGTCCTTTCTATAGAGAACGAACGAACTCAGGAGGACATGCTTCGGAGCCAAATTATTTCGTAATAGTTTCGGTGTTCGTTTTATTAGTTCCGTTGGGTAGTTGTTCGTGAAATAGTAACGAATACCCAAACAATGTCATTGTCATTACGTTCATAATATTAGTATATACTACGTGTCCTAAAAGTAAACGCTAAGCTGAAAGCGGGCGATAGGCCAAATCAAAACAGTTATTTAAAAAAAACCAGGCTTTCAAAAAAAATGGACACCCTGTAGTGAAGTTTTAAATACTACGGCTACCGATCTTTACTTTTATTTCATATTTTTATTGGTATGTAACCATGAATAACCTTTCTGTAAATTCAATACTAAAGTTAAAACACAAGTGCCAACGTTTTAAATAACAAGACACTTTTTTTTTAAATATGGCTTATTTAGTCTGAATTATCAAAATAGTATAGTTATTATTTATTAGGAGCCTATGGTGTCCCCCTGCTGGACAAAGGCCTCCCCCCTCCGTTTCCAGACATCCCGATCCCGAGCGACCTCTGGCCAATACTTTAAAAAGGAGTCTAGCTCGTCCCACCATCGCCGGTGAGGTCTGCCGCGTCTCCGTTTTGAGCTGTCGGCTGCCATTCAGTGGCTATCTTGGCCCACAGCTCACGTGGCATGCGGCAGACATGACCAGCCCAGTCCCACTTCAACTTAGCCGGTTTCCGAGCCACGTCTATTATTTGCGTCTTGGAGCTTAGCGTAGTGTTCCGGATACGGTCCATTAATTTTACACCTAATATGCTGCGCTCCATGGCCCGCTGACAAACCCCGAGTGGACTTCTATGATAACGTCAAAACAATTAAGATTTCGGTTGGGCTATCACCAGTTTGCGGCCTGATGTTGACTTTTGGGACAGCCTGTATATTTCGTAATATGGAATCAAGTTTTTGTGTCGTTTGATTTTAAAAAAGTAAAAATTCAAAACTGAACCGCACGGCTAAAATTCCAACATGTTATTTTATGCGGTTCCAGGATTGTATTATAATTTATAAAGTTTTGTGTTTTTTTCTTACTACGCTACCCCTAAATCTAAAGCGGAAGCGGTGTTGAGTAATATTTTTACACTTACAGGAAAAAGCAGATTGATCCCAATAGGTCAATTTTGTTAATAAGTCGATTTACTCAATTCGTAAAATGTATTAAACAATCGGTGAGATATTGTTAGCCTGATTTTGTTAGTGAACCAAATTTATTAGACGGGTTTTGTGAGCGGGTTAGTGTAATTACTAATTAGTAGACCGATAATGTTAGTGGATAGGTTTTGTTAGTAAGCCAACATTGTCAGTAAACCGAAATGTTAGTGAAGTACGAATTATCTGAGGAGAACGTCATGGCAAGAAGACTAATATCACAAACTTAGGTTTTATATCCATTGTTTAATATGCATCTCAGAATGCACTGTAATAACAATTTGAACCTTGTAGCTTAGATAATTAAATGGCTATTTGAACGGTTTCTCTAAATTGATTTTGCCGCAGTTAAGAATGGATACATTACCTTCATTCTACAGATTAGTCAATGAAAGTCTTCAGAAAACTTTAACACCAGCTGCCTAGCATGATCGTGTTTATGTCGGACATAAAACATTCGCCCCTCTCGCACTTACATACATGCTAAGGGTAAGGGGCGAAAGCTGATATAAACGCGGTCCTGCTAGCTAGGCCGGTACACTGTGGTGAGTGCAATATCGTCATAAATCCACCTAAATTAACTTGAGTCGAGATATGGAGTCAGATAGCCACCAAACGGTGGTCATCGAGACCTGAACCTCTCGCCACCATGCTACGAGTTAAAGTAATGCATTCTGAAAAGACCCTCATTTTATTAGTATTTAGCAGTTATGATAAATTCACCACCACCTAAGCCCGAACGTAACACGACCTTTCTCCAGATTCATGTCTACACCTAATTCCCGTGACACCGCTCAAGTTAATAAATGACACAGCGCCCTTTGTGCCACAGCAATTAGACGTAAGCCGCATACCCACAGGCGAGCATTGCAGTCCTCAGTTCAGTGTCTACTTATTTCATCGACAAACGTTACATCAAATGTAATGTTTCGCACATTTCATAGAAAAAAAAAACCGTCAACAGTTTACAGTCGACGTCAAAGATATGTAAGCATTTATTTATTATTTACAATGGAATAAGGTGGAAAAGTGTAAACATATCTTTGGCGTCGTCTATACTGCTAAACGGTCACTGTGTAGAAGGTTAGGTTATAACAAACCTGAAAAGTTTAATGTTTCTGAATAATAATTAAAACCTGCGAAACATACATTGGATGTTTTGGTGTTCCTCAGGGGAGTATACTCGGCCCATCATTGTTTCCACACAGTTAGCTGACCATCCGTGCACTTTATGTGCATTGTAATAAGGTTCCATATAAATACAGGATGGACAGTGTTGGCGTTTTACATTAATGACATGTTCGATATACCCATACCAGACTCGAATCTTATCTGCTACGCCGATGATACCGACATACTGGTGAATGGCAAATCATGGGACGATGCTTACTCTGGAGCCGAGGAAAACGCTGGCAGGAGTTGCTTGCTGGTTGAAAGGTAATCTGCTAACTCTGAACATAGACAAGACAAACTATGTAGCCTTCCCGAAGAGCTCAGCAGCCTCTCCCACAACTGACAAAACTATTGTATTTCATACCTGCAAGCATCACATTGCTCCGGGTTCATGCTGTACTACGCCTTGTCTACCACGCTTTAGGGCAATCGATCCTACAGTACGGAGTGGCAGTCTGGGGCTGTGCAGCCAAGAGCCACATGATCCTAGCAGTTATTAAGGTTATGCTTAGGAAGCCGTTTCGTTACCCCACTAACTTGCTGTACTGTACTACGAAACGAGACAGCTCTTTATTATGAAAGCGACCATACGTACTCCTAGCAGCATCTTCAACTCTGATTGCCACGAGGAAATGTTACGGAAACGTACGCACAAAGTACCAACCCCACCGTACAGGTCCGCCCTAGCTAGGAGAGCACCGTCATCCTATTGCTGCATATAAAACATCAGCCGGTTCTCAGAGCTAAGAGTAGTGAAACAGTTGTTATTCACACACACAAACACAAACAAACACACCTGTACTGTAATTAGTCGTCTCCCATTTGTCTAAATAGTATTTTCCTTTTCTCTAGACTATATTATGTTAAATGTTAGATACGCTAGATGTAATATATTACTATCAGGTATTATTATTATTCTTTTTATCTACTATAAATCTTATTGTAATTCAAGTACGATCTGTTAACCGCACTCGCGGTAGGCGACAGACAGGCTCAGCCTAGTTTGGTCACTGGCAGACAGCCTCCATTTAATGTAATATTTATTTTTGTGAAATAAACTATCTTGTATTTGTATGGATGAAACATTTGTCGGTAAAACAAGGTACAACAAAGAGCGAGATACTCGTAAGGAGATGAATGATGTTGCTTTTCTCGCTGTATAAAAGCTTCCTGGGCCGCAATGCTCGCCCGTGGGGATGCGCCTGTGGACTTATCCCCCGACTCACTTGTTGTACGCCAATTCGGATAACAGCTTTAGCCCGCACTGTTGGACGTCGCGATACTCTGTATATTCCTGGAACCTGTAGATGAGCGGCGTTTGCGGCTGCTCTGAGTCGAGTAGGGCGTCGAGTATGCTCTGAAAAGGACGGGAGCGCTGTAGAGGAATTTCGAGGACCTTCTTTGCATTCGCGCAGGTTTAGGGAATACACATGTTTCAAAAGAGTACATGCCCTTAATTGACCAACTTGATAATTGCAAAGATAAAAATATATACTTAATTCGAGGTAGATATGAAGCGAAATAATATTGCGCCAAAAAAAATGTCTATTGGTTGGAGTGAATCATCTTAATTTTTATTTAAACTTTAATGCACAAATATAAAAGTACAATTGGCGATCTTAATGCCATCAGGCATTCTCTAACAGTCAACCATTGGGCTAAACAGAAACTTTAGTGGTGCAGGATCCTATTAATTCAATATGATTTGTTTAATTTAAGATAATGGCGGTCTTCTTAATGAATTTCGTGATCCAAGTTATTTTTGTGTTTTATCTACAAATCTGCGGTTTTATTGATGGGTTATGTAAAAATTATCGCTTTATTTATCGGCCGAGAAATGTTCGACAAATTGTCATTATCAAGTTGGTCTACTACGGGGCAAGTAAATTAATTTTGTCAGCTCATACTAATTTACGGATACTGAAGATTTGAACTTCGCAATGGCGCATTGACAGGGTTTAGGATATATAAAGGTTTTTTTTAATTAATTTTGTTTCCTAGTTCAGGCAGTATTCTTTGAAAAATGTCATAATCGTCCAGTGCATGCACTGTGTCGCGACCCTCCTATTCAATCAAACATCAACAGGCTTTAGCGTTGGATTTTCGTTAACTTACGTGTATACTGTATACATATATGGCTGTGGCTAGAACGCATCTCCGTTAGATGCAGGACAACACGCGAGCAATCAATAAATCCAGGCACGCAGCCTCACCGGTGAGCCCTAGATGCAATGAAGCGGTGGGGGGATCAAATGGGAGGGAGATCCAGACTTCGCCTGTTCAATGCAATCAATACATCTGTTGCACGCTACGGCATTGGTTCTTGTCTAGACGCAACAAGCTCCAACCTGTGGAAAGGTGTTGAAGGGGTGATATTACGGGGTAGGAGGTTAAACGGGGCGGGGGTGGCGGATATTCTGGAGTGGGGGTTGAATATTATTCCTGGTTAGGGATTGACGGGGGGGATAAATGACATCTTTATTAGATGCAAGGCAATAACTCAAGGGTCAGGGGTGCAAACGACTTCAAATATTCTTTGTCCAAGAATGAATAGAATGGACCTTCGAAGATGGACATAGGGAATATTTTATGCCGCGGCGTCGCTTGCGTTCTGTGTCATAGCAGGCAGAGCGCGGGCACCTAGTAAATATAAATGCAATTAAAAATTATTACTATCGACGTAATTATAAGTTATAATATTAGTAGCGTACATTATTTTGCCAAAAAAGCAAGTAAAAATAATAATGAAAAACGGTATAAAATAATATTCGCCAAGGCAATCTTCATTAAGAGTTCTTTCGCAAAAGCACTAAAGTTAAACGTGAAAATACTTAAAATGAAGGCAGGCGAGTGTGCAATACTGTTTATACACGGCCGAGCGTTTGTGTTGCTGTCGATATAGAACCAATAGGGCCATACATTACCTCTCGCTCAAACTTTACTAATGAGTGTATTAGTGTGAGCGAGAAGTCCCTATGGACATGTCCATTTTAGCCCTATAGTAGCGGGCGAGCCAGCGGGTTTTAAGACTTGCTTTTGTCAAAATCGGTAATATTTTCAATACAGACACTCTTTAGGGGACGCCTGCGTCTAGCAGCGGTCTTGCGATTGAAATGCTGATGGTGATGAAATATATAAACGTCTATCGTAATGTCTCCTCAAGAAAGCTGCAAAAACTTAACTTTACTCTTACCTCCAGCCGTATATTCGGGAAGCATACACTCCCCTGGCTTGACTTGAGCGGGTTAGTCCCCTCCGCTACCATCAACTTGCAGCTGGTAATCATGGCTTGGATCCGGGAGGCCTCGTCGCCCTGCTTCATGCAGGAGATGGAGCAGGCGGTCGCCAGGTCATAGTTGAAAAAGAGCCAGCGGGCGTGGACGGCTTCTGGGGTTTGCCCTGTGGTTTATGGGTAATGAAAAAACGTGCCACGAGCCAGGTGAAATTGTATCTTATGTCAATGACATAAAGACTAACGGGGTTGTTTATCTCATTGGGATATTAGGCCCGACCATATGGCTCTGTCATTGCCGTAAGGTCTAAATTTCAAAGCTCATTATTTTAAAGAAACCTAACCTTCCCAAAGAACTTTTCAAAAAGAAACATTTTAGAGAAAGACTTAACACTGTTTCAGAATTTACTAAATCACTAATAAAAAGAAAGTAAATCACCGATTACATTTGTCAGGGGAATACGCGAAGACACATATTCCTCTGACCAATTAAGCTGGGAGACTGAGCCACAACTGTTTCCGGGATATATGATGGTATCAGAAATCGACAATGCAACTAGCATTCTGGATAGCAATACTGCAATACGTAGCTTCCTAGATAGCCTAGATATGAGTGAGATAACACATAAAATCAATCATACAACTCCAAGTACACTAGATGTCCTAGATGAGGGAGATAGAAGGATAAAATATACTGCAATATCCAGCTTCCTGGATATTCTAGGTCTGAGTGAAAGAGCATGATACAAACAGAACATGCTGTCCTTTATAGATGTAAGGGAGAAGCAGGATAGAATAAACGCAACATTTAGAATCTTGCCGAGATAACACTTATTTACTCACTAAGGCAAGGTAACACAATGTAAATTTCTATAATATCCAAGTACAACATTCATTCGCTTATAAAATTAATAATTAGTATATTTGTAATAAACCATAGTTTTTATATCTAGTTTTAAAGAAATAACAAAAGAACGGGTTTTATTATATGGAAGGCTATTATAATGAGATCATATATTTAAAAAAAGCACACCGCATGCAAACTTATATTTAACATTATTTGAAGTCTATATTTTGTTACACCTTCGGGTAAGACATAGAGATACTATGCTGCATTTTTTTACATCTGTATAACCTGTGTTTTAACAAATAAATACTTTGAACTGTGTATCTACTAAACTACCAGTTAATTACATTACTTTTGAAATTATTAAAACTCAAGTGAAAGATATCTACATCATTACATATTTTATTGTGAGAATCGCACATGATAATATCAATAATGTAACTCCAAGGAAATCAATGCAACACCCTTTGGTTTCTCCTAGATCAAATACAAATCGTTTATTTTCTGAATACAGTTAATAGATGGTGTACTGGTGTACATATTTTCAAATTCAGTGTATCCAGCCTGCATGCAGGCGTGCAAATGAATGTTTTTTGAATAGAAAAGTACAATAAAGAATGTCAAATACAATAAAATGTCAATAAAGTAGTAAATGGTACAGTTAGAAATATATATATTATTAATCAAGAAAGGTAGGAATAGAATATGTCATAAATCATGATGTCATAATGAGTTCCTAAATTTATATGTCAATGTCGTTATAAGTTATAATACTCATTTACACTATAATAGCATTTCCTAATGAACAATGTCTGCAGTAAATATTTAAATTTATTAGTGGTTTCCAATTTAGACGTCTTGGGAAGGTTATTAAATATTTTTGGCGCCATACCTATTAGGCTCTTGTCCATTAGCGATGTATTGCTAAAATCCCGCTTAACTGTAAGCTTGCGAGGACGTAGGTTAAACGTATGAGTTACCTTTTTGAATGGGAATAATTCAGGGTTACACTTTACAAATACACAACATTCAAAAAAATAAATATAAAAATCTGAGTGTGATAGTGTGAAAAAATCAATAATGCAACTCCAGGGTACCCAGAAATCTGAGAATTGAATGAGAAAGCAGAATGAAATCTATGCAACATCATCTGTCGTTTCCTTTATCCTAGATCTGAGTGAGGTAGCAATAATGCAACTTCCAGATACCTAAATTTTGTCCTAGATCTGAGCTATAGCATGAATAAAATCAATAATGCAACTCCCATTTACCTAGACATCCTGGCATTGAATGAGATGACAGGATGAAATCAATGCAACATCATCTGTTCCTAGATCCGAGCAAGGTACCATGAAAGTCAATAATGCAGCTCCCAGGTACCTACATCACAGGATAAAAAAAAAACAGCATCTGTAGCATCATTTGTCCTAGGTGCGAGTGAGAGAGCAGATTAAAATCAATAATGCAACTCCCAGCTTAGATGTCCTATATTTTCTAGATTGAGCAATGTGGCAGGCAGCATTGCAACAGCCTTGACTGCATTCTTTGTCCTAGGTATGAGAGAAAGAAAGCGGGATAGAATCTAGCTTCCTAGATATTCTAGGTATGTGTGAAAGATACAGTTGTCCCTGAGATAAAAATGCAGCCCAGCTTTAAGTAATCAATAACTGCAGGCTGGGGGCTGATTAAACCCTAACTTGAATATATTGATGATAAAAAAAATAGCTTGTCTTTAGGAAATGAAAGCCTTTGTCATAAGTATGTAAATCATCTAAAATCATTAATATCAGAAAATTTCAATACTACCTTGTTTTGTCTATGACTTTTGAATATTATGTATGACTACCTCCAAATTCTAGTCAATCATGAAGGTGGCAAAGAATACACTCCAAGAACAATCACCTAGTGATGACCATGATCCTCAGCCACGAGGGAATGATCAGAGAGTCTAATAATGATGAATGTATTGTTGAAATTGGATGATTTTTAAATATAATTTCCTACAAACAACCTTCGGATTAGTTCAATTCCAAAAATATGTTTTTATTCTTGATAAATTGCTCTTGGCGTTTTCTTCATAGCCAAAACAAACTCCTAACTACCAATGAAAACAAAGCAACAGGTCCAAAGATAATGCAACAGCCACACAGCTCCCTAGGTATCCTAAATACACAAATAGCAAAAATTAATAACTGCAGGTGGTAAAAAATAACTTACGGGGAGGCTTTGTGGCTATAACCTCTTCGAACATGTCGCCGCGTCGAAGCAACGTGCAGAAGATCATTTCCACAGTCAAAAGAACTGGAGTATAATTCTTCTCGTCAATCTACAAAAAAACAAATATTATAAATCTAACCCAAACACCTGCACGATGCAAATGCAATTTTAGTACTTTTACTCACGTTGAACATCTCCAAAATCTCGCAAAGAACGTTCGCATTCTTCCTCGATTTTAGAACCAGCCCCGCTTTTATACGTAGCTGTCTCGACGTGGCTTTTTTCGCCTTCGGAGAGCCCGTGGAACTGCCCTGGCGCTTTCCGCCCATCCTGGAGTCGGAACCAAAACAGAATGAACGATTATCGGTCCACAGACTACTAAGAAGGAAGATACCTACTACGTACACGCGCGCACGTTGCGCTGCAGAACTGTCACTGCCACCCACAGATAACTAATATAGGGCTAGCGATGGGCTAGCGCGAAACGAAAACGAACTTCGTTCGTGTATCTCCGTCTCTCTCGCTGGAACGTGCAAGTGTGACAGAGACGGAGATACACGAACGAAAACGTACATCGATTCGCGGTGGCCCCGTGTACCACACTTGGCAATATTTGCCAAAATATTCGTGTTGCATATTTTTCCTTCCTACGGCAAATGAAAGAGAAGCAACGATTTAACGTGAACACGCAACCCCAAGTGTAATGCGACGATGAGCTATAACCACGAACTTCGAAGTTCGGGTATCTCCATCGCTATCGCACTTCCTCTACTCGAGTGACAGGGATGCGTGACTGTATACGAACTTTCGGGGTAGCGCCGCTGAACTGACAGACGCTAAACGAATCGCTTCAAATTTGAGGTTATCTTTCGAAAGTCGCTGTCGCTGTCCTTCGCGGCTTTTGTTTTGATTATAAATCTCGTCGTTTTATGCATAATTTACAAGAAAACAGTTCTAAGCACACGTATAACTAGCTAAATTACCTCGTCAAGATGGACGGCGATTTGTACGACGAGTTCGGGAACTACATCGGGCCGGATTTAGACTCCGATTCAGATGATGAGCAGAGCGTTTATGATAACCGGGATGGTGATGAGGATGCCATGGATGATGATGAGGACGCTGATGCGGAGCCTGAGGCCGCACCCATGTCCGTTGTTCTTCATGAGGATAAACGGTGAGTACATAAAATAATTTGTATGGCGGCGTTATCATTGTGACTAAGATTGTTGTCCTTAAGGCAATGCAATGCAATGGTCATAATGATACTATAATAACGTTTCTTTGCTATTTTGCTAAATGATAAAAAAATGTGCTATTACCTGTTAGTAAAGTGAACAGTATGTATTTTTGCATGGAATAAGTTAATATTTTCACCCTCCCTCCGCTCAGCGAAATAGTCAATAAATTCTGCAATCCACCGCCCACAATTAAAGACCTTGACTCGTGTTTTGGCTCCTGAAAGGTGAGGCTTGTTGTGCATGCTCACACTTTACTTTTTGTTATTCCAAATCCATAAAATTTCAACAAAATAGATTGTATAGCACTGCACGTGAGCACTCTGCTCAATAATCCCAATGAATTGTCAATTGCTCACCGGATAGACTGTACGCCATAATGTGTTGCACACACACACATGCACACAGTAACCAAGGAAGAGGGTTGTCTGTAATTTCCTCACCCACTGCCAAGCTGCCAGCCCGATTGCTGATGTTCACCACGAAAAGCACGCAATCTCCACTGCAACAAAGTACCAGATTTCATTCTGTAAACAGCAATTTATGGTATCAGTTTTATCATACAGTCCATAATGACATCCACGTAAAGGTATTCTTCAAGTTTTAAGGTAGTTTATAAATTGTCTTTAATTCAATTTTAAACTAAAGTTGTTTTATACAGAAAATAACACGCACAAATAAAAAAGCAATTATGCTTCTCATCAATAATGATTGAAAAACTAACTATCCTTTGTTAGCTCTTATTTTGCATAAAATCAATTGGAACGAAACCTATCCTTTTATTTCTGTTGCTCCAATTTAGTAGTTGCCAGTAGTGTCTGCAGCTTTAGCACTTGTCTTGTCTGACATCCCAGAATCGCTGATGCTGCATGGTCTCGGGTCTGCATTGATGCAGACTAGGGATGTTACGAATATTCGCATTCGCATATGTGAATGGTTCGCATCATTTTAAACATTCACATTCGCATCAAACAATACGAATTTTTTGCGAATGCGAATGTGTGCATTTCGCTACGCCGGCCACACGTCACCGTCGAGTCGCACATTCCGCACATGTGTAATGCGCGCAGACCGGTAGATACGTGATTCATTTTGACCAAAATGAAGCATTCGTAGATTTGTACCTTGCTGGTTGTTTGTGATTACTTGATTAAGTTTGTCTTGTGTTTTTGGGGTTTTTGTCAAGTTCAGTTTTTTTTCCTTTTCCTTGACATTCGCATTCGCATTCGCACATTCGCATCCTAAATATTCGCATTCGCATTTGCGAATTTGATAAATCTGACATTTGTGACATCCCTAGTGCAGACTAACTGGACAAGGTGTTCACGGTCAGAAGTACTGCTTGTAAATGTACCTCATGTATGTACAGTCGACTACAAAGAGAAAGATACAACCAAAGTTACAAAAATATGTATACACGACTTATATGGAATGATTGTTCTGAAATAAAGATATTTTATTTTATTTATTTTATTTATTGCCTTAACATTAAGGTCGTGTCTACATATTTTTGTAACTTTGGCTGTACCGATCTCTTTGTAGTCGACTGTACATACCACATTTAAACATTGATTTCAAATGCGTAGCAACTATTTTCAATCCCTATACGGTTTAGTAAGTACTTGCCATAATGTTGTTAAGGAAAAGGATGAAATTCACCAAATTTAAAACTGTTCTAAATGTTAATGCACAAGTAGTTAGATTTCACAGAGCTATCAAAATCCACTAACACAATCTCGTAAACAGGATTTCACGATAACTTTTAAAAAGAACGGAAGAAAGGAAAAATACTTGTACTATTGTTAACGAAAAGTTGTCGAACCTAGTTTCATCATAGCAAAAACAATAAAAATGGTTTGACCTCACCGATGGCTAGTTATTCAATAGACAGCCCAGACCATCTCGACATAAGCAAAGTCATCATTCTTTTCCTTCTTTCTTTCGGCTTGCTACTTTGTAGGTTAATGAGAGTAGCTGCAGGAGTTACATCACTATCGTACCTGGCAGAGAACAGCTGTCGAAACTGCAACCACTGAATACCAGCAAAAGCAACTTGCAACAGCCATTTTGAAGCACTTTCCTAAAATGTGCCACTGATAGCTATTACTAGTGGTCCTCCTTCTAACGGTTTTGAACCAAAACAAAGATCTACCGTGTTGCACCAAGCACGCGCATCAGATTCAGGTTTTTCGGGATTAAATTCAGGTAGTTTCAAACTACTCACTTGTACTAGCCAGTTGTTTTATGGCTTCTATTCTAGTAGACACAAAGCATGCCTCAGCATTTTACTAATTTTGCTGCTCAAATAATTTTCGCTACAAATCTTCATTAACACGTGCCGGTTGACATTCTTCAGTCCTTTGCTGTGCTCGAGGGAATCCCACTTCTGATTGTTCGTAGAGAACGGGGCTGAGTGGGCGAGCCCTTTCGTCAGGTTTACACATCGTGGGTAACCTCAAGCAACAGTAAAAAACCCAGATTGATTTAATGAATGTCACTATATTGATCACCACAATTGGCGCGATTGTGGTGTGTCTGGTACCAGCTTCGATTTTCCAACATATGTTTATGAACAATTTATTTGGCTGGTTATCAGAAACAACCGTGCTCAATGATTCTGAGTAATAGAGACCCTAAACCACCCAATTAAAAAAAAAGGGAACTTAAATCTCACTGTGAAAATGCTCATACTTAAATCAACAAAAACATAAAAGCTTGTAATAGTACATTGTAAACTCAGATAGCAGGTATTTATTTCTATGACACAAATTTTACCTCTCCCACTGGAAAGTAGTGGGATTATCCGCACACGTAATTGCCACTTAATGGCCAGGTGTGACGTAAAAATAATGATAACAACCCTCGAACATAAAACTACATTTCACATAACTCACAGGTACTACCCGCAAGCAGTAGAAGTATACGGTCCAGACGTCGAGACAGTAGTACAAGAAGAAGACACGCAAGCACTAGACAAGCCTCTAGTGGAGCCAGTCAAACATAAGAAGTTCCAAATGCAGGAGCAGGAGCTATTGGAGACAACTTACGACATGGAATACTTGGCCGATATGCTGGACAACACTAATCTGATGAGGAATGTGACGCTGATGGGACATCTTCATAATGGTAAGAGATAGGCTTAACTCTTAAGGCCAAATGTAGAACTCAAATGATCCGCCTTAATTGCTCATTTATTCTTTTGGGCGCCAAATGTAGAACTAACGATGCGCCTAATTGCTCATTTTCACTGGTTGTTAGAACCCGCATCCCATATGCATGAGCTTATTCTTGTTAGCTTATATTTAGACTTTCTCCAGCTACTCAAAAGCCTATTGAAAGGCATCCTCCTCTTCCATTAAATTTACATTATGAATTGAAACAGGGTTGCATTTGTTTAGTATCATTCAATTTAAAAAAGAAACCTATTATAGTCGATTTAAATTTTATTTATTTGTACCTTTTTTTTTCCTCTAACAAAAGCATGAGCTCCTCGCACGCGGGATGCGAACTCTAACATCCGGTGAAAATGGGCCCTATGCTATTGCTTCAAACTACTTTCAAACTAATGTCTTTCAGGGTTCGTATAAAAAAATCTTATGTTGAGATCTGGAGTATTATCAATTCCATTTATTTTCAGGCAAGACTTCATTCGTGGACTGTCTAATGCGCCAAACGCACCCAAGCACCATAAACAACGAGACGACGATCCCCATGCGTTACACGGACACCCTCTTCGTGGAACAAGAACGTGGGGTCTCCATAAAGGCCATGCCGGTCACCCTGATGCTGAAGAACATTAAGGGGAAGTCCCATTTGCTGAACATCATGGATACTCCGGGACACGTGAACTTTAGCGATGAGGTCACGTCTGCTTTGAGGATTTCTGATGGTGAGATTTTAGTAGGCATTTACTTGTGTGTCCTGCTTCCGGGCATGGATGCGGTACTACCAACATCGAAGTTTATATTAGATATTACAAAGACCGGTTTTTACGACCGATTTAGCCTATTACCCCGCCGATTAGAGGCCAATTTAAAGTGGATCTGTGAGTGTGAAGCTGACAATCCTGGGTAAAAATCCCGGCAAGAGCAAATGTTTTTTGTGATGAGCATAATGAATGTGTGTTTTTGAGTCTGGAATGTTTTCTATGTATTGAAGTATTTATCCTATACTATTAAATAAGGCAACGTCGCAGATGGGAGGATGACAGTGAGAGTGGCAGGTGCAACTTGGATGAGAAAAGCACATGATCGCAAATTGTGGAAGTCTCTAGAGGAGACTAGAAAAACACATTATAAAATACAAATATTTAAGTTTGGTTAAATAAAGGCTTTTAAGTTTGGTAAAATTATTATTAAGCAACATTTGTTTGTTTGTAAATTAGTTCTCCAAATCGAGCGATTTTATTCAGCTTTGCAATGCAGGTGTTTACGGGTTGAAAACTATCTAGCTAGCTAGGTCTTATTACCAGGAAAATTCGTTTTCTCAGGATAAAAAAACACGAAAATCATCTAGCAAGGCTAGCTCTCACATGCTATCTATTAAAATAAACGGTTGTGTGGAGTTTACTGTGGACTAGTTCGAATTGTGTGAGATTGTTACTAACAATGTTAGTAATTTTTATCAAGTTATTCCCATCATTGCACTTGTATGTTCGTGCAATAGAGATGCAGCTATACAAATATAGGATATTGTTACATATAACCTGACTATTATAATGGCATCGAATAATCTACTTTAAAAAAGTTTAAGCCGACTTTAAATCAGTACCCAAATGGCTTCAAGTTTGCCTATAGAATTTGAAGAGTTCCCTCGATTTCTTCAAGGTCCCATCATCAGACCCTGACCTGATGACCATGGGACCACCTGGGAAGAATACCTTTTCAAACGAAAATAGAATTTTCCAAGTTGGTCCAGGCGTCTTTGAGTAATCGGGGAACATACATAAAAAAAGGGGTCTAGACATTAAATAAAATAACTAATAATGTTGTATTTTCTCGAAAAAGGAATAAAAATGTAGTCAGATGGAGAAGCAACGCAAGATGTTGGACACTTATAACTTTGTGATTATTCATGTTCACTATGTTCTGTCCCTTTTCGCAAAACGCATATTCATATGAAACGATTGTCATTTACTATGACGCTCGAGTGTCGTGACGTCACGATCTCCGAGCGTTTTCTCTCTCTAACAAGCAATATTAAAACGGATTGTAGCTTAATTTTTTGTGATACTTGAATGGTATTTTCGTCGTTATAATAAATTTAGAGTCTACACCCCTATTCTTTGACGAATCGAGAGCCTCCTTCTTTTTTGAAGTCGGTTAAAACAAGCATTGCCTTCCAACAGGCGCCGTTCTGTTCGTCGACGCTGCCGAGGGCATAATGCTGAACACCGAGCGTCTGCTCCGCCACGCAGTACAGGAACGAGTGCCTCTAACGATCTGCATCAACAAGATAGACCGCCTCATGTTGGAGCTCAAACTACCGCCCGCGGACGCCTACTACAAGCTGCGGCATATAATAGACGAGCTGAACTCTCTGTTGGAGACGAATCAGCCACAGGACAACCCTGATGAGCCGGCTAAAATTTTCTCGCCTCTACTGGGTAAGTTACAAGACTCATAATCTCGTAGCATTGTTTCTAGGTTATTGCTTAAGTTTCGCGGCTAAAACGGTATTTAAAAAAGATAAAAGGAGTCGTCTAGGTCAATTCTCTCTCCTAAGGATCATGTTGATACTCTAGGGTGGATACTGAATGTATAAATAACCTTAAACAAATGTTACTCGAGTAAAATGAACACCCTCCCACTAATCGATATGTTACAATCCACTATCGTGGGATCCTGACAAAGATTGACCTCGCAGGCGGCAGACCAAAACGCTTCATACTAATTGACTTAAAAGTATGACGTCACAATCTGCTGTTTGTACTAATCGTTGTATGGAAAATCAAGTAAATTGCTGTTTCGGTCGCGAAATACTGCGTTTAGGTCCATAGTTTGCAATTGTGTTTCTATAAAAGCGTAAGGATTGGTAAAATATTAAGTGGCTACCACACGATCATGCATGTTGTGTTAGAGTAAATTTTTATAAGATGTCTTTTTATGTTTATTTTATATTTCATTTATTGTATATTCCTTTTTAATAGTTACGTTCTTCCTATTTATTTATTTTTATGATTATTTTTGTAAATTGTCCTCGTGTGCGATCGTGGCGTCATTGTTCGTGTCTCACTTAATGGTCACAAAGGAAGACCAGCGCTGGCGCTGCCAGCATCACGCTGAGTTGTGACCATTTCGTGGCAAATGTGTTTGTGTGTATTGTGTCTGTACAGTTTGTTTTTATGTGTTTTGTCACGAATAAATGTTTATTCTTTCTTTTTTCTTTCTTTCTAAAATGCATATTTTTTCTGAACTTTCAAGGTCCATATATTTTTATAAATTTAATTGCATTTTTTTAAATGGTTTACTATCCATTTAGCAACATTACGTTACCAATTTTAACACGAGTCTACACCCCTATTGCTTCGCAGGAAACGTTTGCTTCGCATCCTCCCTCTACGACGTATGCTTCACCCTGGAGTCCTTCGCTGCCATGTACGCCGCGGCCCACCCCAACTCCGGTCTCCGCGCCGCAGACATGTCTAATTGGCTATGGGGAGACGTCTACTTCAATACGAAGACGAGGAGATTCACCAAGAAGCAGCCGCATTCGTCCGCGCAACGAAGCTTCGTCGAGTTTATACTAGAGCCTCTCTACAAGATTTTTGCTCAGGTAAGTGACTGTCAGCTGGTTGGGGA
This sequence comes from Epinotia nisella, assembly GCA_932294315.1. NCBI lineage: Eukaryota > Metazoa > Arthropoda > Insecta > Lepidoptera > Tortricidae > Epinotia > Epinotia nisella. The sequence goes on from OW028673.1 coordinate 41,684,156, forward strand.
GATGTATACTGTAATGTATATAGGAGACTCACTAAGAAGCAGCCGCATTCGTCCGCGCAACGAAGCTTCGTCGAGTTTATACTAGAGCCTCTCTACAAGATTTTTGCTCAGGTAAGTGACTGTCAGCTGGTTGGGGATATGTATACTGTAATGTATATAGGAGACTCACTAAGAAGCAGCCGCATTCGTCCGCGCAACGAAGCTTCGTCGAGTTTATACTAGAGCCTCTCTACAAGATTTTTGCTCAGGTAAGTGACTGTCAGCTGGTTGGGGAGATGTATACTGTAATGTATATAGGAGACTCACTAAGAAGCAGCCGCATTCGTCCGCGCAACGAAGCTTCGTCGAGTTTATACTAGAGCCTCTCTACAAGATTTTTGCTCAGGTAAGTGACTGTCAGCTGGTTGGGGAGATGTATACTGTAATGTATATAGGAGACTCACTAAGAAGCAGCCGCATTCGTCCGCGCAACGAAGCTTCGTCGAGTTTATACTAGAGCCTCTCTACAAGATTTTTGCTCAGGTAAGTGACTGTCAGCTGGTTGGGGAGATGTATACTGTAATGTATATAGGAGACTCACTAAGAAGCAGCCGCATTCGTCCGCGCAACGAAGCTTCGTCGAGTTTATACTAGAGCCTCTCTACAAGATTTTTGCTCAGGTAAGTGACTGTCAGCTGGTTGGGGAGATGTATACTGTAATGTATATAGGAGACTCACTAAGAAGCAGCCGCATTCGTCCGCGCAACGAAGCTTCGTCGAGTTTATACTAGAGCCTCTCTACAAGATTTTTGCTCAGGTAAGTGACTGTCAGCTGGTTGGGGAGATGTATACTGTAATGTATATAGGAGACTCACTAAGAAGCAGCCGCATTCGTCCGCGCAGCGAAGCTTCGTCGAGTTCATACACGAACCGCTGATGGTCAGTTATTTAACTGAATTTTTATAACCCATATTTTACGAACTTCCTGACGTCTCGTTGAGTTGAAATTTTGTACACGAATGCCATATTATGGCACCATCGTACTGGTCATGATGGAGACGGAAGGTGGTCAATGTCTTTAACTTATAAATACTTATGACAAACATTATTGCATGCAAAGCATGAGAAATATATTGAAAGGAGAGTGAATTCAGGGAATTGAGTGAATGGGGCACTGAACGCCTTTATGGGCAGCCAAAAAATATCACAAAAAGCACGCTTGGCTGTGTATGGTAGTGAAAGTTGGGTGTGGTGTCGAGTGAATGCAGTAGAAATGAGAGCGTTGAGAAGTATGTGTTGAGTGAAATTGAGTGATAGAGTCAGAAACAGTGTGATAAGAGATAAGTGTAGAATGGATGGAGATATAGTTACGAAAATTGAGAAAGGTATGTTAAGGTGGTTTGGGCATGTAGAGAGGATGGATGAAAGAAGATTAACGAAAAGAGTGTATATAAAAAGAGTGGAAGGGGAAGACCTTGGCGAACTTTCTCAGATCAAGTTGGAGAAATCTTACAAAAAGCCAGGTCAAAAGTACCCTAACGCGACGAGCATGTATGAGAAATGCTATGAAGGTGAGTGAAGCGAAAGTGGTTTGACAGGATCGTACCAAATGGAGATCCGTGATCTAGGGGTAGGCCCCTTTGGGAAAGAGGCGTGATTATATGTATGTATGTACAAACATTAGTTAGAATTGAGCAATAAAAGCTCGTTTAATTCAAGTTCCCTGCTTTGTGTGTTGTAGGTGGTTGGTGACGTGGACGACAGTCTACCCGGTGTGCTGGCTGAGCTGGCCATCAAGCTGAGCAAGCAGGAGTCCAAGTTGAACGTGCGCCCGCTGTTGCGGCTCGTGTGCAGCAGGCTCTTCGGCGATTTCCGGTCAGTTGGGACACTCGTCTCCACTGAACACAATACTATAGAAGGGGTGTCAAGCGCGATTTCTATCGAGCCCGGTGTCGCCACCTCATCCCCTCCACGTCGCCTACAACTTTTTGAGCGACTGCACGGCGATCATGTGACGTTGGCGCGAAAGCTAACAGCGCATGCTCAAACTAGTGGCGCGCGTGCCACGCCCACATCGCCTTATCTTATCTTATCTCGTTGAGGGCCCTTTAGGATACACTTCGACCCAGTGGGATCTTTTGTGCATTTGCCCTCCCCTTTATACCTGCTCCCAAGATGATGATGCAGCTCAGTGGGAGCACCTTGAATTCCTTTGGTTGCGGGTAGTCGTTACCAGTGATTAATTCTTTGTCTGGCAAGGGCATGACATTCATACAGTAAGTGTTCCATAGTCTCATCCTCCTCACCACAAATTCTACAGTCTACACTGTTCGATAGTCCCATCTTGGCAAAGAGATTCTTGACCCCGAAGTGACCTGTGAACACCCCAGATATAATCCTGAGTTGCTTCCTGCTGGATTTCCAGAGTTTTTTGGTCCAGCCGGAGTTCACTCCTTCTATAAAGAGCTTTGAGTGCCTTAAACCCGCCTCATTCCTCCACTCGTGTTGGTGTTTGGTTTTGGCGTAAGGTTCCCTGTGAGAGTCCCACAAACGGTTCTGGACCTACAAAGCGATTTGTAGACCCCCTTCTTGCAAGCTCATCTGCTCTTTCGTTGCCGATGAAGCCCTCGTGCCCTGGTATGCAAACTAATTGCACCTTATTGTGCTTTCCAAACGTGTTCAGTGCTTGGACGCCATTATAAACTAGTCTAGACTCCACATCGCCTTTCTATAATATTTAGTATTCTGTGCTCGTGTCTGTAGGTAGAGGGTGACGGCACTTCTGATTGTGCAACGTTACGTATGGCTAGCTAGCACAATAGGCGTGTGACCTAAGAATTTTTATGATGCCATACGAACCAGATTTTGGAGAGGAACAAATGTTTGTGTGGAAGCAGCTACAATTAAAGAACATAAATACCCAAAAAATTAAGTTAAAGACGGGCCTCGCTAGCGGCAGCCGAAACGCTTCATAGTGATTGACTTAAAAGCATGACGTCACACTTTGCTATTTAAACTAATCGTTGTATGGAAAATCAAGTAAATTACTGTTTCAGTCGCGAAATACTGCTTTTAGGTCCATAGTTGTCTTACAATTTTGTCTCTATAAAAGCGTAAGGGTTCTATTGGTAGCTTTAAATTTACACATGGACGATAAAAAATGCATTTTTTTTTCTAAACTTTCAAGGTCTTTTTATGATTATTTTATTACAATTATTTGATGGTTTACTATCCATTTAGCATACTCTATGTTATCAATTTTTACAGGAGATCGCAAGCCTATTGTATTTATATTCCTGGGACCGCATTAAAAGAAATACAATTATTACGCCACACAAGTATAGCTTCAATAAATAATGAATGTTCAAATTCATGTTGCTTCTGCATAATACATTTCTTGGGTCTACCGTCATCTTTGCAGGTGCTATACATTGCGTTTATGACACTTCAAATTGAATGCTACCTAAAAGAGATCGCGGTGATGTATTTCGTGTCATTTCCGTCTCCGGATTTAGGCGATGATATCCGAGAAAAGCCGAATCGCTAACTGATTTTAATCGTATTGTAATGTTGTCTTTTTAGCGGTTTCGTAGAGATGGTGGTCCGTCACGTGCCCTCCCCGCTGGACGCGGCGGCGCGCAAGGTCGCGCACACGTACCGCGGCGCCGAGGGCCCGCTGTGCGACGACATGCGCGCCTGCGACCAGTCGGGGCGACTGGTCGCGCACACCACCAAGATGTATCCAACGGACGATTGCAGCTTCTTTCTGGTGAGACCAATTGGGTACTTTCCTCGGTAAAATATATATAATTGCCGTACAGGCAAGCCGTCTCTGGAATTCACTCCCTCTCAACATCAGACAAGCCCCAAGCAAGTTTGCTTTCAAGCGGATGCTGCGTAAGCATCTGCTTAAACAAGAATTCGACTAAAATCCATCCACATAATGGTAGTATATATTGAATATGTAGTAGTATATATTTTTGTATGTATCTTATATATTTTTATTTATGTATGTCTATATGTAGTGTATAATACATTTGTATTTTTTTCCTCTCTCCTCAAGTATATTCGTAACAGAAATTATCATACTTTTTTCTTTGCACCTGTTATAAGTCTCTGTTTAGCCCAATGGTTAGCTGGTTGAGAATGCCATCAGGCATTAAGCTCGCCATTTGTACATATATTTTTTGTATTTTGTGCAATAAAGTTTAAATAAAATAAATAAATAATTGTATTTAGTCCGTCAGTTAGATTATCTTAAAATATTGAACACGTATTTTTTTATTTTCTCAATCCAACAAAAAATGATGAAGATATAGCCCGCTAAAATTCCATGACTAAATAGATTTTTTTTTGAAAAATAGCTCGAAAGATCAGGAATATCGCGAAATATCTCAAAAGATCAGAAAACGTTTTATTATGACCTACATCTGGAGCATAGTATTGTACGGAAGCAAGACGTGAACTCTAACCCAGCGTGATAGAGAGAGACTGAACGCATTTGAAATGTGGGCATGGAGAAGGATGGAAGGTATTAGTTGGATAGAAAAAAGAACAAACGAAGGGGTTCTAAATTTGATAGGAGAAAGAAGATGTCTACTAAAAACTATTGAAAACAGAAGGGGAAATATGTTGGGGCACCTGATAAGACATGACAATTACATAAAAACTATAATTGAAGGAAAGATAGAAGAAAGGAGAGGCAGGGGAAGACCAAGACGTGCGTTTATGGATCAATCTAAAGAGAAAGTTGATGTAATGTCGTATCAGGAGCTCAAAACAGTGGCAGAGAGAAGAACAGAATATCGATTACTCCACCAACAAGAGCCTGGCTCCTAAATTTATGATGATGATGAGCCAATTCTTTCCAGTGGGCATCCAGATTGTTAGTTCTCAAACCGTCGAATTCCTAACTCGGTCTAACCATTATCATAGCCAATAACCAGCCTTGAAGCAACGGTAGCCTAGTGGTTCAGGCATGCGGCTGTCAAACGGCGGTCGTGGGTTCGAATCCCGGCTCGTACCAATGAGTTTTTCGGAACTTATGTACGGAATATTTACCGTTAGCTTTTCGGTGAAGGAAAACATCGTGAGGAAACTGGACTAATCTTTTCACGCAAAATAGGCATGTTGGATGTCGATTCGCGGAAAATGCCAGTAAAACTAACTAGCTAACAAGCAGGATCAACGGCTGGACGTGCCAGTGAATTACGCGACCGTATTCCGTCGCCTAATTCCGCTGCGCGATTCCGACCGCAGCTACTCCATACAGAATACAATGCCCTACCACAGACATCCATTTCGTTTCTTCTTCGTTGCACATGAGTTTCGCTTGTGTGTGGCGGGTTCAGTGGAATAGGGATGTGGACACCAAATAAAAAAATCTATAATGTTGAATTTTTCGAACAATTATTAAAAATAATATTTATGGTATTTTGTGAGTCAACAACCCTATTCTGTTGCTGTTTTCAGCCTGTATGTGACGAGCCTTAAACGTTTGCTTCGTTTTCAGGTGCTGACACGCATAATGTCCGGTACGTTGTACGCGGGGCAAACCGTCAGGGTCCTGGGTGAAAACTACAGCACGCAGGACGAAGAGGACTCGAGGATCATGAACGTAGGCCGGCTGTGGATATACGAGGCTAGATACAAGGTATGTATGTGGGCGTGAGTGGTGCAAAAACTTGTAACAACATTTATTAATTACGCATAGTTATCACTGAAAATTTTGCATGCTACCCGCTAAGCGGAGTATCTCAATATTTCAGAAGTACACCGATATTTATGTAACCTGTACTCAGCAAATTGCATTCATAAAGAAAAAATAGGTCGAATGTTACAAAACACGTTAGAAGCTAGTAATACTAAGTGTAAAGTCGTCAGAAAAGACATCGTTGACAATCCTAATGTTATTTGGGTCGCGTTTAATATTAATTGTCCGTCCAGGTGGAGCTAAACCGCGTGCCAGCTGGCTGCTGGGCGCTCGTCGAAGGCATCGACCAGCCCATAGTCAAAACCTGCACCCTAGTAGGCGCGGATGAGACAGAAGAGCTGCACACGTTCAGGCCGCTCCGCTTCGACACGCAGGCCGTCGTCAAGATAGCCGTCGAGCCGGTCAACCCGTCCGAGCTGCCCAAGATGCTGGACGGGCTTAGGAAGGTCAGTGCCCAGGTTTACAGGTGTTCTACTAGGATGCTGTTTGGCTTAAATCTTGCCCCGTCGATGTTTCAAATTGGGTACCTTCCTGGGTAAAAAAATATAAATTTATTTAGTCCGTCAGTTAGACTATCAAAAAATATTGGACAGTATTTTTTTGTTTGTCAATTAAACAAAAAAATACGAAGATATAGCCCGTTAAAGTTCCGCGTGACGTCACATTATGATAAAAAGTGTACCATAATGTGACGTCGCGCGGAACTTTAACGGGCTATATCTTCCTCAGTTTTTGTTTAATTGACAAATAAAAAAAGACGTGTCCAATATGTTTTAATAATCTAACTGACGGAATAAATACTTAGGAATGTAGCCAATTGTATCAAATTGATTATCGAAAACGAGTTGTTAGCAGTAATTTGGACCCACAATGAAGTGCAGTTTTTCCTGTGAATTAGATGGTCAGATGATAGTCGCCTTCATTCTTGAATCTATACGACTTAGGAAGGTTAATGCTGTGGTCTTCATGACCTCGTCGTGTGCAAGTCCGATTCTCACTTGAAAGGGTCGGCAATGCGAATGTGACCTGGCGTTGCAACCATGCATAGACTACACAGAGCGCTTACCAACGGGTGAACCATAGGATTGTCTGCCAATGCCACTTTTCGCCATGTGAACAAGTCTTACCCGCTCCTCTCTACGCAGTGTTTTTGATCACATTTTTTATGTTTTTTTTTCTGTTACAACGGACTTGTGACTTATGTAATCCAATCTGACTAATAAAAGGCTCTTTCTCAGGGTATTCACCGCTTTGCTCTATTATAGACACACCGAGCTTTTTGGAAACCAGCTTGGCTATCTTACCATCGTCACTCCATTCCCCAGGTGAACAAATCGTACCCGCTCCTCTCCACGCGCGTCGAAGAAAGTGGAGAGCACGTGATACTGGGCACCGGCGAGCTCTACCTGGACTGCGTGATGCACGACCTCAGGGACATGTACTCGGAGATAGACATCAAAGGTGGACACAACTAATCTCTAGTCATGTTAATAAACTATTTCTTGTTGTTATTTAAGAGTTAGTCGAGAGACAACATCACAAAGCTTCATTGAAAAATTGGTACATTTTGCAGCTCTATTAGAGTCCGGAATGTTAGATTTCGCGCTGGCCCACCGGTCTCGGATTTTTTTTTAAATATTATTTTACACTCACCGAAATGTCCAATTAGCTCGTCTCAAGTCTTGCCCACTTGAGACAATGTAATACCATCCGCAATTGCATTAAAATCGACTATTTTCTATGAATCTTTATAGATAATCTTTACTAAGTATTTTATTGTTCCAGTCGCCGACCCAGTAGTGTCATTCTGCGAGACAGTAGTCGAGACGTCATCACTAAAATGCTTCGCCGAGACTCCCAACAAGAGGAACAAATTGACGATGATAGCTGAGCCCCTCGAGAGGGGACTCGCTGAGGACATCGAGGCGGGCGCCGTCTGCGTCACCTGGGACAGGAGGAAGCTTGGAGAATTCTTCCAGAACAAGTCAGTATCATTGTAGCTTTAACTGACGCTCGACCTTTTAAAAGAATACTACGAAACGCCTCAGCGGGCGTAGCATGGTTGCTATTTTATCACTTATCGTTGTGGATGTACACCCGTCACTCTCGCACTCACATACTTGTCAGAACGTGACGGACGTCTTATCCACAGCGCGATAAGTGATAAAATGGCAACTATGCTACGCCTGCTGAACATTTGCCAACTTAAAGGGTATCATCATCAGTATACCTAGATATTTTTCTAGCACGAACGACTTATTGTAAGTGATTGACAAAATGAAAACATCGACAGTCCTGTTATCGATAAGTACCACTTCAACGTCATAGAGGTAAATAAATACAAATATATATAGGATAATAGGGTGCGTTAAAAAATTGATAATAATAACAAAACTATCAATTTATTTATATTTTAAATACTTCAGAAAACAATTTGCAATACTTTCGTATATGTCTGTGGTTGTATACTGTACGTATTGTCGTTGAAGTAGTATGTACTTATCGATAACAGGATTGTCGATATTTTTATTGTGGCAAGCACTAAACAAATGTTGTTGCTGCTAGAAAAATATAGCTAGGTATAATCATCAGCTTATAACCGTCCCACTGCTTGGCAAAGGCGTCCTCTCATGGGTGAGAAACGATAGGCAGTAAACCCCAAGTTCGCCCAGTGCGAGGACTTCACATACATTTGCGAACATCTCTGAAGTTGTTCGCAAATGTATGCAGATTTCCTAATGATGAAGGGCAAAAAAGCGATGATATTGTCGGGCGATCCGGTAATGCCATTTAGGTATACGTGGGCGAAGTCTTGATCAAAAGCCAGTAATAAGTTTATTTGTCAAACCATTTTCAGATATGACTGGGATTTGCTGGCGGCTCGTTCGATATGGGCGTTCGGCCCCACAACCACCGGGCCCAATATCCTGGTCGACGACACCCTGCCCTCGGAGGTCGACAAACATCTGCTGGCTAGCGTCAAAGAGAGCATAGTACAAGGTATTTACTACAGTTCCACTATACAGCATTGTAACATACGAATGGCAATCACCTCAACCCTTTGAACCAGGCATTAAGTCCGCCATTTTGTACTATAAAGGCAAGAGTCTTGGATGTTTAATATCTATTTGAGTATGTATTTATCTATATAAGTATGTTTATCCGTTGTCTAGTACCCATAGTACAGGCTTTGCCTAGTTTGGGACTAGATCAATTGGTGTGATATTTACTTAAAAAAAAAAAAAAATCCTTTGACATGTCCTCATCCATAATCCTATTTGACGACCGCTTTGGCCTAGTTGGTAGTGACGCTGCCTATAAATCCGGAGGTCCTGGGTTCGAATCCCGGTACGGCCATTTATTTGTGTGATGAGCACGAATATATGTTCCTGAGTCATGGAAGTTTTCTATGTATATAAGTATTTATTTATAAGCATATATATCGTCGCCTAGTACCCTTAGTACAAGCTTTGCTTAGTTCGGGACTAGGTCGATTTGTGTAAGATTGTCCCCAAATATTATTATTATTAATTATATTATATCATAGTTAACCGCAAAGATGCAATAATTTTTGAACATTCCATGTGTGATCATTATTATTTTAATTTTGCTTAACTCATTGGGGTACTCGGGGAAGTAACTATAGACTCCCTATAGCCCCCTGAGATCGCATACAAAGAAAATGTCATTTAAATTTCAACCAAGTAATTCGGATTATTCGGCAATTAAATAAAACTAATGCAAGTCTCTTCCTTCTGAAATTTAACATAGATTCCATTGAACCATTTTGTTATTTCTATAGGAACTTGGGGCTCGGGACAATATAAATGTAGTGGAAAGAGTAATTAGAATATATTAGAGATTTTAGTCGGCGTTTTTTGATATAAATGTTAAGGTAACTTAATTGTTCAGGATTCCAATGGGGCACACGCGAAGGCCCTCTATGCGAGGAGCCGATACGCAACGTCAAATTCAAGATTCTCGACGCGGTCATAGCGCAGGAGCCACTGCATCGAGGCGGCGGCCAGATAATACCCACGGCGCGTAGGGTGAGTACAATTTACACGTGTGGACACTAGAGTGACCGATATCCTGTTGGTACAGTCACGGACTTTAATCGTTGAGCCATTTAGAGCTCACCTTTTACTGGATATTCATAGCTTAACTGTTAAAAACCAAAATTAGTTGACACCTAAATGGCTCAACGATTAAAGTCCGTGACTGTACACTACGCTGCCGTACGGTCGAACTCATAAGGGGCTGAACAGTGAACACCCGTCACGTTTAAAGTACCATACAAAGTTGTGAAAGGGCTGAAAGCGTCCAAGTATCAAGGTATTCGGCTATTTATGAGTTCGACACTATAGTGAATTACAGTGATATTAATGTTTCTGATTTGGACCCTAGGATAGAACAGTAATATTGATGTGTACACTAGTGATCAAGAGTGATTACCAATGGTCACTAGATTGACCAAGAGTGATCTTAATGTTTATGATTTTGTCATTTGGGTGACCAACACTGAAACTGCTGCAGAAAAATGTATAAATAAGTAATTATTGTTTATTGCACTCAAACACTGTATTGCTCGAGTAGTGTCTGATCTGATAGGGATACTTTCCGGTCCTCTTTCTTTTGGTGTGTTAATAAAATAGTACAGAAAATAATGGGTTATTCCGACCTGTTACCAGTGGTAACAGCTGGGAATTTTTCCCATCTTTTATCACAAAAGTACTCGGTGGTAACTACTGGGAATATTTTTTCCCATTAAAGTACTCGGTGGTAACTACTGGGGGAAAAAAACCCCAGTGGTTACCATCAATTACTATCCCCATTAGTTCCCACTGGTAAAATATGGGACAAAATTCCCAGCTGTTACCACTGTTAACAAATTGGTGGTAAACAGGTGGGAATAACCCTGCATGTGTTGGTACAGGTGGCGTACTCAGCATTCCTAATGGCCACGCCGCGGCTCATGGAGCCGTATCTGTTCGTGGAGGTGCAGGCGCCCGCGGACTGCGTCTCCGCCGTGTACACCGTGCTCGCCAAACGGAGAGGTGAGTGGGCACTGGTGTACCCACAATGGATCAACCAACCAAATGTTGTGTAGTGGAATAAAGATACATACCAAATCTACTCCTGCTGTCGTAAAAACTTTTGAGAATTCATGTACAGTCAGTTACTTACGAATTAGAAATCTAAGTATAAAGAACTAATTGGCTCTGTAAGCTGTATAAATCGCGAGCACGTTTAAAAAATAATTGAGTTTTGAAAAAGTGACTCGACAAAAAAATCTTTATAATTAACGAACCTGCTCATAAAATTTCACGAGAATTTAGTCAAAATGTAATTGTGCTGAAAATATTTATTTCCGTTGTAAATTAATTAAGCCTGAAGGGAATTTTGTCCATTATAAATTATGAGCAAAATTAAATACGCGGTAATATATAGGTATAAATTGTAGGCACGATGTACACATTTCAGATGGGACTTATTTACAATTGGTCATATTTTTGAGTGTACGTAAATACAAATGGACACATTTACATTTGGACGATTATACGATGTACATATTTCAGATGGGAAATATTTACAATTCGTCATATTTCTGAGTGTACGTAAACACAAATGGACATATATTTTTAGACCTATATTATATTTGTCAATTGTACTATAGGACATAATTTTGTTTTCAACTTTATTCTGGTTGGACAATTTTCCTTGTTGATGTGTTTCAAATTGTCATTTTTATATTTGACGTATAATTTCGAGTGGACGAATTTCCATTTGCGCCGAATGACAGTAAATCCTCATATTGTCAGGCCGGACTATAATTATGTCTAACTGTGATTAAAATGGGATTGGAAATAATTTTTTTACCATATGTGACTGTGTCTAGTAAATGGGACCACTTGGAGCATTTTAGTTTCCGAGTTATATGCATTTAAAAAAAATAGTCGAACATTACGTAGAATTGGTTTTTAAAACTAATCGGTTATCAATACCTTAAATATCATAAATCTTTAATGATATTAGATTAACTTGGTACCAATCATTCCATAACTTCCTAGTAGAAGTGTATTTTTCACAAGCATAAACTTAAAAAAAAAAAACAATTCGTACATTTTACCTAATGCATGTTTAAAAATTTATAAAAAAATAATGATTGCACCTAGGAAAATGATTCTTTTTTCACTGAATAGCTAATTTTACCTAGTTTTAGGAGATATTATTAACTCCAGACCGCTAAAGTGGTCCCTTTTCCCAGACACAGTCGCATATACGTGCATAAGTTGACAGTTATTTCATTCACTGTCGCCACTAACACCACAAAGCTGCAATATCTTTTGTTTCTCAGGTCACGTCACACAAGACGCCCCCGTGCCCGGCTCCCCGCTGTACACAATAAAGGCGTTCGTGCCGGCCATCGACTCGTTCGGGTTCGAAACGGACCTGCGCACGCACACTCAAGGCCAGGCCTTCTGCCTGCAGGTGTTCCATCACTGGCAGATCGTGCCCGGCGACCCGTTGGACAAGAGCATCGTCATCAGGTATCACCGTCATATAATCAGCCCCATGCTTGCTACCTTTTAAGAATAATTAGCGCGAACACAATGAGTTATAGAAGAGCATCGTCATCAGACATGGACACCGTGGTGGTACCCATTATACTCATCATCATCATCATCATCCTATATACGTTCCACTGTTGGGCACAGCCTCCTGTCATGAATGAGAGGGAACGGGCAGTAGTCCCCACGCTGGCCCTTTCCCCACTTTCACAAAACTAGTGCCTACGCCGTCTTGAGATTAGGTGCTCAAGCGGACTTAAAACGCTAGGAGGATTATGTTTGAGAACAATTTATTTTTTATAAAAAGGAACTGCCTTTAAATGTATACCAAAACCTCTCCAGAATGTGACGAATACTTTTCTAAAAACCGCATCAAAATCATTTCAGACAAACATACTTACATACGGGTCAAACTGAGAACCTCCTTTTTTTCGAAGTCTGTTAAAAACTCGCTTGTTTCAGACCGCTCGAGCCGCAGCCAGCGACTCATCTCGCGCGCGAGTTCATGGTGAAGACGCGGCGCCGCAAGGGCCTGAGCGAGGATGTGTCCATCAACAAGTTCTTCGACGACCCCATGTTGCTCGAGCTGGCGCGGCAGGACGTGCAGTTTAACTAGACTAACTTATATTTAATAAACGATCGCAAACACACCTGGATTTTTTTACATTTACTAGCTTCCGCGACTTCGTCTGCTTGAACCCGGGATAAAAACTATCCTATATTTTAATTCAGGCTATAAACTATGTTCGTGCAAAATTTCATCCAAATCGGTTGAGCCGTTTAAGCGTGATTGAATTACAAACATTTTAACATCCAACCATTCAGACTCGCCTTTATAATATTAGTAGGATTAATTAGCTTTTGCCCGCAACTCCTTTAAATCGTACCATATAAATTTCCGTCTCCCATTGTTACACCCCCTCAGAGGATGATTTCCGGGATAAAAACTATCCGGTGTCCTTCCCTGGGTCTCAAATTATCTCCATACCAAATTTCATCTTAATCGATTCAGCGGTTTAAGCGTGAAAGAGGCAGCGAGAGTTACCTTCCCAATTATAATATTCGCATGGATGGCACCTGTACCATGTTCACTGACCTTGACAGTACATAACAAATACTAGGGCATAATCTCGCACAAGTCTGATGCCTAGTCTTAAACTAAGCAACGCTTAAATATATGTACTTGATTTTTATTTACAACATTTTATTTAGTTTCACCTGTCCCGATGTTTGTCATCAAATCTTGCAAATTAAATTTGATCCACTTCCCGGTAACCGATTCAGCTGAAATTTTGCATACATGTGTAAAACGCGTGACAATGCAATATTATGATGACATGGTGCTGGAGCTGGCCATAGGAACTTCGCAATGAAACGACACAACCTAATCGAGTTTGGGCTCGTTAGAATCGTCTCAATGAGTAATTGATGACGGTATACAGAAACGTACAGTCGGCAATAAAAGCTTGAACCATAAATGATTTTTTTGACAGAAACTTATTTAAATAAATATAGTGGGACAATTCACACCAATTGATCTAGTCCCAAACTAGGCAAAGCCTGTACTATGGGTACTAGACAACGGATAAACATACTTATATAGATAAATACATACTTAAACTTACTGGATCTCAAGCTTCATAGTCAGGTTCTCTAACCACTAGGCTATTCGGTCGGTTCGGTAAAGATAAACACACAGAAAACATTCACCGGGATTCGAGCCCAGGTACGTCAGCTTCTAGGTAGGCAGGTATATAACAAAGTACTTTGTGGTAGGCAGGTCACTGCCTACCTAGCGCAAAAACAGTTGTTTTCCCATAGTCGGGTTACAGTCTCTTGGACTATTTATGTTCAAAGCCAATGATGATGATGCGAGGGTTCAAATAAAACATCACCTGAAACATTACCAATTATAATTCTTCACTTTACACGTTATCTGACCCTACGGTCGCGCGATCTCGACCGATGCCGGTCGCGGCGATCGCGTTCGCGGTCTCTGTCTCTGTCGCCCCTATCTCTATCGCGACGTTCGCGGTCCCGGTCGCGGTCCCTGTCGCGGTCGCGTCTGTCGCGGTCGCGGTCGCGGTCACGGTCACGGTCGCGCTCGCGGTCCCTCGGGCGCTCCTGCTGCTCGCGCGATCTCTCCTCGCGTTTGGGCGGCTCGCGTGGCTTTTCTTTCGAGTGTCTGGAAGTAGAATAATTTACCTTAAAAAACAAAGTTTTAACCAACTTCAATTTAGTCAAAGCCAGTCCGCCAAGCCAAATGAACATTTTCTTTCCACTTTACCACATGGACTGCTTTGGAGAGTAAATACGTTGATTATAACAGACGAAAACCATATCACTCTATATGGGCCGATAATATTTCAGGAGTTCCGTCGATTTGGCACACTTGACATTTAGGACTTCATTAGTTGCTATTTCAACGATATCATATCAGAATCGGTAACGTACTCTTAAATCTGTGGTCTTCATCATCAGTTCCACTTCACCAAATTTGTGATTTCAGGGTGTTAATATTTACACTAGTTATAATAGAAAATACTGAAATTACTACATGCGTGCCTTCTATATTTGAGGAGTTCCCTCAATTCCTCATGGTTCCGAATGTGTATCAAACTGTAGTTTTGATAACAATGGGACCAACCCGGAAGCATATACTTTCATATAAAAAAAGAATTGTACGAATCGTTTCATAAATGACAGAGTTCTAAGGTAAAAAAAAAAGAAACAACCGAATTGAGAACCTCCTCCTGTTTTTGAAGTCGGTTAAAAATAGATAGCGTTATAAGCACGCTTCATAGCCCAATAATGACACATGCGTCAGAGTGAAACGAGCGCTTTTCGTTACATATGGACATTTACTACTGGCTACAAGCACGTCTCATCTGGCCAGTGGCAAATACGCCCGCTGCGCGTGCGGAAAATCCTATCGCCTTCATGGCCAGAGAGGCGTAAAATGTTGCACTTACCACGGGAGGTAATAATAATGCACACCTCAGATGAAATATTTTATCGCCTCTGCCTTTCGCCAAATACCTGCGATCTGAGACATTCTTGTTTACACTACGACGTTCGCAAATAAGAATACGGCCTGCTTACTATGAGGCAGACGCCGTGGCTCATGGACGCTTGCGACACCAGAATAATCACAGGCGAGTTGTCTATCTTTTATTGATTTGAGGATTCGATGTCTTCTATCAGCTAGACACAAATGCCGGCACCTCACTCTCTCGATAAACCAATTCCACTGTGCTCTACCTCTCCTCTCTACAGTAGGGTATTTTAATCAATTAAAATTAAATAGGAATGTAGACTAATTTATTACCACTTCAAAAGAAAGAAGGCAAAAAAATATGCCTTATGACGAAAATCCCATTCAAATATCTCAAAAAATTACGAAGCTACAACCGTTTGAATATTGCTAGTTCTAACTCTACAGAGAAAACGTTCGTAGATTGTGACATCATCGGAGCGTCATAGGAAATGACAATCGTTTCATATGAACGTACGTTTTGCGGAAAACTTTGGACACTTATAACTTTGTGATTATTTAAAACCTCTTGCGTTGCTCTTTTCTCCATTTGACTACATTTTTAATCCTTTTTCGAGAAAATACAACATTTTGGTTATTTTATTTGGTGTCTACACCCATATTATAGAGTAATATTTATATAGTTTTTACCATAAGAAATACGAATATATCACACACAACATTAAAACAAGAATAATTTTAAATTTGAAAATTAAAATCTGTTTTATTATCTGTATGTCACGTGAACGAAAATGCCGACCGCCATTTTTTTCTCGTGAGTGACGTCAGTATAGCAACATGTTTTCGTTGTAAAGAGCATGCACATTTGACGTTTCTATGTCTAAAGGACATTCTGTTCTTATGACGTCACGATAATGGCGACTGCCTTTTTGGCGCAATTATATATCTTTCAAATTGTTTCTTTGCATAAGGCGATATTATTTTCAGGAAACATTTACTTTCGTGGCTGCGGGCTTGTACATTGAGCATTATAAACATGTATACACTTCTCGACCTCATCTCCAAGCTATTATAATGGTCCTCCTATAATCGAACGAGTGAGCGAAGCAAAAGGAACTTTTTTCAAAAAAAATTGATCTTACAGCCCACAGAGTCACTAGTGTATACATGTTTGACGGTATAAGATACTCACTGGACCTATAATACTCGGGACAAACCATACCTGTTTCCACAATGCGGGACGGAAAGGCTTCTAGGCAGCTAAATTAAGAACTGTTCTTAAAAAATAATAATAAAAATGTCTTAAAATAGCTGATGGCTTACCATAAACAACCTAACTAATTTGGACGGGTAATGGTTTATTTGCCGCAACCTCATACTAAATCAGTTGTGGCAAACAAAAAAAAAGAGTGGCACTATGACAAGGACAACAAATGATATTTCCCTTTCTGTCACACTTATTGAGATTTGTATACTACCATCTCGCTCGGACGTGGTATTATTAGTACCATAGCTTGTCCTGAGTATTATAGGTCCATGGTGTAAGACACAGAACACTAAATGCTATAGAAAGGCGATGTGGGCGTGGCACGCGCGCCACTAGTTTGAGCTCTTAGCTTTCCCCAACGTCACCTGATCGCCGTGCAGTCGCTCACACAGTTGTAGACGACGTGGAGGGGATGAGGTGGCGACACCGGGCCCGATAGAAACCGCGCTTGATACCCCTTGTATAGTATTTAGTGTTCTGTGGTGTAAGAGTACTGTCGCTCACCTGTCGTCGCCGTAGTCCCTGCGGTCCCTGTCGTCGTGGTCGCGCCGGTCGGGCTCCGCCCTGCCCGGATTGTACGCCCGCGTCACGGGCTTCGGGGGCGCTGTTCTGTTGTACTCTCCTAATCTGTAATAGTATTACAATTAGTAGTTTCAGTTTCTTTATTGGTACAGTCAGCAGCAGAAGCAGCTAAGCGGGCCTAGTGCTCAAATTGATCTGCACACGGACTCTAATGTCAAGAGAATAAGGTTCTGTGCAGATCATTCTGAGCATGTTAAAGTGCTTAGCTACTTCTGCTGCTGACTGTACATATCAATTTACAAACAGAAAGTCTAATTAAATTAATAATATATATATATACAAATTGGACAGAACAATTCATAAAAAATGCGGGAGCAATACCTAGGTACAATGTACAGTCGAGTTCTCCAATATCTATACAGACAACCTTTCAAAAATATCTACACATGCGTCTTATGTGAGTAACAATAGAGACTGTGTATAGATATTTTTGAACGGTTGTCTGTATAGATATTGGAGAACTCGACTGTACCATTAAAATTAACATTTAAGATGATGGTCAATCAGTCAATATTCTCCCTGAAAAAACTCATCCACACTGTAACATGCTGCATCTATGTATAGGAGTTTTTTTGTAAATATCATGTCACTTTCTGATGATATTATGTGGCTCGCAACCATATTATAAATTTTGGGGCCAATGATACTGAGTGACTTTCGGCACTTGGCTAGTCGCTGTATAGGAGCGAGCAGCAAGGGCCGTCCACGGTAGTATTTAGCTACATCATTTTACTTTTAATAGTTTATTGTGCTACGGCAGCCTAGCGGTTCAGGCATGCGGCTGTCAAGCGGCGGTCGTGGGTTCGAATCACGGCTCGTACCAATGAATTTTTCTGAACGTATTTACGGAATGTTTACCTTTAGCTTTTCGGTGAAGGAAAACATCGTGACGAAACCGGTCTAATCCCAATAAGGTCTAGTTTTCCCTCTGGGTTGGGAGGTCAGATGGCAGTCGCTTTCGTAAAACTAGTGCCTATGCCAAATGTTGGGGTTAAGTGTCAAAGCGGACCCCGGGCTACTTTAGGGCACAACCGGGAATATTATTAGGAGGATTATGATTCTGCCTCTTTGACGACGATTATGTATTTTTTAAATTATATTTCAATTTGACATTGTATAGTTATTTTAATTTTAGATAATTTTATTGATTTTTATTTGACTTGTACATATTTGCATGCTTGCATGCAAGATGGATACACATGAAAATAATACTCATTCTCATACTCATACTTTATTGATAATAAAAATAACAAGTCAGCATAATACGGTACGTATTAGAATAAGCTTAAGTCATTAACAATTTAACATAGCTATTAATTATATTATTTGGAGTCTAAAAACTCTTCAAACGTATAGAACGACCGCTCAACAAGCCATGCTTTGAGTTTATTTTTGAAACTGACAAGACTAGGGGCGTCTGTTATGCTCATTGGCAATTTATTATACAGGGTGAGCAATCCAAATGGGTCAGTATGGCGGTTTTGGAAACCATAACAGATAGCGAAATCCTGGCTTAGGAACCATGACGTTGATTTTAGTAAAAAGAAAAACTGCATTCATATACTTACAAAAATACGTGTAGGTACTCGGCCCAGGAATCGAACCTGGACTTTTTGAAAAATTAAATTTCGTTATTTTCCTTTGAATATCGGTTATGTAGCTCTTAAATAGTAAATGTTACTAAGAAACATGATATCTAAAACTAATAAAATGCATTGTTTTTAAATAACGAAATTTAATTTTTCAAAAAGTCCAGGTTCGATTCCTGGGCCGAGTACACGTATTTTTGTAAGTATATGAATGCAGTTTTTCTTTTTACTAAAATCAACGTCATGGTTCCTAAGCCAAGATTTCGCTATCTGTTATGGTTTCCAAAACCGCCATACTGACCCATTTGGATTGCTCACCATGTATACTGAAGGGCCCATTACGTGTATGGTTTTATCCGTTTTGACCAGCCTTCGAGGCACCATAGCCAGTTTGTGACTATAACGCGTGACCCGATTGCTTCCATCCCCCGTCTAGGATATTTGTCTAGGTTCTCCCTAGTGTAGACGGCTATTTGTAGTATGAAGAGGCTAGGCAAGGTAAGAATGCCTAAGTCTATAATATATGAAATATTGTTTAGCCGACTCATGCCATGGCACTCGCGCCATCGCTCTCACATCTCGTTTTTGCAGCCGGAAAACACTAATATATTGGAACATCCCTGTACTGTATCTATTGCAAATAAATAATTTCAATTTCTGTGTGCATGAGCCTTTTTAGTCCTTACAATAAAAATGATTTAAACAACAAATGATATATTGCACAAGTTTTCTAAAGAATGCCATTGGTACGAACCGGGATTCGAACCCTCGACCTCCAGATTGAAAGTCGTGTCTTACCGCTCGGCTACAGTGGCTTAAAAAAGCAGTCATGTAAAAATGGAGTCATGTAAAAATGCAGTCATGTAAAAATGTAGCCATGCAAAAATGCAGTCATGTATAAATGCAGTCATGTAAAAATGCAGTAGTGCAAAAATGCAGTCATGTATAAATGCAGTCATGTAAAAATGCAGTAGTGCAAAAATGCAGTCATGTAAAAATGCAGTCATGTCAAAATGCAGTCGTGTAAAAATGCACTCATCTACAAATGCAGTCATGTAAAAATACAGTCTTGTATAAATGCAGTCGTGTAAAAATGCAGTCACGTCAAAATGCAGTCATGTAAAAATACAGTCTTGCATAAATGCAGTCGTGTAAAAATGCAGTCATGTAAAAAATTATACTAATAATAACGGTTGAAGTCACTTATTAATTGTTACTGCGGTATTGTCCATCACAGTGTATTGACCCTTCGGGAGTTCTTCGTATGTAAGGTATGTAAGTATGGACCTTCATGCCTAATACAAAACTATACCAGTATTATAAACAGGAAAAAATCGATCACCTGTATGTCCAATGGACTTTCTGAATGGACATGGGATTTTCTCCCGCGTGTTAGACTGCGTTCATTGCAATACGCGGCGTTTAGTAAATAAACAAAGTGAAACCACTAACCTGAGTTCCATTTGCTTCTGTATAGACACCGGTATTCTCGGGAACAGCGTGTTGAACCAGTCCAGTTTGATAAGCATTTGCCTGGCGAGGGCGCCTATAGTGGTGGTGCCGCCGCCGCCCGCCCGCGGATCTATCTCCTCCTCGTCGTCGAAGTATTCAGCGAACCAGTCGAACAGATCGGCCGGTGGTTGGGTATAGCGTATGTACATGAAACCTGGAAGGTAGAGGTTGAGCGTTAGGGATTTGTTACTTCTTGAAACGCTAATGAAACGAGTTTAAACTACTTCAAATTGTATGTGTTCGATAGCAGTTGCATTTCGCATATGTATACATAAGAATGGTGGCGATCCGTTAAAGTCGTTCATTGAAACTGGAAATAGATCCAAACATTTTTTTTATGTGTAGTTAGCAAATTTTAGCTATCTCTAGAACCAATATTAATGCCTTAAACTGATCGCATTATTTTTGTGAAACCCTGTATGAGACATCGAAAGTCCTAACAGAGGCTCTACCGCGGAACGAAAACGAAGTTCTCTCTGTCGCACTGGCTTATTCGAGCGACAGAGAGGGAGATACACAAACGACTTCAGTTTTCGTTTCTCGATAGCGCCCCAGCCTGCGATATATCTGCGCGCCCTGCAGCCCCTGCTTTATACCTTATTACTGTAAACTCGTTATTCGCGCACTCGCTTACTTGTCAGAACGTGACGGATATCTTATCCACAGCGATAAGTACTAAAATGGTAACCATCATACTGGTTCAGCTCTGGCATATTAATGGAGGTGAGGTGACTGTACACGAAGCCTCAAAAAAACAGTCCAAGTGCCATTTTATTGATATAATCATTTTGAGAATTCGCACATTGCTTATATTTTTTAACAGCTATATACACGTAGCAATATGTATTGTCATAGGTCGATATCGCATACCACATTACACATTAAAATAAGGGCAAACCTTTATTACAAGACAGAGTGACAGCACTACGAGGGTGGGATGATAAGTAACTAGCCTTAGGTATTTAAAAAGTTAGAATGAAAAAAAATACTACCTTATTTTAAAAAATATGTCTCTGGCTATCTCTGTTCTAAATTTGAATTTGGTGGCTTTAATATTTTATTGATTTTTCGACATTAGAAAATACATTGTGCCGGTTGTTTTTCAAAATGGATAAAATTTAACAAAGAGCGGTGATTAAGTTTCTTTATATGAAGGGTATGAAGGGGCTTGATATTTATGAAGAGTTAAAGTATGTTTTGGGTGAATGTGCTTTTTCTTACGCCGCAGTAAAAAACTGGGTGGCTGAGTTTAAACGCGGCCGTACAAGCGTCCAAGATGAAGCCCGCCCCGGACGCCCAAAAATCGTCACGACTCCGGAAATGGTGTCTAAAGTACACGATATGGTTTTAGCAGACCGAAGATGGAAGCTCTCTGAAATAGCTGACACTATAGGGATTTCCAAAAAACGAGTACATCATATCTTAAGTGACGAATTAAATATGAAAAAGTTATCTGCCCGTTGGGTGCCGCGTTTGCTTACGGACGATCAAAAAAGAATTCGGATGCTAAACTCTAAAGAATTCTTGGGCCGTTTTCAGAAAAATAAAGCAGACTTTATACGTCGATTTATAACAACAGATGAAACATGGGTTCACCACTACACTCCAGAAACAAAAATTCAATCAAAACAGTGGACTGAATCTGGTGTTCGGCTCCTAAAAAAGCTATGGCTGTAAAGTCGGCTGGAAAAGTGATGGCTTCTGTCTTCTGGGATGCAAGTGGAAATTTGTTTGTAGATTACCTTCCCAAAGGTCAAACTATTAATGGAGAATACTACGCTAATCTTTTAGATAAGCTTCATCAATGTATTCAGGAAAAACGACCCGGTTTAGCGAAAAAAAAAATCATCTTCCATCAAGACAACGCAAGGGTTCACACGTGTGTTAAAGCTATGGCAAAAATCAACGAATTGAACTATGATTTGCTGCCCCATCCACCTTATTCGCCTGATTTAGCACCATCAGACTTCCTCCTTTTTCCCAAGCTAAATACTTTCTTGGGTGGACAGAAATTTGCCACAAATGATGAAGTCATTGCCGCCGTAGAAGCGTATTTTGCAGGCCTTGAAAGAAGTCATTTTATGGAGGGCATTACATCATTAGAAAGAAGATGGAACAAGTGCTTAGAGCTACATGGAGTCTATGTCGAAAAATAAAACCAATTTTATCACGATAACCTAAGTATTTCTTTATTAGGCTAGTTACTTATCATCCCACCCTCGTATTACATTTGTCAAATCATCATCAGCATTCGCGGATACTTCGGAAACAATCATTAAACAATTATTTATAAAAAAAAACAGGAATCAGTAATCAGTCATTTATTTCCTTAAACATGGTACAAATAGGTGGTTTAAAAGAAATACAATAGAACTACACGTTTGGTCACAAGGACATGCAAATATATATAAAATGTCATGTGTAATCGCATGCATAGGTTGCTAATACTAAGAATGTATGTCATTGAGATATTCTTGGACGGAGTAAATAGGCTTTGGATGCTAAAAAGTTATATAATGCAGTCTTAAATTATTTATCGCTTTCTAATTTCAAAATATTCGCTGGTAGTTTATTATAATTATTATATATTCAGGGTGACATATCTAATATGCTTTTTGATAGAAAAGCTGTTTATGAAGTGTTATAATGAATTTTCTCCTGATACCGCGAGCTCTTAAAAGTATAATTGGTCTACGTTATATTTGACATACAGTGATATTTCGTACACATACAGGCAAGGTAGTCAATATTTTAAGTTGTATGAAATGGGGTTTGCATGAATCAATCGATTTAATACCGCATACAGATCTTAAGCAATTCTTCTCACAGGCTCGAATTAGCGCGACATCCAACAGGATCACCCAGGTGATTATATTGGACGGCGTCCAACACGATCCCCCGGGGGAAGATTTGGGGATTTTTGATCTCTGGGGGATCCTACTGGATGTACATATGTCCACTAAAATCACACAGGGGATCGTGCTGCACATGGCGTACAATAGGATCACCTGGGTGATCTCACTGGACATATTCTCACTACATATGGATCTATAGATATTTAAAGTTTCATTCCTCATTAATCCCATCATAAGATCATTAAATTTATTTATGATAATAGCTGCCCGCGCGGCTTCTCCCATATTGCAACAAACGCAGACAAACCCACAGGATAAAATATAGCCTATAACCATCCAGGAAGTCAATTTTACATGCAGGTGAAAGAATTTTTATAATCAGATAAGCCGTTCCAGAGATTACCCATTACATACAAACTCACAAAGCTAGAATCCCGCAGATTCTTCATATAGTATATACTACCTACCCTAAAGGTAAAGGTTTATGGTAAATAATAATCGTTAAAAAACATATAATACATATACTATGTTGTGTTGTGAATCTCCTTCTATTGAAGTGGGTAAAATCACACGACCATACACAGTGCAGTAGCTATAAAAACATGGTTCAAATTGGTCGCTTCAGCAGCATTCGAAAGTAAACAAGACAATTACATCGTTGTTCTGTAGATGGCACCAATAGATGAGATGAGAGACCAAGAGATATAAGCACCTGGGTTTCATATTAGCATTTATTTTATACTAATATTTATAAGCCATCGCCATAGCCGCGTGAACGTAGAACATAAGCGTAACGTATTTAACGTTGCTTAGTCGAGTGTAGATGGTTGGTCAGCATCGCCACTTAACAACCAAGCAATGAATTGTCATTGTGATGTGACAGTGCCAAGTTGGTGCCATCAGGGCTCGGACGCTCTGAGCAGACAACTGACGTTCGCATCGGCATAAATACGGTAAACATATCGCTTATGCATGAATCCTTAGCAAAACAGCTTTATATGGAGTAAAAATATACAGCGATATTGCATTTGGTTCTCTTAAATCAGTTAGTTTCCAATGTTAAACATGTGCAGTCCATCAGTATATTGCCTTCATGTTGTGTTTAATCTTTTTGAGCGCCACAGGTGTAGATATAGTTTTAGGGCAGGCAAAGAACAAACTGTTTGCGGTAAAGAAGACCCTTCTCGGTAAGGCACTCTTACCGGAAGCTCAAATATCCTGGGAAGGGCAGTTTTACGATAGAGGAAACTGAATTACATACCTTTTTATTGTCGAAGTGACAAGAGCAAAAACGGTATGTGTTTCAATTTCCTTGACTGCTCTTTAATAAGCCCTTGTAAAGGCTGGCGTCCCCTAGGCTAGCCGAGGCGAGTCGTATCGAATCACAATAATTCGACTTCTATACATTTACTATGAAACAGCGTTCCTTGATTAGATTCGAATCGGCGCGCTTCGGCTTTTTGTACAGTCAGCATCATAAACATGTATACACTTTCCGACCTAATGTCCAATTAAGGTCATAGAATGTACACATGTTTATGATGCTGACTGTACTCACCCCGGGCGGTAATAAAGAAGGCCTATTTCACAAAATGGCGTCTGAGGCATGCCGTCACCTCAATTTGCCGTTTATGTCGATTTTTAAAGAATGAAATCAAGTTTAACTCACCGAGCGCTCTGATGTAAGGCGAGTCCGTGTGTTGCAGCAGCCCGTTGACCTGTTTCCTGGTTAGACGGAGCGTGTACAGCTTGTAGAGGAGGCAGAACGCTGTGGACACTATGCCACCTGCGCCAACGCCGCGGACCTATAGAGAAAAAAAAGTTATAAAAGCAGCTACAGTCTGGACAAACATTTGTCACTGGGAATGTAGTTACTAACCTGTCTCTTGTTAATATTTCGTCTGTGACGTATAAAAAAGGGATGAGTCGGGTAAATCGCCAGAAGCTGGCCACCCTTCAATAGCTGGACTCCTCATACTAAAAATGAACTCTGTTAACCTACAAACAGAAATCAATTTAGTATGAAGTGGCCAGATATTGGAGGGTGGCCAGTGATTGAAACCTTATACTAAAATTAATTCTATTATAGGTGAATAGAGTTCACTATTAGTATGAGTTGGCCAGCTACTAACAATTTACCCTATATGTTTTCATCACATATAATGGCGAAAGTAGGGTAAATCGCAGGCCACCTCAAACTAAAAATGAACTTTACAAGTATTCTCCTATAATTAGAATTCATGCCCTTCCACATTTTGAAGAACCTTTCCACATACTGTCAAAAGAAATTTTGAAATCGTATGAGTAGTTCCGGAGATTATCGCCAACACACAAACTTTACTTCTTTATAATATTAGTATAGAATATAGATTACAATTTGTTGTGAAATGACCCCGAATGTCCAAATTACAACACAAATTTATCTCAACATAAATGTTAAAACTCAATTTCAAAAGATGAAGTTTTACTCTATCGTCAAGACAAGAGTTCTTCAGTGAACTGTAACTGTAAACATATTGGCCTATATCGAGTAACAACATACATTGAAGGAAGAGTGAACAAGTATTTTTTTTGCAACTAGCTTTTTAGGGTTCCGTAGCCAAAATGGCAAAAAAGGAACCCTTATAGTTTCGTCATGTATGTCACAGGCATTTTACTCGAAAACTATAAGGTGTATTTGAATAAAAAAAATTAACAGCTACAGTGTTGTAATTAAAACGACCTAATTTTTGAACGGTGTATTTTAAAAATATGAAAACAATCATGGACATAGGGCTTATTAAGTTCATTCACCGAAAATTGTTTTGAACAAGATCGGTTCAAAGGTTTTCGAGGTATTGCTGAAAAACTGCCTTGCTCAAAGAAAAGGACGTAAGTGCCCTAAGATTTCTGTGACGATACGACCTTTTTAATAGGCACGGAACCCTTCGTTTTGCGTGGTCAATTCAAGTGAAAATTACACACTTAGCGTGTTCGGCTTTCAAACAAAATGCGACGCTTTCCGAGCACGTTTAAGAAAATATACATTATTTGATAGTGATACTGATTTTGTACCAGCTTTGGTTTGGATGGTTTTTTTTTTCTGTCGCTAGTTGTGACAGATTACGTTTCCTGCGCCGCTTTTTAAAACTGTGATTTTACGAGTTTATATCCACCAAATACACGGGGGGTTTGTTGACATTTTTGACGCCTTCAGTCCACATTGGACTACCTTATAAGCATGCTAGAAGTCCATGTTGTAACATGTTTTCCAAGAAACGGCCATTTTGTCTCCTATCTAACAGAACAGAACACCATCAAGAAACACATAACGCAGTTTTCCTTAACAAACATAACCTCTGGCTTATAAGTAAGTTCTAGAACTTTTTTGCTATACGTAAAAATACCGAGCCTAGATTCATACTCATACTCACACCACCGCACATGCCCGTCTGCCCGGCGGTCTTCCGGCTGCCCCTCTCCCAGGGCTCCAGGTGCTTCACCTGGTAGTAGATCTCATCTACCACCTCGTGGTATGTCTTCAGCTTGAAAAGATGGACTGCAAATAATGGGGGTGATTAGAAATAATTAAATTATGCCTGTTTAATACAAAAAAAAATACGTATATACAAACAAACGTAATGTCCGTATGGTAAGAGACACTTTTAATTCCTACAGAATATGTCTTGTGTTCTTTGGGAAAATGGGCTCGTTGTTGGAGCTTACGGCATTTTAACTATGTGCTAATACATTCCCATGATATTCTCCTTTTAGTACACATTGTCACTGCCATGTGTGTCATTTAGATAAATAAGCTAATTCATTACTAATTAACCGACCTCAAAAAAGGAGAAGGTTCTCAATTTGTCGGAATCTTTTATTTTCTATGTGTGTTCCCCAATTACTCAGATGCATGGACTGCTTTGGAAAATTCTTTTTTTGTTTGAAAGGGTATCCTTCCCAGGTGGTCATCAGGTCACGATTTGATTTGATTTGATTTGATGATACGGATCCTGGAGAAATCGAGGGAACTCTTCAAATTTTAAAGGCCACACATGAAGTAAAGTACTGAATTGAAGTTGTTTAAAACTTTGTCTTTAAAGTGAATTATTTTAGAAACAGATTGTTACATGCGCAGCTGTGACAGTGCACTAAAATGTGAATTACCCGATAACAGTATAAGCACCAAACAAGCCAAGGTTCCTTTTCTCTGAGAATGACTTATTGATACAAGATCCCACTGTGTTGACCATAGGAGACAAATGCAGGTCTGGAATTGTTGATGGTTGATGTTTTTTTGATGTGTGGTTTGCCAAATTTTCATTAGTCCCAAAGCATATTTAAAAACTGTTACTTTTATAAGTTATTCAGTACCTATTTGAATTTAAACTATCATGGGTCTTATAATTGCACTCGCTTATAATTGACATGACAATTTATCTTGCCTGTAGTGACAATATGTAGATGTAAGTGTATGATTGATAATTAGGTCAGGTTTATAGTTCAATCGGATTTTCTTGTATTGTAGCCCTGTTACCATTTTTTTAAGAATCAATGTCCTTTTTCAGGGTTTCATAGTCAACAATGATCCTTTACAGTTTTTTTTTATTTAAACACATGGGATAACTAAAAATTTATCCTAGCAGATTATTTCAAAAGCATATTATTATAAGATAAACAATTACATCATGGATATATTTGGCAGCAATAACATCCTGCACTAGAAATCTATCGCAAAATAAATAGGCTTTCTACTGTAGCAATGTAATTTTAAAATTTTATAATAACTGATACTGAAATGATATATTGAATACTGTTTTGAAAAAATTACACCTCGCCGAGTTTTTTACGCCCATTCTTCTCGAGGCAGAGGTTTTCTTTCCGAACCGGTGGTAGTTTATCGACATTCATAGGTGCATGTAATATGCCTAAATTGAAGAATAAATCACTTTGACATTGATCAGAAAAATAGGCTTTTGTACCAGTTCAAATTGGCCACATGATAGTGAAACATGTAGGGATACTATATTTATAACTTATACAATTCATAATGGGTCATGGGTTTGAAACCTAATCATAACATCTATATTGAAAGAAACCTTTCATTTATTTTTAAAGATGTGCCATGAAAATGGTTGAAAAACACTGGTGTAGCTTAATACCAGCACGTCTTAAAAAGGACGGCCCGCAAGGTGTCGTGGCGAGATAGACTATCCGTCTCTTTCTAATTAGAATGCTTAGAAAGAGACGGATAGTCTATGTCGCCGCGACACAGCTCGCGGGCCGTCCTGTGATAGCTGTGCTGATAAATAAAAACAGTGTAGGTGACAGATGGTAGTGACACGACACTGAATGAATATGAAAGACATCAATAGAAATATGATATTCTAATGTTGGAGTGTTCTAATTTCTAAAGTTAAGAATATTAAAATTAGCAAGTAATGTTTCTCTCGCTAGTAAAGTAAAAATAAAAACGTGTTTGTAAACTCCACTGCGACGTTAAGTTTGCTTACCTACCTTTGAAGTAACTCGAACCTTGAATATTGGCTAATATTAAATGGTTCAAATTCATAGTTTCCTGACTACCCCATATCGGTAGTATATTATGCTGCTTGCTTGTCTTCGCAGCCTTTTGCTGTTGATCTGAAAATCACATTACATTAAAGCATCAAACAAAAACAGTCACTACGAGTAATTCGCAACGATATCTTACCTTCAGATTCAGACATTACGCTATACTTATCGTTAAAACGTGGTGTAGAAACTCAATAGCACCTTGTCAATTGAAATAAAATATGTTAGGCGGTTGAAATCAATGAATAGTAACTTCTATAACACAATTTAGTTCAAGGATTGTAGTCTTCACTTCACTTCACACGCATAGTTGACATGACGTAGTAATGGCGGCGGGCGAAACCGGAAACAACGATCGAGTCCATGTCAAATGTTGCCAGATGTGGGCACTATTTTCCCTATTTTAAAGCTTGCCATGCAAAGTATTTAAGATATAATATTTTCTTTTATTCGTTTGAGTCGATGATGCAATAATCGATGACTGACTGAGATTAAGGGCCTACCGCGAAACGAAATTCGTTTTCGTTCGTCTATCTCCGTTTCTGTCGCACTTGCTAGTTCGAGTGACAGAGACGGAGATACACGAACGAAAACGAATTTCGTTTCGCGGTAGGCCCTCTGACTAGAGTAAAGAATGCTATAAATCTGTAATAGCGCATAATTCACCTACATTAAACTTTTGTGGCTATCACTAATTTATGACTTCTTCTGAACACACTATCTCTGTTATTCGATCATATATGTATTGACAGAGTTTGAAGGCGTAATCGGACATCTCCCTGCAAAGCTCACTACAAACGATGCCATTTGTCACACCAATTTGCTATAGTTAGAATGAAAGGTATGTATTGCTGTCTCAATCCAACTACAAGTAGTTGGGACTAATTGCTAGGTGACCATTAGCTCTTTACGCCGTAAAGAGCTAATGGTCATGGGTCATGGGTATGTGGTGCGACCGTAAACTGAGTTTACGGTCGCACCACACTTGGGGTTGCGTGTTCGCGTTGCATGGTTGCCTCTCTTTCATTTGCCGTAGGAAGGGAAAAAATGTAACACGAATATTTGGGCAAGTACCGCCAAGTGGAGTGCCACCATTATACTGACACCACACTTAAGCCCGTGCTAGACGGTCGCCAACACGCCCCTCCGACCGAGCGACCTTGGTCCGCACCGACCGTGTAGACAGTTGTTTCCAACAAAATTTCATACTACAACGGTCGGGGCCGACCAAGGTCGCTCGGTCGGAGGGGCGTGTTGGCGACCGTCTAGCAGACCTTTTATTGGGGTTGTTGCATGTTCGCTTTGCATCATTGCCTCTCTTTCATTTGCCGCAGGATGCAACACGAATATTTAGTCAAATACTTCCAAGTGTGATGCCACCATCCCTTCAGGCAATTGTGAGACAATCGGATAAAATCGTAAATATCGGATCCTATGTTTATTTGACTGTTCATTCGAATATATGGTACGCTAATTTTTCCTTTCGATAGTCTGAGGCCGAATGAGAATCTTATCA
The DNA here is from genome assembly GCA_932294315.1 of Epinotia nisella. Classification (NCBI taxonomy): domain Eukaryota; kingdom Metazoa; phylum Arthropoda; class Insecta; order Lepidoptera; family Tortricidae; genus Epinotia; species Epinotia nisella. The sequence goes on from OW028673.1 coordinate 41,714,289, forward strand.
GATAATTAATATGCATGGGTAGCCTAGGTATCCGCACTTGTTAGGTACTGTTGAAGATTTTTTCACAGATTTCGAGCCTATAATCTTATTCAGTTTAGTTTTACGCGATGGCACAATAAAGGGTCTGCTAGACGATCGCCAACAAGCCCCTCCGACCGAGCGACCTTGGTCGGCACCGACCGTCTAGCAGACGCTTTAGGGACGGCAAGGCTATTATGCAGCTAATTTAAGAACTAGTCTTAAAATGGCTGACGGCTTATCATAAGCCACCTTAATTTGGGCGGGTAATGGTTGCCGCAAGCTCATAGTAACTCACCCAGTTGCAGCACTTGCGGCATATAAGATAAAATGGAACTACGACATATGATATATCTCTTTCTGCCACACATAATTTGTATGCTACCATCTCCCTCAGTCCTGGTATTATATTACCATAGCTTGTCCGGAGTAGGATAGGTCCATGTTGTCAGCGAAATAAAAGTTAACCGTGTTAGAAAATGTATATTAATGCAGTAATTCTACAGGTAAAAAGAAAAATTGATTACAGATATATGTTTATTAATTTAACTTATAAGGTAATGTTGGAAAAGTATCTTATTGATAATACAGCTCCAGGTTCATCCCGTCGTGAATTTCATCTGTTTGCAGTGTTAAGGAAACATTCAGAATAAGCTGAAAAATATAAAATAATTAGCTGGCCCCGCCTGCATATTACCAAGAACACCAGCATATCTGCAGGATAAAATATAGCCAATATCTATTCAAGGTCCATTCTACTGGTGAAAGAATTTTGGAAATCAGATAAGTTGTTCTGGTAGTTACTCCCTACTTTGGCATGTTATGACAGATTGTTACTGTTCCATACACTTTGATAGATCCAACCAGAATATTACCTTCACATATTCGCCTAGTGACTGCAATACGGCCACATCTCGAGAGTAAAATACATTTGAGATGGCAATTTAATAAACTATAGTGCTGTAGTTGAAGACAGGCAATAATCAAATATGTGTACAACCAGGTACCCTGATGATTGCTACAACTTCAACTTGAATTGGTATAAGCACATTTTGGGAGTCTGATTTAGAAGTTATAGCACTCACTGCAATAATGCACAAATTTGTACACCCCGCAGTGAGTTTTGATAGAACTACTATTCTAAAATTGTCTTGGCCTAATTTTTGTACGTGTTAATCCTTGCAATCATTACCAAAAGAGTACATCTGAATGTATGGAAATCTAGACTAGCATGACAGGACTGGCTTTACACAAGGCGTCTAGACCCAATGTTTTGGCCTATTAGTAATAAAAACCTAAAGAAATACATCTAGTACCATTCATTAAAAAGGATACAATCCGATAGTTTGATGTGGTCTTTGAATACGGTGTACCATTTCTTCAGCACGATCTTGTCGTACCGAGTGCCAGTTTGTGCCGCAATCAGCTTTTTGAGGTCCCCCACAGTGTCGTCAGGGTTACATTTCACCCTCACCTTCTTCCCCAGACGATCGTTGCAGGTAACTTCTAGCATTTTCTAGAACAAGACGAAAGTTAGGTTCATAGGTTGTTTTCTGTCAGAAAGTTGGTGTATATAATATTTTACTTACAAGTTGGATTAGTGGTGAAACTATTTATTTGTTCTAAGTGAAATATTAAACGTAGTACTGAGATACTTCTTTATAACAACAATAATAAAACATGCAGCTATGCCCGTTGACAAGACAAGCTGACAGTGTGGGCGTTTAGTTAGTTACACCTTCATGTCGTCCATCATACTGGCACCACACTTGGGGTTGCGTGTTCGCGTTGCATCATTGCCTCTCTTTCATTTGCCTTAGGAAGGAAAGAGATGCAGCACGAATATTTGGGCAAATACCGTGAAGTGTGGTGCCACCATAAGATTAAAGGTGTTCTGTTATCATGAGTATTAAATAATTAGTATATTAATTTAATAGCAAACAATTAAGTTTAGCTGATAGTAGTTTCTTCAGATATGAAAATAAATACGTGTTTTACAACAATGCATTTTCACTGTCATTCATTACCTAATTTGTATAATCAAAACGCTCGTATAATTTTTAAAGTTTTATTGCCTTCTTGACGTCATATCCTGTTTATGAAATTTTAAAAAACTGTGATTAGAATTAATTAATAACAAGTTTCACACAAAGGTTGCACCAACTTCATAAAAACGAATTATTACGATGTACTTATTTCCAAAAACATGTATGATATCATAAATCATATTATAAAGTCCGTTGTTTGAACAGGAAGTGTCTTCCAACTATCCACACGTCACTCGAAGCGACAGACACCGACAGTGAGTGAAGTGAAATTTCATTTCAGTGATTGTGGTTGTGAATACGCCGAGGAAAATGCAAATTCCAGATGAATACGTCTCTACTGCGGAAGATGTTGCAGATCAGGTCAGAAACAGCTAATTTATTTTTTAACCGCCGTTTTAATACTTCTAAGGCAACAATCACTCAGAAGTCGGTTCGCACTTTGGATCGGTTCTGTCACGTCACCGAACTTTTTCTTGTTGGCTCGCACCCTGTTGCATGGATTTATGAATGTAAATAATAAAAATAGTTCCGGCACGTTTTGCTGTGTGTGCCAAAAACATGTCTGTCGATGCACATTGTGTGCTGTGTCGACGTTAGATTCGGGCTTACAGATGTTGCCCCTTTTAACCTACTTATCTTCTTATTGGTTTCACGTTTAACTGATAAATCCCAATGCTACATGTAGTCCGTGTCTCTTCGCAGAATCCCAAGTCTATTATTATTAAAAGTTGCAGGCTAAAACATGTTTAGTTTTTTTTGTAAAAAGCATTTCGGTAAAGTTTGTGCTTATGCGCGATGTCTGTGTAAACTCGTTCAGTGTGCAACAATTATAACTTTCACCGTTACGTAAATGTAAAATGTAGGTAGTTTGATATTTAGATTTCGTCACAATGTCCTTTCCAAACTGTGCCAACATTGCCTCTTGATCATGATTTTTATTTCACATAATTACTGTTTTGCCATGAAGTTAAAGAATAATGTAGTAATAGTAATCAGATTCAATGTTTAGTTTAATCAGCCCACAGATCAACAAAATATTTACAATATTTAGCTACACAGTACTTCCCACCAAATATCTTTTATTCTATTTATTAAATAAGATGAGAAGGAGACAGGTAGAAAACATTCTCAATAACATATTATTTGCCATAATGTTCCAAATCTAGTAAAAATTATGCCTAAATTGAGTAAATTACCTTCTAGCCATGTTGCTTTCTCTTTATGTAAAGTATGTTGGCAAATACATGTGCACCTAAGTCAAGGCATAACAACATTTTCTATGTTTATAGTAAGAAACCATAACATAGCTGGGTTACTATAACAATGTGTATAATTTTCATTATGGCTTGAAACCATTTTAAATGTAGCCAGACTTTTGTTTATTTAACACTGGGTAGTGGTATTAGTAATGGCAGATATTTACTAACATATGTTTTGATAGTATGTACCCGGAAAATTAGAATAAATATAAGCAAACAAATAAATAAATATAACAAGCACTTATCTGCAGCATCATTTTTTGTAGGGTTTCTTATTTGTGATTACATATTTCAGCATTCGAAAGGTTAAGGGGCAATCTTACACAAATCAAACAAGCCCCACAGTAAGCTCAATAAGGCTTGTGGTTTGGTCAGCACTGTTGCGTATCCATACTGAGAGTCAAGTGATGATCTGTGGGCTCCAAGCTTTCTACAAACATAATCTATTTCTGACTGACCATACACTCTGTCATGCTACATAACGAACACTCCCAACACTGCAATTTGTCACCCCAACTTGCTATATAGTTGGAATAAAAGATATATATTGATCTCTCTCTCATTATGATCAATTTTATAGTAAGTTGTTGTGACAAACTGCTAGGTGTATAATGACCTTAAACCCACATTCATGCTGAAGGTCAGGGATAATCAGAATGCGTCCATGATGCTGGATCAAGATTATTTGTTTGCCCTGCACAGTGCAGTGAGAAAGAACGTGAGACAAATGATAGCGCGAGCGAACTGGCAATGACGCATAAAATCCCTGAACTAACTTAGCACCCAAATGTGATGGGGCCTTAACTTGCTCTGTTTGTGTGTAAGTATATAATTAGATTAGGAAAAAGACGAGTAGGAAGGCCTAAAGCAAGATGGTCCGATGACATCATAGCTGTAGCTGGACCAAACTGGATCAACAATGCCAACGACAGAGAGAAGTGGAAAGACATGGAGGACCCGTGAGGGGTCCCTAATTTAATTCAAATTATATAAACAAGCAATAATTATATAATAAAAGGGAACAATAAAGAGGCTTAAATAAATAAATAAATATAATTAGATATAAAGGATGTAAGTTATCCTTAGAAATTCGCGAACAGTGGCCATATCAATTCCTAAACTACACAATATAAACCCATCATTTTTGAGCTCATTAGAACCCTCTCAACAAATAGTTAATGTTTGTGCAGAAAAAGCTTAGTCACCAATAAGCTAGTACCAAAAATGTATATAAAAAAATATTTACGGACATAACCAAGTCTGACTTACCTACCATACAGGCGCACCCTCTGAGCACTAAACTCTTCAACCGAGTATACGGTATTCAGGGTGACTGGGTGCAACATGTACCTGTCTCACTTGCACTGAGCAAATAGAAATAAGAGGGACAGCTGTGCTTGCCCCACAGGAACCCTTCTCCTGGTCATTTTATGATGGGTATATACAGCGAGATTCAGCAGTGTAAGTGACCTTGTCATTAGTGGCTGATACACCGTCTATACATTAACTAGTTAAACACCCACGTCAGAGACATGACAACAGTGATATTGAATTTTATGATGGATACAGCGAGATTCAGCACTGTAAGTGACCTTGCCATTGCTGATACACCGTCTATACATTAACTAGTTAAACACCCACAACAGAGACAAGACAACAGTAATATTGAATTTTATGATGGGTACAGCGAGATTCAGCAGTGTAAGTGACCTTTTCATTAGTGGCTGATACACCGTCTATACATTAACTAGTTAAACACCCACGTCAGAGACATGACAACAGTTATATTGAATTTTATGATGGGTACAGCGAGATTCAGCAGTGTAAGTGACCTTTTCGTTAGTGGCTGATAAACCTTCCATACATTAACTAGTTAATTAACCGTCGATGAGACACCCACGACAGAGACATGACAACAGTGATATTGAATTTCTCAAAGTGCCCTTGACCTATGACTCCCTGTGTTAATCACGGTATTTCCGGCAAGAAAAACGTGCCCTAATTTTCTGAGAGACACTTTTTTAACCCGACGCTAAAAGAGGGGTGTTATAAGTTTGACGTGTCTGTGTGTCTCTCTGTGGCATCGTAGCTCCTAAATGAATGGACCGATTCGCATGCGTTTTTTTGTCCAAAGCTTAATTAATCGAGATGGTTCTCATCTACGTTTCAACAAAATCGGCTGAACCGATTTTGTTTTAACGAACCTGTTTTGAGATATTGAACTTTGAAGGGGGTTGTTAATTATTTGTGCAATCTGCGAACCATAGATATACCTAGTTATCGGAGATGACTGGGTTACGTTATAAAGTATTTCTGTCCACTAACAACTCCAATGCGGCCAACATCTGCGCTCTCAACCGGAGGTCTCCAAGATCTCATACTGAACGTATTGGAGACATCACCATCTACCACCTGCCACGTCCTAGGGCGAAAACGATCTACGATGCATTCACTGGAGGTGTTAGGCGAATGCCCCCGCCCTGGTGACCCCGATGACCCCTTTAATCGCCTTTTACGACTGGTGGGGACCACCTGATGCTAGCACCTAATATACCTTGCCCCAAATTTGTTTTACAAGTATCTCGGCGAATCTTGATATACCAGCTGGAATATCCGTACAATTTATAAACTTACAAACGTAAAATTGTACTGAGATGGCAGCTGTCATAGGGATCAATATTCGCCGCGATCGCGATACGATAGAATGCGTTTAAGAACGGAACTTGGTTACTAACTTATTATTACGTAACGGAGTACCATATGAATATCTAAGTAATTGACTTGGTCAAAGGTCAAGTCAGCATTTTAAACCAATTGGTAGTTTTCTGTCCATTATAATACCCCCGGTTATGTCAACGAGCGCGTCGCAAAAGCAACTCGGTTTTGATGGACATTAGGGTCATATTCCTAAGAAAGTCAATTCTTCTTTTTCTTAAATAGTATCCATAGTAGCAGAAGGTAACTTCTGAATCCCGACATATAGAGTAACCAAACTCTCAAGAGGCAGTCATGTTACATTGGTTGATTATTTAAAAAAAAACTCAGAATAGAATTTAGTAAAATCAAAGGTGGCATTCCCAAGCAAAAGGGTCTGGTTTGGCGGTTTCAACCACGTTTCAACGCAATTAGAAATCGATTTTAAGACATCAATAAATAAATAGTACCAACAAAAAGCAAAACCTTGATTCGGCACAATGTTAAAAAGACGTCCTTAACTTTAAGGCCGCGGTCAGGACGCCAGCGGGCAACGTGCAGCGGGGCGACGAGCGTGCGTTCATAGATTGAACTCGATCAAATGTATGAACTGTCTCTCATCTAGAGAATGCAAACCGGTTGAAACTGAAAAAACCGGTTAAGGTTATTTTCGGTTATACTATTTACTTAAATTATCAAAATAAATTACGTTTCTTGAGATTATTTCTCACAGATTTAACTTTAAAAAGAGACAATCTGTTTAGCACGGCTATCACAGGACGGCCCCCGAAACGAACGCGAACAGCGAAACAGCTCGCGGTCCGTCCTCCTGTGATAGCTGTGATAGCCTTGCCTTGCTGAGAAGTTGTCCTTACACATATATATGTCACTAGCCCCGCATGAAGCCAAAAAAGGGCAAAATATGAAATCTAGGCCAAACAAATAAACATCAAAATATTGAATGTGTGATAGTTTGTATCGTATACTATCAATCACATATTCAAACATTTAATATTTGTAGGATTTCTTAACTTGAGCCGAGATAATTTCAAGTATCGAGTAGTGTTTGTTTAATCAGCATTACAATTATATTACGTTAAAATGTACGATGTTAATATTGTAAGATAACATAAGTATCATAATTTTTTATCAATAGGTATGACTTAACAATTCAATATGTAAGTTGTTGCTGATATTTGGTTTCTAAATATTCTTATCGTTTGTGTTATTTTTTATTGCATACCTCTGTATAGTCTACTATTTCCTAATAGTACAAGGTCATTATTAAGTATACAACGGGGATGTAGACATTTTTGATGTGTTGCAATGTAAGCACCGTAAGCAAGCAATTTTCCGCTGTGACACATTTATTTCGTTATGAACTTGTGACACGTTGAACACGTAATCTAGTATCGGGACACATTCTAAAGTACACTACAAACGACGAAATTTGACATAACAACCGACAGAGACGTAGCTATAGTTGGAATGGGACGGTAATTGTTGTGACAAATTGCATAGTATGTAATTAATCATGAGGGGCGCTTTTGTTCACCAAATTTTTTAAGTCCTATTATTGGAACTCCGAAAATGTTCTTCATAAAATTTTACATCATAATGTAACGATTGTAACTCATAACCATTCGAATTCATAAATACAATAATTCTACATTTCTCATGTCCTAATATTTAGTTTCATAATTTTTTCGTCATAACACTCACTTCGTTTCACTTAAATTCATAATTACACTAGTCATACATTTTTAATACTAAAATTTTAATAATAAATGCTACTTATATTGTATTATTATAACTTCATATTATTAAAAATACAGCATATTTTATTACTCTATAAATGTGCGGACTTAGCCTAAGGCAGGTCCGTGTAGGTACGACGACGAGCGAAGCGAGGAGGACTGTTAGGTTTATTCATTAGGAAAAAGAAAATTATGATTTTCAGTATGTTCTTAGTTATGATATTAGCAGGTCGATCACGAAACGCATTGAACGTACGTTAGGTAGATCCAATTGTCAATTTTTATATGGAAAAATGACAGTTAAATTGTCCCAACGCGCGTTCGTAACGTTACGTGATTACACCCCTTAGGACTAACAAGATTATGATGTATGTCCGTTATGAAGGCAACTGTTATGACAAACAACATTATGACTTCAAGCCTGTTCTTCGTTCTTAGTAATACTAATGAAATTCTGAAGATTTTTTAAATGAAAACTGACCATTATGACTTCCGATGATAGTTATAGAAATTTAGGAACAAAAAAGTTATTACGAAATAAATCATGTGTGATGATTATGAATACAAAACGATAGTACAATACAAAATAGGGCAACGAATTTTATGACAGCCAATATGGACCCGTAATTATGCTGTGTGTTTTGGAATGCGTCCCGATACTAAGTTTGGTCACGTGTCACAACGTAATAAATGTGCGCGAACAAATCACTTGGCAAGTTGGCCGCGTTTATTCGGGTAGGATATAGCATGACTAAATACATATATTACTTTATAGTCTTATCTAAGACTCGTAACATCCCGCGATCGAATTCCGTCACCGAATTCCGCTGTATGCGCTCGTATTTTCGACATGTTCGATTGTACAGATTGATTGTATTTTATAAACTTATGCCTTTCTTACAAAGGAATAAGGTGCAAATGTGTAGTAGACATATTTATGACGTTACGAGTCTAAAATGATCCATTACTACCAATCTTTGCTGCCAGGAGATAAGACTGAACTTGACACTTGGCGTCTGTCAGCTGAGCCTTATTTTCCGCGCGTTAAAAAAAGGTGCGTGTGTGATTATGATTAGCCGGGTCCACACTGCACGCATGTGCCGAGCATGCGGACCGTTCGCCGTTCTGTTCCGGCTCGGTCGAATTTTAGACGTGTCATCCAAGTTGGCTCGACCGAATTTATCTACAAACGCGCGGCCTCTTTGATCTCGGGCAAAAATACGACAACGTTCTGTTTGCCGAAAGGCGTGGTTCACTGAGGCACGCTACACTGAACGCGCGTCCAGCGTGGGTCCGGCTTTAGATGAGCGGACCGCGGCCGAATACTAAATTGAGCCTTCACGCGCGTCGTCCGTGAGGGATACTCGGCCACGTAGAAATTCTGAATACCACCTGTATATTGTCGTCTTTAAAGGTGCTTCATTCATCCGGCCTCCACATTGATTTTGTGTTAATCCAATATTAAAGTCGTAATAAATCATAACTCTTAAATTTTCACGGGACAATTCCATCTTCAGCAGCGACTCAACGACTTCAAAAACAATTGTAACCGAACCATTGTTATTTTTCTATGTGGCCAGTGTGTTAAGATGATGAAGCTTCGGAGATTATAAAAAAGTAAAATATGTGTCAAACAAAAATAAGTTCGTAAGTATTAAATTCCCGACACTTTCAGTGCAGCCCTCGTATTCATTATTGTTTTTATTTGACGTGTTAAACTCCGAAGCTCTACAACTACCTATTTGAACAAATTTTAATGATTGAGGAGTCTATCGATCCGCCAGGATTGTGGAGAATGAGTGCTCCTATAAAATATTAAAATGGGATCAGCTTTTCAAATTAATTTTCTTTCCGCAGGTGATACGCAAAGGCAAAAATGTCCTGCCCACAGTGGCCAGGCTGTGCCTCATCAGCACATTCCTCGAGGACGGTCTCCGGATGTGGTTCCAGTGGTCGGAGCAGCGGGACTACATGGACATGTCCTGGGGCTGCGGCAAGTTCCTTGCCACCATGTTTGTGGTGAGTGTTGTCAAGATCTAACATGTCCTGCCCACATATGCCTTTTTATGCATTAAATTATTTACCGTGACATGACATGGGACCTGGTCGCAACAGAATGCGCTTCACTCAGACCGGTAGCTCGTGTTGAATAGGGGTGAAGACTCTGTAGACTCAAAATTTATTATTATTAAGAAAGAAGGCAAAAAATATACCTAGTGACAAAAATCCCATTTAGATATCAAAAAATTATGAAGCTACAACCGTTGTAATATTGCTTGTTAGAGACGGAAAACGCTCGGAGATGTGACGTCACGATCCCTGAGCGTCATAGTAAATGACAATCGTTTCATGTGAAATAAAAGTGCGTTTCGCGGAATCGGGGCAGAATATACCCCCCCTTAAAACTTTGGACACTTATAACTTTGTGATTATTAATAATAAAGTAAAGCATACTTTTTTCTCCACTTGACAACATTTTTAACCCTTTTTCGAGAAAAATCATGTCTACACCCCTATTTGATATAGGTTAGCAATGGTTACAGGTAATATTTGCTCTGGCATGTTATCTTAGTTTATGGTATTGCCCCAAAGGCGGAGTATACATCGGAGCTGTGCGAGGTAGCAGAGCGTTGTGCTAGAAAAAAAGCCTGGCTCACGCATCTGTTAATATTATAAAAATTACAATAGACTAGCTATTTTGGGAATATGCGGGCGCTCTATAGTATCCCTTATTCGATCACGTTTCTATGATTTTTATTCATTCATTGTAATAATTGATATTATTAATACATAATACCTATGAATTGGATACTTGTTTACATGCATAGTGAACCACACAAATTATCACAATAAATTGTAAATTACAAATAATAGGCTTGTGACCTAAGATTTTTTTATGATGCCATTCGAACCAGTTCTTGGAGAGGAACAAATGTTTGTATGGGGGCAACTACAATTAAATAACTTAAATACCCAAAAAATTTAGTCAAATACGGACCTTGCTAGCGGCAGTACACTTCACACTTTGCTATTTGAACTAATCGTTGTATGGAAAATCAGGCAAATTGCTGTTCCGGTCGCGCTTACGCGCATTTTTAAAGCAAGATGTGAGAGACGCAAATGCACATTTGAACAAAGATCTTGGACAAGTGGAATACATCCCTAAGGCACTTGTCCCACCGCCGGCGATGAGCGATGAGCTATCGGCGATTTTCTCGCCCAAGAAACGAACAAAAGATAATCGCTCCCGTGTAAATAAAAGAGAGAGATATAGTTCATCGCGGTGTGAACAGCCAGCGATGAACTATAAATATATATCTCTCTTTTATTTACACGGGAGCGATTATCTTTTGTTCGTTTCTTGGGCGAGAAAATCGCCGATAGCTCATCGCTCATCGCCGGCGGTGGGACAAGTGCCTAAGGCATACATTCGGACGTCGGCGACGCGCCCCGCTCACGCCCCGCCAGCATCGAAGCCTTGAAGCAGTGTGGCGAAGCCTTTCCTCATCACCAGAAACTAGAAGTGGTGTTATTATGCAATCTGTGTGTAACCGCTCTAAAATAATGTTTCTCTCAACAGATAATAAACCTGCTAGGTCAGATCGGTGGCTGTGTGATGGTGCTGGGTAGACTGAAGGTCGACATCGCGTGCGGGATGCTTTTCTTCATCGTCGTTCTTCAGGTATAGCTTTGTAATATTAACATTGACACTTGAAAATTATGAGACGTACAACCTGCTGCAATATGTATCATCATCAGCCTACATATGGCCTAATGCTGGGCACAAGCCTTCTCTCATGGATGAGATGGCCAGTAGTTCACGCGCTGGCTCAGTGCTGGTTGGGTATGTCATCATATCAGCCGAAACACGTCCGCTGCTGGACATAGGCCTTCCCAAAGAGTTGGCAGAACCGTTCGTCGTTGGGGCGGAAAGGTACCAGAAGACCCTGCGTGGGTAGACCCTCCACAACGTTGGGAATATCTATATATGAGGGAATGCCTGATGGCATTAAGTCCGCCAATTGTACTTTTATTTGTGTATTTGTGCAATAAAGTTTAAATAAATAAATAATTAATAATAATATAGATATTCCCAACTACTCAGTAGGTGGATACAGGATTAAAACATATCATATTTGTTACGGAATTCATCTCCCAAGAAATTTGGGGAGAAGTTGGCATGGGAAGTGGTAATCATACACCGGATTGACGGGGGCAGAAATGTACCAGTGCTAGTGATTAATTAAAAATCGACTAAGTTTATCGACATCGATAAAAAACAATTTTTACCATCATTATCATAACTAATGGTGGTCGTCTACTACCCATAACACAAGCCTTATTGAGCTTACTATGGGACTAGATGGTATAAGATTGTCCTCTAATATTTATTTATTTATTTTAATGACTAAGTTTGAATACTTTTAATTACGTGCAAACATTTTTTATTTATACTTATCGCAACTATAAACAACCGATATCTGACATTGACTGTGTCGAGTCACATTTGACAACCAAATTATACAAAATAGTAAAGAAGTTAATTCCTCAAAAAGATTATTTTTGTGTATGTCGTTTTCTTCTTATTTCAAATTCTTAAAATTACACAACTGTTGTATTTACGTAATTTTTATCGATATCAACTAATAAAATTAGTTTAATGTGTCCTCGCACTATTAAACGTCAGTACAGATTTGCCCCCGCCAAACCGGTGTTTGGTGATAATCTACGCGGACGAAGTCGCTGGCAAAACCTAGCATAAACCACACGCCAGTATTCCCGAAAAGGGTAGGTAGAACAATACATAGCATTTCGTTTTCTAACAATCCCATAGAGGATTATCAACTTCCCGTGCCATCTGCTTTTAACGAATGTGACTTACCAATTACCATTACCGACGGTTTGAAACTACCGAGCCTAAATGGGTTTCACAGTTTGATTGTAGTATTATTGCTAAATGCCCCGAGTTAGGTTATTAATGGGCACTTAATTGCTAATTAAATTATGATTATCGCACAAACATTCTTATTACGACATACTCGTAATTACCACATTAAACCTATAGTTCCAATTCCAATTCATGAGTGAGAGGTACGAAATAGTTCATTACTTTTAGGCAGGTAAAACCAAGAATATCTCAGAACGCAGATATGTCGCCGAGCCGAAGGCAAGGGCGATAAATATCCGATCTCGGCTCCTTTATTACCGCCCGTGATGAGTACCTACAAAATTGTACGTTTCCCACTGATGGTCATATTTCAACGATGGAACTACAGTTATTATACTTATTATAGTAGTGTAGTTTATATTATAATTCTTGTATGTGCGTTGTATACTCTGTGCAATGCAAAAGGGGACCCTATTTCTAAGACTTCGCTGTCCGTCCGTCTGTCACCAGACTGTATCTCATGAACCGTGATTGACATTGACATGAAAGTTGAAATTTTCACAGATGATGTATTTCTGTTGCCGCTATTACAGAAAATACTAAAAAATTGAATTAAATAAATATTTAGAAAAGAAAAAGAAAAGAAAAAAACATTTATTCGTGACAAAACACATAAAAACAAACTGTATAGACACAATACACACAAACACATTTGCCACGAAATGGTCACAACTCAGCGTGATGCTGGCAGCGCCAGCGCTGGTCTTCCGTTGTGACCATTAAGTGAGACACGCACAATGACGCCACGATCGCACACGAGTACAATTTACAAAAATAATCATAAAAATAAATAAATAGGAAGAACATAACTATTAAAAGGAATATACAATAAATGAAATATGAAATAAACATAAAAAGACATCTTATAAAAATTTACTCTAACACAACATGCATGGTCGTGTGGTAGCCACTTAATATGAAAAAAAAAGAAAAAGACTGACAAGTCTATGGTAATGATTTAAGGCGACTCCCATACAACAAACGTGATTTTTTGCTCGTTTTTATAGATGGAACTCTTCGTGCGCGAGTCCGACTCGCACTTGGCCGGTTTTTATTGAAATTACATCTCCCCCTGGCAAGGAAGATTTTCCGTACGGTAGAGCGTTTTTCAAACCGCCACCCCTATTTCCAGACGTTCGCCTACAGCATACTATGGGACATGCAGTTCCTCCTCCGCAACCTGGCGCTCATCGGAGCCCTGCTGCTGGTGCTGGCCGAGGCGCGCGCCGAGGGCCGCAGCCTGTTCGCGGGCGTGCCCTCGCTGGGAGAGAACAAGCCTAAGACGTATCTGCAGCTGGCGGGACGCGTGCTGCTGGCGTTCATGTTCATAACGCTGTTGCGGTTCGAGATGTCGCTGTTGCAGGTGAGTGCGGGGCTTTAGCACACCTCCGAGGTGTAAGTTCACGCGGCTGACACCGCCGGACGGTGACACTGTCGTTCGCAAATCGTCCCGAATTCCCACGGCTACCTACTGTCTTCATCATTAGATCAGCTCGATGGTACCATAATATTGAATTTATTTATTTATTTATTCATTCATTCCTTAAATTAACACTAACAGAATTGTCATAAACCCAAAATTTCAGCTCAATCGGTTGAAGATATCTGATTCAAAATTGAGTTGCAAGATTCCATCCGAACAAACAATACAAATACTCTTTATTGCACACCTCACTCAAACAAAGTAGTTACAGAGAGAAACAATACAATAACAGTTACATACATTGCAATTTAAATAAAAACTTGTAAAATATTTCACAACCCCCCACCCTCCGCAGTTTATATATATATATTTTTTTTTTGAAATATATAATCAATTTTGATTTAAAAATACCGGTAGATACGAGGCCGTTCCCCTTCGGGAGGTTATGTTGCTTCCAGAGGATCGCGCTCACGACCAGTGATTTTGTACAAACGTTATGGGCATGTCCTTAGAATGGACGAGCACCGCTTGCCTAAAGCTGTATTCTATTCAGAATTAGCCGAAGGTAAGCGGAAGCACGGTGGTCAGCACTTACGCTATAAGGACATGCTCAAACGATATCTGAACGCCTGCGCTACCCTGTGTATTGGGAGAAGCTAGCTGTAATCAGGCCATCTTGGCGATCTACAATCTTTAGTAAGGTTAAATCTTTTGAAGAGGACCGCTTGGCAACATTAGACACAAAACGCCAATTGCGAAAAGAGAGGCCTAAACCTTCCTACGTGTACAACTATAACACAACTGGCCAACTCTACTGTCCCCCATGCAATAGAGTTTTTAAAAGTAAGTTTGGGCTGGCCAGCCACGTCAGAACTCACAATAGAGCAAATCCGTAATTGCTAGGGTCGCCGTCATCGAAATCGATGAGGAGGACTATAAGTTTAGTGCGATAGACCCCATTATATCTTTAGTACAAGATTTCGTATGTTTCCGTCGCAGATCGTGCAAGACCTCCTCGGCAGCATCCTGATGGTCCTGGTGACCATCGGCTACCGCACCAAGCTCTCGGCGCTGATGCTGGTGGTGGTGCTGACTGTACTCAACCTGTATCACAACGCGTGGTGGGCCGTGCCCACATACAAGCCTCTCCGGGACTTCCTCAAATACGACTTCTTCCAGGTAACATATCGTCGGTGTTCTTTGATGGTCACCGAGTTGATGTTTAAAATTCATGATGGATGATTTAAAAGGCGGTATGAGAGTTTATTTAAATTGGGAGTAATAGTACATTTCGATGCTAGCGCGGAAAGTATGTCATTACGTTTCATGACATTTCCGCACGTGTATCGAACGACGTTTTTTAATATAGTTGCGAAAAAATAAGAAGAAAAACAAGTAAGGAATTCGAAACTTTTATATTATTAATTCTGTAACATCATTGTATACGGTTGAAAAATAAAGAAGTTGTTCAAAAAATTTTTTTTTAATACAGTTCAATCTTATTTATTTATTATTGACATAATAATTAATAGTACAATTTGTACAAGGAAACTGATACGCACTAGTTCGCGAAAACCAACTTTCCGTACGCTAAAAGCTACGTAAAGTGGCACTTTTTGAGCAACTGTATGAAAAAATCAGTTTCCCTAAAAGCTCACAGGGGTAACGATATTAAAAAGATTAGGAACCATTGTAATAGTAGTACGCTACGTTTTCAACTATGTACACTACACCTAAATAATAACTGATACCAATCTGAGAACCGAGACGTTTGGAGAAAGACACTGTGAAGGCGTGACACTACACGACAAGGTCTGACCTCTTGTCCCACGAACGACAACTGAGACACCAGCGCCGTGTATGACATTTACATGCGGGGTTCGAAATTATCAAGATAATTACGATTCTTGATAATTATCGGATTATTACCACCAGTATAAGAAATTCATTTGTTATATTGTTTCATAAAAAAATCCGACGTGATATATATATATTCCCGTTTTCAGTGGCTTTTTGCTGCTTAGGCACTTTGCCAATGTCAAGTGGGGGGAGATTTGGCTTTACGGATCTGTGGAGTGCACCTAATAATTTTGCCCAGGGACTAGTCATACGTATATATATATAATAATAATGATATTGGGTAAAGGAACGCTTATATTCATAAATATTTATAGTTTTATGTTATTTTTATCTGTATGTTATATTTGCTTCATAACAAATTCTAATCCCCACGGCGCGGCACGTCACGACCGTCACGTTGACACTTCGTGCGTTCGGATAAACGCATGTGCAGAAATACACGTGCGAATACAGTTCACTTTCACGAGCGCAATTTCTTGTTATTATCAATCGATAATTATACAGTCAGCAGCAGAAGTAGCTAAGCGGGCCTAGTGATCAAATTGATCTGCACACGGACTCTAATGTCAAGAGAATAAGGTTCTGTGCAGATCATTCTGAGCATGTTAAAGTGCTTAGCTACTTCTGCTGCTGACTGTACATCTAATATTGTCACGATAATTATCATAATAATTATCGTGGTAATTATCATTGATAATTATCCTTTCGAACCCTGTTTACACGTGGGCACCACTGTCACTCTTGTATTGGCCGGTAAGCCACGTAGCACGCAAGTTTTATGGACTCTGCTTAAATCATCTTCACAGATGTTAACGGCCAATGATGATGACTCCCAAATATATTTTTTTACATTTCAAATCTTTGAAACAATCTATTTTGGTGGTTTATCGTGTGATCAGAATAATAACAAGAACCAGTTGATTGGCCCGTCCTTTCGGTTAGAGCAGCGGTCGGCAACCGTTTAGCAGCCAAGGGCCACATAGTCGTTAGCGAAATTCACGCGAGCCGCACTTGGTCATAATTCGTGACTTTATTAGGCGAAAGAAAACAGACAGGGAGGCTTGCGGGCCGCAAGTAAGAGGCTCGCATGCGGCCCGCAGGTTGCCGACCGCTGGGTTAGAGGATGGACGTGGTAATAATCGATATCATTGTGTTCCACAGACCCTGTCGGTCGTCGGCGGTCTCCTCATGATCGTCTACCTCGGCCCGGGCGGCGTCAGCATGGACGAACACAAGAAAAAGTGGTAAACGGAGCGCTGTGCTCTATGGACGATACATGTTGTGGTGCGGTCGTGTGGCGCCAACAGGAATTGACAAAAATGTAAACACATTTGCCACATTACATCATTTTGTGACGTCACGTTCGTTCGAAAGTTTCCTAGCGTGTTGGCACTTGAAGTGCTAATCTTTAATTTAAAAGTACATGACAGTATAGTTGTTTGTTTACATATTTGGCACTTTCTGTTGACCAAGAATAATTATATGTATGACATTGACACGGGAGCGGCGCGGCCGGTATGTGTATATAAATCTGACTGAATATGCACTTTTTCTTGTTTTCATTGTTGTTATTTTATTCGTAAATCGCGAATCTTGATGTTATCTTATCTAGATGAGATACAATTCTACCCAGTAGGATTTTTCTGCATTTGCCCTCTCCTTTATACCTACTCCCAAGCTCGATCCATCATTCCCACAAAACTGATGATGCAGCTCAGCGAAAGTAACTTGAATTCCTTTGGTTGCGGATAGCCGTTACCAAAGTAGGTAATTCATTTTTTGTCTGGCAATCTTGATGTTAATAAAAGTTCAATCAATGTCAATTGTAGCTGTCGCGTATTTGGCATGCTTATACATGATATACACCAACGAATGCATCCTTAAAGTGATAAAACTATGCAACTTATCAGCAAACATCGCACTTCAGGAGGCATTTTGCGGGCATGTCAGTTATTTGTAAACCTTACGAACTGACGTGCCCGCAAAATGCCTCCTGGAGTTCGATGTTTGCTTATCAGTTGCTTTATTTAAATATTAACGCCGTTGTTTTAAGTATCTACGCCGACGCCGTCTAAAAGGCGGCTACGGCGGCAACATACGAAAAATCGGAACCAAGTTGTTTACTATATAGAAACACAGTCACTAGTTGTACCTACAATCACTGGTTGAAACTGTAGAGGAATGGGAACTGCCATTTTACCACACCAGACATTGATACGCAACGCAAGCTGAGAGTAAGTTCCAAGTCTTAAGAAGTACTTTTAGAGTCTTGATTTGTGCAACTGTTCACTGCAAAAATACATCAATGATTTCGTTTCAAATAACAAGGAATTTGCCAGTTTTTCTTCTAACACTGGCACGTTCTTTGGGGCGGTTAACAGTTTAAAACCTCGCCATGCACCTAGGCTTTATTATTTGAATTTTAAAAGTAATACTTTATATACATATTCCGCGTATTACTAAGCGGCCGCGGCCGGCTCCCAAATGTTTTGTGACTCCGCGCGGGGGGTGCTCCATAATCGACTGTAATATTAAGAGAATAAGATTCTATTTTAAACTGCCTGCCCGCGCGGGCAATTATTATTAGTTAGCGAGGCGACAATAATATGGGCATAGTTGGCGGAAGCAAGTGGGAAATGTTAACACCCATTATTACTGAGTCTCAGTCCTATTGTTACACAGCCATGTCAATATTTGTCTTCGTAATGGAGGCAAAGCCTTCCTGATTATTTTTTATCAGTATTTCATAGTCTCGTGGTGGTGTGTGCGAACAACCAAGCAACCTTTTGTATTGCGAATTTGTAAATAACGAAAATTAAACGAATTTGTAGAAAAACGCGTTAAACGCTTGTCTGCTCAGATGTAAAATCATCAACTGACGTGACCCGTCAGAATCTTTAAGCGAACAGCTAATTATTACTTTTTGACGTATGGAAAAACCAATTTGGTGAGTTTATATTTGTATATAATATTGTAAGTATCCTACTGTTCCGCTAAAATATTGATAGGTCTCCGAGTTTTTAGATATATTGAAAAGCATATAAATAGTTTTACTGTATAAAATCAAACTCAGGATTTGACAATAAATTAAAACTTCTAGTAAATGCGTGCTCGTAACCTCCGGCCAGTAATACTGCATAGAAACTGAACTCTCTGTCTCCTAAATAGAAGCTGAAAACTAGAAAACTGCACTTATAAGTCTTGTTCCCTAACGGACCACCTCTGGGGAAGCCATTAAGGTCAAGTGCCATACGTAGAAGGTAACTGAAGGTCTTACAAGTAGACAACTCATAGAGCTTCTCCAATTCTATTCCAATGTTGGCTCAATATTACAGGATAAATCTCCACCTAGTGCTGAAACGTTAAAAAAAAGTTATTTTAAATATAATCTGGTAATTCGCACACATTACCACACCCCCATATTGTTTCATATGTAAAACAGTTTTTCCAGAAATGAGTGATATTCGAAATCGGATTGTTTATATATAAGCGTACTGACTGAGGACCCCTTTACGTATATTTGATAGGACTCGCGATTTTTGAATATTTGTATTTGATGCGCCGTGATTGGTCGCTATTTTGAATACTTACTGTAGTGAACGCGTTTAATCCGTTGTATCGGCGGTAGGACCGGTGCGCCGTCACAATGCAAAAATCGGCGCGCGTGACCAAAAGTCGGCGTGCACGTTTAAAAATGGTCCTGCCGACGTAAGCGTTTTATAAATAAATCGTCGAGCCTTATAAGCAATATGTTTCATTCCGTATACCCTGTTGTGATGTCATTGTAAATATATATTTTGTACTTATCGTGTGAACCCTTAACAATGTATAAATTTAAGGTTTTAAGAGCTAGATATCAACTGCTTATTTTATATAGATTATATCACAACAGTTTCAATTGGAAAGCAACCTTCCTCGGCGCAAAATAAGTATCAAAATCCGGTTAAAATCGATCTATATAAAATAAGTAGTTTTAATTTAAATGGGTATTATTCCATTAGCCATAAGTAAACTCGGGCTGGCATCACACGTTACAATTAAACGCAAAAATTATGATTTAAACAAAAATATATTTTCAATTAAAGACTATAATTATATTTATTTTTATATTTTTTTTATTATTATGATTTAATTTTCAAGATCCATTTGGACTCCTCGACTTGTTCTGAATAAAAATTACATTAATTATAAACTTTTTTTATTTTTACCAAGATAGATTTTGCTCTTCAAATTGTTGTAACTACTTTTGTTTAACCCTTTAACCGCCGTCGTCTGATATATCAGACAAATGACACCACCTATCATTATGACAGAATTGAAATTACCTAGCGAGTAACTTATTTAAAGTTCGGTGATTAAACGGTTAAAATACTCCTCTATCTCAATCAAAAACGAACGTAGTTAAACGGAAGGGATCCAAACAAAGTATTTTCAAAATAATGTTCGATTTTTCTAGTCAATTTTGTATTGGGTCCGTTTTGTCTAACTACGTCCAAATATCGTAATAATGAATAATCAGATCGGTTTTAGGTCAAATACGGGTGTAGACTCAAAACTTATTATTGCTTCAAAAGAAAGAAGGCAAAAAAATATGCCTAATGACGAAAATCCCGTTCAAATATCTCAAAGAATTACGAAGCTGCGACCGTTTTAATATTGCTTGTTAGAGAGAGAAAACGCTCGTAGATTGTGACGTCACGACCATCGAGCGTCATAGGAAATGACAATCGTTTCATATGAACGTGCGTTTTGCGGAAAAGGGACAGAACATACCCCCACTCAAAACTTTGGACACTTATAATTTTGTGATTATTTAACCTCTTGCGTTGCTTTTTTGTCCATTTGACTACATTTTCAATCCTTTCTCGAGAAAATACAACATTATTGGTTATTTTATTTAGTGTCTACACCCCTATTTATTTAAATATATGATTAGTGGGCGGCTGGCGGATGCTAATTGGGTCTGCAAAAGGGTCATAGGTACAGAGATTTAGGTTCGCGTATGTTCTGCGGACATTGCCAAAGTTAAGGGCTATAAAGACTAATTTTTGCTTGGACTTTTAATTGGCATAAACGGCGTCTCCTTTTATATGATTTCATGCAATTTGATTTCATAACATTTTGTATATGCACGGAAGCCCATAACTATTACCACAGGAAAGACGACTTGTTTTACCCAATCTGTACGACCCGGCAGATATATCAATAGGTTTTGATATAACTGTCATGGCAAGCCTCTGTCTCACGCACCTCTCGAGCTGCCAATGGGGAATGGATGAAAATTTTAGAAATGCCTGATTATTTTTTTGGTGATAGGAATAACCTTCCTTAGCACCAGATAAAAGTTTCAGATTTTCAGCTGCGATAATTATTTTTGAAAAATATAAACTTGTTTGGGACTAGGTCAATTTGTGTAGGATTATCCACAATTATTTTTTTGGTGATAGGAATAACCTCGTTTAGCACCAGTAAAAAGTTTCAGATGTTTCAGCTGCGTCAATTATTTTTGAAAAATATATACTGTTTCATCAGTCTCACTTACCTTTTGGATCAAGGACGATCAATACACTTTCCTTGATCCGTCTCATATTACAAAAAATATCTTAAATGTCTGTGATAAACTGACACTGGTTATGACAAATATAGCTGCTGCAACTGTCAATATCATTGCTAGTGTCAGTTTATCACAGATATTTAAGTTTTTTTTTTAATATGAGACGGATCGAGGAAAGTGCCGTCCTTGACCCAAAACGTAAGTGAAGAAACTGTTTATATTTTTCAAAATTAATTGACGCAGCTGAAAAATTTGAAACTTTTTTTCTGGTGCTAAGCAAGATTATTCCTATCACCAAAAAAAATATCAGCCACTTCGAAAATTTTCATCCATTCCCAATTGAAATTAATTTTATTACTACTTGTGACACTTCAGTTGTATCTTTTTGGCTACAGTGCGCATTTAAGGGTTAATCAGTCGTATCCACGGTATTCTCTCTCACTAATTTGCATACGTTAGCCGCCCTTTATTTGTGATTAGCTGCCCGCGTATTACAAAGAGCGCAAGCGAAGCCGCCTGATTAAATATGTATATCCATACCGAAGGTACATTCTATACACTAGTGTAAGAATTTTTGAAATCAGATGTACATACCTAGTTTCGAAGATATAAACTTTCAATAGTGTGTACACTAACAAACTTCACCTTATAATATTATGAACATTATGTATTCCTAATAACAATTTTCAATAGTTTCTTATTGTTTCCGATTTCTCCGCTATAGAATAATCAACCATCGATTATGCTAACGACATTCGTAATTGTTTTGGTAATTGCATATAATTCAAATGAGGAGGATTGCAACAAATATTGGGCACGTAAGTTTTTGTTTGTCAATGAAACAAATAATGATAGCACGCTAAATTTCCACGTGACGTGACATTATGGTACACTTTTTAGCATAATGTGACATTTTTTGTTTAAATTGACAAAAAAAAGTGTTCAATAGTTTTTGATAATCCAACTACTAAATAGAATTGTTTTTTTACCCAGGAAAGTACCCAAATGCGGGAGAAGCCAATAAAGGTATAGATGAATTATCGAGAACATGGAATTGCATTTGTAGTGGTTGTACGAGAAAATAGAAAATTCAAATATAGAATGCCTGTAAACATACAATACTACTACATATGCAATTCCATCATCATATCAGCCGAAAGACGTCCACTGCTGGACATAGGCCTCCCCCAGAGAGTTCCAAATGCAATTCCATGCTCTCGTTAATTTATCCATAAATACATTGTGCTGGGATGGCAAATGTCACCATACTGGTGTCGTCTGAAAACTGCAGTGAGTGCCCTTAACAAAATTATACATATCAATTATTTTCAACGACTAATGAGTTAACAACGGGTTAAAAAGTGCGATACGAAGATTAATATACCTATCACGAGAGTATGTACTTCGAATTACAGAAAAATGATCTGATAATTAACCTCGTAAGTCCACGAGGAATTGAACTGTCTACGTCAAAAATATGTATATATTTTACGGCTTATTACAAAGAAATAAGGTACCTATAATATACAGATATCTTTGTCGTTTACCGTACGCCACGAAAGTCATATTTTGACACTATTCTTTGTGCATTAAGAGTCTAGCACGGTCGACTCTCCATACGAACGTAGTTTGGTTCTCATTTTAAAACACAAACTAAACCCCTTTTCAGGCTTAAGCCTATCGATTTGGTAACCCTATCAATTTGGTAACCTTACTGGTAGGGTAACCCTATTGTTAGGGTAAGCATATCGGATGTGGTAACCATAAGGAAACCGTATGTTAACCCTATTGAGATAGGGTTGTGTTAAGGTTACCACACCGATATGCTTACCATAACAATAGGGTTACCCTATCAGTAAGGTTACCTTATCATAATGGATTACGGAAGTTACCATTATGGATAGGGTTTTACAAATAACTTTTAAAATAAGCCTATGGAAAACCCCGATTAGGGTAACCGGTTCCGGTCCCTGGTCCCAAGTCTCCTAAAGTTAGTGGTGGAGTACCCAGCCAGTGCAATGTTGAAACACTGGAATACAATCCACATGGAGTACCACAGGGAGTGTTTACCATTTATAATGACTGATGTTCTAACATAGTAAGTAAGGCTTAGTGTATTTTTACTAACTTATTTCTGTTGCTATAAATTATAATAGTAATATAATAGAAAAAAACATTAAGTGATTAGACACTTTGTATGAAAAACGTTCCACTTGCTCCATTTTTTTTCTATTGATTTCTAGCAACAGTAACCAGTTTCCGACGTAGATATGGCGGATCCCATTACTCAGTTTCATGTTATTCTAGCATGCCGTTTTTAAAATAAGAACCAAACTGCGTTTGTATGGAGAGTCGAGTGTCCTGGTGACCCCTAACGTTTAACAGCGGTAGACAACTTTTTGTAGCTGAAAATCGCATAAACCAGGACTTACGAGGCTAACACACGATGTCTAACAACAATGCAACATTGTATATTTCTTTGTTATATCTATTTAACCTTTTCATCGCTCTGTCAAAGAGAAAAGTTGTCAACCACACTCCAAATCAACAAGACATGTAGTGCGGAGTCAAACCTTATGTCAATGCAAGAAGGTTGCTATCGCGCTGGGCTCCTTGACGCATATATCAGTCGTTGGCGTTGAACCTGCGGTGCCGATATATGCGTCGTTGGCGTTGTAAAGATTAAACTCCTATTGCTCCGCCTCAGCCTTCTCCTTAATTCTCGCCACATACGCAAACACTTTATTCGCTAGCTGTCTATACTTTTCCGCATGTATGCTGTCCGGCAAGGCATATATAGCAGGCTTACCACTGTTTATACACTCTGACATACTCTGATCGACCTCAAAGCTCTCCAGAATCGTCAAGCCCATATCGTCAGCTGTCTTTTTCGCCTCGTTCCCGAAGATGTAGTTACGTTCGCCGCACTTGGAACATATCGCGTGTGACATATTTACGACCATGCCCATTACTGGGACCTTTAGTTTCTCGAACATGTTGACGCCCCGTTTGGTTACTTGTAGGGCGGCGGATTGGGGCGTGGTCACTATTAGGGCTCCTGAAAACAATAGAAGCAATATTAAGTACAGTCGGCTCTTACATTGTACGGGTTCGGGTGAAATCGTTTTTTGACAAGAACATGTGCAAGCGCAGAAATAGAAACCCTTGTTCTATTCTAAATGCTCACGGGCTGTATTTAGATTTAATGATGATTTATTCTTCTGGCAGAGGGAGACGTAAAATGTTGTGTACCTACACCACAGACAGTAATAGAGAAAGCCTCAGATCGCGTTCATCTATACTAATAACTAGTGGCTCTGTTAGCTGTAGAAACCGCGAGCCTGTCCTTTTTATTAAATTTTTTTTTTGGCCGATGGCCGTTGGGGCGGAAAGGTTCTTCAGTGGCGACCACGTACCGGAAGGCGCAGCGTGGGTAGGCCCCCCACAAGGTGGACTGATGACCTGGTAAAGGTCGCTGAAGTCCGCTGGATGCGGGTGGCGCAGGACCGGTCATTGTGGTACTCTTTGGGGGAGGCCTATGTCCAGCAGTGGACGTCTTGGGCTGATATGATGACGATATTTTTTTAATTTCGAAAATCTGAATCTAAATAAAATCTTTATAATTATTGAAACTGCTCATTTCTCGACATTTGAGAAATACGTCCTGTTTAGAGGAGCGCAGCCGGACAGACGCCGGACATGCGAAACAATAAAAATGTAATGTTGGTAAAATAGATGGCACTCACCGTCAATGGGCAGGTTCTGCGCGAGCGACAGGTGCGTGTCCCCCGTGCCCGGCGGCGTGTCCACCACCAGCACGTCGAGCGGGCCCCAGGCCACGTGTCGGGTCAGCCGCTCCAGGGCCTGCATCACCATGAGGCCGCGCCACACAACCGCGTTCTCGCCGGACACTAGCAGGCCCATTGACATGCTGAAAGATAACATCGGGTAAGAGCTTAGAGCATACATTACTGGTGTAGCCTTTCAGTAACTTATCCCTCTGTAGAAAGCCTTGCACAATGTGCAAAAAATCATACAAACACAATTTCACAATCGATCAATGGTCATTCACAAAATCGCCTCGCAAGAGGACACTGATCATAAAAATACCCGCATGTTACTGTAAGCACTTGATATTATAAACGTTCAACCACTTCAAGCTTTCAATATACAATTGAGTTTCAATATCCTATTAAGATGCTCCCCCCGCCCCAGCAAAATTCGGCAGAAAATTTTGTACGTAAATACGACATACGACTACTCCAGTTATGTATGCTCTAAGGGTAAGAGCGCGGTGATCTCATTGATAATGCATATAAATATGATAAATATCAAGATTATCATGTGTGTAAGGTAAACGTTACAATGCTCGAGACCTTAATGTCAAAACAATAGGTGTCAACTATTAGGAAAACGTACACCGTTTGCCTAATAGTTGACACCTATTGTTTTGACACAATATTGAAAGTCTCATGTCATGAATGACGTTCACTGTTCATCATGTGGGGCACCGAGGGCCCGAACACGTCCGCGTCAAGGAGCCCTATCTCCGTGCTCTACCACCTTCATACACACGACACTCACCACTTGACGCCGTAGTTGAGCAGCGGCTCGATGAGGTGCCGGTCGTTGAGCATCGGCTCCCCGCTGATGTTCATCATGAGGGGCACCGAGGGCCCGAACACGTCCGCGTCGAGGAGCCCTATCTCCTTGTCCGGCTCTATCACTTTCATTGCGCAGGCGAGATTCACTGGAACAGAAACTTACTATAAGTCGGGATATACATACTGGGTGGAACAGATCGATGGACTTTAAAGCAAATGGGATATAGATCAGGTTTAGTACTTTACTTCTCACCTAGTAACCATATTAATATTTCTAACAGTTACCGAGATACAACTTGTAAACTTTGGTAAAAAAAAAACTGTATGTTTCAACCCTATCCAGTAGATTCAATGACGTCAGCAAGATCAAGTAAATTACAAACAGCAACATTATGAACTGACCGTTGACATACCTTATGCCATTGCAATTTCATTTCTTTCGAACATCGGATGTGAACTTTTCTTGTGACTTGTGACATGTGTCAATTTCAAATGTAAATAATAACTATGTATAGTATTAGGGTTGTCACTAAGATTAAAATATTTCGATTTTTATGTTTTTTTCTTCTTTTAAATCCAGCTTAACAATTATAATAGATCGGTTGTACGTCACTTATATAACACTGTCGTTTCAGCTTAGTCCAAGGAAATGTTCCTCCCTGTATAGGAGGAGACCTCTTTGCTACTTTCCTCTATTAAAATGCGTACGAATTAAATCCGCTCATTCTGACCTGAGGCAGCCTCACTATGCGCGACTATTGAGCAGCTGCACAAACGGCTCAGCCATTTGTTTACCTCGCGCATAAACAAGTTAGATCGTGACTTTCTGTCCGCAGCACGCTCTGATACACTCTTAGAGGATTCAGGGCGGCTCGCGCACAGTGCGTGAGGCACGTGCGAATTTGAGCATATAGGATAGCCGTGCGTGCAACCCTATACCCCGCCTCAAATTCCTATACATCTTTAGAAAGATACCTTACATGGTTACAAGTTTTTAAAGCATCCTCTGATGTTCTTGTGATGGCACCAAAGAAAAGTGAGTTAGTGAAAGTGTCCAAGACCTAATTCCGCGAAGCAACAAGATACCCGATGAGCGCGGCTAACATAAGATCGCGTGTGAGTTAAACCTCTAGTGGGAAACCTCTAATAAACTTACCAGCGGTGGTGGTCTTCCCAACGCCCCCCTTCCCGGACGCCACCAGTACGATGCTCTTGACTCCAGGGAGGGCCTTCTTCTCGGGCAGCCCTCGCGCCTGCACCTTGGCTTTGTGCTGCTCCAGATCATTCTTGCTATGCTTCAGCCGGATCGGGTTGTAGCTGGATAAAGACTGAAAGGACCGGGAAAAAAATCTAAATAATAATGAAAGTTAGTTCTAATCTTGCTGTTAGTTTAGATCAGCCATACTCAAACTTTTTTCTACGAGGGCCGCAAAGACAGCTAAGAAGCCCCGGGCCACAAGGTAAATTTACGATTCTGGTATAATAGGATTGCTTGGTGGATGGACGGCCACTCGCAAAAGCTCGGCGGGCCGCATGTGTAGTATAGCTGGTCTAGATGATAGAAAAAAGGAAAATCTAACAGTATTCATTTATTTAATTGAACTTTATTGCACTAGGTACAATCACCGTACTTTAATTGTTGAGCCATTTAGAGTTTACTTTACGTTACACTTCATAGCTTAACTACTAAAAAAAAACAAAATTATTTAGTTGACACCTAAATGGCTCAACAATTAAAGTTCTTGACCGGTATGGTAAACAAAATCATCTCGTCTGCAAACTGTTCAAAGATTGCTTTAGAAATACAAACTCAGGGCGCAACTCTCCACTCTCAAGAATGTTCCACCTATACAACCATCCCCCGAAATCCTTGGGGGCGGACTTGCTTCACGACAGTTTAATAAGATTTAAAAGAAAGGTATTGAAGCATTTCGGCTCCCAGGATTTCTCGAGAACGTAATTAGCTATATGTATGATACCTCTGTTTCTCACATACCATTTTTTCTTGTTCTTTTTGCCCGACTATGGCAGTGCCGAAAGAAAGGATATGTTTTTAGCAGTCTATGTTTGTATGTACGTGTGTTCCATTGTAGCGTTTAAAATACTGAACCGATTTTGATGAATGGGGTGTCAATCAATTCTAAATTATGCTCCGGTGATAGGCTACCTCTTGTATGAAAAAGAAAAATATGACTGACTTGGAAAAAAATCCTTTGCTATCATAGCCTGTGGGGGATCAATACAATAGAATACAAATACTCTTTATTTCACACCTCACACAAACAAAGCATAAAGCTAGAGGATCAAATTAAAGAGGAGAAAATTTCGAGTTCTAATATAGAAAAATATTATTCATAGTAACTTTTCCGTAGTCAGGATTCTTTTAACTTTTTATGGATGTTTGTAATTTGCATGTTTTCTTTAATATTTTATTTTTTATGTTCTTAGATACCAAAATAAGCCATCAGCCATTGCAAGATCAGTTCTTAATTTCGAGAAAAGAACAGGAGAAAATTTCGAGTTCTAATATAGAAAAATATTATTCATAGTAACTTTTCCGTAGTCAGGATTCTTTTAACTTTTTATGGATGTTTGTAATTTGCATGTTTTCTTTAATATTTTATTTTTTATGTTCTTAGATACCAAAATAAGCCATCAGCCATTGCAAGATCAGTTCTTAATTTAGCTTCATGGAAGCCTTTCCGTCACTCATTGTGGCATCACATATAGCTTGTCCTAGGACAAGCTATGGTAATAATAATACCATGTCCGAGCGAGATAGTAGCATACAAATCTTGATAAGTGTGACAGAAAGGGAAATATCATTTGTTGTCCATGTCATAGTTCCACTTTTTTGTATTTGCCGCAACTGATTTAGTATGAAGTTGTGGCAGAAAAAACCACTACACGCCCAAATTAAGTAGGTTGTTTATGGTAAGCCATTTTAAGACCAGTAATTTAGCTTCATAGGAGCCTTTCTGTCCCTCATTGTGGCATCAAGTACTGTGAACCAGGGTTACTTTATGAAGAAATGGGGCTACTTTGATAATTTAGAATATAGTATAAAAGCAGAACTATTTGAAACTAAGAAGATTTAATTGAGTATACAGCAAGATAGAATACTAAACTTCACTGCAACAGTTCACTCACAAGTAAAAACAATGCTTCGGGAGAAAAACCTATTTGATCAAAGTCACCCTCCGAATCAAAGTACTATTCCACCGTATAGCTTGTCCTGAGTATCATAGGTCCATGGTAGAGAGATTGTGTTGCTCTTAGAGAGGTAATTGAGCTGAAATTGGTAAGAAGACACACGGTCATATTTACAAAGCCCAATAATTAAATGTATGCCATTGTAGAGGAGGCCGTCCAACTTATTACGAGACTCATGCAAGATATATTGGTGAGAAACACAGCAGTTTGAAATAGAAAAGCTAAATACATGTTACATCCTAAAATCCCATTATTTGCAGCAATAGTTCTTTTAGCATAAGAAAGTTAGAATTTTAATCTAAGTTGCGCTCTAGTGGCCGTAATGGTTGAATAGGTTGATCAGATTATAGATGGACATTTTAACAAATACAGGTAGTATTGTCTATGTATATGACTGTGACTGTGTCCAGCTTTTAAGAGAACTGATACTATTTTCTGAGACCAGAAGGCATAGGAAGTAATAATCCCAGTAAACTTTGTACTTCGAACCCAATTGTTATGATAAAACGAATTATTATCCAACTACCAGAGAATAAATGAAAAATAAATAAATCTCACGCTATATGTGTTGCAGATCAATAGTTTCCCGTGGACTCTTTGGAACACTCGTTGCACATTCATAGTTTGATAAAAACGGGCAAGTTTTTATACAGTTATATGCTGTTCTCAATATCTAACAACAAAAATTGTAAAATACGAACGTAAATAAAAATAGTCTCAATACACTGATCGTTGCAATTGGTTGCAATGATTGATCGTGGATAATTGACGCTCAGCTGACAGCTCACCTGACATTTGGCTGACACCAACCAATTTACTCATGAGAAAAGCTTTTTATTTCTTGTCAGACACAATTTTATCTGATTCATTTTAGGGTAAAGGTTAATTAAAGCACTTAATTTTTTATGTAAATAACGTGACTATTTAGCAATATTTAATCTAAACTCGTAGTGGCTGTTAGGCAGATTTCAATACCGAATTGGAATGAGTTTAAAAAAATATAACTGTCATGTGTTTATGCGATATGTCTGAAATTTCTACGACACATTTTCGAACAATTATCGAATTTTTCGTGCTAGATAGTGAATAAACGACCGCTGTGAAAATGGCGCTCTGTTTGCGCACGTTTTCCCATAAAATTTCTCCCATAAACGGTATTGTTTCCACAAAAAGCCATTCCAGCCGATTGTCTAGAAAAATCCCCGTGCGGGCGCAATTTCTGGAAGATGTAAGCATATTACGCGTAATTTACGCACAATAAGTTATTTTTCGTGTCAAGGAACTGTAATAAACGCCAAAAAAAATCTATAAAGTGGGACATTACGTGTTTAACCATGTTATTTTTATCATCATGTGCCATATAGGAGTTTCCTTGACATTGACTCAATTAGAAGGTGAGTGCAACTAGGGCATCCGGTTCCGCTTT
Organism: Epinotia nisella; assembly: GCA_932294315.1. Classification (NCBI taxonomy): domain Eukaryota; kingdom Metazoa; phylum Arthropoda; class Insecta; order Lepidoptera; family Tortricidae; genus Epinotia; species Epinotia nisella. Next base: position 41,745,093 of record OW028673.1, read on the forward strand.
TATTTCGCAGATCCTTCACCGCCGGCGCATCTCCAGCTGCCCGGTGCCCTCGCGATGTGCCGTAGACTCTAATATAGACAATCTCTATATTCACGAGCTGACTGCGGCGACGTCGTTGCGAGGTTACCGCGACCACACTCACACCGACCGGGATGTATACAACAGACTGAGTTGCTACAAAGACGGCATAGCTGTCCGATCACTAGGGCTCACCTCTGATGATTATGTTGAACAGCCAACATTACCATACGAGTTCAAGGATACACACTCCAGTATTAGAGAAATAGACCTATCAAAATATGAAGATATAGAGGTAAGTTCTTGAACTTTACAATACCCGGTGGGTCCCTGGGGAGGTACTAGTCCATACTAAAAATAATACCGTATTTTTACAGACACTGGGAGTCATGGGATTCCAAAGGTCCATTTTTTTACTAATTTAAACTGTTGCCCAACTTCTGCTCAGGACTTGTGTCCAGCATTGATTACTCAAACTGCATTTTGTAAAGTATTATTGAGTACTCATTTACTACTAATTTCTAAGCCAAGAAGATCTTTTTTTTATTAACACTTAACAAACCCACTCTTTTTCATGTTGCAATACTTATTCTGCTATTTGGAGTGCAGACAAATCCAACAAATTAATCATAAAAATATTTAGCCTTACTTGAGCTATAAATGGTATAACTAACCCGACTTTGTTTTAGAATATAGATAGATAGATATGGTACACATACATGTATGATAAAGTAAACTTCATGCTCTTGATTGTATGAGCCAGACGCTGCAACCAACATGTCTGTCCGACTTCGAGTACAACGCCGTGTACAGCAGCGGGGGCTCTCCTGCGCCCGCGCTGCAGCAGGAGCGGGATGGCAGGCCCAGCGAGGAGCAGCTCATGAAGGTGTTTCACGTGTTGTCCGACACTGTGAGTACAATCGTGCGGGCTCCGGGAAAGTCTTAGCATTTTCCTGGTTGCTTTCTGATGGTGCCTAATATCTGCTACACTATCTGATCGCAGTTTTGTTCAAAATGTGCATAAAAGTACAACAGCAGTAGAAGCTTATACCAATAATGGCATTATTTTCAGAAATTTATTTAAACTTGCTTTTTAATACATTTACTGCCAACCAATTCGAAGCGCTACGCTCGTAGGCGATGTCGTGGTTTTGCCGTTAAGTAGAGGAAAGCGCCTGCGAACAAAGCGCCCGCTGTAGCGCCGAGGCGGGTTCCTGGCAGTGTATGTGTTAATGTGTTAAGGTAGATATCAAAAATATTACAACAATAGGGTATTTTCATCTATCGTAATTAAATTGTCGCAGTATTTTTTATATAGTTTTTACCATAAGAAATACGAATATAACATTATTTTTTTTATAAAACATGACATTTATTTTTTATTAAAAATTGCCAAATACGCCTACCGCCATTTTATCTTGTGAGTGACGTCAATATAGCAAATGCAAAAACAAGTTTTCGTTGTTAACAACATTTGTCGTTTCTATTTCTGTGGTTTCTGCTCTTATGACGTCACGATATGGCGGCCGCCTTTTTGACGCGAATATATAATTTTAACCATTATTTCTTTGCATAAAGCAATATTATTTTGACCAAAATAAATGTACTAGTTGACTATCAAATCTATACGAACATTTTAAAATATATTTTAAAAAATGTTTTAGAAAAGTGGTCGAAATTCGCTTTATAAACGAAACGCCAAACTTTACGTCGAATCTTAAAAGTATTAATTGTCCACAGATGCCAAAGCTGTTCATCAAACCACTGGACTACTCCATCTACCATCCCAACCTGATATTCGTCAACAACATCAGAGGAACAACTACTGTGTATGTATGCTTTCATATCTTAGAGGAATAATCCCATAGATAGACCGGAGATGTGATGCTTGACTGATATATGTATGAAAACAGCTTTCATATTTTTGGTGGATATTCAAACTACGTCTCCATTTTTACCCAACTACGGCAGAGCCGAAGAACGAAGGAAGAGGAAGGGATATGTTTTAATCAGTCTATGTTTGTATGTACGTACGTGTTCCACTGTAGCGTTTAAAATACTGAAGCGATTTTGATAAATGCGGTGTCAAACGATTTGAAATTATGGTCCGGGTATCATAGGCTACCTTTTGTATGAAAAAGAATATGATGGCTGTCAGACAAGCGTACTGACTGCGATTCTTCACGGACTATAAACAAGGCCCTTACTTAGAGTAAGATTGTAAACTAACGATTCGTTACCACTAGCTCTATTACCTAAGATGCGCAATAGTAGTAAAATTTGTAATGCTATAATAATTAATTACTTGACATTGCTTATGTTTGACCGACTTAATCGTAATAAATTGCCTATATTCTACTGTTATCAGAATGTTTTGACTTTATGCGAAATTGTATTGTTATGACTTTATACAGTAATTGTAATTCGTCGATTTATTTATCTTTCAATGACATTTAATCAATTATTTTACTCCCTCGATCTCTTTATGTAATAGCTTCTAAATTCTAATGTAATGTGTTCTAAATTTAAATTGAATGTACTTATTATATAATAATAATTTTACTGCACCTGATATTAAATAATGTATGTAGGCTATTTAAAAATGTAACGCAGATTGACTGTTAGTGTTAATTGTATGCAGTAAATAAATAAATTCTAGAATTTTGCGGTGATATATGTATTGTGTTCGTATCTGCAGGTGTCTCTTTTCGAGAAACCATTTAGGTCAATATCTGATAGGGTCATTCCCATCTTCCAGTTCCAACCTATCCAAGCCAGGTTCAATATGCAACCTGGGTTGGAGAGGTTGGAAGATGTGAATGACCCGTTTGATAGGCAAATCAGCAACTTTTTATGAAAAGTCAAAACGTTGTAGGGGCCTCATCCACTACGTGAAACAAGTGGCGCTCCTGCGGACGGTCGGCCATCTCAAGTTCGCTTACGTGCGCTTCGAGGTGATGAAGATCACCGCGCACCCTGAAGACTCCACTGTCAAGTGAGTACAGCTTGGAGTGCAATCCTTGCGCACTTAGGGTGGTATTCCACTTGTCCAAGATCTTTGTCCAATGGGTATTTGCGCATCACATTTTGCTTTAAAAAATTTGAGACGCAATGCACATTGGACAAATATCTTGGACAAGTGGAAAACCACCCTTAAAACAATCTTCGGTATTATATTTCTCTCTTGCTTGCTCATACACGTTCTTATGCCAAAACGAACGATGTCACCCTAACCCGAATATGATTGTACAGTCAGCAGCAGAAGTAGCTAAGCGGGCCTAGTGCTCAAATTGATCTGCACACGGACTCTAATGTCAAGAGAATAAGGTTCTGTGCAGATCATTCTGAGCATGTTAAAGTGCTTAGCTACTTCTGCTGCTGACTGTAAGAGCTCGCAGGCTGTATAATGTATTTGTGACTAGTTCGAATAGACATTTGCATATTTAAAATTTGTAACACAAACAAAACACAAGTCTATTCGAACCAGTCCACAGCTCCATGCAAGAGGGCTTCTCTTAAGTTTTTTATTGATACCTTTCTTTACTACAAGGAAGCACTCACCCCTATCTACTATAACCAATGGATGTTTAATATAGGATGCGGTGGCGCGTTCGAGGCATCTCCGGGTTCAAAGTGTTCTTCATGTTTTGGAAGTACAAGCTGTGGAACATGAAGGAGGCCCTCGCCGACCAGGAGCTGTGAGTATTCAGCTTAATATCTTCAAACTTAAACTTTCGAATCAAATGGCTCGCATAGAAGCCGGCGGGTTGAGAATTACTTCTGTGAATATTCAGTAGATTTTTTTAGTATCGAAATTTAGATATTGTAAAAAGGTCAAATATATACCCTACTAATGTTATAAATGCGAAAGTTTGGATGTTTGTTACTCAATCACGCAAACGGCTCAACCGAGTAGGATGAAATTTGCAGGAAGATATTTTATAGCCTGGATTAAAATATAGGATAGTTTCTATCCCGGGTCCATGCAGACGAAGTAGCGGGCGGAAGCCAGTTAATCATATTATTGTCTTTTTTATTTTAGTTGGTATGACGGCTTCTCCACATTTTACGTCGGTGGCGACGGACTGATACAGAAACACGTCGCTGACAAAGTAAGCATTCGTGTCATTCCTTTATTAATATAACATTTTTGTTGTGCTATTCTTATACTCTTTCATACGAAGTGTCAATAATATGTGAAATGATAAATGAGGCATTCTTAAAAAAAATACACAGATCAGCCCATACACCATACAGAATTTAATAACTCACCTGATTAAGGCTAAATCGTCTCGAAGAGTAATTCTAGACTAATAAAAAATATACCCAAATTGTTATATGTGGCCCGATAATATTTGGAGAGTTGCGTCGATTCCTTCTGGATTCCATCGTCAGATCTTCGCCAAATTTATTCGATATTTATCAAAATCAGACGAGGCGGTAAAGAATAGTGTTGATAAAATGTCCTGTCTTCTTTAAAAATAGGTTAAAAAGTGCAGTCGTGTGTAATCAAACCTTGTCTCACAAATGAACTTACTGACAGAACAGAATCGTTTTATTCCAGGTGATGCCAGACCAAGACACGATAATCGACGACGAAGAGAAAGCCCCGATAGCGGCCAAGATAGCCCTACTGATCGGTCTACTCCCGCGCAACTACTTATCCGACGTCTCTCCGTATTTTACCGCGTCGGCGGGCACGGACGAGTTGACCGCGCTGCCTTTCAAATCGGTGGACTAGACTGTGCAGGCCCCGTACTGAGCCTATCATATCGAAGGAGTGGATTATGCCGGACCTATTCTTGTTATGTCGAAGTCAATAGCCTCCCAAGCCCATGTGATACAATATGGTACTAATGAGTCCAGTTGTGTTGGAAGCAAAGTTGAATTTCGTTAGTCAACTACCAAAATTTCTCTATTCTTATTATAAATGTATGAAAATAGCCTTAGGAGGATAGAGGGTGGTAGAAATGTAAACAAATAAAACACTTCATTATTACGTACGTTTATGTTGAATTTAAGTAACTATACGTTTTCGTTATTTTAATTAAAATACTCTTTTAAGGTTGTTTCAAATAATAAATATTTGTTTACATTTTTGGCACATTATATGTATTGACCTCGAATTTGGATAATTATTCGTGACGAGACTGCGCTCGGTACAAAAAGGGTTTTGAACCTGTGGGCGTCACTTAGATTAGAGAAGTGTCTGCTGCGTAATTTTAGATTATTCGACTGCAGTCTTCTATTATAAATATTCATACGAGTGCAGAAGTGCACTCGCCACTACTCAATCAATCTCGATGTGATCAAGGGATATTGTCTACAATACTTTGAAGTGTAATTTGCAAATCTGTACCTGATTTTAGCTACTTCGGGCTTTTCCAAAACGATATGACCGACTGGGATGGTTGCTACGCCTAGCCTGGAGTGAAGTGCTATATGAGTGAGATTAAATCAAAAGGTTTTTTTTCCATACAGTTATTCGTTCTTATTAGAACTTACTACCATGAATTTATAGATTTGAGTTACGCTGGCTACCAGGGACAGAACGTAAGGTCCCATACAATGCGTATTTATGTTCGTAATGTTCAATATAGATCAAAGGCAAAAATATAGATAGTTCAACTAATCTTTGGCCGTGCTTGTATGTGTGCGTGCGCTTGTAACTATGCAGGTTTGATTTGTGAGGTTTGACACGGCGGTCGTCGTTACAGGCGCTCGCAACCACACATCGCCAGTTACAAGCACGCACACATACAGCAGCGTGCAAAGATGAGTTGAGCAATTTGTAATAGTATACAGTGCAAGTCGAATAATTCGAGCCGTGATTTTGTAGTATTTTACGCAATTAAAGACGCCTCGTGCGTTTTTAGACCAGTTAAATGCCGTTGCATACAATACGTTTTCTACGACTGATTTTAGATTAATAGATTTTTTTAGACTTTTCAGGTAGAAGGATTGCTACTCACGCAATTTTTTCAGGAGTGCAGTTATTTTCTTTTTAGTCCATTTTAATAGTAACCTTTTACACTTTATTCATATATTAAAATCTTAATTTGTAATAACTAATAGGTAGTTATAATCTTTGCTATTTTAATTTAAAACTAGAATTTTGGTAGGAAATCTCAATTATGATACCTCATGTTCATGGTTTGTTTTGTTTTTAATTTTCTTGAATTTGCTATCCGAAACATACCGAATCCGAATCCGAACTGTTTATCTTTACAAATAATACCAAGAATTGATAAAACATAACACAATAGATGATGATTTATTTATATTATAGTAAATAATTTATTACCAATAAAAAATAAAACTTTATTTCAAAAAATTTGTTTGTGAAGTTGGTACCACTGGCAGTGTTATTATGAAAAATGAATGAATCGTAACAGCACGCAAAACAGTGCGTTTTTGGCCCACAGAGCATATAGAGTTTTCGACGATTTATTATGAGGTATTTGAATGACGATTTATCAGAGCCTATATAAATGGCGGAGTAGAAAACATACTAAAAACGATGGTGCTGTGCTGCAATATGCATTTTGCCGTAAATATGTTATCTAAGCTTAGTTGTCAAACTCACGGCACGAAATATTGGTCGACTTGTATAGGATTAAAATTCGCTTGTCTATGATATAGATGTTACTATTAAGCGCTTAATTTCAGGAGCCTTATCATCTTTGCTTTAAAGTCTAATATTGAATCAACATATTACCATCGCTAATGTTACGAATAAAATATCACTTTGTATACTTAGATCGGCGAGCAAGGAACATTTGGTTTATTAAACAGAAATAAATGTTTTTGAATTTTTCCTTGTGAGCTTTGTATATCACTATAGTTAACTAAATCACGTTGTATTATACTGTTTTTTTAATTAATTTATTAGAACTTACATGTTGTTTTAATTACCTACGTATTCGTTATCCTTCCTAAGTAAATTTAAATGTTTGAAACGTTAAGTTTTTTTATTAAATTATATTTACAATTATGCTATATTTAGACAGTATTGATACTACGATAATATGGTATTAGACAACACAGTAAAAATAAACTATACCTACTTGCATTACCAATACACAAAATTCACCAAAATACTCGGAACATATCCGCAGACCAGGGAGCTCTATCATGGTCAATGACGTGCCGTAAGTAAGTAAGTAAGATAAACACACTGTCCAGCATCTGTTGATCACATACCTACCATTCGACTGAGTCTGTTCCTGCGATAAGTATTTGTGGGCCTTATTATGCCGCTTCGACCAGCAAGTGATATATTGTGGCAGCCCTTTTTTACCTCCAGGAAATTCCGGATTCTTTGGGCGGTGATATGTTGTACCTCTTCTGGGTGTACGATGTGCCGCCCTAGGTAGGTACTTGTTTTGTGCATGAGTGGTCCGCAGGAACAGAAAATGTGCATTGCAGTTTTGCGATAAGTAACTGCGCGGTGCGAGAGAGGTGTGTTCGTGTGATGTAAGATGTTAGAGCTCCATACGTGTATGCGAGAAATCAGAACGCAGTATCTCGCTCCCATCTATAAGTGCACTGCTGCTGCCGCCGCCGCTGTACCATCGCCAATACAGTTAACTGACCATCCGTGCACTTTATGTGCATTGTAATAAGGGTCACAAATGATCAGTTACAGGTAAATTACTTTCGAGATGTTTTTGCATTTGTAGTAGTATTTGTATATTTACAGGGACACGTACCTACACGTTGACGTACACAGACACGTATGTGTGTGTGTGAGGCTGGCTACAAAGGTCACAACTACAAATGCAAAAACGTCTCGAAAGTAATTTACCTGTAACTGTGTTGGCTTTTGTACCTAAGGCCATTAAATAGGTGAGACGTTCAAGGGGGGAGGGAGGGGGTAGAGCCGAATCTCATCTAATCTCACTTTTGAGGGTTTCGGCAAATTTTTCTTTATCCGCAAGAAGCAGAGTAGAATTGCGAGAAAATAATATTAAATTATGTAAAACATGTTTCTTCAAAAAATAAATCGTATACAATATTTAACGAGATTTTGCGAACGCCGCAAAGTTGCACAGTTAGCCCGTCATTTGTTTACGCGTAATCTCACGTGAGATTGGGCGATGAGCCAAATCTCACAAAACGCCTCACGTAATTAATGGACGCCCGCTAAGTTGTGGTAGAATCCTAAAAGAGGGTGACCATGACAGGTGACCATGTATGGCTATAGTATCGCGATACAATCGCACGTTTAAGTATCGCTGCAAACCATCGCCGTCTTTTTCCATTAATATTTGTGCTCACTGCTCAGCAATGAGTGGTAGCAGTCATTCATTAAGAGCGCCTGTGCTTGTCTCTACAACCAGTTATTTGATTTTCAGTTTTATTGCCTTCAAAATAAGGCCGTCAAGGCCATTTTTCCAGGACGAGCGTCATTGTGTCTCCCTCTAGCACTCGGTTACGAGAATTTAGACCTTAAAGTGTGTGCGTTAGAGGCGACAGCAACAGCTTGGAATTGCGGAAGAATGCTTCGCGCAGCTGATAGTCACAAAGATACCGAGCGGTTTGAACCAAAATAAACCGCTTAAACTTGACGTCCACTAACGTATCAGTTGTTAAGAGTTTCGGGGTGTTTCTTACGATGGGCACGCTGATGCACTGGTGGAAAACGCTTGGTGAAGGTAGGTTTGTTCATCGCGCATGCGTGGCCGGGGCTTGCGATTTGCTCTTGAATGCGGGATGTCTTTAGCGAATTAGGGGTAGGACAATGAGATACCAGATACCGACGGGAGTCGATGAGAAAAAATTACCTATTCCCGTCTTGGGCGTAAACACTTGAATCCCTCGCAACGCTCCGGTTTCTATTGTAGAATGTTTCGCTTCATTTAGTATTCAATATACTGCCCCCGCCGTAAATATATACTATGATGCCCCCTTGAGACACGATATACTATTGTTCCAATATCGTTTAAAAAAAACTTTTTTATAAATAAAACAATCGTAAATATTTGATGGGATCATAAAATAAAATAACTATTAGTCTGGGTTTCTGGGAGTCTATTCTTTTATTTCTATATTTATTATTTTAAGCAATTTTTTATGTAGCTAGTACAAAAGGCGGACTTAATGCCATACAGTTCAACCTTAACGCAAAGCAAATAAATCGCTAAGCTTTCGTTTCGGCAACACCGATTTGATACTGAATTCGCAGCACTTCAGCTGCAACTGAAACCAGTATCCGGTATCTGCCAGCGCGCGGCAGTGGCCTGCAGGCGGGCGCCGCGCGATGTCCCGCCCGCGAGATGTGGAACTCTTGCCGCTCAAGTCAGCTCTCGCGCGCGACGAACAGGACTACACGCTGCTCTCTAAGCGGACGCCGGCTTCTAAAAGGTAATGCTTTGGTGGCCCTTACTCTTTCGTCTGTATTTGGTCGGAATCCTGATTTTTTGTCAGCTTTAAGCATTTATTGAGAACGATTTTATTTGAACCTAATAGGCTTGAACCCACGATATTTTCGACCCACCAGCCCCACACATTCACTGCGCATCGTGTGCAAGTATAGCAAATCGAGAGCAGAGCGCCCACCTAGCGGGTTCCTGGCGCTGACAGCACTTGTTTTGGACATCTGATCTCTCGGTCGACGAGCAAGACGAGACGCGATTTGTTAGATGGATTTAGCGATATTTTTATTTTCTTGTATAAAAATATACCTACTTACCAAAATTAGGTGGTCGCAACCGGTGCAATGACCCTAAACATGCTATCCAAGCGTACCCACGCTTTTAAATGTCTTCGGAACATTCAGTCGATGTGGCTGTCTCTTTTTAGCCGTCCCTCGCTGTTTCCGACACGTGAGAGTCATATGGTGATGGTGATAGTGCCACCTAGGGGTTAACATTGTATATAAGGACTGGCTGCACCACACTTTAATACTACTTAGTACCAAACAAATAAACACTTTATCTATCTACTATACACTATACTATACTGGCCGGAAAAGGTAAGGTGACCCCAGGATAAGGCACCAACGGCAACGAGATGGTCTGACACCGTCAAGAAAGCGGCAGGCGACAGTATACTAGCGGTCAAAACGCACGGCCTACGACCGCAGCCTTTGAAGACGGACCACACGTGCTCGCGGTTCTCAGCAGTGAGGGAAGAAGAAGAAACGTTAAATATAGCGCTGGCATAATTAAAGTTTACCGGCCTGTAAAGTATGGTCAACCCGCCCTAAGACAATGTCCTTTCCAGGTTGCTCAACAAGCCCTCAGCGCCCGCGATGGCCCCGCTGGTGGCGCTATGCAGCGCCCCGCCCCCCTCCAGGCGGCGCGAGGAGCTCACCGCCATGGCCAACCTGAGGAAGAAGGTGTCGCCGGCGCTGCTTCACCACAAGTGAGACACACATACATAGACTAAACATCGAACAGGCCCTCATCAGCCCCGCTGGTGGCGCTATGCAGCGCCCCGCCCCCCTCCAGGCGGTGCGAGGAGCTCGCCGCCATGGCTAAACTGAGGAAGATGGTGTCGCCAGTTCTTTGTAAAGTAAAATATTCCTTTTCTAATGACAGTTTTATAAAAAGTCGGCCAGATTAAATAATAGGTAGGTATATAATCTGAACTATACAAAGAAAGGATCTTCGGGGTGCAATTCTAGGCAATCATTTTGCCCGTGGCTCTGCCTGGATGCTTTGCGCGCGGGCCGAGCCGAGTGGACAGCTAGTAAGCACGGAATACATATAATATAAATAGTATAGGTAAGGTAATAAAAGAAATTAAACCCTTTCTAACGACCATCAAGGCGGGGCCTATGCTAATCTATTGCGTGCACTGATGCCTCCCTCCGCAAAGGGGAATCACGAGGCATTGAGCTAAACATGCTGTACGAAATGCTGTTTTATTCCGAACGACAGAAGTTAGAGTTTCGATCGGAAAATAAATTGTAAATGGTATTTGAGACATCGATTTGTACATGTTGCGTCAGACTGCGCTACCGAATACGAGTTATAGGGTTGCATCAAATCGTCTGTAATCGTTAAGTGGTGTTGATCAAATCTGAATGTGGATATGAAAAGTTTGACAAGTTTGTATGGAATGACAGCTGCCGGCTCCGTACCTATTTAACGTTGATCAGTCTGATATCGTGAGTTGGTGCAACCCGCCCATACTCCTTGGCTGGCTTGTCTTGTCAGTGACCTTGAAATAAGGTTAAAACATGCTATTATCTGGAGGGGAGCCAACAATACTAGCATGCGTCTAAAAACTTTGACCCCGTTCGCTATCTTGGATGAATTCACAAATATGTTAGGCATATTCAAACAAACAACCATTTATTTGGGACAATCATATGAGAAGAATTTTAGCGACTTTCGGGGCGATTATCTCCGACTCTATTCACTTAATCAAAAAAATTGCTGAGAAACCTTATATTTATTTTTAAATGCCTATCGATTGATGTACCACACGTGGGCATACAATGAAAAAAAAATCGACTGGCAGTTCTACGTATGAAGTGCACCCCTAAAAATATTTTTTTTAGTCATTTAATTACAAAACTATGTAGCGGCTAACAAAATACACCTATTCTCAAAATTGTATACAAATACCTACACCTAAAATATGTAAAATGCCTGTGACATACGGACAGACGGACGGACGGACAGACGGACAGACGGACATGACGAAACTATAAGGGTTCCGTTTTTGCCATTTTGGCTACGGAACCCTAAAAAGGGCCCTCGAGTCGAAGCATTGTACCGAGGATGCTAGCGGCATGTCCTCGCTGAATTGCAGTGCTGATGCGTTTGCGTTACGCGAGAAAGTCGTCCGCTCTTCGGTCACCAGTTACATCAACCAGACGTTTCGCGATTTCCGCAAATAACTTAAATAGGTACCTACTTATGCGCACTGGGACCCCACGGACCGAGGGTCTCGACGCCCAAGGGTAGGTACTAAGTTGTACTCTCTGCCGAGGCCTCTATATTTATTACATTTCAGATATGATGTGTTTGTGACAATATTGCAACACTGTGATACGTACCTACCTATTGCGCCACTGAAGTTTCCGTTTAGCCTGATGGTTCACTGGCAGAGAATGCCTAAAAATAAATTTTAAATAAAAAATAATATTAGGTTGCTCGCCCATCGCCCGGAGGCCACAACAGACTTCAACCTTTTTAAATAGAAAGTCTTGTCTGTCGAGATGGTTGTTAACTAGATAAGGTAAACGTAGGTACTTTGACTTGAAGTGGTCATGTCATACACAAATGTAACGTCGACGACTAGGACGTTTACCTGTTTGATGAGTCGGGTATTTTTAATTTAAGAAACCTTGGTAGCTACAAATTTAGTGATTAATTTTCTCATTGGTAGCTACTTACGGCCCAATAACCCCTCTCCACGTATCACTCTCTTTATGCATGGGTTAAAAAGAGTCAGAGATTATTGTCTGTACATTATGGGGCCCGATGTTGTTGTTGCAGACGCGCGCCGCGCAACAACAACAACGAAGAAGCGCACAACGAACCGGAGAAATTGGACAACAGGCCTAAACTACTGCAAAAGGTACCTGAATCTGTAGCTAATCTAATACTAGAGGCTCTGTGAGCTGCAGACTCGCGAAACCGTCTTTGAAAAAAAAATGAATTACGAAAAAACTGAATCGACATAACAAATAAATAGAAATATTGAACCTGCTCATAAAATTTCTCGAGCATCGGTGGAGGAATGCGACCTGTAGAGGCTGTAGAGGAGAACAGCCGGACATACGGAAGAATTTTTGCCCAAGCTGAAACGGAGAACTTCGTTAGCTTCGCTCGCTCTTTCAATAAAGAGGACAACGTCCATGAGATTGTAGCTTTGTATGTTGACCGGTTTTGCTATTGAGTGTAATTTCGCCCGGAAAAATGATAGGTAGAATTAATTCCTGTTATAAACAGATAAGGATTTGTTTTTTTTTGTTAACTGGTTGTTTTGTTTTCTTACAACATTGCCCTCTAGGGTAAAGTTTACAAATCGATTAGTGGACTGGAGTTCATTTTAAGTTTGGTTTTAACCTATCAATTATGTACCTTACTTAGATTATGGAACAAGTGAAGTTCTTAACTGTTGGTTTAATAATCGTTTGATTTGTGTTTATATTTAGTTGCACCGCACTCAATTTGTTTGCTTGATACCAAAGTGAGTTCTTCTGTTGTGCAATAAAGATTTAAATAGGTAAATAAATACCCGTGGTTCCGGGTTACTTGCGTGCGGATGTTCCCGTGCCGTAATGCACTGCGGCGTGGTCAAGGTCGCGGCCCACTTTCGACGGCTATTCAGAAGTTTGCACTCCTACCTACTAAACGTTGCTATAGGTATTAGCGTGTGTTGGTGGGCATGGTAATCCAAAATAACGACTTTTTGTTATTTTGCTGTGACATTGGCGCTAAGCAGCTATAAAAAAACATTGAACTTAGCAGGATGTATAGTAGGTACCTAGATTACCCTTAGGGTTTTGGAAAAAAATACACTAACACTTTCAGTGTCAGGAACCCGCTAGGGGGGCGCTCTGCCTGTAGGTGCGCTTTTCTCTACAAACGCTTTTCGCATGTCATTAGCTACGGGGGTAGCGCTGCGAAAACTTTGGCAGTGAATGTGATAAGACCTACCTACTTAAAGTTATAGGTTTGTGCGCTTAGACATTAATAGTTGTAATTAATATAACACAGCTTACTGTGACTATTACATAAACGGTGCAATGCTATAGAGACCAGTACATGAGTGCCAAAATAAAATTAAATACCTACTGGCAAAATTCGCCCAACTGGCAAAGTAATTCTTTTGTATCCCCCTGTTATTTTTAGTCAAAAGATTGTGTTAATTGTGCTTGCTTAGTAATTTTGTTGTGACAAATTGGCTCCTTATTAAATGACTTGTTGAATAGAGGTTAGCAAAATAACGGATATCCTTACTTTCAGAGGCCGTTCAGTTAAGTACCTACTTCTAATTCCAATATTTAACTTAAAATACTCCCAAACTGCGCTTTATATATAGTAAGATATGAACATAGGTTACAGACATTCTGACATAGCAGACAAAGTAAGACTCTTTAGCCTTGTTATCCGACTACGGCGAAGTCAAAAGGTTTTTTTTTCTTCATTTTAGCACTGTATTTATGTAACTATGTTTGCATTTTATTTGACAAAGGAATATTATATTCTATGGTCAATTTTTTCATGGAAAAGTAATTACGCTGGCTTGTTATTTATTAATCTTAATTCCACATACTTTGTAATTAAGATTAATAAATAACAAGCCAGTTACAAATACTTGTCTAGGTACCTAAACCAGTTTTACAGCAAACCCTAAATATAATTCAAGGTAAGAACCAAGTTGGCGAAAGCAAAAATACCGGTGGCCCGAGCAATTACGGCGCCAACTTCACCGTCTCTAATGAACTTTCATCTCGAGATTCAACCACCGCTCGGGCCCCCGCGGCAGGAGACAGCGGGGACTCAAGTGTATAAAACTAGTCTTTAAAATAAAAACAAAAAAACAATACGGGTGTATGGATAATGCCACGTTTTAAAATTTAATTTTTTGGGAAGCTTCGCAGTTCTCAGTTTATATATTCTTCGTCTAAGTATATTCCCAACCCAACTCATCCCCGGCGACAGAGCTCTGCTCGAGTGAAAGTACGGAGATCATTAACTAATTTTCTCTACAGGTCCATCACGTAACGAATTGTACCTACGTACGTTAGGCAAATTTAACTAAATGTAAAATTTTATATGGAAAATTGCCAGTTCCTACGATACGTGACACATTGCACGTAGAACCGATGGCCGTTGGGGCGGAAAGGTTCTCGAGTGGCGATCACGTACCGGAAGGCGCGGCGTGGGTAGGCCCCCCACAAGGTGGACTGATGACCTGGTGAAGGTCGCGGGAGTCTGCTGGATGCGGGTGGCGCAGGACCGGTCAATTTGGAACTCTCTGGGGGAGGCCTATGTCCAGCAGTGGACGTCTTTCGGCTGATATGATGATGATGACGTTACGTGATTACTCCTCTAGATACGGTAGCCTAGTGGTTCAGGCATGCGTCTGTCAAGCGGCGGTCGTGGGTTCGAATCCCGGCTCGTTCGTTCATTATGTACCATCCAGCTTTTCGGTTAAGAAAAACATCGCGAGGAAACAGGTCTAATCCCAATAAGGTCTAGTTTTTCCTCTGGGTTGGAAGGTCAGATGGCAGTCACTTTCGTAAAACTAGTGCCTATGCCAACTCTTGGGTTAAGCTGTGAAAGCGGCCGCGGGCTCCTTTGTGCACAGAACGTACCCCGGCTGTGCATCAATGTTGGGGTAAGTACTTTGATCCGAATTTTCTATATGTACGAAATGGACCATAAGTATCATAATCATTACTGATTGAATGTCCAAGTTAACAAACAACTGATTAGGACGACCGGTTAGCCTAATGGGTAGTGACGCTGCCTACGAAGCTGATGGTCCTGGGTTCGAATCCCGGTAAGAGCAAATATTTGTGTGATGAGCATGAACATTTGTTTCTGAGTCATGGACGTTTTCTATGTATTTAACTTAAGTATTTATATCTATTAAATGTATCTTCGTCTAGTACTCGTAACACAAGCCCTAAAACTGTGCCTAGATAACCATCAAGATGCATCTCAGTTATTTTTATAGTGGTTGTTGTATTGTAGCCTATCTTATGGCCATTACAATAAAAACCGTATCGGGGTGCCCAACTCCCACTATAAGTGTATATGCATTCCAATCATCTTTCATCGACATCGTTAGAGCCGTTATCGATGCGTCAAATATTGCTCGTTTAATAGTATAGGAATAGGATTTCCAACCAGTCCCCATTCTCAACTCTATCCGTTCCCATTTCATCGACATTTTAAACTCGAGCAAATGGAATGTGGATATTGTGGATTAATTATGAATCGAGACGAGTAAATGGCAACTTTGACTATAAACGATTTTTAGTAGTTTACTTTTACACCCGTAGGTATATTTAAACTTTCAACTAGCTAATCCCGCCTACTTCGTATCGCCATATAAAATGTATGAGAAAATAAAAATAAAACGTATTTTTTTCCATTTATTACTTATTCTGCTATTTGGAGTGAAGACAAGCCCAACAAATAAAATATTATAAAAATCGGTGCAGTCGTTCTTGATGAGTTATAAATCGTATGGTGGTATCACGTATAATTAAATGTATTTACCTCTCTGAGTACCCAAAGGGCAATAGAGAGAGCTATGTTGGGAGTTTCTCTGCGTGATCGTATCAGAAATGAGGCTATCCGCAGCAGAACCAAGGTAACCGATATAGTCCTCCGAATCGCTAAACTTAAGTGGCAGTGGGCGCACATTGCACGAAGAACTGATGGCCGTTGGGGCGGAAAGGTTCACGAGTGGCGACCACGTACCGGAAGGCGCTGCGTGGGTAGGCCCCCCACAAGGTGGACTGATAACCCGGAAAAGGTCCCAGGAGTCCGCTGGATGCGGGTGGCGCAGGACCGGTCACTTTGGCACTCTTCGGGGAAAGCCTACGTCCAGCATTGGACGTATTTCGGCTGATATGATGATGATGATGATGACCTCTCTGAGGTCACTCAGCGTTTCGAATATGTCACAACATCC
Organism: Epinotia nisella; assembly: GCA_932294315.1. Classification (NCBI taxonomy): domain Eukaryota; kingdom Metazoa; phylum Arthropoda; class Insecta; order Lepidoptera; family Tortricidae; genus Epinotia; species Epinotia nisella. Next base: position 41,761,728 of record OW028673.1, read on the forward strand.
TTGGTCGCGAGGAGTACTGTAATATACTGTCACGCGATTTGAGATCCATTTCAATAAAACTACCTACGTTCTGCCTATATATCTGACGATAAAATTTGTTTTGTCTCTTTCTTACTAAAAACAAATGTCAATCGCCGGCCTCTTATGACTTATTGCCCTCAAGTCGCTGGGCCTCATTTCCTTTGTTTTCGAAAGCTATTTTTGCTCGAGGGGACTTCCTTTCAGGGTTACGGGCGCTTGAGTCTCGGGCGCTTGGGTCTCGAGTCTTTTCTTAAATGCAGCAATTTGTTGGAAAAAGTTTAAATAGCTGGAAGTAGTATTTGTGATGAATACGAGAAATAGTAGCGTCAAAATTTATTTAGAATGTCATACCGTCCAACTGCCAACTTTGCCTTGGAGTTTAAATTTGCCCACCGAAACATAATGGGTTCATCATTGGTCGACAATTTGATGCTGCTAACTCGAGGTTCGATAACCATGTAAGTAAGAACGGTTTTAAACCGCCGCAGCAGCACGACCTCCAGATAAAGCAATCCAGCAAAATAAAAACTAGTTTGATGTATTCACAAGGTACTTAAATACAAAATACAGGGATTAGTGGCCTCCTTTTTTAAATATCCATCGTGAAAATAATCACAATTATTTACCAGTTCCGGTAAAGTTTGGCACCGACTTCAAAAGGTGATACAAATGTAATAAATCTAATGAGATTTTTTTAAATTTCTAAAGTATTTACAAGATAATGATTAACATTAACTAAATTAAATTAAAACTAAGTTAAATCTAAAAAAAACCGGCCAAGTGCGTGTCGGACCACGCAAAACGAAGGGTTCCGTGCCTATTAAAAAGGTCGTATCGTCATAGAAATCTTACGGCACTTACGTCCTTTTCTTTGAGGAAGGCAGTTTTTCAGCAATATCTCGGAAACCTTTCATCCGATCTTGTTCAAAACAATTTTCGGTGAATGAACTTAATAAGCGCTGTGTCCATGAATTTTTTAATATTTTTAAAATACACCGTTCAAAAATTAGAGGGGGGGGGACAGAATTTTAGTGACTTTCGGGGCGATTATCTCCGACCCTATTCACTTAATCAAAAAAAATGTTAAGAAACCTTATATTTATTTTGAAAGGCCTATCGATTGATGTGCCACACGGGGGGTCACAATGAAAAAAAAATTTTTGAGTTTTAGTTTTATGTATGGAGTGCACCCCTAAAAAAATTTTTTTAGTAATTTTAATTACAAAACTTTGTAGCGGCTAACAAAATACACCTATCCTCAAAATTTTATTCAAATACACCTTATAGTTTTCGAGTAAAATGCCTGTGACATACGGACAGACCGACAGACGGACAGACGGACAGACGGACAGACGGACAGACGGACAGACGGACATGACGAAACTATAAGGGTTCCGTTTTTGCCATTTTGGCTACGGAACCCTAAAAAGGCCCTCCAGGCATTGTACCGAGGATGCTGGCGGCATTTCCTCGCTGAATTGCAATGCTGATATGCGTTGCGCGAGAAAGCCGCCTGCTCTTCGGTCCCCAGTTACATCGACCAGACGTTTCGCGATTTCTACAAATAACTTATGCGCACTGGGACCCCTCGGACCGAGGGTCTCGACGCCAAAGGGTATAAAGCCGTACTCTCTGCCGAGGCACATTTCAGATTATTGTAATAAATTATATATTTTATTAAATATTAGGTATTAATACATTTGAAATGTTATCTACATGTATAACATATAGGAGTTAAAGACATTATTTTCTACTTTTTAGTTTAAGATTGCGCATATAAATTTACTTAATTTTTGAAGTCGGTTTTGTTTTATTATTTTAATTTCTAATCATCTGAATAAGCCGTCTATGATAGTACTTACCGACTTTAGAAATTACCGTTTATGGACAAAAAATCTTGTGTGTCTGCAGGTGCTCCAAACCAGGCCAGTGAGCATGGTGGTGCAATGGAGCGAGATCCGGACAGCGTGGCAGGACAGCGACTTCATCACCGAGTGCCTGTGCTGGCACAATGTGTACAGGCAGCGGCACGGCGCGCCGCAGCTGTACATGGCACCCGAGGTACCCGCCATAGTTACACAATTATACAAATTTATTTAAATTTTAAAAACTGGCAACTCTGGCCAAATAGCCAGTCGTAATTGGTCAAGTGCCTCTGTACACAAAGTTATAGGGTGCAGATGAAAAATTGCAAAGTGATGCAATTATTTTGCTCGTGAGTGTATGTCTCTGTAGTAGTATGTGCCTCTGATGTCAAAACAATAGCCGAATTCGTCCATGTTATCATCAAAAGTTTGTCTTTCCAGTTATGCGACTACGCACAAGCCTGGGCTAACCATCTCGCTCACACCAACAAGTTCTTCTACAGGAACGACAGGGACGTCGGCCAGAACCTCTACCAGCGGCCCGTGAGCGCTCTGCAGCCTGACGTCACGGGTATATAAACCAATAATATCTAGATAATAGATGAGAATAATAAACCCGTTTTTTTATTATGATTAGTTATTCAATTATAATAGTAATGCATCTTGATATATAGGTGTATCTTGGATTAAAAAAATGGCAACTTTGCCCACAAAAAATGGAAATAGACCTCCCCAAAGAGTTCTAACAATAAGCGGTGCAGCCCAACCCGCATCCAGCGTACTCCCGCCAACACAAATATAATTTGTGTTTGTAAAAAATCAAGTTAAGTAGTTTCATTTCCTTAGCATTGATATAAAGAATCGTTTCCAGTAGTTTTCTTCTTTTCTGATTGTGCATTTTGTCCAGGACAAGAAGTATCGTCGTATTGGTATGCAGCAGTTCGGCAGTACAGCTTCTTCAAGGAGCCAGACATCTTGCACGCAAATGTCAATGCAGGTAACTGTTTTAGTTTATAGGTACTTGTCAAAATATTTCAGTAATCAGTCATTTATTTGCTTAAACATGGTACAAATAGGTGATTTAAAAGAAATACTATAGAACTACATGTTTGGTCACAAAGACATGCAAATGTATAAGCATGTCATGTGTATCACATGCATAAGTTGCTAATACTAAGAATTTATGTCATTAAGATATTCTTGGACTGAGTGCTAAAAAGTTATATAACGCAGTCTTATATTCTTTATCGCTTTCTAATTTCAAAATATTCGCTGGTAGTTTAATTATATATTCAGGGTGACATACCTTATATGCTTTTTGAGGGAAAAGCATTTTTGAGGTGTTATAATTTTTTCTCCTGATGCCACGCCATTTACTTAATTCTGAAGCGTAAATGATGCTCGACACGACACTCGCGCTTCAGTCAGCATTAACAGTGGAATTGTCTAATTTTACCCATCATCATCATATCAGCCAAAAGACGTTCACTGCTAGATATAGACCTCCCCCAAAGAGTGCCACAATGACCGGTCCTGCGCCACTCGCATCCAGCGGACTCCCGCGACCTTCAGTCCACCTTTTGACCTTTTTCCCTGCTCCTGCCGGTACGTGGTCGCTACTCGAGAACGTTTCCGCGCCACCGGCCATCGGTTCTACGTGCAATGCTAATTTTACCCATGATCATGGTGGGCAAATTTACAGTCTATCAATTCAAAGTTGGATAGAATGAGGGCAGAAGTTACATTCCTTAGGTTACACAAATTATGGTTCCACCGTCTGTTCCGCAGGGCACTTCACCCAAATGGTATGGGTAGCGACACGCTTCTTCGGCGTCGGCAAGGCGCGCTCCCGCGCGGGCAAAGTTATCGTGGTCGCCAACTACTCGCCCCCGGGTAACTATTCCGGCCAGTTCGAGGCCAACATTCTGCCGCCGCTGCCGGAGAACATGGTCGAGTTCCCTCTGCCGGAACACTGACGATTCTCTATAAGGGGAAGGAGATTTCAGGCCGACGTGACGATGAAAAGATAACCCCCAATGGATGACCTAAAAAAATCTGATCGCAAATTGATTAAGGACGATGAAGCCTAATTAATTTTAAAGGAAAAAATGCAGTGAAAGTTACGTTACTCAGAACGCCATTTTAGCTTGTTGATTCCTTACTTAATGTAATGAGTAAAAGCGGATATTGATCAAAAATTACAATTCACCAAATGATAAATTGTGTGTCCATAACACGATGATTTAGTTCCTAAAACCGTCCGTAAAAAAGGAGATTTCGATAATATTTCATTGAATAGGATTACACTCAGCGTATAGACGTCATACTCGTAGATATTAGTATAAACAATTAAAGTGACATATCTTTAGCTTCAACTTTGCGCCATAGGTGTTAGTTTACCAAGTGAATGAAATTTGGAATAGATGAACATAAAATCATTATTACTTTAAACACTTTAACTGCCGGGAACCTTCACCGTAGTCGCTTTCCGCTACTCACGGGGAAAACCATGGGATCGGCTACGAGCGTAGCGCGTCGCAATTCATGGCAGTGAATGTGTTAAGATGTAACTTAAGCTGGTAACAATTACCGACCATAAGCCAGCTTGAAAATATTTCATTGATATAATCGAAGTGTGACTTCTATAAGTTCATTATAGTGATCTAAGCGCTACAAGCCCTTTTGATTACAGAGTACCTATTCATTATTGTTAGGGGAAAAAATAGGAATAATGAATACCATTCTGTTTATAAGTAGCAACAAGGGCTGTTTAGAGTAATTACAAGTACCTAGCATTTTTACAATTCCAGTCCAGCCAGAAAGATAGGTTTTACGACCCAAATGTACCTACTGAAACGTCACGTAAAACCTCATGATCGGAGCGTAAAACATAACGATAAAACGTATCATGCTACTAGGCCAGTTAATCTGAGTTAATTACGTCACACCTGACCATAAAGTAGCAATTACCACATGCTACGCGTGCGGAATTTCCCACTTCCTGACCAGGGAGAGACGTAAAATTTTGTACTCAGCATATTTATCGCCTTTGCCGTCGGCTCGGGCGTCAAATACCTGCGATCTGAGACATTCTTTGTTTTACCGCCCTAGGAAAGTTATGTACTATTATCATTTCTAAATGTACTAGGAGATTATAACTGATCTGTAGGCGAGTACCCTGTTGGTATATGGTAACGTTAAATGAATATCAATTGATATAAACCGTATCTAATTTAAGTTGGATTGAAGGATTTTTTTACGAATACATGACAATTAGGTAGTACCTTATAAATTAAGTTTGAATTTATTATTGGCTTTTTTTGACCATTTTTTTTAAATAGTTTTGAAGACAATGGTCTGAAATTATTTACAATTAAGAAAGTATAAGGATAACAGCAGCTTAATTAAGTACTAAAAATAGCAATGATGTTCATATAAAATTGTTCATTAACTTGGTAACAAAAATTAATAGTGAAAGCTTTTAATTGACGTGGTAACTATGTACAAACTTTTCGAGAATTGTTCTAAATAAGTACTATCATTTTTGAACCATTCGTGATCATCTTGACTATCTACTCTACTCGCGCGCGTGATAGACTATATGTCACTTTTTGACAGCATTAATCAGAAAGTGACGGACTGCCTATCTCGCGCGCGAGTAGAGTCGAGAGTCAAGTTATGCTAGCAGATCAAATTCGTAACTAATTACGAGTATATTGATTATTCCTGTATTGATAAATACAATATGTTATCATGCACAAACACTTCACACATACGATCATCAACATCAGGCAGAGGTTTCTAACTTATTCTGACACGTGTCTGACACTCCTCTATTGTCTTGTATAGTTTTATAAATGACACAGTATTTCTCTAGTAACTAGATGCTGAGCGCTATTTATACCCTGTTAAATTATTCGTAGATATCTATATTAATCTTAATGTGGCAATGTCTTCCCTGAAGGTTGTTTTAAATTTAATAGTTTCCCGAGCTTTCTCGTAGTTTTAAATTAAGTAGAATCTGTATGTTGTGTTGGCAAATTATAGAGAGCAAATTAGAAATAATCTAGACGTAAAATCGAGAATGGCTAGCTACGTAGTACGCTAATACGAGTATGTCCAACAATAACGGTTGTTCTAATAATCAGAATAGTACCTATTCTTGCTTTTTGTAAAGAAAAAAACACCTCATTGCGTTTCATACGAAATAATGAAAAGCTAAAAAGAGTATGTACTAATTTAGTAAAAGTCTACACATTTTCTTTGAGGTCGATTGTACATTTACCTAGGCCCTAAGGTTTTTACTTTAACTATACAGCCTGTAAATTTCATACGGGTTTATATTTTCATTCAATCATAGTTTTCAACCGTACAAAAGATATGAAAAAGCAATTTTGACATTTATGAATGTCGTCACGGTGTCGTAAACAAATGACATGACCTGCAGTGAATACATCGCGTGCTCAATTATATTGTATGAAAAAAAAATGAAGCTGTTAACGGTTAATGTGTTGTTCAGGACCGACAGTAATCGTCATCAAAATATTCGCCCGTATGAAATTTACACGCTGTATAAAATGGTGAGTTAATTTTTTTGTTTTTATTATAAGTACATTCGCGTGTAGAAAATAGTGACTCATTGCTGGTACCCGGCTTAGGCACGCCCTTTGACCAATTAGGTCACTGTAAATTAGAAATCCGTGTTCACATTGACCAGTTGATGATTTATAATCTTTTTAGATAAAATTACCTTTTAAAAATACTCATACTGTGTCATAAAAAGATTTATTTAATATGAATTGATAGTTTTTTTATCACAGTACGAATCCGCCTTTACACTGCAGTTGCACTGATGAGGTGATGAGTCACAATTTTCTAAACGCGAATGGACAAGAGTGAAAAACGGGCAACTCAAATGACATCTCCGCTTTATGTGTCGGCGTGATTGATTTAGGTATATAAGTACCATTAAGTACTCACCGAATTACAGCTTTCTAGTGGTGAGATTCGCTGAGCTAAGCCGCAGATGGACGGACAGATGGAGAGAACTACTATAAGGACTGTAAGGGTTCTTTGTTGACTACGGCAGTCGGCACCCTGAATGTGGGCGAAGTTGTCATATTTTCGTTGCACTCAAGATGTCAACTACAGCATACCCGTGTTTTGATTTATGAACTGAATGTTATTATAATGACTAGGATATTTTTGTATTGATAATTTTAATCAGGGTAAACCCATTGTAAATGTGTTGATTTGAGCCCTTTAAAGTCTTATGAATTAGTCTACAATAGTAAAAATACTACGATTGTAAGACCCCCGTTTTAGGAATTTAAAGGCCTACCTACTACAGGTTGTATCAATTTTACAAGTTAACAATTGTAGTAAGCGACTTGTAAAATTATATTATAAGTAGGTAAAATGTTGCACAGCTTATAAAACAATTAAGTATCCATAACTAGACAGTATGATAGGATAATCTGCTGCAATTGGTGGTTTTAACTCTTATCTATTCAATAAATTAAGCCGAGAACAGAACACTGTCACACAACAATAATTTGGCCCTTGAACTGATAGCAGCCGTTCGTAGAGGCCAACCACTTGGTTTGTTAACTTTTTACGGGCATAACATTAGTTAGTCCGGCATACAAGCATAAAAAGTTCAAAAACTATTTCCCGACTACGGAAAACTAATTTATAAAAAACACAAAAAACAAAAGGTAGCCCATGCCACCCGGAACATAATTTCGAATCGATTGATACCTCATTCACAAAAAAACGGTTCAGTATCTTAAACGCTACGGTGGAACACACGTAAATAAAAACGTAGACTGCTATTTAAACTCATATCGTAGTCGGGCAAAAATTTGTTAATATTCTGCCTTTCAATTTCATACATAAATTTACGAGTAATAAGAAATCGGAGATCAGAATATTCCATTCTTCGCACCGGCATAATTTTGGATAAGAGGTAAATACTTATATACTTAGTAATACTGGAGCTTACATAGAGCACCCAATAGAGCTTTCTATTAACTAAAACTTATCTTCAACGACTCACGAATCTTAGCTCTTGTAGGTTTAACTAGTTATAAATGTTGTTAAAGCTTGGTTGTTGTAGAGACAGATACAAACGAACTGTTTGGAGTGTGTCCATGTATACTTATACTCGTACGTAATTTAAGAAAAATGCAGTCGTGTGCCAATTTACAGAAGGGTACTGAGGGATCTGAGTGTTTTTTATTGAAGTTACTTGTTATTTTGATTGTTAATGCTCCAAAAACTAGAGTCTTACAGAATACAGATGGAAAACACATAGACAATAAAAATTCAAAAAAATAATGCTAAAAGCAACTCCGAACAGTTCGAAACATTGCAGCATTAGATCGTGCCAAATTAGCACTTTTTGAAATTTCTCACGACTAGCACATTCTATACTTAGTACATATCTATAATTACTAAGACGCTCATATTTTAGACCTTACACTTTGAACTTAACTATTTTCTTGCCCTCTCAAATGAATATTACTAACTAGAGAAAAGAAAACCATCAATGTAAAGAGCAGTTTTAATAGTGGAGACTTCGGGAGTATTACCATCCAGGACAAAGTTGGACGTTTTATGGTAAAATACGGGTGCAGAACTACTAGATACCGAACCAATCAATAGGTATTCTAAGGTCGGTTTTATAAAGGCGTTTTTGAGTAGGTAACCTCCACCTTTTTGAAGTCGGCTAAAAATGGGTTGTTTTTTATGAATAAGGGTCGTATTTACCTTTAATATCAATATTGTACCTATTGAATAGGCCATGTTATAATAGTTATTTACGATACAAGTGCAGAAAATAGGAAATTCGCAACGAGTGGCGATAAATTAAAACACGACCGAATGGAGTGTTTTAAATCGCACGTGTATCGTACAACGTTTTACAGTACATATGGCTCTTTAAAATTTCAACATATGCACGGAAAGTGCTCATTTCCGCACTCGTGCGGGAAAGTAACACCATATGTATACTGTAAAGCTATTTACTTTATTGATATAATTACGCTATTAATTATTATACACTAATAATGGCTGTGAACTGTTACTGTTATTATTAGGTCAGATGTGGCTTGGCGATATTTTAGTTCATAAACGTATACAACAAAATAATATTGTTAATATCTTTCTCCTATAACTCGTTCCCCATATACTTTGTGACCTCATGTTAAAATTGATAACGTAGTGTTGGTAAATGGATAGTAAACCATCAAATTATTGTAATAAAGTACATTACAAAATATAATGAAAATCATAAAAAAGATTTAGAAAAAATATGCACCTTGAAAATTTAGAAAAAATATGCATTTTCTTAATTGTCCAAGAGTAAATTTAAAGTTACCAATAGAATCAATATATTACCTACGCTTTTATAAAAACAAAATTGTATGACAACTATGGACCTAAACGCAATATTCCGCGGCCGAAACAGCAATTAACTTGATTTTCCATACAACTACTTATTAGTTCAAAAGTTCAAATAGCAAAGTGTAGAGTCATACTTTTGAGTCAAGCCGCCACACCACGCCAGCGAGGTCCGTCTTTAACTCAATTTTTTGGGTATTTATTTTCTTTAATTGTAGTTGCTCCCATACAAACATTTGTTCCTCTCCAAAAACTGGTTCGAATGGCATCGTAAAAAAATGTTAAGTCACAAGCCTATTACAATCTGAGACCACACACGTCCGGAATGCATGGCACCGGATCCGTGGGGACTCCAGATGCGTGCAGGCCACGTCTTACTTTGCCTAGGCACTTAAAAGTCCCCAGGACGCTCGACTCTACATACAAACGTACCTAGTTAAGAATAACATCTAACTTTGTATACACAATGGGATCCGCCATATCTAGGTCGGATACTACTTTCTGTTGCTAAGAATTATAATAGAAGAAAAATAGAGACAAAAGTTTTCAATATTAAACTTTTTTGACGTGATAACGTCTAATCGATGAACGCCGGCTGCACGCACGAACAAGTGTGACTCATTGTCCCGTTCCGTTGACAGCCCAAACCGCTGGTTCTAGAGATTCCAAATTTAGCACGTAGGTTCCTTATGTCTAGGGGTGCACTAAAAAAGGATTTTTCAAAATTCACACTCGAAGGGGGGTGAAATGGGGGTCCAAAGTTTGTATGGGGAAACAAGATTAGGTCGACTATTTTATTCAAAACTTCACAGGAGTATTTCTAACGATAAATGAGTAAATACGTGGTATGCAATTTTTCATCAATGTTTTCTTATGAAGTTATCAAGTAAAATTATCGTCCGTAAACCGACTTTCCAGACAAATATTTTTTCTAACATAATTTCTAGCACAAGAACCTAGTTTCCGATTGTGTATACAAAGATTCATGTTATTCCAGCACACCGTTTTAAAATGGGATCCAAACTACGTTTGTATGGGGAGCCGACTTGTGTCGCCTTTCCTGCGGGGACTCTTAAAGCCATCGCATACTGCTGTTTACTCCAGCCATGCACAATGTGCATGCGCAACAGTCGTAATATTCCATTACTTAACATTTTCACCGCCAATCGAGACATCCAGAAGAGACGTTGCCAGCCAACGTCGTTGTCATAAGAGAGCAATACAAACCTTACCTAAAAGACTGACGGTTGCTTTGACAGAGTACGCCATTATAACCATAGTCGTTCTTGGCGCTGCGGGCACGACAACACACGACACCGTTAGGCTATGGTCTCCTATAAATGACGCCGTACGCTGCGTCACAATGCTTACTATGGATAGGTATGTACTGTTGTGGTCGTCGGCCACAACAGTACATCTCCATAGTAAGCGTTGTGACGCAGCGTACGGCGTCATTTATAGGAGACCATGGCCTTAGGTGTTCTTAGCGACAGCCGTCATCCCGGTACAATAAACGTCAATGATGACATAAATTGCACTGGGATGACAGCTGTCAAATAATGCAAATTCTATACTATACCTTGCACTCGGTTGCAGCAAATAAAAAAGTGGACAAGGACAACGAATGACAAATCCCTTTCTGTCACACTTATTGAGATCTGTATGTTACCATCTCGCTCGGCAACGGGAAGATTTAGATTTAAGCTATGTTACCGGATATCACGCGTTTAACCATGCATGAGACCTGGTATACTTGAGGTTTTTTGAGTTGCATCAAAGTAGTTCATTCAATTAAAGGAATTATGTGAAAGTGGTTGGTGTTGTGATAACTAATAAGAATGTTGTTGTTTATCGAGGAGTATACAAGTAAAATCAAAAGATTTTTTGAAAAAACAAACTGCTTTTTTGAAAATATTATAGCCTATGTCACTCCCACAATTAAGAGGAATCCAACAACACCTCATATGTCGAAATCCGTCAAACGGTTTAGGCTGCAGGGCGTGCCAAAGAATAAGACATACACACATACATACATACCTCTCCTTCGGCAGTCGGGTAAAAAGCAACTCTACCGTCCAAACTAGACAATTCTAATATCAACCGTAAGAATATTAAAATAAAACGACACAAAAAGTTTGATCCTCATTTATTTAAGTAGGTACACTTGATACGAATTATAAAAAAAATGGTTGTAAAAATATTAAAAAATAATCGTCTTAATCTAGCTTGCACGCACCATAGTGCACATATACCGACTAGGTGCGGGGCCCGAAACGCGAGCATAGCGAAGAGTTCTAACAGTGCTAAAGTCAAGAAACTACGCTCCAGGGGTCGATAGCGGGCTACGCTAAATACATTTTGATTTTAAATTGGAATGGTAATCATTGGCGGGAACTCAAAATTTGTGCGACCGAGACAATGCCGAAGCTAAGAACAATATCCTAGACATGCGTGCTATCTCTCTCGAACCTATAAGTTAGATAGAGATGGCACGTAACTCGAGTCTTTGTTTACTCCTGCTATGTAACGCCATTAGTAACAAATATTGAAATGTAGGTAATCATGATGACTTTTAACGTATTTAGAGCGTGAGCGCCAACGAAACGTTCCCTAAATTGAACTCTAACGTCAAACACACCCCTCCCGCACCGGCACCCGGAGGTCTGGTCCGAATCGCTTTTCTAGAACGAATTCACGAAGACAAAGCCATTGTCTTTCATTGTTAAATGTAACCGCTATTTGTATACGTCGTACCGTGTTATTGGGTACCCGATGTACCTTTCGTTTTAATTTGAACCTGGCTACTACTTAACAATAGTGACTCTATTCGAGTAAAGTATTTATTACATGGCCTTTTCATTTCGAAGCGTGGTGCACAAGTGGCTAAACAAAGCAATAGGGTATTTTCAGCTATCAAAATTAAATTATCAAAGTATTTTTTGATATAGTTTTTACGAATACAATATATAACACTATTTTGTTATAAAAATATGATTTATTTTTAATTTGAAAATAAAAATCTTTGTTTTTTTATTTGTATGTTACGTGACCGAAAACGCCCGACCGCCATTTTGTCCTCTGTGAGTGATGTTAGAACAGCAATATGCATGATGACTCATGTTAAAATTGATAACATAGTGTTGCTAAATGGATAGTAGACCATCAAATTATTGTAATAAAGTATAAATCAAAAGATATTAATATCATAAAAAGATATGAACCTTCAAAGTTTAGAAAAAAATTGCATTTGTTTTTATTGTCCTGTAAATTTAAAACTACCAATAGAATCCTTGATTACGCTTTTATAGAAACAAAATTGTATGACAACTATGGACCTAAACGCAGTATTTCGCTACCGAAACAGCAATTTACTCGATTTTCCCTACAATGATTAGTTCAAATAGCAACGTGTGACGTCATACTTTTGAATCAATCAGTTTGAAGCGTTTGGGATGCCGCCAGCGAGGTCAATCTTTGTCACCATTTTTTGGGTATTTATGTTCTTTAATTGTAGTTGCTCCCATACAAACATTTGTACCTCTCTAAAAACTGGTTCGAATGGCATCGTGATAAAATCTTAGTCATCATGCCTATTGCAAAAATCAGAAAGCGTAGACGGAATTGCACATTTGACGATTCTAAGGCTTGTTCACGAAAAAAAGTAGCCATCGAAAACTAAGTCTCTTGGTAGTTCAAACCGCAATTAGATTGCGCAACTAAGTATTCATTTTTATGTGTAAGAATCTAAAACCCATCCATTTTTCCTTAAATGTTGTGAAAAGCTACATAATGCCAGTTAAGGCTAAAAGCTAAAATAATTGCATAGAAATGTGTCTACTTCTGGCATGACTTAAATAAATTTATGACCTGCATACGGTAATTAAGTAAGAGTCTGGAAATATATTCGCGGGACATTGTACTTAGCATCGATAATCTATTTGAGTAACAAAAAAAAGAACCTCTATGACCCAAACGTGAAAATTACAAAATCCAAGACTACAATCCAGAGATTTCGAAAGTTAGCCCAAAAATGGATAGCGGCTGATATAAATATCCATAACGCCACTCAAAACGATAGGTAGACACCTCCTTTTTAATAAAATTTTTAAAAATAGTACATTTTGATGATAGTGCGGAAAGTATGTCATCACGTCACGAGTAGGTACCGAGATATAAGTAAACTGAAATGAAACTTTTATATTATTAATTCTGTAACATCATTGTAATACAGTTGAAAAATAATGAAGCTGTTCAAAAATAATATTTTTTAATATAGTTCTATCTTATTTATTTTTACCTGACTGCCGAAGGAAAGGAGGGTTATTTATTGACATAATAATTAATGGTACAATTTATACAACGAAAAGTAAAAAGCACTAGTTCGCGAAAACCAACTTTCCGCACGCTAAACAGCTATACGTAAAGTAGCACTTTTTGAGCAACTGTATTAAAATAGTTATTTACGATACAAGTGCAGAAAATAGGAAATTTGCAACGAGTGGTGATACGTTAAAACACGACCGAATTACCTATTCGCACGTGTATCGTACAACGTTTTACAGTACATATGCTATAAAATTAAATGTTGAAACTTTAAAGTTTAAAGTTTCAACATATGCACGGAAAGTGCTCGTTTCCGTACTCGTGCGGGAAAGTAACACCATGTGTAGTGTAAAAGGTCATTTCATATTGAAACCCTGAATTATACAACAGTGGCTACTTTTTTCGTGAACAAGCCTTATGTTTGTGCACATAGTATCTTCTTAGTAGTCTATAGTCTGCTGTTTGGTGTTGGGAGTTATGACGTCACGATAAATGGCAGCTGCGTTTTTGGCGCATACATTTACGTTCAAATTTCAACCATTATTTATTTGCATAAAGCGATATTGTTTTGAGGAAATAAAAATACCAGTTGACTATCGAATATATACGAACATTTTAAAATATATTTAAAAAAAATCGTAGAATAGCCTGTTGTTGTACTCTCTCTCTCTCTAGAAAAGCGATTCGGAATATAACCATACAGTTAAACGGCAGGCCTGTAGCTTTGTGCATATTTCTTGTCGCGTTATAGCGACACCCTGTATAGGGTCGAATGACTAAGTCGAGTGTCTTAGTGTACGGACTATAGTTAGTTAAGTCAATTATTATACCAGCTACAGACTGCGGAAATCTAGGGCCGATTTTTCAATCGTCGTCGATTTGAATTTTACTTTAGAATCGGATAAAATTTGGTAGGTTTGAAGAGCAACTGTGCAACATGTAAATAAAATACAATATCAAAATATGTGCTAAAATTTTGTATGAAAAATCCCATTGAGTTACGAATATCCCCATACGTTTTGTATATTTATATAGGAAATTGCAAGGAAATTGCACGGAATCACGAGCTCTTCCAACCTCTATCGAATTCTGACGAAAAAAAAAACATCAACGATAGAAAGTTGGCCCATCAGGGACATGAATGATATCCGTCTCAAACCCTTTGGGTGAATATCTACAGAAAATGTGCAAAGCTGTGTTTCATATATTTGACACTTAAGACATATAAGCGTCTCTCCTAGGGCGTCGTTGATTAGAAACGATGGATCGCGTAAGAGGTGAATGACCACCAGATTTGTGTGAAAATGTATTGTCAGATATTTTAGTAGTAGATGAATATACAGGGTGGCTCATTCAAATCGGTCAGTATGGGAATGTCTGAAACTATAAGACATACGAAGATTTGTTCTTAGGAACCATGTCACCGATTTTGATAAAAAGAACAACTTCATTCATACATTTGAAAAAAAAAATGTACCCAGCTCGGGAATCGAACCCAGTTGTTTTGAAAAAATAAACTTACACTTTTTCTATTTAAGTATCGATTTAAGGCAATGCTAATGCCACATGATAAGGTGTATGTAACAAGTAGAGAGGTACATACAAACAGCCATATAGACAATTTTACATGCCTGAACTTGTTGAATATTGTAACGGTGATCACTTCGAACACCTACTATGATAAATTAAAGTATGTCAAAACAATGTATTTTATTCATTTTAGACATCATGTTTTTTAGAGACATTTACAGCTTAAGACCTACACAATCCATATTTAAATAGAAAAAGTGTAAGTTTATTTTTTCAAAACAACCGGGTTCGATTCCCGAGCTGGGTACAGTTTTTTTTTTCAAATGTATGAATGCAGTTTTTCTTTTTATCAAAATCGGTGACATGGTTCCTAAGAACAAATCTTCGTATGTCTTATAGTTTCAGACATTCCCATACTGACCGATTTGAATGAGCCACCCTGTAGAAATAGAACCTTGTACCTGCAGGTTAAAATTTGAACAGGGGATTAAATAATCACAAAGTTATATGTGTCCAAAGTTTTAAGAGGGGGTTCATTCTGGTTTTCGCAAAACGCACCTTCATATGAAACGATATTCATTTACAATGACGCTCTTGTAAAAATTGTTTGCGAACATTTTTACGAACTACTTCACTTACATACGAACATTCCAAGTTAAACAATCGCATGGCTCACCCAATACATTTCGCAGCTGCATCGAATATGATGGACGCGACTGGCAAATTTTTCCGAGCATATTGGTGACAAAATATAAATAATGTTTCATCATTCGCATAAAGCAGTTTAGCAGCTAAAGTATTTTTCGCTCATAGGCAATAGGCATTTGCGTCGCCAGGAAGGGGGGGGGGGGGGGGGTTATGGGCGGACAGCTACCTAACCTAACCTCCATTTATGTATATGAACTTGCCCCCCCCCCCCCCACCCCTGGTGACGATAAAAGGAAACGCAAAATAAATATATTTAATTTTCTATAGATATGAAAATGTTAATAAAAAACTAAAAACCGTATGCAAACACAAAAAAGAAGCAATAACAAACTGCAGCTGCGAGCAATATTTTTCAAAACTATTAAAATGGCACATCAGTTAAAAATGAATGCCGTAGGTGTTCGAGCCTACGCTTGAACCACAGCTGCGAGCAATAATTTTCAAAACTATTAAAATGGCACATCAGTTAAAAATGAATGCCGTAGGTGTTCGAGCCTACGCTTGAACCACAGCTGCGAGCAATAATTTTCAAAACTATTAAAATGGCACATCAGTTAAAAATGAATGCCGTAGGTGTTCGAGCCTACGCTTGAACCACAGCTGCGAGCAATATTTTTCAAAACTATTAAAATGGCACATCAGTTAAAAATGAATGCCGTAGGTGTTCGAGCCTACGCTTGAACCACAGCTGCGAGCAATATTTTTCAAAACTATTAAAATGGCACATCAGTTAAAAATGAATGCCGTAGGTGTTCGAGCCTACGCTTGAACCACAGCTGCGAGCAATATTTTTTAAAACTATTAAAATGGCACATCAGTTAAAAATGAATGCCGTAGGTGTTCGAGCCTACGCTTGAACCGCTTATGACATTACACTTCCTATAATATATTTGCAGACAACTTCACAAGGTTCGTAAAAGAGAGCCTCCGCGAGCGGCACCTGGCGGTAACTTACTTCAGTACGGTTTCTATATTCGCAGGGAACGCTCACGTCACTTTGCAGAAAATAAGGAACAACCACAAAATAAGGACGCAAGGCTTTATAGCATTATATACTGGTAAGAATCTTACCGTAACAATCTTACCGTACATGTCGCATACAATGTTTTTCATCACATTTGCGAGGAAACAAATACATTTTAACTAAATTGTTACTAATCGTATTAAAAACTACAAACTGTCAGTCGTCCATTTTGTTGAATTTGACGTGAGACGCTTAGAGCAAAGATCCTTCGGCACACAGCCACGATTTAAAATCACAGTTAAAAATATTTTGCACGGACACTAAATTGCTACATTTAAGATTTTAAATCTTTAAATCGTTTTTACGTTTAAATGTATTTATAAATACGTTGTCAAACATCGTGTTTGAGGTAAAACCTCCTTGCCTTATAACTGAGTGACAGATACAATTTAAGAAAAAAACCATTACGCCCATGGGCGTAATAAAGACTATTGCAGCTCTGTATGCCTGCGCGTTATGAAGCACTTTACGAGCAACTGTGATGAAAAGAAAATAATGACTAAGAAGGAACATCACCAGATCTTGAGCAGTCGTCGATGATGGTCTCGTCGGTGTATGGGGGTCTGTAACAATGGTTTAAAATAAAGTCCGATATATTCAGAATGAACAATCGCTATGAAATACATGTATAGTCACTTACAGATATTTGGTATGATGGGGATATTTTACCTATATATATAAATATCTAAAGGCTCCACAATGGGCTATTATGACCAGGAATACAGAACGCAACTAGGCGTTAGGGGGCGAAAGACATACTACCAACGCATAACTGCGTCCCTGTCCCGCATCATGATGGCCCATTGTGTATAGGAGCTTTAAAAGGTGGTTTCTGTATATTTCGTGCCGTAACCAGGATATATTTAATATGCTTTTTATACTCGTCGACTAAAATGTTTGAATTAAGACTTCGTACACCAAACTATAATCACATACTTTTTTGTATGAAGCTCCAAACTCAACTAAAATGAATTATTTTACAACTGTTTAGACAACTAAAAAAATTTAGACTAATCATGTGGCGCCTTTACTGAACTATAATGAATTTGACCAATGGAACGCCGCCTTGGCCACAGAAGAAAAGACATCAACGCACGCTGAGCCGGTGGGCTGCGCTCCGTTTCAGCAGGGCTTAGATTTTCAATAGATACCAAATTTGTTTAATTATTTCAGTTGTTTTAATTTTAATAAATTGTAATTGTATGTGATTGACATGACTGTAAAATCGAATATTTTATAAATAAATTTGATAACTTTTTCAGTTGACTCGTAGAAAAATAAACGTCAATTAAATATATTCTGGCTAAAATGCTGTTAATTTCTTCTTATCTGGAACTTTGACTTGTAATTTTGTGAGAAGTGACAAAACAAATTTTAATTAACAGCTCAGCTAGCACGATACGTTTTATCGTTATGTTTTACGTGACGTCTCAGTACGTTTTCGCCGTAAAACGTGACGATAAAACTGCCCTGATAATTGTACTTGCAGTAATCGACATTTTTGGGATTTTCACTTTTTTGCAGAAATGACATCCCAAGAGCCTAATCTATACATAAAAAAATTAATTTCAGTTTTTTTTAAATTAGAAACATGTTTTTTTTCTAACCAGAAACGCAGTACTTGCACAAAAATATTACTTTTGCTAACAAGATCTGCAGCATTCAGCATGTGCTAGAAGTTTGTGCAGTACTTGCTACGTTTACTGCAGATTCATTAGGAATACACTTTTTTGCAACGAATACTAACTAAAGCCAAACGCAGTATTCAACATTACTGCATTTGAGTGTACCGAGAATAATAAAGAGCTCCTCTTGCGATGCTAAAACTAAACGCAGTATTCTACAGTGCTGCGTTTACGAGTAGCGAGAGTAACAAAAAGCTTCGCATGCGTCGAAGCCGCACGGTACAGTGCCGCGATTTGTGCTAGCAAATCAGAGCGTCGACGTCATTCGCGGACGAGATAAAGTGAATTTTATAGACTGATTATAATTACTAATTAAAATGAAGTCCTTCTTGGTTGTGATATAATATAGAGTTTTTGGGTTCGATATTATAATTAAGAATTGTAGACCAATAGATTTAGGAAGTTGGCTACATTAACTTAGGTATTTTAGTTCAGTTATTACGATAATAAAAACATTTTTCTAATACTTACCTAAAATCTGTTTTATTTCATCTCTTCGTCACTTAAAATATTTGCCAGAAGAAGCCTTAACAACACTTTTAACTAGTACTAAGCATAAAAATAGGGCATGATTGCGAACTAGAAACGCAGTATTGAACACGTGCTAGGTGATTTTGCAGTAATGAACACAAATACTGCATTTATCCTTAGTAATACTGTAATGCCCACAAGCCCAGATAGTTGATGAAAATGCAGTACTGCGCATTTTGTCCAAATAAGGCAGTAAAGTAAAGGAAAAAATATGTCAATAGAAAGCTTGATTTTTTTAAGTATTATTCAGTACACTTCAAAAGTTATACCACATAGATTTGTTGTATAGATATCACAAAATATGTTTACCGCGTTTATCTCGAAACCGCCATTTTGCAAGTACTGCATTTGCGATTACCAGGGCAGAAAACCTAGCGTGCTAGGGCCTCAGAGGTTTGTTATGTTTTATGATTAATATACCTAATCATAAATCATTTACTCTTCTGGTCTACCAGTCGTATACAAAACTCACTAACAAACGATCAAGTGATGACAACGTTGGTACTAGGAGACTAGGTCCTAATAAAGAATAATACCAAAACAGAGACATATATCATACTGCAATGACGTTCTACATCCTCGCATTTATGTCCCAAAGATAAAAGGGACTACATGCGGAGGGAAATTATAGATTCTCCCATCTATTTATTCAAAATCTCCAAGGAAAGTGTGATTGAGCATTTCCAAACCAGACCTAGTGGTGGACAAACGGTGCAGTACATCCAGCGCAACTTGCTGACAAGTGGCGTCGCGCGCGACTCAGTGACTCTACTCGAGCTATTCTCGCTGTGCAAATTACAAAGTGCAAGGCAGAATGGGCTTTTGACCTCATGTTAAAATTAAAAACGTAGTGTAATGTGTAATGTGTAGTGGGCAAAAAAAAGAATGAAAAAAGTAAATGGATAGAAGTGGTAAATGGATCCAACCAACAAATTATTGTAATTAAGTATAAATTACAAAATATAATGAAAATCATAAAAAGATATACCTTGAAAGTTTAGAAAAAAATATGCATTTTTTTATTGTCCAAGAGTAAATTCAAAGCTACCAATAGAATCCTTACGCTTTTATAGAAACTAAATTGTATGACAACTATGGACATAAACGCAGTATTTCGCGACCGAAACAGCAATTTACTTGATTTTCCCTACAAAATGAATCAAATAGCAAAGTGTGACGTCATACTTTTGAGTCAATCAGTATGAAGCGTTTTGGCTCCCGCCAGCGACGTCAGTCATTCACTCAATTTTTTGGATATTTATGTTCATTAATTGTAGCTGCTCTAATACAAACAAAAACTGGTTCGAATGGCATCATAAAAAAAGCCTATCTCGATTCACGTCGCGGCGTCAGTTGTGTTAGCCCCACTGAAGCGGATGCTCTAGAGAAGAACTGGAGCGCAAAGCAACTCTCGCAGTGCATTCTGTGGATGCCTTCTTCATATAAGGGATAAACGACATAAGGTACGTTAGTAGGTGAACAATTCATACCAGCTGGCTACGCTAGTTAATGTTCCTCGTCGTTGGGCGTGCGGTATGTGGTGTGCGGGGCTGTAGGCTCTCTGCACCACCGGGACTCTGGTAAACATGTTCATTTTATAAGTAAATTTGGAAATACATTGAAACCAGCGAACGAAAAAACCATAGAAGGCGAACTCCTTACAAATTTCTACCCTAACTGGTGTCCAAAATCCGGTATGCGCGTGTGTGCGCATGTTCGAACTAAACGGCTGCTTGACATCCTTTTTCACCTCACTAGCTCGGAAAGACCTTTTTTATTCTTTAAAAACAGATAGCAAAACTGCATTTTATCCACATGTGTGCAAAGAATATTTGAAATCCGAACGGGTTATTAGTTACTTTTTTAAACATAATTAACACGTAAAGGCCAGTCCAGACAGAACAATTTTCGGCCATCTGATTAAATTGTCTGATCAAAACAGGAGGTGTGGACGCAAAAATAGTTTTATATTGAATTGCATTCAATTAAAAACATATAGTGCAAATAATTTTATTAAATGATTTTACCTTAAAACACTTAAAACTGTAAAAAAACCGTACAAAAATGTGAATCCACAATATCTGATTTAACGTTGCATAATAATTGTGTTATTTGTGTAATTACTAGTTAAAATAAAGGCTGATTATACATATTTCAGTTGTTTTTCTTATGTAGTATTTTCCTCGGTTTAGTGAGGTGAAAAGATTTGTGGTACACACGGGTGCAAGTTATTTTGACGTCTCGTGTGTTGCAACACTCGCTTTGCTCAGGATTCTATTTTTGAACCACTCGCTACGCTCAGCATTCTATTTTCGAACCACGAGCGAAAGCTCGTGGTTCAATCCTAGAATCCATTCGCTGGCTCGTGTTTCAATTCCACACTCGCGGTTAAAATATAACTTTGCACCCTTGTATAACAAATAACTATTGACACCCCGCCCCCACCCTGCTCCCACATCCGCGTAGTTAGACTTGTATGGTTTTTTCGTTCGCCGATTGAAACTAATTAATACAGGAGCCCCTGTAGCCGAGCGGTAAGGCACGCGACTTGCAATCTGGAGGTTGAGGGTTCGAACACCGGCCCGTACCACTACGTTTTATGAGTCTAATCCCAATAATGTGTAGTTTTCCCTCTGGGTTGGAAGGTCAGGTGCCAGTCGCTTTCGTACAACTAGGGCCTACGCCAAATCTTGGGATTATTATAATGGAATCCTCAATTAGGCGAACTAAAGTGACAGGTGGAAATGCACAAATATGGCCATAGTTTGACCAGTGCTGTTCATTTCAATATTATTAAAGGTTCGATATAAACACACTACATAGAGAAAGCCTTTAATAATATAGATATGTGTTCTGGAGCCGTAGCATGGTTGGCCTTATCACGCGACAAGTGACAAGATAGGGGCGTCGTCTCGTTCTATCGAACGGTGTCAGCCAGTGACGCACGCTCTATCCTATCACCTATCGCGTGACGAGGCCAACCATGCTACGGGGCCAGCACTGGCCAAACTATGGCCGTATTTGTGCATTTTCACCAGTCACTTTAGTTCGCCAAATAGTTTCGCAAAGGTATCGCCTTAAACACTACGGTGGAACACACATAAATTAAATACATACATTGGCTGCTACTGTAGTCGGGCAAAAAGATCGCTTGAGGTAGCTTATAAACTTATAGAAAAACACGCTTCATCAATGGTGGATCCCGCATTATGGTTTGGGGGGATGACCCCGATAAGGTCAGATTTTTTAATAAAGACTCGGATGATTTTAGGGGAGGCTCAAGCCCCTTACTTAGCATATAGCCCTTTAGGAGTTGCTGTGGCCACTTCTCGGAGGTGATCACTCAATTTACAAAGTTCAGCTTAATCAGATACCGGCTGCAGCCGAAAAATAGTTTTTTTATGCACAATTACAGACTCGCATATTTACATACGAAAACGTTCAATAGTGTAAGTAGAAAAAAATTAAAAATAATAATTCAAAATTGAAGAAAACTCAATCCTTATGAGAACTTACCACATTTACTTTTTTTAATTTTGGAGGGCGGCGTTTCCTGTAAGATAAATAGCTATGAATAACATGTTCTTGCACGAATATGTTTAAACGCATTATCAATTTGGAGCTACGGTAAGCCTACTGGTTCAAGCATGCGGCTGTCAAGCGGCGGTCGTGGGTTCGAATCCCGGCTCGTACCAATGAGTTATTCGGAACTTTTACGGATTATTTACCGTAGTTTTCCCCTCTGAGTTGGAGATGGCAGTCGCTTTCGCAAAACTAGTACGAGTATCTATACGGACATTTGGGGCACGACCGGGAAATCGCTAGGAGGATGGAATCGCATTATCTATTCATTTAATTGTTGAAATTACATCTATAATATATAAATATATAAATAAGTACGGTAAGCTATGAATTACGAACGAGAGTCTATTAGAAGCCCGACGCCGAAGGCGGAGGGCTTTGATGACTCGAGTTTGTAACAATCTTACCGTATGTCGCATACAATGTTTTTCATCACATTTGCGAGGAAAATTATAACTACAAAAGACAGAAAAATCTATGTTTCATACAACCGCACCGATCAAAAATTGACAACTTCACTTCCAGATCATTGCGAGTGGAGCACGCAGCTCAGTGTGGTTGTATGAAACTTAGATTTTTCTGTTTTTTTTTAGGGTTCCGTACCGAACGGGTAAAAACGGGACCCTATTACTAAGACTTTGCTGTCCGTCATTCCGTCCGTCTGTCTGTCACCAGGCTGTATCTCAAGAACCGTGATAGCTAGAGAGTTGAAATTTTCACAGATTATGTATTTCTGTTGCCGCTCTAACAACAAATACTACAACCTTCGGCGTCGGGCTTCTGATACTCTTGTTCGCAATGTTCCCCTTACGCCCCTCGTTAAACAATGTACTATTACTCGCCATAAATCGCTGGTCCATTTGCAGGACTCATTCGTCGGCAGCTCGCAGACGAACTCCCGCCGGTAAAAACCACTATTACTTCCGGAACTTGCGTCCACAGTATAGGACACTTGGGCATAAATTCGCTGGCGCGCCTGCGGGCGGGGCTCGTTCGTCGGCAGCAACTTGAGAGCATCGACTGACATCCGCTTGAGGCGGAGGGACACTGCTGTGACTTACCAACTCCGTCGGCCGGGTCTTCTTCAGTATTGGCAGGCTCAGATCTTGGGTGTGCCGCTTGTACCCATTGAGCATGTATTTGATGGACTGTACGTCCATGTCGATGACGGACGGACGGATGGACTCCGCACCACAACCAGGTACAGCGTGACGAGCGGCGGCGAGGGTGAGCTTTCTATTGGCCACGTGCCGAGACCCTCGCTCGTGCTCGGCCTTACAACACCGCGGCACGTTTACCTCGCACACATGGCATCTGGTTGTGTGCGCAGCTGTAACAAATCATTGGATTAACAACATTGTTTTGAGAACGAACTGCCTAGAAACACGTTGACCGAGCGGATCGATCGTTTATTCTGATAGCTCGTTTGAGACTGGCCGCGTATGTCAGAAGGTAGCAGATTCCAATCGTGCTCAGCAATAAAATTTCTCGTTTTTTCCACTTACGTTGAAATTTATAATTTTCGTTAGCAGACGTTACTTAGCATTGTCGTTTGGCCTCGCACATCACCAGCCAAAAACCTTCGTAAATGGCGTCCAGGATTTTGGTTTGGCGTTTGATTAGGAGGCTTGCTTTGTTAAGGACGCAGATGTAATTTCCTTTAAATTGATATTTGTATGCCAATCGGCAAAACATAGAGACTCATATATACTTGTTATGTAAGACCACTTTTGTATTACCTATGTTTCACAAATAAATCTGATTCTGATGCTTTGGGGTGTTGCAGATACGCTATTGAGCGTAATCCAGAAATTAAATTACCCTTTACCCCCGGTTTGAAAAGATTGTGAGTTATATAAACACTTGGTAAAACATTGAACTGTCAATGTTTTACAAAGTGTCTTATCTTATCTTATCTATTTGAGGGCCCTTTCGGATACACTTCGACCCAGTGGGATCTTTTGTGCATTTGCCCTCCCCTTTATAGCTACTGTCAAGCTCGCTCCATCATTTCCACAAAGCGGATGATGCAGCTCAGTGGGAGCACCCTGAATTCCTTTGGTTGTGGGTAGCCGTTACCAAAGAGATTCGTTCTTTGTCTGGCAAGGGCATGACATTCACACAGTAAGTGTTCCATAGTCTCATCCTCCTCGCCACACATTCTACAGTCTGTACTGTTTGATAGTCCCATCTTGGCCAAGAGGTCCTTGACGCCGAAGTGACCTGTGAACACCCCAGATATAATCCTGAGTTGCTTCCTGCTGGATTTCCAGAGTTTTTTGGTCCAGCCCGAGTCCACTCCTTCTATGAAGAGTTTTGATGAAGACTTTACCAAGTGTCAGTAAAGTTCATTTTTAACCGACTTCAAAAAAGGAGGAGGTTCTCAATTCGACTGAATTTTTTTGTGTGTGAATGTGTTTGTTACGCGATAACTCGGTAATTTATGGACCGATTTCAAAGATTCTTTCTTTGTTTGAAAGCATACTTCCAGATTGGTCCCGTTGTCACCAAAATCCAGTTCTGATGATGGGATCCTGGAGAAATCGAGGGAACTCTTCAAATTTTATAGGCAAACTTGAAGCCATTTCGCTCCTGATCTGAAGTCGGTTAAAACTTTGTTTTTTAAAGTAAATTATTGATTTGTCAAATCACGATGTCTCGGTTGCAAAGGGCTAAAAGAGAAAATATTAGAGCGAGCAGGCAATACTAGGACTTAACATACCTACACCTTTGAATTTCTTCGCAGATTTATGCAGGATGTTTTCCTTCACCGAAAAGCTAACGGTAAATATCATACCTAATGACGAAAATCAGTGTAATCCAGTATAACCCTAAAAAAAATATTAGTGCGAGCAGGCAATACCTTCCGTCTCGTCAACGAGGACCCATTCATCGCCCGTCATCGGCGGCTCCGGATCCTCCGTGAACGTATATTTATCAACAAGATTCTTGAATATCTGAAAAAATATATCTTCAAATGGTAACTTGTAAGCTTATAATTCTTAAGCTTGTAACTTCTGGTAGGTATGTGTAACTTGCAAGTGTGCAAATGTGTAAACTGTACGCTTATAACTTGTAAATTTATCTGTAACTATAAGGTAACTATACTAATATTATAAAAATGTTCCTTCAGAACTTACTTGCTTAACAAACAAGTAAGTTCTGAAGAGGACAAATCGCTCATATGCGCTGCTAAAGAGTCCCGTTCATCCCATCACTAGTTCCACTTCGTCAAATGGCACTGTTTTGGATGAAAGTGCTTGGTGTATTGATGAAAATACCATAATCGAAATTATGTATGCCTATAAGATTTGAGGAGCTACCTGGATTCCTTATGGATCCCATCATCAAAACTGGGTTTTAACAAAAACGGAACCAACTAGAGACTATAATATACATCCAAACAAAAAATATTTTTAGGGTTCCATACCTCAAAAGGAAAAAAACGGAACTCTTATAGGATCACGCGTGCGTCTGTCTGTCCGTCTGTCACAGCCGATTTGCTCCGAAACTACTGGACCGATTGAGTTGAAATTTGGTAATCATATGTAAATTAGTGACCCAAAGATGGACGCGTAAAGTAAATTAATGAATTCTGAACAAGGGGGCCACTTTTGAAGGGGTTCACTGGATTTTTTTTTTAAAGTTTCGCAAACGGTATTGTGTGACATATCAAATGGGTTGTTGTAAGCATCTCAGATATTTTTTTATAATTTTAGCAAAAACAGATTTGAAGTAAGTTAGGAAAAAATACGAAAATTGACCATTCCCCCCTTATCTCCGAAACTACTAGGCTTAAAATTCTGAAAAAAATATGGAAAAGTAAATAATATAATTTATTTTCTAAAGTAAATACAAGATTATGATTAACATTAACTAAATTAAATTAAAACTAAGTTAAATCTAAAAAAGACCCTCGAGGCATTGTACCGAGGATGCTGACGGCATTTCCTCGCTGAATTGCAATGCTGATGCGTTGCGCGAGAAAGCCGCCTGCTCTTCGGTCACCAGTTACATCGACCATATGGAAAATAGTTCCTTGCCTAAAGATTCCAGGAAAACCTATTTATAAGAAGTTTGAGTATTCAAAGTAACGAGAAAATTCTCAATATTTTTGTGTATTTTGTATGGAGCGCCTGATGCTAAGAGCATAGCAATTTTTACTCTTGCACTTGCTTCTGAAATTACATAGGCGCCATAATAAAACGTTAGAGTTTAAAACACTTATGAAATTTATATTATATACGGAACCCTCACCACGCGAGTTGCACTCGCACTTGTCCGATTTTTTCAAATCTTCTGAGTGAAAAGTTCTGAGATAACATACATAGAAAAAAAAGCGGTCGAATTGATAACCTCCTCCTTTTTTGAAGTCGGTTAATAAGTAACAGAAGGAATTTATTCATAAAGTGTTCGTGCAATTTTGCACCATACTGTACCAAATACTGTTATTGCATTTCTCGTTGAAATAGGCTACAAATAATTGTGGTTAACTGTGTATCAGCATGACGAACCATGAAATTGACTTCCACTAGGAACACTTACGTGAGTCGAACGTGATCAAAATTTAACTAAATTAGAAATAGATTAATCAGTGAATGAAACGTATGCAGAATCTGACTTCATCAGAAAAGGGTTAGTTCTTGAATTGAACTTACTTAGAATCTGACTTTCTCAGAATTGGCTACTTTCCTAAAAATTATATTTAGTCCGTCAGTTAGATTATCAAAATATATTGGACAATTTTTTTTTTTTTTTTTTAATTTATTGATTAACACAAAAAGAAAATACATATTACAATTCATTACAATGCCCATCTTGGCAAAACCTTTAGTAGGTTTGTTTGCCGATGGGGAGTTCTTGACTACTGATCTGTAATATTAGCTAATTTAAAGGTAGTTATACAAGTTTTTTAAAATAATATCTATTGGCAAGTTTTGATCAACGGGGTCTGCAGGAACAGTGACACCAGCACCGCCGGGGTCTCTCAGATAATGAAACCAAATAATGTAATCGCCCATTACAAATAATGAAACCAAAAAAGTTATACAACTTATTTTACAATTTACAGAATATAGTTTAAATTTTGACATTTTAAAAAGTGCCTCTTTAGAGTTTTTCTTATTTTACAGCCTTTTACATATAAGTTTTGTACATGTTCAGGTAATTCATTTAATATTTTAGGCAGTAAGTGTGAGTGTTTTCGAGCACCATATATGTTATTATATTTAGTATTTTTTTGTGTCAATTAAACAAAAAAATATGAAGATATAGCTCGTTAAAGTTCCGCGTGACGTTACATTATGGTACACTTTTTAGTTTTTAGCATAATGTGACGTCACCCGGAACTTTAACAAACTATATATTAATCATTTTTTGTTTAAAAAAAATAACTATTTCAGAACATTGCATTCCATACACGTTACATTACAGCTACATTAAAATTAAAATAATTTATAACATTAGATACTGTATAATTGACGAACAAAAAAATACGTGTCCAATATTTTTCGATAATCTAACTGACGGACTAAATAGAATTAAATATTTTATACCCAGGAAAGGATTCTTTAGCGGATTAGACATACCTATTCAGTATTTAACTTATTACCAATACGACCTCATGTGAGTTGGACGATTCAAGAAGCTGACTCTTAAATAAGAAACTGGAAAAGTCGGAATTGAATCTATACTGAATTTGGTAACCTCCGCCTAAACCGATTTTTGGCAATTTACACGAAATATTTTTATGGAATTATTGTTTACCTTTTTGGTGATCACTGCTATGCTGTGAGCGTCCGAACCCCCGGAATTGAGGTGTTCGGACGCGGGCGCCACAGTATTACACGTCACGCAGAAGGCGACTGCTTCCGACAGTGGGCAAACAGTCGCCTTCCCTGATGGCTGAGCTACAATAGGAAAACACATTTATATTTAACTAGCTGCCCACGCGGCTTCGCTCGCGTATTGCAAACAACGCAGGCAAGCCCGCGGGATAAAACATAACCTATAACCATACAGAAAGTCCAAGGTGAAAGAAATATTGACGACAAAGTTTATGAGGGTGTTTATTTAGATTCCAAGAGAATTTGAACTGCTACACGCATAATTTATCGAAATGAAATCGTAATAGTCTAATGTTTCAGTAGTAGGTATGGTTAAACATAAGAATATCATGTAATCCATAATTTATACGCGTACGAAATCGCGGGCAGAAGCTAGTTACAGAATAAAGTGACTTCTCCATAAATGGTTCTTTAGTAATGCTAATAATAGTTCCTAGTTCAGAAAGAATAACAAAATACCTTCAGGAGAGTCCTCAGCAGCAAGGTGGTTGCTGAGTCTCTCCACAGCTAGCGCCACCAGTTGTCTCGAGTAGGTTTCTGGAAATTAAGAGTTTTCTAATGTACATTGTGGTTTACATTTCAGGTAATAAGAGCACCTGACTGATTTCCCATAAGATAGACAGACAGATATCCATACTACATAATATTATAAATGCGAAAGTAACTCCGTCTGTCTGATGCTCCTGTTCATGCTTAAAACAATGAACCAATCGAGTTGAAATTTGGTATGGAGATAGTTTTAATCCAGGGGAAGGACATAGGATTATTTTTAATCCGGAAGTCATCCCCTATGGAGAAGAAATGGGGGTGAAAGTTTTATGGAGCTACGATATGAACGAGTTCCACGCGGACAGAGTCGCGGCCAGAAGCTAATAAATACTTAAATACACAGAACACATCCACGCCTCAGGAACAAATATTTCATCACACAAATAAATTCCCGTACTTACTAAGTAATTTCGCTGACAGTGTTAATTAATGGCGCTTTTCTTACCAATAAGTGTTTGCTATTTTAAGGCTGGTTAACACTTTGATTAGTGCGAGTAGTGTCCAATTCACTGCGAGTGCAGGTGCCATGCGTGTCGTCTCTCACACCCCACGGGGTGTGGAGAATGCCATTAGTGCAGGTGTGTAGTGCGAGTAGTGTCCAATTCACTGCGAGTGCAGGTGCCATGCGTGTCGTCTCTCACACCCCACGGGGTGTGGAGAATGCCATTAGTGCAGGTGTGTAGTGCGAGTAGTGTCCAATTCACTGCGAGTGCAGGTGCCATGCGTGTCGTCTCTCACACCCCACGGGGTGTGGAGAATGCCATTAGTGCAGGTGTGTAGTGCGAGTAGTGTCCAATTCACTGCGAGTGCAGGTGCCATGCGTGTCGTCTCTCACACCCCACGGGGTGTGGAGAATGCCATTAGTGCAGGTGTGTAGTGCGAGTAGTGTCCAATTCACTGCGAGTGCAGGTGCCATGCGTGTCGTCTCTCACACCCCACGGGGTGTGGAGAATGCCATTAGTGCAGGTGTGTAGTGCGAGTAGTGTCCAATTCACTGCGAGTGCAGGTGCCATGCGTGTCGTCTCTCACACCCCACGGGGTGTGGAGAATGCCATTAGTGCAGGTGTGTAGTGCGAGTAGTGTCCAATTCACTGCGAGTGCAGGTGCCATGCGTGTCGTCTCTCACACCCCACGGGGTGTGGAGAATGCCATTAGTGCAGGTGTGTAGTGCGAGTAGTGTCCAATTCACTGCGAGTGCAGGTGCCATGCGTGTCGTCTCTCACACCCCACGGGGTGTGGAGAATGCCATTAGTGCAGGTGTGTAGTGCGAGTAGTGTCCAATTCACTGCGAGTGCAGGTGCCATGCGTGTCGTCTCTCACACCCCACGAGGTGTGGAGGATGTCATTAGTGCAGGTGTGTAGTGCGAGTAGTGTCCAATTCACTGCGAGTGCAGGTGCCATGCGTGTCGTCTCTCACACCCCACGGGGTGTGGAGAATGCCATTAGTGCAGGTGTGTAGTGCGAGTAGTGTCCAATTCACTGCGAGTGCAGGTGCCATGCGTGTCGTCTCTCACACCCCACGAGGTGTGGAGGATGTCATTAGTGCAGGTGTGTAGTGCGAGTAGTGTCCAATTCACTGCGAGTGCAGGTGCCATGCGTGTCGTCTCTCACACCCCATGGGGTGTGGAGGATGCCATTAGTGCAGGTGTGAAGTGCGAGTAGTGTCCAATTCACTACGAGTGCAGGTGATTAGTGCGAGTCCACTCGCAAAAAAATAGAACACGCTTCTATTCACGTTACTACACAGCCAACTAATCACTTGCACTAATCGGTCGCTGTCCACACCTAGTTAATAATCACCTGCACTAATAACCTGCACTCGCACTAATCAATGTGGAAACCAGCCTGTAGGCACGAATTTCTACATAATACTGGAGTCAGTATTATGTAGAAATTCGTGCCTTAGAGTTAATGCGGCGAAAAAACATTAAAATGAGAAGCCAATTTTACAATAAGTACAACTATTTTTATGTTGTCTTGTCTTAAGTTTTGCATCGATTAAGTCATAATCTGCCAAACAAAAATTTGATAAAAAATTCTCTGAAGTTACCGCGCGCGTTGTTGTTCTGCTGCTGCTGCGGGTGCTGCCGCTTGTTCTGTGGACAATACAACTTTGTTCAAGTTACGACTATGCCATTGCGAACGTCCATAAATCCTATTCTGTTTGTCTCTTTGATATTGGTGTTTGTGCGGATAAACACCTCGGGAGCTCTGGAACCTATGGAATTATGGTTGTTCCTACTGTACTTCTGTACGGTCCTAACACGTCACCACGTACTTACAGACCAAGAACTGGTGTAATTATGGTTGCAGTCTTCTGTACAGTCCGACTTCCCCAGTTGGGCCGCTCCAAATCCAAACGAGGTCCTAATATCCTTCCGACGCATATGACCAAGAACGCAAAAGACCAATGCACATTTTATTGCCGAATCGCGTGCTTAAACTCGTAAATTCGTGAATGACCATGCTAGCAAATGACCAAAAACGCAAAAGGCCAATACATACATCTTAGGCGAATCGCGTTTTTAAACTTGTCTATTCGTGAATGATCATGTCAGTAAATGATCAAATACGCAAAAGGCCAATGTTTACCCATCTCAATTATTGATAGCTGTAAAACATACAATAGGTTAAATTTAATTAATAACATAATGGAAATGATACATTTAATGAATGATGTTATACAAATAACACGCCTAATAATATAAATAAATATTCTACTTAATATTGACAATTTTTTTTTTACATATCACTCCTTAAATTTGACGGAGACCAGCTTTCGTGGGCTCCTATTTCTATGCAGTTTGCCCTTCGGACATCTGAATCTTTGGTACCGTTTGGTAGGTAGGTAACCAAGTTTTGTAACGAGCTACAAAATGGGAATCTGAAATTACAACACGGGATTATTTTTCCCGTTTCGAAGCTGATTACGAACTTTTAGCACCTGAAGAACCCTAACGAACCTAACCTACCATTTTCTAAATGTTTTGACATCGGTCGATATTCCTCCAAGGAGTTCACAAAGTTATTTTGGTCATCTGCGTATTTAGGGTTTGGACATCTGCGTTTATGGCACATTGCTTATTAAGATAAGGACATCTGCGATTTTGGTATCACGCGTAAAAACATTTTGGTAAATCACGTATTTGTTCATTTGCGTTTTTGGAAATATGTGAATTTGGTCTTTTGCGTTTATTGGTATTTTGCGTTCTTGGTCATATGCGTCGGAAGGCCTAATATCTCTCCAGGAAAGCATTAAGGGGGAGCGTGAGCGGGGCGCGTCACCAACGTCGCCATGTATGCCTATAAGGTTATGTTGGGGCACGCCGGCCGGCATAGCGCTATGTGTGGTGAAGGGCGCCCGCACATTACAGCCAGTAATGGGCGCCACTAAACGCGACCACTCTGCCGCACAATAAAGAACTTGTGGCTCGGGCGCGGCAACTAAACGCCCTGTACGCAACTAGTGGCGGCCACGAGTGTACAGGCCACATGTATGTACCTTGTTAGCGTTAGCGGAGTGCGCCTTCTGCTCGTCCTCGTCGCGGTACTTGGAGACGGTGACGACGAACCCGTTGACGCGCAGCTCGCGGTCCAGCTTCAGCGCGCGCTCGACCGACTCCCTATTGTGGAACGTCATCCGGACTGTGGACAGACGGCCAAAGTGAATAGCGAAACGCTCCTAGCAATAGGGGTGTTACAGTGTGCACAATTTGAATAAGTACAAAGTACAAACGGCCGACGGGGAACAGCTTGCTATGCTAAGATGAGAAGTGAGAAAGAAAACAACGACACCATTGAGCATTATCTGCATTTGGTCGGTTACACAAATACTCACGTATCTTGCCGAACTCGTGTATGTGCGCGACCTCGCCGCACTGGCCGAACAGCCGCTCGACGTACTCGCTGCCCGCCTCGTACGGCACGCCGACCAGCACGGCGGTCTCGGCGCGCGACTCGACCGCCACGGAGATGGCCGAGCCGTCGAGCACGGTGCCTTCCTCGGAGAGGGCCTGTGGGGGAGGGGTTCGAATAATGTACGGCACAATAATCCGCGTCCTCACATATTTCTTTTTATCTTTATGCATGGTTTAAAAAGTCCGTACATTCACCGGACCCGCGGTGTGCCGTTATAGGATGCGCTTTATTCCGCTCGTTCACATAATATAGCAAACTTTGGCAATTCCGAAAATACGGTGTACATATGACACCAGTGTAAATATTTATTTTTACATTAGCAATAAACAAAACATAGGAAAATACTCGGAAACTTTAGTTTCAACTTCTTTTTGCTGTATTAAAGATTTTTAAGCACAATAAGATCAAAATTGCATTCTGACCTTTGACCATAGAAAGTTCTGCTTCTGACCCCACAGTCCCTGTTTCTCTACTTCGTTGTTAATACCAAGAGCAGTCCTTGGGCGATCGAGCTCTGCTTGGGTGAAAATAGAGAAATGACGGAGAAAAAGAATTTTCCCTGACATGATACCCAGCTAGATCGATTTTTCGTCCCCGTAAAACCCTACATTCCAAATTGCATTGAAATCGTTAGAGCCGTTTTCTAGAACGTGACTTCAAATTATATTCTACTAGCTTTTGCCCGCGACTTCGTCCGCGTAGAATTCGTTTCACTACACAAATTGTTGTTATTTTAACCCCTCTAGAGATTATTTTCTTTTTCACGCTATTCATAATTAAAACTAAAAAAATTACTTTGCTTACCTAGTATATTGTCAGGCAATAAAGCACCTAAGCGAAAAGCTTACAAAAATACTGAAACTAAAAAAATAAGTTGGCCGCTTCGCCGCTGCTACTTATTCCAATATACTTCTATTTAAACTATATTGTACTAGCTTCTGCCCGCGACTTCGTACGCGTATGACATGATATTCTTATGTTTCACCATACGATACCTACTACACTGATAAATTAGATTATTACGATTTCATTTCTATAAATTATGCGTGTAACAGTTCAAATCCTCATAAACTTTGTCGTCAATAATATTTAGTTATATTGATTTACTTAATCTTTATTGCAAATGAAGTACCTAAGTAGAAGAAAAATTACCAAAACCGGAATTTAAATATAAAATTTCATAATTGAAACAAATGGACCGAGGGCGAGACCCCAAAGATACTCTATACCCCTGAGAGCCAAAGTCCTGAAGGTAAACGGGGAGGCAAGCGAGGCCGAAGGCTGAGCTTTTCGTAGGAATGAAAGGCCCAACGTACCCTAATAGATAGCGCTCCATATGCGAGCCAGAGCATCGAAGGCCCGAGGGCGAGACTCCATGGATACTTACTATCCACAGGTGTCTTGCAAGCGAAACATGAGCCTTAAGTCCCAAAGTTGAGGGGTGAGGCAAGCGAGCCCGAAGGCCGAGCTTTTCGTATGAATGAAAGGCCCAACCAAACCAACCCTTCAGAGAGCGCTCTCTATGCGAGCCCGAGGGCCGAAGGCCCGAGGGTGAGCCTTCACGGACACTAACTAAACCCAGGTGTCTTGCAAGCGAAACCGGAGACCAAAGTCCCGAGCGAGAGAAGTCAGAAGAAGAGCGGCGAGGCAAGCGAGACCACAGGCCGAGCTTTTCGTTGGAATGATAGGCCCAAAGAACCGTTTTAGAGAGCGCTTCCTATGCGAGCCCGAGGACTGACGCACACTATCTCCAAGTGTCTTGAAAGCGAAATCTGAGTTCCAAAGTCCCGAAGGTGAGTGGCGAGGCAAGCGAGCCCGAAGGCCGAGCTTTTCGTATGAATGAAAGGCCCAATACATCGCTTCTATGCGAGCCCGAGGGCCGAAGGCCCGAGAGCTAGCTCATGCGGACGCTCACTATACCCGAGTATTCATAATAATATTTCTGAATGTCACAAACGCTGAAGTTTTATACATAAAAAAATGGTACCTACTTAATTCTCCGTGGAATGCCGTTGTGTCCAAATTTTATACCCACATCTCTTGACGTTGGTGAACTATGCTAATTCGACGTAAGTATTAAACTCAACCTATCATACATTTTTAGATGACCTCTGAATTCATGGCAATTATATAGGAAGACGAAGATCAAGGTTGCTGGATTTCAATATTAACAGCAACGTTGTCAGCGACTGAGTTTCCAAAATAATTAGGTTTCTTATGTCTAACAGCTACTATCGGTTGAGATATCAAACATTTTTGGTTATTATAGATAGTCTTTAGCCATCTA
This sequence comes from Epinotia nisella, assembly GCA_932294315.1. Classification (NCBI taxonomy): domain Eukaryota; kingdom Metazoa; phylum Arthropoda; class Insecta; order Lepidoptera; family Tortricidae; genus Epinotia; species Epinotia nisella. The sequence goes on from OW028673.1 coordinate 41,797,001, forward strand.
GCACTCTTTTTCATCCTGTGGTTTTTCACGTTTTATCTATATTTTTTTATAATGTTTGAATGGAGTTCTTTTTACTTTCCAGTCAAGTGTATGTTTATCAATTTTCAAGTCTAAAGCTCATGGATTTGAGGAGTTCCCATACAAAGTTTTGCCCCATTTTTTACCCCCTTTGAACTAATTTTTATCATTTTTACAGCCTATGACCTGGCCAGGGATTTTCTCGACCGATTAAGTAAAAGTTGCATCAAAATCCTCTATTCACTAAGCTTCTCTGCGTTTTTTGAAAAATATACATTTTCAAAAACGCAGACACATAAAAATTAAAACTACAAAAAGTGCATGCTGCTGGGTTTGAACTCGGGGACACCGACTCCGTAAGCTATGGGTCAAGCCACTGGACTAACTATCAGTTGTAAGAACACGATGAATTTTCGAATATATTGACGACATGTTACCATGGTAATGATACTGTTATAACCCCGCTCTTGCAACATTATATAGTTTCTAGTCGCCTCAGAACCTATTTTCATCCCATATTTTTCACGTTTTATCTATACATTGCTAAAAGTTTGAATGGGGTCGTTTTTACTTTCCAGTCAAGTTTATGGTTACCAATTTTCAAGTCTGTAGCTCGTACATTCAAGGAGTTCCCATACAAAGTTCAACCCCATTTTCTACCCCCTTTGAACCCTAATCTTTAAGATTTTTATAGCTTAAAACCTATCCGGGGATTCTCTCGACAGATTAGTAAAGTTTGCATCAAAATCCGTTCAGCCGTTTTCACGTGATACTCTGACAAATAAACAGACAAACAGATAAACAGATAAACAGATAAACAGATAAACAGACAAAAATTCTAAAAACTGTTGGAACGTGTTCTGTTATCAATTCTAAGTATCCCCAGCCAATTTTTTTTCGTTTATCTTCCATGTACAGACTTTCGACCCTCTTCAGCTTTATTATATGTATAGATGATTTATTTCGTTCTGCTAAAACATGTAGATTTTTAGATTTAGACACACGTGAGCAAGCTACATACAACTGCCCGTGGGAAAAACTTGGCGTGCCTAAATGTAATCCCGCTTTTAAGGTTTGACCCTGCGATTTGTTAATTGTCATTGAAAACGCTACTTTTAAAGGGAACTGTAGTCGTTTAAAGTTAAATGGCAAGTTATTAGTGACCCGTAATCTTGTTCCATTGCACAATTTTGGTGCATCTAAGTTGCGCATTAACATTACGGGTACGCCTACTTTTAAATTGAGTTTGTGGGAACCTTCCCACAACTTTCTACCTACCCCGGATAGCTCCAGAGAGTTAAAGAACTCAACCGGGTAACTGGTGCTGTCGTCGGATGTCATTACTGTATCTATGGAGTTGTACACTGTTGTTTCGGTTGATATTTTTTCCAAGATTTTTTTTATTTCGCAACAATCACCAAACTTAAGCAACGTCGAGTGAGGTCAATATTTGGATGGGTGACCGTTTTTTTTTCATACAAATTCTCAAACTCCTTATGATCCCCTTAGGGAATGAATTTTCAAAAACGCAGCATATAAAATCAATCTACGAAGTTTCAAGTTCCTATTTAAAAAAAAAAATAAGTCCCATACAATCTTTGGTTCCTTATTCCACCCTCTGAAGTAATTATATCTAAAAAACCGGCCAAGTGCGTGTCGGACCACGCAAAACGAAGGGTTCCGTGCCTATTAAAAAGGTCGTATCGTCACAGAAATTTTACGGCACTTACGTCCTTTTCTTTGAGGAAGGCAGTTTTTCAGCAATATCTCGAAAACCTCTGAACCGATCTTGTTCAAAACAATTTTCGGTGAATGAAATTAATAAGCCCTATGTCCATGAATTTTTCCATATTTTTAAAATACACCGTTCAAAAATTAGAGGGGGGGGGGACAGAATTATAGTGACTTTCGGGGCGATTATCTCCGACCCTATTCACTTAATCAAAAAAAATGCAAAGAAACCTTATATTTATTTTGAAAGGCCTATCGATTGATGTGCCACACGGGGGGTCACAATGAAAAATAAAAATTTGACTTTTTGTTTTATGTATGGAGTGCACCCCTAAAAAAATTTTATTTTGTCATTTTAATTACAAAACTATGTAGCGGCTAACAAAATACACCTATCCTCAAAATTTTATTCAAATACACCTTATAGTTTTCGAGTAAAATGCCTGTGACATACGGACAGACGGACAGACGGACAGACGGACAGACGGACAGACGGACAGACGGACAGACGGACATGACGAAACTATAAGGGTTCCGTTTTTGCCATTTTGGCTACGGAACCCTAAAAATGCAAAGAAACCTTATATTTATTTTGAAAGGCCTATCGATTGATGTGCCACACGGGGGGTCACAATGAAAAATAAAAATTTGACTTTTTGTTTTATGTATGGAGTGCACCCCTAAAAAATTTTTATTTTGTCATTTTAATTACAAAACTATGTAGCGGCTAACAAAATACACCTATCCTCAAAATTTTATTCAAATACACCTTATAGTTTTCGAGTAAAATGCCTGTGACATACGGACAGACGGACAGACGGACAGACGGACAGACGGACAGACGGACATGACGAAACTATAAGGGTTCCGTTTTTGCCATTTTGGCTACGGAACCCTAAAAACGGCCCGCTATGTTCTACTCTGAGGTATAAACAACAATATTGGAAAGTTTCAATAGCCACGGGATACATTAGCGAAGAATCCTTGTCGCCACTGGATACCAAAAGATGGCGCTGGTGACGTGTTTTTAAATCGGTCACTCTCAACTCTGTCTACGGATACCTAAACTCCATCAAACTTTTTGTCATACGTTGTCATTATGGTTTGGCAGAGTTTAAACGCATAGCTAGTATAATAATGTTTGTCAGGATGTCGCCGTCGACGAATACGTCTGGGAGGACATCATCATGTTTCTTTGACTTTAATTTACCAAGATAAGTATAAGTGTTTGCCAATTTACTATATAACAGGGACTCGAACCCAAATGCACTTTGTTACGTTTTCATGTTGCGATGCTGCAGTTCAATTTTACAACAGATTCACATTTCACTGGAACATTCAAATACTCATTCTTGTATGAGGGCGTTTTAAAATTTGCAATAACTTAAGTACCTAAATCCATCCATGTGCCATAATATGGCGTTTATGCTACATTTAGCTTATAAAATTGTATAAAACATGGTTATTTACCTTTTTCAGACTCTCTTCTTTTTTGAATTCGATTATAGCCGACAATCTCGGCGTTATTGTCAGTTTTGTTGCACCACGTCTAAAGAGAAAAAATAATCAGTTAGTACCTACCTACTCTTCACAAGGCTTTTTGAAGTGGATACTTCTTTGCTCGCGTTCTTGTATAGGGGTACAGTTCAAAATGTATCACGTGACTTCCGGAATAACTTTTTGTAGAGAAGCCTAATCTGATTTCAAATAATTGTTTGTTACATGTTTTAATCCTTCTTTATTTGCCATTAGTTGTTAATCACAAAATGTTATTTAGTTTAGGTGGCAACATGAAAATAATGCTGAAATGACCGCCATTTTCATTATCGCGAGTCAAATGAGCTACTTCAGTCAATGTTGCCATATATGCCGATTTATCTGTACTTATACAGATTTTAATGAATTAATTCAGATATATATTTTACGGGTACACCATAATAGCACATTCCTTTAAATAATCAAAACACTTTGAATTTAACAATTCATTGAAATTCAATCGCAAATCCATGGCATACAATTTAGGACAGGGACAGTTATTATTATACTGATTAGTTATACCGGTAGTCAGACTCGCACTTAGCCGGTTTTTTTTATTAGGGTTCCATAGCCAACAAAGAAGTATCCACTTAAACTTAATTAATCTCCGACACAACCTGCTTCTTTTTCCATTGCCTCGCATTGGAGAACATTAGTATTAAAAAAAAAACATTTCAATAAATCTTCAAGTATTTTACATTAATAATAGATAAATACTGATATTTGAATGTTAATGTTAATTGAAGTTGCTAAATCAAACTACCAGGCTTTGTAACCATGTAACACACAATTATAGTCCCGTTAATACATATAATAAAATACAGATAGGGAAGGTTTTGCACCAGGAGACATTTAAAAAATTGGTTACAAGCCCCATAAACATTATGTATATGAACTATTATACTCGCTTGATGGCGTTGATTTCTCCATGCTTGGAGAACAGTTCCTTTAGCTTCTCCTGGTAGTCGAAGAGGCAGCTCGCTGGAACGTTTTCAACCAGCAGCTTACCGGGTTCCACCTGAAATGGTACGCAGCTTAGTGTTGTACAGTACTTTAGAGGAGCCAATTGCCTTTGAGTAGGTTGAGACAAGCATTAAAACTGGCTTTCGTGCATGCACATGACAGTTTTTTTTACACCTTGCTTGAAGCGTACCGCCATGATAGTGAGTAGAAACCGTAACTTACGAACGCTTGCACTTCTAGAGGAGTCATGCGCGTTAGGTACAGACCCCTTACACACACATTGGTACCTTATCCACCGATTGCAACCCTACACCTAATTATAGATGCGGTCTTCTGTGATGCACTTCCCCAGATGGTAACTTGGGTTGCTCCAAATATGAGTGAGATAGCTTAAGGCAGTAAATTGGTACGATGTGACGCACTCACACAGATACGCGTCGCTTCAATTTAATTCAAGTATTATTGCATGCGTAGTTCGGCGCAATTGGGAATGGATGAAAATTTTAGAAATGCCTGATTATTTTTTTGGTGATAGCAATAACCTTCCTTAGTACCAAAAAAAAGTTTCAGATTTTTCAGCTGGGTCAATTTTTTTTAATATTAAACAGTTTTCTCACTTACGTTTTGGGTCAGTTACGGCACCTTCCTCGATCGGTCTCATATTACAAAAATATCTATCTATCTTCTATCTATCTATCTATCTATCTATCTATACATCTATCTATCTTCTATCTATCTATATCTATCTTCTATCTATCTATACATATAATAAAGCTGAAGAGGGTCGAAAGTCTGTACATGGAAGATAAACGAAAATAAATTGGCTGGGAATACTTAGAATTGATAACAGAACACGTTCTAACAGTTTTTAGAATTTTTGTCTGTTTATCTGTTTGTCTGTTTATTCGGCAGAGCATCACGTGAAAACGGCTGAACGGATTTTGATGCAAACTTTACTAATCTGTCGAGAGAATCCCCGGATAGGTTTTAAGCTATAAAAATCTTAAAGATTAGGGTTCAAAGGGGGTAGAAAATGGGGTTGAACTTTGTATGGGAACTCCTTGAATGTACGAGCTACAGACTTGAAAATTGGTAACCATAAACTTGACTGGAAAGTAAAAACGACCCCATTCAAACTTTTAGCAATGTATAGATAAAACGTGAAAAATATGGGATGAAAATAGGTTCTGAGGCGACTAGAAACTATATAATGTTGCAAGAGCGGGGTTATAACAGTATCATTACCATGGTAACATGTCGTCAAGATATTCGAAAATTCATCGTGTTCTTACAACTGATAGTTAGACCAGTGGTTTCACCCATAACTTACGGAGTCGGTGTCCCCGAGATCAAACCCAGCAGCATGCACTTTTTGTAGTTTTCATTTTTTTTTGTGTCTGCGTTTTTGAAAATGTATATTTTCAAAAACGCAGAGAAGCTTAGTGAATAGAGGATTTTGATGCAACTTTTACTTAATCGGTCGAGAAAATCCCTGGCCAGCACGACTATCACAAGACGGCGCGCGAGCTCTCTCGATATTTCTCGCGCTATCCGTCACTCTCTTATTAGAAAACTTAGAAAGAGAGGTATAGTGCGAGAAAAATCGAGAGAGCTCGCGCGCCGTCTTGTGATAGCCGTGCTGCTCATAGGCTGTAAAAATGATAAAAATTAGTTCAAAGGGGGTAAAAAATGGGGCAAAACTTTGTATGGGAACTCCTCAAATCCATGAGCTTTAGACTTGAAAATTGATAAACATACACTTGACTGGAAAGTAAAAAGAACTCCATTCAAACATTATAAAAAAATATAGATAAAACGTGAAAAACCACAGGATGAAAAAGAGTGCTAGATGGCTAAAGAGTGGCTAAAGACTATCATAACCAAAAATGTTTGATACCTCAACCGATAGTAGCTGTTAGACATAAGAATCCTAATTATTTTGGAAACTCAGTCGCTTACAACGTCGCTGTCAATATTGAAATCCAGCAACCTTGATCTTCGTCTTCCTATATAATTGCTATGAATTCAGAGGTCATCTAAAGATGTATGATAGGTTGAGTTTAATACTTACGTCGAATTAGCATAGTTCAACAACGTCAAGAGATGTGGGTATAAAATTTGGACGCAACGGCATTCCGCGGAGAATTAAGTATAGGTACCATTTTTAGGGTTCCGTAGCCAAAATGGCAAAAACGGAACCCTTATAGTTTCGTCATGTCCGTCTGTCCGTCTGTCCGTCTGTCCGTCTGTCCGTCTGTCCGTATGTCACAGGCATTTTACTCGAAAACTATAAGGTGTATTTGAATAAAATTTTGAGGAGAGGTGTATTTTGTTAGCCGCTACATAGTTTTGTAATTAAAATGACAAAAAAAATTTTTTTTAGGGGTGCACTCCATACATAAAACTAAAAGTCAAAACAATTTTTTTCATTGCGACCCCCCGTGTGACACATCAATCGATAGGCCTTTCAAAATAAATATAAGGTTTCTTAGCATTTTTTTTGATTAAATGAATAGGGTCGGAGATAATCGCCCCGAAAGTCACTAAAATTCTGTCCCCCCCCTCTAATTTTTGAACGGTGTATTTTAAAAATATGGAAAAATTCATGGACATAGACTCTGAACCGATCTTGTTCAAAACGAAAATTGTTTTGAACAAGATCGGTTCAGAGGTTTTCGAGATATTGCTGAAAAACTGCCTTCCTCAAAGAAAAGGACGTAAGTGCCGTAAAATTTCTGTGACGATACGACCTTTTTAATAGGCACGGAACCCTTCGTTTTGCGTGGTCCGACACGCACTTGGCCGGTTTTTTAGGGTTCCGTAGCCAAAATGGCAAAAACGGAACCCTTATAGTTTCGTCATGTCCGTCTGTCCGTCTGTCCGTCTGTCCGTCTGTCCGTCTGTCCGTCTGTCCGTATGTCACAGGCATTTTACTCGAAAACTATAAGATGTATTTGAATAAAATTTTGAGGATAGGTGTATTTTGTTAGCCGCTACATAGTTTTGTAATTAAAATGACAAAAAAAAATTTTTTTAGGGGTGCACTCCATACATAAAACTAAAAGTCAAAATTTTTTTTTTCATTGTGACCCCCCTTGTGGCACATCAATCGATAGGCCTTTCAAAATAAATATAAGGTTTCTTTGCATTTTTTTTGATTAAGTGAATAGGGTCGGAGATAATCGCCCCGAAAGTCACTAAAATTCTGTCCCCCCCCCTCTAATTTTTGAACGGTGTATTTTAAAAATATGGGAAAATTCATGGACATAGGGCTTATTAATTTCATTCACCGAAAATTGTTTTTAACAAGATCGGTTCAGAGGTTTTCGAGTTATTGCTGAAAAACTGCCTTCCTCGGAGAAAAGGATGTAAGTGCCGCAAAATTTCTGTGACGATACGACCTTTTTAATAGGCACGGAACCCTTTGTTTTGCGTGGTCCGACACGCACTTGGCCGGTTTTTTTATGTATAAAACTTCAGCGTTTGTGACATTCAGAAATATTATTATGAATACTCGGGTATAGTGAGCGTCCGCATGAGCATAGAGAGCGCTCTCTGAAGCGATGTGTTGGGCCTTTCATTCATGCGAAAAGCTCGGCCTCCGGGCTAGCTTGCCTCGCCACTCACCTTCGGGACTCAGATTTCGCTTTAAAGACACTTGGAGATAGTGTGCGTCAGTCCTCGGGCTCGCATAGGAAGCGCTCTCTAAAACGGTTCTTTGGGCCTATCATTCCAACGAAAAGCTCGGCCTTTGGTCTCGCTTGCCTCGCCGCTCTTCTTCTGACTTCTCTCGCTCGGGACTTTGGTCTCCGGTTTCGCTTGCAAGACACCTGGGTTTAGTTAGTGTCCGTGAATGCTCGCCCTCGGGCCTTCGGCCCTCGGGCTCGCATTGAGAGCGCTCTCTTAAGGGTTGGTTTGGGCCTTTCATTCCTACGAAAAGCTCGCTCTCGGGCCTTCGGCCCTCGGGCTCGCATAGAGAGCGCTCTCTGAAGGGTTGGTTTGGGCCTTTCATTCATACGAAAAGCTCGGCCTTCGGGCTCGCTTGCCTCACCCCTCAACTTTGGGACTTAAGGCTCATGTTTCGCTTGCAAGACACCTGTGGATAGTAAGTATCCATGGAGTCTCGCCCTCGGGCCTTCGATGCTCTGGCTCGCATATGGAGCTATCTATAAGGGTAAGTTGGGCCTTTCATTCCTACGAAAAGCTCAGCCTTGGGCCTCGCTTGCCTCCCCGTTTACCTTCAGGACTTTGGCTCTCAGGGGTAGTTTGACAAGACACCCAGAGATATAGAGTATCTTTGGGGTCTCGCCCTCGCTCGGTCCATTTGTTTCAATTATGAAATCTTATATTTAAATTCCGGTTTTGGTAATTTTTCTTCTACTATAGGTAAGTACTTACCTACTTAGGTACTTCGTTTGCAATAAAGATTAAGTAAATCAATATAACTAAACATTATTGACGACAAAGTTTATGAGGATTTCAACTGTTACAAGCATAATTTATAGAAATGAAATCGTAATAATCTAATTTATCAGTGTAGTGGGTATCGTATGGTGAAACATAAGAATATCATGTCATCCATAATTTATACGCGTACGAAGTCGCGGGCAGAAGCTAGTATTAAATATGTGTGGTAAACTGACACAGACAATGATATTGATACTTGAAGCAATTATTGGTTATTACCAGTGTCAGTTTACCACAGATATTTAAGATAGTTTTTTTGTAATATGAGACAGATCAAGGAAAGTGTCTATTTACCGTTCTTGACCCAAAACGTAAATGAGGAAACTGTTTATATTTTTCAAAAATAATTGTCGCAGCTGAAAAATCTGAAACTTTTTTCTGGTGCTAAAGGAAGGTTATTCCTATCACCAAAAAAATAATCAGGCATTTCTAAAATTTTCATCCATTCCCCATTGGCGGTACATCAGTCTGCGTGCGGCGCATCTGCCACGTAATGGAAATGGAGCTCAGTTCTAAAAAGTTCTTAAGAGACTATATAGTTACAGTGGCTGTGTCCTATCGCTCTTGAAATGAGGATGCTGGCGCGGCGTGAGCGGGGCGCGTCGCCAACGTCGCCATGTATGCCTGTAAGGTTATGTTGGGGCACGCCGGAGCCGCGCCAGCTCACGCCCGGCCGGCATAGCGCTATGTGTGGTGAAGGCGCCCGCACATTACAGCCAGTAATGGGCGCCACTAAACGCGACCACTCTGCCGCACAATAAAGAACTTGTGGCTCGGGCGCGGCAACTAAACGCCCTGTACGCAACTAGTGGCGGCCACGAGTGTACAGGCCACATGTATGTACCTTGTTAGCGTTAGCGGAGTGCGCCTTCTGCTCGTCCTCGTCGCGGTACTTGGAGACGGTGACGACGAACCCGTTGACGCGCAGCTCGCGGTCCAGCTTCAGCGCGCGCTCGACCGACTCCCTATTGTGGAACGTCATCCGGACTGTGGACAGACGGCCAAAGTGAATAGCGAAACGCTCCTAGCAATAGGGGTGTTACAGTGTGCACAATTTGAATAAGTACAAAGTACAAACGGCCGACGGGGAACAGCTTGCTATGCTAAGATGAGAAGTGAGAAAGAAAACAACGACACCATTGAGCATTATCTGCATTTGGTCGGTTACACAAATACTCACGTATCTTGCCGAACTCGTGTATGTGCGCGACCTCGCCGCACTGGCCGAACAGCCGCTCGACGTACTCGCTGCCCGCCTCGTACGGCACGCCGACCAGCACGGCGGTCTCGGCGCGCGACTCGACCGCCACGGAGATGGCCGAGCCGTCGAGCACGGTGCCTTCCTCGGAGAGGGCCTGTGGGGGAGGGGTTCGAATAATGTACGGCACAATAATCCGCGTCCTCACATATTTCTTTTTATCTTTATGCATGGTTTAAAAAGTCCGTACATTCACCGGACCCGCGGTGTGCCGTTATAGGATGCGCTTTATTCCGCTCGTTCACATAATATAGCAAACTTTGGCAATTCCGAAAATACGGTGTACATATGACACCAGTGTAAATATTTATTTTTACATTAGCAATAAACAAAACATAGGAAAATACTCGGAAACTTTAGTTTCAACTTCTTTTTGCTGTATTAAAGATTTTTAAGCACAATAAGATCAAAATTGCATTCTGACCTTTGAAAATAGAAAGTTCTGCTTCTGACCCCACAGTCCCTGTTTCTCTACTTCATTGTTCATACCAAGAGCAGTCCTTGGGCGATCGAGCACTGCTTGGGTGAAAATAGAGAAATGACGGAAAAAAAGAACTTTCCCTGACATGATACCCAGCTAGATCGATTTTTCGCCCCCGTAAAACCCTACATTCCAAATTTCATTGAAATCGTTAGAGCCGTTTTGTAGAACGTGACCTCAAATTATATCCTATACTATTAAATGAGCAATACGAGGGTCAAACTGAAAGTTCTTAGAAAATCAAAAACTGAGCAATCAAGCAACTTATTACTTTTATTATATCTTTTCAAAATAGCCTCCCTTCACATCAATACATCGCTGCATTCGATAGAACCACTGAGAAAAGCACTTTGCCCACTCGTCCTTAGGGGTCTCTTCGACGGCCTTTTGAAACGCAGCCACTGCTTCGTCGGCGTCCATAAAACGTTTTCCTCGAAGTTTTTCTTTAATTTTTGGGAATAAATAAAAATCACAAGGTGCAAGGTCGGGGCTATAAGGTGGGTGACCCAGTAATTCCACGTTTGCCGTCGCCAAATAGTCGATCGTTTGCTTGGCGGTGTGCGATGAGGCGTTGTCGTGGTGAAGCAGGATCCTACTGCGAGGCCGTTTTTCTCGAACTTTTTCCAAGACAAGTGGTAAACAATTGTTAGTGTACCACTTCGCAGTAACTGTTTTTTGATCCTCTAAAATAATTGTTGCGTAATGATCAGTCCTTCCGAAGAACGAGGCCACCATCTTTTTTCCCACACTTCGACCTCTCTTCACTTTAGTAGGCAACTCCTCGGAAGGAAACACCCACTCAGCAGACTGTCTTTTAGTTTCAGGATCATAACAGTAAATCAAGCTTTCGTCACCCGTAACTACGTCGAACACAGCATTTGAGTCACCTCCGTTGAATCTTTGACCCATTTCACGGCACCAATCAACACGACGGACTTTTTGGGCTTCTGTCAAATTATGAGGTATCCACCGGGCACAAAGCTTCCTCACCGCTAAATGTTCATGGAGGATTTTGTGGACTTGACTCATACCAATGGCTAAGCTTGTACGAATCTGCTGATAGGTTACTCTTTTGTCAGTCTCTATCATACGCCGCACAACACTGATGTTATCTTCAGTAGTCGCCGTAGAAGGCCGGCCCTCACGCAGATCATCAGTGAGATTAGTGCGGCCACGTTTAAATTCATTAAACCAGTTGTAAATAGTAGCACGAGATGGGGCTTCATCGTGAAAGGCCAATCGAAGTCTATCATAACTTTCTTGTTGACTTAAATTACATCGAAAGTCGTAAAAAATCATTGCTCGAAAATTTTCTCGCGTTAAATTCATGCTCACGTAGTACACACAATTTTCAATTTGCCGCCAAATCGTAAAACAAATGACAATCGAGTGGAATTCGTACACAAAAATATTAAGAAAGAGTTCCATTTTCAAATTTTGAACTTATTTTTTTAATATATTTATTACAAGTGGCCAGTTCTAAAGACTTTCAGTGTCGCCCTCGTATTTGTATTATATTTGCAATCACGTTCTAGGCAACGACTCTAATGATTTCAATGAAATTTGGAATGCGGGGGTTTATGGAGGCGAGAAATCGATCTAGCTAGGTCTCATGTCCGCAAAAATTCGTTTTCTTCGTACTTTCTCTATTTTCACCAGCGCAGAGCTCGGTTGCCCAGGGACTATGTACCTAACTATATAGTTAACTATGTTTGTTCGGGTGGAATCTTGCAACTCAATTTTGAAGCAGATATCTTCAACCGATTGAGCTGAAATTTTGGGTAAAGGTGTAGTTTGGATGACAATTCAATATTTTGGTACCATCGAGCTGATCTGATGATGGAGACAGAAGGTGGCCATGGGAATTCAGTACTTAATCGACTAACCCCGTTGAGTTTGGGCTCGTTAGAATCGTCTCAGGTAAGTTGATGACGTTATACAGAAAAGTTACCTATTAAAACGTTATGACATTAAGTAGTTTTACAGCCAAGTCCTTTTGTCTACTATGGCCCATGGCTTATAGCAATGAGGGCGTTTTACACACCAAGACATTTTGCTACCCGGACCATGTACAACTAAGGTGCTCGCCAGGGCTAAATGCTACTAAAGCCTTCAGAACCGAATCCAATTTAATTACATAAAAAGTTACGTTTTGATGTTACGATGCGACAGTTCGATTTACAACAGATTCACATTTCAGTGGAACATTCAAATACTCATGCTGAAATAGGCGTTTTAAAATTTGGAATAATCTAAGCAAATCCACCCGTGTGCCATAACATACATTTAGCTTATAAAATTGTATAAAACTTGGTTGTTTACCTTTTTCAGACTCTCTTTGTTTTTGAATTCGACTATAGCCGACAATCTCGGCGTTATGGTCATTTTGGTTGCATTGATTGGACCAAGTCTAAAAAAGAGAAAAATAATCAATTAATATCTACTCTTCACAAGGCTTTTTTCCATTGCCTCGCATTGGAGAACATTAAAAAAAACACATTTTTAATAAATTTCAAGTATTTTACATTAATGATAGATAAAGACTGATATTTGAATGTTAATGTTAAGTTGCTAAATCAAACTACCAGGCTTTGTAACCATGTAACACACAATTATAGTGCCGTTAATACATATAATAAAATACAGATAGGGAAGGTTTTGCACCAGGAGACATTTAAAAAACTGGTTACAAGCCCCATAGACATATGTAGGTATATGAACTATTATACTCACTTGATGGCGTTGATTTCTCCATGCTTGGAGAACAGTTCCTTTAGCTTCTCCTGGTAGTCGAAGAGGCAGCTCGCTGAAACTTTTTCGACCAGCAGCCTACCGGGTTCCACCTGAAATGGTACGCAGCTTAGTGGTGTACAATACTTTAGAGGAGGATAGACTGATAAGGTCAATAGGGAATGGATGAAAATTTTAGAAATGCCTGATTTTTTTTGGTGGTAGGAATAACCTTCCTTAGCACTGAAGAAAAGTTTCAGATGTTTCAGCTGCATCAATTATTTTTGAAAAATATAAACAGTTTCCTCACTTACGTTTTGGGTCAAGGACGGTTAATAGACACTTTCCTTGATCCGTCTCATATTACAAAAAAACCGGCCAAGTGCGTGTCGGACCACGCAAAATGAAGGGTTCCGTGCCTATTAAAAAGGTCATATCGTCACAGAAATCTTATCCTTTTCTTTAAGGAAGCCAGTTTTTCAGCAGTATCTCGAAAACCTTTGAACTGATCTTGTTCAAAATAATTTTCGGTGAAAGAATTTAATAAGCCCTATGTCCACGATTTTTTTTCATATTTTTAAAATACACCGTTCAAAAATAAGAGGGGGGGGGGGGGCAGAGTTTTAGTGACTTTCGGGGCGATTATCTCTGACTCTATTCAGTTAATCAATAAAAAATCTGAGAAACCATATATTTATTTTGGATGTGTCACACATGGGCTTACAATGAAAAAAAAATGTTGACTTTCAGGAGTGTACCACTAAAAATTTTTTTTTGTCTTCTAGACACGCGGCAGCGTGTCAAGCCAAGTTCAAGCAAAGGAACTGGCTAGCCAGCGCCGAGTGTAATATTACACGAACCACTTGGTGCCACATTTGACCCTTCTATAACTCAAAACCTCTTTAACGTAAACACATAAAACTACGTGTGTTTAATTATATCCATAAGGAAATCTAGAATCTAGAAGCCCAAATTTCATGAAGCTAGCTCAAACGGTTATAAAGATATGAAGGTCAAAAAGTCGTACATTTTAGTATTGACTGACATATTACCTAAACCTAACCTACTGCCAGATGACCTAGAAGGGTGAAATTTGGAATCCAGCTCGGTAATTGTATGCAAGCGTAGGAAAAAATCTAAAAATAAAAAAGTAAAAAAATAGGGGCCGACCCATACAATTTTTTTTAATTGTAGCGTTGGAACCGTTACAAGCAGGTATTTGAAACTATCCCAATATATGAAGTCCCAGTTTTCATTACATCATAAGTCATTTTATAAAGTTATTCAACATATACCTGGGCCACAGAAAAACACCAAGTTGAGGCAGGCACTCTGGAATGAGTCGCGCTCACCTTCTCCTCCTTGGGCTCCTCGGCGGGCGCTTCGCCGCCGGCCTCCTGGCTGTCTCCCTCCGCCTGTGCGGCCTCTTCTTGCGGGGCATCGCCGGCGCCGCCCTCGTCTCCTTAACACAATGTTATGTTAGCCTGGTACTATCAGACCTATAACCACCAAAATCGAATATATAAAATATAGATATACACAGAATATATAATACAAGCTTCTGCCCGCGACTTCGTCCGCGTAGAACTCGATAAACAAATCCCGCGGGTCGTAAATTATAACCTATTAAATACTAAATAGTATAAATTCGAAGGGACATCACACATTTCACCATACTTTTTCAGAATATATATACACTCCATGTGGACAGTACCTACTTAGTTACAGTTTGCAAGCTTTATTTATTTATTTTATTTTTCTTTTATTATTTTACCTGCATCGTGACCTGAGGTACTAGCAGAATATCAGTGCTCACGCGAGCAAGCAAAACTGAGCTAGTACCTTTTTGGCATTGTTGCAACGCACAGTAGGTACATGTCTTTAATTTAATTTATATTTAGTCTTTTTCGTAACACAATTGTTTTTACTTGTTCTTTTACCTATTTTTCTCTAACTCTTGTTTTGTGTAGGTATTTTTTTTATTTTTGTTTGTTGGATGTTGCAAAATGCCAAATAAATTGTTTATCTATCTATCTAATTAGAATTTTAGTCAATTGCGAGTCGGATTTTAGTTTTCCCGTACATTTTGAGACCCAGCGCCTGATGGAGGCAACGAGCAATTTGGTCTCCATGCCAAGTTTCATCCCCTTTTTCCATAAATTATAGCCGGTCTGATATACACGGTGCCCGTGAGCATTGCGAGAGATTTTAATCACGAATTCCTGAGGCTATAAGGAGTAATAAATGTTATATGAAGCTAGGTCAAATTATGATTTTTAATTTTTTTCTTATTTTCATACACAATAATTGCTAATCTAGTAAAAACGTGTCTTTAGGACGAGCTGTCAAAGTAGATGGTTAAGTCTCACAACGTCACAATCATAAAGGTGTTTCATACTGGAGATTTCATTACAACATCTTTACACAAAAATGAAAATATCTCTAAAACCGAACCCAATTTACTCGACGTTAATTAACATTTTTAACTTAAAATATAGTCAGGAATATCCTGTTAAAATCTCTCGTAATGCCCACGGGCACCGTGTATAATGTACCTACATAACAGGAAAGTTTCATATAAATTCATCCAGTAGTTTTTGAGATTAAGTGGAACGTATATCCATCCATCCATACATCCAAACTTTTACGTTTATAATATTAGTAGGATAGGATTTCTGGTCAAATCAAAATCGTAAGAGAAAGGAATTGTTTTGCCGTTCATAGACAGAGGTCTCAGACTGTCGAGTTTCCTCTTGTTTGTGAACGTCACAATCACAACAACCGTCTTGTCCGCATTAACGGATACTGCACCATGTGTTAATTGTGTCTAGGGCTCTCTGCATTAGGTATGATATTGATAGTGTACTATGGCAGTCCATAAAAAATTACATTTAGATCTACCTGACGCGCGACAATGCGTTACGTGATCGACCTGTACCTCATGAACCGTGATACTTAGACAGTTGAAATTTTCACAGATGATGTATTTCTGTTGACGCTATAACAACAAATTTTTGCTCGTTTTTATAGATAATGTTACGGAACCCTTGGTGCGCGAGTCCAACTCGCACTTGACCGGTTTTATATAAAAATATTGAGCTACCTAGTTACTTGTAACTTTTATTTTTTACACATGTACATATATAATTTTTTCAATCAATTAACTAGTGATAAAAAAATTCTTTAAATATCTTTTAAAAAATGTTGGTTGGTTCTAAGATACAATTTATACTGACCACTACAAGATCGTATTCTGTCATGTTAGTTTAATCAATGAGGGCTACCGTTTTTGCGCTCACCAGTTGGCGCCACTGGCGCGTCGGGTCCAGAAATATGGCTATTAAAGTTTGTTATTACTGGCGTACAACAAAATTTACGTTTAAATCATGCTTAAAAGAGTAAATTAATAATTTAAAATAATAATATTTATTATTATTACCTGCGATTTATTTATGTATGAGTTTTTCTTAGATTCGCTTTTAAAGCACTGAGATTCATTGAACCGTAACACATATTTACCATAATTAATCTCAGCTATGCAAAATATTCACAATGTCATTATGAATTATGAAAAAACACCCGCAAAATCCGCTCACAAACTATGGCATTTGACATTTTGAAGCCCCGACGCGCCACTAGCGCCTCTAGCGGCGAATTCACTCGCGGTAGCCCTCATTGAGAATCTTAAAATAAGAAACTCTTTACTTCATCAGACTTCATGGTAGATATAAAAAAGCGGCCAAGTAGGTAGTTGCCCGTCTGTCACAGAATGCGGACTTAAAAGGTCTGCTAGACGGTCGCCAACACGCCCCTCCGACCGAGCGACCTTGGTCGGCCCCGACCGTTGTAGTATGAAATTTTGTTGGAAACAACAGTCTACACGGTCGGTGCGGACCAAGGTCGCTCGGTCGGAGGGGCGTGTTGGCGACCGTCTAGCAGACCTTTAAAACTTTTGGGGTTTTTATTATAGCTTACCCTCGTAAATAATCGTAAATATTAGATACAACATGAACTAATCAAACCGCAGATCGCAAACTTTTAGCAGCAACAGGTAATTTACGTAAAATAATTACGAAAATCTCCGAACAACATCAAGCCGCACATCACATCTAGCCGCGCGCGCAAGAAGCACCGTGCCGTAAGTCCGCCTGAGTTTTAGCATTGCCACGGGTGGGGGCCATGTCGCAGGGCCGGTCTTTTGCGCGCTCGCTGCGGGCAAGAAGCAGCGTGCCGTGAAAAGGCAACTCTACCGTCCACGGTAAAAGGTTCAAATTCCAATGACTATGTATATGCACCCGAAATTAAGTGCATTTCTTACCAGTTAACTAGTTATGTCTACTTAACTGTGATAGTTTTCCTTTTAAATTCGTTAACGAATTTTTTCACGTCCCCCGTAGTAGCCAGTAGCCCCGTAGTAGGGGGGGGACACATGACTCGAACAAAAATTAGGGCTTTAAATCCCATTATCTCGAAAACGCATAACTAAGTTGAAAAATAGTTTTAGTAAACCCATAATATTTTTGAACAAGCTATACAACGATACCCCACACTATAGGTTTAACGAGAAAAAAAATACATCAAAAATTTACATATATAGGAGAGGTACCCTAAATTTTTTTTTTCAGGATGTTATTCTACTGTTTTGTCGGCGTGATTGGTTTATATACCCACGCCGAATTGCAGTTTTCTAGTTGTAAGGGTTACTGAGCTAAACCGAAGACGGACAGATAGACAGACAGACAGACGGACGGACATATCGAAACTATAAGGGTTCCTTGTTGACTATGGAACCCTGAAAAATGGTATAAGTATTTCTATTTATTTCAAAGCGAACAAATATCAATATATCCTTAGTGTATTCTGAAAAATCATCCAATTATAGCTTCATAAAGAGCAAACTGAACATTTAAGAGGGCGTTACAGTGCTCACTAGCGCCACTGGTAAATTATTCTGATTATTTAAATTTCTATCGTTAATTTTTTTTTAAAAAGGAGGGCCACTACACCCTGTATTTTGTAACGTAGTGGTTATATTCCCTTTGGTATTGAAGTACCTTGTGAATACATCAAACTAGTTTTTTGTTGCTGGATACGTCAATCTATGCGTCCAAAGTTAAAACGGCCGTTTTTCTTTTGAGTTCATAGATCGACGAATCCAGCAACTTAAAAACTAGTTTGATATATTCACAAGGTACTTAAATACAAAATATGGATGTGATGGCCTCCTTTTTTAAATATCTATCGTTAAACTTAAATAATCACAATCAATACAATCATTTACCTACTAGTGGCGTTAGTGTGCACTGTAACGGCCTCTTAATTAAAATAGGTACTATAAAAGGCAGCTAGGTAGATGAAATTCGCATATGGCCATGAAGGCAGTGTTGGCAGTTTTTTTTATTTGTCGGAGCTTTGGCTTCTAGGGCCATCAGGCACAAACAAGTTTACAATGATGGGACTCGCCTTGTTCAATCTGCTCGGTGTCTCCATATCTTTCCATTTCCTCCAAGATCTCGAGCACCTTCGCAGCGTTCTCCTTCACCGCCTGAGCCTTCTGAGCCATCATTGTTAACTAAAACACAACACAAATAATTAATACGATACTTCAACCAAATCAATAGCCCTTATTAAAAGCAAACTGCCCCAATTCTCAAAATAAAAAGCGACGCGACGCGAACTTATGCGATCGATCGGAGTTAAGGTTGGCGACCGCGACCTTGCATAGGTTGGTTTAGACACTGATTCCACCAACATCTCATCCTCCTGCGAAGAAGACACCGCCATTTTGCATGCGTCTCGGCGGCGTCGCGCGACCATACCGCCTCAGGAGCGACCGCGTCGCGTCGCTGTTGGTCGCTTGCATCCGTCAGTGTTTCATAGTAATCTATACAAAGTAGTGGGTCGCGGTCGCGCGTCGGCAAGAACGGAATGCTACCTTTAGATGACGCCTAGATACGCTACAAAGGCGCAGTGAACGCTTGGGCGCGAAACATCGCAGAAGGCAAAATCAATTAATACGCCTGGTTTTAAGCGGAAATAACGCGTTTTACGACAAAACTATTGCGACTTAACTAATATTCATCAAAACAAGCCAACCGCGCCATGGGCATAGTGGCGTCAATGCTTACGCTTCCTATCGAAAATTCACGAAACCTTACACCACCTCCTCCAAAAACGCGTTACAATCAACGGTACAATATAAAAGTACGAAATTACTTGCACTTACTGAATTAAAGCGGGGATGAGTATTGAGTTTACGACGGCAAACACAATGGACGCTACAATTTAAACGAAAAGTCGCCAAACTAAAAGCAAAGCAATAAGTAATAAGCGCTCCCGCCAAAAGGAAGTTAGGTAGTAAAAGAAAAAAAGAGAGTTTATTGGTGTTGCCAATTTAAAATTGAAGTTCAATCTAATAATTGTCTTTTTCTTAAGAAAGCGTGAATAGAAAACCAGTTACATTGATATTTATCAGTAATTATTAATTGTTGTATATTTTGTTATTAGAGCACAAAAATACCAACGATAAGCGCGGCTGGAAATGGTTTCAATTTATAAATATTACAACCACCACGCTTTTGTTTTAAAACGACATTGAAAACACCATAATGAATACGATCAAGCAACCGTATCATATATTTGCATTCCGGGTAGATATACCTTTTTGGTTTAACTTTCATGTTAAATAACTATATTTAATCCTACGTTAAATATCATCATTTCTGTTGGGAAAATTGAAGTTGATTAATCAATGAATAATTGATAAATTGTTTGCTCACTTCCGAAAGACGCTACAATGTTAAAGGCGCAATTTCATTGGTCGTTAGAGCCGGCTCTAACGACCAATGAAATTGCGCCTTTAGTGGTTTTTACTATGCCTAAATTGATTTGTGTTTCGAATAAGTATTCGTTCATTGGCCACACTAAAATAACCGGATACGGCGGCAAATACACGGTGATTAAATACTGTGTAATAAAATCCACCATAGCTGTCTCTATCTCATTGCATGTTATAGATAGAGAGAGCTGTGGTGGCTCATCAGTATTTAATCACCGTGTATGGGCCCGCCATTCACAAAATCGTAGCCCTGCACGGCTATCACAAGACGGCGCGCGAGCTCTCTCGATTTTTCTCGCACTATACCTCTCTTTCTAAGTTTTCTAATAAGAGAGAGAAGGATAGTGCGAGAAAAATCGAGAGAGCTCGCGCGCCGTCTTGTGATAGCCGTGCAGCAAGCACGATAGCTTTTATCGTCACGTTTTACGGCGAAAGTGCACTGAAACGTCACATAAAACGTGACGATAAAACCTATCGTGCTAGGGCCTCTGTACAATTCAAATAATCAGTACGAGTACCAAAGGTTACCAGGGGAACCAACAATATTAGACCCCCAGAATAAACAAAGAAAAATAAATCTCTCATGTTTGCATGACACGCATGCCTGTGAGCGTGTAAACAGCCAACAGAGCTTGGCCCGCAAAAGTGCACGGGCTGCGTGTCGGGCTGCTTGCCGGCCTGCATGCCAAGCTGCTTGCCAGGCTGCACGGCGTGCATGTAAAAGTACCTACCATTATAGCTGCGTCTCTAGGTTGTTGTGACAAACTGCTAGGTGTATAAGGGCCCTTAAGGCGACGTAGGTTCAGAAAACTGATTTTTAAAAAGTCGTAGCGCTTGTTTGGATCATGCCCTAAATTTAATTAGCAATCTTGAGGCCTTTCTAGAGGGACTATAGCTATGGAAATTCTGAGTTTTTTACTTTCGCTCGATAGAAAAAGAAGCGGGTTGTGTCGGAGATACAACCGTTAATTAAGTTTAAGTGGATACTTCTTTGTTAGCTATGGAACTTTTACCCGTAACCCTTGTACCCGTAAAATATATGTATAATTCACTAAAATCTGTATAAGTACAGATAAATCAGTATATATGGTAGCTACGACTGACGTAGCTCATTTGACTCGCAATACAATGAAAATGGCGGTCATTTCAGCCTTATTTTCATGTCCGCCACATAAACTAAATAACATTTTGTGATTAACAACTAATGGCAAATAAAGAATGATTAAAATATGTAACAATCAATTATTTGAAATCAGATTAGGCTTCTCTACAAAAAGTTATTCCAGAAGTCACGTGATACATTTTGAACTGTACCACTATACAAGAACGCGAGCAAAAACATGATATCCGCGTTTCCGAACACGCACTTGCATCTCGCTCACGCTTATGCTCAGTGAGAGGCAGAGAAGATCGTGAACCTACGTCACCTTAAGCATACCACAAATGATGCAACTTATTATAATAATAACAAGATTAATTATTAATTTATTTTAATTCTTAATTTCCATCGCAGTTTTGCACCTGGCGGGGAACATCTCTGGTTGTATCATGTAGTGCGCTCGGAGAATGAAGGTATGTAGTGCGCTCGGAGAATGAAGGTATTGTCTTATGGGGTCTATACATGAATATTGTAATGATTTGTCAGATGACTTCATACATTCTATAGTCCACTGACAAATATTTCGTCCCAATCCCTGTTCCTTTCATACTAATACATAGCGTAACGCGAGAGAAAGGGACGACGCCATGTAAGTAATTTGTTGAAATTATTTTGGAAAATTAATGTTTTGCAGAAAATGCCCAGTAAAGGGCATTTTCTGCAAATCGATATCCAACGTGCCTATTTTTCGTGAAAGGATTAGACCGGTTTCCGAAAAACTCATTGGTACGAGCCGGGATTCGAACCCACGACCGCCGCTTGGCAGCTACGCGCCTGAACCACTAGGCTACCGTAGTTTCTAAGTTGTAGGGTAAATTTTGCCACAAATGCATTACATCAGGCGGGGTTCACTCCGCGATTTCGTTCATGACTTACAAGTACATACCGGTGACCCTTTCTGACCCTTCGGCCGCGTATGTAACCGGAGTTTTGTAACCAGCTACATAAAAATAAAAAACCGGCCAAGTGCGTGTCGGACCACGCAAAACGAAGGGTTCCGTGCCTATTAAAAAGGTCGTATCGTCACAGAAATTTTACGGTACTTACGTCCTTTTCTTTGAGGAAGGCAGTTTTTCAGCAATATCTCGAAAACCTCTGAACCGATCTTGTTCAAAACAATTTTCGGTGAATGAAATTAATAAGCCCTATGTTCATGAATTTTTCCATATTTTTAAGATACACCGTTCAAAAATTAGAGGGGGGGGGACAGAATTTTAGTGACTTTCGGGGCGATTATCTCCGACCCTATTCACTTAATCAAAAAAAAATGCAAAGAAACCTTATATTTATTTTGAAAGGCCTATCGATTGATGTAGCACACGGGGGGTCATAATGAAAAAAAAAATTTTGACGTTTAGTTTTATGTATGGAGTGCACCCCTAAAAAAATTTTTTTTTGTCATTTTAATTACAAAACTATGTAGCGGCTAACAAAATACACCTATCCTCAAAATTTTATCCAAATACACCTTATAGTTTTCGAGTAAAATGCCTGTGACATACGGACAGACGGACAGACGGACAGACGGACATGACGAAACTATAAGGGTTCCGTTTTTGCCATTTTGGCTACGGAACCCTAAAAATGATCCTCATAGGATACTGGTATCCAAGTAATAGTATTTTTTCCTTTACTGATACCTGTATGATTGTTCGTAACTAGTATCCAGTAAGGAATGAATAATACTCTTATGAAACCATGAGTGATCCGGACCCATGCTTTACCTAATGGGATTTATTCCGTGGCAAAATAGACGATTCCAATTCCAATGACAGTTTTATAAAAAGTCGGTCATTTAAATATAATCGCAAGCGTAAGAACATTAAAATAAAACGACACAAAAAGTTTGATCCGCGTTTATTACAGTTCACTTGAAATTAATTATAATAAAAAACAAATTAATCGTTGTTTAAATATTAAAATAAAAACATCTTAACTAGCTTGCACGCACTATGTGCCGACTAGGTGCGGGGCCCGAAACGCGAGCATAGCGAAGAGTTCTGACAGTGCTAAAGTCAAGAAACTACGTTCCAGGGCTCAATACCGGGCTATGCTAAAGACGTTTCGATTTTTAATTGGAATGGTAATCATTAGCGGGAACTTCAAATATGTGCAACCGAGACCGCACTCACCAATACGATTCGAATCTTAAAACGTCGATAGCACATTCCGAAATTGACCCCCCAAAGTAATTCAGATATTTTGTACACTTCTGTAATTCTTGATTTTTATTATCTTAAGAACTATTCGAACTCTTTACTCTGACACAGACAACGCCGAAGGTAAGGACAATATTCTAGACATGCGTGCTATCTCTCTCGAACCTATAAAAGTTAGATAGAGATGACACGTAACTCGCGTCTTTGTTTACAACTGCTCCTGTTAAGCCATTAGTAACAAGTATTGAAATGTAACATGTTGTAGGTGTGTGCATGATGACTTTTAACTGTAGTTAGAGGGGTGAGCGCCAACGAAACTTTTCTTAAATTGAACTCTAACGTCAAACACACCCCTCCCGCACCCGTACAGTACCGGTCAAAAGTTTAAGTTCACCTTTGTTTTTGGTACAAATTTGTACTTTTGTGCGATAATGTTTTGCAGTTCAGATGTCGAAAATTGTTTCCAACTGATTCGTTATTGTTTACGGAGATGTGTTTGATTAGTCAGACACAATTTACGTAGATTTCTAAACAACTGATTCCCTAAAAACCAACATTGAATCTGATCATTGTACGTTTTAAGTGGCAAGCCCATATATGGCTCAGCCTTTGCCGTCATTCCTATAAGATTTTAGGGAATGCGTTGTTTAGAAAAGTACGTGAATTGTGTCTGACTAATTAAACAAATCTCTGGAAACAATAACGGATCAGTTGGAAACAAATTTCGGCTTCCGAACTGCAAAAAATTATTGTCCAAAAGTACTCATTTGTACCTAAAACAAAGAGTTAACTTAAACTTTTGACCGGTACTGTATGTCTGGTCCGAATCGCTTTTCTAGAACGAACTCACTTCTCTTTGTACCAGGCACAAAGAGAAGACACAGCCATTGTCTTTCATTGTTAAGTGTAACCGCTATTTGTTTACGTTGTACCAAGTATGCTGCGACTGCTAATAAAGTCGTGATTAGGTACCTACCAGATATACATTTCGTTTTAATTTGAACCTTGCTACTACATAACAATAGTGACTATATCTGAGTAAAGTATTTATTAAACATGGCATTTTCATTTCGCAGCGTTTGTGGCACGTGGCTAAACAAAGCTATTGTTGTACCGATGGGTCTTAAGATAAGATCCGTTCTAGAAAAGCGATTCGTAGTGTACCGATACAGTTAAGACGGTAGGCTTGAAGCTATGTGCTTACTTCCTGTCGGCATTGTCGCGTTATAGCGACACCCTGTATAGGGTCGAATGACTAAGTCGAGTGTCTTGCTGGTGTCCGGACTATAGTTAGTTAGTTATTCAATTGTTATACCGGCTACAGACTGCAGAAATACTAGGGCCGATTTTTCAATCGTTGTCGATTTGGATTTTTCGTCAGAATCGGATAAAAATTGGTAGGTTTGTAGAGCAACTGTGCAACATAAATAAAATACAATATCAAAATATGTCCCTAAAATTTTGTATGAAAAGTCCCAAACATGTTAGCTAAGATAGGTTCGTTAAGTTTGATGAATTAACGAGTTAATTACCCCAAACGTGTTGCTTTAATCACTTTTTCTAATTTAACAAAATACAAAACTATATTCGAATAACGGAACTATTTTTCTGAATGTAGCAATAGGGGTGTTGACAACAAACAAGTGAAATCAAAAGAATTTTCGAAAAACCCAAATGGTTTTTTACAAATATTATAGACTATGTCACTCCCGCGAAGGAAGACCTAGGCGAACTTTTTCTGATCAAATTGGAGAAATGTTACAAAAAGTCCAGGTCAAAAGTACCCTAAACCGACGAGCATGTATGAGAACTGTTATGAAGGTGAGTGAAGCGAAAGTGGTTTGTCAGGATCGTAGCAAATGGAGATCCGTGATCTCTGCCTTCCCCTCTGGGAAAGAGGCGTGATTATATGTATGTATGTATGTAAGTTATAGTGTGTCTAAAGTTGTAAGAGGAGGTATATTCCGTCCCTTTTCCGCAAAATGCACCTTCATATGAAACGATTGTAATTTACTATGACGTTCGAGTGTCGCGACGTCACGATACCCGAGCGATTTCTCTCTCTCTAACAAGGAATATTAATGTGGTTGTACTTCGTAATTTTTTGAGATATCTGAATGGGATTTTGCAGCGCTCTTTTGGAGTAGTATTAATAATTTTTCACGCCACTGCTCGGAAATGTGGCAAAAGACGGTCAGAATTCAGGCTTCAAAGCGAGGGGTTAGTTGGACATCGCACGAACAGGCCAATTATGAATTCAAACTGTCCAACAATGTTTTTGTAGTCCACTTGGGATAGCGATTCGACCAATCACAGGGCCTCACGCGGTCACGCGCCGCTCCTCTTCTTCTCTTCGCGGGGCCGCGCTCTTTTGTTTAGTATTATAATCATTAATTAGGTACTTAATTTTGATTTATACTTATAATTATATATCTACACACATATTACAAACCCGCTAAAATGCGTTCAGAAACCAGCATGATATCAATAAGATTTATAAACATAATTGACTTGTCTCTGGCCGTTGGTTATTTTGTACGTATTTTCATTAAGATAAAGATAAAGTAATGACTTTCAAATTTCGAAGCGTGGCCCAGAGGTCAGAGCCTTCGATACTGTTCGATGGAAATCTAGTTGGTCATGATTTGAAATCTAGTCGGCCATGGCGGTGCAATGGCGGTTATTCTAATGGTTCCCGAACACATCATTGAGGATTTATCGATACCCTAGTTCACAGTCGTACTAATTACATATTTTTTTTCACTGAAATTGTAACTTTATGATTTGAGCACTTTGCCCGTAATTAGTACGATTGTGAACTATGGTATCGTTATGATATGTGTTCAAATGTTTGTAATAGCCACATTAGTCATTCGACCCTTAACTCCATTCATTTGCGTTGGGTTTCGGCTGGTTGTATAATATACTGACAGCGATAAATATCTAAGCGGACTTAGTGACATAAATATGTAAACAGACATATTTTGAACTGCCATCTAAAATAAAATAACAATACGTTTTGAGCGACTGTGTACCTTATTCAATGGCTATAAGGCCTACAAACGGTCGCCGGTTAGACGAAGTTTGTTGCGAATTGGATGGTTTTTTTTAAATTATATTATAACGGTCGTCTAAACATGCCTGAGCTTCAGTGTTATTTTATTTGTCTACGCAACCCTAGAAGCCTAGTTCGGCCGCTGAAAACGAATACTTTCGTACATTGATACGTACTCTCACTTCTTCCTGTACGCGAACGACAGACGTAATGACAGCGACGGGTCAATGTAGGACATTCTTCGACGCACGGCGACCGCACTTTAATAAAACATCTGTTTAAAACCTAATACATTTGGTCATAAAAATTAAAATTAAATAATTACAAAATTTTACAATAGAAAATAAGCATCGAATTCATTTCCACAATCAAATAAGACGATTAAATGAAATATATATATATATATGACATCTATAGAACATTAAATATATGCTTAATTACAATACATCATATTTACAAGTTAAAAAAATGGTTTGCACTCATAATCACATGTGTCGATTTAGAATGGATTTTGTATAAAAGCCCATTTCGCCGAAATATTATATTTAGAGTAGACAGCTGTGGCGGAGCGCTCACACAAGCCGATTCTCACAGGCCTGCCTAAAATTTATTTTTACGTAAATACTCTAAGCTCTTTCACAAGTTTTTTGTTCCGGGTTGCCCATCGAACATGTTCACGTACCGCCACTGGTAGACAGCATGGACCTAAGATACTCAAGACATATGGTAATAAGTGTGACAGAAAGGGAAATATCAATCGTTGTCCTTGTCATAGTTCCACTTTTTAGGGTTCCGTAGCCAAAATGGCAAAAACGGAACCCTTATAGTTTCGTCATGTCCGTCTGTCCGTCTGTCCGTCTGTCCGTATGTCACAGGCATTTTACTCGAAAACTATACGGTGTATTTGAATAAAATTTTGAGGAAAGGTGTATTTTGTTAGCCGCTACATAGTTTTGTAATTAAAATGACAAAAAAAAGTTTTTTTAGGGGTGCACTCCATACATAAAACTAAAACTCAAAAAAAAAATTTCATTGTGACCCTCCGTGTGGCACATCAATCGATAGGCCTTTCAAAATAAATATAAGGTTTCTCAGCATTTTTTTTGATTAAGTGAATAGAGCCGGAGATAATCGCCCCGAAAGTCACTAAAATTCTGTCCCCCCCCCCCTCTAATTTTTGAACGGTGTATTTTAAAAATATGGAAAAATTCATGGACATAGGGCTTATTAATTTGATTCACCGAAAATTGTTTTGAACAAGATCGGTTCAGAGGTTTTCGAGATATTGCTGAAAAACTGCCTTCCTCAAAAAAAAGGACGTAAGTGCCGTAAAATTTCTGTGACGATACGACCTTTTTAATAGGCACGGAACCCTTCGTTTTGCGTGGTCCGATACGTACTTGGCCGGTTTTTTTTTCTGTTTGCCACAACTGATTTAGTATGAAGTTGTGACCAATAAACCACTACCCACCCAAATTAAGTAGGTTGTTTATGGTAAGTGATCAGCCATTTAAAGAGCAGTTCTTAATTTAGCTGCGTAAAAGCCTTTCCGTCCCTCATTGTGGCGTCACGTATAGCCTGTCCTGAGTATCAGAGGTCCATGGGTAGACAGACTGGCTGGGCACGCCTTGGACCGGTGGCGGCGACAACGTTGCACTATGTGTGGGAGCGAGAGATCGGAGCGCAGCCTCTCGCTCCCACGTGTGGCGCACCGCTGCCGCCGGCACTCGAATTCGTGGCCAAGCTTTGACGGTCTTTGTATTGTTTTATGACCAGCATTGGTTAGATTCAGTGTCAGCATAAACTTTAGTTATTTTAGTAAATAAAATTGACTTTGATTTTCCACTTATACTCTACTTTCTGTGTGCAATCGTCTACAAAGAGATGTATCCATTATTGCATTATGCAATAAGGTGAAATAATAGTCTAGATCTTTTTGTAGACTGTACGTAATTTTCACTTTGCAATGAAAACTCGACTTTGAAACATCAAGTTAAACGAAGTGAGACTTTCAGTTGTACAAAATCTATTCTAACATCGACAAATAACATTTGGAGCTACATAGTAACATGGGAGCGGAAAAGACGCGTTTAGACTGGACAGTTCACTGTATACGACTCAGTCGCGACCAGGGCGGACCAGTGTAAACTTGCCTCTAGACCCGAACAGTAACCATTAAAATGGTGTCATTACGTTGTTACGATGACAAGGCTATTGCGAAGCTCTTAACTCATCTGACTACACTACTATATGTAATATAGCACAAAACCAGGGACAAGCTGCCCGTCTCTTTCCGAGTGTTCTAATTAGAAACAGACGGGTAGTCTAAGCCGAGCGCGAATAAAATGTAGGTTTATAGAATTGTATGTTTGTATTCAGTGGGTAATCTCCAGAACTACTCATCCGAATTTAAAAATAAAAATTCATTAATCAAAATTTTTTAAATTCCATTCTATAGATATTATTCAGGATGGACAGCTAATGCAACAAATGAACAGGTATCAACAACTAGATTACTTCCCATCGGCACACAAAGCTATCCAAGGTTTTGCCTAGATGGGCATTGTCCTATATCATGTATTTTCATCTTGTCTTAATCAATAAATTAAAATAATAATAATAATTACTGTGGGTCAATTTTCTCGCCCTCCAAAGATATTATTATAGACATGTGGAGTCAAAACGAACGTGCCGGCCGGGCCATAAATCTCCGGGCCGGCCACGTGCCTTTTCTATAGCTCGTTTTATTGCCCGGCCGGCACGTTGGTTTTGACTCCACAATAGTTTGTATATTCAGTGGAAAAGTACCAGCCTTGCACGAAGCTCGATTATAATACACGATCAAGTATGACTAACTTGTTTTTGAGATGGCATGTTAACGACTTGGTGGCCGCACTGTAAGTTTATTATGTTACTGAATAAATGAAATGAAATAACAATCGGCTGCGACTTTCGTGTATGTACATAATAGGGTAGTTTCCTCATGTTAAAATTGATAACGTAGTGTTGCTAAGTGGATCAAATAATTGTAATAAGTATAAATTAAAAAATATAATTAAAATCATAAAAAGTATAGACCGTGAAAATTTAGAAAAAATATGTTTTTTTTTTATTGCCGAAGGTTTTTTTTACAGCTACCAATTGAATCCTTACACTTTTATAGAAACAAAATTGTAATACAACTATGGTCCTAAACGCAGTATTTCGCGACCGAAACAGCAATTTACTTGATTTTCCCTACAATGATTAGGTAGTTCAAATTGCAAAGTGTGACGTCATACTTTTGAGTC
Organism: Epinotia nisella; assembly: GCA_932294315.1. Taxonomy (NCBI): domain Eukaryota; kingdom Metazoa; phylum Arthropoda; class Insecta; order Lepidoptera; family Tortricidae; genus Epinotia; species Epinotia nisella. The sequence continues at coordinate 41,826,686 of OW028673.1, forward strand.
AATCAGTATGACGCGTTTGATATCTAGCCCTGATGATATGAGCCCTTTACCGGCATAGCTACTTCTGCTGCGGACTGCACTGCTCCAAAAGTACTAAATTAGTAGGCTTGTGACCTATGATTTTTTTACGATGCCATTCGGACCAGTTTTTGGAGAGGAACAAATGTCTGTCTTGGAGTCCAAATAGTCAAAGGACCTCGCTGGCGGCAGCCGAAACTATTCATACCAATTGACATAAAAGTATGACGTCACAGTTTTCTATTTGTATTAATCGTTAATGGAAAATCAAGCAAATAGCTGTTTCCGTCGCGAATTACTTACAATTTTGTTTCTTTAAAAGCGTATGGATTCTATTGGTAGCTTTAAATTTATAACTGGACCATAAAGAAAACATATTTTTCTAAACGTTCAAGGTACATTTCTTTTTATGATTTTAGTTATATTTTGTTATTTATACCTTTATACAATAATTTGATGTTTTACTATCCATTTAGCATCACTACGTTATCAATTTTAACATTAGGGAACTACCCTATCGCCAAGTCGGTAAATAAAATAGACGACTGGTTGCCATTGTCGATTACAGAGTTTAATAGCCATAGTAGATTCAAATCAAAGTTTACCTATACATACTATTGAACGTCAGTACATTTGTCTGTATTTTAAAATAAGTCATGTTGATACTAACAATATATTCTAAACAATCGGATAGTCACACAGAATTAGCACGTCACGGCCATGTACAGTCAGCAGCAGAAGTAGCTAAGCGGGCCTAGTGCTCAAATTGATCTGCACTCGGACTCTAATGTCAAGAGAATAAGGTTCTGTGCAGATCATTCTGAGCATGTTAAAGTGCTTAGCTACTTCTGCTGCTGACTGTACCATATGAACACGACAAGAGAAATATTTTTAAATAGGAGGTCCGGTCCGCAAGCACTAACGATTAATGACAAGGCCAATTTTTTATAGGTACAGTCGAGTTCTCCAATATCTATACAGACAACCTTTCCAAAATATCTACACATGTGTCTTATGTCAGTAATAATAAAGCCTGTGTACAGATGTTTTTGAAAGGTTGTCTGTATAGATATTGGAGAACTCGACTGTACTAGGTAGGCCCGTTTTTCAACAATGTGACAGTTACCTTGACATTGACAATTGTCTGTACATGTCTGGGGCAAGTCTCACGAAAATTATACGGAGTATTGTCACATGACAGTTGCCAAATTGTTGAGATAGGGGCCAGTAGGGTTGAACTATTGTGTATACATGTCTGTGACAAATCACACGAAAAATGTACAGAGAATTGTCAAATGACAGCTGCTAATTATTAGTTCTAGTTTTACTTTTAAGTGTAATACATATTGCGTTTGAATGTGTATTATACATTTCATATATATTGTGTTGTGTTTTGTTCCACTATGAACCAGGCAAGTAAGAAATGGGATGGCAACGGTGAATGAAAAGGAATCCTGTCCAAGTCACGTCACAACACTGACGGAGCCCTAAAAATTGCAGAACGATGTTTGTCAGCTAGAAATTGCTTAAAATTTCGTCGCCGCTGTTCGTTCGTTTCGCGATCGGGTGTATCGACACCTCGGAGGTGTGCGGGAGCCTCGTTTAGCTGACGCGGCAAAAGGAACAGGACGAAATTGTCTCATTTGACATTGACAATATAGCCTCATCAAGTCATCATTAGCGCCGCAAAAAACATGGTAACCCGCCGTCTATTACGTTGAATGCTTAACTGAGTCTGTGCGGGGCCCGGTACCCTTTAGACTTCTCCCCTCGTGTCCCAGTCACGTGACTAGCGACGTCTCAGATAAACTGTGGGCCTATAGTTCAGCTGCCAAAATCACGCAGTGCGACATAAAGACTGAACACGATAAAATCCGAGCACACCTGATCTAGTATATTTTCCTATCAACTGCTTATTAAGAAACAACACTTTTTTTTAATAATCCATAGATATGACACTATAAAATAAAAGTACTATCATATTAAAATATTTGAGCATGTGTGAGGTTTTCCGTTATATATTTCAACATGCTTATTATTTTTTATCCAGCAAAGTCTGAGTGTCTTTTGGTAGGTTCTGCCTCTAAATTATTGATATATTAGGTTTTTGTAAGAGTTCAACGTTATTCTATGCTTTATTAAATTGTCTTATCACAATAACTAACATTTTTTAAATTGATTTCTGTTTGGGGAAATTAGGAGATATTTACCACATCACTCTATTTTCGTTTTGGCTGATATTTGTTAAATAATTGCCTTCCATATAAAAACTACTTTCAATGCTTGAAGTGGACAGTCTTGCTGGCTACCCCAAGTAGAAACCGGCCAACTAATGTAACTTTTGGTGAAATGATATTCTAAAAAGTGTAAAACACCTTGTTATAATGTAAATACGATAATGGTATTGTAGTAGAAAATGAATGACCATTGTCAAATAATGATGGAAAAAAAAAATAAGTATGTTGGAATGTATAACGCAAAAACTCATACATGCTCATATATTTTGATATGATTGTATTTTTATTTTATAGTATTATATCTATGGGTTATTTAAAAAAAAATGTTGTTTCTTAATAAGCAGTTGGTAGAAAAAATATACTAGATCAGGTGTGTCCAGCTTTTATCGTGTACAGTCTTTATTAGTCTATTACAACTATTTTGTCTATGATCTGAGTAATTTTGTGGTTATATTTAATATGTATTATTCTTAAAGCTCGACTTAACTTATGCGTGTATCGTCCTAACTCGTGAATAAAAGCGAATTTTGAAAACATGACAAATCGTCGAACATACACAGATTACACAAAAAACACTTCATTTCTACACAAATCTATTGCATAGGCCATTATAGTATTGCTTTCTTTAAAACATATCTGCTGTTGCATAGGGCTAGACTTGTTATATTATAAATCGCAATATTCTAATAAGTCTTAACTTGACATAGTTTGTACTAAGACTAAAATTACACTCTTTTAGCCTACTTGTAAATCACTTGATATAGCATGGGAAGTTGAAGCCAGCAGTAAGTGAATCGACATATAATCCTTGGCTCCGTGGCTTGATATTAACTTGACTTAATTGCAGTGTGGTGATTTAGCGTAGCCGATACTTGAATACTCGAGCCTTAGCTAAGGCGACGTCCTGACTTGGCGGGGCGGAATCGGTATGCAATATTTTTTTTTGTATGCAATATTTACTTTGACGTGAGCTGATGTCGCACAGATTCCCTCACTTGTCGCTATACTGTAAAGTCGAGTTCTCCAACATCTATCTACACATGCGTCTTACCTTATGTCGGTAACAATAAAGACAGTGTTTAGATATTTTTGAAAGTTTGTCTGTATAGATATTGGAGAACTCTACTGTTTGTACATTAGTGCGCTTGCAACCCTCTTCATTCAGGAAGCACTAATTAAAATGTAGTCGCACAGTGAATAATCGGTACCGACCCGACTGTTTTTACAATTTTTTTTACAAGCTTTTATTTAATTTATTTATTAACTTGCAATGTATGTAACTATGTTTGTTCGGGTGGAATCTTGCAACTCAATTTTAAAGCAGATATCTTCAACCGACTGAGCTGAAATTTCGGGCAAAGGTATAGTTTGGATGACAATTCAATATTATGGTACCGTCGAGTTGGTCTGATGATGGAGACAGAAGGTAGTAATGGACAGCCAGTACTTCACCGACGTAACCCCGTCGAGTTTGGGCTCGTTAGAATCGTCTCAATGAGTAGTTGATGACGGTATACAGAAAAGTACAGTCGGCCACAAAAGCTTGTACCAAAAACGATTTTTTTGATAGAATTTTTATTTTTTATGCTACGACGTACGGTGGCAAACAAACATACAGTTTGCCTGATGGTAAGCATTCTAGAAGAATCATAAGCGCGTTGCCGACCCTTTATTGATTCGAGGACTCGTTGTGTTGATAGCTAGAGACGAACGCGGTTCCGTCACTTTCAACACAACACATTCTCGCCAGCACAGGGGCCCTACCGCCAACGGCATTCGAAGTTTTCCCTCTCTGTTGCACTTACGTACGAACTCGCAAGTCTGACAGAGAGGGAAAACTTCGAATGCCTTTCGCGGTAGGCCCTCTGGCGACCTTTCGAGTTGACAACTTACTGATATCATATCAAATATAAAATAAAATATATCATCATATTAAATATTTAAGTAGTTTAACAACCACCGACTAAAATTATACGACCATCCTCTAAAAATAAATTTCATCTAAAATAACTCTTTCTGTGTTAAAGTCCAGATCCGAACATTATTGCAAAAATTGTATTATTTCATAGACTTTAACTTGTTTTGTGAGCCTAATAAAATAAAATAAATATCGTACCGCTTCCGCAGCGACAAATCAGGAAGTCTCTGAAGATTAACGTTATGCAGTACTAAGGACTCGCGCTAGCCTTGACGGCTCGAGTCTTTAAGGCTCGGCCCAGCTAACTCACAACACTACTTAACTGGTATAGGCCTATTGTGGCTTGTATAGTCTAAATTATTTTAGTCGGCCACTCTCCTGTTTTTTTACATTGTCACTTGTCACGAGCAATGACAATCGCTATAATTCCGCATTGACAAGCAACAATTCTCGTATTTAAGAAGAACCCAGACATTGCCAGGTGAATTAGGGGCCTTTTGACAATCGAAAAACAATCCAATCCATTTTTTACTATTCACTTTACATATAAAGTTTTCAATCTGATTCATTCGAGAAAGGTCCACGCCAAGGAAAACAATTAAACAATATAATGCCACAATATGTCAAAGCATGTAAAGCCTACCTTGACTTGAATCATGCAGCTAATTTGATAATGTTAATATACAAGTTGTCGGCATGAGCTTCTGACGTGACGTACAAAGCTTGACATTAACAATTGAGACTTAAAGTCGTAATGACTTGGACTGTAACCTCTAGCTTGCATTACAAGCAGGCTTGTCAGCTATTCCACAGGTCAGGAGAACTCCAATACAATATCATACAGACAAAAAAAAACACTATCTGTACTTCAGGTTGGAACAATTTCGCAATAACATAATCTTGCCAGCAATGTCAAATTATGAATATTTTCGCGATTTCAATTAGACAACAAGCATGTCCGTAAAGCTAAGATAATATTTGTTACTTTAACTTGACGTAACAAGGTTGCCTGTACGATATATCAGCTAGACTTGCTTGCCTGTAATTACAAGTGAATATAGCAAGCTTAACTGTACGATTCACCAGCTAGCTAGACTATATGCTTGCCTGTAATTACAAGTGAATATTATACTCGCCTGTACGAGTAACCAGGTTGCCTGTAGTATCAAGTCGAAATAACAAGCTTGACTTTACGTTTAACCATCTTGACTGTAACATCAAGCAGCATGCCTGTAATTACAAGTGAACATAACAAGCATGCCTGTACATTGAACCAGCTCGACAGTAAGTTGCGTGGCCCTATGGTGTGCAGTACGCGACGCGGTGGAGCCACTTGTCGACGTACCACGTGTCCCGGCGCTAGTCGGCGGGGCGCGGGGGCGGCGCGCGCGGCGGGAGGGGGGAGGCGGGGACGCTCCAGCTCTCTGCTGTCGCCCACCTGAGACGCGACACGGTAGACGATTATGTCAGAGACTAAAGTAAAGCCAGGTCCAATTAATGTGCAACCCAATAATACGCGTGAACCAATTAATATCTCTCTTGATGCATGGGTTAAAAAGAGACACCGTATATTAACCGGGCCTGTAAGCCATGGTATGAATGTGTTGGTCGGTCCATGAAACTCATGAAATACCTCTCGCTCGCACTAAAGTCATGCATGTATTACTACAAGCGAGAGCGAGTTTTGTGTATATCCTCAAGCCAATCGTGTTAGTAGCGGGATAGTTGAAAATGTACAGTGACGCGGTTGACGGGACAACTATATTTTCTTTTTGGAGTCTTTATAAACTACCACAATCTGCAATCAATTTTCGAAAAGCTATGTTATCCCTCATTCTGAAAAACAAAAACGAAATGAGAGAAAGATATAGGAACCTCTACTCGTAGTTAGGGAGGTTTCGATGTTCATACGCATACAAAAAGTTTATACAGTGAGGTTGCGTGTATACACAATTATTTCGTAAATTTAGTGCTAATTACCGTAGCCTAAAATGCTCACTCAATATTTCGCTGTAGATGATACAGTCTATATCATCTACAGCGAATGTTTAGTTGGACTATATAATTAGATTAGATTATGTGGACAGGAATAAGGATTACATTTGATTGACACTCACCTGGGATTGGTGTGCCCGTGCGCGTCCCGCCTGCCTGCAACGTTGTGCCACTTGATGTAACCGCTCAGCCTCCGCTTGAGGAGTCCGGCGAGCGAGTGAAGCCAGCCTGCGACGCGACATACAGTCACGCCCCGTAACGCCAGCGAGCTCTTTGGTTACCTAATACCCTATTACTTTCGTACGAGTCGAGGAGATTAGGAGGGCGGAGGCATGGAGATTATAAGGAGTCATTGGTAATTTTATTATGAAGACGAAATAATGAGTCGCGGAAATTAGAAGTATAGTCATTGGTAATTATAATAAATTGTTACTTATAGAAAAGTATTGGTGAGTGAGGTGAGTAAATTATGCTAATGGTTTAAAGGGCTCAATGACGTAAATTATAAGGGTAATCATTAGAGTTTAGAATGATAATTATTGTTATTTTCGGGACGATTATGAAACGTTGGATACCGGAGGAACTGACGGTACAAGGAATCAGGAATAGGGAGAAAATGAAGGCAAGTGGTTTAAGGATCATCATCGTACTCAAAAGTCCTATTTTATTTTAACCAAAGAGCTGCGCATACTGCCATGTGCCCGATTGTTAGCGATGACGATGGTAATGGACATGAACCTACACCAAGCTAGAAGCAGGCCCTAAAACTGAGAACTCACTGACCCAGTACATATTGAACGCACAAACAGCAATAGACCTAGTCTCGTAAGTAAGGTTCACGAATAGTGAGTTAACTCGATAGTAAAGACAAAAAGTCTGTAGGGCCAGCGCAACTGACGCCGTCCCTTTCTAATTCTCACTGTGCGATTGAAATGTTGCTGATACGCGACGCGACTTGGCGGTAAGTCACAGCCTCGCCTGGCTCACCGAATTGACATTTGTGTGAATATTCGCCGCACATATTTGGCTCAATATGTATAAGATCTATCGCTGTACTTTAATCTCTGCTATTTATTTCGTATCAGTGAATTCCCAGTCCACTTAACGTGAAGAACCGCTACCCCGCAAGCGTAACAATCGTGAAATACCGCAAGGGAAAACAGCTCAGTACCTACGTGAATCCTGGACTATAGAACTGAAATACGAACTATTGGAGTCATACCCACCACCACTCTAAAGATACCAGGCCACTCTCCAGATTTGCATCTCTGGTCTAATTACCACGACTTCATATTAAATGTTTATAAATGGTCGTAGGAATTAGACACATTTTGAGAATGACCGTATCGAAAAGAGAGCGTTTCGCTACGATGTTGATAAATGTATTCTACCGGAGCCTAATAAATTATAATACTTGCAACGTCTACAATTTTAGTTAAGCGAGGTACTAAATATATGGTTATGGGGACTCCACTTGTTGTTTTATAACTTGTCTCTGGTTCATTTGAAAATAAAATAACATTCTCTCCTGGATTCAATAGTACAAAGCTCATTTCGCAGCAGTCCTCGATTTCAGCCCGTACTAGCAAGGTGTTAAGGTGTATTTTAGTGTGGCGAGGCAGGTGAAGAGCAACAGATGGGCAGGCGATGTGGGGCGCGTGAGCAAAGCAAGGAACTGTTCAACAAACATCGGCCAATGTTTGATCAAACGAGATCCTACAGAAATACAGTTTACACAGGGTATCTAATACAGAATACAGGCCACGTTTAGTGTTTGCAATGGTTCCTCCGAAAAACTAGTCAACGCACGTACAAAGAGCTCCTGGTGTCATATAACACGTATGGACGCCGAAGCTCATTTTGAGTGGTTTGACTTTTACAGTTCGTAAGGCGCCTAGACCTCTGTTTAGCTAACTTACGCCTTCTATTGAGTCTAAGCAAGCCACTGTAGAAGGCAGTAATGCATTAAACAAATCTCTAAGTGCCGTATCAACTGGATGCCAGATTGTGTACAGTCAGGTGCGGAGAAACGTGACCTCGTGCATAGAAGTTTGTATGCAGTGGCCAATCTCTCAAATCTCTGCATCTAACTGTTCTAAAATATTTGCCCGTTAAATAGATACTTGCCCGTTTAATAGACTCATTGCAATCACTATCCATTGAAAAATGATAACACACAAGCTTAGATTAGTGGGCTTATACATTCACTCGTAAAGACGCGATTCAAATCTAATAATACCTAGTAATAATCATTTGACAGTTTTTTTATGTCACAAGGGAGCGAATTTATCATCTAGCTGCCCACCATACAAGAAAATTTGAATAAATTATAATAAGAACTAGAGTAGAGTTTGTTTTGTTTTTTAAATTTAACGAAATAAAACACATTTGAGTGTGTTCCAATTTAAAATGGTATATTTTCCGCCGCCCAAAATCCTAGTAAAAGGCATCCTTCCCTTCAAGGGAATTTATACCATTCTAAATTATAACTTGCTTTTGTTTTGCTTTGTTCGATTTTAAAACAAAACAAACTCTAATTTGCTATTGCAGTAGATTCAAATTTTATTGCATCTTTTTCTTGAGGGTGTTGAGGCTAGACAATCCCTTGCATAGTATATTTGTAATAGCTTTTTATATAGGAACACGTCTTGGCGAGTCGAATCATACACGTCTTCACACTACGCCGGCGGACATGTCATTTTACTGCAATATAATGTATTTTTGGCATGTAGCTAGCGACATATACATGTATTATGGGTGTATTATACAGATATCGATTTCGATTTATGTTTGTGATATGGCAGAATCACGATTAGACGATACAAATTATTAAGTTAATAACTTCGGTCTGCGAAAAGGATCGTTGGGTACACTTTACTAAAAGGAAAATCGACTTTAATGTATCTAACAATAAGCTATCTTTTCCCTTTTTATCGCAAAGTGCATTACGCTCCCTGTTCCGAGAAAATTACACATATTATGTATCGTCTAAACCCAACCCACCATTCATATGGTGAACCACCGATTTTATCCTAACACCACCATCCACGACGGTTGAAGTAGTTCAAAGGATGTATTATATATCAATAACTCACTCACTCACTGTTTTGTCACTACTGATAAGAAAAAAAAAGCTCTAAAAGGGTTAAAAATTTGTTAGTTATATAGTTAGAATAGTACCACCCCCTTTCCCCCCGTGGGTGTAGACTATGGGGATAATGCTAGTATTTTGAGGACGATGGGTTAGCAACCTATCACTGTAATGTCACATTTTCCCCATCTTTAAATTTATTTCACAGAAATGGCACTGAAAATTCATTTTCACTTGCTCTGCTTACCCCTTTTAGAAATAGAGGCGTGAGTGAGAAAGTTTCTGTGAGTATCCCAAAATCATAAATATTAGCCATATTTATATGGGCGAATAATTTCTCCAAATATGACATGGATGGTTGCGACTAGAATTCGCTGAAGCTCTAACTAGATCAACCGTCGTGGAAGGTGTAGCCAGCTGCACATTTTTTTTGGTAATGAGCATTTTATCTCACAAATATTTATCATTACTCATAAATCGCTTGGACATAGGGCATATATGACAGCAAGGTCCAACCACCAACATTTTGACAGGTAGGAACATCTCAGTATAAAACGTCACACCTTTTTCATTTCGAAAATGAGATGTTAATTATTTGGAATCTCAAATGTTTTAACCATAGAGGAGAAATGTGGTTATTTACAAGCGTATCTAACTTGCAAGTACACGCGAGTTGAATTTTTTTACACTGTGTATCTCGGACTACAATGCAATATTATGATACAATGAAACTGGTCTAATGGAGACGGTAGGTGGTCATGGAACTCCTCAATTTGACAAAATAAATGCGTCGTGTTTGGGCTCATTGAATCCCCTCAATGTTGGTCGACGGGTTGATGCCTGTGCACAAAAGTACAGTCGGCAATAAAAGCTTGTACAAAAAAAATTTTTAGGCCCTCTCCGTTGCATTTATTTATCATAAAATCGGTAAAGGGACTGAAAGTAACATAAAAATATTTCTGGGTAGAAATAAAAAATAAATATATTGAAAATCTATGTAAGATTGTTTTAGGACCGCCCGAATGAAACATTAGTGAGATAGAATACCGAAATTGTAAGGGCAAATTTTTCATCTCCTGACAATATGCTAATCCACATATACTATCAGATCTTTGGCTTGTTTCACAATGCTGCAAGTTACAGTAACATGTTTAGACTTGTAATGTCGAGGAAATTGAATGTTTAGCACTTTTGGACTCTATGTAATGGAATTAAGGTTCAAAAGTGACAAACCTTCAAATTCCGTGACTGTACAATTGAAGCTCGTAGCTTCGTGGAACTGACCACTGCACAGTGTACCCTTGAACCTCATTTTGAGACAGTCTAACTTTATTGGATGATCGAGTAGAGAAATATGTCACGAATGAAGGATGATGTCATGCCAGCGTCCTCGGTACCTTGCCACAGGGGCCCATTTTAGAATTTGATTTTTAGTTTTATTACCAATTATATTTATTTATGTTAATGTTTGTTATATTTAGCTATAATTTTCAATGTTATTTAATACTTAGTTAGTCCATTTAATAAAAAATTACAGAAACGACTAAGTACCTAATTAATGCGTTAAATATGAAATAAAGTCATACAAATGCAAATAACGTTGACCGAAGAACATGACATGAGACATAACAAGATATACATGACATGACATAGGAAATACGTAAGTACTTCAACATTTCTAGATGTATACAAAATAATGCCACATGCCAGATATATATTACATAATAATATCGCCAATAGATAACGGTGATATTTCCGGAAGTCCGCGATATATGCAATCGGATTTTTTGTGGTAGTAGTCCATAATTGTGGCTACGTTTTAAAAGAAACTGCGAATTCAAAAGACATTAATCACAAAAAAAAAGAATACGATTTTGTCATTTTCGCGATTATCTTGAAACTGAGAAGCCCTAGCTTGCCTCATACCAGGCCTTTTCGTCACAGTTGCAAAATCAAGATTTACGTACGTAGTTTCTTAAAAAAAAAGATAAAGATTATCTTAAGATTCCAGGACTTAAACTATGACATTTTTTTCTATTCAATCATCCAATAAAATTAGACTGTCTCAAAATGAGGTTCAAGGGAACGCTGTGCACTGTCTGTGCATGATAGTCACAGTAAATGACCATTCTATTAGTTATATGACCAGTAATTCACGTATAGTTCGCAAAAGGGCACAATATAGAGTGGTTACAACCGGGTGAAACCTAAATTTATTTTGATTGAATTCCGTATTATCGGTATTTTCCTGGTACTCGTCGTAATGCGAAAAATACACGTTTTTACTCACAGTACGGGATATTTCATGTTTGTTTATAATAAAAACCTCCAGCGATTACTTATGTCTAGTTATTTTTACTACAAACAAACATGAAATATCGCGTACTATGAGTATACGTGGAGCGCCGGATGCCATATAAAGTGTATGGCCGCCAGCGTTCTTTTTACGTGCATTTAAGTATAAAAGATAAAACCTTAATTTATTTTGATTGAATTCCGTATTATCGGTATTTTTTTGGTACTAGTCGTAATGCGAAAAATAATCGTTTTTACTCACAGTACGGGATATTTAATGTTTGTTTATAATAAAAACCTCCAGACATTACTTATGTCTAGTTATTTTTACTACAAGCAAACATGAAATAACGCGTACTATGAGTATACGTGGAGCGCCGGATGCCATATAAAGTGTATGGCCGCCAGCGTTCTTTTTACGTGCATTAAAGTATAAAAACATGTATTTTTCGCATTACGACTAGTACCAGAAAAATAGCGGAAATCCGAAATTCAATGAAAATAAATTAATATTTTACTCGGTTGTAACTAGAGTGGTTACAACCGAGGAAAACATGAATTTATTATCATCATTATGCCCTTTTGCGAACTATATTTAAATTAGCTCTACCTATTCCGATCCCTATATATGTCTTAAGCTGCTGGAAACCAAAACGGACTCTACTACCCTGTCTTAACTGCGAACGGAACGGATTTTCAGGAGTACGAAAAATTTACCGAGAATAACATCGATGCAGCCGACTGTACATTTACTAGCCCGGAAGCTAAGCTTTGTAAGCCCATCTTCAATAAAGGTGGATAATTCGATTTAATGAGGGTTTTTAAAAATGCATTATATCAACACCGACCCGTTTCACGTAACAATTTTACAAGTCTAAACTGGCAACACTGAGGCACTAGACAGACCAGCACGGCTATCACAAGACGTCGCGCGAGCTCTCTCGATTTTTCTCGCACTATACCTCTCTTACTAAGTTTTCTAATAAGAGAGAGACGGGTAGTGCGAGAAAAATCGAGATAGCTCGCGCGCCGTCTTATGCTATGCGTAAGGACTGGCCCCTTTACGTGTGTTGCCTGTTTAGACTTGCCAAATTTTAACTTTTAGCTTCGTAAAACCTGAGATTGCGTAATTTTTCTTGACTGAAAGATAATTTCAACGAGTGTTAGGGCGCATATAAAGTAACAATTTCAGCTTTACTAATTATTCTAAGCCCCACTCTACCCTCTTGTGGTGCTTCTGTACATATATCGTCAAACATGCATGAAATAGTGAATTTTGATTAGGTGTGAACATATCTCGCCACAGCGCCAGTTGGGTTATTCCCACCTGTTACCGCCAAGTTGTTAACAGTGGTAACAGTTTTCCCCATCTTTTACCACTAAAGTACTCGTTGGTAACTACTGGGGAAAAAACCGAGCAGTTACCATCAACTACTATTCCCATTAGTTCCCACTGGGAAAAAAATCTCAGCCCTTGCCACTTGCCACAAGTTGGAGGTAACAGGTGGGAATAACCCCGCCAGTTGGTGGCATAATGTATTTCAAAAAACCCTCATACCTATGTACCTCCGGGTAAGCAAGAATAGGGTACACTTTGACAATAGTTTTAGCCGCCGATGGTACATGGTACTAAGACGGAGCCGTGGGCCGCTCACACCATATCATACATGTGGGGATCGTGAACTGAATGAGATGGATGATACTGTGAACTGACTGTGTGTGTGCACATTTATCTTTTATCATACGAAAATTACTTGTATACTGTTTAGATGTTTGGATGTTTGTTACTCAATCACGCTTAAACGGCTGAACCGATTAAAATATAGGATAGTTTTTATCCCGGGTCTACGCAGACGAAGTCGCGGGTGGAAGTTAGTCTACAACATATCAGGCGCATATCTTGGTCAAGGTCAGAGCGGCAACTTGAAAGCATTTTTTTGCCCGACAAGGGCAGAACCGAGAGGAAGGGGTATTTTTTAGCAGACTATGTTTGTATTTTCGTATGTTCCACTGTAGCATTTAAAATACTGAACCGATTTTGATAAATGGGGTGTCAATCGATTCGAAATTATGCTCCGGGTGACATAGGCTACCTTTTGTATGAACAACAAAAATATGATGGCTGTCACGTACAAATAAGTGACCGACTGAAAAAATCTTTTGGTATCACATCGTGTGCCCCCACTCACTCATCAAATGAAAGAGGAGAAAATTTCGGGTACAAATATATAAAAATATTATTCATAGTAACTTTTTCGTAGTCGGGATAATTTCGTATAAAGACTCTTTTGCATTCTGTATACCATTATTTTGATTAAATCTTTCTCTTAAAGTAATTTTTTGAATGTGAAAGTTATGTGATATCAATAGTAAGTCGAAATGATGAAATTAAACAGCACATCCATGCCAGCACGCCTCATGGCCAGAACATAGTGATTCTAGACTGATACTTGTGACACCAATGTACTTATACCTATGTTTCACAAATAATGAATTGAATTGAACATCCCCGGGGTAAGTCGTTTATGTTGTGAAAAACTAGTAAAATAGAAATGTGCACACATACAATCACTTCACGTAACGAATACACAGAAAGAGTCGGACTTTGAAGGTTACTAATTGCGACAACTCTGTTCCTATCAGAAATATACATACATTTACGAAAACTCTTAATATGTATTACTAGATTACGTCTCGTTCATTGAAATCCAAAAACTTAAGCGCTGTAATGACAGTGTTGATTTCCCATTTAATAGTCATCTCATCTCACTTTTACCATATCGGACCGAAAGTTAAAAATGAAAATAAAAACCCAACTTTAGACTTTTTAAAGAGAAAAATTTAAGCAATCGTGTTTTGGCTCCCGACAAACAACAAGTTTAAATATCGAGTATATAGTCAAGGTACACAGGTATATCTGAAAGTTTTGTTTCCTATTTCAGGCCGCATAGATTTTGGAAAATCTCATAATTTAAGTTATTGTAAGAGTTGGGACAGTGTTGCCGCATAGTAAATTTTCAGCAGCCAAACTCGATTCAAAGACTAGTAAATGTGTAGACTGCAAATGTCAACTTTTTCACTAGCTGGCGCTGTATAAGGCTGCATTCACCACACCCTAAGCTGTGTTTCCATACATAAGACAAGATAGGTGTCAAATGTATGGAAGGATAGCTTAACATGTTTCTACTTATAGTCTAAGGCTGAATATCTACCAGAGATGTATGTATACGCTGTATTTTTATATATTCGACACCTAGCTCTCAAGCATGCGATGTCAATAGGGTATTTTCATCTATCAAATTGGTTTTTACCATAAGAAATACGAATATAACACTGTTTTGTTCTAAAAGCATAAGATTTATTTTGAGTTTGAAAATTAAAATCGTAGTTTTATTATCTGTATTTACGTGACCGAAAACACCGACCGCCATTTTGTCTTCTGTGACGTCAGAATACCAATTGCAAAAATAAGAAGGCGTAGAAAAGAAGGACACGCACATTTGACGTTTCTATAGTATCTCCTTTATAGTCTGTGGACTGTGGTTTGGTGTTGGAGTCATGAAGTCATGATAATGGCGGCTGCCTTTTTGGCGCGAATATATAACTTTCAAATTTCAACCATTATTTATTTGCATAAAGCTATATTATTTTGAGGAAATAAAATTACCAGTTGACTATCAAATCTATATGAACATTTTAAATATATATATATATATATAAAAAATCGTAGAATAGCCTATTATATGCAAACACGTCTTCGTACACCTCTAGCAAATATACTGCCTACATTTACATTGTCACACATTTCGTACGGCGCTGTGACCTCACGTACAACGCCATCTAGCGACCGTGTTGACATTGACAGTAGTAATTTACTAGTCCCATTATTAATGTAGATGACAGCAGTGACAAGCACAACAGTATTACGACGTTCCCTGAGGCTGGCTACCTCGTGACAGAGACCAGAGAGTTGGTACAGCGGGAGAGCCGAAAAAAATAGTTCCACTATAAATAAGGTTACAATGAGACGCCAACTTTGTTCGTTCGACTATCTCTATCTCAGTTGCACTTGCATATTCTAGCGACAGAGATATTGCGAACTTAGATTTTCGTGGCAGCGCCACTGCACAATTTATGATGGGTCGTGGGTCTAGGTTACTTTGCGAGAGTCATGAGAGCGTTGTAACTTACAACGCTCTCACGACGTGGCTATTGTTTTATTGTTTACGTTAAACCCGTTTGATGTACCAGTGATGTGACAAAAACGTTATGCCAACTGTTACATTTGGCAAAGCGTTCCGAACCCATCATGAATTACGCAAGTTATAGATGGCTTTCATAAGAACTGCACGCGATAGACTATCCCTCTCATTCTAATTAGAACACTCAGGATGAGACGAGTAGAGAAAACTATTTAATTTCTTTGGCTTTAGCGCTCTAACTCTCTATTCTCTGCTTTTATACATAACAGAACACATAGAATGTATATATTATTAACATTCTATATTAAATGTATCTTATCATAATTTATACAAAGTTAAGTCAGTTTCAAAGTAACAGTTTGTATTAGTGTGTATTTATTAATAACTTATTTACTTTTAGAACTGTTCAACCTTGGTTCAAATTCATTTAATTTTCTTATATTTATTTAATAAAATGTAACCTAAGAGCCACGAAGTTAAAGACCGAAAATACAGAACAGAGCTTTCGTGAAACATTATTCTTACAATATATGTAAGATATTACACTTCTTTGACATACACTGCTCATCGTGTCAAATTTATGTTCTTTATTTTCGGTGCAAACATTTTAATATTTTTTTCACTTGTATAGGGTAAATCGTCAATAATCGGTCACTTAAGGAGGTGTCATTCAGTCACAAGCCCGCAGTTTAATACTGATGCTCTTATTAGGATTACTTTGACAATACTCTGGATAATAGGTCGAATTCCGGTTATTATTTTTATTTCAAAATTACTAACAGATTGTTTGCTTTACAACGGTTACACACCGCGACTCTTTGCATCGACCGATATAAACGTGTGACTGTCACGCGACACGTGCCATAGATTACCTGTCGAAATCATCTCTATCGCTTGTAGCGCTGCAAAAATTCGCCATGCGTAACAG
The DNA here is from genome assembly GCA_932294315.1 of Epinotia nisella. NCBI lineage: Eukaryota > Metazoa > Arthropoda > Insecta > Lepidoptera > Tortricidae > Epinotia > Epinotia nisella. Next base: position 41,843,370 of record OW028673.1, read on the forward strand.
CTCCTATACTTATTTTTTTCGAAGTGGCTGGTTATTGCAGGGTGGCCAGGAATAGGCAATTTAAAGTTTTGTGGGTCAGGGTCTACGATGCTACATCGAATGTTCGCGATCGCTTAATAACTAACAATGACGACACGTTGTCGTCCCGCGGCCGTACCTTGGTCGTCGTGTCGGTGGCGCGGCGCGTGCGGCGCGGGCAGGTCGGTGCGGAACCCGTTCCGCGGTTCCGCGCGCGTCAGACTTTGGCTGCGGCCCTCGGATAGCCTGTGAGAGCATAATGTTAATGTTCAGTGGCAATTTTTACGTAAAAACGTAAGCGAGGAAACTGTTTATATTTTTCAAAAATAATTAAAGCAGCTGAAAAATCTGAGACTTTTTTCTGGTGCTAAGGAAGGTTATTCCTATCACCAAAAACTGAACAAGTGCGAGTTCAACTCGCGTGGTGAGGGTTCCGTAAAATATTGAGAATTCTCCCGTTGCTTTCAATACTCAAACTTTTTATAGGTTTTCCTGTAATCTTTAGGCAAGGAACTATTTTCCATATTTTTTTCAGAATTTTAAGCTTAGTAGTTTCGGAGATAAGGGGGGGGGGAATGGTCAAAATTCGTCTTTTTTCCTAAATTACTTAGAATCTGTTTTTGATAAAATTATAAAAAAAATATTTCTGACATGCTTACAACAACCGCTTTCATTTGATATGTCACACAATACAGTTTGCGAAACTTTTTTTTTTAATTTTCCAGTTTACCCCCCGTAAGTGGACCCTTTGTTCAGAATGAATTAATTTACTTTACGCGTCCATCTTTGGGTCACCAGTTTACATATGTGTACCAAATTTCAACTTAACCGGTCCAGTAGTTTCGGAGCAAATCGGCTGTGACAGACGGACAGACAGACAACCGAGTGATCCTATAAGGGTTCCGTTTTTTCCTTTTGAGGTATCGGAACCCTAAAAATGAATCAGGCACTTCTAAAATGTTCATCCATTCCGCAATGGAGCCTGCACTAATAGATGTTGTGGTCTCACCTGGCGTATCTATTGCTGAGCAGGAGGGGCGACGGCGGGTGCGGGTGCAGCCGGTCGTGCAGCGAGGGGGGCTCCAGGTCCACGCCGTTAGCTGGAACGGTCGCCAACACGTGAACATATACATAGGCGACATCACTGGGTGATGACAATGTGGCCCATATAACACTAAATACTATAGAAAGGCGATGTGGGCGTGGCACGCGCGCGCCACTACTTTGATCGTGCGCTCAAAGCTTTCGCACCAACGTCACCTGATCACCGTCGCTCACAAAGTTGTAGGCGACGTGAGGGGATGAGGTGGCGACACCGGGCCCGATAGAAGAATATTTAGTGTTCTGTGATGTGGCCCAATCCACTTTGCTGCTCGTTGCCATGGAGCCTCATAGTAAACTTGGAGCGTCTTTCAAACTATGATGTTATAAAGAGGCATTATTTTTGCTCGCTACCATTTTATTGGTGGTTACGTTACCTAAAACTGTGACGTTATAAAAAAGTGTTTTTTAAAGCAAATTGGTTCGCCTTTGTACATTTTTTTTCTCTACTCCTTTAGTTTTAACTATGTTCTCGTCGTATCCCAGTCCCGGAGATCTCAGACCTGCGACGGTGGGGGCGCTAATTGTCACAAGGTCACCCAATCTCGCACCGTGATTGGTCTTGGCGGGGAACAGGGCGCATGCGGTGGTGAAAAAGCGATAGAGACGAGGGGGCAAAAATGAAGTGGTCTGGGATACGTCAGGGTCGTGTCTCCTGCGCGTGTTCTTTCGAAACATTACACAAAAACTTCGAAACAAAAGGGCGTGGCAAAACAATCAACAAATCGGAAGGGGTTCTTTGCGAGTTCTCAGGAACGCTTCGAGGTATCAAATTTAAATTAAAACCATATACTCAGGTGTTCAGTTCCTTGAAGCTGTGAAAAATTCTAAATCAAAGTAAAAAACGGTACGGCCGTTTATGCCGCAAAAAACGTATATCTCGACACTTTCTAGGGATTCAAAATTTGTAGAGTACTTTCCGTTGACCTAGAACTGAAATTTGGCAAGTAATGTCGTCCTATACTGCAAGTACAGGGAAAAACCTGACGACTATACATTTGTAATTTTGTACGGAACTCTCGGTGGGGAGTCCGACTCGCACTTGTCCGGTTTTTTTATTTGTATAATGTTCCGAAACGCGCAGGTGACCCGGCGTTATGTGCTTGTTTTAGTGTTTATTAGTGACGTCGCCGAGTAACTTGTCTTACAAATAGTATTGTTAATAGGCATGATGACTCATGTTAGAATTGATAACATAGTGTTACTAAATGGATAGTAAACCATCAAATTATTGTGATAAAGTATAAATAAAAAATATAAATAATATCATAAAAAGATATGAACCTTGAAAGTTTAGAAAAAAAAATGCATTTGTTTTTATTGTCTAAGTGTAAATTTAAAGCTACCAATAGAATCCTTACGCTTTTATAGAAACAAAATTGTCCAACAACTGTGGACCTAAACGCAGTATTTCGCGACCTAAACAGCAATTTACTTGATTTCCCCTACAATGATTAGTTCAAATACCAAAGTGTGACGTCATACTTTTGAGTCAATCAGTATGAAGCGTCTCGGGTGCGGCCAGCGAGGTCCGTCTTTAACTCAATTTTTTGGGTACTTATGTTCATTTATTGTAGTTGCTCCTGTACAAACATTTGTTCCTCTCCAAAAACTGGTTTGAATGGCATCGGGAAAAAAATTTGTCATCATGCCTATTGTGGTTACAAAATGGAATATTTGTAACTTTTACTCGTTGACGTCACTAACGATGCATCTCTTCTCGCGAAAATACCCTAATACATACATAACTAATAGTGTTATAATTACCCTCGTGTCCAAGCATAGGATGAGGTCGGCCGGTGCGCGGCGGCGGCTCCGGCGACCGGCCCGTGCTGTGCTCCCGGCTCAGACTGCAACACAACGCGACAGGTCACGACAAGTCCGTCTGACGAACGACAATACTGGGCGTTTGTGCCCGAGCACGGCGACAGGTAGTGGGCGCTTATGCCCGACAACGTAAATACGTTTTTGTACACGTGTTAGTCTTTAGGTTTCTGATCTCCATTCAATCGCAAATAGCGAAAATCGTCTACGAACAGAGCGCCCGCTGGGCGGGTTCCTAGCAGTGAGTGTTAAAACAAATTTGTCTGTTTTTACCTGTATACTGTACACTAAGTTTTATACGGATAAAAACATTAGATTTATTTTTAATTTGAAAATTTAAATCGTAGTTTTATCATCTGTATGTTACGTGACCGAAAAAGCCGACCGCCATTTTGTCTTCTGTGAGCGACTTAAGTGTCGTGGGACTCGTTCTGATTAGATTCGTTAAAAAGTAAGTTGTTGAAGATATCCGAGGGGCCTCCGACATCTGAATATATATTTCTCAACCCCGTGAAACTGTCGCCGTACCTACGGGGAATGGCTGGCGGTCGACGAGGTGGACAAACAGATTTCGCACCATCTTTTAGCTCGCCCACGGTCTACCACTCAGTTTCTGCGCTATAAAGACAAACCCTTTCGAAAATTGGGACAAAACAACTGCCACTCGTTAGCGAGCCCGAGATTCCGCGCTTAAGGAGAAGGGATCGGAAATAAATACCTCGGATCGTTGTAAATCGGAGACGTCATTATAGAAAATGACTTCTGTGAATGCTCAGAAGAACTGTCTTACCGAAACAGATGCAGACTTGAAAATCCCTAAACCACCTTAAATTTCAGATCAGTAACGTTTTCTTTTGTTCAAAAACCCTACTGATGGTGCTAACTATCGAATTCAAAAGTTTTTACACTGCCATATCCCGATACAGTCTCTACACAGAAAATCTCTTCAAATAAGCTTTTCAAAGTTAAAGTAAGGTAAACGTCCGAGTGCTCGGCGCTGTACTAGTATATGGCATGGGCACTCTATCTCAAAGTGACATGGTTTAAATTCGAATGAAGAAAAATCCTCTTAGTTCGAATTTAACCCATATTGCTTTGACATAGAGTGCCCATGCCATGTACTAGTACAGCGCCGAGCACTCAGACGTTTACCTTACTTCTAATAGTCTAAAACTTGTACTTATAAATTATTTGCGACTTTTTCAAAGAAATTAACGCAATTTACTTTTTCTTGTTGGACTCCCAGGGCCTTCTGGTAATTGTCTATATGAACGAAATCCTTGTTACAAACCAATCGAAGTGATCACTAATGAAACAAAGGATTTATTCATATCATGTCTTGGACGTAGACATTGTCAAAATGAAGGGCCTTAAAGCCCAACTTCTTGGTAGGACTCCTAATCGGTATAAACGCCTCCTGTTATACAATTTTATGCAATAAAAACTTTGTATACTTGCATGAAAGCCCTTAACTACTTGCCACGGGAAAAACGACTTTTGGCCCACACGCAAACCGTCGAGTTCCTTGTGGCGAGGGAAAAGGTAAACACCTTACGCCGCGATATATATGCCTGTCCCGCGTTGGACAGTCTCATACTGGGAGGGATAGCCTCAACTTTGCAATCTTTGCGACCCACGGAGGAAGGTCGCATTGCCGCACTCTCCGACTATACCTGCGAGGCTACAAGGAGCGCCATGCCGCATTTAACCGTAAGTGAGAAAGACTAAATATATCGTAACGAGTGTTGTGCTACAAACGGACAACCGGTGGGTGGAAGCATGCATGCCTTTCCCTGCTGCAAACTGCTGGCAGGAAAGAACCAACTACGGGAAACACTGGTTTTATACCGCCTGCAAGGTCGGTAGCGCCCAGAAACCAACGGGGAAGAAATCTTCGTCCGCTGGAGTGTCTCGCCCATCGACCTCAAGGTCACCTCGGAGGGCACCCACTTTATGGCGATACGTCTCGATTGACTCGCAAGTCTCGAGCGCCTACTGTCACGACGTGTTCAACATATTACCAATTATATTGTAAGGTAACATTTCATGTTATTCCAAATTATTGACTATCCATTCAAAAGGTAGTAGGTATTATTACATTATTAAAAGTTACATCGATTAATCATCTTATAAAATTAAATAGTAAAATAAAATTTCTCAAAGAAGCCGAGCAGCAAACCATCTGAATTAATTGGATTTTTTAAGGACGTTAAAAATAACGTCATATAATAATCAAGCCAAGCATTAACAAATTTAATTTCGCTAGAGCAGTTAGTACGTTACACAAATATGTTACAAAAATATGTATACATTTTAATGTTAAGGCAATAAAGTCGTGTATACATATGTTTGTAACTTTGGCCGTATCGCTCTCTTTGTAGTTGACTGTACATTTACATATAAAACAATGTTTTATACATATGAAACAGAATACATGTAAAAAAGGCATTCGCACGAGATTATATCAAAATGTTTATGAAAACCGTCTTCTGTGCAGAAATTTGTTTAGTTGATTTTTGCAAGATATTTTAGAGTTAGCAATTAATTGCCATCATCAACTACTATACCGAGCCCTAACACAACGAGTTTATGTTGTATAATTGTGTCTCCTTCACCGACAACATGATACCAGCAAGTGTTTAAATGCGTTTTAAAAAAATGTTACAGGCCTTTATTGTTGACTCTACTTTTTTGAGAGATACTACTCGGAGAGACAGTTCTAATGAGGCCGAGCATCAAGGGTTTATGTGGTTTAGGATTTGCTATGGCTTCCTTCTGTCTCCATCATCAGATCAGTTCGGCGATGCCATCATATTGTGTTGTCACCGAAATTACATAAGTATGCCAAATTTCAGCGCAATCGGATAACGCCATAAATGGCTGAAAAATGGTTTGCAAATTTCGAAGGACAACTTACTCCTACTTTATTTTTATTAGCTTATATTGTGTCCCACTGCTGTGCAAAAGCCTCCTCTTTTTCCGCCACTCGTCTCGGTCCTGTGGTAGTGTTCGCCAATCTATACAACACGTATCAAGGTCGTCCGGCCATCTCATTTTCGGTCTGTCTCTACCTTGGAAGCCATCTTGTGGGGTCCATTCGGCGGCTAACTTACTTCTACTTAAACAATGGTTTGCGAACACACAACTTTCTTACATACGAACATTCCAAGTTAAACAATCGCATGGCTGGTCACCCAATACATTGCGCAGCTGCATCGAATATGACGAAAATTAAGCACAATCGGTGACAAAGATTAGTATACAAATGTGCACCTTGTCTCGTCGTAATAAGCGTAAAAGTAGACAAGGTGTGGAGCAATAATAGAAAGCATATAATACAATAGCTGCGACATATCGCGAAAGTATAAAGGTTCATATTCATGTTGGGGCAGAACTCTAAAACATACCGACGCATAGACAGACGCACATCGCGAAGATACAGGGTCCCTATTAAAATTAGGGCAGAACCTTAATAACATACTGGCGCACAGACAGACGGACATTGCTAAAGTATAAGGGTTCCTATTCAAACTAGGGCAGAACCTTAAAAACATACTTGTAGAGTTGTGTATTAGTGTTTTAACGATAATTCTGGACGCCATTTGCCAGCGGAGCAAGGCTTATCGTCAGACAGGAATCCAGGCAGCAAGATTTTATGACAAGTAGGATACTTTTTGAAAAAAAAAGAGAATTGCGTTATTGTTGCGTTTAATTTTTACACATTTAATAAAAACATATTTTCACAAACAAAACTTGGAGTGACAAGCAACGATAAGAGTTTATGGAAATAGGAACTCCCTACCTGTCATAAAATGTTGCCCCCCGGATTCCTATGTTTGCTTATCGTCAGCGTGGTTTGCCGTCTTTGACATCTTTTGATTATATTGTGGATAGGCAGTATTTATAATTTATTTGTCTCTGGTAACACAATAACTACAATACGATTCGCTCAGCCAGATTGATATATAAGTCCCATATAGGCGTTAGTAACTTAAATAATACTAGCGGCTCTGTGAGTGTAGACCTCCCGAGTCTGTGTATTTTTAATTGTAATTTTCTTTATTTTCAAAAACTGTATCGACAAAAAACCATATCAGTTAAGAAATGCGACGTGTAGAGAAGAACAGCCGACTTCTTCGTTCGCTTCGCTGACTCGTTCAATAATATGAATAATGTTTAATCGTTCGCATAAAGAAATTTAGCAGCTAAAGCACATAGGAAACACAAAATAACTATATTTCTTTTTCTAAAGCTTTGTAATAACTAAAAACCGTATTCATAGATCAATAAGAAACAATAACAAACTGCAGCTGCGAGCAAAATTTTTCAAAACCATTATAATAAATACAAATACACTCCCATACATACTTACCTAAGGGCATTGCAAGGTAAAAAATAATGCCCGATTTTACCTCATACATCTATAAGGTAATATCATATCACGTTTCGAACGCGCGTTAGGACAACGTAACTGTCATTTTTCCATATAAAAAGTGATATGATGATAATTTGACCATTGCTCGAACCTGTAGATATAAATTAGAGATGCAACGGATATCCGGCCACTATCCGGTATCCGGCCTCATTTTTACTATCCGGCCGAATACCGAATAGTGGTGTAGTATCCGGCCGGATACCGGACAGTATTTTAACACACTAACACAGAAGAACATAGGTAAAGATAGAACCAGAGTAGGTAAAAGAAGGATGAATAAATAACAAACTACAAAGCAATCAATTATTTAAGTCAGTTTAATGAGTTAATCTTCATATGAAAAGAAAAAGATAAATGAAATGATACTGTTATTGATCTATTATTTCTATTAGTTAGGTACCATTAATCGGGTTGTGCTTAATCACACAAGCTAATGAAGCAATATCAATCAGTGTTATCACTATTATCTTCCACTAATTATTTAAATTTTTTAACACTTAAATTTAGGCATTTTACTTCGGCCGGATATCCGGCCGGCTGTGCCGCCGGATATTCGGTATCCGGTATCCGGCCAAACCACTATTCGTTGCATCTCTAATATAAATCCACTCCACTGGTGAAAGAATTTTGAAATCCAAAGATTTACCAACTCATGAGCTATTTATTCTATACGTACAGGTTCATTAACCCCCGACACAAATACAGGGGTGTTATAAGTTGAACGTGTCTGTGTATCTGTCTGTGGTATCGTAGCTCTCAAACGGATCGACCGATTTGAATGCGGTTTTTGTTGTGTCATAGATAATTTTAAGTTTCAACCTGAGTGTTCTTAGCTATGTTTCATCAAAATCGGATCAGCCGATTTTGAAATTTAAAAAATCGGGGGTTTTTCAACTTTTCCAAGTTGTTTATTTAGATTTTAGGCGGCAAGAAAAATCGACCGATACCTTGCCTATATCGACCCCCTGAGTAGCTACGGACCTCCCCGGGCGGCAGGGGGGGGGTCTAATCAGCTACTGCAGTGGTGTTGAGGATGTTTCACCTCGAATCAACCAGTAAAGCAAGCCGCTTCTTCAAATGCCATATAGGATCTACGGGAAACAGTCGATAGCGCCATCTAAAGTGAAGGCAACGCCATCTGGCGTGATATTCGAACAGCAGAATGTAAACATGAAGCGTAAGTGAGCAGAGCACATTATCTAGTACCTACGCTATCGGGGTAGGATCCGTCAGCGATAGGTAACATGAATAGGCTATTGGAGCCTGCAACAATATCGTAAGTACCGGGCAATGTGAAGAGTGAATATTTTCCATACATTTTACCGTTTTACATGCCTCAGATATCGTAATGGATAATGCGAATCCAAGCAGAGCTAGGCAAGCACTTCATCGGCGCCCCTTTATCTACCTGACGCGCGTACAATGCGTTACGTGATTGACCCCAAGGTCTCAGACACACGTGTCTGCAGTCAGCATCAGAAGTAGCTAAGCAAAATAACACGCTCAAAATGACCTACACAGATCCTTGTTCCCTTCAAATTAGAGTTCGTGTGTAGATCATTTTGAGCACTAGGACCGCTTAGCAACTTCTGCTGCTGACTGTGCGTAAAGCCAAGAGCTAAGCAGTCACTGCACGTACCTCCTGTGGCGTGGCGTGGCGTGCAGGTCGACCCGCGACCGCCGCTGCTGGGTCTGGTGGTAGAACCGCTGCAGGACTATAGGACTAGTGTTGCCTGAGCTCTGTAACACCAGACAAGTTGACTAAACAAGTGAAATCAAAAGAATTTTCGAAAAACCCAACTGCTTTTTTACAAATAGTATAGCCTATGTCACTCCAACCACGATTAAGAGGAATCCAAGGACACCTCAAATGTCGAAATCCGTAAAACGGTTTAGGCTGTAGGGCGTGCCAAAGCATAAGACATACACACATACATACATATTAAAAAAAAAAAAATCGTGGGACAATTCACACCAATTGATCTAGTCCCAAAATAGGCAAAGCCTGTACTATGGGTACTAGACAACGGAAAACATACTTATATAGATAAATACATACTTATACAGATATTAAACATCCAAGACTCGATAACAAACATTCGTATTCATCATACAAATATCTGCCCCGACCGGGGATCGAACCCGGGACCTCTAGCTTCATAGTCAGGTTCTCTAACCACTAGACTATTCGGTCGTCGCGTATGTATATGTATATACATACGCTCGAAAAACATAACCCTCCTTTCCTTCGGCAGTCGGGTAATGAGATGTGTCGTACGTACCGCAGGCGAGGGCCGCCACCGGTTTTCGATAGACACGCGCCGCGCGGGCGGCGGCGGAGGCGACGCGCACGCCTCTAGCGTCCTGGAAATACAACAAATACATAGTCAAGTTTAGTGCGACGCCTAGTCTCTAGATCTATTTGTTACAATTGGGTACTTTCCTAAAAAAAATTAGTCCTTCAGGTAGATTATCAAAAAAGATTGGACAAGTATTTGTTTGTTTGTCAATTAAACTATAAATGATGAAGATATAGCCCGTTAAAGTTCCGCGTGACGTCACATTATGGTACACTTTTTGGCATAATGTGACGTCACGCGAAACTTTAACGGGCTATATCTTCGTCATTTTTTGTTTAATTGACAAACAAAAAAATACATGTCTAATATTTTTTGATAATCTAACTGACGGACTAAATATAATTATATTTTGTTTACCCAGGAAAGTACCCAATAGGCATGATGACTAAAAATTTTTCCCGATGCCATTTGAACCAGTTTTTGGAGAGGAACAAATGTTTGTATGGGAGCAACTACCATAAAAGAACGTAAATACCCAAAACATTGAGTTAAAGACGGACCTCGCTGGCCGCACCCGAAACGCTTCATACTGATTGACTCAAAGGTATGACGTCACACTTTAGTATATTGAACTAATCATTGTAGGGGAAATCAAGTAAATTGCTGTTTCGGTCGCGAAATACTGCGTTTAGGTCCATAGTTGTCATACAGTTTTGTTTCTATAAAAGCGTAAGGATTCTATTGGTAGCTTTAAATTAACACCTGGACAATAAAAAAATGCATCTTTTTTCTAAACTTTCAAGGTTCATATCTTTTTATGATATTAATTATATTTTGTAATTTATACTTTATTACAATAATTTGATGGTTTACTATCCATTTAGCAACACTATGTTATCAATTTTAACATGAGTCATCATGCCTATTGTCAACATGGATACATTAAATGACCCGACACCGACTACCCGAGCGCTGGACAGGACCTCGGAGTAGAGTAGTTGTTTTTTGTATAAAACCGTGTAGGTACAGTCACGGACTTTAATACGGGTGTAAACTCAAAAAATATTATTACTTCAAAAGAAAGAAGGCAAAAAATATGCCTAATGACCAAAATCCCATTCAAATACCTAAAAAAATTACACAATGTACAATGTACATTCGGTAAATAGTACTTAGGCATCTTTTTTGCAGTATGAACGTTTAATTTTATGTTGCACATCAGTGGAATTACCCCCAAAAAATGACTCCATACATAAGTAACGGATAGATTGTTCCGTAATATTCATTTTTTTAACTATGTTTTCAGATCAAGTTTCAGAGAGAATTGGCAAAGTATAACATCGACTAGAAATAATTTTCTTATCCCTGTCATTATGCGCTTTCCAATTCAGATGTGAATCTATTTCGACTCCAAGAAAGTTAACATGATTTTCTTTATTATTAGTTTTTTCGCTTGATACTACAAGAGACTTCGAAATAGATTTATTATTTCTGAATTGGAAGAGCTTGGTTTTGTTGAGGTTAACATTTAGGTTAATACTTACTATTCACTACTGAGGCATTGTATAATTTTCGTTAATTATATGTTGTTGCATACTTTCACTGGTGTTTTCCCTTGAAAAAATATGGCATGGTGATTTTCGTGAATGGTTACTCGACGATGATTGGCTGTGCAAAAATTAGCCTGGTACAAATGGTTGTTTTTTTTTTTTAATTAATGTTTTCTCGTCGGAATAAGGCATTACGGTACCGCCTACTTCTTTTTTCATCGGCTATCGGAAAATATAAGAATGATTGTGTTGTTCTGACTTGCGCAATTTATCCGATACGATCGATTAACGCCTATGCGTTTGGGCCACCGGTGGTATCCGTCGCGGCGACATCCTGACAGATCGATTGTTTAAGTTATTTACGTGCATGGACGTGAGAGTGACTCGCAAATCCAAACTTGATTTTGAAGCTCCGGTGACATGAAATACAATAATGGCCTCCACTTGAGTTGTAAGTGTAAAGGAGGGCTTGGGCCGAGTTTTAGGTCGTGAAGATCTTGGATTCGGGTACGTTCAAAGTTACTGATCCCGGTGTTGACAGCAGTTCGTCAGTCCCATCTTCGAGTAGCAAGCCCCGCCCACGACTCACAGGATAAGCCGGTTGCAGACAGATGGCGCTTCAGGACATACTTGTACAGCAGGTATTGCTACAACTTAGTGTTTGCCCGAGGCTCGTTCAGAGTAAAACACTGCTTATGCAGCCTTGTAATTGGCCCTTCATGAGGAGACATTCCATGCCAACCATGCCAGTCCGACGCAAAACCTCCGAGTTTGGAACACGATCCTGCCACCTTAGTCGAAGAATTGCTCGGAGACATGTTAAGGCCGCCGGTACCAGCGCTATGACCATCATTTACATTTTCTTCATTACGTAATTAGAACCCTGAATGGTCGCCATACTTAGTACAAATTACCGGACAAAATTGTGTCAGCATCTCTCTGTCTATCGGTGCTGCTTGCTTGCATTCATAAAAAAAATTCACAGTCTAGTAAATAATTTTTCCAACTTTGGAATAATGACTATTTGATTCTGATCTAGGATTTAAATTATGGGTTTATATTAGAGGTTGTGACTAAAAGGTTGGTATAGAATTGGAGAAAACATGTGGTATTTACCTCCGTCGCGGGTAAGGCGAGTGGTTAGCGAAGTCAGTCTCGAGGCTCGCCGGCTGCGAGGAGCTGCCGCCGGCGTGCGGGCCCGTCGACGCCCACCACGCCCTAGAACATAAATAGTATAAATAAAATAAAAATTGCGGACAATCTTACACAAATCAACTTAGTCCCAATCTAAGCAAAGCTTGTATTATGGGTACTAGACGACGATAAACATACTTATATAAATAAAATACACAGAAAACATCCATGACTCGGGAACAAATGTTCGTGCTCATCACACAAATAAATGTCCTTACCGGGATTCGAACCCAGGACCTCTTGCTTCGTAGGCAGGGTCACTACCAACTAGGCTAAAGCGGTATAATTGTATAATATTGCCTAAAGGTGTTAGTAACATAAAACAAGAAATTATATTAAAACTAATTTAGTGTAAATATCATACAAATACAAATAAAGATACAGCTTTTCAGTCGGGACATTTTAGGGCTACCCCTTTAATAAGTTCAACCCAATGGTTAAGAATTGGGCTGTCAAACCTATTGGCAAACACACTTAGAATGCTGTTGGCGCTCCGTCCAACTCGTCCCAGCAGGGATACGATTTTTTTGCGCCTGATTGCTGGCAAACCGTCCGTCCGCGCTTCGCAAAACATGCCACACGCACTGCAAGCCCATCAGCATTCTAAATGAGTTATTATACTGCAATCTCAACGCATTATATGCTCGCTTCGTATATCTCACCCACAGGCTCGAGTAAAAGGATTGACAATATGCTCTGAATAGCTTAACTTCGCTGGAGCACCGGGCAAACCTGCGGGTCACCATATTACCACGAACTGCCAGTGCTCTGCGTTCTTGTTATATATCTTGGTCGTCCCTAAGATCATTTGTAATAGTGTGACCAAGATATTTAAATTTAAAGGTGCGGGCACAACAGTTATAACATGCGTAGGCATGCAGTTAACTCGCCAACAAACTGTTCTAGCAGTTTGGCGGGTAATTAAAAATATTGAATGCTATGTCCTTTTTTTGGAAAAAAAAAAACCTAGCATTGCACATAGGGGTGGATTGCATTATAAATTGTACATATTTAAGGGCCTTCATCAAAGGCTCTTAATTATGTACATTTTTTTTGCAATCCACCCTTAGAAGAGAACTTTCCACTGCGTTGTAAAGTATAAATCCCCATAAAGCATACTCATCCGGTGTGGCTCGGCCATAATAGGGAGAATAGGATTTTGTTCAGAGGATGCCTCCATATTCCTGACAGGCTGGGGGGTATGTTAGCCGCATCGCATAACTGCCTTTTTCATAAGAAAATGGGAAACATTTGGCCTCTATGGCACCTGCAAACTGGATACACTTAAACAAATTATATTGGTACATCCCTGTAATGTATCTTATGCAAATCAGGGATCGGAACCAGTTTTTTCAAAAGTCCCCGAAGTAGTCTAATATTTTGAATTATTTTAGGATGTAGGACTCTATCATGTATTTAGGTAACATTTTCGTATTATTAGACAGCCTGATCAAAAATGATATTATAAACCAAAGAACGAAATTGAACGAAATAAAACCGGTGTTTTTGTATGGAGAAAATACCCCTAAAGCAAATAAATAATTTCAATTTGTAATTGATGATGAGGTCGAGGTATATGCATACCTAGATAGAGCCTAAGAGCCTATTCACTCTAGTCTTGAAAAGCTGTCAAGTTGTAAGTAGCTGGGAAAAGATTTTCCCGAAGCAAGTGATGTCTTCGCGAGAAAACTAGAAGCATAGCTCCTTGTGGGCAGTGGCATATCAACAACATAAGGGAACTCATTCATGTAATTCTTGTACACTCTCCGAAATGCATCCTGTAGACCCATCATTCACCACCAGTCACCAAGTTCCTGACTACGGGGTCACGGGGGACTGACCTGGCGGGTGTGGGCGTGAGCTGCTCCACGGTCCACTGGCAGCTGGTCACCATGTTCCTGATGGGCTGCGGGGTCGGAGGTGCCTCGAACTCGCGCGCGCTCGTCACTGTGTGCGTCGCTGTAGTAGTCACAGTCTGTCATATGACAAACAATTTGGTTAGTAAGGTTTTTGTAAAGAAATAACAACAACTTAGAAAAGTTGAAAACCCCCGACATTTTCATTTCAAAGTTCAATATCTCAAAAACGGCTGAACCGATTTTGTTGAAACGTAGCTAAGAACCATCTCGATCACGTCAGCTTTCGTACAAAAAAAGCACATTAAAATCGGTCCATTCGTTTCGGAGCTACGATCCCACAGACAGACACACAGATACACAGACACGTCAAACTTATATATATTTAACACCCCTCTTTTTGCGTCGGGGGTGAAAAAGGTTGAGTTTGATTTATAACAATCGTAAATGGTTTACGGAATTTAGGCGAAATGCATCATTTGGGAAATATATTATGCGAAACATACCACAAAATAAACCATATATTTTTGTTTTGTTATTCAAAATGATTTTTTTCATTAGCTATAAAGGAAAAAAGGAATGCTCAATACTTTAGGCCAAAGCTGCGCACTGGTGTTAGATAAAATCAAAAGTGTTCGTTTTCAAATTTCTTTCTCGTTATATAAAATTTTCATGTATTCAAAAAATAAACTAAATAAAACAAACGAGATTGATAATTATCGTCATAATAACAGATGTATAATTGTCGATTGATAATAAAAAAATGCGCTCGTGAAAGTGAAGTGTATTCGAAGTATTCGAACGTGTTTTTCCGCACTTGCGTCTATTCGAACGCACGAAGTGTCAACGTGACGTGCCGCGCCGTGGGGATTAGAGTTTGTTATGAAAAATATAACATCGGAATTTCTTACGAAACAATATGGGTCGTTCTTCTTTTCGACCGACAATAGCCTGTCCTTCGTCTTACTACGGCATCTCATTTGAGTAATGATTTTACGGTTTTATAATATTCGAAAATGAACGCCCATATTATTTTATTAATTAGTATTATTTAATATTTTAGTTTTTCTAACTAGCATTTTTTTAACGTATTTTTATCGTAGAAGTCCGTGACAGAGTGGTAAACCAAAATGTAGTCCCCACTGAAAGAGTCCACTTTGACACATATTTTTTTTAAAAACCAACCGTAAACAAATATGTATATTGGCCGGAAAGGAAACTTTAATTAGTGTTAATGAAGAAACCAATGCATTTTTTTTTAAATCGCACTTCAAAATCACAATTTTCGATAGTTCAAAAACCAAAAAAAAAGGAAAACCTCGGTTCATTGTCGGTAAAAAAGAAGAACGACCCATATAACATTTTTTTATGCTGGTGATAAGTATCCGATAATTATTCGATAATTATCCAATAATTATCAAGAAGCGTAATTATCTTGATAATTTCGAACCCTGTTCCATTGAAAATTTATGTTCTCTCTGTAGGGATCTGGGTGTCAGGAGGCTATAAATGTGGTATACCTACTTGTATCGATCTCACCTTGGCTGGCGCGGGATGTCCCCCGGTGAGGCTCGCGTACCAATCGGCCACGGACACGTTGCTCCCGCCCGACTTCACCACGAAGGGGTGCTCCAGTAGCTTGGCGTATTTGGGGCGTTGCCTGTAGTTCTTCGTTAGACTGCGGTACAACAGAATCCTTAGTAACCGTGGACCTATGATACTCAGGACGAGCTATACGTGATGCCACAATAAGGGACAGAGAGGCTTCTATGCAGCTAAATTAAAAACTGCCCTTAAAATGGCCGATGGCTTACCATAAACAACCCACTTAATTTGGGCGGGTAGGGTTTCTTTGCCACGACTTCATACTAAATCAGTTGTGGCAAATTATTTTTTTCTTTTCTAACACTGATTCAATTTTCGATGCCAGACAAACTGAAAATTTTTGGAGTTTGCGTTTTTAAATATCTTCAATATAAGTTGAAGCGTGAAATGTTTTACGAGTATTTTCGAGTGTTTCGTATGCTGGTAATGTAAGAATATTGTTTTATTATAGTCAAATACAATTTGTGTGTGTAATTTATCATTAACCTCAACTTTAGTCAAATTTTCTCTCAATTCTCAGCTAGCGATATTCAAAGACACTCGTAGTTATAAACTTATAAGATAAATATCGAGACATACCATTGTGACACAAAAGACTTGAACTCTGGCGAGAAGTTGCTGTCTTCGGGCAGATGAGGCGGGTCATCAGATATCACCTGAAAACATTTTAGAATTTCATACAATCAGCCGCAGAAGTAGTTAGTGGTCAAAATTATCTACATAAGCTCTTATTCGCTTATCTTAAAGAGGTAATGTCTATGTAAAGGTATGCCTTCATTGGCCCGAATTTCATTTGCCATCATATTCACCGGCCATAATTTTGGTATAAAATCATGTGCCATAACCGTTATTTGTCATAATATTAAAAGACAGAATTGTTATTTTCCATAATGTCATATACCAGAAACATTATAATCCATAATATTCATATGCAATAAAACATCTCATCATTATATTCTCACCGCCTTCGGTCCAACACAACTCTAAGGCAGGTCGGATAAGGTACAACGACGAGCGAAGCGAGGAGGTTCGGTAGAACTGCGACTCTGACAGTGCGCGAGCGAAGCGAGCGTGCCGCGGTAGCGAACGGCGAAGCGCCAGAACCGAACATTCGCAACATTCGAACAGAATATTTATTTGCCATAAAAAAAAAATCTGCGAGAAATATTTTTTTATGGCAAATAAATATTGTGTCAAGTAAAATTATTGCACACAAAATTATGGCAAATAAAGTTTATGGCATGGCATATTAATGAGTCGGGCATACTTACAACATTATGGGAAATAATAACATATCAAATGAATATTGTGGAAAATGAAATGTTATGGTATTTAAAATAATGGCAAATGAAATTCGGGCAAATGGAATTATGGAACATGAAATTCGGGCAAACGATAGACAACCTTATTTAAACGTTGTTTGTAACGTTGTATGTTGTATGTAGGGTATAAACTCCGAAACTACGCATCCTCAGAAAGCGACGCGGTTTACCTCTGACGTTGTTTACCTTGGTGAGCACCTCGAAGTCGTTCTGGCAGTTCATGTACGGGAAGACGCCCGTCGCCAGCTCGACGAGCGATATGCCGAGCGACCACACGTCCGCGCGTATGTCGTAGTCGGGCCGCGTTGGGTCCGGCGGGTCGATCCGCTCGGGCTAGGGTCAATCAACATTACAAAAATTGTATGCTTCAATATTTTACGACTCGGACCTACCAATAGGGGTGTAGACTAAATTCATTATAAATGCAAAAGAAAGAAGGCAAAATTATGCCTATGACGAAAATACCAATCAAAAATCTCAAAAAATTACGAAGCTACAACCGTTTTAATATTGCTTGTTAGAGAGAGAAAACGCTCGTAGATTGTGACGTCACGACCATCGAGCGTCATGGTAAATGACAATCGTTTCAATGAGGACAAGGGACAGAACATACCCCCTCTTAAAACCTTGTGATTATTTAACCTCTTGCGTTGTTTTATTCTCCAATTGACTACATTTTTTATCCTTTTTCGATAACATACAACATTATTGGTTTTGTTATTTAGTGTCTACATTATCAACTAAAATATGAAGAGTCCATGACCATTCTTATTTCCAAAAGAGTCATCTGAGAGCACACGCAAGAGCACTAGAACAGGTACAAATGACTTCACCGCTTTCTAAAAAATTGCATGGAGCACTTTCAACGACCGGGATTATTATTTGACTAATAGTCACCTTCTTTACTTTTATGATGCTTTAACTGACACAAACAAATTGGCTAGGTGACCATTATCCTTGAAGTTGAAGGTCACTTTTCCGGCAAGCACAACTTTCTTCCAGTCATTCAGTATCCCACAATACTATACAAATACAAGTCAACAAAATTGTTGGCTTATCACGTTCATCAGCCTATATACGTCCCACTGCTGGGCACAGGTCTCCTATCATGAATGAGAGGGAACGGGCAGTAGTCCCCACGCCGGCCCAGTGCGGATCGGGGACTTCACATGCCTCTTTGAACTTCTTATCAGATGTATGCAGTTTTCCTCGCGATGTTTTTCCTTCACCGAAAAGCTAACGGTAAATATCAAATGATATTCCGTACATAAGTTCCGAAAAACTCATTGGTACAATCTAGGACTTTAATTGTTGAGCCATTTAGGTGTCAACTGTTCTATTTCATTTGCCTCGAGGGCTTTTTTTAGATTTAACTTAGTTTTAATTTATCTTAGTTAATGTTAATTATATTCTAGAAATTGTACTTGATATTACTCCTGTTCATTTTGTTTATTCAGAAGTTAAGCTACGAAGTGTCCAGTATAAAGTGAACTCTAAATGGCTCAACAATTAAAGTCCGTGACTGTACGAGCTAGGTTTGTCACATTCATTCCATACTAAAACTTAAGAACTTACAATATTAAATTTGTAAGTAGTGTTATAAATAAATATATAGTGGGACAATTCACACCAATTGATCCAAACTAGGCAAAGCCTGTACTATGGGTACTAGACAAGGGATAAACATACTTATATAGATAAATACATACTTAAATCGATATTAAACATCCAAGACTCGAGAACAAACATTCGTAGTCATCATATAAATATCTGCCCCGACCGGGGATCGAACCCGGGACCTCAAGCTTCATAGCTATATCTAACCACTAGGCTATTCGGTCGTCGGGGGGCGTCGTGGTGGAATGTTCGCGATCCCATGGCGCCCCCTTAACGGTAATGCGGGTGACGCCGGTGTGTTTATAGTGGGTATGCTCCTCGGATGGCGGCGGGAGGAGAGAGTCCCACATAACCCCCAAATGGGCCTTCCCCGGGTCGGGGGTATGCATAAAGCATTTTCACATCGTCAAAAAAAAAAAAAAGGCTATTCTGTCGTCAGGCATGTTGACCGGTACCAAAAACATGTTGTCACTCTACTCACCGCCATATACGCCGCGCAGCCGGCGCTGCGAGTCTTGGCCTTGGAATCGACTAGGCGGCCGCTGATACCAAAGTCGCACAGCTTGACGTTGCCGCGCTCGTCCAGCAGTATGTTGCTAGGTTTGACGTCGCGATGGATCACGCCGTGCGTGTCTTTCAGGTACGACAGCGCATTCACCGTCTGCATAGTATGAATTTACAAATTAAAACGCCCCCTTTACAACAAGAACAAACTCGACAGACGGGGCTGTGGTGCATAGAGGAGTGTTGGTGCCCACACTTATGTATGGTAGTGAACGTTGGGTGTGGCAGAAAAGACATCAAAGTCGAGTGAATGCAGTAGAAATGAGAGCGTTGAGAAGTATGTGTGGAGTGAAATTGAGTGATAGAGTCAGAAACAGTGTGATAAGAGATAAGTGTGGAATGGATGGAGATATAGTCACGAAAATTGAGAAGGGTATGTTAAGGTGGTTTGGGCATGTAGAGAGAATGGATGAGAGAAGATTAACGAAGAGAGTGTATATAAAAGGAGTGGAAGGGCAAGTTGGAAGGGGAAGACCTAGGCGAACTTTATCTGATCAAATTGGAGAAATGTTACAAAAAGGCCAGGTCAAAAGTACCCTAAACCGACGAGCATGTATGAGAAATGTTATGAAGGTGAGTGAAGCGAAAGTGGTTTGTCAGGATCGTAGCAAATGGAGATCCGTGATCTCTGCCTACCCCTCTGGGAAAGAGGCGTGATTATATGATGATGATGATGAGACGGGACTTTGGATTAAATGAACCACGCTCAAATCGGTTCATCCGTTTGGGGGCTACAGGCACACAAATAGATATATATACATGTTAAACACAATGTGAGCGGTAGGCTGAAGAACTCTTCATAGCTGTAGAACAGTTCTGTCATCAGGGGGGTAATCACGTAACGTTCCGAACACGCGTCCGACAGTTAAATCTCAATCTGTCATTTTTCCATATAAAATTGACGTTTAAATCGTACAGACGTTCGTAAGAAAAGTTACGTGATCGACCCACGGATACTTCTTCAATGTACCCCTAAATCCGGCGGGAGGGGCTGCTTCTTAACTAAATCGGCTAGGCGATTGTAAACGAAAGGTCCAAGATAATAGAGTGAACGATCTGACTTAGTGGTACTGTGCGGTTCCGCGACCAGTCTATTTTATTTTATTGCTACGAAGAGCGAACATGTACTCGTTTTTATACTTCCGTAATTAAAAGGAAAAAAAAACTCAAGCTTAAGAAAATTTGCTATAGTGTCTGGAACGAATCATAGATACACATCATATTACAATAGTACTCTAACCCTAAATAAACGGAGCACATGCTAGTATGCACTAAATCGAGACCATATAACGAGAAGTTTTCTCTTGAGCTACAGGTAAATTACTTTCGAGACGTTTTTGCATTTGTAGTAGTATTTGTATATTTACAGGGACACGCGTACACGTTGACGTACACAGAAACACGTATGTGTGTGTGTGAGGCTGGCTACAGAGGTCACAACTACAAATGCAAAAACCGTCTCGAAAGTAATTTACCTGTATCTATCGTACAATGCACAAGACAACTCCATTATTTCTCAATTCGCACTAGTTTATTTATTAGAATTATTAGATAGAGCAGGAAGCTTCGTGGATAAAGATACTTACCGCGACGGTAACTTTGCCCAGTATCGCCTCGGGTATGGGCGCGCCGAGTCGCTTCAGCAGCTTGTCGAAACACGACGCCATCAGCTCCATGCATATCCACACGTCGGCGTCGGTGACGAAGCAGCCGAGGCATCGGACTGAAAGAAGATATTTTTCACATCTCATGCTCGAAAAGTGTGTCATATTAGGCTTAATAAGCGGGGCTAATGTTGTTCATTTAGCCCCTAGGGAAAATATCAAAACACTTCACCATATTAAATCCACCAATCACAACTCTTTCAAAAAACATTTATCTTTGCTATCAATCAACCAGAATACCTACAGCTACATATTAAAATCGACCAATCAAACATCAGGTGTTTTTTAGTCCCTAATTCCAAATCATTTAAATCCACCAATCACAACTCTTTCAAAAAACATTTCTCTTTGCTATCAACCAACCAGAATACAGCTACATATTAAAATCGACCAATCAAACATCAGGTGTTTTTTAGTCCGTAATTCCAAATCATTAAAAAAGAAAACGCCTCACGCTGAACTGAACAATCTCTTCGCAGTGAAATTTGTTATTGATTGTGGATGGATAATCTTTGTTTTACTATTTTCTCGCAGTCAAAGTGAAAAGTAGAGTGTATAACTCGGGTCTAAAAGCCATATTACCCCTCGAATTATTTTCCCTCGCTTCGCTCGGGAAAATATCCATCTCGTGGTGATATGGCTTGTTTTAGCCCCTTGTCATACAATCTACTATATTCACTACACAAAAGACACACAGAGATAAAGGGAGTAGACATACAATACAATTGACACATATTCTGTGTCTTCGCGGCAGTGAAACGGTCGCTGTCTCAGCGACTGACTGGGGACAAATGTTTGTCACAATACGGCTCTTGCTCTTAGTTGAACGTAAGAATAGGGTTAGAGAAGTTATAACACGAGTTTTGCCGGCTTAGACAGACCCCACACTACCGGCGTCGTGTGCGTGTGGGGTCTCTCTTAGATGCAGTTGATGTATGGAGATTGACGAACTAGTTGACTGAGCACCGGCTGGCGCTAGTGCCGATAGAAAGCTTCCAAAATTGCGAAACTTTCCCAATGCGAAGTTCTCTGTGATTTCACATAATTTCCTATGAAGGAAAATTTCTTAAACTCGTGTCATATTTTTGGAATCTTTCCGCTACTTGCACAACAGTGCGCTCTTGCAGGACAGTGCACGATGTGTGAGGCATCTCTAACTTATAGTGCGTATATTTTTGCCGCCGCATGACCCAAAAACTGTATCAACGTGTGCTCTTAGGGCTTGGCCACGAGGTCGAGCGGCAGCGGCAGCGATTCGCCATAATACCAATCCACCGCTGCTCCAAGCCGAGGCCTATTTAGCCATTAGAACGCACGCAAGACTAAACATGAATTCAGGCGGTACACACCTATGTATGGGCAGTCGTGTGAGCCCAACACCACGTCGAGATCCATCAGGATCCGTTTCGTCTCCTCCGAATTGCCGGACCGTCGCATTTGCTGTCAACAGACGTGGTACAATTAAGCATAATGCAACAGTTAAAAAAACTCAAACAATAATCGTTATTTATGATACAAGTGCGGAAAGTAGGTAATTACTTATCCGCACGTGTCTCATACAACATTATACAATGCATTATGCAAGGAAATTTAAAAAAAATACAAAAAGGTGAAATTTTAACTGTCATGAAATCTCATTCTCGCACGTGTGGGAATATTAGCCCGAAATCCATTCCCGCACGGCCCCGTCCCGCCCCCTCCGCTGTGCGGGCATAGTGGAGTTCCCGTGTTTATGTTGAGCCATATAAAGGCGCACTTTTAGAGCAAGTGCATTGTGAAGTATTTTTAATGTATTCGAAAAAGGAATAAAAATAACGTAAAATCATCATCCTCCTAGCCTTTTCCGGTTGTACTCTAAAGGAGTCTGGCGGCCATTAGCCATAAAGTTGACAGATGGTCAGTTAAGTGTGTCTTCGATGGTACCTTGACGGCGATGACCGCGCCCGAGGGCTTGTGCAGCATCTTGACCACCTGGCCGCAGGTGCCGCTGCCCAGCTCCCCGAGATGCTGGAGGTCGTCCACGCCGGAGCGGTACTGCTTGTTGTTCACGGTCAGGTTACCGCTCACCTGTTCACATTAGAGTTATCGGTATGTTGCATGAAAGTGATTGATGTATGTATTATTATTCGCCGGCTTGCCAAGTCTCGACGTTCGCTCAGCATCATGGCACCAACCGTTTACAACTCAGTTCCAGCTGATATAAAGGACTCAAAAAGTGTCAAAATTTTCAAAAACAAACGCACGTTATTGCTCAATGAGAAGGCTTATTACTCAATAGATGAGTTTATAAAAAATTGACAAATAAACGGACGGATCATTGACCCAGCGCCGTATTAAACAGAAATCAAATGAATAAATAATTGTAATAATATTAATATGTTGCATGGTAAAAACCTTAAAATATTGGGTGTATATTGTAATGAAATTGTGACTTGTATAATGCTTATTTTACCAATAAATTCTGTATTCTGTATTATACTTCTTAATACTGCTTGTATAGTCTGCAATGGACTTAACGCTTTAACGGACAAAGTTAGAATTAATTAATATTATTCATAATCGTTGAGTCGTTTCTGGTGCAAAAGCGTTCCTTGGCTATCCAGCGTGGAAATGCCGCCAGTGTTATGGGGTCTTTTGCACCAGGCCCCGTAGCATGGTTGGCCTTGTCACGCGATAGGTGATAGGATAGAGCGTGCGTCACTGGCTGACACCGTTCGATAGAACAAGACGATGCTCTTATCTTGTCACTTGTCGCGTGATAAGGCCAACCATGCTACGGCTCCAGGAACGGCTATGGGCGATTTAAGTTAGGTATTTATTCTGAGTAACTTTATGTCAATTCATAATTATAAGAATCATCAAAATTGTATTGATCTCGACTCGTCAAGTATCCCATTCATAAAAGCCACGATTGCTGACAAGACTTAGTATTTATTAGTTAGAGTAAACAAATTGTAATCTGTTTTTAATTAAATTTCACTGTTAAATGATGCATGCTGTGTACTTCTGTAATTAATAAGGCACTTAAGTTTTAATTTGCGCATATAAGAGCAATATTATGTAATGGTATGCTTATTGTTGAGTCCTAATATTGCACGTGTCTAAATGTAAGCCCCATTTACACACGTGCAACCCCTTTCGTCTCGGCAAAGTCGTACACAAAAACTAACCAGTATACCAAGTTCATGATGATGATGATGAACTCGTAGTGACAATAAGGTTCATCCCAAAATTTCATTTTTGGTACAAGCTTTTATTGTTGACTGTACTTTTCTGTATACCGTCATTAACTACACATTGAGACTATTCTAACGAGCCCAAACT
Source organism: Epinotia nisella (assembly GCA_932294315.1). Taxonomy (NCBI): domain Eukaryota; kingdom Metazoa; phylum Arthropoda; class Insecta; order Lepidoptera; family Tortricidae; genus Epinotia; species Epinotia nisella. Next base: position 41,867,744 of record OW028673.1, read on the forward strand.
CAACGAGGTTACGTCGATTAAGTACTGAATTCCCATGCCCACCTTCTGTTTCCATCATCGGATCAGCTTGATGGTACCATAATATTGAATTGTCACCCAAACTATACCAAAACCCTTATAGAGAAGATATCTGCTTCAAAATTTAGTTGCAAGATTTCACCCGAACAGACATAGTTACATAATTACATGCACTGCAAGTTAAATAGAAGCTTGTAAAAAAAACGAGTATACTCGGTCGGCTACCGGCTCTGAAAGTTCATCTCACAAAACGAGTTAACTCGTCAGCCGGACTGCAAGGGTTAAGAGAGATAGAACTTGCCTTGTGGACCTCCCTCATCCTGTTTTCCGTTTCCGCCGCATGAGGGGAGCGGGGCGGGAACGCCGGTATGTCCTTCCCGAAAACTGTAACAAACAAAATATATATTTCAAATATACCCAGGCCCTATGTGACGCGCCCTGTAGCCCGGGCATTAGAATACGGCTACGGTATCCCCTGCCTGTCGTACAAGGCGACTAAAAGGGGTCCTCGGGGTGGTACACGGTTGCAGTTGGGGGCTGCAATCGGAAAAAAAAAAAAGGTAGATACCACTGAGGCATGACGCTAGGGCGGCACTGGTGCGTTCCGTAGGAGATCCCAGAGCCGTCCGAAATGCGTCGAGGAGGACCATCGGGGGGTTTTTAGTCGGTGCGAGTCCGACATAACCTCCGCGCTATCCCCGTGGCGTGGAGGTATCCATAACGGATTTTCCTCCCATATAAAAAAAAGGCCCTATGTGACATAACTTACAATTATTCATTAAGCTTCAGTACCGTTATTCGAAGCCTAAATTATATATTTGAGCTAGGATTTCATCTAACGGGAGATCTTGTACCCAATTTTTTGATGCTACTGCTGGGGTGCTGGGCGCACGCTTCCTGGACTAGCGAGAGAGGCAACACTGTTTGCTGTGACGTGACGGCTGCTGATTGGTCGATAACCCTACCCCTTTTCCCCCTCCAACCTGGCGCCGCAACAGCTGGAGCTGGTGCGCGCCCTATCCTCATTGGATCTCAAATTAATAATTTACCATTAATAGCAATGATCCCTGTATTAATTAACAACATCTACTAAGTGAAGTGCGTAAATAAGTAGTGCTATAAACGTAACACGTTAACGTGTTTACAGTTAATAATGAAGGTGGATCATTGCGTAATCTACCGCCAGGCAGGCATAAAAGTTTAGGCTTCGAATAAGGTATTCCGCTTAATAAGTGTTTTATTTTTAGGTAAAACACTGTTATTAATTGAATCAGGCGTTACTTGGCAGAATACGACATGCTACTATAAGAATATTCTTTTGCTATTCCACTAAAGAAAAGCAGAATAATATTGCTATAGTAACTTGCCATATTTATTTACTTATTTAAGCCTCTTTATTGTTCCCTATTATAATATAATTATTGGCATTATTGCTTGTTTGTATAATGCGAATTAAATTAGAGACCCCTGACGGGTACAGGCCTGCTCCATGACTTTCCACTTCCCTCAGTCGTTGGAATTGTTGATCCAGTTTGGTCCAGCTACACTCGGTGTTTTCCAATGTTGTATACAAACTCCTCGATTATGTTTGAGTTTTTTACCAGTTTGTCGTATATATGAGTAAAATGCTAATGAAAACTCAAACATAATCAAAGAGTCTGTATACGACATTGAAAAACACAGAATTTGGCCACACATATTGCTGATTTTTGACAGGAAGTACCGCCTGGAAAATTTTGATATTTAGGCAAGTAGTAGGCCAATGTATGGTCTATTCTGAGAGAAAAAATCTAGATGTGTCACTTCTTCACAACCACATAAACAAAATGTTTCTTTTTTTATTTGGTCTTTATTTTCTTTTTTTATATGATGCCTAGTTTAAGTTGTTTGGGCGGTGACGCAATTCTATATAAAGAACATCATTTGAAAATTTGAAGCAAATCGCTTGAATACATCCCGAAAAACAACACATTAAAAAAAAACTTTAAAAATCATAAGTCAAAAACTGTCACAAGTAGGATGTTCATACTCAGCATAAATATTCTTCACTATAAGAGGTACTCACAAAAAAAACCCGAGCCCATTTGATATAAGGGTCGACTTACTATGGAAACCCGACTATAGCCTTTGATAACAATGTTCACACGTGTTTGAAGAATTGTAATGTCTATATCATAATTTTACCAGGGATTGGATACCGGTATTTTCACTATACAAAAATACCGGTATTAAATCGTTCTTTTGTTTGTGATATCTTTTTTGATTGGGCAGTCTAATAATACGAAAATGTTACCTACATTAAGAGCTTAAAATAATTCAAAATATTAGACTATTTTTGAAAAAACCGGTTCCGATCCCTGAGTTTTACATTTGACTGTACAGTCAAGTGCAAAAATATGTATCGATTTAACCCTTTCATAACTGACATGGGTGATGGGACATATTTATGAGTAAGTTGTATGCACCCATATTTTTACACTTTGCTCACATACAGCCTTGGTCAAAAGTGTTGAGCACCCATGCGTTTTTCATACAAAAATCAAACTTCAAAAGGTGGATAATAGAAAGTTGAGTATCTGTCGGAAAAATTCGTCATATTTATTGTAGTTAAGGGAAATTCTGTGAAAAAATATACAATTAAACCTTCATTGTAAAACCCGACTTTATCTAGCTTCAGTTTTCACACGCAAATAGCAATTTCAAAATGTTATATATTAATAATTTGCACATGTTCAAACACTTATTATATTTTATGTCTACGTGTATTTATGAAATTGAAAAATAATACTTTATCCATAAGTTACAAAGGAAAACGTGGGGTGCTCAATACTTTTGCCCAACGCTGTAGAACTTAATACTTCCCACTACCATTTCACCATGCAGTGCAACAATATACATGCCATGTGCTCCTTGAAATCAATCTCCATGCTAAATGTCTTCTAAATTGGTTCAGGTTTAATTGTGAATAGGTAACAAACAGACAGGTACTAGGATGTTTTTAGCAAACCCAACAAATTACTTGATTATGGTAGCTATAATTATGTTTATACTTGTGTGTCGTAAGTAGGTCGCTTTAGTTATTTCAACAAATAGACTTGAGTATGAATTGTAATGAAATGTGATGATTAGGCATCGGAGTTTTTATCGCACGGTAAGACGTTAGCGCGCTATGGACTCGACATTAGCAGTAAAATTCAACTCATATTGATGTCAGTCATTTATTTAATTCTAGAATGAGTTTACAGGATCGTGATTAAAAATCAGATTAAATCATAAATAAATAAAAAATTCTATTAGATTACAAACTCATAGTCATATAGGTACACACTCTGATACACAAACTACATTGCTGCGATAGACCAAATATCTTGTACTGACCGCTTATCAAATTGAATAGTGTGTGCCATGTGTCATTCACTGACGATTCCAGACATGTCAGTTATTCACAAGTGGATATTTGATCATCATAGAACCCGATTTACCCCAGAAAACATGGAAAAAGTCGCATACCATGCCATATCAGAACTTTAAAACTCTCATTCCTGTAGCTTCATGTTCTATGGTGATTTCAACAAGCAATACAAAATAATGGTCATTATTCTTATTTGTAATATTTATATACTCAAACACAAAATTAAAGTATTGTTTATAGACACATCAACATTCTTGTTCGTGATTACTAACATATTATGACATGAACATACATTAGCAAATTATGGATCTGAAAATAAATGATTATTATTATAAAATTAAAATCACTAATTAAATGAATTAATTAGTATGAGTATGAATACAAGTTGAATTTTATTGCTAATGTCGACTCCATAGCTCGCTAATGTCTTACTGTGCGATAAAAACTCAAATAAGTGATAATGAAAATGGCATTTGAAAAAAGAGATATAAATATTGTATACAAATTCAATGTGTCTATGGCATTCTAAAATAAGTTGGATTGGACATGACCTTAAGTCCCTTTAGATCACATAGAATTTAATTCATGTAATATTTTGAAAGAATTAGCCTGCTTCATACCATGCAGTTAGTCAATATATATGTAAATGTCTAGTAAACAATGAACAGAACATAGAAAGCAGAAGAAAGCTCAGTACAACTTAACTAGGGAGGAGGACACTACAAAAACTGATTATTGGCAATATAATGTATTTTCAAAGACAATTACCACTGTAATACATATTTTAACACATAATCAGCGTCTTGTGGATATATATATCGAATTGAGTGAACACTGAATGAATTATTGGCGTAAAAAAATACACGACCGTGACTCCATCGACAATTAGGTAAAGCCCGAATGGCTGGGATGGGTAGCACTCGACAGGCAGCCGAGTGGAGTGATCAATGGTCTGTACTTACGAGGTTTGTTTGGCCTTCGTCCGCTACCAGGTCTACTGGGCCCCAGCGCACCTTGACTATGAAATGGACTGTCTTTTCGCATACGCAACTCGTTCTGGAAGCGCTCCTCTAAACCCTTCAGTTTACCGTCTATTGTGTGGTTCGCCATTATAAATAACACGTTTGGCCTACGTTTAAACACATTTAAGTACTCATTACATTGATTGTTTGTAACACAAATGAACAATCAAAAAGAGCTGCAGTCCAAGGATATCCTTATTTCCTTCCATGAGACCACAGACTACAGACGCAATACCACAGATTGTGTATACTAGTATGACATGACAGATCAAGATTGGTAGTCTATTATGTTCGCATTACATTGCGTGCTTTACATAAAAAAGATAATATCTTGATTATTATAAACTGCGCTTATCTTTATTTAAATCAATATACGTTAAATATTATAATCCAATTAAGTATTATAAATAAATAGTCATTTTACATTCATTGGCGGCCAATACATGGTGTGTAAATACTGATGATCCATCATAGCTGTCTCACTCTATCGCATGTTATAGAGTGAGACAGCTATGGATCATCGGTATTTACTCACCGTGTATTGGCCGCCATTAATGAAATTAATTATAGCATTTAAGGTATGCTACAATAAAGCCTTTCACAGACTGGCACGGCCTGGCCGCGGCGGTCAATAGTAAACTTGGCATTTTAGCTGCCAAATTTACTATTGACCGCCACCGCAGGCCGCGCCAGTGTGTTGCTGCAGGCTTTACAAGCAATAAGTAACAAGTCAATCTCAAAATCATATCGGTTTTATTTCTTATGGTCACCCTACGATAGAGAGAGGTTGAATTCAAGCTCTCACCATGATTGACCGCCACCGCAGGCCGCGCCAGTGTGATTCAGTCCTAACATTTTGACGTAAACTTCCTTCAGAACACTCATTGCCATTCATTTCATTCACTTCGCTTGCATTTATCGTATATCGCCATGGACTCTTAGGTCCATGTATATCGCATTATCTGATTGTAAGCAGACATTAGACTAAATCAAACTATTTACGATATGTGTCATTGTAATATATTATATTGTATAGAAGTATGATGCAGTCTACGACCGAGGGTTGCCTAAATATCGCCGAGTTAGCTAACCAGCTGACTCGAGAGAAGATATTTATCAGTTCTGAAAGGCAGCTACTGCAGAACCTTAACGAGGAAGTGGAGAAGAGTGCCTTAGAATTGCTGGAGGCGGCTTGGATATGCTCGCAACAGAGACAGAACCTCACAGACTTGATAAATTCCCGATGCGAAGCTGACTCGGTCACTGCCTGCCAGAGGGCCAGCTCCCTCGAAGGCACAACCTTCATAGATGTATACAAAGTACTCAAATACAAGGTCAGTTTTACATTTTTTTTTTAATTTGGTTGGATTTGAAAACTTTCGCAATGAACTTAAAAGTATTTTTCATAAATGTATTTATGCAGTGAAAGTTATGTGCATTTTATTCTAAAAAGTTTCTAAAGTGAACATTAAACCGATTTTAAACTTGTAATGAAGTATATGAGCTGGAAAATATTAGAAAATCCGTTTATTGTTTCACTGGCCTCCATATCCACCCACTTTTTAAGTCATGAAGCTGTATGTTACTTATCACTAAATACAAATAGAACAAATCTAATATAAACATGGGTCTATTAGGGAAGGTGTTGATTGAAATTCATGTTGTTTGGTTTTCTATATATAGTCCACTAGGTGAATTGGACATTATAGAGTTGAGACCAAATAAAATAACCAATAATGATGAATTTTCTCGAAAAAGGATTAATAAAAACATTGTCAAATGTAGAAAAAAGGAAAGCAGGGGATTAAATAATCACAGTTATAAGTATCCAAAGTTTTAAGATGGGGTTATTCTGTACCTGTTCCACAAAATGCACCTTCATATGAAACAATAGTCATTTACTATGACGCTTGGGGATCATGATGTCACGATCCCCAAGCGTTTTCTCTCGTTAACAAGCAATATAGGTAATAATAATATATATAATATAGGTTTGGGCGCATATCGTCCCACTCGCAAAACGTCCCTCCACCAAAATTACGTCCCATTCGCAAAATGTATTTTCTGCAAAAGGTCCCTTATGTAAAATACCCCATTCGCAAAAGGTCCCTTTCTCAAAAAGTCTCACCCCTTTCGCAAAACGTCCCTTCTGAAAAAGCCCCTTTCGCTGGAAGTCCCTACAGCATAACGCCCCTTTCGCAAATCGTCCCGTCTGCGAAATGACTCATTAAAATGTCCCGTCTGGAAAAGCTTGTTTAAGCAGTGACTAGGAGTCTTCTCATGGGATAAGAGATGGCAAATAATAGAAATCATTTTGCGAAAGGGACGTTTTGCGAACGGGTCATTTTGCGAAAGGGACGTGTTGCGAACGGGTCATTTTGCGAAAGGGACGTTTTGCGAACAGGACTTTATTTATGTGAAGGGACGTTTTGCGAACGGGACCTTTTGCAGAAGGGTAGTTTTGCGTAACGGACATTTAGGGACGTTATGCGCCCTAACCTATTAAAACAGTTGTAGCTTCGTAATTTTTTGAGATATCTAAATGGGATTGTTGTCGTGAAGCATATTTTTTTGCCTTCTTTCTTTTGGAGTAATAATAAAATAATATCAGTAAATTTTGAGTCTACACTCCTACAGGCAAAAAAGCAGAAGTGGGTCGTTCTTCTTTTTTACCGACAATGAACCGAGTTTTTGTGTGATGAATGAGTGGTTTTTGAACTATCGAAAATTGTGATTTTAAAGTGCGATTTTAAAAAAAATGCATTGGTTTCTTCATTAACACTAATTAAAGTTTCCTTTCCAGCCAATATACATATTTGTTTACGATTGGTTTTTAAAAAAAATATATGACAAAGTGGACTCTTTCAGTGGGGACTACATTTTGGTTAACCACTCTGTCACGGACTTCTACGATAAAAATACGTTTAAAAAAAATGCTAGTTAGAGAAACTAAAATATTAAAATAATACTAATTAATAAAATAATATGGACGTTCATTTTCGAACATTATAAAACCGTAAAATCATTACTCAAATGAGATGCCGTAGTAAGACGAAGGACAGGCTATTGTCGGTCGAAAAGAAGAACGACCCAAGTGTCAAATACTCAGAGTAGGCAAAAAATTAAAATATTTTGATATGAATTCTCAGGGTATTCAACCTTTCGAATCCCTTAACTTTTCTAGGAGAGCCACCGTTTTCAACACTTATGTACTTCTGTCATAATTTGGTGTTATTTTCTGTATATACTAGTACTAAAAGGAGCTGGTCACCTGATTGTCTTGTTGTATCCATTTTAGAGTTTTGGCCTGATCAAATTGGTCCTTTGTTAAATAAAGTATATATTTTTAAAGTTAATTTATTTACAATAAGGTTAAGTAAATAAAAAAAAACTCGGAAACTATGAAAAAAATGGGCCTCTTCATATATTATATTGGAAAAAATATAGAACTATGTAACTAAACTCAGTATTTCAGGGCAAAACAGCAATTTACTTACTTTTAGTACAAATATAATGTAGTGACAACATAATTCTGTGTGAGCCCTTTTTAATCCCCGACGCAAAAAGAGGGGTGTTATAAGTTTGACGTGTCTGTGTATCTGGGTATCTGTCTGTGAGATCGTAACTCTTAACTTGCAAAAGTTGAAAAAAACATAGCTAAGAACCATCACGATCATGTCAGCTTTCGGATAAAGAAACCGCATTCAAATTTGTCCCACAGACAGACACACAGATACACACACAGACACATCAAACTTATAACACGCCTCTTTTTGCGTCGGGGGTTAAAAATAATACTAATCATTCAGCATCTTATTTGAATCTCCTCATTCCGGATCATGACGCCGAAAACACCCAGTATACAAAAATGGTATACATAGTCTTTTACAGGCAAGTGCAAAAGTATGTATTGATTTAATCATCCCATATACGCACCGAAATCTTAATCCGGCGACATAAGGGCCACGTGACACATTTATAAGTAGATATGTATGCACCCATATTTTCACACTTGGCTGCCTTTGGCCTATTGTAGTTATCTGACTTTAGTGCTGATATTTACCAGTGAGCTCGATCGATAATCAATTTGCATATGAAACCATGGTCATTGGTAACTCGTAATTAGGCGAAACGTTTTCATAATTCAAACGACGTTCGCGGGGAAGTCATGAATTAGAAAATTATGAGGTGTTTTGAAAGCTATTGCATGGACTAGGAAACAAAATGAATTTATTTTCGGATATGTTCTTGATTGCATATTTTGTGTTCTCAGAATCCAAGATAATTGCCAAAAATTAAATAAAGTTGGGTCTTTTTAGCCAATTCAAACAATACATGACAGCAGTTTACAGCATCTAAATATAGGCCGGTTCTTATTGGTCAAGAGCCTCAGTATCAATTTACAAATTGTAACTTGTAGCTTCGTTCACAGAACTCGTCTTTCAGTTGTTGCATATCATGAAGGCGTGTGGCGGAGCTCTTATTATTATTACATTAAAGTCTTAATTCGTGAAATCCACTTCGACATAGGAGGCGCTAGCTCTTGGCGAGCTCCTCGGATGGCTACGGGACTCCCCGCACCTAGTGGCGCTATGCCTCCTCCTCGGCGAAGAGTGCATGTCTCCTGCACTTCCTTGCGCCCTGGTAGCGGGGCTGTACGGAAGCTGCAGATTGCCTGCGGACAGGACGCGCCTACTGGCGGTTTTGAGGTCGCTTGTCAAGCACCAGTTGGCGACGGCTTCTGATCCGAGGAAGTAAGTGTTAAACGATATTGTTCCTTACGAAGGGCAGAGGGCTACCCCTCCCTGTAAACTATTACCAAACCCTGCGCGCGGGACCATGCAATGTGAGAACGGGACACTTCTGCACTTAGAGTGCTGTTATTTTTTATATTTATTTATTATGTATTTAATAAGAACGAATTACATAATACTAAAAATTTAACATTGCCCCACAAAACTGTAGTAACAATTTGACTGTGGGAACGGATTGCTCTAGGTAAGACATTTATATATATAAATAACAGTGTGATCTACTGTCCATTAATCGGTTATACCTACTAAACTTACATGTTATTATATGAGTAGATCTAGGTAATGCTTTTTAATAGTCTCTTGAATTTATTCTTATTTTTTTTACATCTAATGGCTTCAGGCAAACTATTGAGTAGGTATGGGATACGCTTTTTGAGGGTTCTGACCTCATAGTAATTATTTATCCTAGGATCGAATAGTTTACCAGTCGTCATTTAACCAGGTTTTAATAAAAAATATTCTGAGTTATGTTCCAGACAGCCATGGTTATTAGTAGCAAGTAGATACTTATGTTTCATGCTTATTGGTAATATTCTATAGATTTGAAAGAGTTGTCTATAGTACCTTTTTAGTTATTATAAATAACCCGATAAATTAGTCCTACTTGTTATGAACAAATTTTATTTGGCATTTCCCGCAAATCGATATCCAATGTGCCTATTTTGCGAATTTCAAAAATCTAGTTTGCATGGCTCCTAATTTATCGACATTGGACTTTGTTGGGAGTCCAAAGCTGTCGAGAGCATAACTCAGTATGGTGTCAATGACATATACAAACATCTTATTGTGCGAATGGGAACTCTGAATCTTAAATGATAAAATTCACCTAATAAAATTCTTAAGTTTTTCATAAATAAAGTTGACATGATGTGACAAGGAGAAATGTTCCTCTACTTTCATTCCGAGATAAGTGATAAATTTAACTTTTGCGGACGCGCGGTTGTCGCGCGACACAATCTCCTGTATCAATACTGTATCGCGTTAGTGGCGCTGCAAAAATTCGCCGTGTGTAACCGCTCATACATGCCATGAAGCCATGATTGGTGTAATATTTTTTTCTTAGTATGATAAGGTTTGGTAGGGGCACAGTCGAAGTGCTCCCAAGAGTTTCTTGTACCGCAAAGATTCTCCTTGGCCTGTCCGCCACGCTACTCGCTTGCTCACAATGCTCCTTTGCGCTCTGTTAACCTGGTACTCCAATGCGCGCTAATTTACTTGTACAGTCACATTCAATGATATATGTCACTGCAAAACTCGCTAAAATATCTGATATGCTCTAACATTCACAACAAAATTCTTATTGTACATGTCGCACATAATATTTTTCATCACATTTGCGATGAACAAATACATTTTAAACGAAATTAATACTAATCGCAATAAAAGCAACAAATCATTGGTCGTCCATTTTGTCGAATTTGACCTGAGGCGCGTATGGCAAAGACCAGTCGTGAGTCGGGATAGCGCCACAATTTAAAATCACTGTTAAAAATATTTTATACTGACAAAAATTACTACATTTTAATTTTAAATTCTTTAAAACATCCAGTTAAACATGTTTTATTGCAGTTTTTACGTATAGTTTTATTGATAAATGGGTTTAACCATCTTATATGAGTTATAACCTCTTTGATATATAACTGGCGCATGAGTGACATGTAGGTACAAATTAAGAAAAAAACCATTAAGCCTGTGGGCGTAGTATAGGCTATTGCAGCTCTGTATACCTGCGCGTTATGAAGCCCTTTATGAGCAAGTGTGATAAAAATTGAGTAGTGTATATTTTTAACCTCTTTTGTATACGAGTGGTCGTACCCACGCCAATTTTTTCACGAGCTTTTATTAACTTGCGCTGTTCGTCCGCAACTTTCTAAATTGTCCTTCAAGATTTCCAGACCATTATTCAGCCACTTGCCGGGATCGCATTGAGACATTCATCCAATCAGCTTGATAGTGCCATAAAAATTATTACTATTTACTTACTAGAAGACAACTGGTTTTTTTTTTGTTTGAAAGGCTATCCTTCTCAGGTGGTCCCATGGTTATCACTGTTATCAGGTCAAGGTCTGATAATGGGGTCCTGGAGAAATCCAAGGAACTCTTTAAATTTGATAGTTACACTTGAAGCGATTTGGGTATTTTTATATAGTGACTCGTGCATTTGCTTTCGGAAAGCAGTTATGTGTATGTAATGCGGAAATGTTCATGTATGTGGCTTGGCGAAGTACTGATTTGAAGTCGGTTTAAACTTTGTTTTTAAAGTTGATTAGTTTTGTTACGCGATTCATGCTATGCGAATATAGCCTTTCATGCCATGCGAATTGATGAACAGTAAGTACCTAATTCTTAATAAAATTGTGGACTTGTTTGAGACAAGCGAAGAATACGAGTAGAATCGATTTGTTACGCGATTCATGCTATGCGAATATAGCCATTCATGCCATGCGAATTACCCAATTCTTAAAAAAATTGTGAACTTGTTTAAGACAAGCGAAGAATAGAATCGAATGGAAGCAGCTGAAATAGAACTATGAGTCACAGGAGACTCTGACCACTAAACCGGGAAATTCGATGTGTTTAAATGTTTAAATTAAAATACATTTTAAATTGTTATAACGTTATAAGTAGTTAAGTTTAGTATCAGAAATAAAAGCTATAATAAATAAAAACTCGTAGATTAAGTTTCATTCCTCCACGCGTCGTTTTCCTCATTGTAATGTAATAATCTATCGCAAAAATAAATAAATAGGTTTTCTACTTTAGCTATGTAATTTGATTAGCCCTCGACTCAAAAAAGGGGTTTTATAATTATAAGTTGAACATGTGTGTCTATGGATCCATGTGTCTGTCTGTGGCATCGTAGCTCCCAAACAGATGAACCAATTTATGTCCGTTTTTTAGAGTTCCGTAGTCAACAAGGAACCCTTATAGTTTCGCTATGTCCGTCCGTCTGCGGATTAGCTCAGTGAGCCTTACTACAGAAAGTTGGAATTCGGCATTGGTATATTTAATAACGCCGACAAAATGGTAGAATAAAATCTTGATTTTTTTTTCTGGTATAGTCGAGTTCTCCAATATCTATACAGACAACCTTTCAATAATATATGTACACAGGCTTTATTATTACTGACATAAGACACATGTGTAGATATTTTTGAAAGGTTGTCTGTATAGATATTGTAGAACTCGACTGTACCTCCCCTACACCTATAATGGGGATGTATATTTTTTCTTATTAAGTCCATGATGTGGGATATCGTTGAAAAACTCATAGGTTTCTAAAAACCTTCAAAGTCAGGGATCCGTTTGCGCGATATTGGGCTTTAAAGCCCTAATTTTTGTGGTGCATGTAATATGGCTAAGTTGAAAAATAGAGATCGTTGTCTTGGACTTTATGGCTGAAGTCGTGGCTCAGCGGTATAATGAAATATGACACAATTTCCACCTGTTTCAGGTTGTTCCGCACAGGAAAATGCGCGCTAGCAACTCTATACGGGGTGTTCAGAGACGGGCACGCGCCGGCCCGGCAGTTCCTCGCCGCGGCGCTCAACGCGCCCGTGATGGCCGCGCTGCATGAAGACGAGTTCTTCCTGGACATACACCCGGACAGGGCCATGGAGAGGTAAGGGGCGTGGGGGTAGTTTTTAGGAGGAGCGCCTTCAGCGCCCTGCACATTGTAAGGTCACGTCAAAGAGAGACTGGGCGGGGTATTCAGAGACGGGCACGCGCCCGCCGCGGCGCTCAATGAGGATGAGTTCTTCTTGGACATACACCCGGACAGGGCCATGGAGAGGTAAGGGGCGTGGGGGTAGTTTTTAGGAGGAGCGCCTTCAGCGCCCTGCACATTGTAAGGTCACGTCAAAGAGAGACTGGGCGGGGTATTCAGAGACGGGCACGCGCCCGCCGCGGCGCTCAATGAGGATGAGTTCTTCTTGGACATACACCCGGACAGGGCCATGGAGAGGTAAGGGGCGTGGGGGTAGTTTTTAGGAGGAGCGCCTTCAGCGCCCTGCACATTGTAAGGTCACGTCAAAGAGAGACTGGGCGGGGTATTCAGAGACGGGCACGCGCCCGCCGCGGCGCTCAATGAGGATGAGTTCTTCTTGGACATACACCCGGACAGGGCCATGGAGAGGTAAGGGGCGTGGGGGTAGTTTTTAGGAGGAGCGCCTTCTGCGCCCTGCACATTGTAAGGTCACGACAAAGAGAGACTGGGCGGGGTATTCAGAGACGGGCACGCGCCCGCCGCGGAGCTCAATGAGGATTAGTTCTTCTTGGACATACACCCGGACAGGGCCATGGAGAGGTAAGGGGCGTGGGGGTAGTGTTTAGGAGGGAAGGTGTCGTTGGTATGAAGGGGCGCCTTCCGGGCTCTACACACTATTAAGGTTGGCTACAAAGCGCGCTACGCTCGCTCATATAGTGGGGAGCTTATGGCGCCCTACACATTATTAAGTCGGTTGAAAGATGACAAACTGAACGCGTTATGCGCTTATGGGATGTTTCAATAACACTTTCGTATTTCAATTAATTACTTAATTAAATGTATTCAGTTATCAGTCCCAGACACCATGTTATATTCTAACCTCATTCACAGATTCTCGCCCCAAGATCGCCTAAAGAAATTCGGCCAGTCCAACAGCGCCGAATACAACGCCAAAGTGGCCCGGTACCGCAAATGGATCGTGCAGCGACTTTTCCAACTGACCAGCAGGTTCATATCGTCGCTGAGAGAGCACTGGGCCAATTTCCCCGCGAGTATCGCTTGGCTGATACAGCAGAGTGTGCATCTGATCAAACAACATTCCAGGTGAGTAGAATGGACCAAATTACTAATCCATATTTGCAGATTTTCCATACTGATATTATAAAAGCGAAACTAATTTTAGCTGTCTGTTTGTTTTCAAGCTTACCGATTTAGATAAATTTTGCTATGATATGATTTATTTATCTCGCAATATACAATTTCACTAAAAATTACACTTGATCAGTTTTAGAATTTTATGTTGTGATCGTCAGTCATTTAGATTGATTATAATGAAGATGGTTTGAAACTCCGAGAAGGACATAGGAAATTATCCGCTAAAGGGACAAAAGGGGAGTGGAAGTATCTAAGAGAATGCAATAATATTTTTTTCTTATACATTTTACTATATTTTTATCAGCTTGTGGATATCAAAGCATATGGAAGTCTATTTAAAGTACGTGGCAATGCATCTGTCCAAACTCTTTTGCCATATTCATTGTTAGTAGATGGAATTACGAACGGTGATTGAATTGATGCTGCGTCTGTGGCAAGTCTAAAGAAGGCGAGAAAGAGACTACATGTGTCAGCCGTGGTATACAGTTATTGAATTGCTTGCCCTCAGAACACCCGAAAGCGAGCTCCACGGTCTCTGCACCGACTTAGTCCTGAACCACTTCATATGCCCCGCCATCCTGAACCCGGAGGCGTACGGGGTCGTAGACGCGCCCGTGTCGTACATCGCGCGCACGAACCTCATGCAGATAGCCCAGATACTGCAGGTGCTGTGTCTGAGCAAGCACCAGGAGGTGAGTGTTGGCCGTGTCGCTGTGTACCGTTCTACATGTGCTCCCGAACTAGTCTAGCCCACCTAGTACTAAACCACTTCATATGCCCCGCCATCCTGAACCCGGAGGCGCACGGGGTCGTAGACGCGCCCGTGTCGTACATCGCGCGCACGAACCTCATGCAGATAGCGCAGATACTGCAGGTGCTGTGTCTGAGCAAGCACCAGGAGGTGAGTGTTGGCCGTGTCGCTGTGTACCGTTCTACATGTGTTCCCGAACTAGTCTAGCCCACCTAGTACTAAACCACTTCATACGCCCCGCCATCCTGAACCCGGAGGCGCACGGGGTCGTAGACGCGCCCGTGTCGTACATCGCGCGCACGAACCTCATGCAGATAGCGCAGATACTGCAGGTGCTGTGTCTGAGCAAGCACCAGGAGGTGAGTGTTGGCCGTGTCGCTGTGTACCGTTCTACATGTGCTCCCGAACTAGTCTAGCCCACCTAGTGCTAAACCACTTCATACGCCCCGCCATCCTGAACCCGGAGGCGTACGGGGTCGTAGACGCGCCCGTGTCGTACATCGCGCGCACGAACCTCATGCAGATAGCGCAGATACTGCAGGTGCTGTGTCTGAGCAAGCACCAGGAGGTGAGTGTTGGCCGTGTCGCTGTGTACCGTTCTACATGTGCTCCCGAACTAGTCTAGCCCACCTAGTGCTAAACCACTTCATATGCCCCGCCATCCTGAACCCGGAGGCGTACGGGGTCGTAGACGCGCCCGTGTCGTACATCGCGCGAACGAACCTCATGCAGATAGCGCAGATACTGCAGGTGCTGTGTCTGAGCAAGCACCAGGAGGTGAGTGTTGGCCGTGTCGCTGTGTACCGTTCTACATGTGCTCCCGAACTAGTCTAGCCCACCTAGTGCTAAACCACTTCATACGCCCCGCCATCCTGAACCCGGAGGCGTACGGGGTCGTAGACGCGCCCGTGTCGTACATCGCGCGCACGAATCTCATGCAGATAGCGCAGACACTGCAGGTGTCTGAGCAAGCACCAGTGAGTCGCTGTTAACCGTTCTACATGTGCTCCCGAACTATAATTAGACTTTTAACAGCCGTCATCCCGGTACAATAAACGTCAATGATGACTTATGATGACATAAATTGTACTGAGATGACAGCTGTCAAATATTGGGCATAAGGGCATTTTCACTATAGTCCAGCCCACCTTGTGCTGAACTCTTCATATGCCCCGCCATCCTGAACCCGGAGGCGCACGGGGTCGTAGACGCGCGCACGAACCTCATGCAGATAGCGCAGATACTGCAGGTGCTGTGTCCGAGCAAGCGCCAGGTGGAGATTGTTGGGTGCTGATGATGCTACATAAGTTGGAGTAAAATTAGCTGATTTCCGGCCGCGTAGACTATTAATAGATGCTCCATTGAATCGGTATGTCCCCAGGTGGAGCCCAAACTCGCCGACCTGTACTCCAAGTTCGAACGCGCCTGCGTGTACTCGCTAGTGGACGAGGTGTGCGGGGACGCGCTCGCCCCCCGCGCGCCCGCGCCCCCCGCGGACGCGTCCGTGCCCGCGCCGCGCACTGACGCGCCGTGCGCGCCGGCGGCCGCGCTATTCTCCCACCCGGACCTGCACAGTCTGGTCAGTACTAGAAATCCTTGCACCAACTAATAAAATAATAAATGAATAAATATTTTCGGACAATCTTACACAAATCGACCTAGGCCCAAACCAAGCAAAGCTTGTACTATGGGTACTAGACGACGATAAACATACTTATATAGATAAATACATACTTAAATACATAGAAAACATCCATGACTCAGGAACAAATATTCGTGCTCATCACACAAATAAATGCCCTTACCGGGATTCGAACCTAGAACCTCTTGCTTCGTAGGCAGGGTCACTACCAACTAGGCTAAAGCGGTCGTCAAATGTGCATGTACTATTATAGACTTTGATTTTTAGGGTATCCGTACCTCAAAAGGAAAAAAAACCGGAACCCTTATAGGATCACTCGTGCGTCTGTCTGTCCGTCTGTCACAGCCGATTTGCTCCGAAACTACTGGACTGATTGAGTTGAAATTTGGTACACATATGTAAATTGGTGGCCCAAAGATGGACGCGTAAAGTAAATTAATGAATTCTGAACAAGGGGGCCACTTTTGGGGGGTAAACTGTAAAATAAAATAAAAAGTTTCGCAAACTGTATTGTGTGACATATCAAATGAAAGGGGTTGCTGTAAGCATCTCAGATATATTTTTATTATAATTTTAGCAAAAACTGATTTTAAGTAAGTTAGGAAAAAAAAAGAATTTTGACCATTCCCCCCCTTATCTCCGAAAGTACTAGGCTTAAAATTCTGAAAAAAAGATGAAAAATAGTTCCTTGCCTACAGATTACAGGAAAACCTATAAGAAGTTTGAATATCCAAAGTTACGGGAAAATTCTCAATATTTTACGGAACCCTCACCACGCGAGTTTAACTCGCATTTGTCCGGTTTTTTTAATACAGGGTGTTTGGGAAAGCGTGTGCCATATGGCTAGGGTGGGTAGGTGTACCTTGCAACACGATTTGGGCCAACTAATTACCTACCCGCCTGCGGTGAATTTATTAAAGTAAAAAAAAGGAATTTTTGAAAGTTTTACTATTTTACTTACCTAACTTTTTTTTACTTCTGATAGCATTGTGTTAGAGATTGCATTTCTATCTTAAAGACATTTGTAATATTTCGATATCATATTTCAGTTCATAGAGGAAGCAAAAAAGTTATGTGTCGACAAAGTGTGAATTACAGTGAAAAATGTCGACAACCTCAACTTTATGGCACATTAAAAAAAAAACTAAAAATGTCTCAGATCTTCAAATATCACAAAAAGTTCCCCATTTCCGTCCACTTGTAAAAAAAAAAATGTATATTCACTTTGATTAGTGCGAGTGCAGATGATTAGTAATTGTGGTTGATTAATGACATGCGTGACGTCATATTTTTCAATCAATTAGTATGAAGCGTTTGGGATGCCGCCAGCGAGATCAATCTTCGTCACAAGTTTTCGGGCGTTTATGTTCTTTAATTGTAGTTGCTCCCGTGCAAACATTTGTTTCTCTCCAATAACTGGTTCGAATGGCATCGGGAACCAATTTTAGTCATCATGCCTATTTGATGTTTGTCCAGATAACGTTCTTGCGGCGGATATCGTCGAAGCTGAATAACAATACGCCGAGCGTAACTTCTGAGGAGATGTCGAGCGGCTCGGGGCCCGTCGCCGAAGCGGCCGCTTACAGGTACAGTCGCGGACTTTATACCGGACCTTAGAGCATACATAACTGGAGGAGCCTATCTCGTATTCGCGTATAGAAATGTCTGCCGAATTTTGCGGGGGCGGGGGCAGCATCTTAATAGGATATTGAAACTCAATTGTATATTGAACGCTTGAAGTGATTGAACGTTTATAATATCAAGTGCTTACAGCAACATGCGGCCATTTTAATGATCAGTGTTCTCTTGCGAGGCGATTTTGTGAATGACCATCAATCGACTGTGAAATTGTCTGTATGATTTTTTGCACATTGTGCAAGGTTTCCTACAGAGGGGTAAGTTACTGAAAGGCTACTCCAATTATGTATGCTCTAAGTAACGGTCACTTCATTAGCTTCATAGAAAACCAAAATTAGTTGACACCTAAATGGCTCAACAATAGGGGACAAGTGAAACCAAGGGTGGTCGTTTACACACTGCTTTATTAGACTTGAAGGTTAGCTTATGTAGGGGTCGCGGCACCGTACCGTTACAACTATACAGACGTATACAACAGGTCCTTAACTATGTACATTTTTTTTGCAATTCACCCACCTACTGCATTTTAATTTTTAAATCTTAAAATAATTTAGGCAAACATGTTTTAAGTAGTCGTTTTCAAATATCGAATTTGAGTCGAAACCTCCTTGCTTAACAACTGAAGCATGAGTGACGAATACATTTTAAGAAAAAAACCATGATGCCCATGGGCGTAATACAGCTCTCTATGCCTGCGCGTTATGAAGCTCTTTAAGAGCAAGTGTGATGAATAATAAAAAAAAACATAACTTCTAGCAGTGAGTCAGGCAGCGACACATCCAGCTCAGACGCGTGCGCGTCGAGCCTCGCCGCTCTCCTGCAAACCATGGAGCCCAACTACCGGAGCAGATTACACGACCTGCTCAGGAAGATGCCCGATCTGAGCAAGCCCCGGTAAGCAACCAAGCCTCGACTAGCGTAGCCTTGTTCAGACAAAACTAGACTAGATTGACTTACTCAGGAAGATGCCCGATCTGAGCAAGCCCCGGTAAGCAACCAAGCCTTGACTAGCGTAGCCTTGTTCAGACAAAACTAGACTAGATTGACTTACTCAGGAAGATGCCCGATCTGAGCAAGCCCCGGTAAGCAACCAAGCCTCGACTAGCGTAGCCTTGTTCAGACAAAACTAGACTAGATTGACTTACTCAGGAAGATGCCCGATCTGAGCAAGCCCCGGTAAGCAACCAAGCCTCGACTAGCGTAGCCTTGTTCAGACAAAACTAGACTAGATTGACTTACTCAGGAAGATGCCCGATCTGAGCAAGCCCCGGTAAGCAACCAAGCCTCGACTAGCGTAGCCTTGTTCAGACAAAACTAGACTAGATTGTCTTACTCAGGAAGATGCCCGATCTGAGCAAGCCCCGGTAAGCAACCAAGCCTCGACTAGCGTAGCCTTGTTCAGACAAAACTAGACTAGATTGACTTACTCAGGAAGATGCCCGATCTGAGCAAGCCCCGGTAAGCAAACAAGCCTCGACTAGCGTAGCCTTGTTCAGACAAAACTAGACTAGATTGACTTACTCAGGAAGATGCCCGATCTGAGCAAGCCCCGGTAAGCAACCAAGCCTCGACTAGCGTAGCCTTGTTCAGACAAAACTAGACTAGATTGACTTACTCAGGAAGATGCCCGATCTGAGCAAGCCCCGGTAAGCAACCAAGCCTCGACTAGCGTAGCCTTGTTCAGACAAAACTAGACTAGATTGACTTACTCAGGAAGATGCCCGATTTGAGCAAGCCCCGGTAAGCAACAAGAACACTATGTTGTTATAAAAACATAAGGTTTATTATTAATTTGAAAATTAAAATCGTAGTTTTATTATCTGTATGTTACGTGACCGAAAACGCCGACCGCCATTTTGTCTTCTGTGAGTGACGTCAGATCAGCAAATGCAAAAATCAGAAAGCGTAGACAGACATGCACATTTGACGTTTCTATGTTTCTGCACATAGTATCCTCTTAGTAGTAATGGTCTGTTGTTGGGTGTTGCAGTTAATGACGTCACGATAATGGCGGCTGCCTTTTTAGCGCGAATATTTAACGTTCAAATTTCAACCATTATTTATTTGCATAAAGCGATATTATTTTGAGGAAATATAAATTCCAGTTGACTATCGAATCTAAACGAACATTTTATAATATATAAAAAAAAATCGTAGAATAGCCTATTATAGGTATAACCTTTTTATGCGAATACTATAGTCCGGTAAATACCAGATTTGAACAAGCTCCGGTATGCTAAGCCAGGAAACATAACGCCACGAAATATTGTACAAATTGGATAGTCCATTTCATTCACTCAAATTTTATGATTTTCGTTCATAAATACGGCATTTATCTAATATTTTAACTTTCAGTCGAGTGTACCAAAACTAAAACATAAGAATAATCTACTAAATCAAACCTTTCTTTGACAGACAATCTCCACCTCAACCAATCGACGCCGCAGACACCCAAAAGAAGAGTATCCTAGCGAAAGTACCTAAACCGAGGCTGCCTCGGAGCGGCAGCTCGAGCGCCTCGCTCGCCGAGCCGACGGAAGAACTAGAGGTGTACGTCATACAGATGGCCCGGCAGGACGAGAGCGACTACGTCGGTACGAATGTAGACCTTATGTCCGTAGTATAAGGTAGAAAGTGTTTAAGCCGAGGCCGAGGCTGCTTCAAAGAGGTCCTAAATAATATAGAAATATGTTTAAGACAAAAACTTGTCACACTAATCACATTTAATAACTAGCTAGGGTAGCTATAAACAAATAAGAAGATACGTCGAAAAACGGAAAGTACTTTAAAAAATAATTCACTCGCATCCATAAAGCCAAGGAAATTTAAAAAAGCACCTTTTTCGCTGTTGTCGCTATGAGGACTATGACAATATAGGCTAAAACAATTCGTATGCTAGTTTCCTTTATCTTACATACACGTCTCTGTTATTTCAAGTTTGATGAAAAAATAAATAATAATTTTCTGTCCAAAAAATCATTTTTGGTACAGGGTTATATTGCCTACTGTACTTTTTCTGTATACCGTCATCAACTACTCATTGAGACGATTCTAACGAGCCCAAACTCAACGGGGTTACGTCGTTTTAGTACTGAATATCCATGACCACCTTCTGTCTCCATCATCAGATCAGCTCGATGGTACTATAATATTGAATTGTCATCCAAACTAGACTCAAAATTTCAACGCAATCGGTGTAAGATATCTTGCTTCAAAATTGAGTTGCAAGATTCCACCCGAACAAACGTAGTTACATACATCATCGTCATCATATCAGCCGAAAGACGTCCACTGCTGGACATAGGCATCCCCCAAAGAGTGCCACAATGTCCGGTCCTGCAACCAGCGGACTTTCGCGGCCTTCACCAGGTCATCAGTCCTTGTGGGGGTCTACCCACGCTCTAGTTGCATTGCAAGTTAAATAAAAGCTTGTAAAAATGAACACACACTGGTGAGGTGACACAGTTCGTTTGTCCAGGTCTGGTGCCCGAATCGAAGGTGCTGGAGTGGTATTGCGGAGGCTCCGAAGGCGACGCGGAAGACGCCGGCTCCGCCCTGGTCGCAGCGCCTGGCGCACCCGTGCAGAAACGGACAAGGTGACCACGTGTCACACACTCTGACGACCGCTGTAGCTTTGTCCAATTTATAAAGTTTTTTCTAAGAAACTCTGCCACTCTTGTCTCTTTGGCTGGCCGGAATATAATAACAACGAATATGCAATTTTATGAAAATTAGATGTACAGTTCCAATGCCAAATGACGAAGCCAAAGATAAATAAAGTAATGGAACTGGACAACTTGGCTTTAGAAAGGAAACGTGCAAAGCACTCGTGCAAAAATTCAGTTGCATAAAAAGCGATACGTCTTATAAACCGATGAACGCCGGCTGCACGCACGAAAAAGTGTGACTCATTGTCCCGTTCCGTTGACTGACATATCAACGCATAGCCCAAACCGCTGGTTCTAGAGATTCCAAATTTGGCACGTAGGTTCCTTATAAGGTGCACTAAGAAAGGATTTTTCAAAAGACACCCTCTATGGGGGTCCAAAGTTTGTATGGGACAACAAGTTTAGATTGACTATTTTATTCGAAACTTCACAGGAGTATTCCTAACGATAAATGAGTTACGTGTTGTGCAATGTTTTCTTATGACGTTAATACGTAAAATTATCGTACGTAAACCGACTTTACAGACAACCTTTTTTTTTAATTTTTCATATTCAGGAATCCATTTTTATTAATAAAAAGTATTTATAAAATAATATATATCTATATTTCTATCTTCACATTTCAGGTTCTCAGTGTCGCACGACGAGGTATCCTTAGGCAACACGTCAGACAACCTCGAGGCGGTGTCGGAAGCGGCCTCCAACCACAGCGTCACCTCCAGTCTGGAGCTGGAGACGGAGGATCAGAACGACAACTTGTCCGACATGGTGAGTCAGTCATTTAAGCTGATAACAGACGGTCACTTGAGTGAACGACGCCGAACGCCAATATCGGACATCGTTCGTTTCACTTTTTATGAGTGAAAGATGCATCTTTATTTAAATAATAATAATATTTTTACACTCGTCGACTTTAATGTTTGAATTAAGACTTCGTACACTAAACTAAAACCGCATACTTTTTTTCTATGGAGCTCCCAACTCAACTATAATAATTATTATACAACGCTTTAGAGAACTAAAATAAATTCGACCAATCCCGTGTCTCCTTTACTGAACTATAATGAATTTGATCAATAGGACGTCGCGTTGACTCCGATACAAAAGACATCAATGACGTTGAGCCGGCGCACCTCTGACTTGCACTTCATTTCAGCAGGGCTTAGATTTTCATTAGATACCAAGTCTGTTTAATTATTTCTGTTGACTCGTATAAAAAGTATTGTATACAATAGTTACACAATTAGCTCTTAAATTCTCGTATCTTACTTACGGTACTAAACACGGTACTCGACTTTAAGGGCCCTTATTGTGTAACGATTATATAAAATACTATTTTAACCTAGATACATATAGGGCTCTTTTTAGTAGTAGTGGTAATTATACAAATACTCTTTATTGCACACCTCACACAAACAAAGCAGTTACATAGAGAAACAATACAATAACATGTAGGTAGAGGTAGACAACAGGCGGTCTTATCGCTGAAGAGCGATCTCTTCCAGACATTTATACAATAGGTTGTTGTGAAATATTAACAGTGATACCAGAGAATGGGTCTCTTACACAGATTACAGAAAAAGGCAGGTAAACCCTAATAAAATGAACGTATTTTAAATATCCGATCTCTTCTCACTTTTGTATTTAACTACGAGTAAGAAAGGAATAGAACGATGTTAACTGCAGGGTCTTCATACGTTATTGTCTCCGCTTTCTCGCATGATTTTTGGCTAGTATTCATAGTTTTTGGTGTTTACTAAAGGTGATATCAAAATGTTCACTTCTCTTTCATTTTGCATAAGTGACACGTCTGAACGAAAAAGGAAACAATAATGCCGTATGAATTCATTAGTGAATCGATCCAACAGTGTTGGGTCGGTTCACTAATGAATTCACTCGAGTGAACATTCATTCAAGTGAACCGTCTGATATCACCTTTAGTGCATGAGAATATTTGTGGTCCAGGTGTCGGCGAACGTGAGCGGACGCGGCAGCCCGAACATCTCCGGACGCGAGACACCGTCCTCGCAGGTCACCGACGGTGACGCCGCGAACGACTCTCACAGACGGTATTAATCCACTAAGCCCTTTATCATAGTCAAACCAGCAACTTTTTAAAAACACACTATTAGTATGAATGAATTTGTAAGGAGCATAGACTAGAGACGTCACTGTTTTGTGGTCTTTATGCATTTAAAAATGTTTAAAATAGCAAATAGAACTCGAATTGAACAAGTACCCCCTATATGTTCAAAAATGGCTTACTTTATCATTGAACGCAGGTTGCCTCAAAACGTGCCAGTCAGCCAGGCGAACAGTGCTCAGGCGAAACTGCTCAAACAGACTCGGAACGACATCGAGGATAAATTTTGCAAGTTCGAGATCAAGGTTAGTGTGGGATGGCTCGGACGTCAAATGTCTGCCTTCTGAGACATTCTTTGTTTTGCCACCGCACTGTTAACTTATATTGCTTGTCGTTCACAGAAGCTTCTAGAAGGCGACGAGTGCGTGAGCATCATGTCCGACACGTGGAGCACGGACGTGCTCGCGTCCGACTCGGAGACGGTCGGCGACTCGTGCGACCAGACGCTGGTCGCCGTCAACCAGAGTGAGTACCATATCGGCAGCGAACTGGTGCGGGAAATACTGTTCTAATTCATATTAACAAGAGAGAGTCGTGTGCGGAAACTCATGGCGGAACAAAACAAGGTATGCCATTCCCGTGACAGCTCGTGACGTCAGCGTAACCTCTCTACGTCATCAGCATCTTAAAAATGGCGGACTGTCAGAGTGTTGCCACTGTGTGAAAGTAAGTTACCCGAGTAAATTGCATTACTTCACTTACTTGCTTTCAATCAATATTTACGCTAAACTACTAATTGTATACAGTTGACTTTTCACCCCTAATAAATAATTAAACTACCTAGCATTTTTTTTAAATACTTATCATGTATTAACAAAACTCCTTGTCTGTATGAAAGATGTCAGTCAATGGTAACATTTGTGAGCCAACTATGCACAATGGCAACATTTGTGTGACGTAGGCAGGATACATCGTCGGAAACATGGACCTATGATACTCAGGACAAGTTATACGTGATGCCACAATGAGGGACGGAAAGGCTTCTATGTAGCTAAATTAAGAACTAGTCTTAAAATGGCTGATGGCTGACCATAAACAACCTACTTTATTTGGTAGTATTATTGTTTTTTTGCAACAACTTCATACTAAATCAGTTGTAGCAAATAAAAAAGTGGAACTATGACAAGGACGACGAATGATATTTCCCTTTCCGTCACACTTATCCGAGTTTTGTATGCTACCATCTCGCTCGGACATGGTAGTATTATTACCTTGTCCTGAGTATCATATAGAATCGTCTCATTGAGTAGTTGATGACGGTATACAGAAAAGTACAGTCGGCAATGAAAGCTAGTACAATTTTTTTTTGACAAAAACTTATTATGTTAGGGTGGTATTCCACTTGTCCAAGATCTTGGTCCAATGTGTATTTGCGTCTCAGTTAGCACTTAAGCAAATGTGAGACGCCAATACCAACCTTAGTTAGTAACTGTCCAAGAATTTGGTGTCGATACAAACACGATAGGGTTTAATGACACTTTTCTGTCTAACAAAATGTATTTTCTGTCATATTATTGTAATAAATACAAACTTGCGAAGCTACAATCTCGGTGTCCTTTTTTTCCCTTTTATAAATTTTTATCACACTCTAAAAAAGAGGAGTTTCTCAATTCTTCGAAATCTTTTATTTTATATGTATTTTCCCCAATCGAGTGAAGACCCCTGGACCGAGCGGACCGATTTGGAAAATTAAATTTCTTATTTGAAAACGTATCCTCCCAGGTGGCCTCATCAGGTTAGGGTCTGATGATGGGCTCCTGGATTTTTTGTACTGATTTGAAGTCGATTAAAACTGTGTTTTTAAAGTAAATTATTTGTTTTCGTTTCAGACGTAGTAGCAAACACGAACGCACCGGACGTATCAGAGACAGCCAGCGAGTCCGCCTGGAGTATGGATGTGTTGGCTTCGGACAGCGATCGGAATACGGAGGTAATGTGCTCAATTTTTGCAAACGGAACTTCACTGAGAGCGTATTTACTGTTGTCAACCTTATTCATATTAATTTCGGTCCTCTCATGCGAATCCGTACTCTAAAATCTTTACACTACGGTCTATTTAAGGTTGACACCGACGACTGCGTGTCGGTAGCTGCGCGCTCGGACACGTCGTGGCCGCGACGGCTCTCGCAGCAGGAGGAACCCGTGCCTATTAAACAGAATCAGGTGAAATGCAACCTTATGATTAGTCTGGTAAGGTACAGATTACAATGTAACCATATCAAAGCAGTAGTAAACAGAACCAGGAGAAACAGCGCGTGCCTATTAAACAGAATCAGGTGGAATACAACCTTATGATTAGTCTGGTAAGGTACAGATTACAATGTAACCATATCAAAGAGTTAGTAAACAGAATCAGGAGAAATGCAGTTTAGTAAGTTCGTAGGGAAAAATACAACCTTATGGTCAAAAGTGGACAATCATGATTAGTATGATGGCTTTACAAAGTTCAAAGATAATTTACAGTTTTTTTTATACATACTTTCGAATAATAGGGATGTCCAAATCAGAACTTTTTCTGAAAGGTCAAAACATAGGAACAAGGCACGAAGGTTTTGTGTCTTTATGTATTAAAAAATATATATAAAACTGCAAAAATGAGTATAAGAGTGAAATTTCCAGAGTATTGTTTTTATAGAAAATCCATACTAATATTATACATGCGAAAGTGTGTCTGTCTGTCTGTTACCTCTTCACGCTTAAACAGGTGAACCGATTTAGATGAAAATTGATATAGAGATAGCTTAAGTCTCGAGGAAAGACATAGGATAGTTTTTTTCCAGAAATCATCCCCTAAGGGGGTGAAAATTTGAATATGGAGCTGGAGGAGAATACGGTATAAACGAGTTCCACGTAGACGGAGTCGCGGGCAGAAGCTAGTGTAAGAATAATTCTTTGTCAACAACTTTTGCAATAACTTGTTTCAACAGAATGGGGCGTACAAGAAACCGGAAGTGAGCAACAGCCCTAAACACACGCCGCGCTACCAGCCGAATAGGTTAGTAGCTAAGCCTATAATAGGGTTAAAATGGGTCCGACTTGCCGACGGGATCATAAATCATCGGGTCCGACCATCTAGCTCGCAGTACGGTTTAACCTTTCGCTTGCTGAAACGCGGATCCGAGAAAATATAAAAAAAAATGTCGCGGCATTCATTCGCCACTCATTGCCATATTAAAATATAGCTCCTGGACGACCGAGCTCTGTTCGGGTGAAAATAGAGAAAATACGGTGAAAACGAATTTTCCCTCACATGAGACCTAGCTAAATCGATTTCTCGCCCCCGTAAACCCCTATATTCCAAATTTCATCGAAATCGTTAGAGCCGTTTCCGAGAATGTGATTGCAAATATATATATATATACACGGTGCCCGTGAGCATTGCGAGAGATTTTAATCACGAATTCCTGAGGCTATAAGAAGTAATAAATGTTATATGAAGCTAGGTCGAATTATGATTTTTATTTTTTATTTTCATACACAATAATTGATAATCTAGTAAAAACGTGTCTTTAGGACGACCTGTCAAAGCAGATGGTTAAGTCTCGCAATGTCGCAATCATAAAGGTGTTTCATACTGGAGATTTCATTACAACATTTTTACACAAAAATGGAAATATCTCTAAAACCGAACCGAATTTACTCAACGTTAATTATCATTTTTAACTTAAAATATAGTCAGGAATATCCTGTTAAAATCTTTCGCAATGCTCACGGGCACCGTGTATATAGGTATATACAAATATTGCTCGTCTAATAGTATAGGATATTTCACATTCGGCTAGCGTTTTCGGCTACGGAAGGTCCTCCTCTTAAACATAGTATCTCCAAACTCCATGGACATTACTTACCAGTATAGATTAATCCCAGGCATAAGCCTGTGTTAAGTATAGACTTTACCATCATTGTCTTCCCCCAGATCTGGTGGCGGTTACCTCAGCGCCACCGCTCAACTGTCCCGGGGCGCGGAGCTGGACCTCGGGACGGCCCACATGTACCCCGAGAACAGGAAGAGCATCCTCGTCAACGGATATCCGGTGAGTGAAGGTTACACAGTGGGTACAATACAACAATACAATACAAATACTCTTTATTGCACACCTCACACAAACAAAGCAGTTACAGAGAGAAACAATACAATAACATGTAGGTAGAGGTAGACAACAGGCGGTCTTATGTGGGTACCACATTACTAGAGACTAGTAATAGTACATTATGCCACAAGTATGGTAAGATATGATTTACGAACGAGAGACGCCGAAGACGGAGGGCTTTGATGACACGAGTTTGTAACATTCTTACCGTACGTTTGCGATGAAATAAATAACTACAAAAGTCAGAAAAATCTATGTTTCAAAAATTGACGAACTTGACAACTTCACTTTCAGATCAGTGCGAGTGGAGCGCGCCGCTTCAACATTTCATTCAACCAATCACAGAGCAGTACAGTAGTATTCTTGCGGCGCGTGGCCAACATTTTTTTTTAACCAATCACAGAGCAGAATTCCTGTGGCGCGCGGCCAACTATGTAGATTTGCTTAAACCAATCAGATCACACAAAAACTAACAGAAAACCATTATGCCCTTAGGTGTAATAAAGGCTATTGTAGCTATGTATGCCTGCGCATTATGAAGGCCTTTACGAGCAAGTGTGATGAAAATTATATACACTTGCAATTTCTATCCAATGTCGCGTTCCTTTATAGATGATTCGCTACAGAAAGTTTATGTAGAGAGAGAAAATATGGAGTCATTTCGTATGGCAATTTAGACCTCTGCTTAACACAATAGCGCTTTGTATGTACTCAATGAAATTGCTCCTAATACTCGTAGATGTCCCGAATGTGACTCTGTTCCAATTTAGAATAGCGTATAAAAAATTGAATATTTATGAAAACAGATTTTACTTGTTGTTGTTGTGTGTGTACAACAGGTCCCATTCAATTCTCGATTACTCCTTTGGATGGCTAGAGACTAGAGTTAAAACCGAGCCGTAACCCATGTTGTTTCGGCTTTCAAATACATGTTGATCCAACCTCCCATGGTTCATTCACCATGGTTACTTTGCGCCATGTCACACAACCCATACAAATTACTGTGACGCCATAGCTTTGCCTCGTCGCCGCGCATACACGCGCCTGGATCCGAGAGAACTGACAGACTTCATCAGAACAAGCTATATGGCGCCAGCGTCTTGAGCTCGGCTCATGAAAAAGAACAGAGATATCTGAGAACTGTGTTAACCTTTTGACAGCGACGGTGCAAAATAAAACGGTGCTTAACTGAGGCCAGAACAAAAACAATAGCCAGATAAAATATGAATAAAATGAAACTTGTCATGTCAAAATTTATGTACGTATCATGAACAATACAAAAAATGGGTCAAGTTACTTGTAAAACTTTTTATTACATAAAATTAACGAAAAAGCGCAAAGCGCACGCGTGGCTGTGGCCGTCCGTGGCTTCAGTGGCACGAGTTTTCGTCCGCGTCCACAGCCGTCTTTAGCTCTCAAAGGTTAAAATCAGTGAGTGTCCAATCTATCACTTATCCTTCAATTATTATTTGATTGCCGGAGCTTCGTATTTTGCAAGATTTCTTGAAGCGGCTGTCGCGGTGCATTATTTCCTGGAGTCCAGGCTGTAACATGTTGATAATCATGACAGGCCATAATGATGCGTGTTGTCGTCAGGTGATGACGTGTTACGCGACGTCGGCGCCCGAGAGCCCGGGGGCCTCCGCCCCAGCGCCAACCAACGTGTTCGAATACGGACCGCAAAACGGGTAAGCATACATACTGCCACGAATGATTACGTACAACCGCCGGTTAAATTTAACCTTTTGACAGCGAGGGTGCAAAACAAAACGGTGCCCAACTGTGGCCAAAACAAAACAATAGCCAGACAAAACATGAATAAAATGAAACTTCTGATAAATATTGTCATGTCAAAATGACAATATTTATCAATATTACCACGTGGCCGTCCGTATCGCCATAAAGTGTGTGCCCTCCGAGATGGGTGCCCTCCATAATCTGAAATATATCTGTCATTGTTTTTAGGGTCACATTAACCTTCAAATAAAGACAAAGCATTTCCTGTTCGCTCGTTATATCTTCAAGCGTCAATGGAAATCAATTTACTTATTACCCAACATTGACGACCGCTTTAGCGTAGTTGGTAGTGACCCTGCCTACGAAGCAAGAGGTCCTGGGTTCGAATCCCGGTAAGGCCATTTATTTGTGTGATGAGCACGAATATTTGTTCCTGAGTCATGGATGTTTTCTATGTATTTATCTATATAAGTATGTTTATCGTTGTCTAGTACCCATAGTACAAGCTTTGCTTAGTTTGGGACTAGGTCGATTAGTGTAAGATTGTCCGCAAATATTTATTATTATTATAACAGCGAAACGAGCCAGTCGTCATCGACCCTCGAGGCCAGCAGCCAGTCGGACGCGACCAGCCAATGGGTGGACGACTCGTTCCCCCCGCCCCACCACTCGCCCGCGCGCCCCTTCCCCGCGTGCAAGTACGGCATGCCGGGGCCGTCCAAGACTTACGAGGAGAGCGACGCCATGGACAGGTGACGTGTTCACTAAAACTAGTATGTATCATCATCATTATCATATCAGCCGAAAGACGTCCACTGCTGGACATAGGCCTCCCCCAAAGACTGCCAGCGCCCCTGACCCCGCTGATACCCTGGCTGCTACCACAACCAGGGTAGTTTATATGGTTGAGATTATTTAATGTGGCCGACTTTTTATAAAACTGTCATTGTAATTGGAATCGTTTACGGACGGTAGAGTTGCTTTTAGAATGGACTGATTTGATTCAATTCGGCCAACTCAAATAATCTCCAGTATACATTACCAAAGGGCAATAGAGAGGGCTATGTTAGGAGTCTCTCTGCGTGATCGCATCAGAAATGAGGCTATCCGCAGCAGAACCAAGGTAACCGATATAGCCCTCCGAATTGCTAAACTTAAATGGCAGTGGGCGGGGCACATTGCACGTAGAACCGATGGCCGTTGGGGCGGAAAGGTTATCGAGTGGCGACCACGTACCGGAAGGCGCGGCGTGGGTAGGTCGCGGGAGTCCGCTGGATGCGGGTGGCGCAGGACCGGTCATTTTGGCACTCTCTAGGGGAGGCCTATGTCCAGCAGTGGACGTCTTTCGGCTGATATGATGATGGTGATGATGATACATTACTGCAGATGTGGGGAAAATTGGGATTGCCGGCCAAGTAGACAGACGGCCATACGTAGCGAAGTCTGATAGGTATACAAAGCTGGCATCACGCCGAGGTATGTGTGCTTTCTCAAAAACATGCAATGAAATAAAATAAAAACCAAGATTTTTATAATGGCTGAACGCTATGATGTCACAAATTTATATTAAAACACAAGAAAGTCACAAATTATGAATGAAATTTCATTAAGGACCTCTCGGTCTTGTCTCGCTGTACGCGAAAAGTGATACTATAAGGAACGTAACGTCAATATTTCATTGCATGTTTGTGAAAGATAGATTTGTCAGAATAACGAATAACCGTGACCTCTGGAATAGGGTTGATAATTCCCAAGCTGTATTTTTCATCAAATTCCAAAATACAATTTGTTTCAAAAAGTTTTACTTATTAATGTTAACAAAATCGTATTCCAGATCTCTAAACTCGAGCGAGAGCTCCTTCAACGCGCTCTCTGTCTCCCAATACGACCGCCGCTTCGACTCGGGCATCGACACCGAACGTAACGACGACCGCTCCGCGATCACCGACCTCATGACGCGGATGTCATCAGCGACCGTCTCCACCAGCCTCGCTAACAACGTGTCCCGGATCAAGTCCGAGATACGGACCAGCATCGTTAGCATATCATCCTCCAGGTATGACCCGTCACCGACCTGATGACGCGGATGTCATCAGCGACCGTCTCCGCCATCCTCGGAAACAACTTGTCCCGGATCAATTCCGAGATACGGACCAGCATCGTTAGCATATCATCCTCCAGGTATGACCCGTCACCGACCTGATGACGCGGATGTCATCAGCGACCGTCTCCGCCATCCTCGGAAACAACTTGTCCCGGATCAAGTCCGAGATACGGACCAGCATCGTTAGCATATCATCCTCCAGGTATGACCCGTCACCGACCTGATGACGCGGATGTCATCAGCGACCGTCTCCGCCATCCTCGGAAACAACTTGTCCCGGATCAAGTCCGAGATACGGACCAGCATCGTTAGCATATCATCCTCCAGGTATGACCCGTCACCGACCTGATGACACGGATGTCATCAGCGACCGTCTATTCCAGTATTTGTAACAAAGAGACACATAATCATCGTCCTAAGCGTAGGAGAGTATAACTAGAGGTGCAAATAGCTGTAGTCTTCTATAAGTTGGAGACGCTTCCCCATTTGGATTACTCCTGATATGAGTGAGATGATATTCCGCTGTGCACGTAAACTCACACCAAACTCTAAACCTTATTTTATACTATCAAAAGCGTGTCATGTTTTATGAGTAAGCGAATGAAACTATCATAATAATAGTCATTGTGATACAAGTGAGCTATGTTCATTATTACATCGGAGGCGGAATTGTTCACGCGAACCGCAGGTGAGCGTGATAAGAGAGCCGAGGATGTAATTATCAAAGTTCACGTGTTTCATACGACGTTTTTCAACACATTTGCGAGGAAATAAATAACTATAAAAGCACACCACCGCAACACAACCGCACCAATCAAAAATTGACGAAATTGACAACTACACTTCCAGATCAGTGCGCGTGGAGCGCGCAGCGTTAATATTTCAACCAATCATAGAGCACAATTCTTGTGGCGCGCGGCCAACTAGATTTGTTTAAACCAATCAGATCACACACAAACTCATATCATAATATTCGGTTATTTTAAAAATGCATCGTGTTTATACATACGCTTTGTTGCGAGGTGCATCTTAACCGGGATAAGCATATAAATGAGGAGTGTCTTTTCAAAAGGACTTATTTTTTTCGTAAGGGTACTTCTAAAGTAAACTTTACGGGTCAGTCAATTAGATTTACTTTTAAAGTGATACAAAAATAAAAATAAGCCCTTTTGAAAAGACACTCCTCAAATATAACGCACGAGTGTCGTAATGCTATAAAACACGCGTGTTTAATATCCTGGATTATGAGCTTAACAGCGACGTTATAAGAGGCACGTTACGAGCAAATGTGTTGAAAACAATCTTTCATCTCCAGGATCGAGAAGAAGCGCGAAACATCCAACATGTCCCTCAGCACCCTCTCAGTAAACAGCGAGACCTCCGTCTCCGACCGGAGCTCGAGCCAAGACGTCAACTCGGAGAACGTGACCGAGCGTCGCATCAGCCCCCCGCCCGCCAAGACGGCTTCCACTGGCGCCATACCGAAGAGCATCAGCTTTGATGCCACGGCCGAGAAGAGCCAGAGGTCAGTAGCTGTATTACTAGTCACAAGTGTCTCTAGTAATGTATCGCACATACATTCGCCGCTCCCGCGCGCGCTCACGCTGCTCAATGCGCTCTTGACATCGGCACCTGAATGTGACTTGTTTGCTTGGAGATGGGCGACTGTGTGCCGTGAATGTCTAAGGTTTTGTGAGTCGATGGATGATAGGCTGTCCAGTACTTTTGTTTGATGTCACCTATATTATTGTCCATGTTGAATATGTTTTGTATCTATTATTTTGTAATGTTTAATTTCTCGGTGTATTGGCTTGTCTGTAATGCCGTGTAAATATATTGTTTATCAATAAATAAGTAAATAAATAAATAGCCACTTTTCGACCTTAACAGCTTTCAAATAAGGTCGAAAAGTGGCTAACCATTTCATTCCGCGACCGTACTACGCAGAGAGAGATAGTGTTTGTCGCGATTCATTTCTCTGACAGAACGTCACGGAGTATTGGCTTGTAGATAATGTTGTAGACGACTCGACTCGGCTTCCTAATTTAGTAGATTTTTTTTTTTGGGTTGTATTATGGTAACAGACTGTGTAACGGACCCCAGGGGATCATTGCATAACAATTTACAACTAATAATACAAATGGAGCTCTCTTTCTAATGACATGAGTTGAAAAAAGGATTCCGCTTGTCATACAAGTTACAACTTGTTATGCAATGGGCCCCTGACAACAATTATATCGGCTTGCACACTTGTAAACTTTCTCGGGTACCATCTATACGAGTATCTGTTTGTACGGTATCTATACAGCCTTGGTTAATAGTGTTGAACACCCATGGGTCGTTCTTCTTTTTTACCGACAATGATCCGAGGTTTTTCTGTTTTTTTGGTTTTTGAACTATCGAAAATTGTGGTTTTGAAGTGCGATTTAAAAAAAAATGCATAGGTTTCTTCATTAGAACTAATTAAAGTTTCCTTTCTGGCCAATATAAATATTTATTTACGGTTGGTTTCTAAAAAAAAACATGCGACAAAGTGGACTCTTTCAGTGGGGACAACATTTTGGTTTACCACTCTGTCACGGCATTCTACGAAAAAAAAACATAAAAAAAAATGCTAGTTAGAGAAAGTGAAATATTAAACATCACTAATTAATAAAATAATATGGACGTTCATTCGAACATTATAAAACCGTAAACATCATTACTCAAATGAGATGCCGTAATAAGACGAGGGACAGGCTATTGTCAGTCGAAAAGAAGAACGACCCCCATGCGTTTTTCACACAAAAGTCAAACTTTAAAAGGTGCATTTATATATATATTATGATAGAAAGTTGTGTATCTATCGGAAAAAATCGTCATATTTATTGACGTTAAGGGAAAATCCGTGAAAAAAATATACAATTTTTCTAGCTTCAGTTTTCACACGCATATAGCAATTTCAAAATGATATATATTAATGATTTGCACATGTTCAAACACTTATTATATTTTACGTCTTCGTGTATTTATGAAATTGAAAATTAATACTTTATCCATAAGTTACAAAGGAAAACGTGGGGTGCTCAATACTTTTGGCCGAGGCTGTATGTAACTGTGTATGTGTCTCACCTTCCCAGGAGGGGGTCAGCCTTTACTTCGGCGATGAGCGTCTTTATGTTCGCCATTTAGCCTCTTCGCTTTCTCGTCCATCAACTCGCCACCTACAACATTCAAACAAGTTTAAATGAAAAGTTTAATAGTTTCTTTTTGTTGCTCGCTATTTAGACTACAGTGAGTCTTAGAGTCTGGCGAACGCAAGTTGAACCAACGTCGCGACTCTCACCTAAAAACCCCAGGGAAGGCGAAAAGGATCTGCCTGGAAAGGGGCTAACAAATATCTGAACACCTATCTATTGCCTCGAACTATAAAAAACCAATATTGGTTGACAGGCGGCGGATAACCGAGGACAGCCTAGTGGGCAACCTGGACGAGCTGAAGAACAACGTGAAGCGGTCGGGCGGCAACCTGCTGCACAAGTTTAAGATGTTCAGCCGGCCCAAGGCGCGCTCGCACCAGCACCCCAACGGTGAGTAGGGTCACTCCGGTTACGCGACCACGTGTACAAGGC
Source organism: Epinotia nisella (assembly GCA_932294315.1). NCBI lineage: Eukaryota > Metazoa > Arthropoda > Insecta > Lepidoptera > Tortricidae > Epinotia > Epinotia nisella. Next base: position 41,903,256 of record OW028673.1, read on the forward strand.
GGACAATTCTAAATATTACAATTTACTTTTAAAACAAAGTTTTAACCGACCTCAAATCAGTAGCCAAATTGCTTCAAGTTTGCCTATAACATTTGGAGAGTTCCCTCGATTTCTCCAGAATCTCCCATCATGAGAACTGGATTTTGGTGACAACGGGACCAATCTGGAAGTGCATGCTTTCAAACTAAGAAAGAATTCATCAAATGGGTTCATAAATTACTGAGTTATCGCGTAACAAACACACAAAAAATATATATATATATATATACAGTCGAATTGAGAACCTCCTCCTTTTTTGAAGTCAGTAAAAAATTACTACAGGCCCTAAAAAAGCATATGCAAGTTTTTTTTAATAATAAAAGCTACTATAAAAATTAGATTTTTTTTTCAATTGTTTGAGACTCATATAAGTGGTCGCAAACCAGCACACTAAATTAGAGGGTCGCTGGCCGGTGCAATGACTTAAGACCACAAAGAAAATAATAATACCTACAGTCCGAGAGAACTTCAAATCAATCTCCGGTATATAATTATAAAGTTCTTTTTTTATGTACACATTTTATTAAGAGGTTTATTATTCGGTGAAGGACAACATCGTGAGGAAACCTGCATACATCTGAGAAGAAATTCAAAGAGGTATGTGAAGTCTCCAATCCGCACTGGGCCAGCGTGGGGACTACTCATACTGCCCGTATTGTATAAGCTAATGATGATTAAGAGTTTTTGGATATTTTGAATTCCTTTTAACTCGTCGACCTGTCTTGTAGGTTAAACTCAAAATTGTAATTTGTAGGTTTATAATGAAGGCAATATTCCACCCTTCGTATATGACCCTGAATCCAATTGATTATCTCATTATTAACACATGTTCACCTCTCCAGACATCAAGCTAGCCGAAGAAGAGGCCCTACGCGAGGACACGCCACGCAATGACCCTCCAACAGAGTCGTCAGACGACATTCTAGCCAAGTACCGGCGGAAGAGCTCCAGCGAGTCGCGGCGGCGCGGCCAGCGGCGCGTGTCCGACGTGCCCGACGCGGACGACAGGTGCGTGCCCGACGGTGTAGCCGTGTGGACTTTCGAGACATGCGAGTGTAGTGTGTACACCATGCGGAGAGCCGACAACATCCGATGACATCCTCGCCAAGTACAGTAAGGGAAATGTATGCACGTACCACCGTAGAAACCAATCGCAATAAGGTGACAGAGTTTGAGTGACGGCGGCCTGTCAATTGCGACAGGGTTCTACTGTGGTACGTGAATACATTTCCCTTACTGTACATACAAGGAAGAGCTCCGGCGACTCGCAGCGGTGCGCGGCCGACAGTGTAGCTGTGTGGACTGTGTCAACATGGGCTGTGTACACCACGCGACAAGTCGAAATACATTGGCGATTGGCGAAAAATAGCTAAGAGTATTTTTTCATCTCTCCTGTTCTGAAAGTTGACTTTTCATGGGTATATAGCTGGGTGGAAAATAGCGTCTTCTACCCTAAGGTAGAAAGTGTTTTTTTTTATTGTTACGATTAGCCACGGAGTCAATGATAATTGAGTTACGTCATATTATTAAAATGAAATCTTTACATTTATCTAAACTCAGCGAAACGACGGGTATATTACAATCTATAGGTTTCTTATAATCTAAAGTTACTTCATTTTGTTTCGTAATTACAGAAAATCAACATTCAAAGTAATTCCTGTAAATTTCGGCTGCCGCCACGAAACTTTCTTTTTTCACGTTTCGGCATGGCCCTCTAGATTAGTTACGTCGCGGCCTACTCGATTACAATCTAGAAGGCCGTGGCAAGTGGCCAGTGCAAAAAGGTTGGAGGTTAGATATAGGTGTAATTTTTTATTTAGGTATATCTAATAATTTATTGATTTGATATTCATTATATATGTATATAATTCTGTACATTTATTTATATGATATAAATAAATGTACAGAATTATATATATCATTTTTGTATAAATACAAAAAATCAAATTAACTATTAGATACTTTTTTAAACGTTTCTAAAGTTGGCAGTTTATGTATTTTAACTGATTAAATATACCTGTTTTATAAAATGTACGTGTAGTACTTTACTTTCCTCACAGTCCAAATGAAAAGTACAGTGTTTAACTCTGGTGAAATTACCCATTTCACCCTCGAACTATTGGCGCTTTCACTTTGTTCGAGCGCCAGAAATATCTCAGGTAAATAGGGTCACTTTCAACCCTCGGTTAACAATAACAATCTACTATTCTCAAACATTAGAACTTTTTAATCAGCAGATGCGAAGGAATAGTAGATCTGAACGACCCTGAGGTGTTCAACAGCATGAAGAAGAAACTGAGGCTTGTGCTCTCCAATCCAGAGCTGCTGTGCACAGAATACGTACCCAACGTGAGTATGTCTTGTCTGATGATGTGAAGCTATAAGGCGGATGCTACACGCTCGATATTTATCGTGATATTTAGATCGTAATCCAGGATCACGATGTTTATCGAGTGTGTAGTTTAGGCGTATTACGTATCGTGATACGGATCGCTGGATTTCTAGAATTCTAAAAATCCACGATCCTGGATTACGATCTAAATATCACGATAAATATCGAGCGTGTAGCATCCGCCTAAAGAGTGTACACGATTAAATCCGGGCACACTTGATCTGGTATAACTGCTTATTAACCTTTTGACAGCGAGGGTGCAAAACAAAACGGTGCCCAACTGAGGCCAGAACTAAAACAATAGCCAGACAAAATATGAATAAAATGAAACTTCTGATAAATATTGGCATGTCAAAATGAATGTACGTATCGTGAACTATTAAAAAAATGGGTCAAGTTACTTGTAAAGCTTTTTATTACATAAAATTAACGAAAAAGCGCACGCGCGGCTGTGGCCGTCCGTGGCTTCAGTGGCACGAGTTTTCGTCCGCGTCCACAGCCGTCTTTAGCTCTTAAAAGGTTAAGAAACAGCCCTGTTTTTCAATATCCCATATATATAATACTATAAAATAAAAATACAATCATATCAAAATATATGAGCATGTATGAGTTTTTGCGTTATACATTCCAACATCATCATCATCATATCAGCCGAAAGACGTCCACTGCTGGACATAGACATTCCAACATACTTATAATTTTTTGTCCAGCATTATTTGACAATGGTCATTTACTTTCTACTACAATACCATTATCGTATTTACATTATAACAAGGTGTTTTATACTTTTTAGGGTTCCGTAGCCAAAATGGCAAAAACGGAACCCTTATAGTTTCGTCATGTCCGTCTGTCCGTCTGTCCGTCTGTCCGTCTGTCCGTATGTCACAGGCATTTTACTCGAAAACTATAAGGTGTATTTGAATAAAATTTTGAGGATAGGTGTATTTTGTTAACCGCTACAAAGTTTTGTAATTAAAATTACTAAAAAAAAATTTTTTAGGGGTGCACTCCATACATAAAACTAAAAGTCAAAATTTTTTTTTTCATTGTGACCCCCCGTGTGGCACATCAATCGATAGGCCTTTCAAAATAAATATAAGGTTTCTTAACATTTTTTTTGATTAAGTGAATAGGGTCGGAGATAATCGCCCCGAAAGTCACTAAAATTCTGTCCCCCCCCCTCTAATTTTTGAACGGTGTATTTTAAAAATATGAAAAAATTCATGGACTCAGCGCTTATTAAGTTCATTCACCGAAAATTGTTTTGAACAAGATCGGATGAAAGGTTTCCGAGATATTGCTGAAAAACTGCCTTCCTCAAAGAAAAGGACGTAAGTGCCGTAAGATATCTATGACGATACGACCTTTTTAATAGGCACGGAACCCTTCGTTTTGCGTGGTCCGACACGCACTTGGCCGGTTTTAGAATATCATTTGACCAAAAAGTTATATTAGTTGACTGGTTTCTACTTGGGGTAGCCAGCAAGACTGTCCATCCTGTGTAACGTAAAATAGATTTGCACATTTCTGTGCTGGCTTAGGATTGATGAGGAGGCGTAGGTTGTTCATTTAATTTTTCACTTAGTTGTGTATGTAGTTTTGTTAAAAATTTGCATCCTGAAGGATCATTCTTCGTAACGGTGAAAGAATTTTTGAAATATGATGAACGTGGACTTCCATAAGCCCCTCTGGAGCGTAGTAAACATTCGTCCACTCTCGTCTCTTATATTGCCAGGCACCAGTGGCGGAGCGCCTATACATAAAATTTAGGCAAGCCGGTTGGAATCTATAGTATATACTCCAAACTCTTTCATAACTTTTTTTTCTTCCTGGTTGCCTATCGAAAATTTTCACGCGCCGCCACTGGTGGACACTATTATCAACCAACATTCAACCACTGCCTGGTTTTGGTAAAGAATCCTTTACCGATCTATGTAGTAATATTCTCTCGTTTATACACAGCGCTGCACAAGCACCTCCCTAGTGGAATGGATGCGCGCGGCCGCCGCCGCTGCCGCCGAATCTGGCGCTGCCGCTGCCCAAGCGGCCGAAGTGGCCCGGGTGTTGGCAGCCTCGGGCGCGCGAGGCGAGCGCCTCGCCGAGGCACTCAGGGCCGATTTAGACGCGAGGCGACCTTACGCGAAGTATCTGGCCAGCTGTAGGTCGGCACTGACGCACACATTACACGCTCTTAGACGGTGAGTGACACTAAGTAGGGTAGCTTCAATTCATTGGCGTCCTATGACGCATGAGTGTCGGGTGGCTATTGCAATAGCCAGCACCAATGACCTGAATATCTGGTCGAAGCGGGTCATAAAAGAACTTCAACAAATAAATGACTAAGGAATGTTAAGTCACTACGTTTTTGAAAGAAACTTTTTTTAAGTGAGATCGGTTTGAGAGTGTTTTAAAAAAAAAGTATATATGAACTTTTTTAGAATTCGGTTTTTTTGGGTTTTTCTTACTCAGAATCGTTTATACTATCGATCCCCAAAGTGTCCAAAATATTCCATTCCAGATCGTCACATTTTTGTATGCACGCTTTTTTTTATTTATATGGTCGTGACGCGCTGGATGAAAAAACTCACAGTAAAATCTGGGACAATTTTTATCTAGTCAGGATGGGATTCTGAGTAAGAAAAACCCAAACACAATCGAATTCTAAAAAAAAAGTTTATGTACACTTATTTGTGAAAAACGCCCCGTGTGTAAGATCGTTAGATATTTATAAAAGAAAATACTAATGTAACCAACCACCCGACCGTTTCAGGCAAATCAACCAAGTCCGCACGGAGTGTTCGTCGTGCGCGCGCGCCGCGGCGGCCGCGCGCGCGCTGCAGCAACTCGAGCGCGGCAACTCGCTCAGGAGGCTCGCGCGCCACCACTCGGCGCACAACAACCACGCGCCCGTCAACGGTCAGTAGGGTGCCGCTTAAAAACCGACGATTTGAAATTTCAGTGAGGACACCCTATTATATTAGTCTAATACGTGAAAAATGGCGATGGGTCGGTCACACGGCTCGCACCACAGACGGACGATGGAGCGAGAGAATACTACAATGGTACCCACGAGAGTGCGCGCGACCGCAAGGCCGGCCGCGCCGACGCCGGCGAGACGACATCGGAGCGGAGGCTGGTATCACTTGGACGCGAGTAGCTACAGATAGGAACGAGTGGAATACAAGGGAGGAGGCCTACGTCCAAAAACGGACAGCCCCCATATACGTAGGAATAAAATATAAACGAATTTTAACTTTTATAATATAATAAAAAATGATTAATTATAAATGTTAATGTTTTTATAAATTATTAATTAAGTATACTATTATAAATGTAAATACTACTTATAAATTTTGAACTTAATTGCAATGCATGAACTAGATTTATTTCATATATTGAAAACGAATCAAATGTTATTTATTTATCTATTGGAAATAAAAGGATTAATTATTTTTATTATTAATACGTGAATAAATATCGTCAGTTTTTTTTTCATAAATAAGGAATAAACATTTGAGAAAATACGAAATTCGTTCACGAAATGTTCGACGCTTATTTGAAATCAAATTCAGAATCCGTTTTTAGCATATTTAGCACAATAAAATTCATTTTTGAATTACTGACTGAAATTAATGGTTTTTTTAAATGCTTTCAAGATTATTCATTTCCTATCATCAAATGTAACTCATAAAAAAAAAATCTTACTAAGGCAAAATGCAAGCCTTAAATAATTTCAAAATTCGGTAGCGACCGACCCCAAAAATAATAATAAAAAACAGATATTATTTTTTCACTTATGAGACCAATATTATAAATGTCTCACTGAAATTATAAATTTTCTGTTTTTAAGCAACACTTTAACGGTCAGTCACACTCCATTGACGTATAATGAAGTAAATAGACTCACATTGTCGAAAATGTCACGAAATGTGCCCCATAAGGACAACTCTAGCTATATTTCAGTAGTTGCCAATCGCGTTTAGTTATAACCTGCACTAAGATATAAACTATATATAACTATTAAACCTTTCATTTAAACTTGTTTGAATGTTGTAGGTGGCGAGTTGATGGACGAGAAAGCGAAGAGGCTAATGGCGAACATAAAGACGCTCATCGCCGAAGTAAAGGCTGACCCCTCCTGGGAAGGTGAGACACATATACAGCTACATAGTGTTGGCTACTTACCTAAAAAATGATATTTAGTCCGTCCGTTAGATTATCAAAAAATAATGGACCCGTATTTTTTTTGTTTGTCAATTAAACAAAGACTGATGAAGATATAGCCCGTTAAAGTTCCGCGTGACGTCACATTATTGTACACTTTTTTTTTAGATTTCTCCGATTTGATCGGAGAAAGTTCGCCTAGATCTTCCCCTTCCACTCTTTTTATATACACTCTCTTCGTTAATCTTCTTTCATCCATCCTCTCTACATGCCCAAACCACCTTAACATACCCTTCTCAATTTATCATCATACTTGGTCGTAAAGGGCTTCATAACGCGCAGGCATACAGAGCTATAATAACTTTTATTACGTCCATGGGCGTAATGGGTGTGATCCGATTGGTTTAAGCAAATCTCGTTGGCCGTGGGCCACAAGAATTCTGCTCTGTGATTGGAAAAAAAACTAGGTGGCCACGAGCCGCTGTACTGCTCTGTGATTGGTTGAATGAAATATTGAAGCTGCGCGCTCCACTCGCAAAGATCTGGAAGTGAAGTTGTCAATTTCGTCAATCTTTGATTAGTGCGGTTGTGTGAAACATAGATTTTTCTGTCTTTTGTAGTTATTTATTTTGTCGCAAATGTGATGAAAAACATTGTACGCGACACGTACGGTAAGATTGTTACAAACTCGAGTCATCAAAGCCCGACGCCGAAAATCCTGTCTTACCGTACTTGTAACACAATGTATTATTAACGTGCCTTGCTGTAATGTTCCAGGGGCGCCGGCGAGCCTGATCGAGGTGCTCGAGTTGACGGTGGAGCGCGCCGCGTTCGGCCGCCTCTACCTCAACGTGCTGTTCCCCATCGGCGACGGCGACTACGGCCGGGACCAGTCAGTACCCAGCTTTTATGTCCACGTGGTTGCCACAAACACCAAACACCGAACACAACCACCCCCAACACAAACACGACATCTACAGGCATGGCGAACGTGCTAGTATATTTCGTATATTCCTTTGATGTGTGCACAAAAACCGACACCGACGCCGGATCAGAAGTTTTTCTCAAACTTTCGGCCAATTTTAGGTGTGATCATTTTCTGATTCTCGCTCAGCACAATTTTTTTCGATCGTGATGGCATGAGACGTAGGCATATTGGGAGTGGGCTTAGTAATAATAATAATAAACTTTTATTAGCGATCTAAATTCTAGTTTTTACATTAATAAATAAATAAATAAATAATAAATAAATATCGTGGGACAATTCACACCAATTGATCTAGTCCCAAACTAGGCAAAGCCTGTACTATGGGTACTAGACAACGGATAAACATACTTATATAGATAAATACATACTTAAATAGATATTAAACATCCAAGACTCGAGAACAAACATTGGTATTCATCATACAAATGTCTGCCCCGACCGGGAATCGAACCCGGGACCTCAAGCTTCATAGTCAGGTTCTCTAACCACTAGGCTATTCGGTCGTCATAATAATATATATTCATATATTATATTCTGAGTTTATACGTGTACGATACTGATAAATGACCTCCTCAGGGTATTGTCGGAGAGGCTTGACTGCCCCATAATTAAATATTGGGTCGAAGTGGCCATCGGGAGGGCCAAATAGGATGAGGCAGCGTCCAATCGCGGGAAGCCTATATTGTTTTCATTGTTGTTTTGTTTTTATTTGTACTTTTCTATGCCTAATACTAACATAGTTATTAAGTCAAAATGTGTTACTAACATCCTATGGATCATTTGGTCTGCAATAAAAGATTTATATTTTTATTTTATTTTTAATAGTTTAATTATAGTTTGTTTGTATACTTTAGACATCGTTATGATGAAGATTGGTTTGCTTTCGCATAGGCCTCACCCAAATATTTCCAAAGATGCCGATCGTGGCATTTTCTTTTCCAGATTGAACCTGCTACCATTTTTATTTCGTCCCACCTACGGAACGGTCGCCCTCTCTTCCTTGCTCCTCCTCTAGGGTACCACTCAGAAACTAATTTGGCCCATTTCTGTCTTGCTTCTGTTTAGGTGGCCCGCCTATTTCGATTTCAGCTTTCTATTTGTATGTGATACGTCTGCTACTTTTGTTTTTTCTCATGTATTTTAATGTTGAGTGGGAGGAGGCAGAGAAGTGAGCTTACTAACTATTAATCATACAAGAAACTAACAAGTTTATTCTCATTTCCAGAGTCCTCTCGGAACACATACGCCGCCTGGCGGCCGCAACGAGCGCGGCCCGCGCGGGCGTCAGTCCGCGGCACCTCTGGGCCGCGCCGTACGCGCGCGCGCAGCTGCTGCTCACACACCTGTCCGTGTACCGCACGCCGCGAGACAAGGTCCCAGACACACGCACACACACACACACACACGCACACGCGCGCGCACATATGTATTAAAAAATATTAATTTGCCCTCAATCCCACCGGTTGCCCAGAGGACGTTAAATGTCCCCCGATTTGTTTGAAAATAGTGTTTTGTACAACCATGTTTTCTGCTGGAATAACTTTCTTGGCGAGATGTAACTTATGTGTTCAAATAGACTGTTTATCTGGTTGTAAGAACTTATTCATTCTATCAACATACACACGTTTTGGTTGCTGAAAGACGAAAAAAACGAAGGGACAAGTAAAAGTTGATTTTCCCACATACACTCACACACACACACACGTTCAAAAATCCTTTCGGCACACACTTGGAATAAGTGGCTCCGGAGATTACCCTCTACATACAAACTAACAAAGCTACAATCTCACAGTATTTTCCTCTTTATACTCGTAATATTAGTATCATACATAGTATACCTATAAGTGATATAAATTAATAAGTTTAAAACACCCTCGACCATCAAACATAGTAAAGAAACATCTCGAAAGACAAGACCTTTCGATTTAGAAAATGCACTTAAATCGGTCCGTTTGGGAGCGCCGATGCCACGAACACATAACACCCCGTTTGCGTCAGGGGTTAAAAATCAGATGTGCAGCCCATTACATGAAGATTTCATTTGCGAAGGCCCGGTGCCTCTTTAAACTTAACAATGATGCTCGCAATGTTTGTCTCTTGTTGCCTAATTGTTTTATTACCTGAGCACTTCAAATTAGCACGTGTTGGCGCAAGCTGCATATTAAAAACAAACACCACGCCGCAAAAGGGTCTTGCGTGGTACTTTTTGTTATATCTAATCATATTGTTACTTATCGCGAATGACCGTCTCAAGTGGCATGGGGCCTTCGCGAATGACCGTCTCAAGTGGCATGGGGCCTTCGCGAATGAAATGGAGTACAAGTTACAATTTTAAGTCTAAGCACTCAAGTGCTTAACACTTTCAGTGCCAGGAACCCGCCTAGCGGGTGCCTACGCCGTAGTCGCTTTCCGCAGCATACGGGGAAAACCACGGGATGGGCTAGAGTAGCGCGTAGCAATTTTTGACAGTGAACGTGTCAACCAATAAGGAACCGGCCATTATACCTGTGTTGCCATGCCAGTTTAGAATTGTATCTGGCACACATCGTATTTTCTCGGAAACGTTCGTATTTGTCAAGCTACTTCAGTCAACCTCAGCCCTGCTAGCATAACTTGACTCTCGACTATACTCGCGCGCGTGATAGACTATCTGTCACTTTTTGATAACACTAATCAGAAAGTGACGGACAGTCCAACTCGCGCGCGAGTAGAGTCGTGAGTCAAGTTATGCTAGCTGGGCAGTACTTTTTGTTCTGTGACCGTCTGAAATAGCAAGACACGTTCGTACGTTTCCGTGAAAATACGATGGAAAACAATTATGGACTACATCTGTAGCTTCGTGGAGCCACTGGTCGTATAGTTGGTTTTATTCTCACACTGTTTCATTAATCAATATGTATTTTAGCGAAACCACTTTTCACGTTTGTTTTAAAACAATCCTATCCTAAAGTACAATTATTAATGTTTGATTTTTTAAAGTCCCGCATAGCGAACGACTTCAGAAAAAAAGACATGTTGGGAAACGAGACATTTCCGAAATAAAGGGGTTTTGGCGACCTCTCTTGGTGAAATAAAACCAACCCGCCATATACAAAGTCCTAATTGATTTTGAATATCCAAAACCCTCCAAAAACAAACTGAACAAAATATTACGCTTTACAGAAATTGGAGTAAGATAAGTCTATATATAAGTTTCAACTCTATGTTAATAAATTGAAATAATCCTAATGCAAAAATTATGCTAGAATAATTTATTAACAGTAATATAATTTACAGTACACATGGTGTTACTTTCCCGCACTAGTGCGCAAATGAGCACTTTCCGTGCATATGTTGAAACTTTAAAGAGCCATATGTACTGTAAAACGTTGTACGATACACGTGCGAATAGGTAATTCGCAACTCGTGTCGATTTAAAACACTCCCTTCGGTCGTGTTTTAATTTATCGCCACTCGTTGCGAATTTCCTATTATCTGCACTTGTATCGTAAATAACTATTATTAAGTAAGTTATAAAAATCACTGTGAAAAAATGTAATACTAAGGCCTATATAGGTATACAAAGCTGTGTTTTACTTAATTTTTACAACCTATTGAGAATTAAATCTATTTGCAAATCTATATTACGAAAAATAAGAAGCTCACATACAATTAGTATGTGGTGTCCTAGTTTAGTTTAGTGTCAAGATTATCCGCTAGATGGCTCTGGCTGTAGATTAGATGTCGCTATCGTTTGTTTCCCGTAGTTTCCTTGGATTGCAGCCGAGTGTTAATTCAACAACATACATACATACTTACATAGTTTTTGCAAGTCGGCTATCCTGTAGTAATTGCGGGAATAGTCCGACTCTGATTTACTGCTAGGTCATAAAATTCGCGAATCGAATAATTTAAAAGTTTATGCATTCAACATAGTGCAATTTCAACATTATGAGATCCAACGTTCTGGGAAATTCAACATTTCGAGATTTCAACTTTATGATCCTAAAGGATTTGAAAGGCATCTTTGATTATTATAACGTTAAATATCAAGGCGTAATACTCCTCTAAGACTGGAGTGGTGCTGCGAATAAACATAGAGTTGCCAGTAAAAAAACCCAGTCAAGCGCGAGTCTGGCTCGCGGGTTCCGTACAAAATTTCGTACGACATAGGTCTTGCCCCGCCCATTTATTTTGGAAAAATCTTAACAACGCATAGTGTAGTTAAGTCATGTCTGCCTACCTACAGCGCCATTTATCGGTGAACTCGGTATGTATGTTGGTTTTTCAGCGATAATTCTTTATCAAGTGAATTAATTTCGATAATTCTTTTTGAAGTGTATACTTCTTTGCTCGCGTTCTTGTATAGAGGTACAGTTGAAAATGTATCACGTGACTTCCGGAATAACTTTTTGTAGAGAAGCCTAATCTGATTTCAAATAATTGTTTGTTACATGTTTTAATCCTTCTGTATTTGCCATTAGTTGTTAATCACAAAATGTTATTTAATGTATGTGGCGGATGAGAAAATAATGCTGAACTGACCGCCATTTTCAATGTATCGCCAGTCAAATGAGCTACGTCAATCAATGTTGCCATATATACCGATTTATCTGTACTTATACATATTTTAGTGAATCAATTCAGATATATTTTTTACGGGTACACCATAATAGCAGATTCCTTTAAATAATAAAAACACTTTGAATTTAACAATTCATTGAAAATGCTTATCTAAGTAGATTTTCCCTTTAGATTGAAATCAATCGCAAATCCATGAGATACAATTTGGGATAGGGACAGTTATTATTATACCGATTGTTTATACCAGTCAGACTCGCACTTGGCCGTTTTTTTTTTATTAGGGTTCCATAGCCAACAAAGAAGTATCCACTTAAACTTAATTAACGGTTGTATCTCCGACACAACCCGCTTCTTTTTTATTTGCTAGAAGGTTCTGTCAGAATACTTTCATACGAATTTGAAGGAAAAAATAAACACAGAAGTATAAATAACACCCCATTCTCAGTGCGCTAGTTGGAGCTAACACCGCACAAGCGCGTCTGGCTTTTCGGCACTCTTCTTACAACTTCGTCCCGTTCATTTTGCCCGCCGCGCTCGAACGTCTGGCGTCGGCTTTCGGGAGTTTGCCAAAGACAAGTGTTATTTCACGAAGACTATCGAGCTATGCCTTTTTGAACGAGCGAACGAAGTTCTCCGTTCCAGCTTGGGTGAAAATTCTTTCTTATGTCCGGCGTCTGCCCGGCTGTTCTCTTCTACATGCCGCATTTTTCGACCGATTCTCGTGAAATTTTGTGTGCTGGTTCAATAACTTTTTTTGTCGATTCGGTTATTCGAAATTTGAATAAAAGATAGGGAGTTCAGCTCACAGAGGCACTAGAGTAATAGTAGAGTTAACATATTTCTGTTTCGCTCTACAGCTGCAGTGCGTCATGCGGTGCGTCACGTGCGTCATGGCGGTGCTCGGGCTCACGGAGGGCTCGGCGCCCTCCGCGGACGACCTCACGCCGGTCCTCGTGTTCATCATACTCAAGGTTAGATCACTTAACATTTATAATTATAATATTATCTGTAAATGTCTCAACTAAATTAATATTCGAAACGATCTAAAATGCTTTTAGATTTCAATTCCGTTTAATCTTTAATAATTTTAATTACATAAAATTGTAATCGATTCTAATGTTTTTAATTTTTTTTATGTGTGTCAATTGAAACTGGCACCATGAGGCCTGCCGTGTTCATACTTTAAAAAAATAAGATTAAAAGGTAAAAAAGTATACAGTAAAGGAATTTCATACTCTTTCCTGGCCGCTAAAATTGTACAATAATGACTTGACTTTTTAAATTTGCGCTTGTCAGTAACGAGGAACTTCACGTACTATTTTTGCTACAGTAAGGCGCACATTTCCGAGCATATTGTAGTTTTTTTTTTTATTGACAATAACAAATTGTGACATCCAGGTGAACCCGCCGTCTCTGCTGTCCACGATCGACTTCGTGAACGGGCTGGGCGGCGGCGCGCTGCAGGGCCCCGCGCTCTACTGGTGGACGCAGTTCTGCGCGGCCGTCGCCTACATCAAGACCATGGACTACAGCGACTCCTAGCCCCTGGTACGTTAGCCCAGCACGGCTATCACAAGACGGCGCGCGAGCTCTCTCGATTTTTCTCGCACTATACCTCTTTTTCTAAGTTTTCTATTAAGAGAGAGACGGATAGTGCGAGAAAAATCGAGAGAGCTCGCGCGCCGTCTTGTGATAGCCGTGCTGGAAGTTTGTGCGTGATGCGTGGACGCCTAGATTCTGGCCAGGGAAAGATTAGCCTTTTTTTTTACATGGCAACAGTAATATCATTGTCAAATGTGTCAAACGTCAGTGCACAGTGTGACAAGAACCCTATTTTTTGAGATATTCTGTTGACGGCGAAAACCGTTAGTCTAGACTAGACCAATACAAAGCTACGAATAAAACTCCCGATTATACTATAGCTTATGTCACTCCCACGATTAAGAGGAATCGAATAACACCTCATATGTCGAAATCTGTCTACCGGTTTAGGCTGCAGGGTGTGACGAAAGATAAAGTCAAAGTCAAAGTCAAAGTGATTTATTCTTCAATTTAGGCATATTACATGCACCTATGAATGTCGATAAACTACCACCGGTTCGGAAAGTAAACCTCTGCCTCGAGAAGAACCGGCGTAAAAAACTCGGCGAGGTGTCATTTTTTCAAAACTGTATACAATATATCATTTCAGTATCAGAGTATTATAAAATTTTAAATTTACATTGCTACAGTAGAAAGTCTATTTATTTTACGACAGATTTCTAGTGCAGGATTTTATCGCTGCCAAATATCCATGATGTAGTCGTTTATCTTATAATATGCTTTTGAAATTAGTGTCCGTTTTACGACAGATTCGAATTTAGAGTCAGTAAGTTCGGTAATGTGTTTTGGAATTTTATTGTAGAATTTTATACAATTTCCCAAGAACGACTTTTTCGACTTTAAGACATACACACATCTTATCTTGATATGGCAACTAAGAAAGAAACTGTTCCATAACAAATTGGACTGTTTTTGAATTTTAAGATAATTAAAGGGTGGTTCACTGTTAATATTATTGACAAAGAATATCATAAAAAGTACAATTTATTATGTCTCGTCAAAATTGACATTTTGGAGTGGTTTATGAAGTTAAAGAGTGTTTATATATAGGTCACTTTACTTCCTTCTGATTGGTCAGTTGCATTGTATGAATGTTTTTTAGTATTTGTTGTTATAGCGACAACAAGAAATACATAATCTGTGAAAATTTCAACTGTCTAACTATCACGATTCATAAGAATACAGCCTGGTGACAGACGAACAGACGGACGGACAGCGGAGTCTTAGTAATAGGGTCCAGTAACGAACGCAGAGCTTACCATACCTTGTCCGGAGTATCATGGGTCCATGGCCGATACTGTATTCATGAAGTATATCCGTAACATTTATTTTGTTTTTTTTTTCAGCACAAGCATGGGCAGAAACTGGAGACAAAACGGTACCCCGCTTTACGAGAAAGGGCTCACACTATATGATTAGTATAGCGTACTCGCTCACACGCCGCGCACTAGCGCTATATAGCTACTCAAGGATAAATATTGGAACGCATAATAAGTTTGATTGGCCATAAATACTAAAGAAATGTACATTGGAAGCGTGATGGCGTGCTCGAGTGCTATCGATTTACTTGAGAGTCTGAGCGCTCTGGCGGGCAATAGTGACGTCATGGAAATTGACACGAAATTAGCTCAATATGTGTATATTGATTTGAACTTTCACGATTCTCACACATTAGTTGTACTAAACGGGGCTTAGCTGCGAGGCTCTCGCGCGCATTGATTGTGCAACATTAGAATAAGTGTGACTTCTAAGGGGTAAAATTAATTAATTTAAGCGTACGCGATTATTAAGTCCCGTTTAGTTCAAAAGCTAAATGACTAAGTTACAAATATTGATCAAATACAATGTGAACACAAAAATCTATATATTTGTCTTTGAGATGTGCATTAATGAAAGAATATTTCGATACCCTAGTTCACAGTCGTACTAATTACATTTTTTTTGTCACTGAAATTGTAACTTTATAATTTGTGCACTATCGTCCTAATTACGCCACTTTTCTCCCCGTAATTAGTACGATTGTGAACTACGGTATCGATTTGATCATTTGAAATGGAACTATAGCGTGAAATGTTTATACAGCTTTCGGACTATATTATTCAATCACTTGATATAGTCAAGCACATCATCTAAATAAATAAAATAATAAATCAGCCTATATGCGTCCCACTGCTGGGCACAGGCCCAGGATTAGAGGAATCGTCGCAAAATTCGTATATATTTTGTTTCGTGTCAGTTTGCCTGACATCATCAATGACCGGCGAAGAGCGAGGGACGCACGGACTCTCAATTTATCGTCCCGGCTCCCGCACTAGTATTAAAACACCATGTTGAACACTATACAATAGGTAATGTGTTACGGCTAAGAAGTGTCATACTGTTCATGTTAAAGGTGAAATGCACAGCGCTTTTTTAAACGTGCCGTCGACGGGCGTTTGTGTCGAAACACACGTGAATCGGTACGAAGGCGCATCGACGGTCACGACAAAATTTCTTAAAACAATTGTTGCCACATGAAATTGTGACCCTAAACTTTACAAAATCAAAAAAATCGTTCTGAAAATAAATGGAGACCAAATGTGTTCATTTAAAGATACACTGCCAAGTATTGGCAACATTCACATAAGATGATCCATAAAAATGGGGTTCAAAGCTATAAAATCACAGTTTTAATAAGCGACCCAGTAGACGTGAACATGGCAACTAGCGACAGAAAAAAGTTGACTCACCTATGAACATATTTTGTTTTCATAAACGTTAATTGACTAAAACATATTGAATGAAGCTGTTTCAAAATGCTCACCTCCTGCTAAAACATAAAACTTAACCCATTCGCCGCCACCGACTTCATGCGAAGTCCAAAAACAATAGACTTGCGTGGCGTGGGGACACCTAGCATTTTTTTCTGGGCGGCGAATGAGTTAAAAAATCTCCGATAACTAAATTGAATCTGCCTTCTGTTTTGATTCGAATGTATATTTAATTAGTGAAACTTCTTAGTCGTATCAAATTATTGCAGATATTTTGTTATATAATGTAATTGTAGGCAATAATTTTGAAACTAGAATAGAAAGCAATTGTTGATTATGATAATTAATATACATGTCAGTTATGCCATAGAAAAAATATTCTAACGAAAGTCTTGGAAATTATGTGAACTGGATAAGTGTTCGTGAATATTTTATAGTCATAGTTAAAGCGCATTATTTTATTATTTATTTATTCAAATAATTATTGCACAGTATTATATATTATTGGCCAATATTGCCATTTTAGATTCAAATGTTTCATACTTCTTCTTCATCTCTGCTGGGGAGTAGAGCTCGAATCAACTCTTTCCATTTACTTCGGTCTTGGGCAGTTTGAGTTATTTCTTCCTGAGATTATGACGTCACAAAACTCACAAAATACTATTGGTATGGAAAGTTGCTGTTAAGTTCGAAATATACAGCGTTTATAGTTGTTTTACGATTTTTTTATTAAAGCGTAAAATATATAAAAATGCGTATTTTTTAATTTCTCTAGACTAATGTCTTTTAATATTATTATTATGATTTTAATTTTATTTTGTAATTTATACTTTATTTTATTAATTTGATGGTTTACTATTAATACAGCAAAACTACGTTATAGATTTTAACATGAGGAATTTACCCAATAAGGGTAGTAGTAGACACCAAATAAAATAGCCAATAATGATGAATTTTCTCGAAAGAGATTTAAAAATATTATATAACTTTGCACACTTATAACAAAGTTATAAGTGTGCAAAGTTTTAAGAGGGGGTATATTCTGCCCCTTTTCCGCAAAACGCACCTTCATATGAAATGATTGTCATTTACTATGACGCTCGGGGATCGTGATGTCACGAACCCCGAATCTCTCCCAAACAGGCTATATTAAAACGGTTTTAGGTTCGTAACTTTTTGAAATATCCGAATGGGATTTTCGTCACTAGGCATATTTTTTTGTCTTCTTTCTTTTGGAGTCATAATAAATTGTGAGTCTACACCTCTATTGTTTAAAATGATTTTTTTCTATGGCATTACTGTTAAAAGGCAGGAACGCGGCTGCGGCTTTTCTTAATTACTTCTTATTGCAATATAAACCTACTCCATTATACTTCATAAGCTCATTTGTTCGGGGTTAACACAACTGATGAACTAATGCAGAAATGATTTGCTTTCACTGCACTGTTACGTTCGTCGCCAGAGCATTCGGCCTTGAGCTGTAATGCCGGATTCTTACATATCTGACGTGATGCTTTCTGACTAGGTATACTGACATAGCTGTCGCGTCAGAGCGTCAGTACTGCAGGGAAGGTGCTCAGAAGCAGAGTAGACACAATGGACTTTACAATTATTTTAAGTTTCGTGGTCCAGAGACCAAAGCCGCGGCGTCGACTGCTTTTGCTGTTGCCTGCTATAATAAAACATCCGAGTGTAGTCGAGCCTGGGTGGGAATTCGTCACGGAGTTTTTGCAGAGCCTCGTCCTACGGTGTAAATGTGTTAAATATATTTTAGAATTGCAACGCGGGTGCGATATGCAGCTACCGCATACACGTTTTGTACCTTGCATTTAAGAAATGCGCAGTCGCGAGCCAAGTCTCCTACTAAATAATGTAGATATAGCCATATTAAGCGATATACGTACTAAAAATGTGTAACAAACATTTATTCTTCTATCTAGATGTATCAAAGACTATATCACGCACTTGTACGTACATATATATTTATATACAAAGAGCTAGATCAAGGAGAGGCAGCCATACGTCGGAAAAAGAAGTATATATTTCTATCCCGGTCTGATGATGGCTGTCTCTCTATGAATGAGATACAAGTACTTTTTTCTCGAATTGTTTTATTACAGCTATGCCTTATTTTCCTTGGCAGCAGGCAAGAAATGAGTTCGTAAATGAATGGATTTTGCAAAAATCTACGCATAATGTAATTTGGGCGCTAACGCTTTTATTTGCCTACCTGTTACCACCAAAGTTGTTACAACTGGTAACATGATGCCAATTCTTCTAGCCATCTGCAACCGAAAAATCGTGATTGCCAAGTCAAAAATGAACTTTAATGACAATTGACAAAAGATGGGCAATTCAATGTAATAAACTTGCACGACTACTGTATCGCATGGGCACTTAATGTCAGTGACGTCGCATAAATTCGAATGAAGAAAAAATCGCTTAGTCCGAATTTAACCCATATTGCTTTGACATAAAGTGTCCATGTCATACACTAGTGCAACGTCGAGGACTAGGACGTTTACCTTATATATAATCTAGACCAAAAGTAAAGGGTACGGTTTGTATAGGATTCCATATGGTACCCGTTTTCTTTACTCGTCTAACTTGGAAGATCCAGCTATTGCCATTAAAGGTAGATTACCACCAACACTTTCGTGGTAACTGGAATTGCCTAGCCCTTTTCACCCGACTCGATACGATCGTGCAAGTTTATTACATTGAATGGTCAATTTTTTGTCAATTGTCATGTCATTGAAGTTCATTTTTGACTTGGCAAATCACGATTTCTCGTTTGTAGAGGGCTAGAAAAATTGGCATCTGTTACCAGTTGTAACACCTTTGGTGGTAACAGAAAGGCAAATAAAAGCTTGGCGAGACAAGGCAATTATTAAAGTCAAACATTTATTTCTTTATTTAATATTTTGTTTAATATCTTAATGAAATCTTAATGAAATATAATCAATGAATAAATCATTTTATCTCCGTATTATTTTATTATATCTATTCACGCTTATATTCAGAGTGAAAAAGACAAAAAATCGAATCTCGCTTTGCTGATTATCACTTTTTTTTACAATTAACATTTATATTATTTATTCGACTCAATCAGTTGTTTTGTTTTAGATGATATTTTGTAACTGATGAAAATATAATTTTTATTTTTGACTTTATATATGACTAACCAATAACCGATTGATGTATCTATTGCTATTTGGTTTCACCTACAGTGCCAACAGTAGAAAAGTAAATATGTGTAAACCCTCCAACTTTGCCCTAGAATGTAAATTTGCCTATATATATGTTCGGGGACTGATTTGAAGGCGAAATTATAACATGGATATGATTTTTATACTATTCTTGTTTAAAAAGTGTTTTTCCATGCATATTCTTATTAGCCACGATGTGTTACGAAAATGGGGCACAAATTGCTCGAGTCAGCCGATATTTAATTATGAGTTTCAAACGATATATGGCCGTCCAGTTTTGTCCTTAACGAGTTGTTCAACGAGGACATGGCCTCCGGCAAATTAGAGGGTTGACAATACCAGTCTTATTTTTAATTGATAATTGAATTGTATTTAAATGTATTTGTAATTATTTTTATTTATCGATGTTACTTTAAACCCCTTATTCATTTTATAACCTTTTTAACTAAAATGTGTTTGGTCTGTCTCTTACAAACACGAATGTCAAGGTGACAACGGCAAATCAATACATATGGTTGAAATTATTTAATGTGGCCGACTTTTTATAAAACTGTTATTGGAATTGAAATCTTCTGCCTTGGACTGTAGAGTTGCTTTTTGAATGGACTACTTTGATGCAATTCGGCCAACTCAAATAATCTCAAGTATAGAGGCAAGCTCCGCATTCCAATATGTACCGTGAACTAACAACTTTGCCTCGTTATTATTTATAAGAATGGATTAGATGCTTTAAAAATTAAAGTTATATTGTAAGTGATATAGTATATTACATATATTAAATGAAATATAAACCTCTAAAGTGCTGCAAAGAATGATCTATTGGGTAAACTGTCAAAGAATAATTTGTACTGTATGTTTCACACAATCTACAGTCGCCATCAGATATATCGGAGCGGCCAAAGTGCTCACAAATATCTGAACACGTCTCTAATGTCTCGACAATAGAGATGTGTTCAGATATTTGTGAGCTCTTTGGCCGCTCTTATATATCTGATAGCGACTGTACTCCACGAAAAATTAGGTTTTGTAAAAATTTATAATAGCGTATTTTTCGTTTATTTCATTTTAAAACGTTATTCTAAGATGCTTTATATCAAAAATCCTGCAAACTTTCCACCCTGTAGTAATTAGGTATATAGATTTAAATGAAGCATTCATCGTCTTTTTTTTCTATGATTGATCTTGAGTATTAAGAGCAAATAACCAAAACAAAGATAAAAACATGTTTCAATGTTTTTTCGACTTGTCATACTTTACATAGTTTCCAGGTAACTGCATAAATGAAGACGTATCCGTTACACAGAAAAAGTCGGCTATTATAAATTAGTCCAAATTTTTAATGTTTTCCATACTAGATGCAAATTAATCAATCGGTAATAAACAGCTAAAACTTAGTTTTAACCTTTTGGTCGCCTACCAAGAAATATACTTTTTTGTGTGAAATTCAACTTTGGATTTTTCATACGCTATGTGAGTGGCGACTACTTTATTACACTTGTAGCGCTCAAAAGGTTAAAATATATACGTGGGCAAAGTAGCCGAAAAGGCAAGCGGCATTGCATTTTGATAAGACAGTTTACTAGGAACTCCAAATCTTGCCTAGGGTTAGATGTATTATATTTGTATTGCTATTTAGATTAATATTATGTAATCCGAGCAATGAATTATATTTAGTAATAAATAATCATGTTTGATGAGTTTTTTCATTGATTTACCTGTTTTTTTAGGACCATAAGAAACAGAACAAGTTAAATAAAATAGCTTTATTCAAAATACAATTATTTGTTTGTACAATCATTTGTGTTACAAGAAACAATAAATTACAGCTAATAAGTACGTTGAGTAGCTAGAGATTAGATGCGAGACAATCAAAGACAAAATAGGCACGTTAGTTATTGGCTAAAAATATAACAAATCGACAAACTCTATTCATACAGTATTCTATCGATATCTGAACACTTCATCTCAGCCTCTGGCAAGCTAAGGCTGCACGGTTAGCACAAGAGCTCTATCTCGCCTCGAGCTTTCTCGAGACGAGATAGACTATCCGTCTTTTTCTAATTAGAACACTTAGAAAGAGACAGATTAAGATTAACTAGAGTGATGTTTATGTCACGTCTAACCTGTCGGTTCGCAGCTCGCGCGCCGTCTTGTGCTAACCGTGCTGAACCAAGGAAATTTACGTGACAAGTTGTCAACATCTATGTGTATACTGTGTAGGTACACGTATTTCTGAATTCACTTGATTTGGCTTTAGAACAGTCTCCATCTTATACCAAATACACCGTGACGCAAGGTGCTCAAAAATATCTGCTCGTCTACTACGAAATTATTAACTTATTTAAACTGCTTAGTTACATTGGTAGCGCTACACAGGAAAAGCCGTAGCAGTTTAATTTCCATATGTAGCGAAAATCGGGCGTAGCTCTAGCTGTCGCATGTGATTCCGATGTTAGCGAGGCGGGCCGCCCTGTGATAGCCGTGCAGATTCACATAATTATGTTGATCTACATACAGCATTCATCTAGGTCAGTTGTCACTATTAGTTGGTCGATCACGTAACGCATTGTACGCGCGTCGGGTAGATATACATGTCAAATTTTTATATGGAAAAATGAATCTACCCGACGCGCGTTCGGAACGTTACGTGATCACCCCCCAGGAGCTCATTTCACAAAGGCTGATAACTTGGCATACAAGCGGAAGTATACTCCATTTCATTTAAGAAGGCCCGATGCCACTTGAGACGGTCATTAGCGATAACAATAAGACCGTTATGCGGCGTGGTGTTTTTTTTCTGTATGCAGCTTGCACCAACACCTGCCAATTTCAAGTGCTTAGGTAATAAAATAATTCCGGGGGGCGTCGTGGTGGAATGTTCGCGATCCCATGGCGCCCCCTTAACGTTAATGCGGGTGACGCCGGTGTGTTTTTAGTGGGTATGCTCCTCGGATGGCGGCGGGAGGAGAGAGTCCCACATAACCCCCAAAAGGGCCTTCCCCGGGTCGGGGGTATGCGTAAAACATTTTCACACCGTCAAAAAAAAAGTAATAAAATAATTAGACAACAAAAGGTAAATATTATGAGCTTCATTGTTAAGTTTCAAGTGGCATCTGGCCTTCGTAAATGAAATGGAGTCCATGTAGAGAGGATTTTAGCTTGAATTACAAAATACAAGCTATTTTCAACTTATTAGAAAGTGTTTGCGGCTTGTATTACAAGTTACAAGGTTTTGTTAATGTGCTTCTGTTAATAAAACATACTTTATTCAATTTGAATTGTCAATCTCCATTATAGAAATGGCGCGTTCGGATACAGTCTAATGATCAACACAAATCAATGCCTTATTTCTATGGCCAACAAACATAAAATTATATAAGTTTCAACAATAACGTATTAAATAATTTAGACACGCGCTAGTAACTAGGAAAACATTTAACGAAATTAACATTTTTCTTTGGCAATAAGCTTGGGGAGTGTGTCAAATTGTTTATCTGGAATATAATTTATAATTAACTTATCCAAATGAAAAGGCTATGACTTGTACAGTTTATGATGGGTTTGGAACGGTTTGGGAGATTTAACAGTGTTACCACAGAACACTAAATACGCGTGCCACTAGTTTGAGCATGCGCTGTTAGCTTTCGCGCCAACGTCACCTGATCGCCGTGCACTCGCTCACAAAGTTGTAGGCGACGTGGAGGGGATGAGGTGGCGACACCGGACCCAACAACTGTGCAACTCACAACGGGGATACAAAACCACACTACACGAGTAACTTAATTATTTAACATATAAATAAAATCGTAAAATTCAACGGCTAAATAGGATACAGCTTGTTACGATACACAACCAAAAGCGTGCTACTGACACATTTATATAATTATTTTTAAAAATCTTAACCAAGTTTGGTGCCAAGAAACCTTAAGTGTGGAAAATAATTAATATTATTTTATCACGTCCTTTTGATCTAGTGCAACCTTGAGCGCAACTTTGCTCGCTTTTACATATAGTTAATATATTCACAAAAATTCTTTGAAAGAAAGTTTTGATAGGAAATTTGACTAATCTCTATACCTAGATATTTTTCTAGCAGGAACAACATTTGTTTAGTGCTTACCACAATAAAAATATCGACAATCCTGTCATCGATAAGTATATACTACTTCAACGACAATATGTACATACAACCACAGACATATATTGGCTACCTACCTAGACGCCGCGTACACCTACACTGTAACCATATACAGAGACACAGATTTGTTTTGGGACCAAAAATGGGTTTGGAAAAACTACATGTTGTGACATTCTGCGTCGATTTGAAAGACAATTTCGGTGTATGTGTGTATGTGTGTTATGGAGTGACTTAGGGGATAATTAATTCAGTGACACGAAGAAAGAAAGTTACGAAAGTATTGCAAATTGTTTTCTGAAGTATGTAAAATATAAATAAAAAAAGAAAAAAAAAAAAAAAGAAGACATTTATTCACTACACAAAAGACACACAGAGACAAAGGAGTAAATAAATAAATAGATAAATAAATAGAAATAAAAATAGGTAATAAATTGATAGTTTTGTTATTATTTTCAATTTTTTAACGCACCCTATTACCCTATATATATTTGTATTTATTTACCTCTATGACGTTGAAGTGGTACTTATCGATAACAGGACTGTCGATGTTTTTATTTTGTCAATCACTTACAATAAGTCGTTCGTGCTGGAAAAATATCTAGGTATACTAATCTCCTATTCAAAATTATCTTCGCTATAAGTAAAAGCAACTACTTAAGACTTTTTTCGTTGGGTAAAGTGGGCCTCGTACACGGTAACAAATATTCCCTTAAATCGAAATGACTAACTGAATTTCACTAAAGTCTAAACCGTTACAGCCCTGCTAGCATAACTTGACTCTCTACTCTACTCTACTCGCGCGCGTGATAGACTATCTGTCACTTTTTGACAGCATTTATCAGAAAGTGACGGACAGTCTATCTCGCGCGCGAGTAGAGTCGAGAGTCAAGTTATGCTAGCAGGGCAGAAAAACATGATTAACAATTAAATTCTTTCTTTGGCGAACGAATAAGCACTTTATGCTTGAGCATTTTAATTTTAATTTAATCAAAAGTTGACTAGTAATTCAATAATCGTAAAGTCTACTCCGATATGCCGCGTGTTTTAAATTTAAGGTGGAAACTACTGTAGTGTTGTCAAAAGTGTGTGTATTAATCTATTAGATATTACCTTTATAGGGATGACAAATCTTCACTCGTTAATTTATGGCACTTGATAACTCACTTCAATTTCAAGAAAAACTCTATTTATCTCTACTACTCTATATTTCCGAGCGTAACGTCACAAATAATTTACTATCGCACAATAATTATACAAAATGTTCATCACAAACTTATGTCATAACAGGTTAATTTTGTATTTTAAACTATAATAAAATATTTGTGATTTTAATGATAAACTACTTACTTAAAAACGGGTAAAGCGGTTAGCTATATGATTAGGCGATTCAAGTTTCCCTAAAATCTAATAAACTCTTAACATTATTGGCAACAATTTAGCCTCCAAAATCCACAATAAATAAACTATGTTTTAAAATAGTCAGATGCTGAAAGCAACAAAATATAACTCTAAGACGAATGCACATACCAACGAGTTGTACTCTTAGAAGGCATTCGTTACAAACAGTTCGAAGATAATTCTTGAACGAATATTGTTTGTATAACGGTTAGAACCGTTGATTTCGACATTCACTTATCATTCGTGTAAATCTGTAATTTACGAGATGTGCACGCTCGCGTCTGTTGTATCATATTCATATTACTTTAATAGAGTATAACGTAATATGACTTTCTTTACTTAAATGTTACATTCACCTTCAATGCGGCAGAATATTTAAACGTTTTTCACGTCCTTTTGACCCGGCGCCCCAATGAACGTCTAAATAGGTACTATTAATGAGCATAGTTTAACCGGAAAGTGCCTAAAATATTTTCTGTCAAGGAGAGTTCAGTTGGCGATGTTGGTCTTCTTTGTTAAGAAAGATTTTTTCGCTCTTTATCACATTCCATACTCCTGATGGTCAGCGATTACAATGTTCCATCTCAAACGGAACGGACTCGAATTTCCTTTGTTATATCGATTTTAGAACACTAGAATTATACATTATGGTGAACTTCAAGAGGATAGAGTAGATGCTCTACTCGTGTCATGTTATGTTTACTATTATAAGTAGGTACTGCACTAGCCGGAAATCAGAAACATCACCGTTTAGTTTTGAATTAAATAATTATTATTCCGACGTCAAGATCTACGAACTTTCTTAAACGTCACTATAGTACAGGTGGGCATACGTTCAGCTAAATCCCTTACATTAGTTTTTAAAAGGCGAACTTATTGCAGTTGTTACATTGAAACAACCTTGTACACCGATGTGACCCTACAACAGATTAAGAATGATTCACAGTGCACGGTCCGTGCCCGGGCCGACGCCGGTACCATGAACCTGTCGGCTACAGGTTTTTCTCAGCACCAGACCATGTTGCTGGGTGGTTCCTGCCCTGCGTCTTGCTTGGAGCTGTGGCCGGTCGCGACACGGAAATGGCGGGACGGGCTGCGGGCCGTCATTTTGGTGATGGCGAGGTATATGTAACCTGACTATTTCGCCTATTAATCATTGATATTGTTTCCTACGCAATTTTGGAGGGTGTTACCGTTTGCGTTTGGATTCAGGGGCGAATGTCTGGTAAACTCGGTGACCGAGTGCCGGCCGGACTCGGGACAAACACGGAACAGTGTACTTGTCATCCTTATAGCCTGACCAGAAATATACAAAGATTGTTATGAATGCGTTGTCATGATACATTTGACAACTGGCATAGTACAAGAAACAAATTTGTAGTTTGGATGAAATTTGCACCATATATTTCCGGTTAAGCTTTTAACATGCGTAGGTACTGACCAGCGAGACGCTACCTATCTAAAATAACTGTGAAGTGTAATGAATTAATGAAATGTTGGATAAAAAGGCCAGATAATTTTTAGCCGAGTTAACTATTCCTGGACACTCGTAAAAGTCGATGGTCAGTACAGCACATACAATACATTCACTTAAACACATTTAGTGCAAATATCACGTGATCAGAAGGCGGGGTAACGGCATCTGGGTCATACAGAGATTTGGCTTCTCGCTTTTCCTGTGGACATAGCCAAATTTAAGGAATATAACCCCTAATTTTGGTGGGCCTCATTATCCGCATAAACGTCGTCTCCTTTTATTATAAATCTATGTGCTTAAATCATAACTTACACGTACAAAACCTGTTAATTATTGACCACAGGAATGACGATTTGTTTTTTTGCACTCTGTAAAAGCCATACATCACATCTTTCTTTTTAAAATACACGACTTTTCCTTCGCGAAGACCGCCAGTTAACATTGAATATGACTTGGCGCTTCGCGATCGTTTCATCAGTAGTCGTAATATTTTAACGCTCGAAAAATGATATAGAATACCACAGGCACATTCAACCCGAAATAAACGTGTTAAAATGCCACCGGCCTTCTTCAGGACTGGTCCTTCATAACAAGCACTCACGCATTCACATAAGCATTCGGAAGGGTTCAAATGGAGCAAGTTAGTGCGGCCTGCCACTCTTTCCCCGCTGAGGGCTGCCGGGCACCGACGAGAGGCCGGGGTAGTCGAGACCCATGAAGTTTCTCTCCTGGACGTTCCTCTTGAGAAATTCTGATATGTGCTGAACTATCAAGTCGATGGCCACTGGAAAAGAATGATAAGTTCGTGAATCAAATGTCAAATGAAATTTAAACAAATCGAAAGTGACAATACACACGAGCTGGTTTGATTTATCATTATTAAACTGTGACTAACCAGACTCGTCACGGTAGCAATAATACCACTACCGAGCAAGATGGTCAAAAAGCTACGGAGCAATGTGCCTTGTCGTGCCGTGCCAATTGTACTCACCCCGCTCCTATGAGCGTAGAATGAGACGCTGACTGACTTAACTCTGCACGGTCCGCGCGAGGATCAAGAACTTACTTGTATGTAGAGTATGACTATGAGTTTGTAAACGCAGTGTCTATACCCTATTCCATATAAGATTACTAAAATCGTGCGTTAATCGTCATGCGACTTCAAGGAAAACCAATAAGAAACGCAAAAAAATTGTGTTGCTGTTAGAAAAGCACTTAATGATCCAAATAAGTAAAACTAGTAAAACATTTCCCTTTGATATCTTAGATAAAAGAAGAAACTTAGACCAATTTTTCGTTAAAATTCTAATGTTATCTGGAATGAGGTAGGTATAGCTCTATTGGACAGTGGCGTAACGAAGTCACACCTGCGAGGCCCTTTTCTTTCAGCCAGGTTGTATCTGTATACTTGTTTGCCACGGACATTACATATAAAAAGCGAGGCCCCCTTAAGTGCGAGGCAGTGCGCGAGGGGCCGCTTTGCCCACGCCTAGCTACACCACTGCTATTGGAAAAGAGGCCTAAATGTGCGTCCCGCCTACTTACGGGCTACGAAAACTTGCTTGGACCATCAAAATATTTCCTAATATCGCAAAATCTCTTTTTTATTATTATTGTATTATTGATATTTGGTTATGAGTAAATGAAACAATGCGAAATGGTTGCACACTTTATTACGATACAAACAACTAAATGCGTCGACGAGTCGAACAAATACGAGTCTTGAAATTGGGACAGTCACGCTTACGTAAAATCGTTGTGGAAGATTGTACGAACGATAGAACGTAGTTAACTTAAATTATGAATCATGGAAAATTGTAGGCAATGTTGACATGAACATAACTTAAATTACGAAACATGGAAAATTATGGCTTGAACTGAAATAACCTAAATGAGGATACATTGTGGGCAATGTTTAAAGTAACCTAGGTAAATTACGAAATAACACAACATTATACCAATTTTTTTATTAAATTCTGTAGCTACTAAAATGGAAGGTTCAAATTGTATCAAAGTTTATGTAGCATTCCAGTTTTATTAATGTTTACATTAAAATTCGGATTAGGTACATAAACAAGGCATGGAATCGTTATTATCACTGTAAGGAACCGTTAATAATCTTATATTATATGGTACATACAATACAATTATCATTGATGTAGTTCAGAGGGAGAGTTAAGTGTCCTGAACTACAAAGAGAAAATAACCAACTAAAAGACAAAACTTGGCAAATGGTCTAGGGCCCCATTTTGCAAAGCTACTAAATTATAATTTTACAAGTCTATGCTGGCAACACTAGTCTCAAGGACAGTCGTTATTGGTCAAGAGCCTCAGTGTTCCCAGAAATGAGCCCCGGGCGAGCTATCACAACCCTTACAATATACCGATTAGTATTTTTTAACTTTCATAGTTAGTTATTTGTCAGAATATGAGAACGTTAATATGAGACACACGGTCTGAAGTTATATCCTAGTCAATTTAAAATTATTCGTGGGTCTGAATCAGTTTGAAAAACTTCAACAGTGATTCCACATTCTCAAGGGGTGGCTGACTAGTTAATTAACCACTCGGTGACAAGGTAATATCACTGTATCTCAAAGTGTCCCAGGTCCAGTCCTATTATAAATTGTCTGAGCTGTAATAATAGGTATATAACAGATATCCGTAATCTTAGCCTTCCCTCTATAAGTCTATAACAGTGAATACCTAGACATACATGTTCCACTACATTAAACAAAAAAATAACGCGTAAACAAATTAGGCGACATAATAGAAAAACATTTATTGATATGTTAAAACAAGAATTACCTTAGCTTAACATAGCTTTGCTTGAAATAAACTTAGCTAATATTTCTTATAATGTAATAATAAAACACAAAAGAAACAATGCTTTCAAGGGACATTAAGAAAATTATTAAAAATCAATTATTTTTTGTATTCACTAATTAAGAAAAGCACACAATCAGTCATAATCTGTCACATCGACGGGTTTAATTAACCAGTTAATATGACAGCCATAAACTGTCAGCCTTACACAATCTGAAAATTGCAAATGCTGACTGCATTGCGGGTCAAAGGTAGCTATAGTGAAAATGCCCTTCCGTCTAATATTTGATAGCTGTCATCCCGGTACAATGATGACATACACTGTACTGGGATGACAGCTGTCAAATATCGGCTGTTAAAAAAATCTAATTATAGTTGCTACTCATGTATAATCAAAAAAAAAATTTAGTTAAAAACAATTCCAAATAACTTATGCCGTTATTCGTAAAGGTACCTATGTACTACGACATAACCTTAAAATTTATTGTAAATCTTTTTGTTGTTTGACAGTTATATTGACATGAGATAAATCCGTTTTAGCTAACACAGCTTATTAAGCTTATAAATAAGAGAAGACATTTTAATTTTGCGAAGTGTCCTACTGAATGGCGACAGTAAGTAGGTTCCAACTTTGCACATAGGACATGAAGGCCAACAAGACTTTCTATATATTTTCATCGCTACCTCATGTACAAATTAATACCCTTCTTATTTTATGTATCACATAAATTGACAGGTTTTCATTAAATAAACGCCTATGTTCAATAAGTATACATTATAGAATATATTTTAGCGATAGTAGTTAAAATATAATAGTACAAATATACATCGTTATTAGACTTAGAAGAATACCTCTAAGAATACCTACAACCACCCATCCCTACTATAATTCGATTTTCTCAGCTACAAAATTTACACTTCGTTTTAAAAATATAATAGTGTTGCGTCTTGCAAAAAGATTGTTCTATTTTTAATAAATAAATCAATCAAATCGTTTATTCGTAAAACATACAGGTACAGTCAGCAGTCAAAAGCTCTTATTCCCTTTTAATAAAGACTTTTGACGTCTTCGTTTGCGTAGCTACTTTTGATGCTGTCTGTACATAAGAGGTTCCATGCAAGGTCGCTTAATATCGAGTTAGACATTATCTATAAATGTGTAGTTTTGTTTCAATATTATTAACACGACAACTTGCGCCGCCTAGCAAAATGAGTTACAACGTTACAATTAGAACAAAAAAAAAATTGTACAAAACGATGTACTACAAATGTTATTTTGTGCGCGAGTATGATGCTTAAAGTTATAATAATAAGTATGATTTCTAATGGTGGTTTTTTAATTCTTTTTAGTGGAATTGTTTAGTTCTTGTCAATATTTCTACGGTACCTAATAAACCTTTTTTTACGATTTAGACTATTTAGATTTACTGTGAAATCATAAGATTCATAACTTCTGAAATTGGTAGCAACAATAACTATTGATATGTCCAACATAGCCGATTATTTTACAAAAAAACGTAAGTGTATACATGTATATATTACATAGTATTTTTACATGTGAAGTATATTTCAACTATTATTAATGTATAGCTCGGGTATACTTCAGTAGCACCGATAAATAACGTCAAGTTTGCCTCTATGCCCTTACTTAGCTCGGGCATAGTTCAATTAAATTATACAAAACAACATATTTATGATTTACTCCTTTTGCCCATCATAATTAACAGTATGAAAAACGTAGGTATGCACGCGAAATGTGGCAAACCTACAGTTCATTTGAATACAAGTGGCCACGGTTATTCGATAGGTACAGAAAACGAATGTTACACAAATTAAAAAAAAGTAATGGGCAAAGTTGGGGGCTTTAAATTGTGCACCAGATGACGCTTCGTAATAATCTAAAATCAGTACCCAAGCCTATTTTATTACAAACTGGATAAATGGAAGAGCAACCAGGAACTCTAAATATACAATTAAAATGCAGAAAAGGCTGAAAATACGGTAAATACAAGTCAAAAATACCGAAATGCTTAAATTGGCAGTAGTCCGGTTAATTAATTTGTGCACTATGTTGAACTTTATGTTTCGTTGGAAAAGGTAACTGTATTATAAAACTGGACCTCCCCTGGTTACTAATACTAAATTAAAATCAGCCTTAAAAATAGTTTGACGAAAATAACCTAGACCACTGGGGCATAAACAAATACGTTCACTGCTGTATATACTTGATATTATTTGAGTTGGCTGCAATGCTCCAAAGCAGTCCATTCAAAAACCAATTCTACCGGTAGAACAGAAGGTAGATCATACCAATTCCAATGACAGCTTTAAAATGGTCGCCCACATTAAAATAATGTGAACTATAAATGAACGCACGCTTTGCCAGCAGTGAACATCAAAGGGCCAACATCAGAGAGTTTTGACGACAGCGTTTCTTTACGATAAATTAACTCCTAGCTGCATATTAATAAAACAAGTTCTTCTATTACTTGTTCCTGAACTATTGCAATACCTAGTTTCCCAAAAAATCTCCCGCTTGTTTATGGGAGAAGTATGATTATAAAAATTGGCTGTCACAGCCGGACAGACTCAGAGTGATCGCATAAGTGTTCCGTTGCAGCAAACTAGGTACGGAACACTAATGTATGTAATTTTTCAACGTAAACGTATTACAGAACAGAATGACTCGTACTCGCAGCAACGTCAATAATGTACTTAACATAAATACAAAACTTATGCCATTTGTCAAAACGCTCCGATGCCGTTCCTAAATAGTGATGTTTAACACTAATCGAGTCACCGGGACATTTTGGATACCTACAATCTACATGTCTAAAAATTCACACTGGTTGCAGTAAGCGTAAGATCTTACGGAGTCGCAAGGCGTCGCACGACGCGTCTCGTCGGGCCGAAACACAAATTTTAAACGTAATATAAAAAGTCATCCCAACTCCGTCAAATGCTCCAACTTTGCCCTACAGGGTAAATTTACCCACTGAATGTTTCACGGTCACGGTTTAGACATTCAAAATTTGACTCAGTTCAGTATAATTAACGGGTATTTGTTTAGTGAGGGCATTTAGCCTATAGGGCAAAGTTGGGAGATTTAACAGTTTTATGCGAATCATACAGCTTAACGCGCCGCGCGACATTTTACTGAATACAGACTTTATAATAAGTAAGGATGAAACCACCAGAGATGTACGAATGTGTTTTCATATGTCAGCTATGTGTCAAGGGCGAATCTCCGAGCGTTTGAACCGCTCGGTTTTAACGTCATTGTTGGCTCAAGATTATATCAGCAGAGGTAAAACATACCGCGGAGACTTTAATCAAAAAAGACTCAGCACTGGTTTTGGCTTATGACTTCATCAAAAGAGGACCGGATATTCGTACCTTTTAATAGCACTTGCTGTCGACGACAATGACGCAAAAAAAAACGCCTTAAAAACGCTGAATATTCACCCTCAAATATATGACGACACAGATTCGCACACCTCTGGTTGTTACTTCGAGCGTTAGCGGTGCGCCATACTGGGAGCGAGGGGCCGCGTTCCTATCTCTCGCTCTCACGCGCACCGCCGGCAGACCCGTGAGGAAGCCCGGAAGAGAGCGGTGACGCGACACTTGACAAGTTAGACGCCCGAAAATCACACCCGACCCGAATCGCACGATGTATTATAAACATTAAAAGTAAAAATTGCACTAATAGAAGATCAAACCGAATCTATAATAGAGTAAAGCTTATTGCACGTTCAATTTAATTAATAAGATATGTTTAAGAGAGGTTTGCGACACCCAAGCCAGAGATTACTAGGGAGCGAATGTACCGCGACCCAATCGCCAGCGACGTCAGACGAACGTTCGACATGTCTGGCAACATCGCGCTACACATTTTATAGTTCCACTTAGTTCATGTCGAGGGAAGTCTGGCAACTTTGCAACTTCACCCAACGTAACGGGACAATTGTTTCTTTAGTGAATCCCTAGCTTAAAACTATCTCTGTTCTACTTATGCGTTGCCACGTCTCCGCTCCTAACCCGACAATATCAAGTAAACATTACTAATCGACATGTTCAGAATGCTCCAATCAGGTATTATTATTACATCAAATCAAGGGAAAGTTGTAAAAAAGTACATTTTTTCAAATTAAGTCTTAGATACACTAGTGTACACTTACGAGTAAAGATATACGTATAACACAGTACGCATATACATATTTTACTTTACTGCGACGATTGCGTGCATGTGGTTCTATTTACGTACAACATACGTAATTTAAGTTGTGTCACGTATACTTATTAAATGGGGTCTTGACTTTCAAGGGCACGACTTACTATCAAATCAATATAAAGATAAACAAGACATAAGCTAAACATTGTACGAAAAATATTGGCGAGGAACTTCAAGAACAGTGCCAAAAGTGTTTAAAAATATTAACAGTTCTAACTAGAGATAGTTAAATATGGTATTTGTCCTCCTTCAATGGGGTAGAGGAGAGTGAATGCTCGCCTCTATACACTTCTAACACCAACAAAAAGCAACGCTCGAACTCCCTCGATCCGACCCCTACTTATGATTACACTTTAAGAGCAAATATATATATAATAACTATCCTATATTTTAATCCAGGCTATAAACTATCTTCGTGCAAAATTTCATTCTTATCGGTTGAGCCGTTTAAGGGTGATTGAGTGAGTAACAAACATCCAAACTTTCGCATTTATAATATTAGTAGGATATATAAATGGGCATGTCGACACCAAATCAAGGACTGATTTATTTTAATAGGATTGAGAATAAAGTAAAGTGGAAAAAGTTATGTCCAAAAAGGTGCATAGGGTATTCACCTAAGTAAATCCGTCATGGTTTGGGCTGTCATCTTCACAATCGATGAGGACTATTTATACATATATGTCCAAAAATACATAAATTGTAAAACCACATGCACGCCTAATACATACATGGATAAATACAAATACACTGTTTGGTATTTCTACCAAACGTACTTAAAACTACGCGACTTTTGAGATGCAACATCCATCTGAAATTCAATTAAAGCGAGAGCAGAGAGTTATCTGCGCGAAGCAAGTGCTGCGTTAGTTACAGATTTGAAGCAAAAATCTTCTATACGACGCATACGTCAAGTGAACGGGTCTTGCACGGGTTAAGTCCTATCGTCACTTAATGTAGTATACTTGTAATATTTCGTCTGTAATTCATCAATCCATTTTTTATATATTTATTAATAAATATAAATAAATAATTCACTAAAACTTTTGTATTATAAGATTAGAATGCATTTAAGTTTATTCATGTCAATCACTGGTAAAAATGCGCTTTGATACAAAATTTATTAATTACATAATTATCGTTATGGATGAATAGATTAGTTTCATAGTATGGAAAAGCCGACAGTAATATCATTGATCTCTTAAAATAGCCTGAAAAGGAAAAAAAACTCTCTACTCTCTGATAAAACATTTCATACAATTCCAAACGGAGTATAACCAGGGCCCACTGCGGCGGACGCTACCCAATACGAACTACGCTGTATAATTCCTTTGATGCTAAAATGGCGTCATATACATAATAAGTGGCCAAAATCGTCTTCTACTAGAGACTAGTAAATTTGAAAGACTGCGCATGTATGTTGCCTGTGTTTAAAATAATCCACCTGATGTAACTATTTTTAAAAGCACATAAAAAACCTTACAACCTAGAAAATACCGATCTGCACAGCTAAAAATACTAATCCTTCATCAAAATTCGGTTTTGACATGCAATGGGGAATGGATGAAATTTTTAGAATTGCCCGATTCTTTTTTGGTGATAGGAATAAACTTCATTAGCACCAGCAAACAGATTTTTCATTTCATTTTTGAAAACTATAAACAGTTTCCTCACAGTGGCTCTGTGAGCTGTAAAACTCGAGAGCCTGTCTATTCTCAAAAAAAAAAACGTAAAAATGACTTGAAAAAAAAATTAAATTAACGAACTTGCTCACAAAATTTCAAGAGAATCGTTTGAAAAATGCGACCTGTAGAGGTGAACATCCGGACAGACAAACGATCGTCTTTCGCTTCTCTCGCTCGTTCAATAAAAAATAAAAGATTCCGACGAATTGAGACCCGCCTCCTTTTTTGAAGTCGGTTAATAAAGGAAAGTGCATATACACAGGCAGTCTATAATTTACTATACTGGGTAGGTCAGCACGGCACTAGGTAACAGTAGGGTAGTCTACGCTCCCGGGGGCATCTCAAAAGCCCCCGGCCTCCCCCTATCGGCTCAGCGTGTCCTCGGAACTGCCGGACATGCGGCGCGCCCCGGTCTCCTCTTCGTGCTTGCAACCGTTGACGCGCGGCGGCGAGCGCTTCTTATACATAATGTCCCATATGTGGTGCACAATCAAGTCAATAGCCACTGCAACAAAAATGGACCTTAAGCGGGTTGGAATACGGTCCGGTTTAGCAGCTACTTAAGGCATAGCCGCTGCAGTAATTTTGGCCCTATTCTAAATATCACCCCGTTATTGAGCGATCCGAAAAATAATTTAATCATCCTCAATATCCACCAGGGATGTGCGAATATTTTTCGTAACTATACACGATGCCCCGTGAGGATTCCAAACGATCTTAAGGGCGTGATTCCGAGAAAAAATTGTATAAAGAAAGCTGACTTCGGTTCTTGTTCTTTAATGTTTGCAAAACCACTTATGTATGAAAATAATAAAAAAAAAGTGAGCCGAACTCATTTTACTTTATATGTATAACATTTTGTACTCCTTAGGAATACATCTTTAAAATTATTTGGAAACCGACCGGGATGTATGACTTGTTTCCACAGGGCTAAGAACGACTATAGCTGTCATGGCTCAAAGTAACCTTCATGTTTAAGTAAGGTACTCGCTCGCCTGTAAGAACGATGTTGGCGTATGAGTGACATTTATGTATGTCGCAATGAAAGGGTTAACACATAACGCGTTCCCGTCTAGTATTTATATTGACTATTATTTCTTCTATATTATTGCAGTGGCTATGACTTTGTGCTACTTACCGTTTTATGATTCTTAAAGCTAAGACATTAAAAAATCTTACAACTACAGTGAAAAAAAAACAACTGTGCTGTGATCAATAGTTGACAGCTATTGTACCGTCACTGACTTTAATTGTTGAGCCATTTAGAGCTCACTTTATACTGGACACTTCATAGCTTCATAGAAAACCAAAATTAGATGACACCTAAATGGCTCAACAATTAAAGTCCTTGACCTTGTAAGATATGATACAAGCACACAGATTTACATAAGAGGAGACACCGTAAATTAGGCTTTATAGTCCTTAACTTTGGCTATGACTAAAAGAAAGACACGAACCTAAATCTCATGACCATTAAATCCCATAAGACACATCTAATGAATGGTTCGTTTACACATGACGAGTGCAATGCATCAGCCGAATGTTCGTTAGGTGTAAACTCGTCACATCAAGGAGTCCTGATCTAGACAATAGGTATCTGATCTAGTTAAAATAATAAGCCAGGGGGGCAATGCTCGGGGCGGACCTGAATAATGCCTAGTTACAGTAGTTACGGAAATTAGTTTTCGTTCGATCTCCGCCATTTTGTTTTTTCAAGATATCTCCATTACGTACTTTCTTGAACGTACCGTGAATTGGCCTCCTAGATTTTATAAACCCACATTATAAAACAAAATGTACAGTAATATGGTTCGACTAGGACAATCTATCGTAATTCTCTTCTCTACAATTCACTCCACAACGATAAATTACATAAACGCGACCCTCATGGCTTCAAAGAAAACTAGCAATGTACCAGGTGTCCTCCGTGCCCCTTCCGCGCACAGTTCTGTGGCAGCCACATGGCGTTGGACGCGATACATTGCGCGCCGGTGGTTATTTAAGGTGAAATTAACAATGTCAGTGTATGTTGTACTTGATAATTCTTGTTTAATTAGTGTTGCAACACTAGGCGGGCCTCACGCGTCTTTGCCACCCACGTGGTAAGGTAGAAGTACTAGTGCCCGACATGTCAACAGACAATACTTATTTGAATCACGATATTATGCTCATTTAAGATGTATTAAACAGTTTCATATGGTTTGGGAGACGAGGTATTTACTCAAGTTACTGATATGGAATTCGTTTCATATGGTGATCTTATAAAAAATCCTGATAATATAAGAATTAGGTAATCAATCCGAATGTACGAGTAAATGGCAGGCGGTTATGCTGACAGTCCCAATAGATGTCATTTCAGTACAAATGTCATGAATGACAGAATGACATTTATTGGGACTTGAAGGTTTAACTCATTGTCCCAATTGATGGCAGCTGGTTTTAACAAATATGTTCATAACTTATAAATAAGTTATTTGTCTTGAAATTGTGATAAGAAATATTGAAGTCACTAACATTTAGTAACTTAAAAATGATGTCGTGATCAATCTTAGTTTATTATTCGCTAGTTAAATTATATTCGTTGAGTACTAGTACCGCGTCGGGCACTACTACTTCTACCTTATGTGTAACTATTTCGTCGTTTAGCAAATTTGGCCGAAATGTGTTTTCATGGAAAATTACCCAAAACATGTTAACAATGTCCGCTCATATTGAGCTGAAACCATTTTTTCGATAGCTTTTTCCTACTAATATGTATCGCAATATGCTAGTCAGTAAAATGCTATAAAAATAAATCAACTCACCAAAATTGTCGGCGCCTCTGGGAATTATGACGTCAGCGAATTTCTTAGTCTGGAATTGAAATTATAAAGCAATTTTCAATCAGTATCTCTAAGAAACCGGCCAGTACGTGTCGGGCCACGCGCAGTGTAGGGTTCCGTAGTTGCCTGTCTGTCTTTGTTACATCGACACGCGCGCGCTATAGTCCAGGCAATGAACTGACAACTTGTATGGAAAAAATTACAAATTTGGAAATAATTTATAATAGCTATTTTTTTTAAATGGAACGGATATTATTATCAATTAAATAGTTACCTAGAGGCAAAATCCAACAAAAAATCAGACATCAAAAAAAATATATTTAATTAGCTCCTAAAAAGTCTGGAT
Source organism: Epinotia nisella (assembly GCA_932294315.1). NCBI lineage: Eukaryota > Metazoa > Arthropoda > Insecta > Lepidoptera > Tortricidae > Epinotia > Epinotia nisella. The sequence continues at coordinate 41,941,889 of OW028673.1, forward strand.
AAATATTAATATTTTTTTTATCTTTATTTAGGTTCATTTTCATTTGCTTTAAAATATTCAATATAAATAAAACAAAAAAGTCAATTAATGTTTAATTTAAATCTGTATAATTACTTCCGGGTAGAAAGTTTGTTGGATTCTTGAATAAAGCATCTTAGAATAACGTTTTAGAATAAAATAAAAAAAACGCTATCAAAAATTAATGTTTTTCGAAACCGTATTTTGCCTGGAGTACTAACTAAACGTTGCGGTTGCGTCGCCCGAATTTGTACGAAAGTTGGCCTTTTCAAGTACATTTTTAAATCGACTATACTCATTAACTAGTTATGCCTAAATATAATCAACAATTAGGCAAACTAAACTGACATGTCCCTCTACGTAGTGTGAAGCCTTTAATAATATCGATATCAACAGCACTGGCCCAACTATGGCCGTTTGTGCATTTTTACCTGTCAGTTTAGTTCGCTTAGAATCCTGAGCGTAACGAAGGATTTAAGCGTTAACACCCAACGTATAATTTATAGTGACATTTTTTTTAATATTACGAATAATTCTTAAATTTTCACATAACGTTGTTAAAGTGAAAACTTTAAATATGTTAGTTTTTAATCGATTACGATGAAATTACAATCGTATATTTTATTAAGATCTGTGTTGAATTGGCACATTGCGTAAACTTTTGGTCTACTCTATTGAAGACCAGCTACCAATATACTCACCGGCAAGCAGAACTCCTCGAAGGCCGGCTTGACAAAGTTCATGTACTGGTTGAGCACCTGTTCAAGGTCCCTCCCTCGCTCCATGATGTCCCGAGGCACTGTTGGGAGACATGCATTTACTACAATGTTGCTACATACACAAGTAAATAGATATTGCTTTACATATCCATAAAATCTATTTTAACTAAAATGCTGTTAAGCCTTAATTTGACATTTTATAAAATCGTGTGTGTATATGTATACCGATAAAATGGTGCCCACACTTATGTATGCTAGTGAAAGTTGGGTGTGGCAGAAAAGACATCAAAGTCGAGTGAACGCAGTAGAAATGAGAGCGTTGAGAAATATGTGTGGAGTGAAATTGAGTGATAGAGTCAGAAACAGTGTGATAAGAGATAAGTGTGGAATGGATGGAGATATAGTCACGAAAATTGAGAAGGGTATGTTAAGGTGGTTTGGGCATGTAGAGAGGATGGATGAAAGAAGATTAACGAAGAGAGTGTATGTAAAAAGAGTGGAAGGGCAAGTTGGAAGGGGAAGACCTAGGCGAACTTTCTCCGATCAAATTGGAGAAATCTTACAAAAAGCTGGCCTCAAAAGTACCCTAAACCGACGAGCATGTATGAGAAATGTTATGAAGGTGAGTGAAGCGAAAGTGGTTTGTCAGGATCGTAGCAAATGGAGATCCGTGATCTCTGCCTACCCCTCTGGGAAAGAGGCGTGATTATATGTATGTATGTATGTATGTAAAAATCCTCCTTAAAATAAATGCAAAAAGGCGACCAAAAACTGTGTGTAATTAAAGGTTCATTGCCAACTGTAGAATTAAGTTAAGGGACAATACACATTTTAGGTAACAGAGGTTTGTTAAGTTTTATCATTCACACGCACGTCCGTTCACCATACATAGTTTCACTAAGCTTGGTGTCCGAGTCCGTGTCCAGGAACAGCTTCCTGTGGAACAGGTCGCGGACCTCGGGGAAGTAGAACACCAGGATGCCCTCGACCAGCACCATGTCCACCGGGCAGTGTGTGCTAAGACCAACTCACCCCGTCTAGCCAGCCTGGTGTCCGAGTCCGTGTCCACGAACAGCTTCATGTGGAACAGGTCGCGGACCTCGGGGAAGTAGAACACCAGGATGCCCTCGACCAGTACTATATCCACCGGGTAGTGTGTGCTGAGACCAACTCACCCCGTCTAGCCAGCCTGGTGTCCGAGTCTGTGTCCACGAACAGCTTCATGTGGAACAGGTCGCGGACCTCGGGGAAGTAGAACACCAGGATGCCCTCGACCAGTACTATATCCACCGGGTAGTGTGTGCTGAGACCAACTCACCCCGTCTAGCCAGCCTGGTGTCCGAGTCTGTGTCCACGAACAGCTTCATGTGGAACAGGTCGCGGACCTCGGGGAAGTAGAACACCAGGATGCCCTCGACCAGTACTATATCCACCGGGTAGTGTGTGCTGAGACCAACTCACCCCGTCTAGCCAGTCTGGTGTCCGAGTCTGTGTCCACGAACAGCTTCATGTGGAACAGGTCGCGGACCTCGGGGAAGTAGAACACCAGGATGCCCTCGACCAGTACTATATCCACCGGGTAGTGTGTGCTGAGACCAACTCACCCCGTCTAGCCAGTCTGGTGTCCGAGTCTGTGTCCACGAACAGCTTCATGTGGAACAGGTCGCGGACCTCGGGGAAGTAGAACACCAGGATGCCCTCGACCAGTACTATATCCACCGGGTAGTGTGTGCTGAGACCAACTCACCCCGTCTAGCCAGCCTGGTGTCCGAGTCCGTGTCCACGAACAGCTTCATGTGGAACAGGTCGCGGACCTCGGGGAAGTAGAACACCAGGATGCCCTCGACCAGTACTATATCCACCGGGTAGTGTGTGCTGAGACCAACTCACCCCGTCTAGCCAGCCTGGTGTCCGAGTCCGTGTCCACGAACAGCTTCATGTGGAACAGGTTGCGGACCTCGGGGAAGTAGAACACCAGGATGCCCTCGACCAGCATCATGTCCACCGGGCAGTGTGTGCTAAGACCAACTCACCCCGTCTAGCCAGCCTGGTGTCCGAGTCTGTGTCCACGAACAGCTTCATGTGGAACAGGTCGCGGACCTCGGGGAAGTAGAACACCAGGATGCCCTCGATAAGCACCACGTCAGCCGGGTAGATTGTGTGCGTCCGGTTTGTGCTGAAGGAAGAGTTGAGCTTGAAATCTTTTGTCATTGGTTCATATATTGAACATATTGATTGGTAAAAGTTTAGAGTAAAACCAATCTTAAAATTAACACCCCACCACCTAATCTATATGGAAAATGTTTGAAGGAAAATATTTATTTAGAAAGTAGTTTAGGTGTATACATATTTTTTTTGTACATTAACCCATTGGACTTCTTACGAAGTCGGTGGCAGGTGGGGGGCTACAGTGACGAACTGGAGTTGAAGTCTGTGGCGGCGAATTGGTTACGAGTCCCCAACTTGGTCGACTCTTATAAGGAACCTACGTGCCAAATTTGGAATCTCTAGAAGCAGCAGTTTGGGCTGTGCATTGATATGTCATTTTCTTCTTTTATATATTAAGATGTGAAAAAAAAAAAAAAAAAAATACTTTTTTTAAATGAAGCGATTGAAGATATTGTATGAAAATTGTTCTACTCAGTCAAATTTTTTCTAGCATATTTTCATGTTATTTTAACATGTTTTTTTTATATGAGAACCAAACTACGCTTGTATGGAGAGTGGCGACCCTTAAACCATGCAGATTAGAGGAGGTGCATTCATTTCAAAGATATGTTTCCCTGTATGGATAAACACTGTCAACAAATAGATGATACATTGTTTTTAAGTATGTATTTGGTATGTACATGTATGAAGTGCACCCCAAAAAAGATCATTTTTTAGTCATCTCATTACAGACCTATGTAGAGGCTAACAAAAATACACGTATCCTCAAAATGTTATTCAAACACACCTGATAGTTTTCGAGTAAAATACCCGTGACATACGGGCAGACGGACATGACGAAACTATAAGGGTTGCAATTTTGGCTAGGGTACCCTAAAAATGTTAAATAATAATAGAGTTACTGGTATTTCTGTAAGAAAAGATTATCATCCCTGTTTTGATGTAGCAAAATTATGTTTAAGTCTCAGGCCAAGTAATCATAAGATCAGTGGTTTTGATCTTGGCCTCAGCACCTACCTTATAGAGTTTGTAATGTAATTGTATTCAGGCACTTCAACTTTCTTCCCTTGCAATATGTCCTTCAGTGTGGCAAGGAGCTTCTTATCATCAAACGCATCCGGATGGTCAAAGTTGAACTGTCCCCGTTCAGCGCGCAGCCTCTCCGAGGGTGTGAGTGCACGGTAGAAGGAATCTTGGCTGATGCAGACGACTCGCCTCTCTGTTTGCTCTTTGTGTTGCTGCCCTAGTTTTTCTACTATGCGCTGGCATACTGTTGACTGCGGGTGAGAAAGGGAGACAATACAATACAATGGTAATTCTCTGTAAACTCTAAATTCAATGTCCAGGCCAATTGACATATAAAAAATACTTTACTATATATATGTAGTTTTTTTAAGAACTCTAAAAGATAATTACTCAATCTAAAACTACTGTCTGTCCTGCCCAAAAAACAGTCACCGGTGTGTCCTAAAGACAGTCCCCTGGCAAAAGTGTGGCAAAAACAATGTTTATCACATAATTATATTGAAAATGTTCTTTATTGTGTGAATATATTGAAACAACTGTAATTCTTACTGACTAAGGCCTTATTTAAATTAAATAGTATAACGACGCTTAAGAATCAATACCGTCTAACTAACAATTTAATACAATGTTAGTTAGACAGTATTGATTCTTAAGCGTCAATATCTAAAAAAACTAATGACAATGTTGTCACAAGTTTTCGGCACAATCCTCTGGCTCACATTTAAAACTCTCACAATAACTTTTCACACAATAAATCTTAAAAAAAAGACAGCCAATATTCCCTTAATATTTTTGAAACCCTACTTCTATACCAGGTTTATGGATACAGCATCATCTAATGTAACTAACTTAGTTAGATAACTGGAAACTATAATATTAATAACTTGATTCTCATAATTTTCACGAGTCAGGCCATTTGCAAGCAAAATCAATGCTTAAAAATACAAACTGATACCTGAGCTTAGCCTGACATATGATAATTCCCATTTAAATATCCAATATCCAGTTTTATGGTAAACTTATACAACTCTGGAAATACATAAAACGTACATAAATTACCCGAGATTCCTGAATTTCGAAATTCTTAAATTCATGCCCTACTCTTTACATTGCTCTTAAATCACCATATCAATACATTGTGCATAAAAACAATCAAGCGACGACGGATGTTTTCATTCCTACTCGACAACACCGCCATTCTTACATTCGGAAAGGTTATGTCAATAATTGCGACTTATGTCCTTGAGATTAGCCTCAAACTACTCCGAGTGCCATCTAAATTCACCCCAGCAGCATTTCACCTCTTATTTTTAGTGTTACGTAATGATATTTGGTGCAGAATCAGACGGAAAATCAATAATAAAACAATGTGGCCAGAACTCACCTTGCCACTTGCTGTGCCGCCCGCGACGCCTATCAGGAACGGCGTTTTACTCTCCAACCCGTTCGTGGACGTGTAATCTGTCGTTTTGTCCGTCATTTTCTTAAATGTGTAGAATTTTCTTGCTGTTTTTATTGAAGAAGTGGCACAATGCGCAGCAGAACGGCAGCCTTGCAGTAATGCTGACATGACATTTGGAGCAAATGTTGACTGCTTAAAAATATTAAATATTCATGATTCGAAATGTTACCTACACACGACAAAAGAGACACGTTTTAGCAGACCAAAATTGGTTTAAATTAAGTTTAATTTTTATCTGAATAAACAAATTAATGTATTTTAGTGCACATTGAAAAGTATATAAAATATTTTCATTTTTAACTAGAGCATAAGTCGTATTTGTGTTTAATTGTATTTTCATCTGGCAAGAAAGTATCACTCCACCCCTTTTACTTCCGTACCTACTGTAGCGAAACACAAATTTTGAACTCAGTGGACCCCGCTGAAAAGGCCACATTTAAAAAATCGTGTTATTTGCCAGCGGATTTTGTTTGTGTTTCGAGATCGTGATCTCATTACTGTACGAACTCGCGATCTGAAAACTCGTGTCTGGTTGTTTCGGTGGGCCTACGCCTACGTTTAGAATACAGTACGTAGATACGAAATAAGTTAGATCTCGTTCAGACATTATTGGTGTAATTTTAACGACTTGTTTAGTGTAATTTGTGAAAATGGTTAAAATCAAAGAGTTCACCGAGGGGGAAGCCGAGACCACTGAGGATGAAACAACGGAAGAAGAAGATGATGACGAAAAACCACCAGACCCTCCTGACCCTCCTTTGGCTCCGTTGATGTTCTCGCCGCCGGAGCCGTCAGCACCAGAGGGGGCGGCCGCTGGTCCGTCGGTAGAGTCTCATACTTCTGACGTTATATCTCCTATTTTTCATGTTGGGTTAAGTAGACAATACATATGGTATTTGTTACGCCAATACGGCCACTCCATCGAATTTAATAGATCCTTCCAAGAAGCCCATGGATCAATAACTGCAGAAGGACTGAGCAAGTGGGCAACCGAACTCCAGCAGCTAGCTGGCCCACCTAACGGAAATGGGTACCCGCAATATGCGTGCAGCATCTCGGCTCCAGACACCGGGGTATCTGGAGCTGTGTCCGGGGACAGGAACATGGAATACAACAGGAGCACAGAGCGTACAGCCAGCATATTTGATCGTTCAGCCAGTGTCTTCGTTGCAGAGAGTTCGTCACCAACAGCAGAAGAATTCAGCGATAGAGATGAAGGCAACAATACTGGAAGTGACGAGTCGACTAAAGAGAAAAGCAATGGTGTCGGCAAAAAGGTACTATTGGCCACCACAGCCGCAAGTGCCAAAGCGGGGCTCCTGTCTAGCCCCGAACTATCCGACTACGAACTCTCCGATGTGTCCGACTCTCTGGCACCGCCAGATTACGAATCGTTACAAACTGACCTGAATGAAGACTATACACCGTCCACATTAAAGGACTGCCCGTGGGCAAGAGACATCGGTAAGACTTTCGGCATGGACGATGTTGACCCGGAGCCGATAGAGTCAGCCAACAAGGAGCCCTCCGAGGCTTCAGATGACGGTGAAGCCGCCGCTCTTCCAGCATCCTCCATAGTCAAGGACTGCTGGGAAGAATGGGTGGATGACGATCGGTTATTCACTCTTACCGCGGAAGCCCCTGCGCCCTCCACTTCAACTGTAGTGACTGCGCGGGTCCCGAGCCCAGCATACCCAACGACCGAGCGTCGTCGCGTCAAACTAGAGAACCGTCAGCGCGTGCGCCAGCAGGCCACGAAACCACTCACTCGTTTCATCTTCGTTCCTACGGAAAAGATCGGCCGGATCGTTGGCAAAGGTGGCCGCAGAGTCAGGGAAATCGAAAAAGAAAGCGGTGCGAAGATAAAAGTGGAACACAAGAAATCCGCTAAGCCCGTCACTCAAATCACTCTTTCTGGCACTGAAGAGGAAATATCAAAGGCCGATGAAGAAATCTGCGTTATCATCCGCAATTTTAAGCCTCCGAAGTCTGGTGAGCCGACCACGGCTTCCGTGAGCAGCGTCGAGGAGATGGAACTCAAGCGGCTGCTACTCGGTATCAAGAACCAGGTGGTGGACGGCGAGAAACGCTGCAGGAAACCCGCAGACTAGACTAAGTACTTTATAAACATTAGCCTGGGGACAGGAATGATAAATAAATTTTAATAATTGAGGGTTCGTATATAGCTTGGTGCAGCAAAAAGTTGGATGGTCATTTCAATTCTAAATTCAAGTGATTTTTATAAGCCACTCCAGCACACCACAAAATAAAAAAATAGGTACCACGCCATGAATTCGTATTAGGACATAGTTAATAATGGCTGTTTAATGTCCCTTTTCCCTGACGCATGCGGCTCATGGTTTATATGCTCTACTTTCTTATTACAAAGCACGAAGGCAGAGTCATGGGATAAAAATATAGCCTACGTCCATCCCGAAAATCCATTAAAGTCCATCCATAACCAGTGGAATAATCTTTGCTCCAACTTTTTGAACACCATCTAAGTACCTATTGTGTACTCAAGAACAGTGTATATAGGGTACAGCATGGATTTCTATGTAACGTGTAGACGTTTTCTTTGCTCTTGCGAGCGATCTTATTATATGTGTAGAGTAACGGTTAGTTCCGATATACTCGTGTTATAGACGTTTTATTTTGAGAATGTGCAGAAAAATATATCGAAATTTTACAAGACTAGCCTACGCATTTTCGATATAAATCGTCTACTTAATAATTATAGCATCTGTGGTGCAAATTAGACTAGAAATGACATTGACGTATAATAAAGTAAATAGACGCACAATGTCGAACAAAAATTTCAAGAAATGTGCCCCAATTTGACAACTCTAGCTATATTTCAGTTGATGCCAATCGCGTTTACTTATAACCTGCGTTGAGATATATGATTCATATAAAAGAGAACTTAGTGTTTTAAGCTGTAAGGGCCATATTAGCGAATTAGCATCAAACAGATTAAAAACTTTTTAGTTTATTGAGATTTTATCATAATCTGACTTGATTGCTCACGTCAAAACTAAATAGCGAATGAATGGAGTCGCATTATAAAATTATTTTAATAATATTGTTTAAACAATACAGTCATTTGTAAATGATTGACGAAGTATGTTGCGGATTTTTGCTGTTTGGAAGTATTTTACATGTCACACTTTAATGAATAAAATCTATAATATTTTATTTATTCAAACAGGAAGACGAAAAACACAAATAAATCATGATTATTTATTTTTACAAGCAGGCAATACCTACTACAACAATTAACACTTTCATTTTTTTTATAAATACATATACACAAAACATTGTTCGGTGGGCATTACGTATTATCAGTGCAGCTGTCAAACTCCTAAAAAATTCTACGCACGACTAGTGAAAAGGGAATAAAAACTAGGTATGTAGATCATTTTAGCGTGGTATATTTGAAGTATCTAATTAGTCCCTTTGCGACTTATAATAATGACTTGCCTACAATCTGAATATCAATTTATCTTTAGTTAAACATTTATTTTTACAAGATTTATATAAACTTGAAAAATAAACACACGACGAAGTCGTCACCACTCTTCGTCGTTGATGTCTCCTATCTCGTGCTATATATAAGCCTATAACTGCGGCCTACTTTGCACATCGCTAAGGATTTCTCGGGAATCTTAAATTGAAAACCACAAATAACGTAACTGTACTACTCCATAAAAAAATCTAATAAGTAGGTACTGACTCCTTAGGTTTTTGTTCCGTGATAATCTGTCAATTGTACTAACGAAATTATTTATTCAAAACCATGAAATGCCAATGAGTTTACATGAAATTCTTTACGCTATCAATAGAACTTAGTTAAAGAAATATATCCAATCCTTTTTTTTTTTTTCTATTGCTATATTTGCTATTAACGAATTTTTTCACAGATCATTTTTGTCATTTTTGACAACCGTCAAGTCTCACGGTCGAAACCAGACTAAACGCAAAAGAGCCGCAAGTGTCGATCGCGCGGTTCTTTTGGACGGCCACTTTTTTCGGCTGATTGTGTATCTAGTTACTTATACTAAATCAATGAGAAATGATGACAAAAGTAGTACAATGCTCAGGGCCTACCGCGAAACGAAATTCGTTTTCGTTCGTGTATCTTCGTCTCTGTTGCACTTGCTAGTTCGAGCGACAAAGAGGGAGATACACGAACGAAAACGAATATCGTTTCGCGGTAGGCCCTCAGCAAGCATCGATTGGCGGCCCATACACGTTGAATAAATACTGATGATCCACCATAGCTGTGGATCATCAGTATTTACTCATCGTGCATGGGCGGCTATTGAGTAGTTATGGCACATTTCGTAATGGTGGCACCACACTTGGCGGTATTTGCCCAAATATTCGTGTTGCATCTTTTTTCTTCCTACGGCAAATGAGAGGCAACGATGCAACGCGAACACGCAACCCCAAGTGTGGTGCGAGCATTTGGGAGTGTATTATCGTACCGTATATCGGGGTGACATTGGAAGGAATCTGGTCATTTGATAATTTAAGTTTGTTATAAAAAAGTATCATTACTACCTACTTACCTATGCTCAATTTAGTCCGGTAAGTACTTCAACATGTAGAGAACTGCGAACCGCCGAAATTAGTGTGCCGGTTTGCGACCACGTAGAGTAGTTGGTGATTAACTGAAAGGATATTTTCTCGTTTGACACATACAGAAAAATATACAAAAACTGCTGACCGTTGGAACATTCAGTCCGCTGCGCTCCCTCATTGGGATCTCCTTAATGAAATACTCAATCTTGCTCGACTTGGCCGGAGGCACTGCCGTGCCCCCAGATTAGAGTTAACCGTTGATTTTAATTTCATCTTTCCTAAATCGTGATGATGATAACTAAGTAGGTACGCTGAAAATACGCACAATTACGTACACCATTATGTCAACCAATGCAGGGCTATCAAGTGAGAATTTGATATAGTATGTATATATGTATATAACTAACTACCTAAATGAATTTCCTAAGAGCGCTATCTAAAATTATAATCCCACTTATACTTAAATATATGTTACGTCACCCTAGGCCGTAAGTGGGATTTTCTGCCCGCTACGCGAGGCGAAAATCTCACTTCCTGGCCAAGGCAAGATGTAAAACTTTAGACAAACCACGGGTGGTAATTCGTAATGCCCCAGATCGCATATTTATGGCCCGGCCCTCACCTTCGATTCGGGCCTCAGACACCTGCGATCTGGGGCATTCACGAATTCACCGCCCTAGGTATGTAATGTACTATTACATCTAGTAAGGTTTTTTAAGTCAAAAAATTGAGATTACGACATGCTCATTGCGCGTACAATATCATCTCGCAATTAGTCGTAGCTGACGAGCCGGCTGGGTTAACTTGACCCCGGTTACCGATTTTGGCGACCCAACCAAGCATGATCGTATTTACGTAAGGTAAAATACAACATGCAATAAAATGACTAATACTGTCTCTTCCAACTTCCAACTATCTGTCGGTTTTTGTGACTTAGATACGAACTGTAATATAAGGTGTAGCAGGAACTTAGGAACGAGATTAATCCCTTATTTCCGACATAAACACGATCATCTTAGGTAGTTAATGAGAATGGTACAAATGATTCGTCTCTCGATTTAGGAGAGATGACGAGGTGACAATATATATATACATTCACGCGCATTATTGGTAGGAGCAAGCTCCTTTGAATAAGTCCAGATTGTCCGTCTGCTCTGTGAGAGAACGTAGTGTTAAATATTGTCTAATTACGAATAAGTAGGTAATATTAACTTATTGCCATGATATGTTAGGTTGGTTAAAGCATTCTGCGCCCATCTCCGACGAGGGTAGCAATGCACCGTGGAGAAGTTTCCAAAGTTGCGAAAATTCTAATAAGGAAAGTTCTCAGAACTTAAATTTTATGAACACTGAAAACATACATTTCTAATTAAAGGAAAAATTGAAAAATTGAATGCTCCGAGCCGGATTCGAACCGGCGACTGAAAACATGTCAAAAACTCTCTGGGTACATACATTATCAACTGTTTATTTTGTCTGCTTAAAGAATAATAGATTATACATGTAATTAATACATCCATGTAAATTTCCCAGCAGAAAATTCCTAAAGGAAACTTATTTTTAAATTCTCATCTAAGTTTCCGGAAATTACTGAGAACTTTCCTGATACTTATTTTGAGAATGTTCTGCAACTTCTACATTGCTAGACGAGGGTCAGTTTGCCAAATTGTGCAAAACCTTGCATGTCGGGCATGTAACCTCCGACAGAATTATTTATTGTCTATGTCTGCCTAATTTACCCAGGAGTCAAAAGAAACTGGTGAAATAGTTTCTCAGTTTTTAAATATAATTACATTAAGTAGGAGCTTCAGGAATAAGTTGTAATAATTAAGGCATTTAAATTATTGTACCTGCATGATTTTACATTTCATGGTATGGTACAGTCGACGCACGCAAAAAAAACGTTTACAATTTTGCACCTTATACCATTGCAATAAGGCGAATAGTGTAAACGTATTTTTGGCGTCGTTCTTACATAAGTATATGTGGTAGATACTAAATGTGCTCTACCTACTTCACGTCTGGGCTGTTATTCGCTACGCGCAAATGCGGCTCACCCCGCCGGTCACCCGTTACGAAACTAGACTTCTACATACGCTTAGTTACTACGCATCGCGGTGTCAAGGTATAATTGTGGGTGAGCGTTGAGGTGAGCTTAAAACAAGTTATAGAATAGGGGGGCTGGTCTGGCTAATGAAAACCTGCTATATACGGAGCGACACGACACAACATGTGATGTCAAATTCATACATTTTGACCACCAGGGTTGCCGCATCTTTGTGTGTACTTAGGAAGTTCAAAATTCGTTTGCCCGACTACAAAATATTTACAAACTTCCTTCTGAAATCGGACACATATCTTGGAATGTACTACTAATGTACCTACACATTCTTGTTGGGTTGAATGGCGGCCAATACACGGTGATTAAATACTAATGATCCACCATAGCTATCTCGATCTATAAAATGCGATAGAGTGAGACAGTTAAGGTGAATCATCCGTATTTAATCACCGTGTATTGGCCGATAATTGAATCTAAAGCGGTTTACTGTAGACATGGCTTGGATTCTTCCCTCGCGCGACAAACTATGTGACCATCAATAAGCCCTGCCGTCACTAGAACGCATTATAAGAAACTGTATGTTATACTATACCTAATTGTTAAGTGTAATATATAAGTACTGTATTTTGTAACTGGTTAATTATTACGACTGTTTTATATACCACTCCACTTCAATTACCTAAAACAAAATCTTAACTATCTTGGTAGACAAATCAAAAATGCTATTTACTAAATTCTACTTATGTTTAAGGATAAATGTACCTAATTAATGTTTAGTCATCCCGTCATACCCTGTTAAGCGTGCAATTTACCAAGGCAAATCCTTAAATTCCCTTATAACCATTTTTGGTAGCCGTTACAACAATTTTGAGACACTTTTAGGTATGTGTAGGAACAAACTTATTCTAGTAACACGTTTGGTTGCTGTTACGTCATTATTCGGTCGCCGCTACTAAAATTGGTGAAGAGTCGACACAGTAACTTTTAGTTTCTCAGTTCTGTCGCTGTGTCACACACAAATGTTTCCGTTATGCGTGGACAACACACTAGTGGTTTAGTGGTCGCATTGTGTGTCAACTGTTACTACACGTAGAAACCAAAGACAACCAGCCGCAATGTGCCGTAGCAGTTACCAAACTATTGTGACCTTTGTTACTGCTTTGAAAATGTTGCGACCGAAAATGGCTATATGGGTTGGCCCGAGTTTTTGTTTCTAACATATAGTGTTATTGTATATCATATGATGATGTCCTCCCAGACGTATTCGTCGACGGCGACATCCTGACAAAAAATATTATCTAAGGTTGGGAAACTTTACCTGCATGGGCATACAATATTTATATATATATATTTGCAATCAAATTCTCGGAAATGGACTAACGATTTCAAAGAAATTTGGATTATAGGGATTAAGGGGGCAAGAAATCGATCTATTTGGGTCTCATGTCTGAGAAAATTCGTTTTCACTGTATTTTCTCTATTTTCACCCGAGCAGAGCTCGGTCGCCCAGGGACTCTAATTGACGAAACATAATGTTTTTAACGTTTGTGAGACTTAACTTAAGTAATTTTTATAGTTCCTAATATCAAGTTGATATGATTAACTTCTGTGATTATTTACAGATAACTTAAGTAGGTTCATCGTTGAAATTCTTATTTTGCGAAACTAATTGAACAGTCAAGTGCAAAAACATGTTTACATTTTTAACCCTCTCATCTTTAGGTGGTCGGGGTTGCTAACCGGCGCAATGACTAGGGTATAATTCATAACCTAAAGTTAGATGAACTACAAATAACGACCTGACCCTTTCGTGAACTAAGAAAAAGGCCAAATAATTAAGTAATAAGTATGCAATCTAATGTAAGAATATAACCATAAAATTGTGATTCTAATGACAGGGGCTAAACTTTAGTACCTACCTAGACTTTTGATCCTCTTTATAAGTACCAAAATTATATTTCATAGGTTAACGTGACTATCCAGTCATATAATAAGACGAAAAAAACTTTTTTTCTCGCGATTATTAGTTCGATCAGCCAAGAATTTCTTTCTTTCGTTCAATTGTGGCGCACGTAACGTAAAACACTCCTTTTCGTTGGGCGGTCGTGTAAAAAAGACGCTAAGTATAGTGTCATATTCGAGCGCTGTCAACGGTCTTGACAACAATCACTCGAATGAGCGCTACGAGCACTCTTGAGCCCCCAGACCGCGTCATATTTGATCCGGTACTTCCGGTAGGTACCTGACGTGTGCTTTGACCCTAAGCGAGATAGGTATTTCCTCTTTGACTGATCCATTACTATGGCTGGCCAGACTATTTCTTGGATCACGAATATTTTCTACCGCTACGGTATTTTTCGAATTGTATTTCGTTTTTGACCATCCCTATATATTAAGACTATTTATATGGCACTTAATGATGTAAACATCAAGTTGACCATGCTCTGAAATTAGCAATGCACCGCAGAGAATTTTCCAAAGTTGCGAAAATTCTAATAAGGAAAGTTCTCAGAACTTAAATTTTATAAACACTGGACACATGTCAAAAACTGGATACATACATTATCATCTGTTTAATTTGCCTGCTTAAAGAATAATATACTGTACATGATGGTGATACATCCATGAAAAATTCCTAGCGGAAAATTCCTAAAGGAAGCTTATTTTAAAATTCTGATGTCATAGTCATCGTAGTTTATTATTATGTAAGTCCGGAAATTTCTGAGAGCTTTCATAATATTTTTGAGAATGTTCTGCAACTTGTACATTGCTATCTGAAATACGTTATCAAATCTCTATAGAGATCAATGTCTAGTATTCTCGTGTCGAACATATATGGGGCAGAGAGGGAAAATTCGAAACTACAAGAGACACGGTTTGCTCTTAGGAGTCACGAGGCCGATTTTAGAGAAAACTAAAACTGCATTCAAAGATTTTCAAAAAACCCTCACACACGGCTGGAAGTCGAACCTGGACAAATCTGTCCAAAAATGAGAGTTCGTTTTTTTGCGGATGTAAGGAACATTTATTAATTGTTAGAAAATCCTGTCTCTACAATCATAGGAATATGCCGTATTTCATAGTTTTAGTTACAGAAAGGTATCTCCCCATATTAAGCCATTCCGGTTAGTATGGGGAGATGTGACGTCTGAAACTAGACGAAATAAGTAAATTTGTAGTTTTATTTATTTTCATTATTTGCACTAATCTTTTAAAAACTGCAATAAAATATCATTCCCATACTCATCCATAGTAGGTACCTGGTAGCGGTAGGTGTACTGTTTGTACGGGGAGATCCGTTTTCGAACATATAACTATGAAATACGGCATTTTCCTGTAATCGTAGATACTGGGTTCCTTAGCAACAATTGTTTCTTACATCCAGCACGGTTCCTTTCCGCAAAAAAAGAAGACATATTTGACCGGGTTCGATTCCCGGCCGTGTTGAATTTGTGCAAATACTTGAATGTAGTTTTTATTTTCTCTAAAATCTGCCTTGTAACTCCTTGAAGCAAATTTCCTTATCACTGTAGTTTCAGATTTTCCCTCACTGCCTCGTTTGAATACATCCTGTATGTTGTGATTAAATGTATATGACAATAAATGTTTTATGTCGTGAGATAATTGTATTTTCTTTACCATCGTTATTCGGAGTGCCCACTGTAACTAATTTCTTGTATTGACTGTCCGCGGTTATGAATCATAAACAACTTGTGATATACCTAGTTAGGGATGCGTTGTTAGATAAGATAGTGTCTCCACACATGGCTTGGCTTCTAGGGCTGTCTATTACCTATCAGAGGTTACCAGTATCAGAAGTAATTTTTATAATCTATCCAGTTATTTTTTCTATTTACGTAATCCGGCGAGTTTCAACATTGAATATGTACTTACCTATCTAATAATTTATACTGTATCACCTATTAACAGTTTTGTAAACAAATGGGATGCGGCTAATAAAAACCGCTTGTTATAAACAAAGTTTTATTTTGGAATGTAATGTAAAAAAACAATGGATACGTTATACAAATCAGAGGCTTATTACATATATAGAGTAAATTACGAGATTATAAAGATCTTCGGTGGTCTCTTATCAGCGGCCTATTACACCTTAACTAACTGTACTCAAGTGCGATATAGACACATATCCAACCTACAATAGGCATGATGACTAAAAAATTTTCCCGATGCCATTTGAACCAGTTTTTGGAGAGGAACAAATGTTTGTATGGGAGCAACTACCATAAAAGAACATAAATACCCAAAAAATTGAGTTAAAGACGGACCTCGCTGGCCGCACCCGAAACGCTTCATACTGATTGACTCAAAGGCATGACGTCACACTTTAGTATTTTGAACTAATCATTGTAGGGGAAATCAAGTAAATTGCTGTTTCGGTCGCGAAATACTGCGTTTAGGTCCATAGTTGTCATACAATTTTGTTTCTATAAAAGCGTAAGGATTCTATTGGTAGCTTTAAATTAACACCTGGACAATAAAAAAATGCATTTTTTTTTCTAAACTTTCAAGGTTCATATCTTTTTATGATATTAATTATATTTTGTAATTTATACTTTATTACAATAATTTGATGGTTTACTATCCATTTAGCAACACTATGTTATCAATTTTAACATGAGTCATCAATGTCATCATGCCTATTTTCGACTTTCGTAGTTATAGCTCTGATATCGGAATGTAAAACACGCCGACAAATACTGTTTACTGGCTCTTAATCTTCTTGTCGGCCTGCCTGAGGCCGGCGGCCATATCTAATTGCTTGGCACGGAGTCTTCCCCACACGAGGTAGTCCTGAAGGCCGATGATCTGCGCCGCCATTAACGCCGCGCTGTCGGGGTACAGGACTGTGGCGCAGCCGAGCCCGGACGGGACGGAGAGGGATGACCAGATGTCCTGGAATAAAATTGTGATGTTACTGAGATGACAAAGAGTAAAAAAATGATTTTTGAAATGAACTCTTCAAAGCGCCAGTCCTCCAAGGTGACTATTCCAAAGTGACACCTCACTTCTCTACAGAAAAATACGAAAATATTCCGGAGTGAAGCTTCCCTGTATTTATATCTTCGATGCATCTTTGTTTGTATATAAACATAGCCATCTATTCCAGAATGTTAAAGAAATATATCGTAATCCCATACGCTCTCAATACCGCAATAAGCTATATGTTCCAGCAACAAAACTTTCATTGGTTGCAAAAAACGCATATTTAATGTGTATAAAAATTTATAATAAAGTTCCAGATTTAATAAAAAACCTGCCTTTTATACAATTTAAGAAGGCTTTAAAAAAATGGCTGATAGATAAATGTTTCTACAGTATTCAAGAATTCCTAGAATATAAGTAGGTAGATAGATATAAGATGATGTAATAATTTGCATGCCTTTTAAGGTAGATTTTAGTGAAACCTCTATTGTACTTGTTTGTGATCTGTCATCACCTAAAATCCTGCGAATAAAGATTTACTTACTTACTTACTAAATATATTATATAAATAGTTAATTTCCCCATCAGTAAATAGGTGGGCTTAATACTCAAAGGTAAATAGAAATATAAAGAAATAATCATACTACATCTACAAAATGTAAATATCAGGCAGCAGCTTCAAATCCGAAATGACTTTACTAAAATGAAGCGCGTCATCAGTGACATTTCTGCAAAGTAACGCGTTACCAAAGCGACATTCGTCCTAAGTAAAACATTCCAAAGTGACACTTCTCTAATGTGACATTCTTCTAGAAACTTCTCATGACCTTTCTAATAAGTGAAAGAAATCTCTCCAAAGTGACACTCATTCAGAGCGACCATTTGCCAAGGGAGCTTTGAACGCGATGTTTAATTAATTAATAGTACATTGTTTAACGAGGGGCGTAAGTTTTGACGACTCGAGTTTGCAATATTCTTACGCCCGTGTTATACACAATGTTTTTCATAACATTTGCGAGGAAATAAATAACTACAAAAGACAGAAAAATCTAAGTTTCATACAACCGCACCAATCAATAATTGACGAAATTGACAACTTCACTTCCAGATCAGTGCTAGTGGAGCGCGCAGCTTCAATATTTCAACCAATCACAGAGCAGTATTCTGGCGGCGCATGGCCAACTAGTTTTTTTTTCAACCAATCACAGAGCAGAGCAAATTTGACTAAACCAATGAGATCACTAGGGACTACAAACTCGCCATAACTCCCCCGGGAACAATTTAGGCCATTGTCCTTTTGTATACAGGCATGGAATAACACCATTTACGAGCAAGTGTGATGAAAAGAAAACTTACCTGCACAAGCTTGTCATTCGGCGGCGGGCAGTTGATGACGGGGTAGGACGTGTTCCCGGACAGTACGGGTCCGAGCCCGTTGGAGCGGCCGGCGACCGCGATGAACACCAGGGCTCCGTGCGTGTCCTCGTACTCCTGCATGATGCGCAGGGTCTCTGAAGTGGCTTTGTGGGCGGAGGTGACGCGGAGGTCTACGTCGAGGCCGAGCTCGCGGCCGGCTGGAAGCGGAAGAGGTTTAAGTTGGTTATAGATGTGACATCACTAAAACTGATATTATCACGTAATCATCGGTATCACATGGTACGAGTATCATTACACACACAGACCTCATTTACACTGAGTTAATATCACGGGATCGGGACTCACGCAATATTGAAGCAGTCTTACGTGAATGATGCGTATTGAAGCAAAATCTAAACTATTTTGAAATCCGCGATAATATTTACATCCCAGTATAAGGGATGTCGAAGACATTCGCATACGCATCAGCAACCGCGGGAGTTCCGCGTAAATGTCTTGTGAAATTGTGTTCAAATATTCTAGAACTCCCCAGGCAAAATGGTAGGTCGACATTTTGACAATGTTATTTTCACTGTTTAATCTGCCTAAATGTTTCACTCTAACGTTTCCATCATAAATGATAGACTTCAGAAGCCCTTTACTTGGCTATTTCCCAAGAAAAGACGCGAACCTAAATCTCTGTATGACGCTCCAGCGTCATTGCTCCAGTTAGCGAACACCCAATATACATAGGTAGTGTGCCGGTTTGCGACCACTTATATGAGTAAATTTTTTGGAAGTTTCCTATTTATAATTTAAAAAAAACCGGCCAAGTGCGTGTCGGACCACGCAAAACGAAGGGTTCCGTGCCTATTAAAAAGGTCGTATCGTCATAGAAATCCTACGGCACTTACGTCCTTTTCTTTGAGGAAGGCAGTTTTTCAGCAATATCTCGGAAACCTTTCATCCGATCTTGTTCAAAACAATTTTCGGTGAATGAACTTAATAAGCGCTGTGTCCATGAATTTTTTCATATTTTTTAAATACACCGTTCAAAAATTAGAGGGGGGGGGGACAGAATTTTAGTGACTTTCGGGGCGATTATCTCTGACTGTATTCACTTAATCAAAAAAAATCCCGAGAAACCTTATATTTATTTTGAAAGGCCTATCGATTCATGTGCCACACGTGGGCTCACGATGAAAAATTTTTTTTTGACTTTTAGTTTTATGTATGGAGTACACCCCTAAAAAAATTTTTTTTAGTAATTTAATTACAAAACTTTGTAGCGGCCAACAAAATACACCTATCCTCAAAATTTCATTCAAATACACCTTATAGTTTTCGAGTAAAATGCCTGTGACATACGGACAGACGGACAGACGGACAGACGGACAGACGGACAGACGGACATGACGAAACTATAAGGGTTCCGTTTTTGCCATTTTGGCTACGGAACCCTAAAAAAAAGCATACGGGTCACTGTTCTTATATGGCACATTGTATTTTAGTTAATTTCAAAAACCTTGTGCTTCAGGCGGTCGCTAATGAAAGCTGTGGGTCTGTTACAGGGCAGCCTCCGTGGAGTCTTCAAGGAAACTCTTGTATAACACCCAAGCAGTTTATTAACCCGAAAACCAACACAAACTTATAGTTATCAATATTCTTAAATTACGACTAACTATGTTTCCTTAATGTAAGGTGTTATATGCAGTCATAATGCTGTCGATGCTTTACCTACATTAGGCAATTTTATACGAATAAGCAAAACAGTTATGCATGTGTATAACAGGTCGATCACGTAGCATTTCTTACGCGCGTTGGGTAGATTTAACTGTCATTTTTCCATATAAAAAGTGACATTTAGATCTACCTGACGCGAGTACAATGCGTTACGTGACTGACCCCCTGGTTTACCTTTGGCTTACCTTTAGCGATCTTCAAGCAGTGCTCCTGGTCAGCGGGCGAGCCCATGAACACGACCACCTTGTGGTGTATCGTCGGCTTCAGGTGATCGAGCTGGTCCTTTATCCAGGTGAAGTTGCGCTTGACCGTGTCCAGGTCGGCGGCGGTCACGTTCGTCAGATTTCTGTACACCTGGTAACATAATAGTGTTGTCAGCAACAGAAGTATCTACTCGGGCCTATTTAGTGCTCAAACAGGACTCTCGACAAATAATCATTGTATAGATTATTTTGAGAATGTTATATAGCATGGCTACTTTTTACCCACTTCAAAAAAAAGGAGGAAGTCCTCATTTCGGTTGTATTTTTTTATGTTTGTTCAGAACTCCGTCATTTATGAACCGATTCATACAATTCTTTTTTATCTGAAAGTATATGCTTCCAGGTTAGGACCATTGTTATCACAACTTCAGTTGGATGATGGGAACCATAGAAATAGAAATAGTAAATATTTATTGTCACACAAACAGATGCGCAAAATACATACAGAGATAGAAAACAAAAACAAGATTATTTGTGTAACAAAAGGAATGAGCTCAGCATGTGCTGTGACAGTCATTGCGGCTGCACAGCGCTGGTTTTCAGCTCGTTCCCATGACCATGAGGAATTGAAGGAACTCCTCAAATATAGAGGGCACGCATGTAGTAATTTCGGTATTTTATATTATAACTAGTGTATTTACATCCGGAAATCACAAATTTGGTGAAGTGGAACTGATGAAGACCACAGATGACTTATGGAACTCGGACTTAAAACTGTAAAAGTACGTTATTGATTCTGATATGATTCCGTTGAAATAGCAACTAATGAAGGCCTAAATGCCAAGTGTGTCGACGTAACTCCTCAAATATTATCGGCCCACATACAGTGATATGGTTTTCGTCTGTAATAATCAACGTATTTACTCTATAAAAACAGTCCACGTGGTAGTGGAATGGAAATATGGAAATGTTCATTTGGCTTGGCGGATTACTAAATTTAAGTCGGTTAAAACTTTGTTTTTTAAAGTAAACAATTCTTATGACTGCACATTTACTCATTAGGGTGATACAACAAGGTATATAACGTTTTGCCATGGTATTGTACCGAATAAGTTTGGATTATCTATGTATATATGTTTACCTGATGAAATTATAAAAGAACATAATTAAATGTACCTGTTTGTCAACCATGAGTCTCTTGTCGCCAGAAGGCCACAGTCTCCACGAGTCCGAGTCGATGACGTCAGCCAATAGGATGTTACCTGAAATTATTAATGTCATCAATCAGGTTTGTGAAATAGGGGCCTGCCTAGCTCGTCGCATGTCGCACATAAAGCGTTCGTTCCACTCGCAATTACGTACTTACGAGTAAGGAAATAATGTTTTATGTCAGTCATTAACGTGAATATGCTAGCTAGTCTGGTGGATATGTGGATATTCGTAGCCTGTTTGCCGACCACAGAAGGGAGGTTATCTGCGTTGCCAACTCACCCTGAGTGTCGACTCCGAACTCTATCTTCATGTCGATAAGGGCGCAGTCGCGTAGAGCCCACGCCTTCTCAAGGATCTCGAACACCAAGATAGTGGCTTTCCTCATGTACTCCACCTCGTCTAGACCTGTTCAATAAAAAAAATATCAAAGGCAAGGCCAGTGGTTCGGGAGGTCGTAGGCTGTTTTGATTGGTCGAACTGTAGTTCACAAGATTCAGATAACATTGTCATAGTCTACCCATTACCTTGGACACCTATTTACAGTTTGAGCCTCAGCAAATAGATCAGGTAACAATATCGAGTAACGATAGAGGGGATTGATCTCTTTGTGAGCCGCTCCTGGATCCGCTAGTAATTCTATCCCAACT
Source organism: Epinotia nisella (assembly GCA_932294315.1). NCBI lineage: Eukaryota > Metazoa > Arthropoda > Insecta > Lepidoptera > Tortricidae > Epinotia > Epinotia nisella. The sequence continues at coordinate 41,964,034 of OW028673.1, forward strand.
CACCAATAGTAAGCCCGTTGATCTTGAACTTCGCGCACACAATCTGCTCCTCAGACCACTGAGGGTCATGGTTGGCGTCGTCCTTGAAGAACGTCTCCTGCTTCGGTGGCGTGAACCTGAAGCCCTCGGGGACGCCAGGGTTCCTCTTCAGGAAGGAGCCGGTGGCAAGCCGACGGGTCACCCATTCGATTGGGACCATGTCGCATTTCTTTGAGAGGAACGCCGTGGGCGATACCAACTTCTCGAAAGCGGTCTTGATGCCTGGAACAAGGTTGTAATTTTAACCCAAATGTTTTCATAGGTACATATTGCCTTGGTACTAGAGTCGTGTCAAAAGAAAAAAGCGGCATATTCAAAAAAACGCATGCTGCCTGGTAACACGAAATGTATGGCGGCGTAATAGATATTTATAACTAACAGCTTATTTCATAGGTAAAATTGTTGCCATATATGCCCCCGTATTACAAAGTACTTTGTAATACGGGGGCTAAGCCGAGAGGGCAGCTATAGAATCTGGCCAGCGAGTCGTGACAAAAGTAGAATTTTTCAAATTCTTTATACCATTATTTTTATTTATATGGCAACTCCGAAGCAGTAGCTGAAGATACAATTAGGAAAACGCTAAGATGAAGAGGACTTATACCTACTGTAGGATTAATACATAGGTTACCTTTTATGCCGAAAATAAATCATCGATTACGATGACGGCATTATGGATTTGCCCTATTACTCCAGGCAAAATACGGTTTCGAAAAACATTAATTTATAATAGCGTTTTGTTTTCATTTTATAACGTTATTCTAAGATTCTTTATTCAAGAATCCAACAAACTTTCCACCCGGAAGTAATTATATGGTTTTATATCAAACATTCAGTGTCTTTTTTTGTTTGATTTATATTGAATATTTTAAAGCAAATGTAAATGAACCGAAGTAAAGCTTAAAACATTTTATTAATATTTATTCCAACTTTTCAGGAGCTAATTAAGTTATATTTTTTTTTGATGTCTGATTTTTTGTTGGATTTTGCCTCTAGGTAACTATTTAATTGATAATCTATCCGTTACTTTAAAAAAATCTGCTATATTTCCAAATTTGTCATTTTTTCCATACAAATTGTGAGTTCATTGCTTGGACTATATTTTGAGCTCTATATGGCTAGCTAGGTCAGACTTGTACATTTATAAACATTCGTTAACTCAGTATCGCAGTATCATATTGATACAATCATTACAAAGGGTAATTATCTGAAACAAACATCTCCGCTTATGCAATACCAATCAACCTTGCCAACTAATGCCATCAACTGCTCACAAGAGTCACAAAGCCAACCAGTTTGACACCCGATTACGAACAGCCGTTACGAATAAAGGGACCAAATAACACTGGTGTGTGTAAACATTTTAAGAACAGATAGGCTTATCTGTTTGTCTACGTCATAGGGTTCAGATGGGTCGACGGAATCGACCATGCCAATAACAAATCGATACTAAAGTATACCGTATACCTATTAAGAGTTCGCAGTAAGCTCGGTTCTCCATACAAACTTAGTTACGCTCTCATTTTAAAACGACTTGCTAGTTTGCTCTGAAACATTGTACTTAGAATAAGTCAAGGTATATCCAGGTCTGTAATTAGTTTATGTAACTTCAGTTACCATAGTGAAAAAATACAGCGAATTTAAGTTTTTCGTACAAAACTTGTTTTTGTTCGTTTGTCACAAACATCCTGATAATATAACTGGAGCCATATAAACAAATTACAGACCTAGATATGAGTGGATTGCAAAAAAATTGTACATAGTTAAGAGCTTTAATCTAATCTATGCTTTAATTTTTTACAGTTTCGTGACGGCAATTACCCATATAAAGATTAGATTAAAGCTCTTAACTATGTACAATTTTTTTGCAATCCACTCATATACCTCATGTCATTGTATATGCAAAGTTTTGTTACAATCCGACACGCAGTTTTACAATGAGAAAGAAACTCCGTTTGTATGGGAAGGTGAAATTCGGCAAGTAAAACTAATACGGGTTTTAATATGACAACATGTACAAGTTAACTTTTATAATATCAGCGGCATGGACCGATACATTACGTATTTTCGGATAAAAGAGCTTGTTTTATGCACTTGTTGTACAATCCACTAAACATCGTGTAGGGTACCAATAGAAATTGTGCGAAGGCTTTATTTAGGTATTTAGGTGTTGGTATGCTGACCAGCGAAATAGTGTCCGTTGGGGTGATGTGATGTCGGACGAGTACGGCTTGGAGTGCGGGGTGAGGCAGGGGGGCCTGACCTCCCCCAAACTGTTCAATTTGTATATGAATGGTCTGATCGGTGAGCTTAGCAGTACACGTGTCGGTTGTCACATAGACAGGGTTTGTTTTAATAACATAAGCTATGCTGATGACATGGTACTGCTGAGCCCATCGATCGGAGGTATAAAAATACTAATCGAGAAGTGTGAGTCCTATGCCTTAAAACATAACTTGCAATATAATGTCAAGAAGAGCGAGTTTATGATTTTTAAGGCGGGGACCAAGTGCCCGTCTCATGTCCCGCCCATTCATTTGGACGGAGAGGAACTGAGAAGGGTTTATTCTTTTAAATATCTCGGACACTTGGTCACCGATGACTCTCGAGACGATTCAGACATTGAACGCGAGCGCAGGGCTCTGGCCGTCAGGGCAAACATGATAGCTCGCAGGTTTAGCAGGTGTACAGCACAAGTTAAAATAACACTCTTCCAAGCATACTGTACATCGCTGTACACCTGCAGCCTGTGGACGCGGTACACGCAGCGTGCCATGAACGCCATGCGTGTACAGTAGGTACAACGACGCGTTCAGGGTACTGTTGCGGCTGCCGCGACACTGCGTCCGGCATGTTTGCGGACGCGCACGTGGACGGTTTCCATGCGACGCTCCGCAAACGCTATGCCGCGACGCTGCGCAGGGTGCGCGCCAGCCGCCACAGTCTCCTGGCCGTTGTGGCGGGGAGATGGGACAGTGCCCTAATCAGGCACTGGACCACCCAACACTTAAGTTTAGGCACTAACATAGTTATTTAAGTTAATTTGTAATACTAACACTTATGGACTACTTACAAATGTCTGAAATAAATGATTTTTTTTTTTTTTTTTTTTTTTTTATGTCCGTATAACGAATTCATAGCTTTTTTTGTCGTCCGTTTATTTACGTGCGGAAGTTTTTCAGTCTAACCAGACCGAAATTTAAGTAACGGCCAGAAATCTCAAATCACGGCATCCTGTTCTACCTCATAGCACGTGGTCATGTTTACGTGCCATCGTCGAAAGCCAGGACTCAAATTCATCTATCCTGAGTCCAGTGTTCTATAGAAGGACCAAATAATTATGATAATTGACAGAGTTGCATTTGTTTTCATTCCAATGAGGACTACCGCGAGTGAATTCGCCGCTAGAGGCGCTAGTGGCTTCAAAATGTCAAAGGCCAGTTTGTGAGTGGATTTTGCTGGTTTTTTTTCATAATTCCTAATAATGTTGTGAATATTTTGCATAGCTGAGATTAATTATGGCAAAAATGTGTGACGGGTCAATGAATCTCAGTGCTTTATAAGCGAATCTAAGAAAAATTCGTGCAAAAATAAATCTGAGGTAATAACAATAAGTATTATTATTTTAAATTATTGATTTACTCTTTAATGCATGATTTAAATGTAAATTTTGTTTTACGCCAGTAACTGTAAGAGCTATATTTCTGTACCCAACACGCCAGTGGCGCCAACTGGTGAGCGCAAAAACGGTAGCCCTCATTCATAACTATTATCCGAATTGCTTGGTTGAAATTCAAAACTGATTAATATTATTAGTATGCGAGGTCTGAGGATGCTATACTAGGCTCAACTATGTTCAACTATTTAGGTGCTATTTTTTGTTGCTTGTTGTCATGGTCACGACTGTGATACCTACTCTTTAAAATTATGGTTTTGTAGGGTTTAACTATATGGACTGTTGACGCATCTTGACATGCTATTGTATGCATTTCTATCTTATTACCAAATTATAATCTGTATCGCTTTTGTATGTGGCTTACCGGTACAGAAAACAACAAGAAAAAATTGATCGACCCAGCTAGATGTTTTCGTTAAAATCTGTTCAAAGTTAAAAGAGTGATTATAGGATCAGTCCTAATTAGATTAGATAGCTAATGATACATTATTAAATAAATAACAAATTAAGAGATACTTGTTTCAGTCTTCGTTCATTACCTATAATACAAATATTTATTCCATTCTTAGATGATTTGTTAGAAATAGGACGATTTCAGAGATAAAAATTACATTTCTATGAATAAAATTTAGTGTAAAAATTGGTGTAGCAATTCACGGGTGCTGAAAACTATTGCGTAAACAACGCAACTTACCAGCGGCCTTCAAGATCTCAAAGACTTTAGCATTGGTCTGGTTGGAGATGGCCGCCTTCCCCTCCAAGTCGTGTGCCTTCACTCCATCTCCAGCGGTGATTCTGTCCTTGTTCAACAGCAAGCAGTGGCCGGGGTTCTCTGGCAGATCGAACACTTGCTTCGTCTTGCCTTCGATGAGCAGTTTTCCGAGCTTGTAACCACCGACTAGAATGAGAAACTTGATTTAATAAAAAAATACAAAGGAGGTCTATACCTCCTTTGTATTTTTTTTTTGGTCTACAAACATTTTAGGTAGTTCCAATCGGTTAAGCTTCGTGACGCACGATCGAGACGAACAATGTTGCGTTGCGGTAATGGGCGCCATAGAAGCTGCGTCAAGTTTAGCGCAACTTCTATGGTGCTGCTTATAAGAGTGTTTCAATCACCAGACCAGCCAGCTTTACCCGATAATGACCGATGAGGATTCATTAGTAATTTTATTTGGTAGCCATGTGCGTATATGGAAGGGTCTGGTGAGATGTATTGAGGATGCAAACGAGATGGACTTGTGTTGTGAGACTTGTATGAGACTATCTGACAATAAAATCTGTCTATAAAATGCAACTTTCTATTTTGCCGCCGATTTTTATCGTTGCCTGAGGCCTAGCACGATAGGTTTTATCGTCACAATAGAACTTGTTGTGAGAAATGGATTGTGGTGTTATGGCCTGTATAAAGGCAGCTATAAAAACGACACGTATGTTTAAATTATTAAATATCGCTACTATTTAAATGCTCACCAATATATCTTTTTGCTTCCCAAAATGGATTTTTTGCTCACCAAATATTGTTTCGATAAAACATCAACATTAATACCAAAAACTGCAGTCTAGTACTCTAAGGCAGGTCGGTGTAGGTACGACGACGAGCGAAGCGAGGAGGAGTGTTAGGAAGAACTGCGACCCTACAGCGCGCGAGCCGAGCGAGCTAAGCGAGCGTGCCGCGGCAGCGGCCGGCGAAGCGCCAGAACAGACTTGCCTTAGAGTAGTAGACTGCAGTTTTTGGTATTAATGTTGATGTTTTATGGAAACAATATTTGGTGAGCAAAAAATCCATTTAGGGAAGCAAAAAGATATATAGACCCAACGTAAAATTATTCTGATGTGTGTATTTGGTAGGCGTCTAAACACAAGCCATTAAATATTTATACTAGTCGTTTTACATTTTTGGTTGGCCCGGTTCAAGTAACTCATAAAATCTATGAATGCAGTTATTCATCTGGAAATTAACAATGATGTTTCCTTTATGAGCTATCTTAAGGATTTAACTAAGGTAGTTTCCCTTGAGGGCCCATGGATTTTTTCCACCCTGTATAACTACTAATATATTATATTGCATACGATAAGGCTGACAGTTTGAGTTGGTTTAGGATTTGCAAAATGTTTCTTTAAGTGAAATAAAACCTCTTCGTTCAGGTGGATGCTAACTGAACCTGGTCGCCTAGCCGGAATAATGACTCTGCAATGGATTTAAATATATATGTGTATCCTAATAATTTTAAATACGGGTTAATTAATAAAATATAGAATATTATCAAATATACTAGGCTGTAGTGTTCAAAAAACAAAGTGGCGGTAAATATAACGTCAAGGTCGTACGGGTCAGACGACATGCGTAAAATACCATTAGCATTACTATCAAAACCATCAATGAAAAAACTCCTAATTTAAAAACAAGGCCATACATCTATGGTTATGGTAACCCGGCTAAATAAAGTAACGCGCGTGACGATTTCTATTGCAACCGGCGTATTGAAAATAGCCGTGTAATAAAATAAGGGGTTTGTTAAGTATTTTTTAACTCACCTTCTTTGGGTTGCGACATTTTTTCGTTTCGAAGCGTGGACTGTATGGCAGCACGATATGGGACCTGGCCGGAGTGGGTTCCTCTTATAAAGTTCTGGGAGGCATAAACACCACGTGCTCCCGCGCAGCTCAAGCCGGTCTGATAACGAGGCGCCGAGATCACCAATACTTGATACTTGCGCCGATTATTATAGCGGAAGATTTTTTTGTGTGTTTCGTTTGGCACGTTACGTAATACCTTGTATTTGTTAGTTACGTCAGGTTCGGGTTTCACAAAAAGACAAGCAACTACGCGTTATTTTAATAATAATAACGCGTAGTAATAGGGGTGTAGTGTAGACACTAGATAAAAATGTTGTATTTTCTCGAAAGAGGATTAAAAATGTAGTCAAATGGAGAGAAAAGCCACGCAAGAGGTTAAATAATCACAATAATCCCTCTTCCGCAAAACGCACGTTCATATGAAACGATAAACGATTGTCATTTACTATGACGCTCGATGGTTGTAACGTCACAATCTACAAGCGTTTTCTCTCTCTAACAAGCAAATTAAAACGGTTGTAACTTCGTAATTTTTTGAGATATTTGAATGGGATTTTCGTCATTAGGCATATTTTTTTGCCTACTTTCTTTTAAAATTATAATAAATTTAGAGTCTACACCCCTATTAAGTGCGTTTTAATAATAATAAGATCATCAAATATTAAAAGGGCCCAAATAACTTAATGGTACATAGCTTGAGATCTCTTGATAGGGCATTAGTAGTGCTGCGCCTATAAGGAGCGATACAAATGTAACAATTTATCACTACAGCCGAAGGAGACTTAGTAATAGTAAGAATAAACGTAGATGCAATACGTCTCAGTTACTCCCACAAATTGCTATATTTGCTATGATAAGTCGTGCGTGAAATAATTACAGTTGCATCTGTAGGCTGTTTACCTCTCGTGAACGAAGTCCAACAATATGAAAGGTCTAAATTGCTATGCTATCTCATTCCAACTATAGCCTGTTGTCACAAATTGCAAGGTAGGTATGTATAAACCGTTTTTTTTAACAACCGATATTTCACAGCCTTCATCCCGGTACAATAAACGTCAATGAGGACATATGATGACATAAATACATTGCATTGCATTGAAAGGGATAACAGCTGTCAAATATTGGATGTAAGGACATTTTTACTATAATAGGTCAATAGCCTAAATATCACAGGTTCCACCTCGCTACTATGGCGTTCCGTACAGTTACAATCTTGGACATGTTGTTACTCTGAGCATTATCCGTTTTATTACTAGAAACACGTCACTCTATAAATATTTCAAGAACATAATGCTCTACTAATCAAAAGTTACTCTCACAATTTAAAAGAAAATTGTTCCACGTTTCATAAAACCAACATTGAATCATTTAATTACTTACGCGAACTGTGCCAAAGTATCAAGATTACTCAGTCCGTGTATTATATTGCTATCTCGTTCTTTTGAAACGCTTATCTCCGTCACACGTTAACTTCAAACACAAGTACTATTCAATCAATTAATTTCTTGATTGATACACTTACGCAGAAGTCGTCTCGCAACGCATCAAAGTGTCTTAAGATTAGTTAAAAGTTCGACAGCTTACTACAGAAAACAGGTAATTATTTTTATACATAAAGCCTTGCCTTATTGAGCTTACTGTGGGGCTAGTTCGACTTGTGCAAGATTGTCTAATATTTATATTAAATTTATACATTATTCGATTAACCATTTTTTACTCTATTAAAAAGCCTTGAATCAGCTGAGAACGAGTTTGGTGAAATTGATTAGATATTATACGACCAAGAAATATTGCTCTTGTACTGGTCCAAAATCTAAGCAATACGATACCTTCCAAATTTACTATTGTAATAACAAATGACAACACAGTTGTGCCAAAAGTTTTACTAATAAACTTGAACCATGTGGTTTCAACTTTCCATAACAAACTAAATGTATTTGTAAGAATAGATTTAACAATCATTTGTGTAAATACGGAACGAATTTTGCGTTTTAATTAATGTAACAACGGGACTAAACGGGATTTAGTTTATTTTTTGTGGTTAAAATTAACAATCATCGGAAGAGTACCAGGTAACTTTTGCATGTTTATTTATATTTTGTGTCGCGTTTCGGCCTTCATTTCATGTCATGTGGTGTGAACCATTTTAGTTCCATATCGTAATTTGAATTACAAGTAACAATTAATATCCTTATAGCTATCCTGTTTAGCGACAGGCATGATAGTTGTAAAAATGAGTCCATTGTTTTTTATCAAACTTTAAATTAACGGCATAGATAATACTTCACTTGTTGAATTATCAGTATCAGTCGTTGACTTTTTGTTCTGTTCTGCCAGCCATGCGAGGGTTGTAAAAAAAGTGTGTTCAAAAGTTTCTAAGTCATTAGTTTAGGGTGGCAGGTTGCCTAGAAACGTGGGATGTAGGGTTAAGTTATTTAGGGTTTTAAATACAGATAATGTAATAATGAAACAGTGTTTCCCTTTGTAAACCCTTCAAAATGCGAGTGTGTACGTTATTGTATTCAAAATGCTGTGTGTGTCATGCTAACCAACATCAAATAATAATTGACTGTATCAGCTCATAATATGTACAGTAACGAAGTAAAAAGATTGGGGTCATAATATTTCTGGGACGAATTCTATATCCATATACAGCCCTAAAGTAGAGACTTGGTGATAGATTAGCCTAGAACATTATACTAGTTGATCTGTAAAACTAGCAAAAAAGGATGTAATAAAATATTGAATCTCGAAAAACTAATCCTCTAAAAACTCTTTATAATTATTGAATCTGCTTACAAAATTTCACGAGAATCGGTTGAGAATAGGGATCTGTAGAGGAGAGCAGCCGGACAGACACCGTACATACAAAATAATTTTTGCCCAAGCTGAAACAGAACTTTGTTCCCTTCGCTCGCTCATGCAATAAATAAAGATTGGGTGATCCCTCCCCCGGTATTGGACTAGTGTGGGAGATAATCAGATAATAGATATTACTCCTTGAGCATTATTTTACATTTTAGCCTAGGTGGTAGTGCCCCTATGAAGGTGACAGTCCCGGGTTCCAATCCCGATAAAGGCATTTATTTGTGTGATGACTGATGAGCATGAATATTTGTTTCTAAGGCTTGATTGCACCAAACCGACTATAATCGTAATCGGTGTTTGTTAAAATCTGAATGTATGGAAAGCATGAGTTTCTATGGAATGATAGCTGCCGGCGCCATATTTAACAGCTAGATGCCATTGAAATGAAATGAAATTAATTTTTTTTCATGAACGTAGGTATTGGAGATGCCAAATTTTGTATATATACAGTACAGTTATGTCTTGCCATATGGAGTACGAAAGTGTAGTTGCTGGGTACTCTATTATTTCAATATGTTACTAATATACTTGTTCAGAACAGATGTTAATCGCAATAAAAACACAAGATATTGACCTGATGAGATGAACCTAGTTCTTCATTTGTCTCAGGTCAATCTCACAGAGTATATATGTACAATGCTATGCGATTCAGCAATTCTATATGAATTGCTATGGAGCCATAGCACTGACGCTCAAGATCTCTTCATATCCCAGAAAAATGTATCCGTATAATAGCCAATATCCAACAAACTGAAACATGCAAACCTCACTTCATAAATCTACAAATATTGACAGTCCCCTCTTTATATATCCTCGAAGTTGCCACATTTGTAAGAAATAACATTAACATATTTGAATATAACAAGAGTGCATGTCGCAAAGATCAACTAGTCGCCCCGGAACCAATACTGGACATTTATAAAAAAAGACCATACTACCTTAACAAATTACCAAACAATATCAAGAATATAGCGAACAACAGTATATTTACTATCAACCTGAAAAAATTACTGATTAACAATTCTTATTATTCTGTACAAGAGTTTATGGAAGATTCCATAAAATAACTACTTTTAATTTCCAACCTACTTTACATACTACTTTTAACCTACATAAAAGTAGTTAGATTTAGATAATAGTTTTTAAGGACAATTTGCAATACCCTGTCAGGGTCCATGTGACACTAATTTACATGTAACAACTGTAATACCATGGTGTGCAATAAAGATTATGATTATGATAATTTATAACAGAATGAATTGTTGAAATTATTAAGAATAATTAAATTAACAAGATGTTCCAATCATTCATGTCACTGGAGCACAACTTAGACATACATATCACTATTACTTCTAAAAATAAATTTCGGTTATAGTTTCCATGTTGCTGAGGCAATTAATTGGTGGCTTTCTAAAGTGTTAGTCTTACTTTTTTATGACTTACTGAGACACTGACTTTTATATGAGACATGATGTAAACAGAAGTTTATCACATTTACTTTGATTGATACATTTTGATTGGTCTGAAACTAAGCAAGTCGGTTATCAAAGTCACTGGGTCACGGTATTGGCCTATTTATTGCTAGATGATAAGTAACTAAATCAGTTTCTTTGGTACAGTCAGCATCATGAACATGTAGGTATACACTTTTCGACAGAAGGACAAACGGTAAGGTTCTTTTTTTTTCGTGGAGTAAACCTGCCAACGAACCGTGTACCCAGCTCTCGGGGGAAGTCTGCACTTTTAGGCATGCCGATTTTTAGGCTCGCATTTTTAGGCTCGCATTTTCAGGCTCGCATTTCTCAGGATAGGCAGGACTGCCGAAGGAAAGGAGGGTTATGTTTTTCGAGCGTATGTATGTATCTATGTGTGTAGGTATGTCTCATTCATAGGCTGTAATATTTGCAAAAAAGCAGTTGCGTTTTTTGAAAAAAATCTTTTAATTCCACTTGTTACAAACTTAATATTACTTCTATAAATTCCATTGGTCCAGATCTAAACTTAAGGATGTGGCCGACTTTTTATAAAACTGTGATTGGAATTGCAATCTTCTACCTTGGATGGTAGAGTTGCTTTTTGAATGGACCACTTTTATGCAATTCGGCCAACTTACATAATCTCAAGTAGACTTATTATGTTACAAATGTTACAATTTGAAGTAAGTTTTTGGTACATGATTTTATTGTCGACTGTCTTTTTTTGCACAGCCATCAACTACTCGTTGAGAGGGTCGCAATGAGCCCAAACTCAATGCGTTTAACTTGTGCGATGGAGGAGATCCTATCCTATGGCCACCTTCCGTCTCCATTATCAGACCAGCTTTATGGTACCATAACATTGCATTGTCACCTGACTTAAACAAGTGTACATTTCAACTTGATAGTCTTTGACTTGCAAGATTTGACCCACACAAACTAACACGGAAAGTTCGTATAAAGCTTGTAACATAATTATCCCGCAGTGTATTGACGGCATAAGGGAGGAAATATGATTTACCACCCCCTCCCAACATGGTGGTAACGATAGCCTATGGGTATGGGCCCATCCGTCTAGACTGTTTCTATCCCTATCAGTCTCCATTGTTGTTAAGCGTGATATTATTTAATTTGGCCGGTTATTTTATAAAACCGACATTGGAATTGGAATCTTGTACCTTGGCCTTAGAGTTGCTTTTTAAATGGACTTCTTTGATGCAATTCAGCCAATTCAAATAACCTCAAGTATCCCTATTTAAACGACAGGTGGCTATAGAATAGCCCTAAAAAAATTAACACTGACGCGAGAGTCGGATTCATATTTGTCTGACGTGTGACATGATGACGCGACAGGACGGTATCGATTTCATACATTTATTCCGTTTATTTTCATATATGTATTCGCATTTATCTGATGCGCTCTGATCTGACGTAACGGCTCACTGTTGCGTCAGGCGTCAGGGCGCGTCAGAGAGCATCAGAAGTATTAAACCGGCTTTATGGCGTTAGTCCCGGTGTGTCCTTAAAGGAACCCGGGGTCGGCTTTGACACCTACTCCCAAGATTTGGCATAGGCACTAGTTTTACGAAAGCTACTGCCATCTGACCTTCTAACCCAGAGGGAAAACTAGACCTTATTGGGATTAGACCGGTTTCCTCACGATGCTTGCCTTCACCGAAAAGCTAACGGTACACAAGTTCCGAAAAACACATTAGTATGAGCTAATAAGGGATTCGAACCCACGACCACCGCTTGACAGCCGCATGCCTGAACCACTATAATAGGCTACCGTAGCTTTTTAGGTACTAATAATAATAAATGAGAATATTTCCAATTAAAACGTATAGTGATTAGTTGATTGTCATGACAGTTCACGTAAATATTGTTGGAGAATCTTACACAAATCGACCTAGTCCCAAAATAAGCAAATCATGTACTGAGGTCACTAGACCACGATATACAAACGGATAATGAATACATAGAATTTCCAATACTCAGGCACATATGTACATTCGTGTTCATTACACAAATAAATCCCTTGCCGGGATTCGAACCCGGGACCGACGGCTGAGAGGGCAGGGCCACTATCAACTAGGCCAAATTGAGCGTCGTACATAGATATGTACGACGTATATTTGCTAATAATAAAGTCACCGTCTGCCAGAGATAAAAAGTGAAACAGTTTTATTAGGCAGACGTCCGATGTTTCATTCAATAGCCCAGCCACTAGTCCATAATTTTCACCCAATAACCCGTTTTATTTAGATTCCATCAACCATTAATAGTCCCTATACAATACACCCCAGCTGGTGCTGGCTCTGTGCGCTGGTGTGGCCAGGGACAGTATCCGCTCGGTGTACTCCTTGCATTCCATTAAATTGTCAAAAGGGCCTCTACGTGTTGGCTCAGTTTGTAATTTGTAGGTACACGCACGCCTCCCAAAGCTCCGTGACATCATGTCCCGTGAGCGGGAAAGAAGTACCTACATTACACAACCCAGCAATTTCTCACAACAACTTGCTATGGTTGCAAGTTGCAACGAATAGAATTAGCATGTATTTGTGACAACATGTACATGGACAGAGACCAGCATATAAAATCAACAAATACTATCTAGTAGTGCGGTACGGTTCCATCTCAGCATGGTGTTGGTGCGCTGGTTTTCCGATGGTATCATCCTGTGATTCCACAATGTAACACACACTTATAGACTATCCGTCTCTTTCTAATTAGAACACATAGAAAGAGCCGGATAGTCTATCTCGCCGCGACACAGCTCGCGCGCCTCCTTGTGATAACTGTGCTGACATGTACACGTATACTTACGTACATTGTCGTTGGAATAAAGTTTAAATTGGATACATATTTTCAGAGCTGAACTTTTTCTCATGTGCTCGTGTAATACTAGAGCATGCGGTCTCGAAATATCAAAACCCGTAGGTACGACTTTTTGTTTTCATCCGTTAAATCTCAGCAGCGCGCGCGTCATATTTGTTTTGAAACTATTTTGCATCATCCCAGTAATATGGCCGGTTATCTGACGCCATTATCATTGTTTGTTGGAAATGTACGGGTGTCAAGTGATAGTGGACCCCCCGCCGTATGATGACATAGCTCCGCGGCTTGCGTGCTTATTGTTTGTTCACGCCCTTTGAACTGCACAGATTGATCGCTACAAACAAAACCATATGATGCATCTTATCATTCCAATATAGCGCCATCAATCGTAGATTGAGACATAGTAGGTACTCGTTCCTTTTCTTTGGGGTAACAGAGCTATCGTTAGAAATAGACAGGATCATGATTAGAAGATTCCTATTCAGGACGTAATTATAATAATTTACTTTAATAACAAAGTTTTACTTTTAGCCGACTTCAATTCAGTACTTCGCCTTATTTGAAGAGCTCCCTCGATTTCTCCAGGATCCCATCATCAGATCCTGACCTGGTGACAATGGGACCACCTGGGAAGGATACCCTTTCAAACAAAAAAAGAGTTTTCCCTAATCGGTACAGGTGTCTTCGAGTAATCGGGTCCGTTTCGCTGATAGTACTTATCAAACTGCTTAGTGGAATTCTCCGAGCCGGTTGCGACCACTGAGATATAACATGACATTATGGCCGATACACACCTTCCTAAAAAAACGTTTCTTAACTTTTATGTTGACAGCATGCTTCAATTTTAATGGCGTTATTAAACGTCCATCAAACTTATTTGAACTAAAATGCAGTAGATTGCGTGTCAAGGCAGCAAAATGATGTATTTACCGGTGAGGGCGGTATATTGAATCCTAAATTAAGTGAAAGATTTTACAAAACTAAAGTAGAATCTTGAGCGTAACGAGGGATTCAAGTGTTTACGCCCAAGACAGAAATAAATTTGCTACCTACTACATACTGCTTTTCACACCTTCTATGAGGAACATTGACTCTTTTTGTGTAAAAATATTTTCTGTCACATTGATATTTGTGTTTAAGAAGGGGCCTACATTTTAGTTAACCTCCAGAACATAATATAGTTATTATGACGTTGATAAAAAAAACATCATCATTTAAGAGTTTGGCTCTTGTCGGTGCAGAAGACGCCAGTGGTAAGCCCATTTGCCTTCCGTACCACCCAATTCTACCCCGTCAGAAGCCTCATCTTCGGCCCTCTGTCAGTACTAGGCCGCTGTTATCCAGCGTTAGGAGGGTTATTATGGCGGTATTATCTCGCCATGGCACATGGTTGTATGACTTTTTTGGTATATAAAGGCAGGTCAGGCCCCCCTAACCTGCCACTAACAAGTAACAGCCCTGTGGCTGCTGGTTGGGGACTGCTAACTATGTAAATGTACACCACCTGCGACCCCGTTTTTAGCTTGCAGTTCCGCCCCAACAATAAAAAAATAACAAAATTAGGTACCATTATGATGTGTTACTGAATGAATATTTAGAAATCGAATAACGGCTTCTTGATTACAAACCGTTTTTTTTTTAAATTATATAATATAATTATAATTATAATTATTTTGGATTGGAGGACGGTCACTCAACCCACATCTCTTATCGCGATTGTACAAAAATTTAATATATAGATAACCATTTATCAATGACGTAGAATTAGGTCTTCTAATCGACGTAATATATAACACGACGCACCAGCCTTGTTTTCACTGTCCGTCTTGACGTCAAGCCGCCATCTTGGAATTTTGAATATAGAACGTTGTGAATTTGTTTTTGTTGAGTTGAAACCTACTTTTATCTATTCCGCTTCTGTCACATTGTGTGGTGGATGTTTGCGGGTTGATGTGTAGGCACTGTGTAGGGTTTAAAAAGTGTCATGTGCGGTGTTTGTCTTATAAAGTTTTGACAGTTAAAACATTCAAGAAGATTTTTTCAATTGGTTCTAAAGGTGAATATAAGTGTACCTACTTATTCTTTTGAAATATTCCTTGCGCAAAATTAGGCAATACCATGCGACTTAACATAAAAATTAATAAAGGAATAACACCATCTATGAACTCAATGAAAAAACTCGACCGGTCGACGGCGGTTGTATGTTAAGCAGAGGCCTAATAATAATAATATAACAAATCAACCTATATACGTCCCACTGCTGGGCACAGGCCTCCTCTCATGGATCAAAACCGATTTTTTTTCGAAGGAACGATACTTTGTATGTGCATTGGCACATTGGCAGTCCATAGTTTGATAAATTGATCCCTATTCCTATTTCAAAAGAGGAACTACTGACGACCACGACCTTTCTGCCAAGAGCGTATCTATTTAAAAGGTTTAAAAAGTTAACTGAAGTGACGCTTGCAGATGTATTCAATTGTTTAATATACGGCTGATCGTTCCAGAATCATGGAAATCCCAAAAGGATCATGCGACGAGAGGCTAGCGGACAACTGCCAGTGCGAGGGAGAGGTCACCATTAAGAGCAAGAGACACGGCCGGGGAGCCGTGGAGTCGGGTAAGTTTTTGTTCTGGGCTTTGACCTCTGGCTTATTAAAAAAAAAACATTGTTTTTGAAAGTAAAGCTGCCGTTTCTCCATTTCGCCGTTTCAGGAACTAATATTTCTTCCTCCAAAATAATTTAAGTAAAGTTCGTCTGTGTTTTGATTTTATTCATATTTGTTTGTTATTGATTTAAAAAGCCACTAAATTTACTAGCATCTAGAGAAGTAGTGTGCCAAAATTTCAAAAAATCTGCTCATTTGTTAAATATGCTATAAGGGTAGGTATAGGACCAAGCTAACCTAGGGTAGGGGTAGGAGCTATCAAGCATGTGATGTGCCAATTATATGTAAGCACAGCTTAGCAGATCTCTGCTGGATAGATGGATACTAACCCTGATACTACTAAGAACTATAATTAGATTATTTTAACAGCCGGCATCCCGGTTCAATAAACGTCAATGATGACTAGTGTACGGACAAGTGGTGGCATTTTGATCAGAGCGGGAAATGGAGTCGTTATTATCTACAATTTTTTTATGATTGAATGAATAAATTCAAATTTTATATGATATTTACTTTACTTATAAAATCTATTTCTCTTGCTCTCTCGCATTCAATCAATATGCTTTTTAACCATATACAACAACCTTAATTAATTACTGGCCAAAAACTTTATAAACTGTTGATACGACAAAATAATTTGATGTTGTCACTTTAGACAACTGTTTGCTATATTTGTTGTTGTAATACGCTAGGCTTAAAACAGCACGACAGCAGAAATATAAATGAAACAATATGAATGACCCACCAGAATCGACAATTTTGAAGTGGATTGAACCATACGATAATCTTGTATATAACGATAACAATAGCGTGTACTGTATTTCATGTGAAATATATCTAACACAAATGAAAAAATATAACATTGAAAAACATGTCAACAGTAAAAATCACCAAATAAATTGTGGAAACCAAAACGATACCTTTATCTACGACTTATGCGTTTTCCTAATTGCATGCAACATCCCTTGGATACGAGTAAATCATCCAGAATTTAGAAAGTTGAATAAATAAATAAATAAACTTTAGCACTACTTGAATAAGAATTAAAAAGTGTAATAAATATGTTTTCGAAAAATCATTTAATCGTTATTCATTTTAATCATAAAATGCACCTAGGCGACTCCATTTCCCGCTCTGTTCAAAATGCCACCACTTGTCCGTACACTAATGATGACATATGGTGACATAAATTTAACTGGGCTGACAGCTGCCAACTATTGGATGTAAGGGCATTTTCACTATAGATCATCGCGCGCCGTTCAAGCACATCTTTTTCAGTTTAGTTTTGCGAGCCACATTAGATCATTCCATACCTAATAAGGGAAGCATCGATTCTCGTAAACATATCACATTTAATTGTATCTGTACCCACAACTATTGAAGCAAATGAATCCCTTGCCCATTTAGGTCGTCGAGCATCTAGGTCAGCGTATCATACCGGCTAGTGTTTCAACTTGAAACACTAGACGGTATGCTTACGCTAACCTACGCAGGGATTGTATTGTAATCGTCAATTTTGCCGTACCGGTTGGAGCCACACTTTGAGAGCCCCACCCATAATAAAGATTATGCACGCTTAATATTATGCCATAATTTGAAATGCAATAATTTTTTTTTATTTTTTTTTATTTATTTATTATGAAACAAACAGTCATACAAAGATTACTAAACAGACCTATAGTTTCCAATATAATTCAAAAACTTATAAGTATAGATATGTAAGCCAAAAATCCCTATGCTCGAAACCTTATACCTAGTGCTCAATAGTTGCAATTTAGTTGACATAATATTAAATTGCCACAAATATCATTTTCTCGAAAGCTCACAGTGTAAACTACATTTCTGCGAGCCGTTAGGTTCTTTCGGTGTCGCTACAACTACATTTCCGTAACCAACCGATAAGGGATATTAAATTTAACTAGGTACTGAAAGTGTAGTGAATACTATGCAAAATGTTCGGTTCAATTCTTCCTAACACTCCTTCTCGCTTCTCTCGTCGTCGTACCTACACCGACCTGCCTTAGAATTGAATATGATAATAGGAATAACTACAGTCTACAAAGAGATTAAGCCATTTTTTCACCTTATTACATGGAAATAAGGGGAAGAATACATCTTTATGTAGCCGATCACACAAAAGTAATTTATGATTTTACATGTAATATGGCTTTAAAAATGGATTATAAAGTTTATGGCAAATTATATTATGGAAAATAACAATTCTGTCTTATGAATATTATGGTAAATAACAGTTATGACACATGAAATTAAAGTAAAAAACCGGCCAAGTGCGTGTCGGACCACGCAAAACGAAGGGTTCCGTGCCTATTAAAAAGGTCGTATCGTCACAGAAATTTTACGGCACTTACGTCCTTTTCTTTGAGGAAGGCAGTTTTTCAGCAATATCTCGAAAACCTCTGAACCGATCTTGTTCAAAACAATTTTCGGTGAATGAAATTAATAAGCCCTATGTCCATGAATTTTTCCATATTTTTAAAATACACCGTTCAAAAATTAGAGGGGGGGGGACAGAATTTTAGTGACTTTCGGGGCGATTATCTCCGACCCTATTCACTTAATCAAAAAAAATGCTAAGAAACCTTATATTTATTTTGAAAGGCCTATCGATTGATGTACCACACGGGGGGTCACAATGAAAAAAAAAATATTGACTTTTAGTTTTATGTATGGAGTGCACCCCTAAAAAAATTTTTTTTTGTCTTTTTAATTACAAAACTATGTAGCGGCTAACAAAATACACCTATCCTCAAAATTTTATTCAAATACATCTTATAGTTTTCGAGTAAAATGCCTGTGACATACGGACAGACGGACAGACGGACAGACGGACATGACGAAACTATAAGGGTTCCGTTTTTGCCATTTTGGCTACGGAACCCTAAAAATGGCCTTTGACTACTCGTATTATGGCAACTGAAATTATGTCAAATAAAATTCTGGCAAACTATTCCTTCGGCGGCCTTTTCTAATAGGCCTATTTTCAAAGGATGATGGGCCTGGAATTTTTGATATGTTTAATTAGTATATCTGCATTAATTGTGGGACGTGGAAGACGAGGGATGAATGTATGTCTTTAACTTCTCCGCCACTGACATGGATAATGGCCAGATTCAATGGGCTCACGCCGTGCTCTCGTTAAAAAGTGTTTTAGTTTTGTTTTATACATTGTATACTGTAAGTGTTCGATTTTCGCCACGACTTTGAGCGGCGGCAGCGGCAGCGGTGCTCCATACCTGTGAGCGAAAGATCAGAACGCAGCATCTCTCTCCTATGGTGCACCGCTGTGAGGCCGCGGTCTGGCCGCCAGCGGGCAGCGGGGCGGCCAGCGGCTGCACATACATTCAAGTCGCTCGAATGTATGTACGCTCGCCCGCCGTCCCTAATGCTTGCTGGCATCCAGACAGCGTCCTAAAAGGCGGAGTCCTGAGGTAGGCTTTGTTGTCTAAATAATGAGTTCATGAGCAAATTGGTTTCAAAAGTAATTTCCGTAAAGTTTGTATAATCGCTGATGATTAGAATGGAGGCTGACGTCACACGGCTTTGACTTGTGACTTGAGATAGTGTTGCACAATGAGCAGAAGCCAAGGTTTTTTTGGATAAGGGGTATGTAACGTAACAATCTGCGTATCGCAATTATGGCATTAAACATCAAATTGAGTCGTAATTCCTGTTTGGTCGAACCCGGTCTGAATAGGACATGAACTTTGCCACGTATACTTGAGATTATTTGAGTTGTCCGAATTGCATCAAAGTAGTCCTTTGAGCAAGCAACTCTACCATCCAAGGTTTAAGATTCCAATTTCAATGACAGTTTTATAAAAAGTCAGCCTCATTTATACCTATAACTCTCCTGAGCGAAATAGCTTATGCAAAATTATATGCTCTCCTGACCGGTTTCGGCCACGGCGACTGCTTTAACTCTGGCGCTGATGTCGTACATGTGCTCTGGTGTGGCTCACGTAGCCGATCTTATTTACGAAGACCCGAGTACACAATGGGCACGTGAGCACACCATTTACAAAATTATAGCTGGCCGCCGCAGGTGGTCGGGCCTTCAGCTCGTCCCGTTTGCAATCAAGAGCCATACATCGACGGGATTCAAAAGTGGATGTCTTCATTCTCACTGAAGATCTCCATTTCTGGCGGTTGGCTGCCTGCTTCTCCCACTGCAATGGGTCAATTTCACAATTTTTCATGTGATGCTTAAGCACATCCTTGTACCTAAGGAGTTGTCCGCCATGCTTTCGCTTGCCCTCCTCAAGTTCTGAATAAAAGATGTGCTTTGGCTAAGGCGAACAATGCTTCATTGTAAGGACTGCGGAAATCGAGACATGTTCTTTAAGATCGACCCACCAAATGGGCAAAGGAGTATGAAGACCGAGACCACTAGGGTAAGACCCTGGGTGAAGGTTACGCATGACAAAGCTTTCGTTCTTCTGTCGCTTTGGCAAGAACTGAGACACCGTCTCTGTCGCACTTGCTAGTTCGAGTGACAGAGAGGGAGATACACGAACGAAGTTCGTTTTCGTTTCGCGGTAGCCCCTCAGCTGCTGTCCGTCCTCCACCGTGCACAAGATTTACTTGTCCAAATATGCGGTCGGAGCTATCGCTCATGAATCGGCCTTACTAGTCATGAACGTATTGCCACACAAGGAACTTGCTACTCAGAGATCGGACTGGTCAACTGCTGTCAATACGGGTATCAATCACTTCGAACGCACCCGTCTCGAAGATCTGGACGCCAAACGCCAGTTCCGTAAAACTCGGCCCAAGCCCTCCTACAACTGCACTTATAACTCTAGTGGACAGCTTCACTGTTTCTCTTGCGGTCGTCCGTTTAAAATCAAATTTGGTTTTACAAGTCACACTCGAGCTAAAATGCACGTAAAGTTTCCCAACCTTAGATTATAATTGACAACATTTCATTTTTATAACAACTGAAAATGTATATATGATTCGGTAGCATTTTGCCTCCTGAACACTGCAATATATTTCTATAAACTTAATATCGCTTATTATAAAATATACAAACTTCTTATATATACAATATACAAATTTCTTATTTGAAATTGTCAATTAAGTACATAACCTCAATTTTATTTTTATTTTCGATGTGTATTTGTAACATACCGAATTGTAAATGAAGAGACATTTATTTACATTGCTAACTTACTACCTATTTCCCGTGTTTAAAATGGACAAGCCCGTATGGACAGATGAGGTATATACCTACTTCTCTCTCCTCCGAAGTATACCATATAATATTGTTTCGTGCCGAACTGCACAAATGATTCGTCGAATACACCGTACAAACATTTCTTCCACGTATCTTCAGTGTTTATGGTTATAATCGTCCGTCGAATGTAAGCTAGGTGTCGTATTATTTTACAATCCAGCATCAGTATCCGTTACTAAATATAACACTTTAAACTCTCGCGCTTTGTACACATATTTAAATTATTGTTTTACACGGGTCTGTCGCGGTATTTATTTGCCTTTATTTCCGACGAATCATGTCCGTTATTTAACCAAAATTGTCGTAGAAATCTTATAACAAAATTGTTTAAGTAAACCACAGTTTAAAACATTGATAATGACAACGTCAGAATAATTAAGTCATCACTTTTTTTTCGATCGAGATAAGACTAAAGTAAGGGATCTATTCGATCGTAGAACTGGAGTTACGCCATTTTAGTACATATTAATAAATTAAATACAAGTCCTAGTGAAAAAAATTAACTATTAGCGTATTCCTCTTTTCAAACCGTATACAGAGAACCAATAAAATTATAGGCTCAGAAATATGAAATGTTGTCAATTTTTGTCGGGATGTCGCCGTCGACGAATTCGTCTGGGAGGACATCATCACCATCATTGGCACAGACACTGCTTAAATCATCTTTTCTTAGATGTATAAGGCCAATGATGATAAGATAATGGGACGCCTCTTACGCATAACTAAAGGTGCTGATAGACTCGAGCTTTCACATTTAACATCGAGCATTCGCCGTTTTTAAATGTGACGAACTGAACAACGAACAGAGCCAAGCTTGGAGCCAAACATCCAGGATCTTAGCAAATAGGCGAGCCAAGAGGCACAAGGCTGCTATTCCACCTAAGTTAACCCTTTTCCAGGCCGGCAGTTGAAAAATGACAATCGAATGTCAGTCTTATTGATTGACATTAAGATACATGTTTGACAGGTTGTATGTGGTCGATATAACGCCTGTGCCTGAAAAAGGGTTAAGCTAAGCCAAACTTTTACCTTAAGGGCTAGTATCCGCCAGAGCTGTGCGATTTTTATAATCTTATCTGAAATAGGGTATCCCATAAAATAATTCATGTAAAACATAGGCCAAGTCTCGAAACTCTTCCACCGTAAGAAGTTGTAAGATATTACGTAGAGCCAAGTCAAGCATAAATCCGCTGATATCCATATTTAAGACAGTGGCTAGTTATACTAGTGCAATGTTTTGAATGTATTTTCCTGAAGCAATGCGAATTTGTCACCCAGTTTTGCTACTATGCGAATTTGTGTAACTTAAGTTATGTTATTTATACTATATGATGCCATAGACGTAATATTTTTCTCGATTCTCGACCGATGACCCTCGGATAACGATAGTGATATATGTAACGAGTCTGTACAAACAATTATAGTGATAAATGTCAGGCTGAATGGAAATAAACAATAAATAAATATGATGTAAAAGATGTAGGGGATATCGTAGTAACGTCGCATAACAGTAAAGTATGTCAAAAACAACATTGTATATTTTTACACGACTGCCTCAGAAGGAGTGTTATGTTTTTCGAGCGTATGTAAGTATATGTGACGACCGCTTTAGCCTACTTGCCTACGAAGCAAGAGGTCCTGGGTTCGAATCCCGGTAAGGGCATTTATTTGTGTGATGAGCACGAATATTTGTTCCCGAGTCATGGATGTTTTCTTTGTATTTAAGTGTGTATTTATCTATATTAAGTATGTTTATCGTCGTCTAGTACCCATAGTACAAGCTTTGTTTAGTTTGGACTAGGTCGATTTGTGTAAGATTGTCCGCAAATATTTATTTATTATTTATTTATTTATGTCGCTGTGGAATAGTATAATCCGCCGTTTTACATAACAGCGCTATTTTTTTAATTACATTACAGCTAGCTGTTTTAAAAAACAGCGCTGTTTTGTAATATGGAGGGTTGACGATTAGCGGGATTTTCATGACAATACGTTCTACAATATAGCGGCAATCCGCCGTATTACACTACAGCTAGCTATTTTACAACGCCCCAATACAACACAATACAAAACGAAAGATCCAAATCAAAAGGTATAGGGTACTTTCCGTAGACCTAGAACTATAAAATTTGGCAAGTAATACCGTCTTCTACTGCAAGTACAGGGAAAAATCAGAAAAATATACATTTGTAATTTTGTACGGAATCCTCTGCAGGTGAGTCCGACTCGCACTTGTCCGGTTTTTATTTTTAAATACACCCTTTGCAAATTAGAGGGGAGCCGGCACAATTTTTGTGACTTTCGAGGCTATTTTCTCGCGACTGTATTCACTCAATGAAAACAATTGCTGAGACACTTTATATTTATTTTAAAACGCCTATCGATTCATGTACGTACAGATGGACTTACAGTCTTTTTTTTGATTGCGGTATGTATGCACCTCAAAAAAAAATTTTTTTGTCATTTCATTACAAAACTATGTAGCGGCTAACAAAATACTAACCTATCCTTTAAATTTTATTAAAATACACCTTACAGTTTTTGAGTAAAATGCCTGTGACATACGTACAGACGGACATGACGAAACTATAAGGGTTCTGTTTTTGCCATTCTGATTACGGAACCTAAAAAAATGGGCTTTTAAAGAAATATCAAGCGGTCTTCGCTTAGTTAATAAGTCAACCCAAGTCTGGTATGGTTTCACCCAGAAAGAAACTCCACCCGTACCTGGTATAGGAAATCAATAATTTCGGAAGACATATAAGCTAAGGTGTCCTATATCATGGCGTCCGCACTGCAGTCATGATTCCTATAAATGGGGGCTTACAGGGTGGCAGGCAGCTGTGGCGCTTAATGGGCGTATGTCATTGCTTCCTTACCAAAGATGTATAATGTAATTTTCACTTCTCATGCTCTAAAAGTTCGTCTTTATGTTGTGCGTAGGTGACATAAAATCGCTTTTTATGCTCTATTGCATAAAGTAAAATCTTCATCGAGGACCAAGGCAATCGGTCCAACAGCCGCACGAACAACTTTATCTTCATAAAAAAAAAACTCTGTTTTGATCCGTTTGGTTAGTATTCTAAGACCAAGGCAACGATACCAAAAGCCAAAGTACACAATAAAACTTCATGAAATAAACTTATCATTTTTATTTCGCAATTATTATTTTTCATATTGGTTTTTTTATATTAGTAAATTAATATATTTAAACATTTTAAACCATAACAATAAGCATTATACAGCATTAAATATGCCAGGAAAACGATTACTTTAAATATTTCTCATTGCTCTAATGTAACTTTCAATTTTAATTAAATTAGCTTATACAATATTTACATGTCGCTGTTCCATTTCCTCGCAATCCAAGTGAAAAGTAGAGTGTACAACTCGTCCATAAAACCCATTTTACACTCGACTTCTCGCGTAAAATGATGCGTTTTATGCACTTGTTGTGCAATCTACTATTTTTGTGTAACGAGATCTGCCGTGGGGCAGGTACAGGGTAGCAACATGGCTCGGACCATTGGATCTTATTTCGTTGGAGTAAGGTTGAAGGTAGATTAGTTAAATGGTGGCACAGGGGGCACGCTTGCGTACAGCATCACTATTCATTACAAGATCGATTGTAGTTGCATCCTGTAGCAGCAGTAGGTAGAAAAGCAGAATGGGTATGTCTCTGCGCTGGCTCGACAAGCGGGGTTAAATTAAAACTCACTGCCAGGAACCCGGGTGCCTACGCCGTAGTCGGGATCGGCTACGAGCGTAGCGCGTAGTGATTCTTGGCAGTGATTCATTTTTAAAACTTTCAGTGCCAGGAATCCGCTATGCTAGTAGGCGCTTCCCTCTCCAAACGGGTTTTGCATATCGACTACGAGCGTAGCGCTGCGAAATATTTGGCACTGTATGTGTTAAAATTAAAGCCCCCCGCTCCTCTAAATCGACATGTTTATGGGTGAGAAATAGTACATTGTTGTAGATGTAGAGCCTATAAACTAGGCAATAGATGGACGCGTGGGTTCGAAGTCCTAGCAGAAGGTGAAATCGCAAACAATTATAAGTACAAATCCTAATTAAGTCCAAATTAAGTTTACCTACGTCGTTTTTATACTTTAAAATGTTCAGTAGATGGTTCTATGGTCACCTAAAAGAGAAGCAAAATATTGTTTTGTGATTCGCTAGTACTTTATATTTACTATAATAATAGAAAGTCTGTCAGATTGTAGCGTTGTAAAATGTAGGTTTGTATGTAATGACTAATGAGTAAACACCGGAACCGCTTAACCACAGAACACTAAATACTATAGAACGGCGATGTGGGCGTGGCACGCGCGCGCCACTACTCTGAGCATGCGCTCAAAGCTTTCGCGCCAACGTCACCTGATCGCCGTGCAGTCGCTCACAAAGTTGTAGGCGACGTGGAGGGGATGAGTTGGCGACACCGGGCCCGATACAAACCGCGCTTGATACCCCTTCTATAGTATTTAGTGGTCTGTGCGCTAAACCGATTTCAAAAATTCTTTCATTTGTGTGTAGTTTCTGGATGGATATAGGCTACATTTTATCCCGCGGGTTTGCATGCGTTCTTTGCAATACGTGGGCGAAGCCGTACGGGCACCTAGTATTGTGTAATCCGCGTTAGTAGCAAGTTGCTACTAGCAACTAACTGCGACTTCGAAAACCCCAACCCCCGTGACCGTCTCCTACTGTCTCACCGTATACTGTGTTCAGTCTCCGCACGCGTATACATATAACAAACAACATAAGCTTAAAATAGAATAGAATACAAAAACTTTGTTCACATTGCATGACATGATAATTAAAGATACATGTGAACCTTAATATTAGACTTGCTTAAAATATAAATTCAAAATTAATCTTACAGTTATGATTATGTGATGTTAATAATTTACGTAAAAAAAAAAGTTTAAACCGACTTCAATTCTATACTTCGCCAAGCCACATAGGTACATGAAAATTTCCACATTTCCTTTCTAATTTACCATATGAACTGCTTCCCGAAAGCAAATGCGTTGTTTATTACAGAAAAAATCTGAGTCGCTATACGAGAATGTAGGCTGATGATATTTGAGGAGTTCGATCTCTCAAGGATCTCAGAATTGACACTTCATTAGTTGATACTTCAACGGAATCATGTCAGAATCTTTGACGTACTTTACATCCTTGAGGTTTCTATAAGTCATCTGTTCTCTTCATCATCAGTTCCACTTCACCAAAATTGCGATTTCAGAGGGTTCATACCACATACATACATATCAGTTAGATTATCTAAAAATATTGGACACGTATTTTTTATTTTGGCAATGAAAAAAAAAAATATGAGGATATAGCTCGTTATAGTTTGTCGTGACGTCACATTGTGCTAAAAAGTGTACCATAATGTGACGTCACGCGGAACTTTAACGGGCTATATCTTCATCATTGACAAAATAAAAAATACGGATCCAATATTTTAGATAATCTAACTGACGGACATATAGTTTTTTTAGGAAAGTAGCCAATTGTCTGTGAAATCGTTGAAAATACATTTAAAAAAAATACAGTGGAACATAGAACCTCCTCCTTTTTGAAGTCGGTTAAAAAAGGGCTTGCCTCAGCGTAATGTTACAGAAAGGCCACTGCAACGCTGGTTTTCAGGCAGATCCTGGTAACTATATTACACAAGGTGGTAAGATAAGCCTTCTAACAAATTCCTTACAAATTACTCCTTGCACATTAAAATCAACGCATGCGCTTTTCGCCAACCCGGGCAGACCTAAAGACCAGAAATAAAATGATACAATCAGGATTTACCTGCGTTCATGCTTATTAGAACCTTAACAGAATGATATAAGGTTGTTTTTCGAATTGATATAATTTTTTAAGTATCAATTTGTAGTGCCGTTCCAATATGAACTTTAATGCAGTGTTTAAGATCTTCACTGACTCGGCTCAAGCGAGCCAGAAAGTCTTGGCAATCTTGGCATCCGCTTAAGCGTAGTTACGATGGGATCACATTATATTAGATAAGGGCCTATCCCTTTAGATAATATTCGTATGGTGCGAATCATTTTTGTATAACGAATTCACTCCTCTTTGATAGGCACAAACAGAAGCCGTTGCCGTTGCCTTTCATTGTTAGGTGAACAGCTAATTGTTTACGTTGTACTATAAATCTTATTCCAAAATAACATTAGTATTTTATTGGACAAATTCGTCAATTTCTTCGTTTATCTAGGATATCAAAGGGAAATATTGTACTAGTTTTACTTATTTCGATCATTAAGTATTTTACAAATTTAGAAATGCAATTTCAAATTGGTTTTCATTGAAATCGCATGACGATAAACGCACGATTTTAAGTATAATCTTATCTGGAATAGGTTGTAACTATAACTAATCCAAAGCCGTCGCCAGAATATTTATGGCAAAAAAAAACTGTAGTTGTCAACCGTAATAATAAATATTTTTTTTTCCATTAGGTAATAATAATAAATGTAGTTATTTGCAACCAAGTACTTATAACTAAAATACGGACCCTGGAAGGGTGCAGCATGCCGCGTCAGTGTGATTCAGGCCTTACCGTGCTCACAATGCAGCAAGATCAATACAATTACACACTTGAAAGCTTTCCAGTTTAACAAGGCATGCTAACAATAGCCGTCATATTAACTCATGTAACTACGTAATACTTTAAGGCGATCAGACCTTTCAGAGACGCTAAGTGAATTTCTAAAGCCCTAATACATGTCAGAAAGATGTACCTAACTAGAACGTAATTCATTCAAATATGCAGGTACTGTCGCTATACAATATGCCTGTACACTCTAAAATGCACTCTAAATCTTTGACAATAGAGTGGTATTTACAAACAGTTAATAACTTTTATTTTAGTTTATTTAGAATACAAACAGTCGCGTAAACCAATATATATAACTTGTTCGCACCAAGATCTCATCTCATTGTCATGCAATGACTGTACCTTTCGAACTCAATCACGCATTTACATACAGCCGAACTGGTGTTGGCAGGGCTGGTGTAAAATGGGCTTAGAGGGTTAGAGCATACATAGCTGGAGTATTTGCGTGCAAAAATGTCTGCCGAATTTTGCGGGGGTGGGGGAGCATCTTAATAGGATACTGAAACTCAATTGTATATTGAAAGCTTGAAGTGGTTGAACCTTGATGATATCAAGTGCTTACAGCAACATACGGGCATTTTTTTTGTTCCGGATTGCCCATCGATAATTTTCACGCGCCGCCACTGGTAAACACTATGCTTGACGAGATAATACACGGTGATTTTTAGGGTTCCGTAGCCAAAATGGCAAAAACGGAACCCTTATAGTTTCGTCATGTCCGTCTGTCCGTCTGTCCGTCTGTCCGTATGTCACAGGCATTTTACTCGAAAACTATAAGGTGTATTTGAATAAAATTTTGAGGATAGGTGTATTTTGTTAGCCGCTACATAGTTTTGTAATTAAAATGACAAAAAAAAAATTTTTTAGGAGTGCACTCCATACATAAAACTAAAAGTCAAAAATTTTTTTTTCATTGTGACCCCCCGTGTGGCACATCAATCGATAGGCCTTTCAAAATAAATATAAGGTTTCTTAGCATTTTTTTTTGATTAAGTGAATAGGGTCGGAGATAATCGCCCCGAAAGTCACTAAAATTCTGTCCCCCCTCCTCTAATTTTTGAACGGTGTATTTTAAAAATATGGAAAAATTCATGGACATAGGGCTTATTAAATTCATTCACCGAAAATTGTTTTGAACAAGATCGGTTCAGAGGTTTTCGAGATATTGCTGAAAAACTGCCTTCCTTAAAGAAAAGGACGTAAGTGCCGTTAAATTTCTGTGACGATACGACCTTTTTAATAGGCACGGAACCCTTCGTTTTGCGTGGTCCGAGTCCGACACGCACTTGGCCGGTTTTAATTCGTAATCAAGAGTAAATTTTTCTAATTTTGTAATTGATGCCAAACACGATTCATTCGAAATTACCTAAAACAAACTTTCTTTTTTTCTGAATAATACAGGGAATTACTTTATAATTCAAAATCATTGCTCTAACGGTAGTTTAAATGTATGAAACTAAAACCTTAACAATTGTTTCGTAAACCAACCTAAAACCATTGTGTTCAATAATTAATTTAAGAGTAATAAACTGTCAATTTTCACCATGGACTTATTATTACTAATTATTATTGCCTCTGTCAATACTGGTAGCCCAAATTGAGTCTTAATACAATACGTTACGGTGTGTTTTTGTAATTTGAATTTTTGATAGAACTCAGTCCTGTTAGTAATAATAAGTCCATGATTTTCACATGCATTATGACGAGTAGAGGTTAGAGATTATTGACGTAAGGCCTATCAAATTTCCCGCCAAAGCAAAAATTTGACGTATGTATCAACTCAACTTTAAGAAATGTAGGGTGATTAATGATGCAGTGGACATTAGTGCTAACATTATCATTAAATTTAATTAACTAATCAGTGATTTAATTGCATGAGACCTCATCCATTGAAATATGTTGTATCTGTTTATCAATATTTTCCGGATCCTGATCACGGATTAAAAATCATCGTGTATACCGTGAAATGCATTTAACTCTGTTGCATGCTTACCAGGCAGGCTGTATGTAGTTAATGTATAGGTACTAGAGCTGCTTACGCCGCTGGTCAGACTATACCTCGAGCATTCTTCGGATTTGGGTCTGCATCTATACTTGAGATTATTTGAGTTGGCTGAATTGCATCAAAGTGGTCCATTCTAAAAGCAACTCTGCCTGCAGCTAAAGCTAGCTAAAAGCAACTATATCCCAATTCCAATGACAGTTTTATAAAAAGTCGGCCACAATAAATAATCTCAACCATACTTGCCACGGCTCTATATAAAGTGTTCGCAAAGGGTCGTGGTAATTACATTCTGACGGCCCTTGAAGATTTGCAGCCTTCTCTAGTCCACGTGGTCACAGTATGACTTTAGTATTACGTATGATGAAACCCGACAGAGGTCGAAACGGCCCGATAACGGTGGGATATTTCGGAGACAGATCTATAATTACTTCGTTCGGCTGTTTCGTAATCTGCGTGACCATGATAACACGATATTAAGATTTTAAAAGTTACGATATTGTCGGTTAGTAACAGCAAGTACGCAGTAAATGGCGTAGATTTACAGTCTTTCAGCGCAAATGGAAAATTAACAACTCGATATTATTAGTCGAATCTAAATAATGTCAATTTGAAAACACTGGACATGGAAAATTGTCCAGCCTGAATGATCCTAAATTTTTATTACGTCTTAAAAGTAAAATTGACATACTTGACATAGTTCGAAAGAAATACGTCCATATGGAATTACGTACACACTCCAAAAATATGACCAATCGGAAATACGTCATACATGAATTTTGTACAAAATTTATGATTTTCATATTAATTTAAATTATACAACTTTCAATTTGCATGTATTTAAATATGAACTTATTTCATAATGGACAAAATTCTATTTTGATCAAGAAAAAAATTGGTTATAAAAATGTATAGACAAAATTGATCGTGATGGACAAAGAGTATATTTTATTCCGTGGCTCCGTCTTATATAAAGATCTGTCTTATATATTTTATAAAGAAACGAATTAAGTATTACCATTTTTAGAACTTATTTCACTTGAAGGTAAAAAGTAGTCCATTAATATTTGTGTCGAATATTCTGGAAGCTCTTTGTTGTTCCTGGATCGATGCAGCTCGGTGCATCCTAGGATACCTAGAGGTCCTAGATCAATAACGTCACGCATGCGTGCTGTCCAGAATACCTAGGGCTCGCAGAGGGGATTTAGTGCGTACGAATTAAGTTGTACTTGCGCCCTTTTACCTAAGTCTAGTGCTTTAAACAGGTTTCGGATTATACATACGGGGAGGGCACACAGTATATTTTATCGTCCAGTATATTATTTTACGACACCCTAGGCCGTAAGTGGGATTTTCTGCCCGCTACGCGAGGAGAATATCTCACTTCCTGGCCAAGGCAAGACATAAAACTTTAGACAAACCACGGGCGGTAATTCGTAAAGCCCCAGATCGCAGTTGTTTTTTTGCAAACACTTGCGATCTGGGGCATTCACGAATTCACCGCCCTACCTTTTAGTATCTAATTAATAAGTTGTTATCAACATTTCACTTTGACCCGATTTTACTTACTTGTTGATACGTTTTGGTACTGAATAAAATTGTATGACACTGTAGGAAGTTGTTCTGATATTGTACAAAGTCACAAGCTCTTTTAATTATGACGAAAACTAAAGTTTAAATCCCTTAATGTACTTATATTATTTAATGTTGTGAAAGAAATGTACAAACCGATAGCTATTATTATCAAAGTTACCGGCAATATTGCCCTGCGGTTGGCGGTATCATTAACAGCCGTTGTCGGGAATTTTCCAATTTTCAATGGCATGGAAGAGAATATCACTTGTAAAAATACTGGCTATTTTACTTTGGGATGTAGGGAGGCTGTGCCCCCTCAAATTTTGATCAGTCTGATACAACAGAAAGAAGAGAAAACAAAAAGTACAAAAAGCGGACTTAATGCCTTAAGGCAATCTCTACCAGTCAACCACAGGGCTAAACTGAAAAGCTTATAGGTGCAATCAGTTGACCAAAAAAAAAACAAGAAAAAATGATAGGGAGATCTAATTAATGAAAATGCAAAAAATTACGTCGTTAAAGTCCATGTTCATATCAGTACTTTCGAACCGGATTAAAATCCTTTCATCTCTCGGATCTTCCTAAGTGACCTCCAAACTAGAATGCACTACCAGATCAAATCTACCCTATTTCAGCATTGATGCAAGCCATCAGTTTTATAAAGAAATTGTTGAAAATTTATATTTTTTAGAGCACTCATTGGAATTTTGATTGTATGTGTAGTGTACCATAAAATAACGTAGGTATGCGATGCATAGTCCCCTGTTGCTTATTTTACCCTGTTTAAGGGTGAGTGAACTTTTTCATACAAAAGTTTTTAGTAATCGTTCATATTATTATTGTAGTATTTTGTGATTTGATTCCCGCCATTCTAAAAATGCATTAATGTTTGAATATATTGTATATATTCACGTTATTCGTTTTGTAACGTTAATTATTAATTTAGTTGCGTCATAGGGTCGAATCAGCCCGATCAATGTATAATAAATTATAGTTAAATATTTTCCTGCCATGAAGGTGTTAAGTAAAATTCAATAAATAAATTTCTTTATTCATGTCTATATTATCAACTTTGTCAACACAGCGGCAATAGCCTATTGACTAATTTCTTTTTTTTATATACTCAAGCAATGTACTTCGCTAAACTATTAGTCCTGATTGGCAATTGTGCACAGTTGACCCTTGTAGTGTAGCGTTCGCGAAAGTCTTCGCAGCTGCATTTATTGACATTACATGCACAACATTCCACTTGACATACGATTGTAGACCTTAATACAATGCGATTTAAGGGTATGCATCTAGTGTAGTGTTTGTGCTACTACTTGCCTTTCTGACCTGCTAGTTAGTAACGTCATCTTTCAGTTCACACCAGTTCAGTTCTCATCAGTATGTATACTTGAGATAATTAAATATATTGTCATCAAGTGCCCATAACACGAGCCTTATTTAGCTTACTATGGGGCTGGTGTGAGATTGTCCCCTAATACTCATAAATCTCATAATTTATTTATTAATCGACTATGTCTATGACTTCATAAAAGGTTCTCAATTCGTCGGGCTCTTTAATTTTTATGTATATTATCCGATTACTCGAAGACGCCTGGCCTGGTAATTCTTTTTATTTTGTTTGAACGGGTATCCTTCCCAGGTCAGGATCTGATGATGAGATCCTGGAGAATTTTATAGGCACATACAGCGACATGGCTTTTTCCGCAATAATAATAAACGCATTTGCTCTCGAAAAGCAGTTTAGCTTGGCGGAGTACTGAATTAAAGTCGCTTAATACTTTGTTAATTTTTTTTTATTTCTAAAGTATATTCAAGACGATAATTTAGCTTAAGTGACTAAAAAAGGCCCTCGCGAGGCATTACACCGAGGAAGCTGGCGGCAATTTCTCGCTGAATTGCAATGACGATAATAAGATCAACAACAGATCGTTGCGAGAGAAAGCCGCCAGCTCCACGCGTGTCGCGATTTTGAGCAATTAACTTATAAGTTAATTACTTATAAATATTTACCACAAGTTTCAGTGATTATATCCTAAGCGACTTAAAAACAATAAACTTCTAATTTTATAACTGAAAATTTGAGTCTGAACACAATTGAACCTCTCGAAATAATAACCCTTATGCGCACTGGCACCCCACGGACCGAGGGTCTCGACGCCAAAGGCACAGTTGTACTCTCTGTTGTTTTTAAAGTAAATTATTTATTTAATTGCTTCTTTGTTTCCAGGGTTAACACACGAATGCGGCGTTTTCGGCGCCATAGGCACTGGCGAGTGGCCGACGCAGGTCGACGTGTCACAGGTCATCTGTTTGGGGCTTGTGGCACTTCAGCACAGGTATGGACATAGCACATGCCACTACGTATAAGATCCTAGATCTGTCGATCTGTCGACCTGCCAAAGTGTTCAGCTACTTACGAGTTACAGTCGCACGCGTAAGGTGCTGACAGACTTGAGCATTCACTTGCAATGAGTCTCTAATTGCTTATATTTTTTTCTATTATATTTCTATAATAATTTATAGCAACAGAAACTAGTTTCCGATCTAGATATGACGGATCTGTGCATAAACAAAAAACAAGTCATTACAGTATGCGGTTTTAAAATGAGAACCAAACTACGTTAGTTTGGAGAGTCGACTAGTCGACCGTGCTGGGGACTCTTCAACTAACTGAACTACGCTCCAAACTTATGTCTTCGACCGCGTTCTAAACACAAGTGCTTTTGTCAAGTGATTTCGTCTATTTGATCAAAAGTAATGTCGCGTTCTCAGAGGCCAGGAGTCGGCGGGGATCGTGACGTCAGAGGGGAAGAGCGCCCGGACATTCAACGCACACAAGGGTATGGGGCTCATAAACAACATATTCAACGACGAAGCGATGAAGAAACTGAAGGGGAACTTAGGGATTGGTCACACCAGGTCAGTACTCTTTTAGCACATTCAGTACCAACTACAAATCACAAACTAGCACGAGGACGCGCCCCACTTAAAACATAAAGTACTTATCATTGAGAAAGAGTAATAGTGAGTACCAGACCTATGCGAGAAAAAAATCACCAATACCATCCAAATTTTTTTTCGATCATTCATCATGGCAGCGGTGCTGCTCTAAATTTAGTTTAGTCTCATTAATAAACGTGTTTTTTATTACAAACTTTAAATTAATAATTAACTTGACTGTTCGTATGTATGTAAGTTGTCCGTCTAAATTTGCAACTCAATTTTGAAGCAGATATCTTTGACCGATTGAGCTGAAATTTTGGGTTAAGGTATAGTTTGGATGGAAATTTAATATTATGGTACCATCGATCTGATCTGATGATGAAGACAGAAGGTGGCCATGGGAATTCAGTACTTAACCGACGTAACTCTGTTGAGTTTGGGCTTGTTAGAAGTCTCAATGAGTAGTTGATACAGTGTACAGAAAAGTACAGTCGGCAATAAAAGCTTGTATCAAAAATGAAATTTTTGCCAGTAACTTATTACAAGTTAAAGCATGTTTTTATTCAACATGCTAAGTAGAGCCCCGCTCACGCATTTCTTCCCATTAGTGGATTTCTTCTGGTGAATACTCAGTCTAAGATACCTCGTGGATTGATGTAACTGTAGATAGATGATAACGTTTATGTTCTTTGCAGATATTCGACGTCAGCAGCGTCCGAGGAGGTGAACTGCCAGCCGTTCGTGGTGCACACGGCGCACGGGGCGCTCGCCGTCGCGCACAACGGGGAACTCGTCAACTGCTCCAGTCTCAGGAAGATGGTGAGCTAAATATACGGCGTGGGTCGCCATAAAGTGCACATATGAAAGAGGGCGGCACCATAGGTGGTGAGGGTTACGGCCAGGTTTCAAAAAATAAGTCTGTCAAAAAGTAAAGTAAATCTCGGTCGTTCCAAAAAAAATTTGGTTGTGAATAAAAAATAAAGTTTATTTATTTTTCTCGTCGATGGAATTGGGTCTAGATTCACCCTATTTCGTATATGCGCTTTATGGAGACTCACATTATTGTGTTGGGCGCCCATGGACCTGATACTCAGGACAAGCTATACGTGATGCCACAATGGGGGACGGAAAGGCTTCTATGCAGCTAAATTAAGAACTGGTCTTGAAATGGCTGACGGCTTATCATAAACAACCTACTTAATTTGGACGGGTTGTGGCAAATAAAAAAGTGCAACTATGACAAGGGCAACGAATTATATTTCCCTTTCTGTCACACTTATCGAGATTTGTATGCTACCGACTCGCTCGGACGTGGTATTATTATTACCATAGCTTGTCCTGAGTATCATAGGTCCACGTGGGCGCCTAAAGACGCCCTTTTATACGAGAGCGCGCGTAGCCAGCTCTCTATGTTGACCTACGCCCTTTTCGTAACTGAAGAACATGTATGTTGTGTTTTGTCACTCTATTATATTGCCGCGCCACTTGTTATACTTGCCCCAATAGCAGGGGCGCTGCTCGAAAATTAAATAAAAGTCAATACGGTTGTAATGTCAAAATTGCAGGCACTTCCTTGATACCGATATAATTGAATACGAGTGGTCAATACCACTCGTTTTTCAACTTTCTATCGCTATTTCAAAATAGCATTTCATCATTTTTGACAGTTTTCGAGTGAAAGTCAAAAATCGGTCCTCAGAGCGCTATAAGCGTCTTATTAACATTTGTCTCTATCAGGTGCTGGGTCGAGGCGTGGGGCTCTCCACACACTCCGACTCTGAGCTGATCACACAGGCGCTGTGCCTCAACCCGCCCGAGGGCGAGACCGACGGCCCGGACTGGCCCGCCAGGATCAACCAGCTCATGAGGTTAGTATCCTTGCAACTCTTACTCATAGAGTGCATGACCAATCAGTCAGCTAGGTTGGTGGGGTTCTCCACACACTCCGACTCTGAGCTGACCACACACGCGATGTGCCTCAACCCGCGCGAGGCCCGGACTGGCCCGCCAGGATCAACCAGCTCATGAGGTTAGTATCCTTGCAACTCTTACTCATAGAGTGCATGACCAATCAGTCAGCTAGGTTGGTGGGGTTCTCCACACACTCCGACTCTGAGCTGACCACACACGCGATGTGCCTCAACCCGCGCGAGGCCCGGACTGGCCCGCCAGGATCAGCCAGCTCATGAGGTTAGTATCCTTGCAACTCTTACTCATAGAGTGCATGACCAATCAGTCAGCTAGGTTGGTGGGGTTCTCCACACACTCCGACTATGAGCTGACCACACACGCGATGTGCCTCAACCCGCGCGAGGCCCGGACTGGCCCGCCAGGATCAGCCAGCTCATGAGGTTAGTATCCTTGCAACTCTTACTCATAGAGTGCATGACCAATCAGTCAGCTAGGTTGGTGGGGTTCTCCACACACTCCGACTCTGAGCTGACCACACACGCGATGTGCCTCAACCCGCGCGAGGCCCGGACTGGCCCGCCAGGATCAGCCAGCTCATGAGGTTAGTATCCTTGCAACTCTTACTCATAGAGTGCATGACCAATCAGTCAGCTAGGTTGGTGGGGTTCTCCACACACTCCGACTCTGAGCTGACCACACACGCGATGTGCCTCAACCCGCGCGAGGCCCGGACTGGCCCGCCAGGATCAGCCAGCTCATGGGGTTAGTATCCTTGCAACTCTTACTCATAGAGTGCATGACCAATCAGTCAGCTAGGTTGGTGGGGTTCTCCACACACTCCGACTCTGAGCTGACCACACACGCGATGTGCCACAACCCGCCCGAGGCCCGGACTTGCCCGCCAGGAGGTGAGGTTAGTATCCTTGCAACTCTTACTCACAGAGTGCCTCTGCATCTATTCGTCCGATTTAATCAGTCAGCTAGGTTGAGTAGCTCTCCACACACTCCGATTGTGGCGAGGGTAGTCTGTCACAATCTACTAACCAAACCATCAAACGAATGTTGATTTAACATGATTGGTGGGTATAGACGTCTTGCAACAACGCTGACAGCGTTAATGATGTCTGGAACAGTCGATTTAGACTAAAAGAACCGTAGTTAGAGAATAAATAGATGTCTTCCTAGCGTATACCCGAAAGGGACGTTGGTAAA
This sequence comes from Epinotia nisella, assembly GCA_932294315.1. Lineage (NCBI taxonomy): Eukaryota > Metazoa > Arthropoda > Insecta > Lepidoptera > Tortricidae > Epinotia > Epinotia nisella. Next base: position 42,001,728 of record OW028673.1, read on the forward strand.
TTAACCTTACTAAATTGAGAAGTATCAGCCGACTAATACATTCCTGACCTCTTATGGTCGTTTATAATTTAGTCGTGTTATATCGGTGACGTCAGTTGTGCGTCAGTTTCAGTACAATATTTTGACAGATGGTGACAAACAAGCTGGTGACAAACAAGAAAAGCGTATACGCGCTGAGTGACAGGAGATTTGACATTGTATCTCGTTCCCACTTGTGGTATTGTCTATGCATACATCCTTGTCACTCATGTGTGTGTGTGTGTCCCTTTATTCTTATTATTCCTCTATGAAAAGAGCAGACGAGGGTCCTTGTGCTTACAGTTGATTTTAGGAAAAGAAAACTTGTCATATTATTGAATTGAACATCATGAATATCATGATAGAACTCGTGTTCGATCGCTTGATCCAAACACGACATAATAAATTAACGTACCTGATTTTATTCCGTTGAGTAATAAACAGGGAGCGAAACTATGGCGCCGGTGACGTCATTATGACGCAAAGTCGCATATAGGATGTTTTTTAAAACAACATTGCAACACCTCAATGATTTTTAATAATGTATCAATGGTAATATAAATATTATTTTTTATTTATAAAAATCTTTGGTATTTATACAAAAAATAATGAATATTAAAAAACTTCTAACAGAAAATATTTTTCCTCAAGTAAATGAAACAACACAACAAATGTTTCGTTGGATGACGAATTATGCAAAACGCTTAAAGTTTAAACATAATATCGCATCTTCTGTCTTATACATATATACATTTCACACGTACAGTCGCCCACACTCCTAAGTGACCATTCGTGAACCTTATGTCATTGATATAAGGTTCACGAATGGTCACTTAGGAGTGTGGGCGACTGTACATTCAGGGCAATGTAATTCTCGAACCTCTCGCCAGTTATAAAAATTGACGTTGCACTGGTCATAATCACTATAACCCCTATAAGTTGTTATTTGTTTTTTTTTTTATAAATACAACTTTCTTATTTATTTCATAAACATACAAGATAATGATTAACATTAACTAAATAAAAAAAAGGCCCTCGAGGCATTGTACCGGGGATGCTCGCGGCATTTCCTCGCTGCTATATTTGATTAGGTATCTATAATCTAGATAAAAACACTCTGTATGTAGCTTGACGTCATACGTCTGTCATCGGCACCATAGTTTCGCTCCGTGCTAATATAATGTACTAAACCGAACCTGATTTTCGATTTTCAAAGTTTATTTAATTGAGGTTTGTCAAGTTTTATGAATAACGGGCTCGTTGTTTTGCCGGCCTAGATGTGTAATGTACATTCGTTCCCCCAGGCTGGCCCCTCTCAGTTACTCGCTGGTGATAATGCTGAAGGACAAGATATACGCCGTGAGGGACCCGTACGGCAACCGGCCGCTTTGCCTCGGGAAGATATTACCGCACGGCTCCTCTTGTAAGTACTAAAACATATCACAGACACATGAATACTAGTATTTTGACATTTGACACTGACTAATCCAGTCGCATTATGTATGAGTTTGTCCGATGAAAAATCATTATTCACTACGTCTGCAAACGTCTTAGTGTCCTAAACTTAAGGGACGATTGAGACTACATGTAGAGGTTGCCATAGAAATTCCTTATAGAAAATTTCGAGTTTTTACCAACATCTTTTAATTGGGAAACTTTTGCGATTAATTGAAATCATACAAATCGCGAGAGACATTCCGTGAACCGTTAAAGTGTAAAAGAGATAGCATTAACACATCAATCGTATACTGGGATACTATTTTCGTAGCATCATTATTTGTATGTCTGCATGTTAATGACGCTAATCTACTTCACTTCATATTAGCGTACTTCGGGGCTACCTTTACCTTACTAGTTTTTGCAGAACCAATTGCCGTCTGGCCAAACTCCCAATCCAAAGGGGAAACTAGGGGTTGGGTCTAACCTAAAAGTAACCTAAATGTGCCAGTACTCGACATTGCCACTGTAAAGTAGTCTAAAACTTATTTCATCCGAGCCGCTGGAATTATATTATAAACGTCAGCATGTTATAATTTTGAATGTTTTCAGATGTCTACAAAAAATCATCAGCACGACAAAAAGAGGGTAAAGCATGACCATTATCATTATTCTAGAGTTTTAATTAACATAATCATTACATTACATACATCATCTTTAAAAAAAAAAATTATTTTTACTAAACGAGACTTAATCGCGTATAATTAACTCATTTTTGTTGGTACACTCGGTAGACTTGACAAATGGGTGTCAATTATTATGAAATACACAACACAGCTTAGGTGTGAACATCGAGCAGCGATTTGCGAAGCTGTGTTTTCATATATATAACGCCTAGCTGTCAACCGAGGTGTCAAATATATAAAAGCAATCTTCGCACATCTCTGCTGGATATTCATCCTTAGCCTAGTGGGTGACATTGCTTACTAAGCTGACGGTATTGGGTTCGAATCCGGTAAGGCCAAATATTTGTGTGATGAGCATGAATAATCCTACTAATATTAGAAATGAGAAAGTTTGGATGTTTAGATGTTTGTTACTCAATCACGCTTAAACGGCTAAACCGATTTGGATAAAAATTTGCATGAAGATAGTTATAAACTATCTTCATGCAAATTTTCCAAATCCTGGATTAAAATATAGCATAGTTTTTATCCCGAGTCTACGCGGACGAAGTTGCGGGCAACAGCTAGTATCACATATGGCTAATAAATGTATGGGTGGATTGGATATTGTCTATAGTTTGTATATTGTCAATGTATAGAAGTGATGCGCTTTTCAACCCCCGGCGAAAAAGAGGGCCGGTATAATTTCAACTGCGATGCAACAGACAGACACACAGAATACACACTGTGTGTGTGTCTATCTGTTGCATTGTAGTTCTCTAACCAATCAGCCGAATGAGTGCGGTTTTTAACACGCTTTTATTAGGTCAACCTGTATGTAACTAACTATGTAATGGAATCTAAGGTAACTAATTTAACCATCTTCCAAGGATCGTAGCGTCATGAAAATTGGCAGCTGTATGTAGTTCTGATGACAATACAATAATATGGTACTGTCGAACTGATCTGATGATGGAGCCGGAAGATATGAACTGAAACTTCATGATGGAACATCGTATCATAGCTGTCTTTGGACTGGTTAGAAAAGTCTTGTAATGAACTTTGACCACGATTAGGTTTCAAGTTTCTGATGATAGAGCCGGAAGATAGACACTGGCATTCCATGATGGAATATCGTATCATAGCCGTGTTTGGACTTGTTAGAAAGGTCTTGTAATGATTATTTTGTTTTTTAAGTACTTGTATATGTGTAATTTGTATTTATTTTAGTTCTGATGAACGGCTGCGCGAAGAACGGCGTGGAGGAAAAAGCGGAGGGCTGGGTCGTGTCCTCTGAGTCCTGCGGGTTCCTCTCTATTGGTGAGTGAAACGATTTTACGGTATGACACAATTAGTTACTAGTGGCTCTGTGGCCTGTAGAAGATTTTCAAAAAACGAAAAGTGATTCGACAAAAAAAATCTATACAATTATTGTACCTGCTCACAAATTTTTACGAGAATCGGTTGAAAAATGCGACCTACAGGGGAGAACAGCGGGACAGCGTCAACGACGTGGTATTAAAAAAAAACCGGACAAGTGCGAGTTCAACTCGCGTGGTGAGGGTTCCGTATATAATCTAAATTTCATATGTGTTTTTGAATACTCAAACTTCTCATAGGTTTTTCTGTAATCTTTAGGCAAGGAACTATTTTCCATATTTTTTGCAGAATTTTAATCCTAGTAGTTTCGGAGATAAGGGGGGGGGGGGGGGGGGAATGGTCAATTTTCTTCTTTTTTCCTAAATTACTTCAAACCTGTTTTTGCTAAAATTATAAAATAAAATATCTGACATGCCTACAACAACCTCTTTCATTTGATATGTCACACAATACAGTTTGCGAAACTTTGTTTTTTTATTTTTCAGTTTACCCCCCAAAAGTGGCCCCCTTGTTCAGAATTAATTAATTTACTTTACGAGTCCTTCTTTGGGTCACCAATTTACATATGTGTACCAAATTTCAACTCAATCGGTCCAGTAGTTTCGGAGCAAATCGGCTGTGACAGACGGACAGAGAGACAACCGAGTGATCCTATAAGGGTTCCTTTTTTAGGGTTCCGTAGCCAAAATGGCAAAAACGGAACCCTTATAGTTTCGTCATGTCCGTCTGTCCGTCTGTCCGTCTGTCCGTATGTCACAGGCATTTTACTCGAAAACTATAAGGAGTATTTGAATAAAATTTTGAGGATAGGTGTATTTTATTAGCCGCTACAAAGTTTTGTAATTAAAATGACAAAAAAAAATTTTTTTAGGGGTGCACTCGATACATAAAACTAAAAGTCAAAATTTTTTGTTTCATTGTGACCCCCTGTGTGGACATCAATCGATAGGCCTTTAAAAATAAATATAAGGTTTCTTAGCATTTTTTTTGATTAAGTGAATAGGGTCGGAGATAATCGCCCCGAAAGTCACTAAAATTCTGTCCCCCCCCCTCTAATTTTTGAACGGTGTATTTTAAAAATATGGAAAAATTCATGGACATAGGGCTTATTAATTTCATTCACCGAAAATTGTTTTGAACAAGATCGGCTCAGAGGTTTTCGAGATATTGCTGAAAAACTGCCTTCCTCAAAGAAAAGGACGTAAGTGCCGTAAAATTTCTGTGACGATACGACCTTTTTAATAGGCACGGAACCCTTCGTTTTGCGTGGTCCGACACGCACTTGGCCGGTTTTTTTCCTTTTGAGGTATCGGAACCCTAAAAACCGGTCAAGTGCGTGTTTATTATGGCAATGAGCGCCAATTGCTTTACAACCACGTTTGGCATTAAAGTAAATCAGCAATTATTGAAGTTTAACTCAAACGGAATTGGGCAGGACATATTGCCAGGCGGCGTGACGGTAGGTGGACGAAAACGTTAACGGATTGGTGGCCACTTACAGGAAAAAGAAGCGTCGGTCGTCCACCAGCTCGATGTGTTGACGACGTAAAAAAGACCGCGGGTCATTTCTTGATGAGACTAGCACGGGATCGGGATAAGTGGCGTACTCGAAGAGAGGCTTATGCTCAGCAGTGGGCGATTACAGGCTGACAATGATGATCATGATGATGATTGAAGTTTTCCCTCCACAGGCGCCCGCTACGTGCGGGAGGTGCTCCCCGGTGAAATAGTGGAGATGTCCCGGCACGGAGTCCGCACGGTGGACGTGGTCGAGCGGCCCGCGGACAAGCAGCAGGCGTTCTGCATATTCGAATACGTGTACTTCGCGAGGGCGGACAGCATGTTCGAAGGTAGATCACCACTTCCTGAGACTTCATTTGAACCTAATTTGAACCAAATGGACCGATTTTATTTTTCGTCAGAATTGGATAAAAGTAGGCTGGAAAAGCTCGTGATTCTGCACGATATTCGCACAATGGGGAATGGATGAAAATTTTAGAAATGCCTGATTATTTTTTTGGTGATAGGAATAACCTTCCTTAGCACCAGAAAAAAGTTTCAGATTTTTTAGCTGTGACAATTATTTTTGAAAAATATAAACAGTTTCCTCATTTCCGTTTTGGGTCAAGAACGGTAAATAGACACTTTCCTTGATCTGTCTCATATTACAAAAAACTATCTTAAATATCTGTGGTAAACTGACACTGGTAATGACCAATATAGCTGCTGCAAGTGTCAATATCATTGCCAGTGTCAGTTTACTACACATATTTAATATATTTTTTTGTAATATGAGACCGATCGATGAAGGTGCCGTAACTGACCCAAAACGTAAGTGAGGAAACCGTTTATATTTAAAAAAAAAAATTGACGCAGCTGAAAAATCTGAAACTTTTTTCTGGTGCTAAGGAAGGTTATTCCTATCACCAAAAAAATAATCAGGCATTTCTAAAATTTTCATCCATTCCCAATTCGGGTGTAGACTCGAAATTTAAAGAAAGAAGGCAGAACCATGGACCTATGATACTCAGGACAAGCTATACGTGATGCCACAGTGAGGGACGGAAAGGCTTCTATGCAGGTAAATTAAAAACTGCTCTTAAAGTGGCTGATTGTTTACCATAAACAACCTACTTAATTTGGGTGGGTAGTGGTTTATTTGCCACAACTTCATACTAAATCAGTTGTGGCAAATAAAAAAAGTGGAACTATGACATTTGTCTGTCTGTCATCGAGATTTGTATGCTATCATCTCGCTCGGACGTGGTATTATTATTACCATAGCTTGTCCTGAGTATCATAGGTCCATGAGTCAAAACCTATATGCCTAAAGCCCGTGCTAGACGGTCGCCAACACGCCCCTCCGACCGAGCGACCTTGGTCTGCACCGACCGTGTAGACAGTTGTTTCCAACAAAATTTCATACTACAACGGTCGGGGCCGACCAAGGTCGCTCGGTCGGAGGGGCGTGTTGGCGACCGTCTAGCAGACCTTTAATGACGAAAATCCCATTCAAATATCTCAAAAAATTACGAAGCTACAACCGTTTTAATGTTGCTTGTTAGAGGGAGAAAACGCTCGGAGATCGTGACGTCACGATCATCCAGCGTCATAGCAAATGACAATCGTTTCATATGAAGGTGCGTTTTGCTGAAAAGGGACAGAATATACCCCCCTCTTAAAACTTTGGACACTTATAACTTTGTGACTATTTAACCTCTTGCGTTGATTTTTTCTCCATAAGACTACATTTTTAATCGTTTTTCTGTGTCTACACCCCTATTTCCTTCAGTGTCCTACAATTTTATCGCAGTAACAAAAATTATGGGTTTTTCGTAACTCGGTGGAATTATTAGGCTACATACTATTAGTATTAATTTCCAGCCTCTACGTCATCATACTATTTCTATGCGTGATAATAATGAGTCGTTTTGTAAACAGGCCAGATGGTGTACTCGGCGCGTATGCAGTGCGGGCGCATGCTGGCCCGGGAGTCTCCCGTGGACGCGGACATAGTGTCCTCGGTGCCCGAGTCCGGCACGGCCGCAGCGCACGGCTACGCCAGACAGGTACGAACAAGTCAAAAAAAAAATTGAGTTGTAGACAAAATATCATATCATATAGTGTATACTATTTTCATATGTCATTTGTAAAGTGTACCTAAGCTTTGATCATCAGCCTGTTTACTTCCCACTCCTGGGTAATGTTATGGTTGAGCGTAGGTCTTTGATCTAATGCCGATTGGGTACTTTGCATACACCTTTGACTTTCTTTGCAGGTGTATACAGGTTTCTTCATGATATTTTCCGTGAGAGCCTTTGAAAGCCATTTTGAGTACCCTGCACCCAACATAAAGATGAACTTTAGGAGCATGAGAACTGCCTAAACGTTTTTTATAACTTCCAGTCCGGAATTCCCTTCATGGAGGTCCTCTGCAAGAATCGCTACGTCGGCCGCACATTCATCCAGCCATCCACGCGACTGCGCCAACTCGGCGTGGCGAAGAAGTTCGGAGCGCTCTCGGAGAACGTTTACGGCAAACGGATTGTGCTGATAGACGACTCTATAGTGAGGGGGAACACTATCGGGCCGATTATTAAACTGCTGAGGGACGCTGGGGCTGCTGAGGTGAGTCAATAGTGCTACTTTAGTTATGGAATCCTGATTCTGTTGACCTGTAGTAGGTTTGAGTGACTGAAGTCGAGTCCATCCACGCGACTGCGCCAACTCTGCGTGGTGAAAAAGTTCGGTGAAGAGAAACATCGGGAGGAAATCGGTCCAATCCCAATAAGGTTTAGGTTAGAAAGGCAGTCGCTTTCGTAAACTAGTGCCTACGCCGAATCTTGGGGTTAGGTGCCAAAGCTGGCCCCTTTTTCCTTTAGTATAGAAGGGAAAGACGCTAGGAGAATGATGACAAAGGACCAGAAGGTCCACTGCCTTAGTGATGACCTGGTGACCTTAGCTGATATACATGCCATTTTTCCAGTGTGTATTTGACGTATGTAAAATTATCGGCAGGTACACATCCGGATAGCGTCGCCGCCGCTGAAGTATCCGTGCTACATGGGCATCAACATCCCCACGCGGGAGGAACTGATCGCAAACAAAATGGAGGCGCCAAAGCTCGCACAACATGTTGGTGAGTACCCTCATATTTAGAAATCTTTTAGACATAGACATGGAAAAACTTAATTCAACATCATATATTTAACATGCAGTGTACGGTAAGGGAAATGTATTCACGTACCACCGTAGAACCCTGTCGCAATGTCACCTTATTGCGTTAGGGTTCTACGGTGGTACGTGAATACATTTCGCTTACTGTACAAATTAGACTTAAAACCTATACAGTACCGTAGGATACGAGGCATAACAATGTGTGATGCTAATAAGTTCCTGTCAAAAAATTAATTTTTGGTACAAGCTTTTATTGCTGACTGTACTTTTTTGTATACCATCATCATCTACTCATTGAGATGATTCTAAAGAGCCCAAACTCAACGGGGTTACGTCGGTTAAATACTAAATTTCTATGGCTATCTTCTGTTTCCATCATCTGACCAGCTAGATGGATTGAATTGTCATCCAAACTACCTTTACCCAAAATTTCACCTCAATCGTGGTTAAAGATATCTGCTTCAAAATTGAGTTGCAAATTTTGACGGACAACTTACATACATACGGACAGTTCAAGTTAATATAAAGCTTGTAAAAAGGTGCTAGACTCAGCATAATGTTGCAGTGAGTAGGTATAGGTACAGTCACAAACTTTAATTTGGGACCCATTTCCTTCAAATGTTGTTAAAACATTCACAATTCAATAAGGTCGAAAACTTCAGTTCAATAATAGTGGTGAAGTGTCAAGCAAAATAAGACAATTAAATGTCTTATCGAATGGGCCCTTGTATTGATAACATCTTTGCCAAAAGCTAACATTACGGTTTTCTAATTGGTTACTTTCAGTCAGGTCAGTTAGATTATCAAAAAGTATTAGACACGTATTTTTTTGTTTGACAATTTTAAACAAAAAAATGATGAAGATATAGCCCGTTAAAGTTCCGCGTGACGTCACATTATAGTACACTTTAGCATAATGTGACGTCACGCGGAACTTTAAGTGTTCTGTGGCACTGTAGCTCCTAAACGAATGGACCGATGTTTATGCGTTTTTTTTTCTGAAAGCTGACGTGATCGAGATGGTTCTTAGTTACGTTTCAACAAAATCGGTTCAGCCGTTTTTGAGATATTACACTTTGAAATAAAAAATGGGGGGTTTCTCAACTTTTCTAAGTTGTATTTATCCTAGTAATATTATAAATGTTTAGATGTTTGTTACTCAATCTCGCAAAAACGCCTAAAAGGGTCAAGATGAATTTTGGTATACATATATAGTGCATAGCCTGGATTAACATATAGAATACTTTTTATCCCGGGAATCATCCCCTAAGGGGGCGAAATGGGGGGCGAAAGTTTGTATGGAGCTATGATATAAACGAGTTCCACGCGTACGAAGTCGCGGGCAGAAGCTAGTTATCTATATTAATGTATTTCCTTATCAAAGGTATTTCCCTTATCACACGTGTTTCTTACATAAAAAGGGACACCAACACAAATGTCAAAAACTTAGTACCTAGGATAACAATTTTTTTTTCAATGTCCCCAGGCGCGGACAGCCTCGAATACCTAAGCGTGGAGGGGCTAGTGAGCGCCATCCACTACAACATGAAGGTGACCCCCAGCGACGGCGTCGGCGGGCACTGCACGGCGTGCCTGACGGGCGACTACCCCGGCGGGCTGCCCGACGTCGACTGGTGAACGTAGGGGTTATGCTATGCGATTCCATACAAACGTTTTTTGGGGGTACTTACACTACGTAATTCTCCTCCTAGCGTTTCCCCCCCGGTTGGATCCTAAAGAAGCCCGGGGTCCGCTTCGGCAGCTAATCTCAAGGTTTTTAAGGGTACAGTACACTACGAAAGTAAATCGTAATAACGTTCACTAGTCGATTTAAAAACCTATCTGCTTTTAATGAAAGTCCCTGAGCGACCTAGCTCTGCTCGGGTGAAAATACGTATAAAACGAATTGTCCCAGACATGAGACCCAGATAGATCGATTTTTGGCCCCGTTAAACCCTATGTTCCAAATTTCATTGAAATTGTTAGAGCCGTTTGCGAGAACGTGATTACAAATATATATAAGGTATATATTTATATACAAATTTAATAGTATAGGATATTAATTTTGTCTGTCAATTTTAAAGTAGGTACTATTCATAGTTATTGTATTAATTTTCCCAATTCGCGTTAATAGGATTATGTGATTAATTAAATACAACAAAACAAAATTGATTTATACCTCAGCAATACAGTCCGAAAAACGTTTGTATGGAAAGTGCACCGGGCCCTTTATCCTTAAAGCGGGCGATCCATTGTCGAGCGACATAATTAGGCATGTCGAACAGACCGACATAAAGGTACTCCTAATTAAATTGTTCTGTTTGTGAAAACTAGTTTAAATAGGCGAGAAATTGTATATGGCGACTGCACTTTTTATACGGATAATCAAGCCCGATTTACAAAATTGCCAATTGTTATCCAAAAGATTAAGTTCATCCCTAATAAAAGGATGAAAAATCTTAGGAAATCCATGCCCTTATAAGAATCTACAACATTAATTAAGTACAACTAGAACACACTAATGTTTCCTATATAGAATCTATTTTTGTAAGCATTTTGCTTCTACACTACGTAGACGCACTAGGTATGTTGTGCCTTTTATACTTTTTTAAAGTATATCACGTATTTTTTAGAATAAGAATTGTCGTGCTGGCTTCGACTTTTATGAATAGACATTATTTTCTTGTTGATTACAGTGAAATATTTCAACTGGCGCCAAATATACTTTTTTTGTTACAACATGTATTTTTAACATGCTTAAATAGACGACTGTCCAAAAACAATGTGGGCTATGTCAACTTACCCTTGATTTGGTGGACTTAACCCATCGTATGCTGAGACACAGATCCGCACTGAGCATTAAGCCTATAGCTAGCATATGATTATGGTAATAATTACCCTATTGTTATGGTAAGCATGTCGGAATCAATATTGACATAGGATTTTTTTTCAGTTACGGTAACCTAATCTAATTTAGTATTTGAACACGTTATAGAGCACTAATCGTACTCTCGTTGCTGTCGCAAGTCGTATTCAAATATTCGTTTGAACTGGTTCAAAACCCTATGATAGGGAAACCATATTGATAGGGTTATCAAATTGGTTGATGGTAAGCCAAGTTAACTCGATCAATAGGGTTACCCTATCTATAAGGTTACCAATATGCAATAGGCAAAAACAACTTCTAAAATACAAAACCCTGATTAGGAAAATCGGTTCTGGTCCCTGGTTTTAAATCTCAGGTCACATTTATTGATAGGCTATTTTTGACATCCGCAAACGCATACGCGGGGTTAAATCCATAAAATCACAGTTTTAACAAGTTGGATTAAAAAAAACCCAACTGCTATTTTGCAAATATTGTAGCCTATGTCACTCCCACGATTAAGAGGAATCCAACGACACCTCATATGTCGAAATCCGTCAAACGGTTTAGGCTGCAGGGCGTGCCAAAGAATAAGACATACATACATACATATATACAATATACTCACATACGCTCGAAAAACATAACCCTCCTTTCCTTCGGCAGTCGGGTACAAAGAGAGAAGACAACCATGCTACAAAAAAAATAGGCCTTTTACTTTTTTCTCAGAACCGTGTGTACTATTGTACTATTGATATGATTATGCCTGCGTGTTGCAATATTTTACTGTAATTTTAATTGTAAGGTTACTGACGCTCGAATCAATTCCTCTTTATGCTCACATATAGTATACGAGGGTGAGTTGAGTATCCACCAGTTGTGCTAAGCTGTGTTTTCATACACTCGTACAGTAGGTGCCACGTATGTTCGGTGGATACTGACCCTAATTGATTAAATTTTCCTAAGTTGATTTAGAATTATCATCGAATAGATAGATCTGAAGTTAAGTTTTTTTTTTATGTTCACATCAGTTTCAACTACTTTATAATAATTTCCAACTTTTTTGATACTCTGTTTTATGAAAAGATTTTGACGTTCTAAGGCCCACTATACCAGTGTAGGGAATGCAGTTGAAATTCGTTTGTCACAAAAACGACCGAAACAATGCAATAGACATGATGACTAAGATTTTTTCACGATGCCATTCGTACCAGTTTTTGGAGAAGAACAAATGTTTGTATGGGAGCAACTACAATTAAAGAACATAAATACCCAAAAAATTGTGGCAAAGATTGACCTCGCTGGTGGCATCCCAAACGCTTCATACTAATTGATTGAAAAATATGACGTCACGCATGTCACAATGCTATGGGTAGGTACTAACCGTTGTACGGAAAATCAAGTAAATTGCTGTTTCGGTCGCGAAGTACTGCGTTTAGGTCCATAGTTGTTATACAATTTTGTTTCTATAAAACGTAAGGTAGCTTGGTAGCTTTAAAATTACACTTGGACAATAAAAAGAAATGCAAGTTTTTTTCTAAACTTCATTATATTAATTATATTTTTTAATCTATACTTAATTACAATAATTTGATAGTTTACTATCCATTTAGAAACACTATGTTATCAATTTTAACATGAGTCATCATGCCTATTGATATTATGTTCAAACGGCAAATGATTCAAATTCCTTTAAGACAATAAGTTCATCTAGTAGGCCCACGGGCCTTAGGACGTTAAGAAAAATAAGTTACTAGCCTTCAAATCAAAGACTAGTTTTAAAATATGGGCCACACATGTATACTCTGTTAAATGATTAGATGTTTCGTTCCTTAGTTAAAGGTACCGTTGTGACGGCCGCCATTAAGACTGTTGATTTAAGCCACTCACAGACTGGCGCGGCCTGGCCGCGGTGGTCAATAGTATACTTGTCATTAGCTGTCAAATTTACTATGGGCCGCCACCGCAGGCCGCGCCGGTGTGTTGCAGGCAATGATGTAATATAAAAAAGAGGTAGATATGTTGTCTATACGAAATTCCGTGTTTAAAAATGGCCACCAAATCTGACTATTAACGTTTCCATTGACGTCTCGAAACTGAGGCAAACTGTGCCAATTGACTCAATTTTAGTGTGCCATTTTTCGAGCGCGTATAACCTATCTACCTCTTTTTTATATAACATCATTGGTTGCAGGTGTTAAGCCTGAAACATGAAGTCAAATTTACTATTGACCAGTGTGATTCAGGCCTTAATGATACAATTAAAAATAGTTTTTGTTGACAACAGGCAAAACTTTTTGCCTGTGCATTTTTACTTATTGATTGGTTATATTCAAATTATAAGCATAATCCTCGGCATGCAAGTGGAACATGCGCAGGAGACGATTTACGTGCGTAACCAGGCGGGCGGGACGCGCTCCCATGCGCACTAGGAAACCTGCACGAATGACGCCATCTTGGTTCTGCTTTGGTGCCGGGAGTTATGATGAATTGTGTAATTTCAGAGCGAGCTTCCTTTGTAAAACTGTTTCGAGTTAAGTAACGACTTTGCGAAAGTATCTTAAGTTTTTCGCACCATTATGAAACAAGAAGTGTACTTAGTGACCTTATCCAGACACCTTTTTGCAGACGCGGCGTCCCCTTATTCATAAAACTTAACAAACCCCTGTTAGCTAAAATGATTTATATCCATTTCTCACAAATGTAAACGACAAGGTGTAAGTATAAGGACGAGGAAGTTTTAACTAACATAGGTTTAATGGACGTTTAATAATAAGGGCAAATTAGGACGCGCCACACCATCCTGATTCTATTTAGCTAATTCACTTAGGAAGTTTATAATTTTTAAATGTTCAACTTTATTTCATGGCAAATAAAGTTTATATTCCAAGCAGACGCTTGAGATCTGTTGACAGTAGTTATAAGTAATTTAAGTACATTCCACATTTGTGCCTTATTGGTTTTAGTGTAAGTCTTGTTGTACGATTAAGTACAACGTTATTATTGAGAATGAATAAATCATTTATTTGAAGTTTTGTTTTTTAATTGGTTAATGTTGTTTGCGTGAATATCGCAAATTAAAAATACCCCTACACAGCAAACGTAGCTGGGTCGTTCTTCTTTTTTACCTACAATATATCGTAATTTTCCTGTTTTTTTATCCTAGTTATTAGATCCTGATGTCATTCGTTTCGCTCGTTCCAATCGCGCCAGGTTTCTTATTTTTTCCCTAAACGGATAAAATATGGGTTTTCATGGCGCTATGCATTGCAGATGAATAGAAAGGCTCTCAATTTCTATATAAATTTATTTACACAATTTTTAGCACTATTCACATTAACTCGATAAAGTCGATCTGTACAACTTAAGTATGATTTAATTTAAATCGCCTTATGCTAAATCGAGGAACTAAGTTTCACTTCCACTTGTCCCTTTGGGAGTTTCAGGTTGAAAAGTATGCTGTTTTTTTCCTGGTTTTAAAATCTATGCCAAATTTCATCTAAATCCGATCCACCGTAATTGCGAGATTGAGTAACAAACATCCTAACTTCATCATCGTCATCATATCAGCCGAAAGACGTCCACTGCTGGACATAGGCCTCCCCCAAAGAGTGCCACAATGACCGGTCCTGCGCCACCCGCATCCAGCGGTGGCAGGCAGGCGCATCCAAACTTAATTCCACGTGCTTTTTAACATAATTTTAAACAAATTCTAATTTTTGTGCGAAGGTAACTCGGTCTGCCTGTCTGTTACCTTTTCACGATTAAATAGCTGAACCAATTTAGATGCAATTTGGTGCGGAGATGCTTTGAGGCGGTAAGGAGGACATAGCATATTTTTATTCCGGAAAACAGGGGCAAAAAGGGGAGTGATGCTGCGCCTTTGGAAGTCTCAAAGAATATCTTTGCTTTTACGCAGCAGACGAAGTCGCGGGCAAAAGCTAGTTATTATATGTATAATAGTATCTAAAGGCAGTAAAAAATTTACACCAATTTTTTTTGTATTTCACAATGAAGACCGAATAGCCTAGTGGTTAGTGAACCTGACTATGAAGCTTGAGGTCCCGGGTTCGATCCCCGGTCGGGGCAGATATTTGTATGATGAATACGAATGTTTGTTCTCGAGTCTTGGATGTTTAATATCTATTTAAGTATGTATTTATCTATATAAGTATGTTTATCCGTTGTCTAGTACCCATAGTACAGGCTTTGCCTAGTTTGGGACTACATCAATTGGTGTGAATTGTCCCACAATATATTTAAAAAAAAATACATTTGCTGTTGTCACTCTGATACAACATTGTCCAAAGTGGCAAAGACAGACGTAGTTACATCACACTTTATATGTAGATTGTAAAATAATTGTGAAAAGATTATCTATCACAAACATTTTACATCCAAGATTGGATGAATCTGAAAACTTAATAAATCGTACTTTGTTTGGCAAAGGCATGTCAAATCCGCTATAGATTCGATTAGGCGGCAGCACTAGACATGAACGCATAGACTATGACTGATGTTTGCAATTTTTTTTTTAATTTTCGTAGAAACCACAAAACAACAGGGGTGAATTAATCGAGCGAATGAGGATCACCGTTTCAGCTCGGCCAAACATTCTTTCGTATGTCCGTCCAGCGTCTCTCCGTCTGTTCTCCTCTACAGAGGGCCTACCGCGAAACGAATTTCGTTTTCGTTCGTGTATCGCTCGAACTAGCAAGTGCGACAGAGACGGAGATACACGAACCAAAACGAATTTCGTTTCGCGGTAGGCCCTCAGGTCACATTTCACAACCGATTTTTGTGAAATTTTGTGAGCAGGTACAATAATAAATACCGTTTTTATTTGTCGATTCAGTTTTTCCAAATTCATAATAATTTATTTTTTTGGAAAACTCATAGAGCCACTAGTTGAATTTAGTGAGTTCAACTTGCCTTTGCCAGATTCTCGTCTCTACATTCTCTAACAATGTTTATGACGAATGAAACAAATTGTGCTAGTAACTGCCTAGCTAGCATGATCACGTTTATTTCTGACATAAAGCATTCTCATACTAGCAAGTATGTAAGAGCTAGCGGGACGTGGGTGGCCTCGTGGGAAGTCAGTTCTGTCAAAGGTCTGTTATCAGACATTCAGATGTTGCATGAGTAATGATTCCAAGAATATTACATCAAAAGCTAAGTTGGACAAATGTTATATGTTCAACATAAACGCGATCATGCCAGCTAAGCTGATGAGATGAAAGTTACAATAAAACCATAGAATAAATAGAAGTAGTTGAGTACAGAAGGCACACTGTCTAACAAAACTTACAGCTAAGAAATTCAAATCATGGCATCCCGCTCACCCGTGTGCTCTATCGTTTAGTTAAGATCGTCAACCGGATGAATTATAATTTACTTTAAAAACAAAGTTTTAACTGACTTCAAAACAGTACCCAAATTGCTTACAGTACCTATAGGGTTTTAACTTCTCGGTGCCCAGTGTCATCATATGATGTCAAATGTACTACTAAGTCTATACCCTGTCAAGGCTCCAATGGGTTAAATCAGTCTCTAAACGTACATAATGCACAGTCGAGTTCTCCAATATCTATTCAGACTACCTTGCAAAAAATATCTACACATGCGTCTTATGTCAGTAACAATAAAGACTGGAGTATAGATATTTTTGAAATGTTGTCTGTATATTGGAGAACTCTACTGTACTATGGCCCTATATTACTATGTTATTTTTCAATACGTATTTCTTGTAGTAATTGATCCACTATAACGTAACTTACTCACTAAAGTAGTAAGTAATTTGCTGCTAATTAAGTTAACTGTGTACACTACATAATTTCAAAGAGTCACTTGTCACCGCACACATAACTCCTAAACGGCATGGCCCCGCAGTTTTGCCATATAAAAAACCGGCCAAGTGCGAGTCGGACTTACGCACCGAGGGTTCCGTACAAACCTGTAGGTATATAAGTAAAAATATTTTTCGCAATTTTTCCTTTATCTGTGCTATAAGACGTTGCTTCGTACCAAATTTCAAGATTCTGAGTTCACGGGAAGTGCCCTGTAGGTTTTGATTCTCTTGCGAGTTTCGAAAATTTGCGGCATAAAAGGCTGTATCTTTTGATTGCGTTGGCTTAGACATTAACAAGGGTAAGTAGACCTGAGTATTTGATATAAATTTTAGCTTGATACCTCCACGCGTTCCTGAGAAAAAGGTTCTTGACAGACGGACGGACGGACGGACAACAGAGTGATCCTATAAGGGTTCCGTTTTTTCCTTTCGAGGTACGGAACCCTAAAAATGTCAAAGTTTATGTGAACTGACAGCTATTCCAAGACTAAACTCATCGCGGTTGACTAATACAAGCTAACGGTGGGTGGGCAACTAGCTTCTGCCGCGTTTGAGAATGAATAGACTTTACATACCTACATAGCAAGTACTGGTGCTGATATGGTCTATGACCATACACCGGTTTCGCGGGGGCAAAAATGTACCAGTGCTAGTGATTAATTAAAAATCGACTAAGTTTATCGACATCGATAAAAATAAATTTTTAACCATCATTATCATAACTAAACTAATGGCTAAGTTTGAATACGTTTAACTATGTGCAAACCTCTTTCATTTATACTTATCGCAACTATAAACAACCGATATCTGACATTGACTGTGTCGAGTCACTTTTGACAACCATTGAATCGTTGAATAATTACAAACACAAAATTTAAGTCTAGAAGCCAGTTTGAATATTGTCCATAAGTTAAAAGTACATATATCAAGATTACGTTTGAATCCTCAGGGCAAAATTATTCACAAAAAACTTTAAACAGTGTTAGAGAAAAACGTCGGCATTTCAACTTTAAAAACATTAAATGATTTGGTATCCGGAAAAGAAATAGAACTGAGTCATATAGCAGAAATTCATCTATACTATAAATTGTTTGAATTTGCTCCAATTACTACAGTTGACATAGAAAGGTCATTTAGTTGGCTAAAATGGATATTGTCACCCAGGCGACGAAGATTAAAGTCTGAAAATGTGGAGAAAATTTTGATTGTATATTATGAAAATTATATTAAATATTAAAAAGTTAATTACGCAAAAAGTTTATTTTTGTGTATGTAGTTTTCTTCTTCATTCAAATTCTTGAAATTACCCAACGGTTGTACGTCATTTTTATCGATATCAACTAATAAAATTAGTTTAATGTGTTCTCGCACTATTAAACGTCAGTACAGATTTGCCCCCGTCAAACCGGTGTATGTCTATGACTGAAGATTTCTGTCACGTCGAGTAATGCCCCATTGTTACCATGGTGAATTTGACAGCGACATGCTGTTTTCTCCCGGTTTCTTGGCGCAGACGCGGTAAGTACTAGAGGTCCGCCGTCTGTCATGAGGGCATCGTCTTCTAACCGGACGTGTCAGGACGGATATAAATGAGCCACGTGCTGTAACGACGACTGGCGTGTGAGACATTGGAACCGGTCGGGTGACGGGGCTATAAGTGTGCATTGACTTGTATGGCTTCAGTCTTCTATAATGTAGAGGTATTTCCCCATTCGGGAGCTCTGGCGAACCCTGCCACCAGGAGCACAACCTACGGAGCAAGTATTGGAGGTCTTCTAATGACCTTGACATCGGCTCACATGCTGTGTTTCCCCACGACCGCTTCAATGTCCTCTGGTTCCTTGGCGCAGGACGCGGTAAGCACTAGAGGCTCGCCGTCTGTGATGAGCACGTCATCTTCTATACGGATGCCGATGCCGCGGAATTCCGGGGGCACTGATGTGTCGTCCGGACGGATGTATATGCCTGTGGAGAAAAAAAAATAACATTTATCTACACACATACTATAAACCCGCTAAAATGCGTTCAGAAACTTGCAGTAATGACCAGCATTATATCAATAAGATTTATAAAAATTAATTACTTGTTTCTGGCCTTAGGTAATTTTGTAAGTATTTCCATTAAGATATCGATATTCAAATTTCGAAGCGTAGCCCAGAGGTTAGAGCAAATCATGACCAACTAGATTTTGTTATGGACATCTAGTTGGTCACGATTTGAAATCTAGTCGGCCATGGCGGTGCGGTGCAACTGTACATAATTAGGCCTTAAAACACTCGTGATTTAAGGCCTCTCATTATGTACAGTCACATAAACTACTTGAAGTGAAACGCAAGCTGCTAGGTTCAACACTGATTTATTTCCAAACCACCCTCATATCCTAATCGTACAAAGAACTACCTACATAGTAACTATATTTTCATCACACTTGCTCGTCAATGGCGTTATTACTTGCGAGCGTACAGAGCAGTTATAGCCGTTTTACCTCCCACGGGCTGTTAAGTTTAGTTTTAAAATATAGAACCCTCTGATTGGCTTAAGCAAATCTGGTTGCTCTGTGATTGGTTGAAAAAAAATCTAGTTGGTCAAGCCGGCCCCGCCCCGCAAGAATACTGCTCTGTGATTGGTTGAAATATTGAACTCCACTAGCACTGATCTGGAAGTGAAGTTGTCAATTGATTGGTGCGGCTGTATGAAACTTAGATTTTTTCTGTCTATTGTAGTTATTTATATCCTCGCAAATGTGATGAAAAACATTGTGTATAACACGGGCGTAAGAATATTGCAAACTCGAGTCATCAAAAGCCCTCCGCCTTCGGCGTCGGGCTTCTGATAGACTCTCGTTAGCAATATTCCGCTTACGCCCCTCGTTAAACAATGTACTATAAACATACTACATCTTCCTCCTCATATTAATGGTATTGATACCAAACATTACCTTACATTATTGACTACATAATAATGGATACATATTTTTTTAATTATTATTATTGTATGTCTTTCCCGCTCACGGGACATGATGTCCCGGACCTTTGGGAGGCGTGCGTGGGGCTAGGTACCTACAAAGTACTCAGTTGGTACTACACGTAGAGGCCCTTTTAACAATTTAATGGAATGCAAGGAGTACACCGGGTATTATTATTATTATTATATATTTTTTACTACAAGATAAAGTATATTGCAGAAAGCAAGGATGTAACTGTTTGTTTGTTGCCAAACAAACAGCAGAAGTTCGAGTATCATTAAAAACTAAGGTTACCTGGAGGTACCTACTTACATCTAATTATTCTAATTCTAAACATCATTTTATATTTGGTGTAATATAACAGAGGCAACGTGTAGTGAACAATTACGATCCTTATTGCAGCGCCTACACATGGTGTGGCGTGTGAAGGAAGCCTTACCTGGTTCAACGGTGACGACCATGTGCGTGTTGACGGGCATGTGTCGTCGCACCAGCGGCGTGTCGTGCACGTCCAGGCCGAGGTAGTGCGACACGTGGTGAGGACAGAGCCGGTAAGCTTTCTGCAATATCAAAAGTTAACGTATTAACAAAATAATGGGGTGATAATTTACTTCAAAAACAATTTTTTAACCGAATTCAATTTAGTACTTCGCCAAGTCACATACATGGACATTTCCACTTAGGTTGGTATTTATTTTTTAATTATTTATTAGGCACACAAAACAGATAACATTCTTTACATATATTGTACAGTCGAGTTCTCCAATATCTATACAGCCAACTTTTCAAAAATATCTAAACATGTGTCTTATGTCAGTAGTAATAAAGCCTGTGTACAGATATTTGTGAAAGGTTTTCTGACAAGGCTGAGGTTTACAAGATAAATCACAGGTTCTGGTTAGGAATGCCATCCAAAACATGTGTGCATAGCATGATTACACGTAACAACGAGCGAAAACTATCCTAAAACTACACAAAAATAATACATAACAATATGCTAAAGCATGCAAACTAGATCATAAGTATAGTTATATTTGTTATTATTTTATGTTTACATTTACGTATCAGCAGAAACTTGATTTAGAAACAAAAGGAAACAAAATCAAATTAATAAGAATTAATATTAAAACACCGATCTCATCAAATTAAAAATTAAGGTGCGATGACTGAAAAAAGGTATTCCACTTGTCCAAGATCTTTGTCCAGTGTGCATTGCGTCTCATACACGGTGGAATATAATCGGTGATCAGGAATCCAAAAATCTTAATTATCAATCTACACAGAAACCAATACGTGAGATCTCGTGCAATATAGCTCACAATCTAATTAATCACACTTAATTAACATCGGTAAAATGTAGACTGACTGAATAAATAGACACCCTACTTTTATTGACGGGAAGTTACTCGTAAGTGTACATACGTCAAGTGCTTGCTGGCTTTGGCGGGAAACTAGACAGATCAGACGTCAATAAATGATTGCCGCCATTTGTTATCTACGTTTCAGACTAAACCATTAGTAGGGTGACAATAAATTTTAATTAAAATTTAATTTCAACTTAAAAATTAGTTATGATAAAAAAAAACTTGGTTCCAATTAAGTACTATATAAACGTGACCGCCATCGATTACTGAATTAGAAAAATGGGTTCCTGTTCACCGATTATATTCCACCGTGTATATTTTTTAGCAAAATTCAAAAGCTTTACGATTTTTTTAACAATCAAAACAGCAATACAGTATAAAATAAAATAAACTCTATCCTGGTGGCACGTACCCCTATCAGTTCGCTCCCATCTATGTTCCTCGGTAAGATCCCTTCCTGCTGCAACTGTCGGCCAAGCAGTCGGCACATGGTGTCGAAGAGTTGGTCTAACGCTGGCCTGTGCTGGCCTAGTATGTCTATTAACCGCTTCTGAAAGGAAACAAATAACTGGGTGAGTATGATCAAATTGCATGCCTTATGCTCTATTTTCGCTGAATTTCAAATTGGCAGGAACTAGAGAATGCAAACCGGTTAATCGAAAACCTTTTGAGCTCGTTGATAACCGGTTTTTGACTCTATAAACCGGTTACTAACCGAAATGACAATTTATTAAATGCCCAAAAATGTAAGCCAGGATCGTTATTTAGTCAACTAAATGTCAAATAAAACATTTAGGTAAGTAAAAGATATTAGAGATGCCACGAATAGCGATTTTATCGAATAGCAAATGCTGAATATTCGGCAACTATTGCATGCTGTAGTTGTGACATTCACACATTTTTGTAATCAGGCCCCGTAGCATGGTCGGCCTTGTCACGCAATAGGTGATAGGATAGAGCGTGCGTCACTGGCTGACACCGTTCGATAGAACGAGACGACGCTCTTATCTTGTCACTTGTCGCGTGATAAGGCCAACCATGCTACGGCTCCTGCAATTTTACATTTTATTTTGACATTTTATTCAGTTTCCGAACATTCCTCTTAAACATAAGTAATAGATGCACATCTTGGACTTTTAATATTTTTTTTATTGACTGTTCTAGCATATGCTTATTTCTTGCATACATTGTTATTAATGTAATAAAATAACTTTGCATGCCACGAGGTGGATGAATGTATATGGATCTCAATAAGACCATTTCGTGACAAACTGCTTAGTATATAGATTATACAGTATTAAGTTGTAATTGCATAGTTTTATATATAGATATATCTCTTTTGTTGTTCGTTTACCTTTGTCACGAATAAACGTTTATTTATCGTTCTAAAATAATTTTATTCTAAATTTTATACCTCATAGGTTTAGGTCCTAATTATTTGTACTATAGTCAATAAGAACTTTTTGCATGTGAATAACGTATTCAATTGTTAGACCTTTTTTAACTGAAACACAGGGTATCCTAGCTCAAGCACGTGTTATTTGTATCTAATAATAAGCTCCTAGTCTTCAGTAAATACCTATGTACATTATGTTTTATCAATAAATTATTATTATTATAATTATTTCATTTAATTTCAATATATTATTGTTAATACCATCATGTACCTGCATTTTAGCAAATAAATGTATTTCCTTTCATTTCAAGGAACTAACTGTTTTAGGTTTTACTGTAGAGTAGTAGTGTTACTTACTTGTACTGATAGAATTAGCTCATATAATATCCTTTGGTGCTTAGTGAACTTGCCAGAGACCGGCCACGTGCGGGAGATGTCTGAGTTGTACAGCCACCGCTGGCTCCCTGAAACGTAAAAAAATTATAATGGTATGGTTTAAATTATAATGTAATATGTGATTTGCAATTGTTCGTTTTGTGACATATTATGACCCTGAACAAACGTACTGTAATAAATAGTACATTGTGATACAAGTGACCTATGTTGATCATCACATCCAAGGTGGAATTGTTGTGATAAGAGAGTCGAGGATGTATGTATCAAAGCTCACGCGTTTCATACGACGTTTTTCATCACATTTGCGAGGAAATAAATAATTACAAAATACGGAAAAATCTATGTTTCATACAACCGCACCAATCATAAATTGACGAAATTGACAACTTCACTTCCAGATCAGTGCGATTGCCGCGCTGCTTTAATATTTCAACCAATAACAGAGCAGTACAGTAGTATTCTTGCGGCGCGTGGCCAACTAGATTTTTTTCAACCAATCACAGATCAGAATTCTTGTGGCGCGCGGCCAACTAGATTTGCTTTTAAACCGATCTGGGCCCTATTTAATAAACATTACAAGCCTACAATTTTGTAAAAAAGTAACATATTTGTTAAGTTTCACTAACTAAAACTTAACAAATATGTCACTTTTATACAAAATTGTAGGATTGTAATGTTTATAAAATAGGGCCTAGATCACACACAAACTCATAATATTCGGCTATTTTAAAAATGCACCGTGTTTACGCACACGCTTTGTTGCGAGGTACATCTTAATCGGGATAAGCATATAAATATAACTCACGAGTGTCGTAATGCTATTAAAACACGCGTATTTAATATCCTGGATTATTAGCCTAACCAGGGATCGGAACCGGTTTTTTCAAAAGTCCCCGAAGTAGTCTAATATTTTGAATTATTTAAGGCTCTTAATGTAGGACTCTATCATGTATTCAGGTTACATTTTCGTATTATTAGAGAGCCTGATCAAAAATGATATTATAAACCAAAGAACGAAATAGAACGAAATAAAACCGGTATTTTTGTATGGTGAAAATACCGGTATCCGATCCCTGAGCCTAACAGCGACGTTATAAGAGGCAAGTTACGAGCAAATGTATATTGTATAATTTCCTATAGAGCGGCCGCACTGGTGGCCGCTGCAGGCCGCGCTAAGTTGCGGAGTACTTCCATACATTTTGTTTAGCGTCAGCGCACACATTCAGAGCCGAAAACCCGACTATCGGGTATTTTAAGATTTCGTTCCCACGCCGGATGGCTCGATAGTCGGGATCGCGGTACTGTAGCTATAGACGACTAAAGGCCACGCCGGAATAGAATAGAATAGAATAGAATAGAAAAACTTTATTGTTTAACCGGAGGACCCGATAGCGAGCACTGTTTTCGACGAGCAGGGTTGCCGCTAACAGAAATATTTTTAGCGGAGTATTTTAATTATCAGGTTGTTATCAGCCAGACGTACGTTCTATTCAGAAATTTATTGAAATGTGATGAATCACGACAATAGGGTAGTTTCCACATGTTAAAATTGATAACGCAGTGTTGCTAAATTGATAGTAAACCATGAAATAAATGTAATTAAGTATAAATTAAGAAACATAATTAAAATTATAATATATATAGATATAATATAAAA
Source organism: Epinotia nisella (assembly GCA_932294315.1). Taxonomy (NCBI): domain Eukaryota; kingdom Metazoa; phylum Arthropoda; class Insecta; order Lepidoptera; family Tortricidae; genus Epinotia; species Epinotia nisella. The sequence continues at coordinate 42,026,400 of OW028673.1, forward strand.
TATATAGACCTTGAAAGTTTAGAATAAATATACATTTTTTTTTTATTCTCCAAAAGTAAATTTAAAGCTACCAATAGAATCCTTATGCTTTTATAGAAACAAAATTGTATAACAACTATGGTCCTAAACGCAGTATTTCACGACTGAAACACCAATTTACTTGATTTTCAATACAACGATTAGTACAAATATCACCCTGTGACGTCACAATTCAATGTTAATCAGTATGAAACGTTTTCGGCTGCCGCCAGCGAGGTCCGTCTTTAACTCAATTTTTTGGGTATTTATGTTTTTTAATTGTAGTTGCTCCCATACAAACATTTGTTCCTCTCCAAAAACTGGTAATGAGACCCACGGTGTACAAAGCCCCCCCCCCCCCCCCTCCCTTTTGTCAAAAGCGCCAGAAAGCAAGCATACCCGAGTCGACGAGAACCATCTCCTCCCCGCGCAGCAGCTGGTTGTTGGTGACGTAGTGTATGTGCGTGGCGCGGGAGCCGCCCGCGACCACGGGCGGGAACGCGGGGTGCTCCGCCCCCGCGGCGCGGGCGCTGTAGTCCAGCACCGCTGTTAGGTAATGCTCCGATACACCTGCAACGGTAACGTAACGGTAATACATTAGCTGGGCCGATTTTTATTTTCTAACAGATTTGAAACTTGGAAGAGAACTACAATATACGCATAAAGTTAGGAGTTAGGACTTAACTGAGTATAAAAATAAATATACATTAGGCATGTTAAGTGTAACTACGGCAGTCACTTATTTCCATCTTCGGAGTGTGTATTAGGTTTGTATCAGGTTCGAATCTAGACAGTCTTGGCTCTGGCTACAACTTGTCCGAAAGGATAAATGTAAAAATAAAAAATAAAAAAAGTCAAAAGTGATTTATTCTTCAATTTAGGTATATCACATGCACCTATGAATGTCGATAAACTACCACCGGTTCGGAAAGTAAACCTCTGTCTCGAGAAGAACCGGCGTAAAAAACTCGGCGCGGTGTCATTTTTTCAAAACAGTATACAATATATAATTTCAGTTTCAATGTATTATAAAATTTTAAAATTACATTGCTACAATAGAAAGCCTATTTATTTTACGATAGATTTCTAGTGCAGGATTTTAGCGCTGCCAAATATCCCTATCCATGATGTATTCGTTTATCTTATAATATGCTTTTGAAATAAGTGACCGTTTTACGACAGATTTGAATTTAGAGTCAGTAAGTTCGGTAATGTGTTTTGGAATTTTATTGTGGAATTTTATACAATTTCCCAAGAACGACGTTTTTCGCTTTTACTAGCCTGTAAAAAGTTGTTTTGAGCTTCCCTGAGCTTCTGGTGGTTCATAGTCCTACAAATGTATGGAATTTTCTAACTGGAAATTTTTGTACGAAATTTTAGAGCCCGCGGCATACATACATTACATACATACATATAATCACGCCTCTTTCCCAGAGGGGTAGGCAGAGATCACGGATCTCCATTTGCTACGATCCTGACAAACCACTTTCGCTTCACTCACCTTCATAACATTTCTCATACATGCTCGTCGGTTTAGGGTACTTTTGACCTGGCCTTTTTGTAACATTTCTCCAATTTGATCAGAGAAAGTTCGCCTAGGTCTTCCCCTTCCAACTTGCCCTTCCACTCCTTTTATATACACTCTCTTCGTTAATCTTCTCGGCATAAAAAAGATAATTTCACGCATATCTAAATAAATTACACAAAAACATGAAAATACATTGAATTGAGAACCTCCTTCTCCTATTGGAGTCGGTTAAACACTCACCTGGCTTAGTGACCGCCATAGCCATATTGATGGCCTGACTCCCTATATAACACGTCTCCTTCATCAGTTCCCTCTCCGCTGGGCTCTTGATCGAGCGCATCGTGTGGAGGGCCTTCTGAGGGTCGCCGGAGGCCGCGCCCGCCTGCCAGACGGGGGAGAGTAGTTGGTAGACTTCGGGGTTGTACTCGCGGGGGTACCACACGATCGAGGGGCGGGTGGACGAGGCTGCTCTGGAAAAGCATACGTACTTAGGAAGAGTTGCACAAACTTACCATTACATGCCGATTAACTGTCATTCTTGTCAAACTTTCCATACATTCAGATTTTAACGAACACCGCTTACGATTACAGACGGTTTGGTGTGACCCATCTTAAATATTATAAATGCGAAAGTACCTGTCTGTTACCTTTTCACGCTTAGACCTCTGATCGGATTGAGATGAAATTTGTATATAGACAGTTTGAGTCTCAGGGAAGGACATTGGATAGTTTTTGTCCCGAAAAATCATCCCCTAATGTGGTGAAAGGGGGGGGGGGGGGGAAAGTTGGTATAGTGATACGGTATAAATGGCTTTCACTAGGACGAAGTCGCGGACAAAAGCTAAGTGGTAAATTAATCAAGAATTAGAAGCTCAATAGTTGAACTAGAAGAATCCCGGTAAAATTTGTGAAATGATTTTTGAAATCGGATGAGTACGAGTACATCCGGAGATTACCCCTTACATACAAAATTACATTTCTCAAACACGAGGTACCTCTCTCCCGCTCACGGAATGATGGTGTTCTGGACCTTTGGGGGGCGTGTGTGGTCGAAGTACTAAACAAGTACCACGTCCTTTCGACAATGTAATGTAACGAAAGGGGTACACCAAGCTGATACTATCCCTGCCCGTGAAACCAAACACTAGCACGAGTGGAGGAATGAGGCGGGTTTAAGGCACTCAAAGCTCTTCATAGAAGGAGTGGACTCGGGCTGGACCAAAAAAACTCTGGAAATCCAGCAGGAAGCAACTCAAGATTATATCTGGGGTGTTCACAGGTCACTTCGGCGTCAAGGACCTCTTGGCCAAGGTGGGACTATCAAACAGTACAGACTGTAGAATGTGTGGCAAGGAGGATGAGACTATGGAACACTTACTGTGTGAATGTCATGCCCTTGTCAGACAAAGAATGAATCTCTTTGGTCCCACTGGGTCGAAGTGTATCCGAAAGGGCCCTCAAATAGATAAGATAAGATAAGATCCCCGCCCGTGACATGAGACGCTCTCAGAGACAGCACCCGCTAGGATGTATAGGGGCTATTGGTTAATGTAATTTGGACGATGATGATGGACCCTCCCACAGCTCCGCGTGCACGTGTCGCACGAGCAGTGTCGACTGGAGACAGAGGCGTGTATTGGATAGAATGATTGTCCACTCACTTGGCTATGTAGCTCGCGAAGTTGGCGACGGGCCTCGCCTCGTCCACGGCGAACAGGTGCGGCGTGGCGCCGCAGCCGGTGCGCGGGCCCTCCCAGAGCTCAGCGTGCTCGTCCTTGTCATGCACGAAGAGGATTGACTGGGAACAGCGCCAGTTCGCGTTAGTCACCAGCACATGTAGACTGAGTCTTTACTAAAATCTAACTTCATCGGGGTCAAGCTCTCCCAAACTAAATTCTTAGATCCTTTACTTGTAATGAATGATGATGATTGATGGATATAAGAATTCATTCATCAATGTTTTAATATTTGGAAAAAATTGTTTCATTCTGTACTAAAGTGGTCTCTCACACACTTAGACAGGGAGTAAAGATTTATGTCAGAAATAAAATAAATCATTAGGCTTGGGACTTCTGGCCCCGTAGCATGGTTGGCCTTGTCACGCGATAGGTGATAGGATAGAGCATGCGTCACTGGCTGACACCGTTCGATAGAACGAGACGACGCTCGTATCTTGTCACTTGTCGCGTGATAAGGCCAACCATGCTACGGCTCCTGGTAGCATACCGTGGTTCTAGAATCCATGGAGTCATGTTAAAATAAATATTTCGAAATCAAAGTCAAAGTCTAAACAAAAAAGTAAGTCTAAGTTGTTTTAAATTGTGATCGAATTAGTCTCATAGACTTCTTTCTAGGCTTTAACGAAAGCAAATTAAAAGTACTACTACTGTATTTCCGATAACATTTCTCATAGGTACATATGGCGAGCGATTATTATCCCAATATTTTGAAATGGAAGGGAGCAAAACTTAAAATTGTCAATTTTCGGGAAAAATTCCTGGCCTGTACCAAAAAATATAGAAAATACTGTGGTTTGAACACACGTAATGGGGGTTGTTAATGTTATTAACGTAATCTTTAGCTGGCGTTAGAGGTTTAAAAAACAGTTTCTATTCATATCTGTGTATGTACAAGAGACGCGTTAGCAAGAAGAAACAGAATTATATTTTTATGGTAAGATTTATTTAAATTCTTGCATCTTGAAACTTTTTTGATGGTTTAAAAAAATAAGTAGACATTACTTGCAAATAATTTAGACTTTGATAAAAATGTAGGCCCTTTTAAGTAGTAAGCCCTTAGAATTTTCCAAAATTAATTTAAATAACAAAAAAAGAATCCGTGGGCAAATTTTTTTCTTGGAGGCCGGAAGAGATACCAAATCAGAGCATACATAGAAAACCTTGCACAATGTGCAAAAAATCATACAAAGACATTATCGCAATCGATTAATCATTCGCAAAATCGCCTCGCAAGAGAACATTGATCATAAAAATGGCCGCATGTTGCTGTAAGAACTTGATATTATAAACGGTCAACCACTTCAAGCTTTCAAAATACAATTGAGTTTCAATATACTATTAAGATGCTCACCCCGCCCCCGTAAAATTCAGCAGACATTTTTGTACGCAAATACGACATAAGGCTACTCCAGTTATGTATGCTCTAAGAAACCACCCAATCTACCTGGCATTTTAATTTGGCAAATTTGGAAATTTAGATGAAATTTGGTATGAAGAAAGTTGGGTATATAGGATAGTTTTTTCCTAGAAATCATCCCTTCTTGTCCTACCCCAATGGGGTGAAAAGGGGAGAAGAAATTTCTATGGCAGTGTGTTAATTGATGCTGCGCTTATAGGAAGTTTAATACCACGTTTTCTATTACATTTAGTTCAGTTGTTCATTGTCAATTATGTGCAGATGAAGACGTGGGTAAAAGCTAGTAAATAAATAGTACCTTGAAGTTGTCAGTTTGTGCAGGTTTGACCATGACCAGTATTGCTGAAGCCTCCATGCACCCCGTCAGATAGAAGAAGTCGGAGTTTTGACGGAACACATACGGAATCTTGTCTGACATGTATTGTTTGTTTGCTGCCGGTATTACTATCTGAAAATTATGAAATTAATGGATTTATTATAGACGCGCCTTCATTTTGGATCTTCCGATGATGAATCAAATCAAACATCAATATATGTTGATATAAGTAAAGTATGGCTAATTTTGTGGGTAAAGGTTGTTTCAGAAAGACGAAATGATTGATTATACATCCGCTAGACTAATAAGGAGTAGAATGCTCTACATAGGAAATAATATAAAATTGTTAGGTCTGAAGAGTTCCTAGGTATTTCTTCTCTTCAGACAACAAGGTTCCGAAACACTGGTAGATTATTTGTGTTAGGAATACCTATTAAAAACAAAATATATGATGGGTATTTAATTAGCTATTTCATCCATCCCCATACAGCGTAAACAGTAGCAAAGCATCTATGTAAGGCTGGTTTTAGTGTCACGCGGACTGCACGCGGACGTTGTCACTTAGATCTGACTTGCAACTGCACGGCTATCACAAGACGGCGCGCGAGCTCTCTCGATTTTTCTCGCACTATCCGTCTCTCTCTTATTAGAAAACTTAGAAAGAGAGGTATAGTGCGAGAAAACTCGAGAGAGCTCGCGGGCCGTCTTGTGATAACCGTGCTGGTCTTTGGCACTTTGTCCCAATTAAGTGTCGGTGTAGGTACTACTTTCACGAAAGTTACTAGCATCTGACCTAAACAAACCAGAAGGAAAACTAGACCATGTTGGAAATAAACCGATTACCCACATAAAATCTATAAAATTGGTTTCACTCTGCAAAATACTTACTATATGGGATTGATGCACATTATGTACTTCAGCTGCTAGTTTCTGAACCAAGGTCTCCCTCCTTTCCCTGTATTCCATTTGCGTAATACCACACGTAAGAAAGTCAGGCTCTATCAAATGAGGATGCGTGTGGAAAGTTGGCTGTCCCATTATACCTTTGGGTATTTGAAATTTAGACACTAGTTTTTCATCCGAGGGATGATCGATGACCGACATACATCTTACTATCTTTTCTGGCTTTCCAAATAGTTTCCTTCGGCTTTTGGAAACTGAAAAAAAATTAAAGTTTTTCTCTTCATGTGTTGCGTAAACAATGTCACTCTTTCGGTATTTTAAGTAGGATTATTTCTTGTAAAGTGAATGATCGAATAACGAAGTAAGTATCTGTTCATAAACGACGTATAATAAATATTACAGTAATTTTTCAGGCTTTTTCAAATAAATTAATCTTTCCACTAATAATACACATAGTAAACATAACCTATATGTAAGAAAGATCATACCTGTATTAATTAAACCTTGGCGCAAACTGTGCATTGTGTTTATTTAAGTAATTTTATTTAAGCAATAGAGGCCGCGGCAGCAATTTTTGTTTATTTGGGCCAGTGGACGAATACGAAAGAATTTTGGTGCTATGTGAACGGTATGTGACTGACGTTTATTTAGTGTTACTAGCGTATTCAATTGTCTCGTTTAGTGCATTTAGGTCTTGGTCTCCCGTTGACCCCGTACGCCTACGCCATGTACACTCGTTATGTTGAATCTAATGTGAAAATGCACCTACAAATTATAAACAGGGACTTTACAAGGTCTTATTCTACGAGTGCTAGTCTTTTGGTGTTCCAGATTAATAGTTAGTAGTAATTTGGAATAATGGAACCGAACAGAATAACTTGGCGTGTATAGTTTTTTTTTACAGCGGGCCCCCTTCTATCCCTATCTGCCAAGACCATATTATTATTCGAGACCTATTAGACCTCTCACACTTCAGTAAACTTGTTTAGCTGTCAAATTTACTATTGACCGGCACCGCAGGCCACGCCAGTATGTTTCGGGCCTTATTCGGAAAAATTGTTTATGAATGGTTTATGATATCCATCTATCTTGTTTATGCTCATAAATCAACTTTTGTGTTGATCAAAGACTACAATATACATACTGAGATAGACAGGCAACTCGGCCAAATTGAGAAGGCATTATATGCTTGCGTACAGGCGCCATCTACTCCCTAGATGTCAAAAACTTTTTAAAAAAAGAAGGAACTTCTGAATTCGGTCGTATTTTTTAAATCAGTATTTTCAATGTTTGTTATAACTGTTTGTGAAATGAAACATAAAAGTGAGGAATATACAGATTTATTTAAGTTAACCTAATGTTATTATAATCTACAATTGTAAAATTTTACACTGTAGCCATTTATTACATTGATATTTCTATTAAATTAATTTGGTTCAGCAGTACCTACCTATCAAAGTCTTGCTTACCTATTAATTATTAAGTACAATTGCTATCATTTTTCTTATTTCTATATATGGTCTTTTTCGATTCAGTCTTAACATTATTATTATAATTATTCAGTTTCAGATAGTTATTATTCATCATACAAAATATCTGCCCCGACCTGGTATAAAACCGTCCAGCGTAATAATTAATCCGTCACGAAACTGATATTTAGACCTTTTTCGTTTTTGTGAACGTGTATTGTATACAAATATGGGTATTCATATACGTATTGCTCGTATTATATTCATTCACGATCAAATAACTTTAATTTAATTATGTCACGTACAAGGGAATAGACTTATGTCACGCAGACATTGGCGGTGCCGGTTAATGTACGGCCCGATAATACGCGTCCATCTATCTTTCTCTCTCTTTTTTAGTATAAGTTAAAAAGAGATAGAGATACAGTGGACGCGTATTATCGGGCCGTACATTATGTTTATGACGCAGACACAATGTTGTGTTGCCATTATAGAAGATACTATTCTCCTCATATTCACTTACAGAACGCGTATCAATTTCCCTACATCATCAAAAATACTTATATGTAACAACACTGTCTTTTTAGTTCGCTAGTTTCCTAAAACTAGCGTTGAGGTGGCACTGTTTTCAATAAAAATCTGGATTTGCATTAAGTTCTAAGTTGCCATAGCATGGTGTTGATTTATTTCTCAATTCTCAAGTTCCTGTCGCGTATTTCTTTACAAAGCTAGTTTAGAAAGTTATATTATATTTTTTTTACGTCTTTATATCTCCAAGATGTTAGAGTTTCGAATAACTATATGTGTTACATGACGTATAAAGTGCGGGGCTTCGGATTATTACATTTGTTTTGATATGCTAAGGACAGTGGAAGTGAAGTGCGACAGCGAGGCCTCAACCGACCTCGAGTGTTCTGGCAACATGCTAGCAGCGCCTGACACCAAGAAGAAGACCGAGCCCAGCCCCAACCCGTCCGTGAAACTGGACAAAATCGACGTCAAACCCAAGACGACAGAGGAGGACCCGAAACCTCGAATAGTGCTCACATTTCGCTCCGAGAAGACAGGAACGCGTTCCTCAAACATGAAAATAGTGTCGGCTGAAGAAAAACAAGAGGAAATCTCCCCGCGGCGGTCAAACCGTATCCGCGTGCCCGTCATGTGGGATTCTGAAGAAGAAGACTTCTCGCCCAAGAAAGAAAAGGCTGTTAGCAGTGTCTCAGAGAACGAAGAAGCGTCGGACGGCAGCACCCCGAAGCGCTCCACTCGCCGGAGAAGCAAGGAGTTCTCGGACAACGTCATAGCTAATGCTATAGCTAGAAAAGAGAAGTACAATGACCCAGCACCCATGAAGAGACCCTCTCGACAAATAAAACCGACGCCTAAAGTACTAGGAAACAAGGAGTTGAGATGGCTGCAGTCGCAGCCACAGAGTAACGTTATAGACCGGTCTGAGGATGGTGTGATGACTCGCAGGTCGGCTAGGAGGAAGAGTTTTGAAGTGGTGGAGGAGAAAAAGGTTGAGAAACCTTATGAGGAGGAAGAGGATATAGAGAGGGAGGAGATGGAGATTGAAGGTAAATTAATCATTAAAAATAATAAAGAGGCAAGACTGATGTGTTTCTTGCATACTTACAAAAATTGAACCTCATCAAATTTGTGCTAAACCATAACAGTGGTAGTGCCTTGCTCAGTGTATATCAGTGTAAACAATTTTGACCCCCAATACATTTATTACAGAATCACAAACCGAAGTGCAATCAAACAATGTGAAGAAACTGAAGCACCTGTGTGAATTGGGTCTGCGGGCCATCAACCCGGTGGGAGTCAACAGTGGCCAGGAGGCTGGAGACGGGTAACTGCACTTTCATTATCATGACACAGAAATAAGTTGCTTCGCCACATTGGTTACAATAATAAAACTTGCACATTCACACTAAAAAAACTGTAACAAATAAACTTCTTATAAGGCTTTGCCTCATAAACTGACCTTCTGCCGTAAGGTAGTAAAATTTCACAATCAACCCTTTTGCATTTATAACGTTTTCTTTGCAATGACACAATGTTCAATCACCACATTTGTTTTATATTGAAGTGAAACCAATATTACACTACGTTAATAACCAAGCCTGTCATACAGTCCAGGGGGGTGCTGAGAGTCTTGAGCCCCCTAAAAATATCTAAATCCTTACTAAAACCTAATCTCAGTGGACTCAAGCCCGCATTCCCAAAAGGCATAGGCAGAGCACATGAAATTGAACTTTGCAATAAGGTGAGCTTTTATTTCCTTATAACAGAGTTTTTAAACATTTTTTTGTATGTATAAATGAATTTTTTTTAATTCACAATTTTTAAAACAGTTCTTCCTCTTCTTCTGCTTAACCCTTTGAGAGCTAAAGACGGCTGTGGACGCGGACGAAAACTCGTGCCACTGAAGCCACGGACGGCCACATGATTTCACATGTTGATAAATATTGTCATTTTGACATGACAATATTTATCAGAAGTTTCATTTTATTCATATTGCCACAGTTGGGCACCGTTTTGTTTTGCACCCTCGCTGTCAAAAGGTTAAGAACCGCCCATAGCGGTGAAAGCCTCCTCCAAAGCTTCGTTTTTTGCTTTTCTTCTCCAATAGCATCCCGCTGTCTTTTTGGTATCATCACTCCATCTTGAGAGTACTCTTCGTTTTCTTCGTGTGCTGTTGTGGGGTACCATTCCATTGCAATCTTTGTCCACTTTTCATCTTTAACTGTTTGTGTATGCCCTGCCCATTTCCATTTGAGTCTTAGCGCTTGTTTGATTTGTTTGTTTGCTACATCTGTGGCTTTGATTATTTTTCTGACTGACTCTATCCCTAAGTTTCTAAGCCTTTAAGTTAAGAATTTTGCAATACACATATTAAAATATATCTTTGTCGCGCCATGTATCGCGTTGCCCACGCTTGTATTAACCGTAATGCAATTCCCAGAGATGAAGAAATGCACGAACTGGACGAAGACGAGGAACTGGACGAAGAGTTGATCAGCAAACTGGCCGAAGCAGAGAGCGGCTCTGAAGACGACGACGACGAAGAGTTCTACTGCGCCGCAGACGCGTCCTTCGGCGAGAGACCGCGCAGGTCTACGCGCCTGTGCTCTAGCTACGGGGAAGAGGAGGATATTGAAGAGGGAGATAAGTGAGTACACAGTATGGCTAGTAATATGCACAAACTGGACGAAGAGTTGGTCAGCAAACTGGCGGAAGCCAAGAGCGACTCTGAAGACGACGAAGAGTTCTAGTGCGCTGCAGACGCGTCCTTCGGCGAGAGACCGCGCAGATCTACGCGTCTGTGCTCTAGTTTCGGGGAAGAGGGAGACAAGTCAAATATATGAAATCACAGCTTTGTTCATCTTTAGGTGCATACTAATTTGAGCAGCCTCGAGTTGGGGCAGACACGGCTACCTATTTTGCTCATATTCGTACGTGCTCACGCTTTGTGCGCGAGCAGCGTGCGGTGAGCCACCCAGAGTTGGTCTTTTGACCGTGCTCAAAGGTGCCTTACTGAGCGTTTCTCGCGTATGTTTGAGATTATTTAATAAGGCCAACTTTTTATAAAATTGACATTGCAATTGCGATCTTCTACCTTTGACGGTAGAGTTGCTTTTTGAACTAACTACGTTGATGCAATTCAGCCAGCTCAAATAATCTCAAGTTATAATTTGTAGGTGTATCCGAGCGTACCGCGGACAGGACGACAAGATCTAAATACGAACGACTGCGCGTACGAATTTAAGCAAGTTGCTGAGCCGTGCGTGTATAATCGTCTGTTAGTAAATTTGGAACAATGATTGATACACATTTAAGAAAAGGAGAGGGTGTACGCCATTTTGAACGACACGCAATGTCAGCTCGCCGCGAGCACGCTGCCTCGCCCGCGCATGTTTATGTGCAACTATTTGGCTCGCGAGCCGCGCGGGACGAGCATGCCTCAGGCTGAGCCGCTCAAATTCGTACGCACCTTGTGTCTAACGTATGCGGAATAAAATTTGGCCTAAGTTATGAATAGGTATGTAAAATGTTTAAAGGAGTCGAGGCAGAAATTGTATCTGTATCTGTAGCAGTTAATTTAATGTCTACATATATGTCAATCAATCTGGTAAGTTTCATGGGCATTGGATTCTTTCTCTTGGAATTATGGTAAATCGAGAAGACCGACGTCGCGAAACTGTTTGTAATTTTTACAATACATATTCCCTATGGCCGAAATCGAAGATAGTGGAACGTTTTGTGCAAATGGGTGAGAGCTGAAGCCCATTATTAAAAAACATGAATATTTATAAAAACAAACATGGGTTTATTAATTTAATACGACATTGAACTTAGTCCAAATTTCATTCCGCATACGTTATTTATGTGTTTGCTAAACAGCCAGTGTGGATGTGGTTGGCTCAGGACACAGATAACCTCCAATAGATGCATCAGGGAGGGTCAGCGGGGCGACCTTCATGTCTATCTCCCATTAGTACGTAAAGATGACGGAAACACGGAAATGAAAGCGCCTCTGTCGTATAGTTGCACTTTGAATCAAAATAAAATGTGATCGGTAAGATACGATTGGATTAAGAGGCAATTGGTTAGCGCGCGTGCAGCATCGAGCACGGCTGCCAAGTAATGCCCAGTCGTCCCGGTCGGCGGCCACCTGCTACCCTATTCATGGATGCCCGCTCTTGTTGTACAATACCCTCAATTTTTTTTAAACTGTTAATATAATTTCAAAGTTACCTTAATTATTATCACAACAGTCAGTCCGTAAGTACTAATCATTTGACGTTAAACTATCAAAACAAAGAGCCAAGTAATACACATTATCAACAACGCATTTAATCAAACAATGTAATTAAAATTAGCGAGCGCTATTCGTTTCGGTTAAATGTACAATTTTTTGTATATAGTGCGCCTTCAATAAATTGCGGTACCGCCAATGAACAACGTCTCCCATCACTAATGCACGGACGCCATGCTGTATCAAAGCGCGCGCTCTTCGGAACAGCCAATCGTAGCGCCGGAGCCGACCGCCCCGCAACCCGCACCTACCGCTAACTGTGGTGACCTTCGAACAAAATCGTTCATAGGCGGAATCTAGGGAGGTTATCTGTGGCTCAGGACCAAGAACTTAATAATTTTGTCACATTAATTTAAAATAAATTATGTGAATATTAAACACAATTTCCATTGACAACGAACTGTCCGCCTTAATCTAAATTCTTAATAAATTGCCTATATTGATGTTTGACCGTTTGGAAACAGATCGCACCCCCGCCGCTCTTCAAGGGTACCCAAGTGTGTAGAATACCTGTCGGACACGGAAAGGTAAAGATGCGTGCTTTTAAAAAGTTCACACATGCTTTTGTTGTCGAATGATATATATCTCACCTAATTTGTACATAAATTTCACAATGTAAGCACAAACGATACAGTTTTACATAAATTACGTGCTATTATGGTATTTGAAAAAAAGGAAGAATAAATTATTTTGACATTACCAATAAATAAAACTTACGAATATACCCGAAAAATATCAAACAATAACTTATTATGTATTGAGTTTTAAAGACATAAAAACCAAATAAGTATGCTGTTTGACTATAGAAAATTGAGAAAATTGTGACTTTGAAGTCATTATTTTGTATTTTCGTATAAAGTTCAGTGTTAAAATAAAAGTAATATAAAAAGTTGCTGCTTTGCAGTCAAATACCGTATTCCATGGTTTCCCTGCACAAAATATTGTTAGACTTGGTCAGGCCACATTATGCATATTTATTTTGTATGGGCACGTATCTGTATATACGTTTGTGCACAGACAAAGTCACGCTACATCACGCCATACACTTATTAGGCACTCATGAAAACAATGCTACACCGGACGCATTCTCGGCCGCACGCCTCGCCGAGGCACGTCTACACTGAGCGCGCACGGTCGGGCGAGGCGTGCTCGGCCGAGGCACGCGTCCGGTGTTGACACGGCTAATCTGTGTTTTCTCAACAGTAGAAATCCGGCGGGTGGCGACGACGGTTCAGAGGCCACTTGCCCCGAAGAGGAGGCCGGGGTTGTGGCCACGTGCTACTGCGAGGCCACTAGCAACGTTTACGCTTCGGCTAAAGACTTCGACGGTTAGTAATTAACTACTAAACAGAAGGACACGAGTACTGAGGGGCCGACATTTGGAATAGTGTGAGGTTCCGCTTGACGTCGTGTTTGAAATGCGCGTAATTTTGTAAAGCCTCTTGCCACTTTAGCTTAACTAGACTCTCCCATTACTGCGAGGTGTAAATGGACGAATCTCCTCATTGTCGGCTCAAGATTAGGTAAAACACCACGGAAACATTAATCAAATAAGTCTCTGTCAAAAATTTCATTTTTGGTACAAGCTTTTATTCGCTACTCATTGAAACGATTCTAACGAGCCCAAACTCAACGGGGTTACGTCGGTTAAATACTGAATTCCCATGGCCACATTCTGTCTCCATCATCAGATCAGCTCGATGGTACTATAATATTAAATCGTCATCCAAATTATACTAATACCCAAAGTTTCAGCTCAATCGGACAACGGCAAGTGACTGAAAAATGGATTGCAAATTTTGACGGACAACTTACTTCTTACATACTTACCATACGAACAGGTCAAGTTAATGATTATGGTGCTGTCCTGACCGATGTCGGCCACAGCGACTGTGTTCTGGATTTGATATTAACGATTTGCAATATGACTGGAATGATGTTGTCAAGTCAAGTCAACATAAAGCTTGTAAAAAGAATCAGAACCGGTATTGGCTTAAATCTTCATTAAAAGTGGACTCTGATATTCGTCTCTTTTATAGTACATTGTTTAACGAGGGGCGTAAATCGAATATTGCTAACGAGAGTCTATCAGAAGCCCGGCACCGAAGGCGGAGGGATTTTGATGACTCGAGTTTGCAATATTCTTACGCCCGTGATATACACAATGTTTTTCATCACATTTGCGAGGAAATAACTACAAAAGACAGAAAAATCTAAGTTTCACACAGCCGCACCAATCAAAAATGACAACTTCACTTCCAGATCAGTGCTAGTGGAGCGCGCAGCTCAATATTTCAACCAATCACAGAGCAGTATTCTTGCGGGGCGGGGTGACTTGACCAACTAGATTTTTTTATTCAACCAATCACACAGCAACCAGATTTGCTTAAGCCAATCAGAGGGTTCTATATTTTAAAACTAAACTTAACAGCCCGAGGGAGATAAAACGGCTATAACTGCTCTATATGCTCGCAAGTAATAACGCCATTGACGAGCAAGTGTGATGAAAATAGTATTTGCTGTCGAAGACAATAGTCGTAGACGCGTGGTATAGATTGTGTTTCTTTCAGGATTAATCTCAGAACATCAACGTTATCAGAAAAACTCTTGTTATATTATACTCTGTGGCATATTGAATCATGAATACGTGGAATGTTCCAGCGGAGCCAGTATTCTGTCAAGCCGTGGAGCTAGTGGACGGTATCCGCGTGGGCTGCTCGCACGGCGCGCTCCGCACCGAGCACGGGCTCGCGCCGCTCGTGCGGAGCGGGCCCCGCGCGCCGTTCATGCTCGCGTGCTCGCGGCACCGCCGGCAGCTGCGCGCGCACTTGTGCTGCGCGGCGTGCGGGTGCTTCTGTACGCAGGTCGGTGACCTTGTAGTGTATAAAGGAGGCATTGCGCTCCGTATCGGCCAACCGTACAGTGTGTAGAGCGTCAAAGCTACCTCGACGTCATATGACCTGTGGTCCACATTATAGTGTGTTAGGCGCCCTTCCACATGAGCAATATATTTAAAGCGGTTGGTTCTCCTTAAAAAAAATATATAAATAAATAAATATAGTGGGACAATTCACACCAATTGATCTAGTCCCAAACTAGGCAAAGCCTGTACTATGGGTACTGGACAACAGATAAACATACTTATATAGATAAATACATACTTAAATAGATATTAAACATCTCAAACTCGAGAACAAACATACATATTCATCATACAAATATCTGCCCCGACCGGGGATCGAACCCAGGACCTCAAGCTTCATAATCAGGTTCTCTAACCACTAGGCTATTTGGTCGTCAAATATACATATATATTTATACTATATTTCTTTGTTCTTTTCATTCTTTGTCTCAAGTGCTAGTCTGAGCTGAGCTCGACACGGGGACACCTTTCAGGATTACGCTAACATGAGAAAAAATATTAAAATAACACCGATTTATAAAATGCTATTTACTTTATATACTACTGTGGCCCGGTTTACGAAGCAACATATCTTAAACAGGCAACACAGGTCAATGGCGGATGGCCAGTCATCGGTCAAGTGCCTCAGTGTTAAATACCTTGTAAAATTGCTTGCCACTGTTGCTCAATCTGGCATTTAAAAAAAAACATGTCTTCCACAGGGCGTGTTCTACCGCTGCAACCAGAACCACTATTTCCACGTGGAATGTGGCATCAGCAACGACCCCAAACAGCGGCCCGGCTGCCCCCACTGCGGGGTCTACTCGTACCGCTGGCAGCCCGTCAACAGAGAGTGCCGCAGGGTGCGGGTCACGGCCATGTGCTCTAACAAGAGAGTCTTCTTGCCGGATCAGAGGGAGCAATGGTGAGTAGACAGCACTACCTCTACCAGCAGACTGTGAACAGTGAGTTCCGCAGATTGGTCACAACAAAGTTCAAATCGGAGAGTCTTCCTGCCAGACCAGACAGAGCAATGTTAAGTTGTAGACCGTACTCCGAACCACAGAGTCTTACTTGAATCAATCAAATATTTTTTGTTGTTAGTATGTCCCTTTAGACAAGAGATAATATGACAGAGTTTCTTAGAAAAAACGTTACAACACGTGCTTCTAGCACGTTTAGTTACGTTTATTATTTATTTATTTATAAGTTGGAGTTGTGTCTCTTTCTCTATTCGTTCGTACAGTCGCCCACACTCCTAACTGACCATTTGTGAACCTTATGTCACTGATATAAGGTTCACGAATGGTCAGTTAGGAGTGTGGGCGACTGTACCTCCCAAACATACCAACTGTTTTTTGTTTCTGGATATAGTTTTAATTCCTTTTCTTTACTCACTACAGCACACCAGCATACCTTGGCTTCTCAACCCTGGATCCCAGCACCCTAGAGCAGGAGCCCATAATCCCTCCGGAGCTGTTACCAACGCTCTCTGTGGACGTTGAGGGTCTAAGGGCGAGGGGTGGTGAGAGCGACGTGGCTGCCCTCTGCCGCGCCATAGTGGCGGGCGCTAAGGCTGAGGAACTCCTGCCTATGATCGGTTAGCATATACTAGCAGTCAGTTCCCATCATCCCAGGAAAAATCTAGATAGCGCGATTCAGGAGTCGAGTGTTGACGCGCGTCGTACAGCGCCCGAGCAATTTGAAGACTGAACACATTGTTCATCATATCAGCCCAAAGACGTCCACTGCTGAACATAGGCCTCCCCCAAAGAGTGCCACAATGACCGGTCCTGCGCCACCCGCATCCAGCGGACTCCAGCGACCTTTACCAGGTCATCAGTCCACCTTGTGGGGGGCCTGCCCACGCTGCGCCTTCCGGTACGTGGTCGCCACTCAAGAACCTTTCCGCCCCAACGGCCATCGGTTCTACGTGCAATGTGCCCCGCCCAATGCCACTTAAGTTTAGCGATTCGGAGGGCTATATCGGTCACCTTGGTTCTGCTGCGGATAGCCTTATTTCTGATGCGATCACGCAGAGATACTCCCAGCATAGCCCTCTCCATTGCCCTTTGGGTGACTTTGAGCCTTCTTATGAGGCCCATAGTAAGCGACCACGTTTCCGTGCCATATGTCAACACATTGTTAGGTACGTATAATAGTCACCCGGAGATGTTACCAGCGCTCTCTGTGGACGTCTAGGGTCTAAGGGCTCGGGGTGGCTGCCCTCAGCCGCGCTATACTGGCGGGCGCTAAGGCTGAGGAAGTTCTGCCACTGGTAAGTGCCAGATTCCATTATCCTAGGGCCTGATATAGCACGATATATCGAACGACTCGAAAATTGTACACAATCGTTAGGCGCCCATAAGCGTGAGGGTCTGATGCCGTCTTCTGCCGCGGGATACTAATTAATGCTAAGGCTGTGGAACTGGAACTCTTGCAAGTGTATGTACTAAAGTTAAACTAAAGTTAAAAGTGTAAGTCTGTTCCCATCATCCTAGGAATAATCTTGATAGCGCGATTCAGGAATCGACGCGGGGGGTGCAGAGTCATCTATCGTGTAATTCGAAGACTGAACGCGATTGTCAGGAGCCCAAAATCCACCTGGAGCAGCTACCAGCGCTGTCAGTGCACATCAGTGAAAAGGCGATAATTTAAATCGTTCATTCGTGACATTTGTAGATCGAAATAGTTCTTCATTCCCAGACCTCAAACTCTTACTCCTGAACTAAAGGAACTACTTAAATGCCCACATTTCGTTTGAGCGATTGAATAAGGTCGGGCACTTTTTAAAGACCGACCGGGTCCAAAGACTTACGGCGAGTTGCATCGTCGACACTTTACTGACTGGCAAACGTTAAAATAAATATGGCCTTCCCATAGACATGCAACTTGCGATTACCGATGGTTTGAAAAACCCGAACCTTATGGCTGATTGCACTAACTTACGATTACAGACCGACGAACGTTAAATATGGCGACGCGACGGCAGCTGTCATTCCATAGAAACTTGTCAAACTTTCCAAACATTCAGATTTTAACGAACACTACTTATTGACGGTTTATAATAATAATAATAATAATTCACCAGCAACTTGCTCTGCTATACGGTCTTGTGGTCTCCGAAGTGCCTTACTATAAGTACACACCTGCGCCAGTTCTCGAAAATGGTCGTGCCACGCTCTATTGGGATCGATCTGTCATCACGGACAGGACTATTCTTGCCAATAGGCCTGATATCGTGCTGACAGATCGATCGAAACGCCAGGCAGTGCTCGTCGACATCACCATCCCCCATGACGAGAACCTCGTGAAGGCCGAGAAGGACAAATCCAGCAAGTACCTAGACCTGGCTCACGAGGTAACCGCCATGTGGGATGTTTATTCTACGATCATCGTCCCGATAGTCGTTTCGGCGAACGGTTTAATAGCTAAGAGTCTCGACCGCCACCTTAAGAGACTCTCGCTAGATGGCTGGGTCAAGGGTCAGATACAGAAGGCGGTACTTCTGGACACGGCGCGGATAGTCAGGAGGTTCCGCTCTCTGTCGCCCTGACCACCGGTAGTTTAGGCCCCGCCTCGCTGCCGGCGGCACCCTAGGTTAGGTTTTTATAATGATTTTATATTTTGTATGTATAGTTTTATATTTTACTTTTTATATTAATATTATAAAAAACTAACCTAAGATGAAATTTAAATAAAGAGATAATAATAATGATAAAAACTTTAATTCGGACATTTTTTGTTTTTACATCCATATATTGTTACCCATACCCATACCCATCCATAGTTTGGTGCAACCCAGCCTTGTTAGCTAGTAATCGAATGAGGGAGTGCGAACGAAGTTCTATGTTTCAGCTTGGGCCGAAAATCGTTCATATGTCCGGTGTCTGTCTGTTCTCCTCTACAGATTGCATTTCTTAACCGATACTCGTGAAATTTTGTGAGCAGATTCGTTTTATATATTTTATTTTTGACGAGTCACTTTATCAAAGTTCAATAAATAGATTTTTTTTATTACATGCTCGTGCTGCTCACAGAGAGCTACTAATAATGATGTTTTCTCCTCCAGTGTCCTGTCCGGACATCAACAAGCCAGTCACAAGCGCGGGCGGCACAGTAGCCCACGCGGCGGCGCGTCGCGGCCACCTGTCCGCCCTATACCTGGCGCAGTACGCGGGCGCGGCCATCGACGCGGAGGACGAGCGCTCGCTCACGCCGCTCATGTGCGCCGTTAGAGGTGACTCCATACATCCTTGTTGAAACAAAACAAAACAAACAAACAAAATACATCTATTTGTGACGTAAGCAATTTTTAGTAAAAAAGTTTTAGTTTATCGAACGGATCCACTGAAAATCAGCGTCGTTGCACTCTGTGTGTCTCACTCACTCACTCATGCTGAGTGGAGTCCTTTTTTTGTAGCAACACTAGATTTCATTGTTTTTTTTAGATTTAAGCCTTATGTAATGTACATTAATGTTGTTGTTACTAAATAAATTTATTCTATTCTATTATTCAATTCTAATAGTTATTTGTGGCTCAAGGGAGCAAAATGATATATATATACGGCGAGGGCGGTACATTGAATCCGGAGTGAAGCGAAGGATTACAATAGCCTTTATTACGCCCATGGGCGTATTTTTTTTTCTTCAATTGTATCTGTCACTCTAACGTCAGTTATAAAGCAAGGAGGTTTTAACTCAAACACGATGTTTGAAAACGTATTTATAAATAAATTTAAACGTAAAAACACGAATTAAATATGATTAACAGAATTATTTAAAGATTTAAAAACTTAAATGTAGCAATTTAGTGTCCGTGTAAAATATTTTTAACTGTGATTTTAAATCGTGGCTGTATGCCGTCTGACATTTTGTAGTTTTTATTACGATTACTAACAATTTAGTTAAAAATATATTGGTTTCCTCGCAAATGTGATGAAAAACATTGTATGCGACACGTACGGTAAGATTGTTACAAACTCGAGTCATCAAAGCCCTCCGCCTCGTGCTTCTAATAGACTCTCGTTCGTAATTCACATCTTACCGTACTTGTAACACAATGTAGTATTACATGAATGCTATATTTTATTAAATTCGCAGCACTCTCCAAAAACATCCAATCGAAGGCAAATCACACGGATTCCGACGTGGAGATGGACGTGGACCCGGAGAGCGAGAGGGAAGACGACAAGAGCGAGCCGGCGAGCGACGACGACTTGCTGAGAGTGATACGGTACCTCGTCGCGGCCGGATGTGACGTCAACCTGCCCGTGAGTGATCAATGTTCAAATCTTAAGTTAATTTATTGTAGTGGTTGGTTTTCCGAACAATAAATAAATTTTCATCACACTTGCTCGTCAATGGCGTTATTACTTGCGAGCGTACAGAGCAGTTATAGCGTTTTACCTCACACGGGCTGTTAAGTTTAGTTTTAAAATAAAGAACACTCTAATTGGCTTAAGCAAATCTGGTTGCTCTGTGATTAGTTGAAAAAAAAAATCTAGTTGGCCAAGCCGGCCCCGCCCCGCAAGAATAATGCTCTGTGATTGGTTGAAATATTGAACTCCACTAGCACTGATCTGGAAGTGAAGTTGTCGATTTTTGATTGGTGCGGCTGTATGAAACTTAGATTTTTCTGTCTTTTGTAGTTATTTATTTCCTCGCAAATGTGATGAAAAACATTGTGTATAACACGGGCGTAAGGGCACTTACGCCCTCGTTAAACAATGTACTATAGCAGATTAATCTGAGCTGATTTCGAGACGGGTACATTTACAATTATTTAGCAGTGTGATATGATAAAGCTGTATGGCAGTACGTAGGTACATTTTTTTTCTCGAGATACGTACCTAGCAACTATATCACCGATCTCTATTTACAGAATTTTAGGACTAGACCAATCTGTCTCAGCTGCGATTATGTAGGGATGTATGATTGATATAGTTACCTACTACATACATGCCAGGCAATGTATATGGAAACACATCTTTGGTGGATATTCACCTTAAGCCACTATTTGATCAGGAAAATTATGCCTTAGGTACGCGCCTCATGTTAAATTCAACAAAATGAACGGAATGGACGATCAGTATTAATTTAGCTTAGCTTATGTCTGGTTGTAAACAAGTGTTTTCTCGCAAATGTGATGGAAAACAGTGTGTGACACGGACGGTAAGAAATTGACTAAATCGAGCAAACAAATCCCTTCCTCTAATAGACTTTTACCGACCTCGGATAAAATGGTTTGTTTTATGTACACGCTCTACAATATTTATTGGCCCCCGACGCAAAAAGAGGTGTTATAAGTTTGACGTGTCTGTGTATCTGTCTGTGGCATCGTAGCTCCGAAACGAATGGACCGATTTTAATGTGGGTTTTTTGTCCAAAAGCTGACGTGATCGAGATGGTTCTTAGCTACGTTTCAACAAATACTGTTAAAAGGTTTTTGAGATATTGACCTTTAAATTAAATTGTCGGGGGTTTTTTAAAGTTTCTAAGTTCAGTATGCGGCGTCTGGTATGAAAGTTGATGTAATGTTCTTCTGTGGCACTGTGTTTTCTGTTGATGTCATTAGTAGATTTGAGACCTTTTTAGGGTCCCGTACTTAAAAAGGAAAAAAAACGGAACCCTTATAGGATCACTCGTGGGTCTGTCTGTCCGTCTGTCACAGCCGATTTGCTCCAAAACTACTGGACCGATTGAGTTGAAATTTGGTACACATATGTAAATTGGTGACCCAAAGATGGACGCCTAAAGTAAATTAATGAATTCTGAACAATTTTAGGGGGTAATCTGGAAAAATTAAAAAAAAAAGTTTCGCAAACTGTATTGTGTGACATATCAAATGAAAGGGGTTGTTGTAAGCATCTCAGATGTTTTTATTTTATTTTAGCAAAAACAGATTTGAAGTAATTTAGGAAAAAAGACGAATTTTGACCATTCCCCCCCCTTATCTCCGAAACTACTAGGCTTAAAATTCTGAAAAAAATATGAAAAATAGTTCCTTGCCTAAAGATTACAGGAAAACCTATAAGAAGTTTGAGTATTCAAAGTAACGGGAAAATTCTCAATACTTTACGGAACCCTCACCACGCGAGTTGAACTCGCACTTGTCCTGGTTTTTACTATTGACGGAGTTATCAATATAACCTTCGGCCACCGCTGTGGACTTCCACTGACCAGCCATTTCAAGGAAGTTTTCTAAGTGACTTTATCCCCGCAGGGCCCCGAAGGCATGACCGCGCTGCACACCGCCGCGCGTCACGGCCGCGCGGACGCGTGCGCGGCCATCTTGGGGTCGGCGCGCGCGCAGGTGGACCCCCGCGACCACGGCGGCTGGACGCCGCTCGTGTGGGCCGCCGAGCACTCGCACGCCAGAGTCGTCAGGTCAGACAATTGGCTACTTTCCTAAACAAGTATATTTAGTCCAACAGTTAGGAGTAGATTATCAAAACATATTGGACACGTATTTTTTTGTTTGTCAATTATACCAAAAAAAAAAGAAGACGGGCTATCCGTTAAAGTTCCGCGTGACGACACGACGATGACGTGGTTTTTAGCATAATGTGACGTCTCGCTGAACTTTAACGGGCAATATCTTCATATTTTTTTGTTTAATTGATAAAATAAAAAATACGTATGCAATATTTTTAAATAATCTAACGGACGGACTAAATAGTTTTTTTTTCCAGAATAGTACAGTCAGCAGCAGAAGTAGCTAAGCGGGTCGGGTGTTCAAAATAACCTACACACGCTCTTAATTTCTTAAGAATAAAGTCGTGTGCAGATCATTTTGAGCACCCGGCCCGCTTAGCTACTTCTGCTGCTGACTGTACCCAATTGAGAATGGATGAATTTTTTAGAAATGCCTGATTATTTTTTTGGTGATAGGAATAACCTTCCTTAGCACCAGAAAAAAGTTGCAGACTTTTCAGTTGGGTCATTTTTTTTTGATAAATATAAACAGTTTTCTCACTTACGTTTTGGGTTTAGGACGGCGAATAAGACAGAAGACACTTTCCTTGATCTGTCTCATACTGAGGAAAAAGGGTGCAATTAACCCAATTTAAGTGTGCCATTTTTGGAGCGCTTATAACCTATCTACGTCTTTTTTATATTTTATCATTGGTCACAAACAGTATTTTAACCCTAGATAGAAATGGGACCGATTGGCATTAAAAAAAGTCAAATTTGTCAACTTTCTCGCTGACTGTACAATTTATCAAAAATCTGTGAATTTCAATTGTCATAACAGTTAGTAACGGTCTCCTAAGAGCAGCAAGGGATCTAGTAGCTGCCCTTACTGCCGCATTTCAACTTTCCACCCTGTATATTCGCACCAAAAAGGCAGCCGCCATTATCGTGACGTCATAACGGCAACACCAAACCGCAGATACTAGAAAGACTATACCATGTGCAGAAATATAGAAACGTCAAATACTTGTTTTAGCATTTGCTATTTTGACGTCACTCGTAAAATAATACCCTATTACCATCATATTGTATTCAGATTGCTACTGGAGCACGGAGCGGACCCCACGGCGACCGACAACGAGGGCAACGCGGCGGCCCACTGGTGCGCCCTGGCCGGCGACGCGCTCTCGCTGCGGCTGCTGGTGGAGGCCTCGCCCAGCGCCGTCGCCGCCGTCAACACGCACAGGGACACGCCGCTGTGAGCACACACACGCACTCACACACACACACACACACGTACACACACGCACACACACACACACAACACCTTTTGCTTTTCATGTATTTGTATCAATAATTGTTCCCAATTTACTAACAAACTATTACACACGCACGGCTCAGCCACTTGCTCAAATTCGTACGCGCCTAGCGCACAAACAAGTTCGATGTTGTCGCTCTGTCCGCGGCACGCTCAGATACACGTCCAAGTGACGCGAGGCACGCACACTGAGGAGCATTTGAGCACGGTCAAAAGACCGCCTCTAGGCGGCACGCCGCGCGCGTGAGCGCGCACGAATTAGAGCATTATTACGTTAATTTAGAAGTGAGTTTTAATTTCAACTCGATAATTTTACGCGTTCCCGAGATAAATGGTCTTGACAGACGAACAACAAAGTGATCCTATAAGGGTTCCGTTTATTCCTTTTGAGGTACGGAACGCTAAAATAAAGACTGACTTGTGTATTGTATTTTGTAGACACGTGGCAGCCAGGCAGGGGCATTACGCGTGCGTCGTCATACTGCTCGCCCATGGCGCCAGGGTGAGTTTTATGATCCTAATCTATACTAATATTATAATGAGGTGAAGTTTGCTAGTTTGTAGCTAACGAACTTCTCTTACGATTAAAAAAAATGTTAAGCCGGTATGTAGAATTGTTTTATCGCTTGCGTTCTCCGTCACGCTCGGGTGGAGCACCGCGGACCCCTAGTATAGTACATTGTGCCACGAGGTTGGTAAGAGAATTTTTACGAACGAGTGTCTATTAGAAGCCCGACATCGAAGGCGGGGGGCTTTGATGGTTCGAGTTTGAAAAGTCCGTATCGCAATCAATGTTTTTCATCACATTTGCGAGGAAACAAATACATTTGAAACAAAATTAAATTGCAATACAAAATAGCAAAGACCCTTCGGCATACAGCCACGATTTAAAATCAATGTTAATAATATTTTACATAGACACTACATTTTAATTTTTAAATCTTAAAATAATGTCGAGGATCATGTTTTATTAGTGTTTTTTACGATTGGATTTATTTGTAAATGCGTTTTCAAACATCGTATATGAGTTAAAACCACCTTGCTTTACAACTGACTCATGAGTGACAGATAAATATACCTACAAAGCAAATACGCTATGCCACTTCCAGTCTACGTACAGTAAAGGAAATGTATTCACGTACCACCGTAGAACCCTATCGCAATAAGGCGACATATCACTCGAGTTTGAGTGACGGCGGCCTGTCAATTGCGACAGGGTTCTACGGTTTGTGTACGTGAATACATTTCCCTTACTGTACATCAAAGATTTCGTTATCTTGTTTACAACTCTGCGCATGGATCTTCTAGTTGTGTTAGCAATATGCATGCGTAAGAGACACTGGTCCTTTGTCGGGAGAGTGAGCGAATCAACAAACAGTATTGTAAAGGTAGTGTGCACGACATGCTACCTAATGAGTAAGGTGTCTACGACTCCTTTTCTGTAGTGTTTTGTTAATTTTTAAGTTTAATTTAATTTAATATTTTTAATTTTATAATGTAATGTAATGGGTTAATACCTAAATAAAGAACTAATTTATTTATTTTTGTTATTATTAATATGTACCGGCGGAATGTTGTCGGAGTGTTATGCAGAATTACCCTCTTTTTATACTTTCTAACATATGTGTTTAATTTTGAGTTCTCATTATAAGTGAATTGTTAAATTCTTAATGAGAATAAATCATCTCTAAACCTAATACAATTTAAGAAAAAAACCATTCCGCCCGCGGAATATAAAATATATAAAAAAAGTTAATTCTGATTCGGTGTGGTAATTTCAGACGGACGTGGTAAACACAGCGGGCGAGCTGCCAGCAGAAGTGTGCTCCGGGGAGTGTCAGAGCGCGGTCTCTCTCAACATGCAGATGGCGGGCTCCAGGGCGGCGGGCGCGCGACACAAGATGCTGTCAAGGTCAGTCACTCGAAACCAGCGACTAAAGTTTATGTCATAAAGGA
Source organism: Epinotia nisella (assembly GCA_932294315.1). Lineage (NCBI taxonomy): Eukaryota > Metazoa > Arthropoda > Insecta > Lepidoptera > Tortricidae > Epinotia > Epinotia nisella. Next base: position 42,052,207 of record OW028673.1, read on the forward strand.
GAATGCCCAAATAATGCCAGTAATGTACAGATATGTCCAGTATTTCAAACAAGTGGAATGAAAAGATTTTTTCAAAAAATCCGACTGTCTTTGCAAATATTATAGCCTATGTCACTCCCACGATTAACCCTTTGACAGCTAAAGACGGCCACAGCCGCGCGTGCGCTTTGCGCATTTTCGTTAATTTTATGTAATAAAAAGCATTACAAGTAACTTGACCCATTTTTTTAATAGTTCATTATACGTACATTAATTTTGACATGACAATATTTATAAATATATATCAGAAGTTTCGTTTTATTCATTGTTTTGTTTTGCACCCTCGCTGTCAAAAGGTTAAGAGGAATCCAACGACACCTCATATGTCGAAATCCGTCAAACGGTTTAGCCTGCAGGGCGTGCCAAAGAATAAGACATATATACATACACAAAACAATAAAAGGTGCCGATGGTTATTAGCTGTGTTTATTGCCACTTAAGTGTTTCACACATTTTAAATTTGTAGCTGAAATATGTTTGATGAATGTTCATGAATACATACTGATAGTGTTCTGTTCCCTATTCACGCTGAACCGATTGGGATGACATTTTGTAGGGGGGTAGTTTGTATCCCGGGGAGTGACATAAGATAGTGTTTATTCAGGAAATCATCACCTTGGGGGATGAAATGAGGGACGAAAGATTGTTTGAGGGTACGATATAAATGCCGGACAAATTCGCGGGTAGAAGCTAAGGGCATAAGTGTTCAAACTAACAAAAGTAATAATTTACATAAGATATATATATATATATTTTTTGTAATTTTTTTTATATGTTTAATTTACAGTGACATATCGAACGGTCGCGAGCAGCACCCGATACCGTGCATCAACGAGGTCGACGACACGCCGGCGCCCGACGACTTCTCGTACGTGATCCGTCACGTGACCCCGCGACACGTCGCCGTAGACACCACCATCGACACGCTGCAGGTGACCGTAGTGACGTGTAACCCCACTGGGATCCATCGACGTGAAACCAACCACCAAATGGGAAATGGATAAAAATATCAGAAGTGCCTGAGTTTTTTTTTGTTGATAGGAATAACCTTCCTTAGCACCAGAAAAAAGTTTCAGATTTTTCAGTTGCGTAAATATTTTTTTTTAAATATAAACAGTTTCCTCACTTACGTTTTTGGGTCAAGGACGGTCAACACTTCAACAGTCACTTTCCTTGATCTGTCTCATATTATAAAGAAATATCTTAAATATGTGTAGTAAACGGACACTGGTAATGACAAATATAACTGCTGCAACTGCCAGTGTCAGTTTATCACCGATATTACTCTTACTCTGGTAACCTTGGGCCTATCAGTGTTTGTCGGGTAGTTGTATAAATTCTTCCTAACATACATTATTATTTCAAACACGTATAGCGACGGCAGTGTTAGAATATCTGTTCCCTTGAAGAATTCTCTTAATGACTCACTCGACCCCAGTTGGTCGATCACGTGACGCATTGTACGCGCGTCGAGTAGATCTAAGGCACTTGTCCCACCGCCGGCGATGAGCGATGAGCTATCGGCGATTTTCTCGCCCAAGAAACGAACAAAAGATAATCGCTCCCGTGTAAATAAAAGAGAGAGATATAGTTCATCGCGGTGTGAACAGCCAGCGATGAACTATAAATATATATCTCTCTTTTATTTACACGGGAACGATTATCTTTTGTTCGTTTCTTGGGCGAGAAAATCGCCGATAGCTCATCGCTTACTCGCCAGCGGTGGGACAAGTGCCTGAATGTAATTTTTTATATGGAAAAATGACAGTTGGATCTACCCGACGCGCGTTCGGAACGTTGCGTGACTACCCCCCAGGTTATAAACTGCTTAAAATAGGAATAGTTACAAGTAACGTTACGATTGTCTATGCTCAAAAATCGAACATTTTATGATCAAGTTGGAGCAAGTTTTGTTTTTGTAATTTACGTGATTACCCCCCAGGTTATAAACTGCTTAAAATAGGAATAGTTACAAGTAACGTTACGATTGTCTATTCTATGCTCAAAAATCGAACATCTTATGATCAAGTTGGAGGATGTTTTGTTTTTGTAAGTTTAGTGAGAACATGTTCCCATGGTCCAGGGCTGCCTCTGCACCGACGGCACGTGCTCCTACGACACGTGCTCGTGCCAAGTGCTCGGCGTGAAGCGCTGGTTCCACAAGGGGCGGCTGCTGCCGGACTTCCCCTACCACGAGCCGCCGATGCTCTTCCAGTGCAACCATGCGTGCTCCTGCCACGCGGTGAGTCTGGTGTAATGTGGAAACAGAAAATATGACAAAAACCATAGATGATAACCATTTTTTTTGCTCGTTGCCATGGTTACGACTCCTGGGCCAATCTTTAAAACCATAATTTTATTGGGTTTAAATCGACTTAAGATGTGTTTTTGTTATATTGGTAAACCCATTCCATGGTGGGGCATCTCCTTCGAATGATAGTTAAAACCGCAATTAGATAGCCAATTGAGTATTCTTTTTTATGTGTAGGAATCTAAAATTTTATCAATTTTTCCTTAAAACTTGTGAAGTCCTACATAATGCCAGTTAAGTCTTAAAGCTAAAATGATTGTATAGAAATGTGTCTACTTCTGGCATGATTAAAACAATTTATGACGTGCATACGGTAATTAAGAATCTGGAAACATATTCGCGAAACATTACAGCATCGATAATCTAATTGAGTAAAGGAAAAAAAGAACCTCTATGACCCAAAATCCAAAGATTTCGAAAGTTAGCCCAAAAATTAATAGCAGCTGATCTAAATATCTATAACGCCACTCAAAACGATAGGTGAAGAGACCTTCTTTTTGATTAAATTCTTTAAAAAATGTCATTTCATATTGAAAACCTGAATTCAACGGTGGCTACTTTTTTTCGTGCGTGTCATATCCGCCTTTCCCGTTCTGTGCACTTGTGTCATTTGTCATTTTGCGCGGTCATAACCCGCATGGTCACCGTTTCGCCGCCTGCAGGCACCGGTTTGGCAACGTCGCGTGCCGTGCACGGAGTGTTTCGGCACCGGCAAAATATTCGCCGACAACAGTTGACGGTTTACGCTGATAATGCACAATACGCAAAATGCTCACTGCACGCATAATGTACAAACAGTCAAAATGCACATACGCAAAATTCACATCATGATAAATGTACAGATCGAGAAATGTACAGTACGCAGATAGTACAAACAAAAAAATGTACATATGATGATTGTACAATATGCAAAATGTACTCCACCCGAAAGTGTCAAAATGTGCAAAGTTAGAATGATCAATACGCAAATTGTTCATTACGGAAAAATAACAATACGCAAGATGTACTGATTATAAATTATTAACCCTAATAAGTGTCCGTTTCACACATATAAATACACATGTCAAACTTACAATACTTACACTCTTTTTCTGACTGAGCATTATTATTTATTATCTATTTTGCTTTGTGTACATTTAACGTTTTGTACGTTTGGCGATTGAGCATTTAGCTTTTGTAACATTTTGCGGATTATGCGTTTTGCATTGAACAATTCGCGAAATGTAGATTGTTCTTTTTACACATTATGAGTTATGTGCTTTCAGCGTAAATACATTTTGCGTACTGTACATTTCTCGATCTGTACATTTATCATGATGTGGATTTTGCGTATGTGCATTTTGACTGTTTGTACATTATGCGTGCAGTGAGCATTTTGCGTATTGTGCATTATCAGCGTAAACCCAGTTGACGCCCCGTGCACGGTACGAAACGTGGTAGTGGGCATAGTCTCATGGTGGCACCACACTTGGGAATGCGTGTTCGCGTTGCATCGTTGCCGCTCTTTCATTTGCAGCACGAATATTCGGTCAAATACCGCCAAGTGCGGTGCCACGATGATACTTTACAATACAAAGAATATTTTTTTGCGTGACACGTTCCTATTGCGGTCCTGGTACGATACTGTGTAGTGGGCAGAGACTTTAATACGTGTTGTCGTTACAGAAACTGTGCACGAACGCGGTGGTGACGCGCGCCACGCAGAACAGCTCCGTAATGGTGCGCGCGGCCGTGTTCCGCGCCGGCGGCGCCAAGGGCTGGGGGCTGCGCGCCACGGCCAAGGTATCACAGAACACTAAATACTATAGATGGCATTCGTGGCATCGTCACAAGTGGCAAGTAATATCGTCTTATACTACAAGTACAGGAAAAAATTGGATAATATTTAGAAGGTTTTAACAGTTCGTTTGACAGGTTTGAGTTGTTCATCGCAACAAAAAAAAGTTGTCGCCCCGAAGATAGAGTGTTTCAACACAATTATTATTTCGCCTTTCGTACAAGATAAGAAATAGGTAGAATATTATTATAGTGCTTTTCATACAGCTTTGGTACGGTGTCAACACCACAGGAGTGACACCTAAATGGCAGGCCATTACCCGCGCTTTTTATCGAGTTTTGAGTTGAATCTCCTCCGTCAAAACTACTGATATATTTATGGCACAAAAGCTTATCGGTTCTTCAATCCTTTATCTACATTTGAATCAGAGTTTGTTTGAAATATGGTCCAAAAAAGCTCTGTTTTCGATATAAGTATGTTGTTTATGCAATTTTATATATGAAATCTACATGTTACTGTTCCTTATTGACGTCTCTAACCCATCACAGATTTTCATTCAATTCATTTTCACAAAAGTACGTCTATAAAACTGGTTTTTTGGCTTAAATTTGCCAAGGTTTGGTGCCGTATATAAATATTTCGGTAAACCTCGTTGTTTTTAATGGGATAAGCCATAAAAAACATGAAAAAACCGGCCAAGTGCGAATCGGACTCGCGCACGAAGGGTTCCGTACTATTATCTATAAAAACGGCAAAAAAATCATGTCTGTTGTATGGGAGCCCCAGTCCGACTCGCACTTGGCCGTTTTTTAGTATTTGTTGTTATAGCGGCAACAGAAATACATAATCTGTGAAAATTTCAACTCTCTAGCTATCACGGTTCTTGAGATACAGCCTGGTGACAGACAGACGGACGGACGGACGGACAGCGAAGTCTTAGTAATAGGGTCCCGTTTTCACCCTTTGGGTACGGAATCCTAAAAACGGACGGTTACAGATCGAAGGCTGGGGCCCCTTAAGCTGTTATCTTAATATGATTTATAACTTATAACCTTAAATCGCAAAGAGTTTATAAAATGTACTGGGAAGGTATGTCTTCGTACGCAAACAATATGAAAAGCGCGTACACCTTGATTAAAATCAGTTAACTACTGACAGATTGGATCAAACCTTGGGATATTCTACCTTAATACCAACGTAATTAAGTTTTTATTACAATCGTTATAATTATAGGCAGCGTGTTTACAAAATAAACTCTAATATTCTGACGTTAAGATAGAGTATCGAGTGAATTAATGCCAAATGTCAGTAGTTAACTGATTTTAATCGTAGTGTACATACTGTGTTGATCGTTAATCGTGTGTCGTCACGAAGGTGGTGCGCGGGTCCCCCGTGGCCACGTACTGCGGCGAGCTGCTCAGCATGGCGGACGCGGACACGCGCGCCGCGGACCATTACATGTTCGCACTCGACATCAAACCAGACCTGCTCGAGGTATGTACACTGCATAAACAAGTACAAAATGACTTTTCTCAAAGATGGCCCGCAAAGTGTACATAAGTCGCTACATATTGGAAGGTAAAGTGTATAGTTTCAGGTCAGATCAAAATTAAAAAATAAAAAACATTGCAGGCCGCCTGGAATGTTACATATAAATTCCACGGTCGAGTACCAAACTTTTAAAAAAGTCGAAACCGGCATATAAAAGACGGCACAGGTCGTATTCATCCAATTCAACTCGTATTTTTCTGTTGCAAACGCGACGTTTTTCTATGTGTCTCAAATATTTTGCGTTTTTCGGTGGAAAAATACACTTGCGATTCGGTTTAAAAAGAAAAACGGCGGGAAATCAGTAATATTTTCAAGTTGTGCAATGATATTTAAAGTTTATTATTCCCCCATTTTTGAGAAAAGCACTATATTAGCCTCAGCCGGAATGGCAATTGCAGGCTTCTTATTATAATTAAACGGACTCGCAAGCTCGTCCGTTTAATCAAATACTCAGCCTGCAATTGCCTCCTTCCCGGTCACGGCAATAATGTACTATTGATGACTTCTTTTTGACATGTATTGTTTATCTATTATGTAATAATTTATCGTGTAAGTTTTTTGTAGTTCATGCTGTACACTTACATTGATTTTAAATGAATAAATAAAAATAAAATAATAAAAAACCGGTCAAGTGCGAAGTGACTCGCGCACAGAGGGTTCCGTACAAAATTTCATACCACATACCCGTCTTGCCCCGCCCATTAATTTTGGAAAAATCTTAACTACGCATAGTGTAGTTAAGTCATGACCTACCGCGCAATTTATCGGTGCATTTTGTTACTAACTTGAGCGACCAAGGAACTCTTTATGTATGTTGGTTTTTCAGTGATAAGTCTTTATCAAGTGAATTAATTTCGATAATTCCCTTTTTATTTACTAGAAAGTACTTTCAGAATACTTTCAACGAATTTGATGGAAAAAAATGAAACCCAGAAGTATTAAGTTACAAACAAAATTGACTCCCTAAGCACCTCTAGTTTAATTTCACCTGTCCCGATTTCATAGACCGTGTACGTAACTTATTACTCAGGATGTTGATTTGCGGAAAATGCCCAGTAAAACTAATTAACTAACTCTTATCCCCAGCAATGCGAATACAAAGTGCAGCTCTGCGTGGACGCGGCTCGCTACGGCAGCGCGGCGCGTTTCGTCAACCACAGCTGCCAACCGAACTTGGCTCCGGTTAGAGTGTTCACCTGCTGCCGGGACCTGCGGCTGCCCACCGTGTGCCTGTTCGCCACCAGGGACATCGCGCAGGGGGAGGAGTTCGCGTGAGTTCTAAGAAAACATACTCATAAGGTCGTTCAGCGCTCTCTCTATTCCCACCTACTCTATGGTACGCAAGGAAGTGCGAAGCGCTTCGATGATCTATACCGCCCCGGCTCGTCTGCGCTCCTAGTACCTACAAGCGCTAGGTGAACCGTTAGGTAACCAGTGAGAAGGTGCGTACGAATTAGAGCAGCCTCGGGTTGAGGCACGCACGGCTCGCCTGTTTTGCTCTAATTCGTACGCGCTCACGCGCCGTGCGCGAGCAACCCTCGAGCAGCGCGCGGCGAGCCGGCCAATGGCGGCCTTTTGACCGTGCTCAAAGGCGCCTCAGTGTGCGTGCCTCGCGTCACTTGGACGTGTATCTGAGTATGCCGCGGACAGAGCGACAAGATCGAACTTGTTTGTGCGCTAGGCGCGTACGAATTTGAGCAAGTGGCTGAGCCGTGCGTTTGTAATCGTTTGTTAGTAAAATTGGAACAATTATTGATACAAATACATGAAAAGCAAAAGGTGCTGTGGGTTCAGAAATCAATCAGCTGTCATCGTGTCGACGCCATTTTGAATGTCGGCTCGCGCAAGCACGCTGCCTCAACCGCGCATGTTTATGTGGAACTATTTGGCGCGCGAGCAGCTCGCCGCGCGGGGCGAGCAAGTCTCAGGCTGAGCCGCTCAAATTCGTACGCAGCTTAAGTTGCCTAATTATCTCACGTGCTTTCGTCCTGGTACAAAAAAAGTACATAATTTAGTTGGGCAGCATTTGAAGTACTTGTTTTGCATTTGTATACCAAATATTGTTTATCACAGTAAATTGTTAACCATGTAAAGAGGAGGCCACCGGACTAAATAGGAAATTGATCACTACATCTTTCCATCCCCGGTCGAAGATCTAGGGGCAGACCCAAAACAAGGTGCAAAAATGTATTACTAACCAAAAGCATTGCTAGCCTCGTCACGCATCTCTTCGTATTGGCGATTTCGTTCCTCTCACATCGCTCCGCCACGTCGCGCACCTCCAGTGGATGCTCGCCCTAACACGGAAAGCTGACCCCACCACCATGTGGGATCCATAGCTAGGAAGAGAGCGAGGTGTAGTAGATTATTAACCGATGAATGAGAGCCACCATTTAAACGTATGTCTTCATTCCAGATTCGACTACGGCGACAAGTTTTGGTCGGTGAAATCCAAGTGGATGAAGTGCGAGTGCGGCACTCCGGAGTGCCGGTACCCCGTGCAGTCCGGCGACGACGCCGAGTGAGCCCGAGGACTGCGGACGACATTGTCACTCTACTATAGCACAGCAGTGTTAGCTTTATCAGTAAAACAAATCCGTACAAACGTTCGATGTGACGCACTCACACAGATAGTGGCAACAAATTCGCGTGGGAAAAAAAACCGGACAAGTGCGAGTCGGACTTGCCCACCGAGGGTTCCGTACAGAATTAAAAATGTTTTCAGATTTTTCCCTGTACTTGCAGTATAAGACCATATTACTTGCCAAATTTCATAGTTCTAGGTCAACGGGAAGTACCCTATACATTTTGATTCCCTTGAGAGTATCGAAATGTACGTTTTTTGGGGCATAAACGGGCGTATCTTTTTTTGCATTAAAGTTTGATTTTTTCACAGCTTCAAGGGACTGTAGACTTGAGTATACGCTTTTAATTTCAACTCGATACCCTCCACGCATTCCCGAGATAAAAAGTCTTGACAGACAGACAGACGGACATCAAAGTGATCCTATAAGGGTTCCGTTTTTTCCTTTTGAGGTACGGAGCCCTAAAAACAATAAAACAAACTTATGTGCAAGTTGGGGTAGTATTTCAACCCGCGCAATGTCCGTAGAACTGATTTGAAATGGCGCGCAGGTGTAAAAAGAGAGAGATATAGTTCAACGCGGTGTGAACAGCCAGCGATGAACTATAAATATATATCTCTCTTTTATTTACACGGGAGCGATTATTTTTTGTTCGTTTCTTGGGCGAGAAAATCGCCGATAGCTCATCGCTTACTCGCCGGCGGTGGGACAAGTGCCTAAGACATACATGTCTGTGGGTGGATTGCAAAAAAATTGTACATAGCTAAGGGCCTCAATCTAATCTATGCTTTAACTTTTTTCAGTTGTGTAACGAAAGTTACCCATATAAAATGTGTGGGTAATTATATATATATATATATATAGTGGGACAATTCACACCAATTGATCTAGTCCCAAACTAGGCAAAGCCTGTACTATGGGTACTAGACAACGGATAAACATACTTATATAGATATATACATACTTAAATAGATATTAAACATCCAAGACTCGAGAACAAACATTCGTATTCATCATACAAATATCTGCCCCGACCGGGGATCGAACCCGGGACCTCAAGCTTCATAGTCAGGTTCTCTAACCACTAGGCTATTCGGTCGTCAATTGCCGTTACACAATGGAAAAAAAGTTAAAGCGTAGATTAGATTAAGGGTCTTAACTATGTAAACAATTTTTGCAATCCATCCTTATATAAAACATTAGTCCCGCTCGCACTACGCTTGAGATTATTTAATTCGGCCGTAATTTTATAAAACTGTCAGTATAACTGGAATCATAGATATATGATTCAAGGTAGATCTACCTTGCACTGTAGAGTTGCTTTATGAACGGACTACTTCGCAATTGGCGGCATTCCTAAAAAAAAAATATTTACTCGGTCAGTTAGATTATCAAAAAATATTGGACACGTATTTTATTGTTTGTCAACAAAAAAATTACGAAGATAAAGTTCCGTGTGACGTCACATTATGGTACAATTTTTAGTATAATGTGACGTCACGCGGAATTTTAACGGGCTATATCTTCGTCATTCTTTTGTTGACAAACAAAAAAATACGTGTCCAATATTTTTTGATAAACTAACTGACGGAGTAAACAGGATTATATATTGTTTAGCCAGGAAAGTACCCAATTCGGCCAACTCAAATAATCTCAAGTAGGGTCATTTAAGTCGTAATTTTAAACAATAAGTCGATAATCAGTTATGCTCTAGCTATATAGGCTGGTCAGGCTTTACTTATTTTTTAACTCTCAGTTAATCGTATACCATTGTGTACAAAACAATCAATTTTAATGATTAGCAATATGTGACATAATACCTTTTTATGTTAATTTTTTTAATGTTAAATATTTTGATTATTTTCACGTCCATGTAGAATATTTATTGACATAAGGTGTCTACTTTGAATCGTGTTTTAACTTTTTCCCATAGCTTTTTATGCCTTTAGTCCGTTTTCGCAGTTGCGGTTTCACAATTGGCTGCGAAAGAAGAATTATTTTTCACTGTTTCGTAATTAACTTTCAAACAAGAATTTTTTGTCTGTTTTCGCAATCGAATATTTTTTCTCCTTTCGTAGTTAATTACTAAAAACATCTCCATTTTCTTTTTTCACAATTAATTACTAATCAAGAATTAGTCGCACTATTGGAACTCATTGGTAAATAAATAAATGTACAACGTATGTGTCAAATACATGAAAATGACGGACCGGTGACGGAACGGTCTGATGGGTAAGGTCTTATACGTTTCAATACAAATAGTACTTTTTTGCCGATTACGTTCCTAGCACGGTCATTGTATGATACGTTGTGATGGGCAAACGCCTTTATTGTTATTTTTTTCGTGCAGTTTTTGAAGTTAAGTACGAAATTCGATTACTAAAACAGCAACAAAATGCTTGTTTGGTAACTATTTACAGTGAAATTTCCTTTAGTCCGTTTTCGCAATTGCGGTTTCACAATTGGCTGCGAAAGAAGAATTATTTTTCACTGTTTCGTAATTAACTTTCAAACAAGAATTTTTTGGCTGTTTTCGCAATCGAATATTTTTTCTTCTTTCGTAGTTAATTACTAAAAACATCTCCATTTTCTTTTTTCACAATTAATTACTAAACAAGAATTAGACGCACTATTGGAACTCATTGGTAAATAAATAAATTAGTACTTACCTAATGAGGTCCTAAACTAACTAGTAAATTGGCTACAAAAGATGAATCATATTTCACTGTAAATAGTTATCAAACAAGCATTTTGTTGCTCTTTTAGTAATCGAATTTCGTAATTAACTTCAAAAACTGAACGAAAAAAATAACAATAAAGGCGTTTACCCATCACAACGTATCATACAATGACCGTGCTAGAAACGTAATCGGCAAAAAAGTACTATTTGTATTGAAACGTATAAGACTTTACCCATCAGACCGTTCCATCACCGGTCCGTCATTTTCATGTATTTGACACATACGTTCATAGCACGGTCATAGTATGCTACGATACAACTATTTACAGTGAAATATGATTCATCTTTCGTTGCCAATTGATAACGAAAACAGAAAATAAAATCTTATTTACGAAACTTGATTGCGAAAACAGAAAATAAATTCTTGTTTGACAATTAATTACGAAACAGCTAAAAATAATTCTTCTTTCGCAGCCAATTGTGAAACCGCAATTGCGTAAACGGAAAAAAAATCTTATTTCGAAGTTAATTACGAAACTTGATTGCGAAAACAGGAAATAAATTCTTGTTTGACAATTAATTACGAAACAGCGAAAAGTAATTCTTCTTTCGCAGCCAATTGTGAAACCGCAATTGCGAAAACGGACTAAAGGTTTTTATGTATACTTGCACCTTTGTAAGGAGATTTTAATTTTTACTATTTATATCGCTTTTAAAGACAGTGAGAAAAATATAAATAAGCTGTAATAAAATCAGTTTGGATGTTTGTTACTCAATAACGCTATCGTGTGTTAACTTTTTCCCATAGCTTTTTATGTATACTTGCACCTTTGTAAGGAGATTTTAATTTTTACTATTTATATCGCTTTTAAAGACAGTGAGAAAAATATAAATAAGCTGTAATAAAATCAGTTTGGATGTTTGTTACTCAATAACGCTTAAACGGCTCAACCGATTTGGAAGAAATTTTGCAGGAAGATAGTTTTTAGCCTGGTTTTAAATATAAATAGGATAGTTTTTATCCCGGGTCCACGCAGACGAAGTCGTGGAAGCTAGTTGTAATATAAATACATGATACTATTATATTAATCAGAATACAATATTGAAGTATGAACGTTTGCTTTATTTTGTTCATGGACTATGAATAATATAAATTAATTTTATACTCTAGACTTATCCTATATTAAAATATAGGATAAGTCTCCAACCCTCCGAGAGCTGGGAGGCTTATCCTATCTTTTTCTTGTGATACAGATACCTTACAGAAAACCGCATAACACCAAATAAAAATGGATCAAGCTGCCTCGTAAATTGACCCCATTTAGATGTACTCTATGAGTAATGAATGATTCCAAGGATAAATGATGCCTACGCCAAAACCAAACACCAGCACGAGTGGAGGAATTAGGCGGGTTTAAGGCACTCAAAGCTCTTTATAGAAGGAGTGGACTCGGGCTGGACCAAAAAACTCTGGAAATCCAGCAGGAAGCAACTCAGGATTATATCTGGGGTGTTCACAGGTCACTTCGGCGTCAAGGATCTCTTGGCCAAGATGGGACTATCAAACAGTACAGACTGTAGAATGTGTGGCGAGGAGGATGAGACTATGGAACACTTACTGTGTGAATGTCATGCCCTTGCCAGACAAATAATGAATCTCTTTGGTAACGGCTACCCGCAACCAAAGGAATTCAGGGTGCTCCCGCTGAGCTGCACCATCCGCTTTGTGGAAATGATGGAGCGAGCTTGGGAATAGCTATAAAGGGGAGGGCAAATGCACAAAAGATCCCACTGGGTCGAAGTGTATCCGAAAGGGCCCTCAACTAGATAAGATAAGGATAAATGATTCCAAAGATAATTCATACAACCAAATAAAAGTCTTAAGTTAGGCCCCTCTTGTATGTATTAGTGGACTGTTCGAATATTTGTTTCGCTTGTGGTAATCTTATCTAGGGCCCTTTCGGATACACTTCGACCCAGTGGGATCTTTTGTGCATTTGCCCTCCCCTTTATACCTACTCCCAAGCTCGCTCCATCATTTCCACAAAACGGATGATGCAGCTCAGTGGGGGCACCCTGAATTCCTTTGGTTGCGGATAGCCGTTACCAAAGTAATTCTTTCTTTGTCTGGCAAGGGGATCACTTTCGCTTGTGATAATTTTAAATATGTAATGTCTATTCTATCAGGCTCCAACTACAAATAAGGGCCTATGCACATCGCGTTTTTTAAACGCGCCGTCGACGGGCGTTTGTTTTGAACCACGTGTGTATCGACAGAAAGGCGCGTTTAAAAAACGCAGTTTGCATAGGCCGTTGGAGGAGCCTTAAGTTTTTTACCTCTACTAGTTTGCTCTGCAAGTATTTGGTATTGTGTTCGTTTTTTATATTAGTTCGCCAGAGCTCCCGAGGAGAGAGAGGGCCCTGTATCTGTACATCACTGTCAACACATCGAATCTTCAAATCACTAAAGGGTAGGCAACTTGAAGGAGACTTCCATAGGTTATGGATTGCTTGCCATCCTGAACGCTTGTTTGCTACTGCAAAAAAAACCACAGTCGTTTCTAAACACATGCTTTATTGAAATACTGTACATTCACGGATTCCTCCGAGCACATAGCGAGCTAGCAAGCCGCGCATATTACCCTCGCTTTACAAAAAATCTCATTCGCCTACTCGAAAGGCAATTAAGACTTTAGTCACATCGCTTCACGCTAGTCAATGCGTGTTTCTTTGTAAGGAGATATGTTACATTTTGAGCCTTATTACAATGAATTAAGGTGCAGTTTTAACATATCTTTAACGTCGAATACACTACCAGTCAATAATTTGGCAGTCTTTTGTACAAACATAAGACCTATACTCGCACTAAATGCCATAGTAAAGGGCAAATAATCTGAGCCTTAGAGCTTATTCACACCAATCAGTAACTGTCGGTGTAGGATCCAGTTCCAATATCGGAGGGCAAGTACCTACTCGTAAATGTATGGAAAAAAATTCTTACTGTTCCAGCCGCCCAGTCCGATATCGAAGCATGCTCCAAACAAAAAGTATCGACAGTTACGGATTGGTGTGAACAAGCTCTTGGGTTACAAAAGAGCGGAAATAAAGCATACATAAACGTAATAGCTGTCGACAACATGGTATATAAGCTAGTCGCTCATGACATGACCACTTTAGGCGTCAACAGGCATAGCTTTTTAAGCATTCACGAATGACAGGTACACTTGTTACGAGCGAGGCTATACGAGACTATACGTTACAATTTTACAAGTCTAATCTGGCAACACTGAGTCGCTCTACCAGTGATGACAATGACGGGTGATTTGACCTATGTTGCCTGTTTAGACATGGTTAATTGTAGCTTCGTAGGTACTGTCGTAGGTCGCGGGAGTCCGCTGGATGCGGGTGGCGCAGGACCGGTCATTGTGGCACTCTTTGGGGGAGGCCTATGTCCAGCAGTGGACGTCTTTCGGCTGATATGATGATGATGATGATGAGGTACTGTTTTTGAAACAAAAAAATTAAGGCAAATGAGGCAACTTCGTCTGCGGTACAGTCAACGGCACCAATATATACACCACAGTCTCAAAAGTATGTACACATACCTTATTTCTGCAACAATAAGGTTGTAGAATACATATCTATGAAACTTAGAGTGAATACATATTGGTGCCCTTGGCTGTACCCCTATGCGTGATTCAACGGCCATTCTATAATCTGTTAAGCCAAATCACATTACGGCCCACGACTGAGCGCGACTAGCGGCGTCGACCGCGGTGAGCGGCGAGCATTCAAATGATTAAAAAAAAACCGTGTCGAGCATTCCAATTCTTGCACAGAGAAGGTGCCGTCGATGTTCACTTGTTTGGAATGCTCGCCGCTAATCGCGGTCAGTCGCGGCCGGGTTAGGATTCAATTTGCGGACAACTCGACTCTTTTACCGACAGCGGTTATCCGGATTTTTATAAAACTGTCATTGGAATTGGATACTTCTACCTTGGACAGCAGAGTTGCTTTTTGAACGGACTACTTTGATGCAAGGCAGCCAACTCAAATATCTCAAAAATAGACACGGCGGCTTTTTGCAGCGCTCCATACAGGTAATGTATGACCAGTGTTGCGCGTTTGTATCGCTTTAAGTTGAGGGTACGCTTCAATTACTTACATACTTAAGTCTGTTTCATACAATTCCTTTTATCAAATCACGAATATATACGTCTGCTGGGCACAGTGGCGCTACCAAGAAAATCTAATATTATTCGTATATCTCCATCTCTGCCGATCAAGTATACTTATATTGCGGTAGAGACGGTGACATCCGAACTTGTATTTTAGTAGTTACCTGTAGCCCAGACCTCCAATAGAAAATATATACTTCTCGCGCTAGCTCAGTGCGTATTGGCGACTTCACTTACACTTTATAATTGCCTAATGTTTGCGCCGACATACTAAATGTTTGTTTACATAGGTAAGAGTGGTCTAATGTGTATTTGCGTCTCACATTTTGCTTTAAAAAATGTGAGATGCAATGCACATAGGACAAAGATCTTGGACAAGTGGAATACCACCCTAACATCGGCTCGACGGTCAAATTCGACACCGCCATAAGCCAAGGCTTCTCTGTATTGAATTTCATCAATCGAAGCTATTGTCAACTTTCTTTGAATTTAGCTAATGTAACTGGGCCAGTCAACTATTTTTTGTTGCTCGTTGTCATGGTTGCGTCTCCTGGGCCACTCTTTAAAACTGTGATGTTATTTATTATGGGTTTAAATCCACTAAACACGTGTTTATGTTACATTTGTAAACCCATTCCATGGTGGGGCATCTCATAAGCCAGAATAAAAACAAGAAAAAGTTGATTGACCCAACTCTACACTCCATACGAAGAGCTCAAAAAGATTTAACTCTTCTTAACTGGTGTATAGATCTTTTTAAGCGCTTCGCCCGCGTATATGCTACTGCTGGTTAACAGAACAGCACCTGCGTAGTTAGCACCAGAGTGAGCACACCGCCTAGCACTCCTATGCACGCATCGCGGGAAATCCATTCAAAGTCCCCTCTCCGCTGCAATAGAGCACAACAAACTTTATTTTTGTACTAATGGCTCACATACTCTCAACAGCAAAACGGCTATCGTTACCCTGCCTTTTATTGTTCTCGACTAAAGTAGATTGTGTCTCAAGGGAGCAAAATGATATATTTACGACGAGGGCGATATATTGAATACTGAGTGAAGCAAAAGATTTTACAATAGAATCCCGAGCGCAGCGAGGGTTTCTAAAGTAGAATCTTGAGCGTAACGAGGGATTCAAGTGTTTACGTTACGTTAATTTTGCTACCGAGTGACAAATACTGCTTTTCACACCTTCTATGAGGAAAATGCAAATCCCTAGCAGGATTAGAGAAGAAAAGTAAGACTTTGATCCCTCATACGTCAACAATTACTCTTTTCTGAATAGTGGGTGAAAAAAATGTATTTTCTTTTTTGCAGGAAGAGTCCGCAATACACAAGAGTGCTTTTTATAGCCCGAAACATTTTAACTTTATTATTATTTTATATTTTTTTATTATTGTTTTGGTTACATATCTCTTTAATCCTGTCGAACATAGCGTATGGCCGAGGTAATTCATACAAATACTAAAATATGTAAAAAAAAACACCAAACTTTTAAAATGGAAGATTTTTAGGTATCTAACCTACTCAAGCAAAACGCGAAGTGTATTCTCTGAGCATAACGCAGTTTTTCTCTTGAGATTTTTTTTTTCAAAATTATCAGTTTGGTCACTTGATGCATCTCAATTTCTTTCAAGCTTTGACAGGGCATTAGTGAAAAACTGCGTCACCCGTAAATCAAGGTCATTGCTGCAAGAGAACTAATATTACTTGGAAGCATGAAGATATTTGGGAACGTAAGTTCAACTCTGTAAGCATGACAACTTGGCACCTTCGGCTTGGTCACGACACGACTTCGCGCCGAAATCTGAATGTACGGAGAGTTCATGGACCTATGTTACTGAGGACAAGCTACACGTGATGCCACAATGAGGGACGGAAAGGCTTCTATTACTCCAGACAAAATACGGTTTCGAAAATTATTATATAATAGCGTTTTTTTTGTTTATTTCATTCTAAAACATTATTCTAAGATGCTTTATTCAAGAATCCAACAAACTTTCCACCCGGAAGTAATTAAATAGATTTAAATTAAACATTAATTGTCTTTTTTATTTTATTTATATTGAATATTTTAAAGCAAATGTAAATGAACCTAAATAAAGATAAAAAAATATTAATATTCATCCGGACTTTTTAGGAGATAATTAAATATTGATTTTTTTGATGTCCGATTTTTTGTTGGATTTTGCCTCTAGGTAACTATTTAATTGATAATATATCCGTTAAATTAAAAAAAATTGCTATTATAAATTATTTCCAAATATGTCATTTTTTCCATACAAGTTGTCAGTTCATTGCCTGGACTAAAATTAAGAACTGGTCTTAAAATGGCTGATGGCTTACTATAAACAACCTACTTAATTTGGTTGTATTGTGTTTTTTTGCCACAACTTCATACTAAATCAGTTGTAGCAAATAAAAAAAGTGAAACTATGACAAGGACAACGAATGATATTTCCCTTTCTGTCACACTTATCGAGATTTGTATGCTACCATCTCGCTCGGACATGGTATTATTATAATCATAGCTTGTCCTGAGTATCATAGGTCCATGGGAAAGTTTGACCAGCTTCTATTGAATGAAAGCTTCCGGCGCCATATTTAACGTTGATCGTCTAAATGTAATGTTGGCGCAACCCGCCCTTGGTGGTTGAAAGGGACAGGACGTGAGATCCGATCCTGGTCCGATCATGGTTACACACACATTTAGGCACTGGTCCCACCGCCGGCTACAGACTATAAGCTATCGGCGATTACTCGCCCAAGAAACGCACAAAAGATAATAGCTTAAGTGTAAATAAAATCATAGTTCATCGCCGGCGGTGTGAACAGCCAGCTATAAACTATAAATATATAACTCTCTCTTTTATTTACACGAAAGCGATTATCTTTTGTACGTTTGTTGAGCTAGAAAATAGCCGATAGCTCATAGCTTACTCGCTCGCGGTGGGACCAGTGCCTTATGTGCCGAAATGTTTCCTCCCATCTTGCTACATGAAGAGCTACATTTAGTTGCATGCTTGCTATATACATTGAGTTGAGACAGCAAGAGAAATATGAACACAAAACATTATTCACTACATCTACCCGACTAGCACGCATCACAGTTTTATGGTCAAGTTTTACGCCCCAGACTCTGTATCTGTGGCAAAACGTCACGTAAAACAACCACAAAACCTATCATGCTAGGTGCCCTGGTGGTAATAAGACTGCCTTCAATTTTTATGCAAGTTAAGGATACAAATATCTTGCTTTAGCCGGGTGAAAGTAATAAAATACCCAATTTACATATAAACAAGAATGGCGTTTAATTCAATCCAAGGCAGTGCCAGCGCGCGACAGTCGAATTTCAAATAACGCCTACTTACGTGATACTATAATACACTTAGAATAAAAATACTTGGTAGAAAACCGGAGTTCATACGGGGGTATGAACTCCGGATGATACACTAGTATCAGTAGATGTATTAATACACTAATTATACACATAAAATAGACAAACGGACAATTACAATAATTATTTAAAGAAATGTCCTGTAACTCCGGTCGAGTTTAAAAACTGCCAAATGAAAGTTACATATAAATTACATTAATTGTATGGCATTTACGGGCTAAATAATAAATATGCAGAATTGTACAGTCGCCATCAGATATATCGGAGCGGAGAAAGCGCTCACAAATATCTGAACACGTCTCTATTGTCGAGGCATTAGAGACGTGTTCAGATATTTGTGAGCGCTTTCGCCGCTCTGATATATCTGATGGCGACTGTAAATCAAATACTCTGTAGCAGTCAAAGTGGCCAAATAGTTCGGTACACGATACTAAATATACGAGTGTGGTGTACCGAACTATTTCACTACTTTGGTTGCTACAAAAGCGCAGAACTCTCCAAAAGTCGGTTCTTACTGTAGCTGCACGGTGTGAGAGGTGTGTGTGTGACTCAATCAAGCGCTGTCTTGTTTGTTTAACCCTTTGAACATCAAGAACATCTAAAGGTGTCGTGTGTCGTCATGCCCGCAGCGCCAAGAGCCCCTGTAGGAGTTACGACGTTCGCTGTCAAAGCAGCCTTCAGTCATTCATATAGGGTTTGTGTTTGCTGTCTTGTAACAGTGATGTTGGCGTGACAATGTCTCTTTCGGTCGGTTTGTTCCCAATTCTACAGATTTCTATTACAGATTTCCAATTCTACAGATTTCCAATTCTACAGATTCACAATTCTACGGATTCCCAATTCTACGGATTCCCAATTCTACAGATTCCCAATTCTACGGATTCCCAATTCTACAGATTCCCAATTCTACGGATTCCCAATTCTATGGATTCCCAATTCTACAGATTTCCAGTTCTACATATTTCTGATTCTACAGACTCTAGTCTTACTATAGTAAAATATAGACACATACAAGTGTGATCATGTGATTAGAATTAGAACATTTATAAAAATCGGAGCTTGTACCTTTTTCAGAAGAGATAAAACCTATTCCTCTAGATTAATAATTAATGGCTGGTTATCGTATTTGTAGACATGAGAATCTGTAGAATTGGGAATCTGTAGAATTGGGAATCTGAAGATATGAGAATCTGTAGAATTGGGAATCTGTAGACATGAGAATCTGTAGAATTGAGAACCTGTAGATATGAGAATCTGTAGAATTGGGAATCTGTAGACATGAGAATCTGTAGAATTGAGAACCTGTTGACATGAGAATCTGTAGAATTGGGAATCTGTAGACATGAGAATCTGTAGAATTGGGAATCTGTAGACATGGGCCCAAAGGTTTCGGTCTTTTGTCTTGGCGGCGAAAAGGTTAAAAGCAACGCGCAATCACAGCAAGAGCCGACTCATTTAAGGTGCCAAAATCATTAATGGCAGGATAGTTTGACATGTTTTTGACCAAATCTGTTGCATTGAGTACAACTTCAGTATAAAACTCTCTCAACTCTTCTATTATCTGTTTAGGAAGCGCAGCTGTATTTGACAATTGGCAACATCCTAGCATTAGGGTCTCAAATGGCGTAAAATCAGATTTTATTTTAGACCTACGCACTAATTCTATTGTATTGACTGTTGTCAATTCGTCGGTTGACAACCAAAGCTCACTAATTACACTTAATAAGAAAACTCAACCTTATTACAATAATTGCAACAGTTGATATTTCTTAAGTAGTTTTTCTGCATTTAGTGAGTTCAAGTTGTAAATATCGGTTATTTTTGGACGTTTTAAGGGTCTATTTCATTTTGTTACTTGATAACATATACATAGAATCGATATTCAGATTATTGTTTTAAGTAGATGTATTATTAAAGTTTTGGTTGTCAACCTACGATTTATTCAATCAATAAACTAGATAATATTGTCTTGTATGAGAACATAGTTATGGTGACAATATCTTATCGTGAGCGGAGCGTGCAGCGTGCATATAAAACATATGCAATTTGTATGGACGCCCCACGCATCGCTCGTAGCGGAGCGTGCACTCGGGCCGTACAGGCGTACGCCAAGGGTCATCTCTCGGCTGTGCCGTCAGTTATGCGATACAATAGCATACAGTATGCACAACCTGTGTTCTCTCTACCATTTCCTATAGATCCGAGTCAGTCAGATTTGAGGAGAGGTACATTCATAAAAAAACTGGCGCGAATGGAACTAATGACATCTATCTTGACAATTGTGCACCATCGGTCAGGGTTTACTACAAATTAAATGTTTTTGACTATTGTTACATTTTATTTTTTTTATTTTTAAAAGAACAAAACTCCGCTGATAATATTCTTATGCCCTCAAGTCAATCAAAAACTCACAATCCGGTACAGTCTAGTATTCAATACTGCATCACTTAAGTTTTATATATAATTAATTATACGCTTAGGTACAGATACGCGAATATATGCACAATAAATAGATTACTAGCGGATAGTTACTCACAGCTCTTATTGTTTAGAAAATATTTCGGAAATTGCGGGTAGATGGTGAAATTTTGAAAAGCTAATAATTTAAACATATAAAAAATGTCCTCATATTATCATATAAGTAAGTTAATTTTGGGTCGCTTTTCTTACAACAATATAATTTAAACTTGGAAAATGATTACATAAGTTTCATATTACGTGGTTAGTTTAAATCAAATCTCCCTAAGGCCCTATGCACACCGCGTTTTCAAAACGCGCGTTTGTGTCGAAACATTCAGTCGTGTGATTCGACACAAACTCGCGTAGACGGCGCGTTTAAAAACGCGCGTTTGTGTCGAAACATTCAGTCGTGTGATTCGACACAAACTCGCGTAGACGGCGCGTTTAAAAAACGCGGTGTTCATAGGCTCTAATTGTTTCAAACCCGAGACTTAGTTATTTGTAATAAATGTATCGATATTCTGGTTAAAACATAAACATGACACAGCATGGAGGTCACAAATGTCACAATCTACCCGCCATTTTCGAGGAGTCTGCCTTTAAAGTCAGCTACAAGCACGCTAACTGGACGATGTCGACTTTTAGCTGCCAAAGGCAACGGGGCGAGTTAGGGCTGTCACCAAAATAATTATTAATACTATTTATTTACAACAACAAAGCAATTCTTGACAAGTTTATACATTTGGCAACCATTTCCAGAATTGCTCAAGGAAATGGCATTTACTAGTAAATCTCAAAATCGGAAGCATTCACTTTCAATTTTGATAACGCACAGGTGACCACCCTGTTTAAATAATGCAATATACAGACATCGAGTAACAACATACAGAATATCATGATATAATAATATCTAGTTGGTATGGCTATGGAAATGGTATATCATAAATTCATAAAAAAACATTGCTATGTTTCGCGCGTTAAACAAGAGAATTCTAAATGGAAGATGACTGAATATAGTATTATCTGACCGCGACGAGAATGGGCTTGGACGTCACACTGTTGCCATATACAGGGTGGCACATTTAGATCGGTCAGTATGGGAAAGTCTGAAACTATAAGACATACGAAGATCTCTTCTTAGGAACCATGTCATCGATTTTAGTAACAAGAAAAACTGCATTCATACATTAAAATAAAACATTTACTCAGCTCGGGAATCGAACCCGGACGTTTTGAAAACTAAAACTTTGTAACACTATTTCTATTTAGATATCGATTGTGTAGGCCTTAAGCAGTAAATGTTACTATGAAACATGATGTCTAAAATGAATAAAAAGCCTTGTTGTCATATCCTTTAATTTATTTTAGTAAGTTTTCGATATGACCACCATTTTTTTCAACACAACATTCAACTCGTTTTTTTAAATGTATGAATGCAGTTTTTCTTGTTACAAAAATCGATGACATGGTTCCTGAGAAGAGATCTTCGTATGTCTTATAGATTCAGACTTTCCCATACTGACCGATCTAAATGTGCCACCCTGTATAAATACGTCACGGTTAATATGAACATTATAAACCGACTGCTATTCCGTTCCCAAACTCATCGCGGTCGAATAAGACCAAATTTCATAACTCGATCTTTTTTTTAATTTATTTAAACCTACGGATCTTTATAAAAACGGTGGTTATAAGCCCTGTTTAACACTTCGTCTGTGTTTAGTTTTTGATCACGCAGACATTTTTGGTAGCCTCCTTTTTGGATCAATATTAAGAACGATTTTATATACTGCATTCGGCGCGACCGAGGCTTGAAGTCAAGAATTTACTAACCAAAACACTTACGAAAGGATACAGAAATACTCAATAATTATACTCCAAATTACCATAATTCAGTACGAATCCATTTAGCTTTTGTAAAATATTAAAAACGGCATTGCAATTACATAAAGAGTCCAGTCGGCAGCAGAACTAGATATGCGTCAAAAACATCTACACAAACTCATATTGATTAAATTACTTTATAAACGGGTTATATCATGTATCGCCGACGTTTCGAGCCTCTTCCAGCGCTCGCGGTCAAACTGGAGGTTTAAATAGTTTTATTGAACGAGCGTTCTCCGTTTCACCTTGGGCTAATTTTTTTCCGTATCTCCGCCTGTTCTTAGAAATTTTGTGAGCATTAAGTTTTTCGGGTTTTTTTTTCTTTTGGAAAAACTACACACTGGCGTTCTCTTAGCTACTTCCGCTGCCGACAGCACATATTGCACTTTGACGCCTTGCTTAGTTACAAGATAACGAATTCACTACACAAATAAGGGAAAAAAATACTGTCAAAAAATAAATGAACACAGTTTTCGGAAGCGTACAGACATGCGAAGTAAACAACTGAACAGTGTGTGTTCTGGAAGAGTATGTGTTGAAGTCGGGATGGAAGGTATTTGGTTGGTGTCGGGTGTTGTTGGGTGTCGGGTGTTGTTGGGTGTCGGGTGTTGTCGGGTGTCGGGTCAGCGGTGCCGGCTGCCGCGGCCCACGTCGGCGTACACTCAGGCCGTTGGCTACCTGTTGGATGGAATACTCATTTTAACATCCATCCACAAAAAAAAACACAATGTAATGAGGGCTACCGTTTTGGCGCCACTGGCGTGTCGGGTACAGAAATATAGCTATTAAAATTTGTTATTACTGGCGTAAAACAATAGTACATTTCGATGCTAGTGCGGAAAGTATGTCATTACGTCAGGAGGACCGAGATATCTTGCCACGAGCCGTAGGCAAGTGGCAAGACTCGGGACGAGTGAAGAATGACATTTCCGCACGTGTATCGTACGACGTTTTTTAATACAGTTGCGAAAAAATAAGAAAAACAAAAAGTAAGGAATTTGAAACTTATATGTTATTCATTCTGTAACATCATTGTAATACAGTTGAAAAAAATGAAGTTTAATACAGTTTAATACAGTTCCATCTTATTTATTTTTTATTGAAATAATAATTAATGGTACAATTTGTACAAGGAAAAGTGAAAAGCACTAGTGCGCGAAAACCAACTTTCCGCACGCTAAACAGCTACGTAAAGTAGCAGTTTTTGAGCAACTGTATTAAAAAAATTATTTCAATCATGCTTAAAAGAGTAAATCAATAATTCAAAACAACTATACTTATTATTATGACCTCCGATTTATATTTGCACGAGTTTTTCTTAGATTCGCTTGTAAAGCGCTGAGATTCATTGACCCGTAACACATATTTGCCATAATTAATCTCAGCTATGCAAAATATTCACAACATTATTAGGAATTATGAAAAAACCCGCAAAATCCGCCCACAAACTATGGCATTTGACATTTTTAAGCCCCGACTCGTGCGCAATCCAGCGGCGAATTCACCCGCGGTAGCCCTCATTACGAGTAGAACCAAGCGGATCGAATAGTAGTTTTGAAAACTAAACGAAACAAAATAAATGAAAATATCATCCTTTAAAATTCGACCTACAAACCATTGAACCATTTTGCTCTTTCTGTAGGAAACTGGCACTCAGGAGGATAAAGTATTGTTTTGTGTTACATTAAGATATTTGCTACCATTCAGGGTGCCCAAAACACGATTCGATGAATTTGCTCCAATTTCTATACAATGAACTCGTAAAGTTAGCTCTGGTTTTGCAATTTTGGGTAGATCGTGTCGATGAATGTTTCATATTTATTTTTGTAGACTTCTATTCCCTATTATTTATTTATTTATTTACCACACTTACAACTATCTTTACAGGAGCTAATCCCAAGACAATAGTGTAACTATTTGCACAATTACGTTAAAACTAAACTGTATCTCTACGCATATAACATAATATAAACAATGTAGACCTTGTGCTTGATAAAGCCCGCACGCTGCCCACGAAGTCCTGGATTCGAATCTCGATAAGAGCAAATTTTTGTGTGACAAAGATGGATGGATTTTTTCGTAAATATTGGATGTTTTCTATGTATTGAAGAATTATTTATTTTCTAAAGTAAATACAAGATGATGATTGACATTAACTGAATTAAATTAAAACTAAGTTAAATCTAAAAAAGGCCCTCGAGGCATTGTACCGAGGATGCTGGCGGCATTTCCTCGCTGAATTGCAATGCTGATGCGTTGCGCGAGAAAGCCGCCAGCTCTTCGGTCACCAGTTACATCGACCAGACGTTTCGCGATTTCTGCAAATAACTTATGCGCACTGGGACCCCACGGACCGAGGGTCTCGACGCCAAAGGGTACAAAGTCGTACTCTCTGCCGAGGCCTCTATATTTATTACATTTCAGATTTTCGGCGTTTTCCGCCGCTGCACCCGCTTTAGAATTTTGAAGAATTTATATCTATTGAAAATATCGTAGTGCTCATAAAACAAGCCATAACGAGCTTCCTATGAGACTAGTTGGATATGTGTATGATTGGCCCCTAAAATAACTCATCGGGTAAGGATATAGTGACTCGCCTGTGCTCGTGCGCCGGGTGTATGACGACGCGCTGGTAGTCGGGCCGGCGCTCCTGCCGCTGCCGCGAGCCCAGCTCGGCGGTGCCGTCGCGCGCTATGAACAACTGGAGGCCGGTCGCTGCGGACAGACAGACATACGTGTGAACAATACAGTTGGGGACTCTTCATTTTATTAATACACCAAAAGAAGGTAGGCAAAAAAATATGCCTAACGACAAGAATCCTATTCAATTATCACAAAAAATTACGAAGATACCAACGTTTTAATAATGATTAATAGAGAGAAAACGCTTTAGACCCGTGACGTAACGGCGTTATAGTAAATAACAATCGTTTCACGTGAAGGTGCGTTTTGCGGAAAAAGGACAGAGTGGGGTATATTGTTTTGTGTTACTTTTTTCTCCTTGTGACTATATTTTTTGTTTATTTTACTTTATTGTTTCTTTTATTTGGTGTCATCATCCCTATTACGATATTTTTTTTACAGTGTGGTATCTATACCAATAATAAATAGGTAGGTATATACACCCCTTTATTTATGAAATTTAACTAAAATGGGGTTTGACAATTTCTAAGCTTAAGAGCTTAAAGGTCAAAGTGAAAGATTATACCCGGTTTTATACGGATCCCTTAGACAGACAAAATGTACCGAGTTACTAAACAATTTTAGTAATTCGGTACTTTTTTTATTCATTTAACGAAACTGTATAAAACCGGACAAACGAATTTTAATGGGTTTTTAACTACAATAGGTATGATGGACAATAGTTTGTGTCTTCGTAACTATTTACACGATTACCAAAACTCTTTCATCAGGCCTTCAAGGTGGAAATAATCTATACCCGTGTTACCCCGTAGCTCCGCCTGAATCCTTTGTTACGAGGTGGCGGATGGAGAAGTATTATTTTGAGACTGAAACCCGACTCCACAGTCAAACGTAATAATTAACAACATTTCATTTTTCTGACTCCTTAAGCATTTAAATAGTATTTGAAAAGTTAGGAGACACGTTTTTTTTCTTTTCATTTTATTTTTAGTTAAACCCCCTTAATTTGGGTGTTTCAAACTACCACGTTCGAAAAGGGCATAAGTACATTTAAAGGATGAATAAGATTAGTACTGTGGTCAATTTATCGAATTAAAAAGTCATGCTGTGTCTGTGACAGTGACATTTGACATTGACAATGACAAGATAGATGGAGTCAAATAACTGTCAATGTCACAGCATTTTTTTTTCTTACAAGATGCATAAGCACAGTTATGGAATATCCGCATTCAGCCTTTAAATGGCTTCTTCAAAGTAATTTCCAGTTTTCTCAAGAACTAGCGAATATAAAAATCCATTATTTTTTTTATATTTACTCAACAAGCCCAAATCTCTGAATGGTTCTTAGTTTGAGCCGCTATGAAAAAATGAAATGTTGTCAATTAGTTTTGTGGAGCGAAGTAATGTAATATTTCTTAGTAGGGACAGTTTTAATGTATAAATAAATAATGTAGTGATGTATAGTAACGCGGTGTACTCACTCTCCGCGGAGTCGTCGACCGCGTGCTTGAGGTCGGTGGCGGCGAGCAGCTCGTCTATCAGCGAGCCGGGGTTCACGCGCGTGTTCTCCACACGACACGACACCACGAGCTGTCAACACACGTTCACACGGTTAGCTCGGTATCAGGGTACAGTTCGCGGCACAAAAGTTTGCGTGTCTGAAGTTAGCCTCGAGTCGCCTCCCGCATACCCGTCCGACCCCTCTGACATCTTTGCGGCGCTACTAGTAGCTAACATCAGACGCGCAAACTTTTGTGCCGCGTAATGTATGACCATGAAACCTATCGTGCCAGCTGGACATATAGGGTACGTACTACACATGATTTAGCTGACAACGTCTAATAAAACTTCCTGTTATCATACATTATAATTATTTGCTTATCCAGTAATAACATGCCTTAGGACGAGCTGTCAACGTTATTGTTATATCTTTATTCAAAATACACAAATGCGTATAAAAATGTCAAAACCATCTTTCTTTACAAGACATTTTATTTTCTAAAGGTCACTTACACATAGGGTTGCCAACTATTTTTGGGGGAGATATAGTATTTTCCAGAAAAAAACGATAAAAATATACACTGTAAGAAAATATAGTACTTGGCTGGGCAATATTGCTATTTGGGTGGATTGCAACATATAAAATGTATCAGCAATTACCCATACATTTTATATGGGTAACTTTCGTCACACAATGGAGAAAAGTTAAAGCATAGATTAGATTAAGATGCTTAACTATACAATTTTTTTGCAATCCACCCATTTAGTAAAAACCTCGGCAATTTGGAGCACTTCTTAAGGTCCCCCAAAATATGGTACTTTCGCGTACTATATATTTCTTCAACAGTATACCGGGTGGAAAAATCGAATGCAATATGGATGGCAACTACTTTAAATATTGTAAATAGCACATTCTGTGTAAAGGAAACATTCCTTTGTTTTTAAAAACAATAAATTCTGCATTTAAGGATTTATGAAAAATCGCTTGCCTCAGTCGGGACTCGAACCGGCAGTGGACACCTCTCGGCTAATTAATGAATGTGTAAAACTAACTAATGTTGATATTTTTAATTGTAGTATAGGTAACTTGAAAAAAACCTTCCATGTTTTAAGCAAACATCAACCTCTAGATTAATATTTTCGCTTTGTGTAATTGAATTAACTTCATTCATCAATAGGTACTGGCATGTATTATGCATTCATCTTTACACCTAAACAAGTACGAAGCTTCCTTGCCATGCAAATAGTTATTTGTAGTAAAATGTGATAAATGTTTATTAAGCACTAGTGTAATAATTAAGGACGGAGGGCTTTGATGACTCAAGTTTGTAACGATCTTACCGTACGTCGCATACAATGCTTTTCATCACATTTGCGAGGAAATAAATAACCACAAATGACAGAAACATCTATGTTTCATACAAACGCACCAATCAAAAATTTACGAAATTGACAACTTCACTTCCAGATCATTGCGAGTGGAGCGCACACCTTCAATATTTCAACCAATCACAAAGCAGTATTCTTTCGGCGCGTGGCCAACTAGTTTTTTTTTCAACCAATCACAGAGCAACTACATTTTCTTAAGCCAATCAGATCACACACAAGCTCACTACTCCCTAGGGAATAATTTAGTCCATTGTCCTTCTGTATACAGGCATGGAAGAACACCATTTACGAGCAAGTGTGATGAAACCATTTTGTGTATATGACCGTTTGTTTGTCAATAAATAAACAAATGATGATGTGACGGCGTTACCTGCGCGTCGTCAGCCTGCTGCTGCGGCTGCTGCGCGGGCGCGCGCTTGCGGCGCTCGTACGCGGCGCGCGCGCGGTCCAGCGACCCGCTCTCGGACGCGCTCGCGGTCAGCGACCCCGACGACGGGTTCCTAAGCGAACGCACACATGTAACGACAGGTTGGCATTTGTTCGTAAACACGACTAAACGTTAAGTTCACGAAGCGTCACACTCCTAAATGCGTAAATGTAATCATGTAATTTATTGCATTCATGTTTTAAGTACATAGGCGGTATGAGTTACATTAGGTAGAAGTATGGGTATCGCAAATGTAAATAAAGCTTATTAAAAACTAACAAGCTTAATTGTGTAATATAATACTGCCTTTTAGTTGTGATATTGTTAGTTTATTTAGGTAAATAAGCATAATTAAAAAAAAAAGATGTACGACCAGTTCACGACACTTTAAGTTACAATTTTCCAAGTCCAAACTGGCAAACACTGGTTGAAATGCTAGTCGCTATTGGCCAAGCACTTCTTATCTAGATGAGGGCTCTTTTGGATACATTTCGACACAGTGGGCAAGGCAAGCTCGCTCCATCATTTCCACAAACTGGATGATGCACACAGCTCAGCGGAAGTACCTTGAATTCCTTTAGCTGCGGATAGCCGCTACCAAAGTACCTATTCATTCTTTGTCTGGCAAGGGCATGACATTCACTCAGTATGTGTTCCATAATATCATCGTCCTCGCCACACATTCTACAGTCTAAACTATCCGATAGTCCCATCTTGGCCAAGAGATTCTTGACCCCGAAGTGACCTGTTAACAACAACCCCAGATATAATATAATAATTCTGAGTTGCTTCCTGCTGGATTTCCAGAGTTTTTTTGGTCCAGCCCGAGTTCACTCCTTCTATAAAAGAGCTTAAAAGAGTGCCTTAGCCAGCCTCAATTCCTCCACTCGTGTTTGGTTTTGGCGTAGGCTTTAAAGGCCGATATTATGGTTCCCTACGAGCGACCCCATAAAAGATTCTGGACCTACAAAGCGATTTGTATGTAATATAAATAAATAAAGACCCCCTCCTTCTTCCAAGCTCATCTTTGGTCTATTGTTGCCAATGAAGCCCTGGTGCCCTGTTGTTATTCAAACTAGTTGCACCTTATTGTGCTGTAGGAGACACGGCAATAGAGAGATCTCTCAGGGACCGAAGTCCAATGAGAGTTGTTTGGATGTTATATTTATGCAACTGATTTAAGAAACTTCGATAGCGCGATGCAGAACACGTCAGATTTGACAGCTGATAGGAGTGACGCCACAGTGCTTTCCAAGCTTGTCCAGAGCTTGGACGCCATTATAAACTAGTCTAGACTACTTTCGGCGCCGTAAGCGCTTTAAGCGCCGCTTGACTGTTACTGAGTATATAGCCCTCTGGTTTGCCTGTCTATATTTTCCTGTTTTCCTTCGGTGTTGCTAGTTTGGACTTGTCAAATTGTAACTTGTACGTTCTTGGAATGAGCCGGATGCATGTTGCATAATTAATTGTAATTTTATAATATAAGCGGAAATCTATTTACAAACCCTTTCTTTACAAATAGACTTCCACTTAAAGTAAAAGTTACAAAGCAATAGGCCCCCGAATGCTCGCTCAAAGCGGAGCGTGCGGCGGGTCGGCCAGCATTCTGCATGTGTCTAAAGCCGGATTTACATTACGAAATTAGTTTCACGAAAGTAGTTTCAATAAATGCGAAAGTAATTTCGTAAAACAATTAGTGTCGTGACCATGGCCCCATCAGCATCAGCTATTTCAACATGCATGACACTAATTTCGTATTGTAATTCCGGATTTGCACTATGAAATTAGTTGCGAGACACTAATTTTACTAAAACATCGCGCAGGGCACGAAATTGATTTGCATTCATGAAATTAATGCATGCATTAAGAAAATGTTAAATTACACGTGAAACTGTTGGTATAACTAATGTCACGAAATTATTTTCACGCTACTATATTCGTAATGTAATTCCGGCTTTAAGCCTGCATGTTGAAATAGCTGATGCTGATGGGGCCATCGTCACGACACTAATTGTTTTACGAAATTACTTTCGCATTTATTGAAACTACTTTCGTGAAACTAATTTCGTAATGTAAATCCGGCTAACACATGCGCCGCACGCCTCGCCACTGAGGCCCTACACTTGTTGACGAATCGGTCACGAGTTCGAGCGGCAACGATGCGCCACGCGTGGGAGCGAGAGGTAATGGCGCGACCTCTCACTCTCATGCATGGCGCAGCGCTGCCGCTGCTCCGAGCCCTTATGGACGAAACACAAACTAGAATGCATTGAGTGGGGCATTTCTTCGTGAATTTAACGATCTATATTCGTAAAACTGGTCCCGTCAAGATAAAGTCTACTAATTGTCAATTAAATGTGTTACTTGATCGCCGCCACACGAATGACAATTATAGCCTAGTACAGGGTTTTACAACACTAACCAGGTACAGGATCGTTTATAGGTTACTGGGACCCAGCACGGCTCGCGCAAGACCGCCCGCGAGATTAGCTACCCGTCCATTTCTAAACGTTCTATTTTGAAAGAGACAGATAGTATATTTCACGCGCGGTCTCGTGCTAGCCGTGCTGAGCACTTTAATGGGGCGCTGTTAACAGTGTAGTTACTAGGCACACTTAGAAAGGACCTAGACCACTGAAGACACCACAGTAGAACCGCATGCGTGTAGCGGCGAGGCATATGATAACAAAACAAAATAACATCATGATTAAAAAAACACAATTTTCCATTTAATTTTGAAAAATATAAAATGAAGTTCCATTTTCTAAAACGTATTAGTAATTTTGATACGTGACTTAATAATAATTAATTTTAACACACATAACCGCACACGACTTGTACGAACATACAAACGAACGACATTTTGATCATGATTAAATTATGTAAGAATAATTTATTAAATTTCATTAGTAAAAAAAAACTAACTACTTAATGCATAGGAAAATCGCTGACATGCTGGATTATTTATATTGTAATATGGGGTATATCTCCACCGACCGATTAGACAATGATGACTTGATGTTGTATTTACATAACAGATATGCGTTTCGAGTGCTTTTTATGTCTTTGATAGTAATAAAAATCAGAACTGTGGAATGTAAATTATACAAACATTTAACATCTCAAAACTATGTTACAATCAATAAGATCATAGCATATTTTTAGAAGGAAAAATGCACCCATATTTAATCTGTGTACTTAATCGGAGGAAAACAACCATCAGCATTATTAGTTATTCTAATAAAAATCACACCCCACTACAAAGCTAGTCTCAATCATGTTAGATAAATATGTACATTCACCGTAATACACCCGCCACGCTTGCTCTACATAATGGCATTTATAAATAGTTTTAAGACCAGAAAGTTTAAAGCATCACATAAACTCAGTGGTATAGCGCCTATAGTGAAAATGCCCTAACATCCAATATTTGACTGCTGTCACCCCAGTACAATTTATGTCATCATATGTCGTCATTGACGTTTATTGTACCGGGATGACGGCTGTCAAATGTCGGCTGTTAAAAAAATCTAGTTAGTCTTTACAGTGAAAATATTGAGTAATTTACCACATATAGATACATA
Source organism: Epinotia nisella (assembly GCA_932294315.1). NCBI lineage: Eukaryota > Metazoa > Arthropoda > Insecta > Lepidoptera > Tortricidae > Epinotia > Epinotia nisella. Next base: position 42,084,611 of record OW028673.1, read on the forward strand.
CGTAATAAACTTTAAACGTTGTATATGTAAAAAACTTAAGTAAAGCCGTTCTTCTATGTAGTGCTGACGTATTCGAATAGACATTACATATTTAAATTGTCTAACAAAAACATAACAAACGCCCATTCAAACACGTCACCCGCTGCAAGAGGAGCTTTATTTAAGATTTTTATATATCAATCGTTTTAAACTAATATAGGCTCAACATTTTCATGAGGTTGTTACATGATTGGTGCCGAGACCAGGATGACTGGCGAGGCTTAATCATTGTTTACATAGAAGGGCATCGTGACACGATACATATTTACATTAAAAGCAAAATTATTTTTAGTGTTCGATAAACTCTGAAATTATTGGATCAATTTTGACGAGTTTTTCATTAATAACAACTAACACAACTTACATAATTTTAAGTCTTGGGTTTAGGACGCTTTGGGATATTTAACCGTGATATAACTTTGCCATAGCGTGTCTGTCACATTGATGTGAATGTGTCCAATCGATATGACAACTACGCCATGACAGGGTTATACCACTGTTAAATTTCGCAAAGTATCCTAAATCCATCCATCATTAATTTTGCAAGTTATAAAGATTAGCTTTATGTTTGTGGATGATTTTGATGTATATGTAAGTACCGTAATTTGTGCGGAGTACGATGCGGGTAGCTATCAAAATGTAGAGTACCTTCTATGCAAAATCAGTAAAATCATTGTTTATCAATGCAATGCGTTTATATCATATGCATACTTGTTTATAAAGCGACGTATGCGAAAAAAGCGGTATTATAGAAAATGTTAATAAATCATGCACATAAATTAGTTAAAAATCGTAAAGCAAAAGACTAGATAAAAGAGCTGTAGTCTAAAAAAATACATTGTTTGAATTAAAATTTTAGTTTGAAGATTAAAGATAAACCAGTATAATATCACTGCCTTAAGTGACCATATTTGAACCTTAATGCCATCGAATACGGTCTACTATTGCAAAATGACGTCTCATTTTATCATCACCAATGAATGCATTAACAGTTAAAATTAAATTTTGTTGAAGAATTCAAAAAAATCGTTGATTGAATTGGATTATTTTTGCTTACATCGTGTCGCCCATCATACAATATTTGGGGAATTCAATTTAAATCTAGTTATTAAAAAAATATATAAATAGTTTTTTTTTATTATGCAGTAGGAGTACATCAAAGATATACCAATTCTAAGGCGTCCTGGAAGGTCTAAATTCCGTTGAAATCGAACGTACACTCTGTTGTTTATTAGGCCGCACGAGTTTAATGTCCAAATAGTCCACGGGTTAAATTATACAGTTTAAGCTTATATTATAACATACGCATTAACAACAATAATTGATTCAAAATAATATTAACGATATTTACTTAGCCATTCAGCGAAACTTTTCACAATCCAACGTCCACAAAAGAAAATTTTAATGTCATAACAAAATGCCATTGAAAAGTTAATTAATTCCTAAAATAATTGAGGTATCAATATCAGCACTGATTATTGAATAGTCATTAAGGTTTCGGTGAAGGGCGCGCTAAAGAGACAGAACTGCATTACAACTGAACATCAACTGCGCAGCTTACGTGCAGTTCGCGCACAGGTCGCAGTCTGCCTCAACTAACAGCAAAAGCGGTACGTCTAGCTACACAAAATATCGAAACGTGACGACATCTACTGCCTGCACGCACACACGTTCCATTTAGGGCACATTTATATCGATCCGATGGCCTCGTATTCATCCGTCCAACGAAGATTGAGGACTTGTTTTCATTTGGGAATCAGAATTCGATAGCCCTTTATTCAGTCACAGTCACTCAATAAGAGACAAATAAATGTTCAATGACATTTTTCTTATGCCCAAGACAGCGAAATAAGAAAAGCATGACACTATCGACCGCCAAATTCGAGTCAGCCGTGGAACATAATTCCATTTGAATGTAAAACTTGGTCAGGTATGTTGGTCGGTCGTATACGGCGGAACGGATCGATGTAAATGCGGCATTATGCGTAGTAATACATAATGCTTGCGTCAGTACGGCAAAACGTGCTATCTTACACTTTTATCTTTAACGATTGTGTAAAGTAGCACAGTAAATGCCACATGCCATCATGTCAAAGGAATAAAGTCTAAAATGGCATAACACGTGGTTTGGTGTGGGCGAATCCTCGGGTTTCAATTTATATTGTTTTGCAATAGTCGAGTAATTGCAATAGTAAATTGTGGTTACACATTTTTTTAAAGATTTTTAATATCTAACGTTATTGAATCCGAAGCTAGTTCTACCAGAGCCGCCTCTTGGTCACTGTCGAAAAAATAACCTGTACTTGGCAAATCATCAAAAGAATTCTACTACGGCAAATAATTTTGGTGCCTCGTCATTATGTTCCGATCAGTCAGCAGCACAAGTAGCTAGTGATCCAAATGATCTACACACGGACTCTAATGCCAACAGAAAAAGGATCTGTGTAGGTAATTTTCAGAGCATTATTCTACTTAGCTACTTCTGCGACTGAATACCAAACAATAAAGTTTCAAAATAGCAGTAAAAATTTGTAATGTATAGAAACACAAGGACGCGCCCACACTGCACGCTCGGGTACTGACAGCGCGGAGCTCGGGCGGCGCGGCAGCGAGTCGCGGAGCGCTGCGCACGCGGCGCACTCCCCGTCGCCGCGTCTGGACAGTCGGGTCGGCGTTATACGTGAGTGTGAGCGGGACAACACTCTGTTTATAGTTGCTCACCACAGTGACGAGCCGTTCGGACAGTTCTACGTGATTATGTCAAGATACATGCCCAGGAGACGAGGCGTTGTAAGATTAATTTGTTATATACGGGTCAACCAACAATTTCTTCCCATAAGGCCCCCAGAGAGGTTATCCCGCAGTAAAAAAAATTCTTGTTGTTACTGTGTCCCAATATGGCCGAGGTTCTTAGAAAAAAAATTGCAACATGGACTTACTAATGTTCTTACAAGTGTGAAGCTGCGTTTTCGTATATTGGCACCTAGCTGTCAAGCTTGCCAGATGTCAAGTATATGTAAGCACAGCTTCACGCTTCTCTGGTGAACATTCACCTTAAAATGTGGTTTAAGTACGTCAACAAAACCCTTCATTTGGTGGTTAAATCCTTAAAATTACAGTTTAAGAGTGATTCAAGAGACGTAAGCAGTACAACTTACTAGCGACAGAAAAAAAAAGTTGATTTACCCATATATCTCGCGTCTCCTCGTCGCTGGAAAACCCACGTTGGGCTCAGAACATGTGCATCCAGAATCCCTGCCCGGGCAGTCATGACCTGAGAGAAGGGAGAGGCAGGGATTCTGAATGCATGTCATGACATGACTACATGTAGTCTGAGCCTTATACGCATACTATGTCGTAGTCCATAATTCGTTCAATCTATTCGCCTCGACTCTTGTTTAGAGGCAGAGTCCTATGTAGTGACGTCACGTTACACCCACACTGACATTTGGAGCGAGCGACGTGAAAGAGTATGCGCAAACGTCACATACAATACAAAGTGCGAGACGCGTTTTAGTTAATGGCACATATTTTCGTAATTCAAAGGAATCGTTTCCCCTGAGAAGAGTAGTCAACAGGGGCCCATTTCACAAAGGCTTGTTTGTAATAGCTTTTGAGAAATGGGAGCCAGGTCACCGTGTAATTCAATAACTTTGCACCTGAATAGGGTGAATATTCACCAGCGAAGATGAATTATTTTGTAATATAAATATTTGAAACCTCCACTATATGCAGCACAGTTACGCAAATCTTTGGTAGATAATCACCCTAATAGTATTGTTTGCTTTTATATCACGTTAAGTGAACACGGTCAAAACAAAAAAAAACTACACGCTCTATAAGAACATGACACATACCACATACACTTGTATGTACAGTCGACTGCAAAGAGATTTACAAAAATATGTATACACGACTTTATTGCCTAAACGTTAAGGTTCTATACATCTTTGTAACTTTGGCCGTATCGATCTCTTTGAAGTCGACCGCACTCGACATGGTCAAGATCACGCGGGGCGTTGCGCGTAGCGGACCGCACAACAATCAGAAAATACACGTACAGTCGGAGTTAATAAATATTTTTACGTTCCCAGAGGTTCAAGAATATATGAGCAACCTTATGTACAGGTAAATTACTTACGACTTTTTTGCATTTGTAGTAGTATTTGTATATTTACAGAGACACACTTACACGTTGACGTACACAGACACACGTATGTGTATGTGTGACGCTGGCTACAGAGGTCACACAACTACAAATGCAAAAACGTCTCGAAAGTAATTTACCTGTACTTAACAATAAAATCGTATTCGCATATTTTTGATCACTTGGACTGAGCACATATTTTCGAACACGACGGTATAGGTGTGGTGCGTGCTTCACAGCGTGACACATAGTACTTCATTCCACGCAACATCTGTCACTGGTTCGATTATATCATTATGACGTCCAAATGACACTCAATAGACCGATTTACCTAAGTACCCTAGTACCTAAAAAACTTTTGCAAAAATGTAACACTTCATTAGAAGGCGGGGCTAAACTGGCTGTCTCTCTCGCTCTTTGCTGATTAGAAAGAGGACGCTACATTTTTTCGCGTAGCTTCGTGGATGTGTTAGTCCCGCATGGCACTTAATTCAGTCGACATTTGCCAGATGCTTTTGATCCCTTTGATTTTCTACCTTAATACTAAACAAATAAAGTCTTTATTACTTAAGCATCATACATTCAGATGGCGCGTCCTGTATAATCTACATAGTAACATAAATTATACAACTCCTACAACTATATAAAATGAACTTAAAATTAGAAATGATTAACACAAAACCCCGAAAACAAAAAAAAACTGAAAAAGACAGATAATAAAATAACAAACATGAGAGAAAGAGAAGCAGATAGTCCCGCTCGTGCCCTCAACCTAGTTAGTTCGCGCAGTTATTACAGGGATGGAGGGAGATGGATCTGTGTGGCCCGGTCGTCCAGTCGAATAGGCTATTCTACATTTTTAAAATATATTTTAAAATGTTCGTATACTTTCGATAGTCAACTGGTATTTTTATTCCTCAAAATATATCGCTTTATGCAAATAAATAATGGTTGAAATATGCACGTTACATATTCGTACCAAAAAGGCAGCCGCCATTTCGTGACGTCATAACTGCAACACCAAACCACAGACTACTAAGAAGATAATATGTGCAGAAACGTCAAATTTTGTTTACAAGGAAACCTTTTTTTTGGATTTACTATTCAGACGTCACTCACAGAAGACAAAATGGCGTACGGCGTTTTTGGTCACGTAACACATAAAATAAATATCATGTTCTTATAAAAAAATAGTATTATATTCGTATTTCTTATGGTAAAAATTATATTTAAAAAAATCATTGATTTAATTTCGATAGATGAAAATACCCTATTGTCAAACACGCACAAATCAAAAACCGGTTTGAAAATACTGTAAACGTATGAAAATAAAGCACTGACAATGCTGTGCATACCGCTTTGCTCGAAAAAGCCAACTTAAGGCTCGGCCTCTGCCAAAATTTTGTCTTGCTCGCTCGTTAATGTTAGCTCGATATGCTATCCTTTTCGCCCGCGCGCGAAACATTGCGAAAATCGGCATAAAACAAGGTTCTTGTCAAAATGGATAATTATTTCAAAAAAGGAAGAAAACTACATAAGTCATTACAGATTACAAAATTTTATCTTTTTCTGATAAAAAAAACTATACTAGGGTGACTTTAGATTTTTTTTCTCTACATTTTTTTGTTAAAATGGATTTCTACGAAAACTATGTCACTTGTCATATCTTGCAGATTATGATTTATTTTTTCCGACGAAAAAATTGTTACGATACAATGTATAAAATGGTTACTAAACAACTCATTTTCAGGAAAATTTCAAAGGTCGAGCCTTAAACCTGTCTGTATTCCCTATACGAAAAATATCAATAATATGCATCGGTGCACCATATGCGAGAGCGACACATCGAAGCGCGGCCTCTGGCTCCCACTTGTGGCTCACCGTTGCCGCCTCAAAATCACGGCCGAGCCTCAATGGTAAATACATAAGGGTCACATTTAACTTTACGCTACTTTCCACAGCGGTGATTAAATCATCAAATGAAAAATTTGATATGAAATAAATCGTAATCCAGCGCTTTTATTGTTAAAAGCGCATGTAACACGTACGGACAAACGACCGGGCCCCACGCGACCACACTCAGCACAAAAGCAAGCCACACAGGGTTGGCACTAACCTCGGATCCGTGTAACTGTGTCGCAGCACCTCGCCCCGCCGCCGCTCCGACGCGTAGTGACACCTCTGTAACACCGCCTTCTCGTTGGGCGTCGACGTGAACACATCCTTGTCTATGTTCTTGTTGGACAGACTCTTGAAACGGTTGCGTACGTCGATAGCGCCTTCCGTTTCGTGGTCCGACGTGATGCTGTAGAATTCGTCCTCTATGCAACCGGACAGACGGTTGGCGTCGGAGACCAGGGAGCTCTTTCTGTGCGCTAAAGGAGTTAGGAACGGGAAGTTGTTGAACAACTCCTCGTTCCTCTTGTTCCGCTCTATCAAAGCCGGGATCGTGTTAAGAGATTTCTGCTTGAAAATCTGGAAGTTCGTCAACGGTTGGACGGCGTTGCTTATCATTGTTGCCGCGGCTTTCTTCTTCTTGTCAAAGTATGTCGGCATGGCGAAGTGCTCGTTGGTTAAGGTCGTGTCCGGTGTCTTATAGTCTTCTATAGCTGGTGATTTAATGGCGTGCCGGATGACGTCCGGCGGACCGGTGAGCGTCGTGTTCGGCGTCAGATAGACGTCGGACGTGTCAGACGATACGGACTTCTCTAGTAGCAGCTTGGTGAGTGTTTGTGCTCGCCCTGTGTGCTTACACAAGCGACTGCGGGTGAGGGGACGAGGAAGGAACATAAAAAAAAATATTGACATTAATAAAGCTCACAATCTGTTAGTTACGTGTGGTGTTGAGCGGGCAGTCGCGTTTGACGCCTACGCGTGACAGCTAGGCGGCACTTGTGTAGAAACACAGAGCACATCTCCGGTGGACGCAAGGCTGCGGTGACACAGCGCAAAGGACGAGGCGCCGACTCGATCGACATATCATCTTAGAATAGATGTGCCAAATGAAGATACCAATCATTTTCTCCAAGCGATTTACGTTTATTCCTCTTTATGATATACCTCTTTAGACACCTCGGAAACTCCATTCCTCAATCATAGATAAGATCTGCTGCACCTCACGCCCGATGCAGCTGAATGGTTTAAACCCCCGAACATGTGACACACAACATCATTGCTATTTTATAAGCCTCAAATGTATCTTTCTAAGAAAATTTCGACCTGAAAGAATAGTTCACGAGCCAACGCGCAGTACAATCCGCTGTGTGACCGCAGCTTTAGATTCTAGGTCTTTCACGTGGAGAGTAGGTAATTAGGTATGGTAGTATTAAAGTCAAAAGTCTAAGAAATATTGTCATGGCACAAATTTTCCTTAGACATCAGTTCAATTATAACACCACTCTATGTCATAATTTCAGTAAATTCAATAATCTGTTTCAATCTACAGATCAGTAATATATGCGTCGAGAATGCAATAGTTTTTGTTTGAAATATAAACTAGTCGTTATCTTTCATAAAAAAAAAACAGAATATCAAATTTACTGTATCATGAGTGTAAAACATCGAAGGCAATTTATCACATACATAAGTTGCATCAGCCACAAGATAGTCTAAATAAACACATTTATACAAAAAAGAGGTAGCAATAAAGAACAAAATATAAAATAAAAAAAAACAATGGAAAGCCAAAATAAAAAAACAAACCCACCCCAAAAGTAAAAAAAACTTGCAGCACCCTCACTGGCTATGAGACAGTGGAGGTTTGCGGTAAAATAAATTATTGATTTAAATTGGCATTTAAAAATCATCCACTCGACTGGATGGATATATGTTAACTAGTTTTTTTTTTAGTTTTAAAGATCCGGATATTTTTCCTTGGAGCAATTAATATAAATATTTTCCTCTTTTATTTCAGATTAATCATATTACTTTCACCTCTCACCATGTTATGATCCGAAATACATTTCACCTGACAGTAGTTTCAAGTAGCATGATTGCGTTTACGTCCGACCTAAAGCAATGCGTCCGTCTTGCACTTATCTTATAAACTTATATAGTTGCCCCTTTCCAGTGAAAGTCACAAGGTCAATCTTATTTGCATTAAATATTTAAATAGTAAACGACGAATGCATACGACATAAAAGCGATCATGCTTGCTAGGCCGAAGACATTATGGTTTTGGTTTCCCTTGTCACCTTAGATAAAGAGCCCGCCTCAAATACCAGACAGCAACAAGATTCGTTGCGTAACAAATTTTGAATTTCCTTTCGAAACTCTGTTTTCACGACATCAATGGTCAGCTATGTAGCGATGTTGTGAGTAGATTATTTCAAACTCCGATAACTCGAGTAGACTCGGCCGCTAATTCGAAATCAAAACTCGACTCGGATCAAACGCATGGCGTTCGCGGCAGCAGCCGAGTCGGCGAGTCGAATCGAGTTCACCGCATCTCCGCTACGCCACTGCCACGAACGACTTGACATTCGTTGTTGATACGGACTGGGTATCAATTTTGAAGTTAAATACGCGAATCAAAAGTAGACTCATTATTAGTCGGCGAGTAAATTCGAGCTGAGAAACAACTTCATTCGAATTCACTCCTTTAGATTCTGATTCGAGTTATTCGTAGTCTAGTCAATCGACTCGCCCATCGCTACACCAACGTTCAAACTACTCTTAATTCGAACGTCTTGGCGTTAATTTGACCAAACAAGAATAGGTTTAATCCAAGATTAGTGTATACAATTATCACATTTAATTTCGGTCTAAATACTTATTCCTGTTAGGTCGAATCCGACCTCGATCTAATAGTTAATTCCTTGCAAACCATTCTAAAACGTAAGGATTTCTTATTATAGAAAACTTAAATCCGGTTGTTTGTATGAAAAACCAATTATCGGTTTAAACCGGTTCACACAAAAACCAAACCCGCACGGCTATAACTGGACGGCCCGTGAGCTGTGTTGCAGCGACATAGACTATCCGTCTCTTTCGAAGCGTTTTAACTAGAAAGAGACGGATGGTATATCTCGCCGCGACACAGCTCGCGGGCCGGCCTGTGATAGCTGTGCAACTTGCTTTCCCTACAAAATCAAACCAGCTGATATTTGCATGAAAAGCGCGGTTTTTGTTGAAAATAGCGAATAAAAAAATGTTCGTATAGTTCCCTCTCTAGGTATAGCTCCCCAAAGCAAATTCGATTAAGATAATACGGACTTCGATTTTCGTAGTAACACCAGTCCTGCAGTGTAATCACATCACTTTTCGAAAACGCTTCAGGACGCGCTTTACCAAAAGTATTTTTTATTGTCCGAAAAGATACCCAACTACCCAGCAGGATTCTCTCCCTACGCCAGAGGCAACGTATATGTGGGTGAATATTCAGCGTTTTTAAGGAGTTTATTTTTCTTCATTGTCGTCGACAGCAAATACTATTAAAAGAGACTAATATCAGAGTCCACATTTGATGAAGACGTAAGCCAAAACTGGTACAGAGACTTGTTTGATTAAAGTTTGCGCGGTATGTTTCACCTCTGCTGACATAATCTTAAGCCGACAATGACGTTACAACCGAGCGGTTCAAACGCTAGGAAATTCGCCCATGTAATGAAGTCAGTATGGGGTCAGTATATGGGATGGTGTACCTGTTGTGGTGGGGGCGAGAGGCGTCGGCCGAGTCGCCCTCGGAGCTCTGTCGCGAGTGCGCGGAGGCGGCCGACACGGAACTACCGTATCCGGAAGCCTGGAAATAGGGGAAATACAAATAAATATATGGGGACTGTCTTACACATTATTCACTAATTTTCATTCCAATTTCAGAATTTACATCGTACCATCGTCCTTGTTTGAGAATAAAGCCACGGCGCCCCTGTGTACGTGCGCTCACCTTGCTACTACAGTCCCCGGAGGTGTTGGAAGTAGGTAGTGATATTATTATGGCTCCTGTCTTCTGACATCGTCCGGCTTGGATCCTTTTAACAACGATTGTCCTTGTTTGAGAATAAAGCCACGGCGCCCCTGTGTACGTGCGCTCACCTTGCTACTACAGTCCCCGGAGGTGTTGGAAGTAGGTAGTGATATTATTATGGCTCCTGTCTTCTGACATCGTCCGGCTTGGATCCTTTTAACAACGATTGTCCTTGTTTGAGAATAAAGCCACGGCGCCCCTGTGTAAGTGCGCTCACCTTGCTACTACAGTCCCCGGAGGTGTTGGAAGTAGGTAGTGGTATTATTACGGCTGCGGTCTTCTCACATCGTCCGGCTTGGATCCTTTTCGCCAACGTTACGTCCTTGTTTGAGAATAAAGCCACGGCGCCCCTGTGTAAGTGCGCTCACCTTGCTACTACAGTCCCCGGAGGTGTTGGAAGTAGGTAGTGGTATTATTACGGCTGCGGTCTTCTGACATCGTCCGGCTTGGATCCTTTTCGCCAACGTTACGTCCTTGTTTGAGAATAAAGCCACGGCGCCCCTGTGTAAGTGCGCTCACCTTGCTACTACAGTCCCCGGAGGTGTTGGATGTAGGTAGTGGTATTATTACGGCTGCGGTCTTCTGACATCGTCCGGCTTGGATCCTTTTCGCCAACGTTACGTCCTTGTTTGAGAATAAAGTCACGGCGCCCCTGTGTAAGTGCGCTCACCTTGCTACTACAGTCCCCGGAGGTGTTGGAAGTAGGTAGTGGTATTATTATGGCTGCGGTCTTATGACATCGTCCGGCTTGGATCCTTTTCGCCAACGTTACGTCCTTGTTTGAGAATAAAGTCACGGCGCCCCTGTGTAAGTGCGCTCACCTTGCTACTACAGTCCCCGGAGGTGTTGGAAGTAGGTAGTGGTATTATTATGGCTGCGGTCTTATGACATCGTCCGGCTTGGATCCTATTCGCCAACGTTACGTCCTTGTTTGAGAATAAAGCCACGGCGCCCCTGTGTAAGTGCGCTCACCTTGCTAATACAGTCCCCGGAGGTGTTGGAAGTAGGTAGTGGTATTATTACGGCTGCGGTCTTCTGACATCGTCCGGCTTGGATCCTTTTCGCCAACGTTACGTCCTTGTTTGAGAATAAAGCCACGGCGCCCCTGTGTAAGTGCGCTCACCTTGCTACTACAGTCCCCGGAGGTGTTGGAAGAGTTGCGCGAGTGCGTGTGCTGCTGCAGGCAGTTGGCGCAGTTCGCGCCCGCCGTGAGCGTCGCCGCGCCTGAAACGTTCCATACATAGTCCATTAACACCCTGTAGGATACCCCGTAGGGAATACGCTTCTGCGAGCGACTATGCCCGTTGCGTAATTACTTGTAATACTAGACATTTTAAAACCAAAGAAAGACATACACTTCTTACAGGGCGTCTTGCAACGGGCCCTAGTTATCGGGGTTTACTCGTAGTAGTAGACACTAACGGGAGTAACTCTAAGAGAAAATAGAAGAGCAATCTCGGTTGTTTTGGATGATTAACGTTTCGATTCCCGTGGCTGCCAGGGGAGCCAGGGGGGTGGATTGCAAAAAGTTTGTACATAGTTAAGGACCTTAATCTAATCTATGCTTTCACTAATTTATATTTCCATTGTGTAACAAAATTTACCCATATAAAACGTATGGGTAATTGTCGTTACACAATGGAAAAAAGTTAAAGCGTAGATTAGATTAAGGATCTTAACTATGTAAAAAAAATTGCAATCCACCCAGGGGGCTTTGAGATTTACTTCTGTCAAAATTCAAGGTACCATGGGAAGAGTAAATAGGAATAAAGACGTATATGGTTTATGTATGGGTGTCTCAGTTATTAAACCTTCGTCAAACTTAGCACTGGGCTGTTATTCGCTACGCGCAAATACGGCTCACCCCGTCGGTCACCCGTTACGAAACTAGACCTCTTTCTACGCTTAGTTACTACGCATCGCGGTGTCAAGGTATAATTGTGGGTGAGCGTTGAGGTGAGCTTAAAACAAGTTACAGAATAGGGGGGGCTGATCAGGGCTAACGAAAATTGACTATGTGACTGAAATGAAAAACGTATAGTCCTTCAGCACTGTCACTCGGAAAGGTAAAAGATTGCGAATGTAGTTCAATATTAATAAGACGCCGATGCAAAGGTTAACTTAACTACTTCAAAATGCACTTGCTTTAACTACAACTCGCAATGGCACAGACGAGAGAAGAATTCGCGAAAGCAACAGTACTGATACCGAAGCGCGATCTTATTCGCATGGCAGCGAAGAGCACTTATCACATTTATCAAATCAAATTTAATTTCATCATCATCATTATCATACCAGCCGAAAGTCGTCCACTGCTGGACATAGGCCTCCCCCAAAGAGTGCCACAATGACCGGTCCTGCGCCACCCGCATCCAGCGGGTTCTCGAGTGGCGACCACGTACCGGAAGGCGCAGCGTGGGTAGGCCCCCCACAAGGTGGACTGATGACCTGGTAAAGGTCGCTGGAGTCCGCTGGATGCGGGTGGCGCAGGACCGGTCAATTTAATTTATTTTGAGGCAACTAAGGCATACCTTAGAACTGACATACGTCCAAAAATGTTATTACAACTTAACAACTAGGTGGGTTAACGTCACTTGACTTGTGTTATAATATGAGTGTAATACCCAGCGAACGTAAAAACCATAGAAAGCAAACTCCTAACAAATTTCTATCCAAAAACGTCCCCAAACCCCGGTATACGCATGTGTGCGTATGTTCGAAGTAAACGGCTGCTTGGCATCCTTTTGACACCCCGCCCCCACGTCCGCATACGTCCACATAATGGCAATGTGCATCCTTTTTGTGGGGCCACTTTTAGCGCTAGTCAGACTTCTATGGTTCTTTCGTTCGCTGGTAACACATAAACATTTGAAAAAAATGTAGTTCAAAAAGTCAATAACATCGTAACGTAAGGAAACCGGCCTAATCCCAATGAGGTCTACTTTTCACTCTGAGTTCGAATGTCAGATGGCAGTCGTTTTCGTTAAAGTGTGAATACAAGCGGCCACGGCTTCTTTAACACCCTGGAACAACGCTATAAGGATGATAAATAAATAAATAAATAATAAATATTAGAGGACATTCTTACACAAATCGAACTAGCCCTATAGTAAGCTCAATAAGGCTTGTATTATAGGTAATAGACGACGATATACATAATAGATATAAATACTTAAATACATAGAACGATAATGATAATGATGATGAATGATAATGGTGCATTTTGAAACCTAGATCACTCTTTACAGCTCTTAAAGCTTTTTTATCTTAACACTAGTCGCTCTGTGAGCTGTATAACTGGCGAGCCTGTCTTTTCCCAAAAAAAAAATGTTTTAAAGTGACTTTTCATAAATGTTCTATATAACTTGCTCACAAAATTTCACGAGAATCGGTTGAGATATGCGACCTGTAGAGGAGAACAGCGTGTCATCGTGACAGACACCGGACAAACGATTTCTCCAAATATGAGGATTCTCTTAAATTGTGTTATAAGGATATATAAAAACCCTCATTGCACTCCCGTTTTTTGTTTGTTTGAATTGGCGACAAAGGCCGGATTAAGTGTCACCAAGTGTCGTTCAATAGACACGTTGCAGCGCTGCAATTGGCCTCAATTCGGAGTAAGTCACCGACGGAAACATTGCGTTGGCAACAGCTTGAGACTTGAGCCGTTTTTTATTGTGTGAAGGATGCAGAAGAGCAGTGCTCTTTTTGTCCAATTTGCAAATTACGTATCTAGGTCATAACATGGAACTAAAAAATGGCTTAGGAAGCTTGCATTTATTTTTAAAGACCTATCGATTGACGTGCCATATATTAGCTACGTTTGAAAAAAAATGTGTGGAGTGCCCAGTTACTAATTGAAAAAGAAGTAGACACATTTCAATGCAATCATTTTAGCTTTAAGCCTTAACTGGAATTATGTAGGATTTAACACATTTTAGATTCTTACACATAAAAAAGAATACTCAGTTGGCTATCTAATTGTGGTTTGATTTGAACTGCCTAGACCTACTTACTGGGTGACAGTGGAGACTTAGTTTTCGATGGCTACTTTTTTCGTGAACAAGTCTTACTAACAATAACAGGATTAAACCGATCGTATAAAAAAACGCTACCAGCTGCGATTTCATAAGTTGTTTCGTTAAGCGTAGGAATTCATTAGAGCCCTCCCCGGACCCCTCCCATTTCACCACTTAGTATAAAAAGTATCTTATGTGTCCATTCCCAGTTCCTAAACTATCTGTATGACACCAAATTTACATCATATGGACGTGTACCAAGTTTACGTCATAGTGGGTAGTATAGGTTATTAATAACATATTCGCATACGAATTGAAGGCAGCATTTGCAAACTTCTTCTAAGGGCGGGATGGCAGCTTACGATTACAGACCGATCGACGTTAAATATGGCGCCAGCAGCTATCATTCCATAAAAACTTGTCAAACTTTCCATACATTCAGATTTTATAGAACACCGCTTACGAATACAGATTTGGTGCAACCCACCCTACAAGTAAGTATCTATACATGTCATATACATTCGCAAAAGCATTGAAAAACTTTGCTAACAGATTGAACACATAACAGTCCACATATTCAAGGAGTTACGTTCTAAATGCGCTCTGGTGCTCCAAACTTGAAAGTTGTGTTGCTATTCACTAATTAATCTTGCTGTGCTAGAATTTGAACTTTACTGATATACATTTGTTGGTAGGTGGAATCTCCGGCGGTTTAAAACGCTCTGTTTTTGAGTCATTTGATCAAATAACACTCGACGACGGTATTGTTATACGTTTTAACTAAAGTTAATTCTGATCATCTTTTATTTTGGCAATATTTGGTTGGGCAAAAAAGCGCCGTATTAACGCTGAATCACCGACGCACAGTACGATAGGTATACAGGACATAGTTAATAAAAAATATTGAAACCGACTTCAACATTTGATTTAAGTAGACAGAGTTCGTACGGGAGTACCATAGCAGAGATACTTTCATAAATTAGAAACCACTAAATAAGAATTACTTAGAGCGGTTATACACGAAGACGGCGCACAAAGTCGCGCGACACTTACCACAGATCACCTGTTAAAATCACCCGTATCGCGTTTGTACCGCGTTTTGACGGTGCTAAAAATCGCCGCGTGTAACCGCTCTAAATAATGAATACAGCACTTGCGTAAGATGCACTCGCAAAATTAATCTCATTAAATTGAGCACCTTTATTTCAATATTCATTTATTTTAATTTTGACGGTTCTGACCGTTAAGCATGGTAGCATGAAAGCAAGGTTTCAGTTCGCACAGCAAAGTGAATGGTTTCTCTTACCCAGGCAAAAGGTACAGTTTTGTCGATAGTCACGCACTTTGAAGTGTCTTTCTAAACTAATGCCTTAATGACAAATCGAGCCAGCCACCTGTAACCACGTACTGGAGCCGTAGCATGGTTGGCCTTATCAAGCGACAAGTGACAAGATAAGAGCATCGTCTCGTTCTATCGAACGGTGTCAATCAGTGACGCACACTCTATCCTATCACCTATCGCGTGACAAGGCCAACCATGCTACGGCTCCTGAAGGTTTTCTGTTAACAAATCTCCTATTTAGGTATGCCGAACGCGCCTAAAAGTTGCCATCCTTTTCTATTACGCAGCGCGTTGCATGCTAACATACCGGCTGGAGCCAGCATGTTCTTGTAGCGGCGCGATGAAATCACGGAGTGAGCCGCCCCTGCTATAACGAAGACTGCTCGGCTGAACATGGCTGAACCAATACATTTTTGATGATGCAAGTAACGATACCTCAATCCTCCTAATTAGTCAGGGCACAGTCGACCGGTGGTAGGATCAATTTCCTCTAGGGGCATCAGCACTGACTATTGACAAAATGGTACGCTTTGCCCGTGGACATATTCAGGTGCACTAACCCGGATGGTCGATCACGTCGTCGGGGTCCGGCGACGGCAGCTCGCAGGACGGCACGGACGACAGCGGCAGTGAGTGGCTGCCTTCTGTAAATAACAAGAGATGTTAGGGTCGTTTGTAGTCTCAGTTCAAACGATAACCCCATGCAAGTAAGACTGAAAGATGGAGGTAGTCGTTCGTATGGGCGAACAATTTTTCGCATAATTTTTCTGTTCCCAAACTATGAGACCGTGAAGTTTTCAGGACTTGTGTAACGTTGGATAAAGCCACAGAACACTAAATACTATAGAAGGGGTATCAAGCGCGGTTTCTATCGGGATTGGTGTCGCTACCTCATCCCCTCCACGTCGCCTACAACTTTGTGAGCGACTGCAGGCGATCAGGTGATGTTGGCGCGAAAGCTTTGAGGGCATGATCAAAGTAGGGGCGCGCGTGCCACGCCCAAATCGCCTATTTAGTTAAGTGTTCTGTGGATAAGGCCATGTAAGTCAAACTAACGGATAGGTATAAGCATGTAACAGGGTCCCGTTGGCATCATTCGGGCCGTGGATATTAGTTGTTCCTCTAATTATACCTGATTGTTTTTCAGTGTTCCGTACTAAAATTGGTCCAACGGAACACTTATGCGATCACTCGGAGTCTGTCCGTCTGTCAAAGCCAGTTTTTGTTCGTAGGGGAACTTCTGAAACGGTACCTATTATGCTATTACCTACGTGTAACAAGGGTAAGGTATAGTTGCTTCTTGTTAGCTCCCGTGTCACCAGCACCGGCCGGTACCATACGTATGTATGTAGGTATGAGAGGGATGTCACGAATGTCAGATTTATCACATTCGCGAGTGCGAATCTTTAGGATGCGAATGTGCGAATGCGAATGCGAACGTCAAGGAGAAGGAAAAAATTTGGACTTGACAAAAACTCCAAGAACACAAGTCGAACTAATCAAGTAATCTAATCACAAACAACCAGCGGGGTATAAATTTCAATTTGGTCAAAATTAATCACGTGATATCTACCGGTCTGCGCGCATTGCGCATGTGCGGCATGTGCGGCTCGACGGCGGCGGGTGGCCGCCGTACCGAACACAACGCAACATGCACACATTCGCATTCGCAAAACATTCGCATCGAATGCGAATATCCATGCGAATGTTTAATGATGCGATAAATTATTGGCATGCGTATGCGAATGCAAATATTCGTAACACCCCTAGTATGTGTGCGTGGGTGACTGACCGTAGTTGGACCGCTTGGTGAGCGAGCCGAAGCCGCTGCTGGGCGTGGAGGACGTGCAGTCGTCCTCGGGGCCGCCGGCCGCGCTCTCCGACCCGCTGTCCGCCTTGCCGTCCACCGCGTCCTGCTTACGCTCCGGCCTGGGGAATATAAAGGTTTTTCACGTCACTACTTGGAAATGTGGCAAAAGAGGCTTCAAAGCTGGGGTTAGTTGGACGTCGCACGAGCCGGCCATCTATGACTCCAAACTGTCCAACAATGTTATTGTTCGGTCGCGCTGGCGGGCGCCGCTCCTCCTCCGCGCCGGGGCGAGGCAAGCGAGCCTGTTTAGTATTATGATCTTTAATTAGATACTTAATTTTGATTTAAAATTATAATTATTTGCAATTTCCTCGCAGTATGCGTGAAAAGCACTGTGTTAAGCCTCGGCCGAAAGTGCAATAGCTGGACTCGTACTTTCGAGGGTCTCCGCTACGCGTCGGCCCTCTAACTAACTCGTCCATCTATTGCTTACTTTCTAGCCTCTTCAACAATATACTATTGTTTTTGAGGTTTTTAAAATTTTACACACACATTCTGTGAGGCAATTCATTCTACTTGAATTAACAAGCATACCATGGGTTAATCAGCAAAGTAGTTGGTTGCGCACCTGACTGACTGTACATCGTGCATAAATTGGTAACATGCCGTGTAATATCAATAATCTGTTTTTTTTTATTTGTTGGTTCCTAAATACGGTCTTAATTAATACAGAACCTTAATTAGCAAGAGAAGTAAATATTTCGGATATATTATATGAAAAGAAGCGACATAAAAAGGCATTCTTAAGAGTACTGACAACAGCTTTTGTAAGACGGATTTATTTTTCTTACTCCCCAAAATTCGAGAGTTCCTTTTACACAGAATGCAATACTCATTCAAAAACCGTCGTTCATATTTTATGATAAAGTAAAAAAAAAAAGTTTACATCTTTTCTTATTGTTCTTCACAGAACGCTCAAGTATCGTTAAGGGTAGATTATCGCCTCTTCAGTTATCGATTAAATATCGTGGCTTATCCTACTTAATTGCACAAGCTCCCTTCACTAACCGCTGTTATTAGAAAAGCAACCGTATTCCGAGCACATAAAGTTCTCAGTTAAGATGTATGTGGTACTAATTGCTCTCAGGAGCCATCTGGTCTGTAATAGGTATATGGGCATTTTCGCGAGAAGAGATGCATCGTTAGTGACGTCATGGAGTACAAGTTAAAAATGTTCCATTTTGTCACTTTTATTTGTCTTACAGATGGTATTGGTAATTGTGGTTACAAAATGGAATATTTTTTACTTTTACTCGGTGACGTCACTAACGATGCATCTCTTCTCGCGAAAATGCCCTATAATCATTAAATCAATGCTGAGACAGCGACCGTTTCACTGCCGCGAAGACACACACAATGTGTCAATTGTATTGTATGTCCACTCCCTTTATCTCTGTGTGTCTTTTGTGTAGTGAATAAATGTCTTCTTTCTTTCTTTAAATCGATGCTAGTGCAATAGGTAAACTAGTTCGGTTAGGTTAGGTGCATTGAGTACATTCTATGCCGTATGTCTAGATAACTGGGCATCCTTTGAATACGAGGTAACTACGTATCAAATCGGATGAATACACGTAGACTAGTTGCTGTTTATATGTTTGTAATTTTGCAAACATATTTACAAACGACTGTTTGACTCTTTTCATTACAATGAGTTTTATCATTCTTAGAAGTTTTTATGTACTTCCGTTTTGACGCTGTCATAGTTTAAGGAAATTGAGAGAAACTTGTGATCTTCAACTGTGCATCATCATGTAGCCTCTTCTTTAAGTGTACGCCTCTAACGAGAGGCTACCTGGCCTTCTTATGGACCAGGGCTTTGCGACTTTAGACCTTGTTTGTATAGGAACATGTCTACACTTCAGAATCATAAGGTAGTCAGGGTCCCTCAATTTCATTAATTGCATGCTGCGATAGACTTTATTTTGCAGGTTCCATCCAGCGCTTGAGAAATCACTGGCAGCTAGACTCCCTAAAACAGTCAAGTAACTCACACTTTGAAGAGCGGGTCCCCAGAGATCATGTTGCGGCGCGGGTCGTAGCCCTCGAGCAGCCGGCGGCGGGTGCTCTCGCCCGCGCATGCCAGCTCCGCCAGGTTCACGTCGCGGAAGCCGAGCTTCTGGTACTTGAGGAACAAGTAACTCACACTTTGAAGAGCGGGTCCCCAGAGATCATGTTCATCTTGATGCGCACAGCAGCACCGAGTTGTCGAGCCGGTGCGGGTCGTAGCCCTCGAGCAGCCGGTGCTCTAGCCCGCGCCCGCCGGCTCCGCCAGGTTAACGTCGCAGAAGCCGAGCTTCTGGTACTTGAGGAACAAGTAACTCACACTTTGAAGAGCGGGTCCCCAGAGATCATGTTCATCTTGATGCGCACAGCAGCACCGAGTTGTCGAGCCGGTGCGGGTCGTAGCCCTCGAGCAGCCGGTGCTCTAGCCCGCGCCCGCCGGCTCCGCCAGGTTAACGTCGCAGAAGCCGAGCTTCTGGTACTTGAGGAACAAGTAACTCACACTTTGAAGAGCGGGTCCCCAGAGATCATGTTCATCTTGATGCGCACAGCAGCACCGAGTTGTCGAGCCGGTGCGGGTCGTAGCCCTCGAGCAGCCGGTGCTCTCGCCCGCGCCCGCCGGCTCCGCCAGGTTCACGTCGCAGAAGCTGAGCTTCGGGTACTTGAGGAACAAGTAACTCACACTTTGAAGAGCGGGTCCCAAGAGATCATGTTGCGGCGCGGGTCGTAGCCCTCGAGCAGCCGGCGGCGGGTGCTCTCGCCCGCGCATGCCAGCTCCGCCAGGTTCACGTCGCGGAAGCCGAGCTTCTGGTACTTAAGGAACAAGTAACGCACACTTTGAAGAGCGGGTCCCCAGAGATCATGTTCATCTTGATGCGCACACGCAGCACCGAGTTGTCGAGCCGGCGGCGCGGGTCGTAGCCCTCGAGCAGCCGGCGGCGGGTGCTCTCGCCCGCGCCCGCCAGCTCCGCCAGGTTCACGTCGCAGAAGCCGAGCTTCTGGTATGAGCGACCACCTGAAAATATATTGTTGTTATTAGTGCTATTCATACTATTAGTAGGTACGACGACACCGGTCGTACCTACTAATAGTTACGTTACTTTAATTTGATATGTCACACAATACAGTTTGCGAAACTTTTTTTTTTAATTTTCCAGTTTACCCCCCAAAAGTGGCCTCCTTGTTCAAAATTCATTAATTTACTTTACGCGTCCATCTTTGTGTCACCGATTTATATATGTTCACCAAATTTCAACTAAATCGGTCCAGTAGTTTCGGAGCAAATCGGCTGTGACAGACGGACAGACAGACGCACGGGCTATAAGGGTTCCGTTTTTTTTCCTTTTGAGGTACGGAACCCTAAAAAGTGATCTAAAAAGTGCATTCCATTCAAATTAAGCGTAACGGCAGTTGTGGTAAATACTAACTAATAACAAAACAAAACAAAAGTAAAAATAACGCTTGTCGAAAGAGCTGGATGGATATTTGTAAACGTCATTTTATGAACGTGACTTCCTGTAATTACAACAGGAGCCGTAGTATGGTTGGCCTTATCACGCGACAAGTGACAAGTTAAGAGCGACGTCTCGTTCTATCGAACGGTGTCAGCCAGTGACGCACGCTCTATCCTATCACCTATCGCGTGACAAGGCCAACCATGCTACGGGGCCAGGTGAATAATCCTCAAGGCATCCTCATATTTCGACTAGGTAAAATAACTGTCGGTTATACACATAACTGAGCTCACTGAAATTCCCGTAAAGTTGTTCGCGAGTCAGTTTGAATGGGAGCCCCGCGCTCGCTGTGGAGCGCTGGAAACTATTCTATTCGCTCATCAACCGGCAAACTTGGTCTGACGGAGTTGGCTTTGGCCGGGTAATACTGTTTTTCCACTAGAGCGGCAATACTGTTCTTCCACTAGAGCTAAAGCTCAGAACGTAAGTAAGCCATACTGGCCGAGAATGAATTAGACTATAATACGAGGTCAGGATGGCTACTATGGTCGAAACAAATATAGTGCTTTTCTCAAAAATGAAACAAGAAAATAAGTTAAAAATATATTTAAGAACTATTTTTTGATGTAAATTGCAAGTACACTTATAATTAAAACTGTTAGTCGTATGCACATTAAAAAGTATACTTTAAATAAGAATATATTTGAAATAAAATAGCGTTCAAGATGATTAATATAAAACTAAGTTTATTGAAATAAAAATACAAGATTATAATTAACATTAACTAAGATAAATTAAAACTAAGTTAAATCTAAAAAAGGCCCTCGAGGCATTGTACCGAGGATGCTGGCGGCATGATGATTAATTATCTTTTTAAATTCATATGTTACGCATCTCCTTAGCATGATAGGAGTCCAATTTATACCTACTATTTTTTGTAAGAAATTCTGTCACTGTTGTCTCTTGACTTACCGGGACAGAATATGAACAAGAAAAAGTTGATTGATCCTAATAATGAAGTTTATAAACCAAAATCAAAATTCGAATTATATTTTCGTGAACATTCTACAGAAATTTTGATTATGCATTCCATTGTCAGAAAATTCATCTCTGCTGTCGGAAATTCGGTTACGGGCGGGTTGCATGCCACACATTTACCGACGGTTTGAACCCAGCCAAAGAGTGTGCAGCATGTACATTTTTTGATATCTCCAAGTTACTCATGCGTAAGAGACCAGTTACCATTGCTCAATGACGTTTTACTCGTAAGTACAGGTTTATGTACAGTAAGGGAATTGTATTCACGTACCAACGTGCACCGTCGCTATTGACAAGCCACCGTCACTCAAACTCGAGTGATATGTCGCCTTATTGCGATAGGGTTCTACGGTGGTACGCGAATACATTTCCCTTACTGTACATACAACGCTATAACCACATCATATCGTTGGTTTTGTACATCTGTGAAAAGATGATTTACTAAATTCGATCCTAGTTCTGACGTACCTATAGAAAGCTGTAAGAGCGGTTACACGTTTTTTTAGGCTAGCCATGGATAACCTGTCTCGATACAGTAGTGCTGCTAAAACTTGTCGTGTGTAATCGGTAAAGTAAACCATTTACAGATCACACGGAGATTAATCTCCGTTCTCATACTCCATATTCATCAGCACGTATCGAACCTAAAGCTACTGAAGTTTAAACAAGCCAACGACAAAGTACATACTACCTTTTTCCACGCTGAATACTGAAAACCATACAAAAATAGAAGACAACATGGCTCCGTGAAAGCCTTCTGTTGAGATGACTTTGCATTTTTGCAGGAGCATACGTATTGACGGCTTGATCCCGTTTGGTATTCGCCGGATCACGACTCTTTGAACTTATCTGGTGTTTAAAAATGGGAGTACATAACGCGATTTTACTAGCAAGTTGAGCCTTTTATATTTTGTAATGTTTTGTACTATTTGTGTTGCGCCGACCGAGTGTTGATCGGATCTTTTGTGCTCAGATTTCATATTTATCCAGGTTTAAAAATGCGATCGCTTTCACAAAGCGGTATTGTTCCGTAGGTGGAATTTATTTTTAGGATGTCTTTTGTAGTCATGCAGTCTGGCTTTACGAAACTTTAATCAAAGTATGTTTTTGACAGGAATCGGGATACCCATTTCTGATTATGTTTTCTTAAAAAAAATGTATACTTTGACATAATGAGTCGAGTACGCGAAGTTCGCGTTCGCGTACAGTTTTTACACCAACACGAACAGCGTACCGCGTAACAACGGAGTCATTGCTTCCTTTCGAGCGAACACGAGCGCGCCGGCCCGAATACGGCAGTATTCGCGATCGCGCACTTAGCAAAAGCAAGTGACTATAAAGTCAAGTAGCCATTCGTTTGACCTGTTTCTATGGTGCCATAATGCGAACATCACGGTTTGCACGCGGGATAAACTACCCGTCTCTTTCTATGGCTTGCACAGTTCTTTAGGGGTCACGGGTTCAGAACACTGTAGAGGATTTAACTAAAATTCAACGTAATGGTTAATTAACCAATTAATGTATCCTATCCTATGACAGCCACGTCATGACATGGTTATATGACTGTCAAATCTCGTAAAGTGTTCCAAGCCCACGACACGACCCATTAAATTTGTGCAAGTTAGAAGTAGCCCATCTCCGTGCGAGAGAAACTGCGCGCAGTCTCGTGTTAACTGCGCTGCACGCGTCATAGTACATACCCTTGCACTCCTTGCGCACGGACACCCGCATCAGCGCCGGCTCTAGCACGCCAGTATTCGCGTTCGCACACATCTTGCACACGAACGAGAACTGCGCGTTCCATCGTACAGCGTGGTTGCGGACCTCCTCACTGCAACAATGACGAATACCAATTAATTATTTAGAAATATATATATTTACAGGGTACATATAAACGTACAGTAAATTGAGCCCTAACGTCACACAAACACCCCACACTGCAGGAGGCAAACTTAAATGGTAGGCCTATAGAAAACATACATTTTAAATGCTTCGGACCATTTTTTTTGTCCCTTTCTTCCGAACGCCAATGTCAAAGTGATAGGTAAGGAGAAAGGAATTTTAACGGCATTTTAGCTAAAATAGGATCGTTCAACGCTTATGAATACCGGCCATAAAAGTATACAATTTTAAAAAAAGTAAACAGAGGACTACAATTTGGGATGATCAAGGACCTCACGGCCTTTATTCCAACGCTTGGCACCACCATGCCAATCGCAAAATGTCTTAAGTATATAAAGTGTGCTGCAATAAATATATCGCAACCTTTTACGTATTAAGGCACAAAATCGTACACATTTTTAGAGTACTCGTACACACTACATAGCGACTTATGACTATTATTGCACTGCGTTCATGCTCAGATCAGCCTTGTGAGATTTCCCTACTCGAGCAATTACTGGAGGCCGATCGCTTTCCACTGCCAATGATTTCCAACGATCGCTGACGCCGTTAACACTATGTTATACTTGAGATTATATGAGTTGGCCGAATTGCATCAAAGTAGTCCATTCAAAAAGCCACTCTATCGTTCAAGGTAGAAGCATCCAATTGCAACGACAGTTTTATAAAAAGTCCGCCACTAAATATAATCTCAACCAATTATTCAAGTTACGTCAGAACATCGTCGTTAAAAAAAAATGGATACTTTATATTTTGAACCAGATAGGTAAATAAAACTGGAATATGATGTGTTTTAATTTTCTGACCTACATGGAATTAAAAAATCTGTATGCATGAAGTTTTTTCTGACATAAGTGATATCAACAGGTATAACAGGCGGTGACCGCAACAAAACGCAGTGCAATATGACGTCATGTAAACAAACTGTGATCTCACAGTGTTAATTTCAACTAATGGCTGATATCAGCGCTCCGCTCACAATTAGAACTGTATTCAGGAATTTATGACGAAAATGCTTTTATATTATGAAGCTACCTTGACGAAAAACTATAGTATTTTATGCAACTGTTGTATAAGAAGGGTCTTAGACAGTTACATAGAATACTTTTTCTACGAATAATTTTAGAAAACTTGCTACTCACGCTATTTTTTGCTAAGTCTTTTTGAATACTATAACTTCTTATAGGTTTTCCTGTAATCTTTAGGCAAGGAACTATTTTCCATATTTTTTTCAGAATTTTAATCCTAGTAGTTTCGGAGATAAGGGGGGGGGGGGGGGGGTGGTCACTTTTCGTCTTTTTTCCTCAATTACTTCAAATCTGTTTTTGCTAAAATTACATATGTGTACCAAATTTCAACTTAATCGGTCCAGTAGTTTCGGAGCAAATCGGGTGTGACAGACGGACAGACAGACAACCGAGTGATCCTATAAGGGTTCCGTTTTTTCCTTTTGAGATATCGGAACCCTAAAAATGAACGCTTGCAACATCGGGGGTCCATTTTAAAAAGCCATTAGAATTTTTCAAAAGTTAGAGGCGATTGGACCAAACTGGAATTAGACTACATTCTAAAAATTAAAACGTCAGAATTGTATGGATTCAACTCAATTCTTATTTGGTCGAATCGACACTAAACACCACTCTTTTCAAAAGGAGGGCTAGTCCTCATTGGTCACACAGATAAATACATCATGAATGAATACCAAATTCTTTGCAAAAAATATCATAATATCTGAAACGTCAGGATTTCTGCAGTCTGGAAAACTTCAAGCCCCACGGATATAAACAATTTATTCGCAACAACAAATCTACGAAAGACGCTCATGTAACCTTGCAACCCAATCCCAACAGTTATACCAACTCATAATATTGAACACAAGGCACACTTTGTTAGCAAAACAAGGATTTGACTGTTGTAAACATCTATGAAGTCGTTAGAGCCAATGAATTAGGTAACACTACGTACTCGTATTTGTGGAACGCCCGCTTTCGAAATTGCGCCAAACTCGAAATAATGTTTCCTTTTAATTGTGCCTATAAAGATATTGCGGTCTTTGAGAAAAACGCATTTAACACAAACAACGGGGTATTTTCGTATGTGCCCTTCTATTTTCTGAACGGAACAGTTTCGGTAAGTTCCGTCGGAACTTTCATAAACTGTAATACTAATATATTGTAGTGTTATCCTGAATAACATATTTATTGCATCAAGTTTTGCCTTTATATCATCATCATCATACCAACTGATAGACATAGACATCAACCGATATAAATCCACCGCAAGACATAATGGCTTTATATAACTATTTCAAAAGCCTTCCACTGTTTTACAGAGGGACTAAAGGTTGTTAATAGGAGAACCCATTGGTACCCATTAAATTGTAAAGCCAGAATCATATTTATCTGACGGGACAGATCGATATCTGTTTCATATATCCAGGAGCCGTAGCATGGTTGGCCTTATCACGCGACAAGTGACAATATTACAGCATCGTCTCGTTCTATCGAACGGTGTCAGCCAGTGACGCACGCTCTATCCTATCACCTATCGTGTGACAAGACCAACCATGCTACGGGGCCAGTACAGTTAAATTGACGATTGAAATAAAAGTGTCCCGCTATTCTGTAACTTGTTATAAGTACACCCCAACGCTCACCCATTAATATATCTTGATGCCGCGATTCCTAGTAACTAAGCGTAGGTAGAGGTCTAGTTTCGTTAGGCGTGGCGGGTGAGGTGAAGCTCATGAGCGCGTAAATAATGAAAGCCCTGCCCCTCTATTCTGTAACTTGTTTTAAGATCATCACCACGATGCGTAGTAACTACTTAAAGGGGTTTTCCGGTCCTTGGTCAGGCATCATCCGAGGGTATCAGAGAGCATCATGTCATAAATCCAGCATTAGTAGTTAGCATATATCAGAAGTATAATCATAACTGCTTCGCCGTCGTGCATAGCTGTTTCGTCGCCTAAATAATGAGTTCTATTCTTTTCAGAGAATTTTGTGTCACTGATATAAATATATTCTTTGAAAGAATAACGACGATCAACACATCCGTATCTTTATAAGTGTTCTAATTAGGAAGAGACGGATAGTCTATCTCGCTACGACACAGCTCGGGCGCCGTGTTGTGATAACCGTGCAAAAGTTGATCAACCCTTAGATGCGATATCGCGCTTGGAACTACACGGCGCCATCATGTATTCAAACAATAAACTTGTTAATAATGAAACAAATCTCCGGCACAACTGATCCGATTTGTAAAATTCATTCACGATTATATAGAACGGACTTTCGGGATGGACGTAGTCTATACTATATGCCGCAGTTCCACGTGCGTTCTTCGTAAAACCCCCGGTCAAAGCTAGAAATGAAATAAAACAAAGTAGTATTAGTAAACAAGTCAGTTGGCGCTCCACCAACGTTCGGGATTCCTCTGATTCATTTGTATCAACTAATTATACAACAAATATTTGAAAACAATTTACAATGAGTATGTCCGGTTTCGAGTGACTCTTCCCGTGTAGACCTTTTGGCTTCTAGGACTTATTACTTCGCATGAAGCATTGAGGTGGTATTTCCATACTAGTGATGTTCTATATCTAAGTTTTTTCAATAAATTAGGTTGATTTGTGTAAGATTGTCCGCAAATATTGATTTATTTTATTTACTTATTTCAGGCAAGTCATAATGAATAATGTTGTGAATTTTTTTATTTATTTATTTATATAAATACAAGTTTGCCACCATCGTATAAAAAGGTCGAACTTACCAATGGTTTGGCGTGCGTTTTGAATAAGCCCTGCCGTTGTCTAATCAGGTCAATCAGGGCTATTTAGGTCGGCGCGAGTTAACGCGGCCGGACGCGCGTAATGCGCATACGCGCGCACATCAATGGAACGCACGGCGATCGTTCGACAATGGGGAATGGATGAAATTTTTAGAAATGCCTGATTATTTTTTTGGTGATAGGAATAACCTTCCTTAGCACCAGAAAAAAGTTTCAGATTTTTCAGCTACGACAATTATTTTTGAAAAATATAAACAGTTTCCTTATTTACGTTTTGGGTCAACAACGGTAAATAGATACTTTCCTTGATCCGTCTCATATTACAAAAAAATATCTTAAATATCTGTGGTAAACTGACACTGGTAATGACCAATATAGTTGCTGCAAGTGTCAATATCATTGCCAGTGTCAGTTTACCACACATATTTAATATATTTTTTGCAATATGAGACCGATCGAGGAAGGTGCCGTAACTGACCCAAAACGTAAGTGAGGAAACTATTTATATTAATCAAAAAAAATTGACGCAGCTGAAAAATCTGAAACTTTTTTCTGGTGCTAAGGAAGGTTATTCCTATCACCAAAAAAATAATCAGGCATTTCTAAAATTTTCATCCATTCCCAATTCGGCAATACGAGACTATGGGTGAGTTGCACCAAACCTTCTGTAATCGTAAGTGGTGTTCGTTAAAATCAAAGTTCGTCAAGTTTTTTATGGAATGACAGCTGTCGGCGCCATATTTGACGTTAATCGGTCTACGAACGTAAGTTGGTGGAACCCCCCGTGTGTCATAGGGATACCCAATTGATCTATTTCATGACTAGCTTCCGCCCGCGACTTTTTAATGCTGCGTGGACCCGGGATAAAAACTATCCTATATTTTAATCCAGGCTATAAACTATCTTCGTGGAAAATTTCATCCAAATCGGTTGAGCCGTTTAAGCGTGATTGATTTGGAAGTTGTATGCTGCATGCTACACTATGCGGTTTCCCGCCGTCGGAATGACGCAAT
This sequence comes from Epinotia nisella, assembly GCA_932294315.1. NCBI lineage: Eukaryota > Metazoa > Arthropoda > Insecta > Lepidoptera > Tortricidae > Epinotia > Epinotia nisella. Next base: position 42,113,193 of record OW028673.1, read on the forward strand.
AGATGGAAACCGCCATCGAATAGTTTGAAGGAGCGGTTATCCGCGGCGGTCGATTTTCTCCCGCCCGTGAACCGTGGCGGGAAACCGCGTAGAATGCAGCATACAAATTCCATATTAAATAGTGTCTAGTGCGGTTTTGGAGCGGATTCCCGCGGCGGGAGAACGGCCCTTGTAGTATGGCCCTATGACTGTAGTTGGATCCCTCATAATCGTGGGAGTGACATTGACTATAAAATTCGAAAAGAACAGTTAGTTTTTTTTATTAATCTTCTCATTTCACTTGCTCCTGTGGCTTGTTGCTACGGCAACGTCTTCACTCTGGGTCATTCTTCAGAACCTTTATTTCACGAGATGTTGATAGTGTCGGGCAACTCAACCAATGAGAGACCGAAACTCGGGATTTCTTGTTGATATCTCACATCGCCTATTTTCATAATTATTTTTATAATAATACTTTTAATAGCAAGCTTTTGACATATTGCCTGCGATTATAACGTGTACAAGGCCCGTGTACACTCAATAGTATAAAATACTCATTATCCTCATACAAAAAAATCCCATTGACTGAGCAATCATCTCGAAGGTTCTAGCATTGTTTAACCAAGCATGCAAATGTCGTCACATAAAATCCAGGGTTCCTAATCACAATGCTCATCGACACATCCCAGGCGTTCCAATATAAGTGCGGCCCCTGAATTGAGCACCCAGTTGCTAAAAAATAGGGTTCTAGCTTTACCGGTGAGGTGAACAGAGACATGTTGTGAATTGTTGACCTAAATGGTTCACATTCTTGCTATTATATCTATTCAAATAAGGTAAATGAGTCACGAGTCGTTTCGAGCATATAGCTTGCTATTTTTGTTGGTAAGTCACTTTGGGGACGCTGGGGAATGCATCATCGCTTTTTACATGGATGACGTAATTATATTTTCATCATGCTGGCTCGAAAACGGTGTCACAACACGCCGGTAAATCGAACTGTAATACATTAGTTTACATGACGACCGGTTAGCCTAGTCTAGTTGGTAGCGATCCTGTCTTCGAAGCGGACGGTCCTGGGCTCAAATCGTTTTTTTAAATGCACCGTCGACGCGCGTTTGTGTGGAATCACGTGTATATCGGCACAAACGCGTCGACGGAGCGTTTAAAACACGCGTTGTGCAAAGGCCCGAAAATGTTAGCAATCCGGTTAGGCTCAGTTCGCAGCGTGACCTCTGACCGTGGCTTTGCTATACCTATACACGTGGCTACTGTTATTTGCATCGGCATCGCACGGGTGATAGATGACTCGTTATATATAGAGATTGAATATGGATAAAGGGCGCTGCGGAGCTGTAGCGTGTTTGCTTTGATTATTTCAGATCAAGCTGTAGAAGTCCGCGACTTTTTCCACGTTACAACTTTTACATTTACAGCAATTTTTAACCTGCGACACAACCGCTGATTGTTCATGTATGTGTCGTGGCATTGTCTGACGAGATGATGATTAGCTAAATTTTGTTAGTATTAGTAGTAGAGATTATTTGAGTTGGCCGAATTGCATCAAAGTGGTCCATTTAAAAAGCACGGTAGAGTTCAAGACCACATTGAATAATCCAAGCATATGTAGGTAGATACTCCCCTGGGCAATTATTTGTGAGTTACAAGTATTTTATGTAATTAGGCATGACGTGAGGTGGGGGATAAGATAAATTAACGTCACTGTGACCAAGTCACGAAGGTAGACCGAATGGTCACTTCGACATCTACCTATGTAACTCAGGGGGGTGTCGCTTAACGTTCCGAACGCGCCTCGGGTAGATCCAACTGTCATTTTTCCATACAAAAATTTACAGGAAATCATTTCGGAAATAGAGATTGAAGATTTCAGGAGGCTGCGCTCCGATCTCTCGCTTCCACCAGGCCTATCCCACTGTCATTTTGGCGGGAAATGAAGATTATCCATGGAAACCTCCTGGTGTAGGCCTAGCGCGTCAGGGCTGTAGCCGCACAGCGTATCGCACACGTACGTAGTACAAGATAAATTAATTGATCGCACACCGTTACACGAATTTCAATATAACTTCTATCAATTCCTCTTTTCGCAACGCACTCCCACACACGCAACAATACAAAATAATCACCGTATAGCAGTCTATTTATAAATATTATAATTATTACATGAATCGTACCAGCCCTGACACGTGTATGAGATTGCAAAGTTCGTACAACTCCTTAAGCTATGCATGCAACGCTAACAACATAGAATTCAATATGGCGGATGCTTCGGTGGCATTCAGATCGATACATTTATTGCGTCTAGTCTGGATTCAAGGGCACCGGGAGAGTTTGCATGTGACGTGACTTGACGAGACGTATTTTTATCGTCCGGGCAGAAAGTACATTTGGAGAACATTTTTAGGGTTCATATTCATATCACTTTGTTGTCCGTCTGTCTGTCGAGACTCTATCTAGGGAACGCGTGGAGGGTATTGAGATGAAATTAAAACCATATACTCAAGTCTACAGTCCCTTGAAGCTGTGAAAATATCAAACTTCTAATATAACTTAAAAAATAGATACGGCCGTTTATGCCGCAAAAAACGTACGTACCTATATTTCGACACTCTCAAGGGAATCAAAATGTATAGGGCACTTTCCGTTGACCTAGAACTATGAAATTTGGCAAGTAATATCGTCTTATATTACAAGTCAAAGAGGAATGGCGGCGTGAAATTATGAACCGACCGCTCAGTCAAGAGTGAAAACGATGAAGAAGTCAATTTTAACGAGCATATACATGCTCAGAAGTATAAGTCAGGCAGAAAAGCCAATAGCTCAGTATATTTTCGTGTAACATCTTTGATAGACAGTAATCCGTCTGTACTTTAGTTAATAGTACGTTTGTCTCGGCGCCAAATGGATGGGCGTAGTATTTTGACTGCATTCACGGGCGCGCCACTTATACTCCAGGCAAAATACTGTTTCGAAAAACATTCATTTATAATAGCGTTTTTTTTTTGTTTATTTCATTCTAAAACGTTATTCTAAGATGCTTTATTCAAGAATCCAACAAACTTTCCACCTGGAAGTAATTATATAGATTTAAATTAAACATTAATTGTCTTTTATATTTTATTTATATTTAATATTTTAAAGGAAATGTAAATGAACCAAAATAAAGATAAAAAAATATATTAATATTTATCCGGACTTTTTAGGAGCTAATTAAATATTGATTTTTTTGATGTCTGATCTTTTGTTGGATTTTGCCTCTAGGTAACTATTTAATTGATAATATATCCGTTACATTAAAAAAATTTGCTATTATAAATTATTTCCAAATCTGTCATTTTTTCCATACAAGTTGTCAGTTCATTGCCTGGACTATTAGCAGTCACTTGCTCGTGGTCTCGTGTTGTTTGGACATTCACTAGCGCGCCGTTTGTCTCGAACTAAAAATGTATGCGTCCAAACCGATGGACGAAGACGTTTTCGTTTACGTTCCAACGTTGAATTTTAAAATCCCTCAACATATTAGATACTCTTCTTTGTCACTCGATTTTCATCCCCTTCGCTTACCACGCTAGGCGATTGGCTATTGTTTCACAAGCTACACACCTACGTATATATCCGTCATGAAACGAGACGGAGATGATATCGAGTGGGTGTCCTAGCGGTTCAAGAACCGCTGTAGTACAGGGGTGACGACCTTGACGCGACATTCGCATCGATTCGGGGTTAAGGCTCCGGCATACACAACGTGATGCGTGAATATAACGAAAACCCACTATCTGCACCCAGAAACATTAAGGGCGGGTTGTACGAGTATCAACTTACGATTACAGACCGAGCATCGTTAAATATGGCGCAGACAGCTGTCATTCCATAAAAACTTGTCAAACTTTCCATATACATTCAGATTTTAACGAATGAAATTAAATTAAATGTCGTTTATTCACATTAAACATATGGTACAACCACAGGTGTTACAATCATTTTCTTGTTCCCAATATGTAAGAGATCGAACGATCGAGTACAAATGACATAAGGAACAAGACATTTTTTATGCAGTCGATAAATTTGTCAATGTCGTTGTAGATAAAATTTCTACATAATTAAAAACATGCATACGTACATTCTTAGTATTAGCAACTTGTGTATGCGATACAAATGTATGACATTCTTATATATATTTGCATGTCCTTGTGACCAAACATGTACCTGGTTCTATTGACGACCGAATAGCCTAGTGGTTAGAGAACCTGACTATGAAGCTTGAGGGATCGGGTTCGATCCCCGGTCGGGGCAGATATTTGTATGATGAATACGAATGTTTGTTCTCGAGTCTTGGATGTTTAATATCTATTTAAGTATGTATTTATCTATATAAGTATGTTTATCCGTTGTCTAGTACCCATAGTACAGGCTTTGCCTAGTTTGGGACTAGATCAATTGGTGTGAATTGTCCCACTATAATTATTTATTTATTTTATTTATTTAATTGACACACAAAAAAACACGTGTCCAATATTTTTTGATAATCTAACTGACGGACTAAATATAATTATATATTTTTTACCCAGGAAAGTACCCAATTATGGCTCGCGAGTTATATTTTTAATTTACACTTTGTCTCGAATAAAGTATTTCATGAATAAAGAAAGGGGTTAGTATTTGCCTAACCTATCCTAACCGAACGTTCGTTGGTTATGCAACGCCGAGATTCCGTCCACTTCACCCACAGAGCTCTCATCCCTCTCATGAATATAAATAAGAATTACCGCCGCCGCGCCGGCAGTGTAACGGAGGCTTTACTTTCATTGGCTTTAGGTAAGCTAAGAGTGCGTCTACGTTTTATTTGCGAGTACTCTAGGACCTAGGACTTATCTCCTTGAGTACGGGTTTTCGAAAATGTTGACAATAGGATTGTAATCAAGCAGTTGAAATATGAATTTAAATGAACGAGCGAGCGTTTGCTTCAGCTTGGGCAAACATTCTTTAGTATGTCCGGCTGTTCTCTTCTACAGTTTATCCCGTATCTCTGTCTGGGTCCACCTTTATACGCGGCGGTCCCGCGCCGGCAGCATACACGGGTTAGTAGTGGAACTACTCCATTGCAAAATTGCGTCCATAGGCATATTAGGGCGTCTACAAAGTGTGACATTTTGTGACAAATGGGAGGGGGAGACCCAAATTTCGTGACGTCACACACAAAATATACATAAAATCTCAAGTATTTTTTTAAACTTCAAATGTAAACAAAAATTGTTTGTATTTTCTACATACTCATATTTGTTTCGGTTCATTCGTTAAAGCTATAAAATTCAATTTACTACGTCCGTCTGTACCACTGTGTCGTGCCGGCTGGTTATCTTTGTAAGTAAATGACAGGAAGATTTAGCATTGACTTCTTACTTGTTATGGACTGCACGTGATCCACCTGAATGGTAAAAAATAACCTTTTCTTAAACATGCTCGAAAAGCGTCGCATTATGTTTGAAAAACGATCCCGCGAAGTGCCTAATGGCGGCCGAGGGCGCGCCGGCGCAGCTGACCGGGGGAAGGTCATTAGGTATACACATAGGACTCTTATGGTACTGCCATGTGATAAACAATTGATACAGCATTCGTCCTATCAAGGCTCACGTGCCATTGATTAGTTGATTACCCCTGGTAATAACTACGTGAGTTTATGTATCGATGGGTGTGTCACTACAAGTGTAATGGCGGCCCAGGGGGCGCCGGCGCAGCTGACCGGCGGTAGGTCACCAGATATAGACCTAGGACTCTTATGGTACTGCCATGTGATAAACAATTGATACAGCATTCGTCCTATCAAGGCTCACGTGCCATTGATTAGTTGATTACCCCTGGTAATAACTACGTGAGTTTATGTATCGATGGGTGTGTCACTACAAGTGTAATGGCGGCCGAGGGCGCGCCGGCGCAGCTGACCGGCGGAAGGTCACCAGATATAGACCTAGGACTCTTATGGTACTGCCATGTGATAAACAATATGATACAGCATTCGTCCTATCAAGGCTCACGTGCTACGGTGACACCTGGTAATAACTTCGTGAGTTTATGTGTCGATGGGTGTGTCACAACAAGTGTAATGGCGGCCCAGGGGGCGCCGGCGCAGCTGACCGGCGGTAGGTCACCAGATATAGACCTAGGACTCTTATGGTACTGCCATGTGATAAACAATTGATACAGCATTCGTCCTATCAAGGCTCACGTGCCATTGATTAGTTGATTACCCCTGGTAATAACTACGTGAGTTTATGTATCGATGGGTGTGTCACTACAAGTGTAATGGCGGCCCAGGGGGCGCCGGCGCAGCTGACCGGCGGAAGGTCACCAGATATAGACCTAGGACTCTTATGGTACTGCCATGTGATAAACAATTGATACAGCATTCGTCCTATCAAGGCTCACGTGCCATTGATTAGTTGATTACCCCTGGTAATAACTACGTGAGTTTGTGTATCGATGGGTGTGTCACTACAAGTGTAATGGCGGCCCAGGGGGCGCCGGCGCAGCTGACCGGCGGAAGGTCACCAGATATAGACCTAGGACTCTTATGGTACTGCCATGTGATAAACAATTGATACAGCATTCGTCCTATCAAGGCTCACGTGCCATTGATTAGTTGATTACCCCTGGTAATAACTACGTGAGTTTATGTATCGATGGGTGTGTCACTACAAGTGTAATGGCGGCCCAGGGGGCGCCGGCGCAGCTGACCGGCGGTAGGTCACCAGATATAGACCTAGGACTCATGGTACTGCTATGTGATAAACAATTGATACAGCATTCGTCCTATCAAGGCTCACGTGCCATTGATTAGTTGATTACCCCTGGTAATAACTACGTGAGTTTATGTATCGATGGGTGTGTCACTACAAGTGTAATGGCGGCCCAGGGGGCGCCGGCGCAGCTGACCGGCGGTAGGTCACCAGATATAGACCTAGGACTCTTATGGTACTGCCATGTGATAAACAATTGATACAGCATTCGTCCTATCAAGGCTCACGTGCCATTGATTAGTTGATTACCCCTGGTAATAACTACGTGAGTTTGTGTATCGATGGGTGTGTCACTACAAGTGTAATGGCGGCCGAGGGCGCGCCGGCGCAGCTGACCGGCGGAAGGTCACCAGATATAGACCTAGGACTCTTATGGTACTGCCATGTGATAAACAATTGTTACAGCATTCGTCCTATCAAGGCTCACGTGCCATTGATTAGTTGATTACCCCTGGTAATAACTACGTGAGTTTGTGTATCGATGGGTGTGTCACTACAAGTGTAATGGCGGCCCAGGGGGCGCCGGCGCAGCTGACCGGCGGTAGGTCACCAGATATAGACCTAGGACTCATGGTACTGCCATGTGATAAACAATTGATACAGCATTCGTCCTATCAAGGCTCACGTGCCATTGATTAGTTGATTACCCCTGGTAATAACTACGTGAGTTTATGTGTCGATGGGTGTGTCACTACAAGTGTAATGGCGGCCGAGGGCGCGCCGGCGCACCTGACCGGCGGAAGGTCGCGCAAGGCCGGCGCCCGCATATCGCGAACAGGCAACGTCTCAGTGACCTAGGAACTCTTATGGTAGCGGTTGCCACGTGATAAACGATAACGTACATCATTTCGTCCTATCGAGGCTTACCTGCCCAGGCCCCGTAGCATGGTTGGCCTTGTCTCGCGATAGGTGATAGGATAGAGCGTGCGTCACTGGCTGACACCGTTCGATAGAGCAAGACGATGCTCTTATCTTGTCACTTGTCGCGTGATAAGGCCAACCATACTACGGCTCCAGGGCTGCTAGCATAACTTGACTCTCTACTATACTCGCGCGCGTGAAAGACTATTTGTCACTTTTTGACAGCATTAATCAGAAAGTGACGGACAGTCTATCTCGCGCGCGAGTAGAGTCGAGAGTCAAGTTATGCTAGGAGGGCTGGCTACCCCTGGTAATAACATTACATGTTTAAGTATGCGATCACTCGGTGTCTGTCCGTCTGTCACAGGCAGTTTTTTCAATGAAACTTTTTTTCTATAAAAATGGGATTGCTTTTTATCTTCGTCTAACCTGATGAGACAAGGCCTAAAATGGATCACGTTCGACAAGAAAAAGCTAGTATCGCAAAGAGTCATCTTTACTGATTGACTATAGTGAAAATGCCATTACATCCAATATTTGACAGCTGTGATCCCAGTACAATTTATGTCATCATTGACGTTTATTGTACCGGGCTGTCAAAAATCGGCTGTTAAAAACTAGATTTATTATATTATTTCACCAAATGTAATCCTAACAGTATCATTAACTACAACATAATGGAGCCTAACTAGCCACGCATGGGCCAACATTTGAAAGTACATATTGCCAACCGAAGCAATTTCTAACAATAAGTGTCGAAGCGGCAATTTCGTTTACACAATCTAATGATACGATGCTCCAATGCAATAACACCCATAAATCTATGCCCATTCGGTGATTAAGACCCTCATATCTAAGACGGTAAGGTGCAAATCTCCTTGGTAAAACGAGTTGAAGCAATAACGACTGCAGGACATACTGCACCTGTGTAATATAAGATTTGGGAACTTTCTTAGGGTTTTCTATGACAACATAGATATGATTTGTAAGTAGTTTCCGATCGAAGTTTTTCTGGAGCCGTAGCATGGTTGGCCTTATCACGCGACAAGTGACAAGATAAGAGCGTCGTCTCGTTCTATCGAACGGTGTCAGCCATTGACGCACGCTCTATCCTATCACCTATCGCGTGACAAGGCCAACCATGCTACGGCTCCTGGTTGTTATTCTGTCCCGTAAGCAAACAAAAGAGACAGAGTTTCTGAGAAAACATACTATAAATTGGACTCCTATTATGCTAAAGATATGCCCATCAACCATGGAATGGGTTTAACAATATAACCAAAAACACGTGTGTAGTGGATTTAAATCCCATAAAATCATCATAACTCAGGAGACGTAACCATGGCAACGAGCAACAAAAAATAGTTGTATGTATCAATGATCAAGACTTATGCAATAAAAAGTGTATTAAAGTGTAAGGTTCCATTTTTAACAGTTATAGAGTTGAGCCCTGAACCCTTTTATGGTCATGGTTCTACATATTATGAACAATTTTCGCTACAGAGCGGAAAATGCTGCTACAAGCTACGGCGTAGCGCACGGACCGTTGCTGAATTTCAAATGGGTTAAATAACAACACCGTAACCGCTCATCCATTTCAAAAATTCTTTCATCTGCGTGTAGAATGGACTTTCTGGAAATTTATATAAGCTGAATGAATGATTTATGAATGAATGAATGAATGAATGAACGCTTGAAGCCAGGTCTTTATTAATTTTGTCAATGAGGGCTACCACGAGTGAATTCGCCGCTAAAGGCGCTAGTGGCGTCGGGGCTTCAAAATGTCAAATGCCATAGTTTGTGAGTGGATTTTGCGGGTTTTTTCATAATTCCTAATAATGTTGTGAATATTTTGCATAGCTGAGAATAATTATGACAAATAAGTGTTACGGGTCAATGAATCACAGTGCTTTAAAAGCGAATTTAAGAAAAACTCGTGCAAAAATAAATCGAAGATAATAATAATAAGTAGAGTTAGGATGTTTGGTGGCATTGGGGTGAACAAAGAGCAATGGAGTCGTTGTTGTATATTTTTTGATTGAATGAGTTAATGAATAAATGATTGATAAACCAATAATGTATAACAGTTTTATTGGTTTCATACAAGTAAATTGATTCATAAAAACTTGAAACTTTAATTCCAGTTGCAAGTTGTTCAAGCTCTTGAATACATAAACATTTTAGCAAACAAGTAAAACTTATTTAAGTGTTATATTATAAAATCATCATTGTAATTTACAGTATTGCATTGCAGTTGTCGTCAAAAAAATATGTAAATTATGTTACTAGTAAAATATGCGATTTATCAACAAACCTAAATTGTTTATACTCTATACACGTTCATACAATAAAACGCAAAGGTGATATGATATATTATTGGCCGGTACTGTAATATAGATTTATCGTTCAGTTTTCATTTATTCAAATAAAAAATATGCAATGGCGACTCCACTGCATTACTTGCGCTAAACTGCCACCAGTATCCTAACCCTAATAATAAGTATGTATTATTATTTTAAATTATCGATTTACTCTTCTAAGCATGATTTAAATGTAAATTTTGTTTTACGCCAGTAATAACAAACTTTAAAAGCTATATCTCTGGACCCGACACGCCAGTGGCGCCAACTGGTGAGCGCAAAAACGGTAGCCCTCATTGAAGAGCTAATTAAACATACCTGCCCTGCTAGCATAACTCGACTCTCGACTCTACTCGCGCGCGTGATAGACTATCTGTCACTTTTTGACAGCATTAATCAGAAAGTGACGGACAGTCTATCTCGCGCGCGAGTAGAGTCGAGAGTCAAGTTATGCTAGCAGGGCTGGGACGATTGGTGAGGCGAATGGAGAAAGTTAGTAAATAGCCTAGCTGTTAAAAGCACGCCCCCGCGAGCAATAGCATTTTAATTAATATTGGACTAGACCGCTTTGTGCACTTTTATATTAATATCTTTGAAACTAACATCAACAAGGGCTTTTACTGTACAAGGTCAAGTACATGAAAAACAAACACTGATTTTCGAAAATCTCCATCTCTCCCATCATCTCTTTTTAAAGTAAATTATATTTCAACCATAGCTATATTACGAGCTACGATTAAAACTAGTGGAATCGAGCCCCACACGACACGTTCCGTGACGTCACGCGAGCACGAGCGTGTCGAATGTGCGCCAACGTCACATCCGTAAGAGGATTAACGTTAATGCACGTAGAAGGACGCCTCATTACCAGTGCCATAATTCGCATAACATCATTACCTATTTAAATTGAACAATTTTCTGTAAAAATGCAGTTTTTATTACTGCCGTCTGTTATTTTGCGTTAGAAGATAATATTAGTGGCTCAGTCAGCTGTAGAACACGCCAGTGTTTGTTTTTAATTAGAAAAACTGAATCGACAAAAAATTATATATTATACGAACCTGCTCACAAAATTTCAAAAGAATCGGTTGAGAAATGCGACCTATAGAGGAGAACAGTAGGACAGCGGGACAACGGGACCATGAGCAGATTGTTCTGGACCGGGAGACGCTGACACAATTTTTACAGTACACATGGTGTTACTTTCCCGCACGAGTGCGGAAATGAGCACTTTTCGTGCATATGTTGAAACTTTAAAGAGCCATATGTAAGTACTGTAACAATTTTTCCAGTCATTTGTACCAAGAATGGCGACCTTTCAAGGTCTAATTACGTAATGAACAAAAGGAAAATTACGGCCATATCGAAATTTTGACTTTCTTTTGTCACTTTCGCTTTGACAATTTTGACATATTGATTTGTCATTTCGTTTCTGTGTCCCGGTGATCATTTTCTTTAGTGTTCATTCAGTTAAAAATGACACTGGTATATTTTGTTATATCTAGGGCATCATGCTGGTGGCGTCCATTAATTACGTGAGGCGTTTTTAGAAATGTTCTGACCCCCAACCCTCCCTCTCCTCCTGGTGAGATGTCGTGAGATTTTTCCAAATGTGTGTTTCTAATTTAAATGTGTTGGATTTATTCAAAAAAGAAAAAATTACTTGCTTAATATTTATATTTGACTAGTTAAGACTAGCATTTAAGATTGCTGAGAAAGTAAACTAGAATCACAATGACGGAACATGTTTTACTTAATTTGATATTATTTTCTTGCAATTTTACTCTGTTTCATGCGGACAAAAACTATACGTGATATTTGCTGACACTTGACCGGTTTTATTTACTTTTATAAGACTAATAATCAACATCTGCCCTCTCCCTTCTTGTTTTTTCACTTAACTCTTCCAAGTGAAAGGACACTTGTTAAACTCATCATATCAAAACAGCACTGATGTTTTTGATACAGGCATCTTACCGGGAACGTGAACTTTATTTTGTACGGTATTGGGTCCGTTTTCCGCTACGACACCGAGAGTGCGTTCGGGTGATATATTGTCTGCGGTTCGCCGCACATGGCTACTCTTATGGTTTATGAAACCTAATTACCGATTCTCATAATAAGATTGAATGATGTTGCGCAGCGCTATGCCTACTTCTTTTTAACATACCTTAAAAAAAGGAGGAGATTCTCAATTCGGTGGACACTTTAGTTTTTTATGTGACGACGGTTAGCCTAGTGGGTAGTGACGCTGCCTACGAAGCTGAAGGTCCTGGGTTCGAATCCCGGTAAGGGAAAACATTTGTGTGATGAGCATGAATATTTGTTTCCGAGTTTTGGATGTTTTCAATGTATTTAAGTATTTATATCTATTATGTATACATCGTCGTCTAGTACCTAGATAACACAAGCCTTATTGAGCTTACTATAGGCCTAGTTCGATTTGTGTAAGAATGTCCCCTTATATTTATTTATTTATGTACAATAAGGGAAATGTATTCACGTACCTTTTTATGCCTTATTGTTACAGTAAGAAGAACGAAAAAGGTACGTGAATACATTTCCCTTACTGTACCTACCTATGTTCCCCGATTACTCGAAGACGCGTGGATAGATTTGGAATATTTTTTTTGTTTTAAAGGGTATCCCTCCCGGGTGCTCACATGGTAATCAAGTCAGATGGGATCCTGGAGAAATCGATGGTACTCTTCGAATTTCATAAGGCTCCCAGGGAGGTTATCCCTCAGCATATTTCTGATTGGATGCGAAGCAGGCCAAACAGGAATAAGAATATTTATTTGCAAAAATGTAGTGGAGTAATTTGTTGTGTTGACATGTGCGTACATTTTGCTTAAGGCAAATAAAATCACATCAGATGAGTGTGAATCTAACTGTAATAAAAGCATCAGACCGATATCATTCTGTGGCGTCACGACTCATCGGAGTATGCATCAATCCGGCTTCACACTCTATGCAAAAATCGTAGGTATAGATATGCAAATGGCGCATGCATCCACTCTCATTAACGTCATGTGCATCCTGCGCGCCTAGATTCGTTGAGGTGGATTAATCTAAACGTATGGCGTTCAGGTAGTCCGGGCAACGAAGCGTCACCACTTTATATTTAATAAATAAATAATAATAAATATATTAGGGGACATTCTTACACAAATCGAACTTAGGCCTATAGTAAACTCAATAAAGCTTGTGTTATAGGTACTAGACGACGATCTATATAATAAATATACAGTACCGGTCAAAAGTTTAAGTTCACTCTTTGTTTTAGGTACAAATGAGTACTTTTGGACAATAATTTTTTGCAGTTCGGAAGCCGAAATTTGTTTCCAACTGATCCGTTATTGCTTCCAGAGATTTGTTTAATTAGTCAGACACAATTCACGTACATTTCTAAACAACTCATTCCCTAAAATCTTATAGAAATGACGGCAAAGGCTGGGCCATATATGGGCTTGCCACTTAAAACGTACAATGATCAGATACAATGTTGGTTTTTAGGGAATCAGTTGTTTAGAAATCTACGTAAATTGTGTCTGACTAATCAAACACATCTACGTAAACAATAACGAATCAGTTGGAAACAATTTTCAACATCTGAACTGCAAAACATTATCGCACAAAAGTACAAATTTGTACCAAAAACAAAGGGTGAACTTAAACTTTTGACCGGTACTGTAAATACTTAAATACATAGAAAACATCCAAGACTCGGAAACAAATATTCATGCTCATCACACAAATATTTGCCCTTACCGGGATTCGAACCCAGGACCTTCAGCTTCGTAGGCAGCTCACTACCCACTAGGCTAACCGGTCTTCAATATTTATGTACGGAGATGTTTTTTTTTGCAAGCATACACAGTTTTAAAAACTGTAACCCGACTGCGGAAAATTAACTGAAAACAATATGGGTTTTTTTTAGCCTTTGTCACCCGGTGCATTATTTCGAATCGATTGCTTGACACCACATTTATCAAAATCGATTCAGTATCTTAAATACAAACATAGACTGCTAAAAACATATCCCTTCCTTTCGGCGCTATCTTAATCGGGCAAAAAGTGTCAGAGGCAAAAGAAAATGGGGTCACTCTGGAAATCAATAATTACAAAACCATTGATAAGATAACTTACTTAAAAAACGTCTAAATATTGATAAAAATTTGGTTTGAAAATTCCTCGTAAATCTCGACAATCGCACTCCTATACAAATAAGGTACAACGCTTTTTAAATAATAGAGGCTTGCTAAGTTTAATTCTTGCCAGGAAGTGATGTGAAGCATTTTTTATTTAAGAGTAAATCTTTATACGCCGACCTATCAAATAAATAGAATAGTATGAGTACCAATCACATCGCTAGGATTCTTGGCAGTAGCGATCACTGTAGAGACTTTCATCCCGATGTCATAGTTCGTTAACCAAAGCCTATATAATTCGATAGTTAACAAATTACGACATCGGATTACTATACTTACCTCCTTTAAACTGACCGAAAGACTGGACGGCTGACCTTAACGAATTCAGACGTAGCGTAGGGATGCAAGTTCCGACAGCAATCGCTACTGCCTTGACTCTGTTCCATAAAAGTAGTCGTTGACTGGAGTAGCGAGCGGAGACGGATGATATACTGTATGCATTATGGTATTTGTGGCTGTTAGGAAACTTCCTTCCGTTAAGATGATGCAACACGCGATAAATACACATATTATACGTATACGTACGTATTAATGATCATGTGGTGTAATTGAGTTCAATGTTGTTGCAATAGAAATAATACTGTACATTATATCAATGTCATATATCATCAACTTTGACAGTCTACAGTGGAATCAATTTACATCTGTAATACGCCTAGTATATCCATACTATTTAAATATTACTACACCTATAGTATATTATATACATACAAGATGATCATACATTAACTAAATTCAATTAAAACTAGGTTAAATCTAATAAAAAGGCCTTCGAGACATTGTACCGAGGATGCTGGCGGCATTTCCTCGCTGAATTGCAATGCTGATGTGTCCTACAAGCTTTTATTGCCGACTGTACTTTTTGCACAGTCATCAACTAATTATATGAGTCGAAACACGGATGTATCTTGGTCTTGTATACTTGCCGAATTCCTATCGCCACCTTCCGTCTCCAACTCCATCATCAGATCAGCTCGGTGGTGCCGTAATACTCGTAATGCGTTGTCATCAAAATTGCTAGTTATGCTTTCTGCTCAGTCCGATACCGGCAAGTGGAAGAAAAATGGGCGGCAAATGATTAAGGGCAACGGAATGTTCATACGGACAATGCAACTTAAATGAAAGCTTCTATTATTTATTAAGAACCCGTTGTGTCCCACTGCTGGGCAAAGGCCCGCCTCCATTCCCAGACTTAGCGATCCTGGGCACTCTCTGGCCAATCCTTTAAAAAGAAGTCTAGCTCGTCCCGCCATCGCCAAACAAGATCTGTCGCGTCGCGTCTCCGTTTCTGTCGTGCTGCGTCAGTGGCGATCTTGGCCATTCAGCTTTTAATATGACAAAATGTATTTTCAACTAAAGCCAACCACCCTATTCCAGATTAACTAGTTATTTATTTTCAATAACACATTTTATTCAGTATCGCGTGCCACCAACCGTTTTCGCCGCACCACTATAGAACGAGGTCAGCAGGCCGAGTGTGAGCATTCAAAACGGAATAACTATGTACGTATTCAATTGACGGTTGTTACGTTGTTCCACTGAGTTTCATTTGTTTGTGTAGGGGTTGGTTCGTCAAGTATCAAATAGTAATGAGGTTCGGCGACCGGGAAGGTCGTTGGTCTTCTGTTTTATTTCTAAGCTGTCATCTCGGAACAATTTTACGTTTTAAGGTTATACGGAGATGATAACTGTCATAGGGATTATTAGGGATCAAGATTCATCGCAATAAGTATAGATTCTGATCCGATTAGTCCTACTTGTTATGGACAAAATGCTGCACTTTATGATGAAAGCAAGCCCCTTGGCACAGTGGTAGTAGGGACCAAACTGAGTGATTTGACCCGCAGCAGCGGAAGATTCACCCCTTAGGAAAAGAGATGGCGCCACTTCTTAAAAAATATTTCAAAAAATTCTACAAGCTAAACGAATAGACCAATTTTAATGTATAATACCTCAAATGAAAGTTCATTTTACATTTTAGTTATAAAAAATATATAAAAAATATATTCAGAAATCTTTTGGCAAAAAACAGCATGTTAAGTTTTTTTCCTTATTTAATTGGTAGTTTTTACTTGATTTCTTAAAAAAAATGTATGCAACATGAATTGTTTATTGCACGTATATATTACTGACTAAATAACAATTATTATAAAAAAAAAATGACATCAATATCTTTCATACTTCATGAAATATTGAAGTTTAAATGTGAGCACCATTTCTTTAAAACATATTTCAAAAAATTATGCAAGCTAAACAAATGAACTAATTTCTAGTGTATAATATCTCAAATGAAGGGGCATTATATAAATTGCTTATAAAAATAAAATATACCAAAATATAGTGGTAAAAAAAGGCATATTAAGATGTTTTTTTACTTTTTTGGTAGTTTTTACTTGATATAATTTTAAAAATACATGCAACATGTATGTTTTAATGCATATGTATTTTACTGGGTTAATAAAAAGTAGTAAAAAAAACGAGATATAAATATCTTTCATAGTTCACGAAATATTTAAGTTTAATGGTGCGCGCACTTTAAAAAAAATCAAATAAATTTAAAGGAATCTTTAAGCGCAACGAGCGAACTGATTTTATTGTTAAATGTGTCATATGAAAAGACATCACGTAATTTAATTTAATAAATAAATAAAACTGAATAAAGAGTTTTTTCTGGTGCTGAATTACAAAAAAAAACAGAATTACTTTAAAATTTGTCATTATTTTTATTTAAAGTTACTACATTTCTAGACAAAAAATAAAAACTATATAATCCCCAGCATAGTGATATATTATATGTTGCTTAGTAGCTGACGAATTTATGTAAAAAAAATAGCTTTAAATCTGATAGGACTTCTATTCACGTTGAAAATTTATATTAACTTAGATAATTATGTAACTTTTTGAAATAAAAGACTATTTATTACATACATGTTTATCAAATATTTTTATTATAATTTAAATTTCCTCTTCGCGTTCACCGGTAGATGTAGAAATGAAAAAGAAAAGTCGTTTTGAAGAAGTCGTACCATTCCAATACTACATAATCACTGATCTTTTATACATGGACCGGTTGTTGTAGCTTACTGTTGAATTATTTTTGTGCCTAGTTGAATTCCATTAGACCTAAATTTTTGTGCCAGCCAGTGGAAATCAGTGGTCAGCATACAAAATAACTCTCCATTGAAAATAATATGAACTCACTTTTGATTTGTACAGCCACCTTTGCAGGATTTACAGTGGGTAGTGCATGGTAAGCTGACGCGACGTGACCCACAACGCATAGTATCACAGCCAGATTTGCAGCCACAATGGTCCAGGAGGCTTAATTGCGACTAAATCACTGTAACTGCCGACCATTGTGGAGTCCAAATCTCTTGTTCCTTGGTCCATCCCCAAGAAGATGGACATTGAATGGAAAAATACAGATTCAGAGCGTTTTCCCATCCGTAGCTGGCTTGTTAAGCTGTACCCAGTGCATGGTTATAGAGAGCAGCTGATGTAGGTGGCAGGCTTCTCAAGAGCTTGTTTTTTGAAGCAAACAAGTCCTTGGGAAAAACAGCTGACTGAGTGGGGCCACGTATGAAGAAACGCTCTAAATTGAGAAGTTTCCATACCATGTTCATTTTCTTGGGGATGGACCAAGACACAAGAGAGTTGGATGCCACAATGGTCGTCAGTTACGGTGATTTAGTCTCAACTAAACCTCCTGGACCATTGTGGCTGCAAATCTGGCTGCGATACAATGCGTTGGGGTTGTCGTCGCGTCAGCTTGCCGCCTATTGTAAAGGTGGCTGTAAGCGTACTTCAAAACGCCTTTTCCTTTTCAGTACTAAGTACATCTATCTGTGAACCCGAATAGTAAATTTAAGTTTTAATAAAGATATTTGATAAAGATTTAAAAAAATAGTCTTTCATTTCAAAACGCAACATGCATGACACATTTAAGTTATCTAATATATATTTTATTTTTAACGTCAGTATCCTTTCTGATTTAAAGCTAAAAATTTGACAAAATCCGCTAACTACTAAGCAACATATATCCAGAACCAACTATGCCAATGCCAATGCAGTTGTATGTTTTGTCTACAACCTTTAAATGGAAAATGGCAAATTTAATTTACTGTTTTTAAAGTATTCATATTTTTTTCGTAATTCAGCACCAGGAAAAAAACTTTTTGTCTCGGATTTTTCATGTATTTTTTGTTTTTATAATAAATTAAGCATTTTTCTTTCATATAACACATAAAACATTAAAATCGGAGCACATATTGCGCTTGGAGATTTCATTAATATTTTTTAAGAAGTAGAGCGCACATTTGAACTTAAATATTTCGTTAACTATACAAGATATTTATGTCTGGTTTTTTTTATAATACTTGTTCTTTACCCAGTAATGTACATATGCATTAAAATATACTTGTTGCATACATTTTTTAAATGACCTCAAGAAAAAACTACCAACCAAGTAAAGAAAAAAACTTAATTAACCAGGTTTTGCCAAAAAAAGGCATATATTTTTTTTTTTTTTTTTTATAAGTAATATAGACAATGCGCTTTAATTTGAGACATAAATCATTGAAATAAATGGATTTATTTAGCTTGTACAATTTTTTGAAATATTTTTCAAAGAAATTACTCTCACATTTAAACTTTAATATTTCGTGAACTATGAAATATATTGATGTCAAGTTTTTTTATAATAGTTGTTATTTACCCAGTCATATAATCATACATAAAAATATACATATTATGTATAAAAAATATACGAAATCAATTAAAAACTACCAATCTAGTACAAAAATAAAACTTAATTTGCCATTTTCTGCCAAAAGCTTTTAATTTATATTTTATTTTTATTTTTTTATAAGGAGTGTATATAATGAGCTTTCATTTGAGATATTAAACACTGAAATTAGTCCATTCGTTTAGCCTGTACAATTTTTTGAAATATTTTTTAAAGAAGTGGCGCCATCTCTGTTCCTAAGGGGTGAAACTTCCGCTGCTGCGGGTCAAATCACTCAGTTTGGTCCCTACTATCACTGTGCAAAGCGGCTTGCTTTCATCACAAAGTGCAGCATTCGGCCAAAAAATCGCCATAACAAGTAGGACTAGATTGCAATTTATTCTAAATAATGGCTCCTAATTAGTTTTTTGTGGAAGTAGCTACTAGCTGATTTCCTAGAGAAGAGACTACGAATAAACCTAACCGGGATTGAGTCACCTTGCTTTTCCCGCGACCTCGTTACCTTAGCTAAGAGTTTAGAGGATCAAGACTATTCACTTATTGCGTGTGCAAGCGTTGTGCTTATTATCGCTCTCCAACAGAAACTTCTATTTACGGGATAAAAAGTAAATATCCTATGTCCTTCTTCGCGGTGTGTCTGCATACTAAATTTGATCTCAATCGGTTCCACGTCGAAACGTGATCAAAAGGTAACAGACAGAGTATAATATTATAAGGTCGGATATGTCCAATCTATCTAGTTTACATTTAGTCTCTATCTCTACCCAGTGACAAAGAGTCCATCATCCTCTAAATTCAATACTTGATCTTTGACTTTTTAATTGAAATAATTTCTCGCAACACCTCACCTTGAACTGCAAAGAGCGCAGCCAGGAATAGAGCGATCGCTAATTCGACAATTGAATCAATTCTGTACCTACTACTAGAGCATATTTCTCTATGCTATAATACTGCTTATTTTAAATGCTTATGGATTAGAATAGCGTGAACATTAACGGGAACATAGGTCGTTCTGGCTCACGGGTACAGACGCGGGAATCAGGTATCGGGACAAGTTCATTAGTCGACTCTGTCACTGAGAATTTGAATGCCTTAGTCGTAGCAATATTTTTGACGATAACCGGTCGTCAAAAATATTGCTAGTGTAGTGACCACAGAACATTAAATACTATAGAAAGGGTATCAAGCGCGGTTTCAATCGGGAGCGGTGTCGCCACCTCATCCCCTCCACGTCGCCTACAACTTTGTGAGCGACTGCACGGCGAT
The DNA here is from genome assembly GCA_932294315.1 of Epinotia nisella. Lineage (NCBI taxonomy): Eukaryota > Metazoa > Arthropoda > Insecta > Lepidoptera > Tortricidae > Epinotia > Epinotia nisella. Next base: position 42,133,426 of record OW028673.1, read on the forward strand.
CAGGTGACGTTGGCGCGAAAGCGTTGAGCGCATGCTCAATCGAGTGGGGCGCGTGCCACGCCCACATCGTATTTAGTGTTCTGTGGTAAGACGCTGCCTACGAAGCTTAAGGTCCTGGGTTCGAATCCCGTTAAGGGCAAATATTTGTTTGATGAGCATGAATTTATCTACATATTTGTATCTATTAAATATATCGTCGGCTAGTACCCATAACACATGCCTTATTAAGTTTACTAAGAGGCTAGTTCGATTTGTGTAAGATTGATCACTATTTGTTATATTAATTATTCTGGTGTGTTGAGAAAACCATTGCAAAGGCGTTCATCTACTGTTTTTAACCCATTCATGGCCAAATCAAGTCAAGTCAAATTATTTAATAATGCATATAAAGGCGCATGCCAATATACACAGAAAAGTAGCAGTAGAATTAAATAACATTAAATTATATATCATATTATGTCTATTATGTTTATTGAAAGTAAAGACACACAATCGTTATTTTTTAATAATCCAGTTTACCCCTTAAAAGTGGCCCCTTGTTCAGAATTCATTATTTACAGATGTGTACCAAATTTCAACTCAATCGGTCCAGTAGTTTCGGAGCAAATCGGCTGTGACAGACGGACAGACATACAACCGAGTGATCCTATTAGGGTTCCGTTTTTTCCTTTTGAGGTATCGGAACCCTAAAAATTACAAACCGTATTTCAGCCATTTCAAAAATTCAAAGTCAAAGTGATTTATTCTTCAATTCAGGCATATTACATGCACCTATGAATGTCGATTAACTAAGACCGGTTCGGAAAGAAAACCTCTGCCTCGACAATTCGAAGATTCGAATTCTTTCATCAGCGTATAGAAATAAATTTCGGGATGGACATATGTTTATTTTACCAGGCCGCCATTTGTAATACTCATAGTCATACTCAATGCACGGTAATACGCGGGCGAAGCCGCGCGGGCAGCTATTCGTGTGATAAACTGGTGCGCCAGTATGTATAATACACTTCATTTCTGAAACTTCATTAGAATAGGTCAAACTTGGGGTGTTTAGACAGCTTTCAGTCAACAAGTTGCCTCGTCTAGTCTGAGCTTTAATCTAGTTTGATCCTTATTAATTTCAGCTTCCGTATAGATACTTAGTCAAGCTGTGGAGTGGAGCTTCTCCAGTTTCTGGATAATAAGTTTACCCTACTTATATATTGTTTCAATATCTTGCTAGAATGCTGGCTCATTAAGTTTCAGTGTTCATAAATTCAGCAAAGCTATTTTTGCCCCACTACGACAGAGCCGAAAGGAAGGAATATGATTCAATAACAGTATAATCTGTATTTATGTGTTCCACCGTAGCGTTTAGGATACTGAACCGATTTTGATGAATGAGGTCTCAATCGATTCGAAATTATGCTCCAAGTGACATAAGCTACTATTTGTATGAAAAATAAAACATGTTCCGTAGCCGGGATACACTTTTCTGAACTTTTTCTGCTTGTAGCTAAAATGTCGTTAAAATCCGTATGTCTTGTATGTATCTGTTACTTCGACATTTGTGTTCGTAAGAAAGGGACTAAATTATTAATTATATATTATTTATCAGGGGCAGTTTAAGTGTTATGATTCAGGGGGTAAGTAGTTAATACCTACAAGCATGGCGATATAACATGGCGAAATTATAACCAGGATTAGAACTTGGTAGCTTACCGTGGTTTTATAATACCAACTTTTCAAAAAGATTCTCGCGGAATTCCCGAACCGAGATTGTATGGGAATAGGCATGATGACTCATCTTAAAATGAATAACATAGTTTTGCTAAATGTATAGTAAATCATCAAATTATTGCAATAATGTATAAATTAAAAAAAATATTATTTTTGTGAATGAATACTATTTGAATTCGGTATATGATAACAGTAAAAATAACATTTAACTTTTGTAACACAAACAAATCAAATGACTATTTCAACAGTCCACAACTACATACATGCACGAGAGGGCTTACCTGATCATTTTACCTGTAGCTTTTTATAAGTCAGTTTGCATACGATTTTTGCAAGCGGGCCACAAACTTCTGCTTCCCGCACAAAAATAATAAGTCACCATTATACAGTTGGTAAGGAAAGTTGAAAAGAGACTCCGGCGCCGCCGGAACCGCCGCCATGATTGAATGCGCCGGAAGTAGCGTCGGAGCGGCGCGAGCGCCCGAATCGTAACGGACGAATATGTATGTTTTAATAAGGAACGTTCTTAATTTGAAAATTTATGGGATTGTACCGTTATGGACTGAGTACAACCAGAGTTAAATTAGAATTTGAGTAGGTGGAGGCATCAAAGTTTTACTGTAGTATGTTCTACGAAAGGAAAGTATGTAAAATATAAATGTATGACATAGCCCGGTAAACGAGATACGAATCTGAGCTTGAGTTAGTACCCAGCATTTGTGCTGAGCACAGCCAACAGTAGTATATTACTGTAAAGGCCGGGAAAATAGGCCTCCAATTTTGTATGAAATTCCTTTACGAATCTCTCATCTCGCCGGCCGGAAGGTGACACTTCGAAGCCCATTATAAAAAAACGTCAATATTTCATTGCATGTTTGAGAAAAACTATATTTACACTTGTGCAATGGGGCGAAAAATTAGGTGAACTGTACAGTAAATATTATTATTCCGAATGCCTCGCTAGACGACGTAAGCTGGGTCAGCTGTAAATGGGTCAGAGTAATCAATGGAAAGCAATTAATCCCAGTGCTTAATGAGCTCTGTGCTGTATCAATTTGGCCTAGTAGCGAGGCGTCAATCGTTTTGCTTACTTTGTTTCCGAAGGAATCAGGAGGACGAGGAGGATGTATGACTATGACTACACGCACACGGGCGGAGCGCCCGCACATTGCAGCCACATATATTAGTACATTACATACCTAGGGTGAGGATCATAAATATGCGATCTGGAGCTTTACGAATTACCGCCCGTGGTTTGTCTAAAGTTTTACGTCTTGCCTTGGCCAGGAAGTGAGATTTTCTCCTCGCGTAGCGGTCAGAAAATTCCACTTACGGCCTAGGGTGACATAATAGTAGATTGTATGATAAGGGGCTAAAATAAGCCATATTACCACGAGATGGTTATTTTCCCGAGTGAAGTGAGGGAAAATATTTCGAGGGGTAATATGGCTTTTAGACCCGAGTTATACACTCTACTTTTCACTTCGACTGCGGGAAAATAGTAAAACAAAGTTTATCCATCCACGATCAATAACAAATTCCACGGCGAAGAGATTGTTCAATTTATAGCGGTATGTTGTTTTTTACTAAACTGCTTTGACACAGATACAAAATATTGACTCCACGAATAAACGCCTCTGACCGTCTACAGGCGCATCCAAACGGCCGCGCGGCGGACAGCGTACGGGCACAAGATAATCTCATAGCTTATGCCGCCAATGCAGTCAACCACGCTTGACCGTTTGGACGCGCTATTAACGGTCAGAGGCGTTTTCTTAATGATTCGGAATTAGGGACTAAAAAACACCTGATGTTTGATTGGTCGATTTTAATATGTAGCTGTATTCTGTTTGGCTGATAGCGAAGAGAAATGTTTTTTGAAAGAGTTGTGTATGGTGGATTTAATATGGTGAAGTGTTTTGATTGGTCAAATTAAATGTGTTAAAAATCATAAATATGTATACATATTTTCCCTAGGGGCTAAATGTACTACTTTAGCCCCGCTTATTATGCCTATTAAGACACACTTTTCGAGCATGAGAAGTGAAAAGATTATTAAGCCACTAGTGGCTGCCACTACACGCGGCCACTAGTAGCGACCGTAAGCCACACCTGCAGCTTGCGGCTCCGACGCGGCCACTAAACGCCCTGTGTGCACCGATGCTATACTAAATATATGAAATAACTCGTCCGCAGCTTGTGGCGGCCACAAGTGGCTCAATGTGCGGCGACTCTACAAAATTAAATTGGGTGACAATGTTACACAAATCGACCAAAAGCGGCGACATAAATTATTAACATATGTATAGATCAATATAAACTTGAATATATAAGAACCATTCAAGTCTCAAGAACTCCTATAGGTACGACACATAATATTTGCCCTTTAATTCCAAACGCAGGGCCCTTTGCATGCACATATGTCGCCAGCCACGTCAAACGAAAGCGCGCAACTTGGCTCCACATGTGTGGCAACATCGCACGACACAAGATGTTATAGTGCAGTAAGCATACATAACTGGAGTAGCCTGTCAGTAACTTAACCCTCTGTAAAAAACCTTGCACAATGTGCAAAAAATCATACAAAGACAATCGATCACAAAATCACCTCGCAAGAGAACACTGATCATAAAAATGCCCGCAAATTGCTGTGAGCACTTGATATTATAAACGTTCAACCGCTTCAAGCTTTTAATATATAATTGAGTTTCAATATCCTATTAAAATGCTCCCCCCCGCCCCCGCAAAATTCGGCAGACTTTTTTATACGCAAATACGACATAAGACTACTCCAGTTATGTATGCTCTAAGGCTTACAAGATATATTGCGTCACTTGACCCGACTTCACTGGCAACATGTGGCGCGGGACGTTTATCTCCTAGTGAATCTCTGGCCTTATACAATTCACAAAACAACTGTCCATAGATCTATATTAAACATCAGACATCTCAATTAGAATTAACATTCGACTTCCCAAAGCTGATTTGAACATTAATCTCCCACAAATTACATCTGAAATGTTCCGGCAGTTTTTGTAAGATCAAAGACTCTTCATAAGATGGAAGTCGTACAAATTTAGAAGCTAAAGCGGTTTACGCGGTCTGTATGCAATAAAGAGACATTGGAATTCCAACGTCATAATTTAACAAGAAGTTAAATTAGAAGCATTTCGTGAGCTATAGGGGAAACTTCACCTTATGTCAATGTCACGAAGGCTTAATTTATATTATTTCCTCGTTTTTGACTTCCACTTCACGCGTTTTGGTATATTTTATTGCACTTCCAATACCTTGTCATAGTTGTCATCTTCTTAAGTAGTTTAATGATTTTAAAAGTCCTTTTCCGGGTATTCAAACTACTTCTAGCTACTTCTACAGCAATCAAGAACGAACAAACTACATCTATATTTTACTACTATATATTTTTTTCTTTAATACTCATACTTTTAGGTTTGTGGTACCTATCGGAACGAGTCACAAATCGCAAAATAGACATAAAACTTGCATGAATACAGTTTAATTTTATAAAACTAATCTAATTCGGTCGCAAATATCCTCAAGCATACTACGGTCCCGAAATGGGAACACCAAAAAACTGTATACTCGTAAAAAAGTAATTAAACAATTTACGGTCTTACTTCGTAGTGTCATTAAAAAAAACCATTAACGCTACACTGTTACGAGTCAGGATCAGATTCAGTAGTTTTGTAACGAAATTGACCTCATTTATTTTCCTTAAAAGACTTAGCATGCTTGTAACGAAGTACACGGTTTAAAATCCGTTTCTACGGTTTAGCGGCCTAAGGGCGGGTTGCACCAACTTAGGATTACAGACCGATTAACGTTAAATATGGCGCCGGCATAGCTGTCATTCCATAGAAACTTGTCAAACTTTCCATACATTCAGATTTTAACGAATACCGCTTACGATTACAGACGGTTTGCAATCCTTAAGCATCTTCACTATTAAGTCGTTAAAAGTAATGATAAAATCTGAAGCAACATTCATGCTGACACAAAACTTTACAAACCTATAGATTATTTACTTGTCCACCTAGAGCCAGTGCATGCAGTCATGCAGTCAAGGCAGAGAGACTATTTTTATTGCAGGCTACGCTTTTCTTCGCGAAGACATCAAGTTGGTCAATACTAACGAGCCCAAACTAGAGAGAATTTTCCAGTGATAGAGAGGAGATATAGAAGGTACTTAACTAACACTTAGCTTCAACAAATGATGCGGTCGCGTATAATAGAAACGTAGAACAAGGATGCTTTCTATCAATATTCATTATATACATCTACGTCACGATGCGATTGTATGTCGCGCAGAACTGTTAATTGGCAGTAAATTAGCCGGGGCCAGTTAATGGTTCTGTCGAATCCGACCCGAGTACTACATATATTACATTACATACCTGAGTCACCTATAGACTGATGCCCTTATTCATGAACAATCGTCAGATATTTTGGTAAAAATGTCGTAAAAATTGGGCACTTTGCTCGTGTTAAAATTAACAACGCAGTGTTGCTAAATGGATAGTAAACCATCAAATTATTGTAATAAAGTATAAATTAAAAAATGTAATAAAAATCTTAAAAGATATGGACCTTGAAAGATTAGAAAAAATAAGTTTTATTTTTATTGTAATTTTAAAGCTATTTAACAACTATGGATCTAAACGCAGTATTTCGCGACCGAAACAGCAATTTACTTGAGTTTCCGTATAACGATTATAGCATTGTGACAGAGAGCAATCGCACTCCTGAATGCAGTCGTAAGCGTAACATAGATGCTCGTTTTCGGGCCGTATATCAATTAATGTTCAAAGGGTCTTGTACAAAGCCGCAAGCACTGGGTTACATAGGCTTTAACTGAATAGGTTTCAGTACAAATTGTCCATATTGAAGTCTGTTGGGTCAATTCGGACGCACGTCGAAAGCTTGTTGGGTCGTAACGGCTCTTATTCATAAAACCAAACTACCGTATCGCCACAGCCGAGCCAGCATAATGCTCAGACCAATTGGGAATGGATGAATTTTTTTTGAAATACCTGATAATTTTTTTGGTGATAGGAATAACCTTCTTTAGCACCAGAAAAAAGTTTCAGATTTTTCAGCTGCGTCAATTTTTTTTGAAAAATATAATCAGTTTCCTCACTTACGTTTTGGGTCAGTTACGGCACCTTCCTCGATCGGTCTCATTTTACAAAAAAGTATATTAAATATGTGTGGTAAACTGACACTGGCAATGATATTGACACTTGCAGCAGCTATATTGGTCATTACCAGTGTCAGTTTACCACAGATATTTAAGATAGTTTTTGTAATATGAGACAGATCAAGGAAAGTGTCTATTTACCGTTCTTGACCCAAAACGTAAATGAGGAAACTGTTTATATTTTTAGGCAATAATTGTCACAGCTGAAAAATCTGAAACTTTTTTCTGGTGCTAAGGAAGGTTATTCCTATCACCAAAAAAATAATCAGGCATTTCTAAAATTGTCATCCATTCCCCATTGAATTTCACGGGCGTTCTGTATCAGGAGAAAAGGGATTACTCGTGTGCAGTGTACACTTTGGATGTAATTTCTGGTAGAGTAAGCTCTATACGTTATTAATGCGGACCCGATGTGATGAGATATCGGAGAGCTTTTTCAATGGACCATTGAAACTGATGAAAGCTTACAGTTGCAATTGGTCCTTTAGCATTTTGTTTTCAAGTCTTCATTCAATGCTGAATTTACCGATAATTAGCTTCAGTACCCTATTTCATGAAACTCAAGCATGTATATGCCGCATTGCAGCACAATTACCTAACTCCGTCCGTGTCTCACACAAATGTTTTTCATCATTTTGTGAGGAAAAATTACATTTAATATAGAAAACTAACGTGAGTTTCAGACATATTGAAACGACATGAGTGACCCGACCCGTTTTATTATAAAAAGTAAAACAAAAATTACCACTAATCGCAAAAAAACTAAATAAAATGACAGTAGTCTATTTTGTTGAATTTGCCGTGAGACGTGACCAAAAAGACCTTTCAGCATGCAGCCACGATTTAAAATCAGTCAAACACAGTTAAGAATATTTTAGACAGACACTAAATATCGACATATATTTTTTTAAATCTACGAATTAACTCAGTTAAACATGTTTTATTTGTGTTTATATATTTAGATGTATTTATAAATAGGTTCCAAACACAGTAATCGAGTTAAATTTTTCGTGATTTATAACTGACGTATACAAATACAAATCATTTATTTCGGACTGTAAAATCCATAGTGCTAGTGGTTACAAACTTAGAGCTATACTTAAAATTAAAGGCGCCTGGGCACCGTATGAGTGACCGATACAATAAATTTATGTAGACTTGTTATACAATATGGAAAACTTATCTTAATTTTTCGTCACACTTGCCCGTAAAGGGATTCACAACGCAAACACAGCTGCAATAGCCTATTACGGCAGGGGTGCGATTAGGGATTGTTTTTAGGTAGGAATAAAGAGGAATAACTTTATTCTTGCCACACGTGGCACTAGCAACCTCTTGGCATTTGGGACGTCAGCGACCCAGCCAGCGACTATCGTTTGACGCACGGCCGGTGACGTCACAAACAATGACCACACGAACAAAGCCTTTGTTTACCCTCCGTGTGGACTTTGCAAAGAAATGCAGCCAAAGAAACGTCAGCTGTACGACGACGTCTCGCTATTACAAAGCCAAGCGTATACGCTGTCAATACCTACTTGCACAGTGCATTTGACTTTGATTTGTACGGTCAAGTGAATGCACTAGCTAGGATATAATTTTCTAGCAGTTAGCATCATAATCGAGTTTGAGTAAGTTTAGGACAAGACCAGAGCGACGATAATACACACCTGTGCCGATTTTCCTTTATTTGTCCAGGTCTTTTGTTCAGTGTGTTATTACGTGTTTGTTGAAACTCAAACACATTAATGAAGGGTGAGAATTCTGTATAAAGATATTGAAAAAAAATTGATTACCTGTTGTTAAATTATAAGCTTTTAAGAGCACTATATTGAGAGTGCTCTGGTTTGAAATAAAATGTTGTATTTCACGAGTGGGTTCTCGGAATCGCTTGTTTGTGGAGTCTGTGTTTTACCAAGAGTGGAGAATACAATTCGGTAAACTAGTTCACATTGTAAAGGGTTAATGTAGAGATAAAATTAAATAAATGACAATTTTAATGGATAAATAATTGAGCGTTTATTCGTTAAAGTTTGTCGAGCCTGCACGGTTATCATAAAATGGCGCGGGAGCTGTGTCGCGACGAGATAGACTATCCGTCTCTTTTTAAGTGTTCTAATTAGAAAGAGACGGATAGTCTATCCCGCTCGTGCTGTTTTTGTACAATGACGTCATAAGTGTATGGTTGGCCTTAGGAGGATATAAAGTCACATCGGCAATATTTCGGAGGAATGTAGTATCAGCAGTCGTCAATGCCTCGTTATTAAGACATTAAGCACTTACTGATTGATCGCTAAATATCGTCGTTCTAGGAATACACGACCCCCTCTTATATGATTTCATACAATCAAAACATTTTTTATATGCACGGTAGCCTTTGACCACAGAAAAGACGATTTTTGATTTAGTTAAAAAAACATTTATTTAGTTCACCTAAACAATAAAATGGCCCACTTGAAATAATGAAATGTTGTCAATTGATAAAACATAACAATCCTCTGTTAACTAAAATGTGTTATGTCAAGTAATAGATAAAGATTAAAACTAATGAGAGAGGCATTTTAGCTAAGCTAAGGTTTGTTGAACGTTCATTATTAATGAATCATTAATAATGGGTATAAGACATACTTACCTTAATGTGATAATATTATGAATAATGTTATTTAAGATCTTGATATGATATCTAAGATCCCTATAAAAACTGACATGTAAAACTTAGATTTTATCAAAGAATAAATGAAATGAAAAAATAATGGTCTAGTAAGAGGAAAGATGATTGGCCGTTTTTCCATACACACATTCTCGACTGTTTCCTCCGAGAATTTTGACTATGGACTAGGTAATGATTTTTTGAAATAATATGTACATCATCAATATCTGTGTCAGAATGCTTTGCTTTTTTTATGTTTAAATTTAATAAGTGCAAATAAATAGGCCGATTAAAGCATTTTTTGAAGCAACCTAGCTTCAAAAAATGTTTTAATCGGCCTATTTGATAGGCCTAATACAAACCCGTCAACAATAAGCGCAAAAATCAAAACAGTCCAACATTTAATATTTCCTTCTTATTCAGTTTCCAGAATTTTGTTACGATTGGTTAAGTTTCGGAGGAGGAACCAGTCGAGAACGAAGTCTCTATTTTTGAGTTTTTCACTTAAGATTTTTAGATGATGCTACGCTACAGATCCACCTACGTCTCAGCGCGACAGAAATACTATCAATGAATCCCTCTTAAGCTCAATGGGGTTTAAAAATCAAATAATTTCTTGCCTAGCCAGGCCGGTGGAAGAAATAATATACAAAAGAGTGTATACAATTACTCAGGACGGTTAGTAACATGTTAGGCGCAGACGATGAGCGTTTCTAGGTACAATCTGTTTACACAAACCCGACTCCTGTTTAGCGGTTGATAGGAGACGGACACACAGACGGGTGGAATGTCCAACAGCAATTTTGAGTTGGCGGATTCTTTTTTTAGACAGGATCTTATCTTAAGACCCATCGGGGTCCAACAAAGCAATTGTTTAGCCACAATAGCCACGTGCCACAAACGCTTCGAAATGAAAAGGGCCGAGATTAATACTTTATCCGAATAGCGACTCTACTGGTAAAATAGTCAATTGTTTTAAATAATACAAGATGTTCACATTGCTAAGTAGTTGTTTTTAATGATTATAGATAGTCAAGCACGTACATATAGCCGAAATGTATGACCTTTGTTTGATAACCATTTATAGTGATTTGATAGTCATTTATAGAGAGATTTGACTTCTTTGAAAGCAGGTTGAAATCCTGGTAAGGGGATTATTTTTGGATCATATCTCTTATAGAGAAGGGCGCCAGTCTTTCTCATGTTTAGTTTATAATATTTCACGTACCAGTTAATTATACACTAATAAAAATAGTACATCATGCAATAACAAGCAAAGGATACCTATGAAGAAAAATAAAAATTCAGCGGGTATGCAATTCATTCGCAAAGCAACATTTGAGAATCAATTCAAGGATAGGTCATTATTATAGGCATGGCTTGTAGTCTGACAAACGATATTATATTGACACAAAAAAGGGTAGACTTCTAAAATCTCAAGCTGGCAACACTCAGTATAATATTGTATAAGAAAAAACGATAAGTGTCAAATGATCGCGAGCAAAAAATATATGCTGTGAGTAGAAAAGATTATTTGTCAAGATTTGCACTTGCATTTCCGCGGTCCTATAATTATTGTTTAATTAATGTTGATTTTTAGGATTCCTTACCTCAAAAGGAAAAAAACGGAACCGGAAAATTTACAGACCGGAATGTCTGTAAATTTGGTAAACATATGTAAATTGGTGACCCAAAGATGGACGCTTAAAGTAAATTAATGAATTCTGAACAAGGAGGCCACTTTTGGGAGGTAAACAGGAAAATTTAAAAAAAGTTTCGCAAACTGTATTGTGTGACATATCAATGGAAAGGGGTTGTTGTAAGCATCTCATTTTTTTTTTATAATTTTAGCAAAAACAGATTTGAAGTAATTTAGGAAAAAGTCGAAAATTGACCCCCCCCCCCCCCCCTTATCTCCGAAACTACTAGGCTTAAAATTCGCAAAAAAAATGGAAAATAGTTCCGTTCCATAAGAAGTTTGAGTATTTCCGTTAGGAAAATTCTCAATAGTTTACGGAACCCTCACCCCGCGAGTTGAACTCGCATTTGTCCGGTTTTTTACTGTGCCTCTTCTATTAATTAGTTTACCGTTCTATCTCCGACACAACCAGCAGCTTTCTTAACATACAAGTGGGGGAAAAAATCCCAGCAGTCACCACTGGTAGCAAATCGGTGGTGACAGGTGGGAATAACCCCAAGCGAGCACCTATAACTTAAGCTAGCTTTTTAGATCGCCCGTGTGTCGGACAAGGAAGCGCGTTCGCCGCAAATAGTACTAAAGAGAATCAATAGCGCGCGCCAGTGCTCCCAGATCAGGCAAATAAACAATACGGAATATTACGATTTAGGTCATAGCAGAGTGGTTAGACCGCCCATCCCGCGTTAAACAAAAAAAAAAAAAAAACATTATAGCGGACAATTTGACACTAATCTATTTATAGTGTACAATTTACTTCCTGACGACCTAAAAAATATTCAAGAGTTGAGATTCTATGACAAAAAAGTAAAGGAATATTTTTTGAACCGTCCATTCTATTCAATCAAAGAATATTATGCAAGAATTTTCGTGACATTTATTTTTTCAGTTTTTATTTATTTTTTAATATAATTATTTTTTCACTATCCGTACGTGACATCTTAATTGCATTGTTATTATTATTGTTTAAATTATAAAATGATTATTCTAGTTTTGTGACATTTAATATAATTTGATATTTGTTTTAATTGAATTTTGTACTTACTTGTTAATTTTATTTGTATGATTTTATGTTATAACTATATTTGCATGCATTTGGAAATGTGTTATACAGCAAATAAATGATTGATTATGATTATGAATATGATTATACGTATCGCGGCGAATCTTGGTCCCTATGACAGTACAATTTTATGTTTTAAGGTCATATTAATAAATCGTACGGAGACGGAGATGACAGCTGTCATAGGAATCATTCGCCGCGATACGTATAGTCCCAAACGCAAAGCTTGTACAATGGGTACTACAACGATACACATACTTATTGGTAAATACTTAAATACATAGAAAACATCCATGACTCAGGAACAAATTTCATATTCGTGCTCATCACACAATAAATTCTCTTACCGGGATTCGAACCTAGGACCTCTAGCTTCGTAGGCACTACCTCCAACCAGGCAACCACCAACCCCCTACTACCAGTTAGGTTAAGCTGGCGACCCTATTAAGTGCGATAAGGACAACGGAATAACGGTTGCTACAAGAGATTACCAAGTGCCAAGTCATGCACGCGTGACTCAACGACTCCTATCACACTCGCACTGTGAAAATTAGAAAGAGCTGGGTAGATTTTCTCGCGTCTCGTCGCGGCGACATTCGTGCTAACCACACTAGTCCTACCAGTAGGATCTCAAGACGACCGAAGCATGCTCATGTCGCTAATAAATACCCCGCATTGATTTATTAGTCTGTTACCTGCTCGATCGATGCACGAGTGCATTCGTTAATTGCGAGTGGCACGGAAAGTGAAACTTTAATCACGAGACTTTATTATTTACGAACGTCAACTCAATTTACATCACGGTGGCGCCAAATACCCGCGTGATTATATGCGGTGAGGTGAAACCAACTGAGAATATCCTGTCCCAACCAAGCCTCTTCTTCTTCCAACGCAAAGGGGCATCCGGACCTTATGGGGATTACATCGGTTATCTCACGAAGTTTTCCTTCACCGAAAACGTACAAAAAAACCTAGCAGTACGAGCCAATCTCGACGATTGAAAGTCGAATGTGCCACAGTGGGTCACGATTGTCTGACAAACCATGGACGAATTTATACTTGTGAAGTTTATCACCTGTCACCTTTTCACCCTGTCACCCCGCGTCACCAATAAGCGACGCCGACGACATAACGATAAACATCAACAACGGAAACAAAGTCCGTGACAGTGACGCCCGCGTAAACACACGGGACGTAAATGCACGTCTATTAATAATCGCGACGCGAAGCCAAAATATCATAGCTGGATTCACGGTGTATTTATTTTGATATTCTTTTTTGATGCCGACTAGTTGGATTTAGATGGAACTTTTTAGTCGAATTAGATTCCATTCAACGCCGGTGCATTTATCAGCATTCATTATTTTAGAATAGATAAGAATAATATAATTTCGGAGCAACTAAAAGAATATTTACCACATTATAGACATTTAAATGACTAGCTGCCCACGCGGCTTCGCCCGCGTATTGCAAAGAACGTAGGCGAACCCTGCGGGATAAAATATAGGCTATAATCATCCAGGAAGTCCATTCTACACGAAAGTGAAAGAATTTTTGAAATCGGATCGGAGATTCCGGAGATTACCTTACATACAAACTTACAAAGCTACTATCACACAGACTTTTCCTCTTTATAATAATAGTAAGAAAGGTGTAATTTCCGAAAATTGGCAATTTCACCAAAGATCTGACTCAAAATTGAGTATACCTACTAATCGGACACACGGGTCGGGTCGTGCTATTCGCAATACAATTTTATCACGCCAATTTCCGACTGTACTTTAAAATGCACTATCATCAAACTATTTACCCATGGATTGAGCAGGATCAAATATATCCAGAACGTGGCCTCAGGGTTTACTTGGTCTATATATACGTATGCGTTCCAAAATGCGTGGAGAATAAAACCAAAAATCGTATAGGTATTTTTAGACTCGACCGTACAGCGGGAGTTTACCAGTTACGTCACACCGAGTCCACCTGTGTCAACGTCAGCGCGCGTCGCTGCGAATAATCGTAAAATGGCACTGAGCCAATGAACGGATTCGGATGACTTAATCTAAAGGCTCACGAAGGGACTTTTAAGGGGAAAGATGAGTGGTCATTTTTCCATACAAACGTTCTCGACTGTTTCTTCCGAGGTTTTTGACAGTAGATTAACGATTTTTTTTAAATCATATGAATATCATCAATATCTGTGAAGGTCTTTTGTTTTTTTATTTTCTTTTTTCTATAAGTGCCAGGTTACTTCAAACAATGCTTAAAACAGCCTATTTCACTATAGACATTTAATATTTCCTTCTTATTTAGTTTACGCCGCAAATAGTACTAAAGACAATCAATAGCGCGCGCCAGTGCTCCCAGATCAGGCAAATAAACAATACGGAATATTACGATTTAGGTCATAGCAGAGTGGTTAGACCGCCCATCCCGCGTTAAACAAAAATAAAACATTAGCGGACAATTTGACACTAATCTATTTATACGTATTGCGGCGAATCTTGGTCCCTGTGACAGTACAATTGGGTTGTGTCCTAAAATTTTTTACGATGCCATTGGAGATACGGATGCGAGTTTCGGAGGAGGAAACAGTTGAGAACAAAATCACGATTTTCGAGTTTTGAAAATCTTATTTGAAATTTATAACATTAGCGCGCGGTCAGAGGCGGGAGGGCAGAGGGGAAACCACCACTCTACTCTACCTAAACAATATTTGACAACAATGTTACCAGTCAACATCCCTATTTGTTAGAATGCAGTAAAATAGAGATTGCCTCGTTATCAGCAAGGTAAGGTCGGCCGCAGTGCGGCGTGCAGAAGGCCGCCACCATGGCGAGTCGCCAAACGCCATGGGCCACGGGATCCTGATGGACTATTGCGGAAGTGTATAGCGTATAATCCACTCTCGAAGGGGTTTTATTATATCGCTGGACAATTTATGTTTTTTCCCGCACTTAGTCTTAAGCCACCGCATTCGTCGGTACGGTATCTGTAAGCCTTAAGCTGTCAACTGTCTGTCAAGTTATACTGCGCGTATGACGCAACCGAGATCATGCTAAGATTAGAGTCAGTAAATATCAGACAGTGCTGTGTGTAGGTGCATACAAGCTAGAAGTCTAGCCAGCCTTAGGTTGTTCACTAAGGATTGCATTTGCTAAGGATATGCATAGCATCAATCAATCAGGATTATTCAGGATCAACAACGAAGCTATGTCTTTAATAGCCATCATGCGAGCTAACGACGGGAACTACAGATGCCATCTGAATACATTTTTATAGGCCATCTTACCCGCTTAGCTTCAATCGGTCAGACTCATAGCTTAGCGTTTTCCGCACTCACCAATTATCAACCTCACGCGTCGCTGGTGGAAACGCACCCTAACTCCGACCAAAAGCGCAGCAACGCGTTGCAAGTGACGTGTAGCCAATGACGCTCAGCTATTTGGAAGCGGCGTTAAATGCCAGTTGCCCGTCGACGGTACAATTGGCGACCCCTGCCCTATTCATAAACCGGTTACTACTTGTCTGCGAGCTCCTGACTAGTATAATATGTCACCATCATCATATTAGCCGAAAAACGTCCACTGCTGGACATAAGCCTCCCTTACAGTGCCACAATGACCAGTCCTGCGCCATCCTTATCTAGCGGACTGTGCGACCTTTGTCTGCCGCTGCGCCTGCCGGTACCTTTCCGCCCTAACGGCCTTAGGTTCTACGTGCAACGTAATGTGATCGAGAGATGTATGCAACCGTCAGTCTTAAAATGAAAATTCCCCATAACTAGGTCCTTTGCTACCAAATATGCCTCGGAGTCGGAGGTGTGCCTTACACTGGTTTGTTTGAGGCGACTGGTGAGCGCTGTGAAACAGCTACCGGCACACACAGGATGCCGGCGCGGCGGTTAGGTCGGTATGCGCGGACGCATTGTGCAGGTAATTTAGTGCAGCCGAGATCCGAATTGAAGCAGCCGTAACCTAATATAGGTAACCTACCTTGCTTTACTTCCAGAACGGTTTTCTTGATGTGGGAACTTGTGCTGCCAAAATCGAGAAAACTGACAGAGCAGCAGAGATATTATTTTATCAACCGCGACCGACCTTTCTTGTGCTAGCCGTGCAGCGGGCACGCCATTTTATCACTTATCGCTGTGAATAAGACATCCGTCACGTACTGACAACTAGGTATGCGAGTGCGAGAGTAACGGATATCCACAATGATAAGTGAGCCAATCAACTATTTTTTGTTGCTCGTTGCCATTTGTTACATCCCCTGAGTCACTCTTTACAACTATGATTTGATGGGGCTTATATCCGCTAAACACGTATTTTCGTTATATTGGTAAACCAATTCCAAGGTGGGGCGACTCCTTAACATGGTAGGAGCCCAATTTATAGTATTTTTTTCTAAGAAAATCTGTCGCTGTCTCTTGGCTCACCGGGACAGAATAACAACAAGAAAAAGTTGATTGACCAAAGTAATAAAACGGCCACCGTGCTACGCCCGATACGTATAAATAACTTAGCATACGTAAAACGCTTATTTATTCTAATAAAAGTACAACTATGATGTAGGTAGGTATATTTAATATCGAGGCCAGTTAAGCACCTAATTAATTAGTTGCCACACCAATTTGTCACATAGTCATCGAATTGACTATAAAATACCTTTATTTAATGATATCTAACGACTAGGTCTATGTCTCGACATACAGGCATATTCATTTAAAGTGTAGGTACCTACCATACCTACACACAACCTTTCAAAAATATGTACACATGCGTCCTGTATCATTTACAATAAAGACTGTGTTTAGATATTTTTGAAAGGTTGTCTGTATAGGTATTGGAGAACTTGACTGTACTATTTACATAATTGTTCAAAGTTCGAATTGATAAACTGTTTATTTGTATTCTGTATCGTGATACTAATTATTCATTTGGGTAAGTAAAAATTTGCAGTTTCGTGACGTGGTTTTACTTTAATAGGTACGTTTTATGGTTTATATGGATCGTCGTAAAAATGACATAAAAAAGAAAAAGATTGCAGATAGCAAATTGAACTTGAATCTAACGAGTTTTGCCTCTACGTGCGATTTCCTCTACGGAGCGGAAAAACGCTGCTACGCGGTACGGCGTAGCACATGTAGCGTGGCCTCGAATGGGTTAAGCTAACATATGCTACGAAGCTACAATAAGAAGTTTTATTTGCTCAAGGCGAAGATAAATACTGCCTAGCCACAAAACGTCTGCACTCGACCGTGACGTAGCCAGAATACCTAGTTTGATCCGGCGATTCCTAACGACTACGCGCAATCATAGGTCAGTCATACTGGCTGGTTGCAGCATGAGTTTCACTGCACAAATAAACCGCATTGGAGTTCGACGTATGATTGCAATTGGAATGAATGCTTGTTTACTGAGAATTGTGATTTATACATGTATATAAGATGTCATCATAACTAGAGTTAAACAATGTGTGAATGAATAATGTGCATACACACAATGTTTGCGCATCGCAATTTACACGATCAATTGCCGCAAACAGAAACACAAACTATGATCTTAAAACAGAGGTAATGTACGTGATATGTAAGTTTGTATGTAGTGGTAATCTTCGAAACGGCATCAGTAACGCATCTTCGTATAATAAGCAGCTGCGTCGCGGCTTGATAGGCTATCCGGCTTTCTCTAATTAGAACACTTAGAGAGAGACGGATAGTCTATCTCCCCGCGACACAGCTCGCGCACTGACTTGTGATAACCGTGCTGATAATGAATATAGTAGGTAAGATAAAGATTTCTCTTCATCCCACATTTAATAGGGTCGAACAAGCATGGTTAGGTGAAACTATAAGTATTAAAAAAAACCGGACAACTGCGAGTTGAACTCGCGTGGTGAGGGTTCCGTAAAATATTGAGAATGTTCCCGTTACTTTGAATACTCAAACTTCTTATAGGTTTTCCTGTAATCTTTAGGCAAGGAACTATTTTCCATATTTTTTTCAGAAGGGAAGGGGGGTGGTCAATTTTCGTTTTTTTCCTAAATAACTTGAAATCTATTTTTACTAAAATTATAAAGAAAAAATTATCGGAGATGCTTACAACAACCCCTTTCATTTGATATGTCACACAATACAATTTGCGTAACTTTTTTTTTAATTTTCCAGTTTACCCCCCAATAGTGGCCCCCTTGTTCAGAATTCATTAATTTACTTCACGCGACCATCTTTGGGTCACCAATTTACATAAGTGTACCAAATTTGAACTCAATCGGTCCAGTAGTTTCGGAGCAAATCGGCTGTGACAGACGGACAGACAGACAACCGAGTGATCCTATAAGGGTTCCGTTTTTTCCTTTTGAGTTACCGGAACCTTAAAAACACATGTTTAGTGGATTAAAAACTTATAAAACCATAGTTTTAACGAGTTTTCCCAGGAGACGTAACCACGGCAACAAGCAACAAAAATAAAATTGAATGGCCCAAATGAAAGTTATCTTATGAGTCCCCGTTACGAGTAAAGCCTGCATCACTTGACATTAGCTGTCAAATTTACTATTGACAGCCACCGCAGTCCGCGCCAGTGTCATGTAGGCCTTTCAGGCTTCTCACATGACTAGGGTTAGGATTCTGGTGGCAGTTTAGCGCAAGTAATGCAGTGGAGTCGCCATTGTATATTTTTTTTATTTGAATAAATGAATAACTGAACGATAAATCTATATTACAGTACCGGCCAATAAGATATCATATAACCTTTGCGTTTTATTGTATGAACGTGTATAGAGTATAAACAATTTAGGTTTGTTGATAAATCGCATATTTTACTAGTTACATATTTTACATATTTTTTTGAAGACAACTGCAATGCAATACTGTAAATTACAATGATGATTTTATAATATAACACTTAAATAAGTTTTACTTGTTTGCTAAAATGTTTATGTATTCAAGAGCTTGAACAACTTGCAACTGGAATTAAAGTTTCAAGTTTTTATGAATCAATTTACTTGTATGAAACCAATAAAACTGTTATACATTATTGGTTTATCAATCATTTATTCATTAACTCATTTAATCAAAAAATATACAACAACGACTCCATTGCTCTTTGTTCACCCCAATGCCACCAAACATCCTAACTCTACACATGACACACTAAAATTCATTATATTATTTCATTAACGCATTCAAGGCCCCCTATATGCGTCCCTACGCCGTAGTCGCTTTAAAAATTCGAGTAAAACCACGGGATCGGCTACGAGCGTAGCGCGTAGCGATTCTGGGCACTGAATGTGTTAAAGAAAAATGGCACGTACAAAAACTCACGCGACCCAGATATCGAAACACTGGTACTCGCTACCCATCCCGGAGAATCTAAACGGCTGCTACGAGAACGTCTCGAAACGGATTAGGTAATACGCCAGTCGGTAGAGGTTCAAAGCAGGGGGGTACGTTGCAAAAGGTGGTGTGTAGTAGTTTTTTTTTTATATCGTGTATATGGATACAACCGGGTAAATATCAAAAATGGTTGCACGAGATATATCGGGACAACTTTTGGCAGCTACAAATCCTCGAAAATTTGGAACCATTTTTCTTTTATTGCTCGTAATATACGGTGCATCCTAGCAAAAAGTTATTTATTAGCAAATTTGTATAGCATAATTTCATATTCTTTAATTTGTTACAATGTAACTTTTAGCTAGGATACAAGTTACGAGGGTGAAACAAAAAAAACCGGCCAAGTGCGAGTTGGAGTCGCGCACAAAGGGTTCCGCACCATTATCTATAAAAACGAACATAAAATCACGTTTGTTGATTGGGAGCCTCCTTAAATATTTATTTTATTCTGTTTTTTAGTAATTTTTTTATAGCGGCAATGGAAATTTTAACTGTCTAACTATTTCGGTTCATGAGATGCAGCCTGGTGACAGACGGATGGAGAGCGAAGTCTTAGTAATATGGTCCCGCTTTTACCCTAAAAAGTCCCAAAATGTCGAGGATTTCTAGCTCCCAAAAGTTGTGCCGAGATATATCGTGTAACCGTTTTTGATATTTAGATATTAAATTTACTCGGTTGTATCCATGTAATGGGGCTTGTAGACGGGCTATACTTTTCCGGCATTGTGTGGCCGGCAACTATAGGCGTTTTGCTCTAGCATGGAAGTAAGAGCAAGACGCCCATAGTTGCCGGCCAAACATTTCCGTAAAAGTATAGCCCGTCTACAAGCCCCATAAACAATATAAATAAATAAATACTACACCACCTTTTGCAACAAAGAATTACTCTACTGACTGGCGTATACGCTCAGCTTAGTTTCTGGATAAGATCTAGGTTTAGTATCGTTGGAGCTGGTGCACCTGACTTGTTTACACGAAATTGTTACCTACATGGATTATTACTATAGAATTTTAGTTGTTTAAGCGATGTTTGTAAATTGCGACTTTAGCTAAGTTGACTTCTGAGAATGGTTGATAGCATTACACAGTTATTTGTGTCTCAAGGGAGCAAAATGATGTATTTACGGCGAGGGCGGTACATTGAATCCAGAGTTAGAATCCTGAGCGCAACGAAGGATTCAAGCGTTTTTGCTCCTGAGTCATACTATTTTTCACACCGAATTATGAGGGAAATAACAGTCATCGGTTTTGATTTCAGTATATAAAACGTATAATTTATTGTAACTATTTTTTTTGAATATTACGAAATATTCATAATTTTTTATATAACGTTGTTAAAGTTAAAACTTGAAACATGTTCTTTTTTAATCGATTACGATGTAATTACAATCGATTATTTTATTAAGATCTGTGTTCATTGCGTAAATGCTATACGCCAATGAAAGAATTAAAACAGGCCAAGTGCGTGTCGGACCACGCAAAACGAAGGGTTCCGTGCCTATTAAAAAGGTCATATCGTCATAGAAATCTTACGGCACTTACGTCCTTTTCTTTGAGGAAGGCAGTTTTTCAGCTATTGCTCGGATTTTTTTTTTAGTAATTTTAATTCCAAACTTTGTAGCGGCTAACAAAATACACCTATCCTCAAAATTTTAATCAAATACACCTTATAGTTTTCGAGTAAAATGCCTGTGACATACGGACAGACGGACAGACGGACAGACGGACAGACGGACAGACGGACATGACGAAACTATAAGGGTTCCGTTTTTGCCATTTTGGCTACGGAACCCTAAAAAGTAGCTTGAACAGAAAAGTTGCATTTTGATCTCTCTCTTCGTGGAGCAAAACTTACTTTTCCGAATTAAAGGTGTGAAATTGTTCTTACATAATCAATAAACAAAACTCACGAAGATACTAGGAAAACATCAAGCTTCAACTTATTTTCGTCTTCTTTAGTAGATTGTGTCTCAAGGGAGCAAAATGATAATTTACGGCGAGGGCGGCCGGTATATTGAATCCTGAATGAAACGAAAGATTCTACAATAAAATCTTGAGCGTAATGAGGCATTCAAGTGTTTACGCCCAAGATGGTATTTAACTATATTGCTACCGAGTGGCACAAACTGCTTTTCACACCTTCTATGACGAAAATTTAAAACCCTCATTTGAGGGCAACAATGGCTCTTTTCTGAATAGCAAAATCAGGGAAAAATAGCAGTTAATTTAAATACATAATGATCAAAAAACGGATGATGTTTGACCATGGAAAACTGTAACAATCACTTGTTCTTTCCCAACAAACTTCATAATATTAATAACAGAGGGTTTTTGACGTTTCATAAAAAAATGCTGATTCGATGAACATCCCTCATAGCTCATTAACTATCATTTCAAAACTGCGTAGACACGAAATTTTAAATTACGGCTAAAAAGCAAAAGTCACCAAGTCGGAACTCCGGTTGAAAACAAGTAAGAATGCCTAATCTGTAAGGAATTAACTCGTTAATTGGCCGTCTGGGTCGTTAGCGATAAGAGAGTTAGGTATCGTTAACGTTCTAAACCCGAAAGTCTCGAAATAACAGCTAAACGCTGATACAGTCAGCGACAGTAGCTACGCAAAATAACACGTTCAACGCGAACTACATTGCAGTCCTTTGTCCTTATTCTCTTGACATTCGAGTCGTGTGTGTTCATTTCGAGCACTTGATCCGCGTAGCACCTTGCGCTGCTGACTGAACGAACGAGTACAATATTAGACATAACTACAACTTAGAAAAGTTGAAATACCCCCGATTTTTTCATTTCAAAGTTCAATATCTCAAAAACGGCTGAACCGATTTAGATGAAACGTAGCTAAGAACTATCTCGATAACGTCAGCTTTCGGACAAAAAAGTAGGAGCTACGATGCCACAGACAGACACACAGACAAACTTATAACACCCCTCTTTTTGCGTCGTGGATTAAAAAGTATGCTTTAAAGGTGCTGATAGATTTGAGCATGCACATTGCATAATTCGAACATCGATTTTATATTTGTCGAACAGAGGAGCTACCGCGAAACGAAAACGAACTTTGTTCGTGTATCACCCTCTCTGTCGCACGAACTGGCAAGTGCGGCAGAGACGGAGGTACACGAACGAAGTTCGTTTTCGTTTCGCGGTAGGCCCTCAGAGCCAAGCATAGAGCCAAACAGCGCTACGAACATGTTCACGATAATTCTAGCGAACGCTCTAGGAAACGGCGTGCGGGTGGTGTGAGAGGAGATGTTTATTCTTCAATTTAGGCATACTCGTATTACATGCACGTATGATGTAGCTTAGGCTTGCCATATAGCGTGATATCGACCGCAACAACTCATAGCCCTTAGTTAGAACCTGACTATTTTTTAACCTGAACAAAATTAATCATAAATAATGCAATATTTTACCAGTTTGGTCAAATATGATTTTACTGGGGACTGGTTGACGCGGGCGTGTCGTCATCGGCGGGAACCCCGCGACCTACTTGCGTCGTCGGCATGTTAATTGTAGGGAGGTGGTTCCGACTTCCACAGGAAGGGAACGCTTGAATATTAACGAGGTTTGTGATCGGAGAACATGTGGCTATGTGTGTCTACACTAAACTATACCATTCTAGTGGCTCTGTGAGCTATAGAACTCGCTAGTCAGTCTTTTCAAAATCTTTGTTTTCTAAGTTCGAAATGCAAAATCGACAGAAAAAAACCGGCCAAGTGCGAGTCAGACTCGCGCACCGAGGGTTCCGTATAAACCTGTAGGTATATAAGTAAATTATTAAACATATTTTTTATTATATGATGTAACAAAAACAATTACGGTTTTCGCAATTTTTCCTTTATCGGTGCTTATAAGACGTTGCTTCGTACCAAATTTAAAGATTCTCAGTTCACGGGAAGTACCCTGTAGGTTTTGATTCCCTTGCGAGTTTCGAAAATTTGCGGCATAAACGGCTGTATCTTTTGATTGCGTTGGCTTAGAAGTTTGATTTTTTCACAGCTCCAAGTGACAGTAGACCTGAGTATTTGATATAAATTTTAACTTGATACCTCCACGCGTTCCTGAGAAAAAGGGTCTTGACGGACGGACGGACGGACAACAAAGTGATCCTATAAGGGTTCCGTTTTCCTTTCGAGGTACGGAACCCTAGAAACTATATAATTATTGAACCTGCTCATAAAATTTCACGATAATCGGTTGGGAAATGCGACCTGTAGAAGAGAACGGCCGGGCATCCGGACATTATGAAAGAATTTAGGCCCAATTAGCTGAACTTGGTTCGCTCGTTCAAAAACGCTAGCTGCGCGTGGAGCTATAACATGTGGGAACGGGACACCTTGCGCTCTCTGTCGCACCAATCGTGGCAGGTTTAAGTGCAACAGAATACGCAACAGAGGAGCCCCGTTCCTACGTTTTGTGGACCCGCACGTAGCGAGCGTTTGATGATAGTTTAAGTCGAATTTGACTGTCAACAGCCACGTAAGAGATGCATAACACCGTACTGTCAACTGAACAAGCATATGAAGTGCAAAATTCTGTATCCCGACTACGAATAGTACATTGTTGTAGAGGCTAGAAAGTAAGCAATAGATGGACGAGTTAGTTCGAGGGCCGACGCGCAGCGGAGGCCCTCGAAAGTACGAGTCCAGCTATTGCACTTTCGGCCGAGGCTTAACATAGTGCTTTTCAAGCCTACTGCAAGGAAATTTCAAATAACTATAATTTTAAATCAAAATTAAAGATCATAATATTAAACAGGTTCGCTTGTCTGGAACGGGAGGAGCGGGCGCACGCCGGCGCGACGGCGCGCGGGGCCCTGTGATGACTGTGATTGGTCGATCGCTGTTCAAACTGTCCAACAATAACATTGTTGGACAGTTTGAAGTCATAGATGGCCTGTTAGTGCGACGTCCAACTAACCCCAGCTTTGAAGCCTGAATTCTGACCATCTTTTGCCACTTTTCCGAGCAGTGGCGTGAAAAAGCTATAGTCGTTTATGCGACTGTACATAATGAGAGGCCGCAAACCACGAGTGTGGTTTTATGAAACGAGCGTCAGCGAGTTTCATAATAGGATCACACGAGTGTTTAAAGGCCTAATTAGTAATTATGTACAGTTGCATACACTACTTTATCTACTTACTTACGTATAATAAATCCTCAATGTGTTCGGCGAACCATGACAATAACCGCAATTGCACCGCCATGGCCGACTAGATTTCAAATCGTGACCAACTAGATGTCCATAACAAAATCTAGTTGGACATGATTAGCTCTGACCTCTAGGCCACGCTTCAAAATTTGAAAGTCATTACTTTATCAATATCGATATCTTAATGAAAATACGTACAAAATTACCTACGGCCAGAGACAAGTAATTTATCTTATTGATATAATGCTGGTCGCATTTAAGCGTGTTTATAGTATGTGTGGAGATAAACTATTTTTCATACAAAAGGTGGCCTATGTCGCCCGGAGCATAATATCGAATCGATTAATAACTCATTCATTAAAATCGGTTCAGTATGTTGAACGCTACGGTGGAACACACGTAAATACAAACATAGACGCTAAAATCATACCCCTTCCTTTCGGCTCTGCCGTTGTCGGGCAAAAACGGCACTTCTTATACTTCAATTCAAAACAGTACTTTATTCTTGAAATTAAATAACTAACATTTTTTTAAAGGTTATTTGACGAAAACCTAGAAAACGGAATTGAAAATTCAGAAGACGAATAAAAACCCTTGCTGAAAAAGTACGCCATTTTATTACGTCGGATGCAATTTTTGTAATCGTATTTCATCCGTTTCAGTTACCGAGTAAATATAAATACCGAGAAATATGTTTTTACCGCCACAGATGCTACGGAAAACCCGATATATTTAGTCGTTGCGTTTTACGGTATTGTGTCTCAAGAGAGCAAAATTATATATTTACCGCGAGGGCGGAATATTAAATCCTGAATGAAGCGAAAGAGTTTATAGTAGATTCAAGTGTTTACTCCCAAGATGGAACTAATATCGCTACCGAGTGGCACATACCTACTGTTTTTCACACCTTCTATGAGGAAAATGGAAATCCCTCATTTGAGGGAAACAATGACTTTTTTCTTAATAGCAAAATTAGAGAAGAAAAGTACAACTTTGATTCCTCATTTGAGGGCAACAAGGACTCTTTTCTGTACCGTTTATTTGTACCGGGTTCAGTTAAAGACTAAAATGCTAACCGCATTTCAATAGGACTGTAAAATTCTATAGCGGGTTTAATTGAGCCGTCAATCGAAATGGGTTTATTACCGGTTTATGTTCGAATTTACGATCGCCACCGGTTACCGGATTACCAATTCCTGGTAGTACAGTTTATATGAAGCTACGGAGAGAGATTTCGTAAACTCCAGCGGAAATTTGTACTGTTATTCTTTGTATGAACTAATACAGCCAGGGACAATGAATAAAATTTTGCTTTATTACAGAGGAATAATGCACGAAATTACACACCGGCACAAACCGGTTTAGATTACTTACACTCATGTACTGTGTTATCTTTATGAATACTTCCTAAAAGTTTTCATACTAGTCCATCAGTGTTGCGAAAAATTGGAACTTTTTGTAAGACGGGTCAAACTAAGGTAATTTTACTACCTTGATATTATTGGACATCGTGCTTGTGAAAACTAAGGCGACGTTTACATATATAAAGATTACATAATACGTAAAATATTACTTTCGCAAAGCCATAAAATAAAATCAAATCGCACAGAACACACACCCTAATTCCCTAGATATAGGTATCCGAGCAGTGGATTCGAGACATAATATATACATATATGCAGGTGTAGCGATAGCATTTCTTCATGATGGGTTCACGGCTTGTCATGACTTGGATGTTAAATCGACTGGTTAATCAACCAGTTAATGCCCAATCCATGGCAGCTAAGTCATGACAGGGTTTTATCACTCGTCTCAAAGTACTCGTATATCCCAGACCCACGACAGATCAATCGTGGGTATTCTTCCAACTGACTACAGACTCTATATTCAGTTATCTGGTTTTGGAAGTATCCCGACGAATTAATTGAGCTACTTATAACTAGGAAACATAACTTTGCTTTATACGATTTTGAGTGTCTTGAGCCCGCCAAGGTTTAGCAGAGGCTCAACAGCAGCGGTCGGCAACATACAGCCTGCGAACTCCTACTTGCAGTCCGCGCGCCTTGCTGGCTGTTTTGTATGTAAAGTTCGATGAATTCCGAATCTTGAAATTGCCTGATAGTCACAAATTATTGAGAAGTGCGGCCCGCGTCTATTTCTGTAGATACACGTGGACCTTGGTTACTAAAAGGTAGCCGATGGCTGCTCTACAGCATGGGTCTCTCCACAAAAGGGCAATTTACAGCCCTGCAGGACCAAAGAACATCAAATTGCCAGTGTTTCTATCACTTACCGGCTGGAGTGATCTTGAAAGTTGCCTCCATCAAGCAGCCTGACCTTCGCGAACAGCACGGCAGATACGAACGGGACCTCGGTGAGCTCCTCAAGGCAGCACTGCACGCCAAACTTGTAACGTTTCTTCTTGGTCATGAAAGCCATCACGGCATCCGTGGATAGTCAGTCGGCACCGGCACGGAGCGGGTTCAGTTCAGGTGCTTGGCATCACGGGTGTGGTCTGGAAGAGAAGGGGTTGAATTAATAAAGGTTGTATAATGGGAGTAATGTAGTTGAGAGGAGCGTGTAAACCCCAAAGCCTGATTGGGATTATAGTTATATTTAACACTAGCTTTCCGCCCGCGACTTCGTCCGCGTACAGACTTTAATTTCCTATTTCATCTCTTTAACATGTGAGTTTTGGTATAAGAACTATCTTACTTTCATCTTCATCCTCATAAATCGATATAGCCAATGTAGCCATTTAGGCGAGAAAACAGGACACGTAGACAGACATAGTTTGTCATTTACAAAGTTTTATTAAATACCTAATATCAATTAGAATTTTGGTCAAGTGCGAGTCGGATTTCAGTTTTCCTATACATTTTGAGACCCAGCGCCTGATGTAGTCAACGAGCAAAATGAGATTAAGTGAAACGTACATCCATCCATCCATCCAAACTTTCACGTTTATAATATTATTTAGTAGGATTAATAGAAGCCTATATTTTGTTACACCTTCGGGTAGGACATAGCGATATACCAAGCTGCATCTTATAACATTTGTATTTTAACCTGTGTGTTAACAAATAAATACTTTGACACAGCTTACGACATGGCACGTAACGACTAGTTACGAGACATACAAACTGTTGATTAATATTAAGATTTAATGCAATTTTGTAAAATCACACATCATTCTCAAAGAGCCAGACAGCCTACATACTTCACTTAGTACATGAACCCGAACAATGTTGAACACATGTTGAATTCCAAAACATGTAGGTCAAACCACGACCTAGCATGATAAGCTATATAAACTTATGTCACATCACATATGGGCCGAGTTAACAATAGGCCGAGGGACGCTATAAAGCCGCATTTACATGGTGCAACAACTCGTGTGCGATTTTTATTACATTGCGGGGCTGCGGTTTACCGATATACGACGAATTCAATCAAACCCTGCCATGTAATGAAACTGGCATGCTAGTTGTTGCACCATTTAATTGGCCTTAAGGCCGACATACGGGAGTCGTCAGGCCTTTCTAGGAAAACTTGGGCCGAATATAACCTTGCAGATTCGTTGTCGGAGATGAATTTCGTATGAATGTTAAGAATTTCGGGGCAGTGAAGCGGAATACAAGTTTACAAATAATTCAAAAGCAGATTTTCGAAGAACTTTCAGCCAAGCACAAGTATGATGGGTGCCATTTTGTTAACCGACTTCAAAACAGGTCGCGCTCTTAAATTTAGGACACATTTCGCAAAAACATTCTTTGTATTTCTATATAATTTGACAGAATTGTCAAACTTATGTGACTTCCAAATTAAAGTTCGTTTACTCGAAGACGCCTGGACCAATGTGGAAAATTATTTTTATGTTCGAAAGGGTATCCATTACAGGTGGTCACACGGTCATCAGGTCAGGATCTGATGGTGGAATCCTGGAGAAATCGAGGGAACTCTTTAAATTTTATAGGCAGACTTGAAGCGGAGTACTGAATTGAAGTCGGTTAAAACTTTGTTTTTAAAGTAAATTATTATTTATCACCTTAAAGATAATTATTTTTTATATTACGTCGGTGGCAAACAAGCGCTTATCGGTAAGCGGTTACCGCAGCCTGTGGACGCTGCAACTCCTGCGGTGTTACACGCGCATTGTGGACCCTTTGAAAATGTATACTTTCCTGAAGAAACCCATTATATATAGACCCCTTATTATCATTGTGACAATTGGGTAAGGTGAACTAGTATATGGCATGCGCACTCTATGTCAAAGTGACATGGCTTAAATTCGAATGAAGAAAAATCCTCGTAGTTCGAATTTAACCCATATTGCTTTGACATAGAGTGCCCATGCCATATACTAGTACAGCGTCGAGCATTCGGACGTTTACCTTACTACCCCTATGTTATAATTCATATCGTTGTGTTGCTGCATATTGATAGTATAGTTGATTTTTTTTGAACTGAGCCGATCTACTTATCTTCAAAACAATAGCATTCAAGTTAAACAATACGATTGTGTGGTTGGCGTGTGCCAAACTTTGCAAAAAAGAGGTTACCGCCACATGAAATGGTCATTGCATAATGAACTCTATCGTCTTATTGAATAGATTCAAAAAGGACTAAAAGATTTAAAAAAAACCCCGCTCACAGCGAGCCAGGTATAGTATAAACAAGAAATTTTCCTTCATTGTTTGTTGGCACGCGTCGACCACACAATCGTATTAACTTGAATGCTATTGTTTTGATGATAAGTAGATCGGCTCAGTTCAAAAAATTTCAACTATAAACCGTAAGGGTCTAACTGAAAACCAGCGTTGCGGTGTAGGTATACCTATACCTACTCACTGCAACATTATGCTGAGTCTAGCCCCTTTTAAGCATCACACATTGTTATGCCTCGTATGTACGGTACTGTATAGGTGTTAAGTCTAATCTTAAGTCTAATTTGTACTCTGTATGTTTAACATGTGATGTTGAATACAGTTTTTCTATGTCTATATCTATGTCCATAAAATTGTGTGTCCTCAATCTATGCCACGAAAACACGCCCCAGAGCTGACTGTGACAGCGATCACCAGCTTTCGGTTCAACAGTTAAATCTCAATCTGTCATTTTTCCATATAAAATTGACGTTTAAATCTTACAGACGTTCGTAAGAAAAGTTACGTGATCGACCCACAGATTACGCATGAAAGCAAAGAAAAGGGCCTCTCAGTTATCGTTTAAAACAAAAGCGGACACGAACATTAGTGAAATATCATCGCGCATCGGAAAGAGACAGCAACACACCAAATGCAACATACATGCAGCTGGGTGCGAACGGTGCAGAGAAAACTACCCAAAACCGGATTTAAATTTCCTTCAAGGCTTCATGCGCGCGACCCCTGGCATTTAGATGGGGAGGGGGGCACTTACATAATTGTCGACAATTTGGAATAGTGCCACTGGATGCATCGCATTCGAGTTGGATAGGTTTCTTTTTCCTGTGTTTTCTGTGTGTGTATCGTTAAGGCCTCTCACAGACTGGCGCGGCCTGGCCGCGGCGGTCAATAGTAAACTTTTCATTAGCTGTCAAATTTACTATGGACCGCCACCGCAGGCCGCGCCAGTGTGATTTTGGCTTAAAGCCGCTATAGCCGAGCTGTAAGGCACGCGACTTTCATATGGAGATCGCGGGTTCGAACCACCGGGTATATAAAATACTCAAAACTTCTTATAGGTTTTCCTGTAATCTTTAGGCAAGGAACTATTTTCGATATTTTTTTCAGGATTTGAATCCTAGTAGTTTCGGAGATAAGGGGGGGAATGGTCAACTTTCGTCTTTTTTCCTAAATTACTTCAAATCTGTTTTTGCTAAAATTATAAAAAAATATATCTGACATGCTTAAAACAACCCCTTTCATTTGATATGTCACACAATACAGTTTGCGAAACTTTTTTTTTTTAATTTTCCAGTTTACCCCCCAAAAGTGGCCCCTTTGTTCAGAATTCATTAATTTACTTTACGCATCCATCTTTGGGTCACCAATTTACATATGTGTACCAAATTACAACTCAATCGGTCCAGTAGTTTCGGAGCAAATCGGCTGTGACAGACGGACAGACAGACAACCGAGTGATCCTATAAGGGTTCCGTTTTTTCCTTTTAAGGTATCGGAACCCTAAAAACGTATGTACGAAATATCATTTGATATTTAACAGTGGCCTTTCGGTGAAGGAAAACATCGTGAGGAGACCGGTCTAATACCAATAAGGTCTAGTTTTCCCTCTGGGTCAAATGGCAGTCATTCATAAAACTAGTGCCTACGCCAAATCTTGGGATTACGTGCCAAAGCGGACCTCGAGCTAATATGAGCGCTACCGGGAAAAAATGCTAGGAGGATAATGTATCTTTAAAGTTTCGGAAATATACCCATACGTTTCAATGGTGTCAGCTCAAAATATACTCGAGATAAATCAAAGTGGGTCAATCGGTATGGAAATTCGATCACATTTGAAGGGTCCACGGAAAGAACCTGTCTAGTCCCTTTTTAGGGTTCTGTACCCAAAGTTTGAAAACGGGACCCTATTACTAAGACTTCGCTGTCCGTCCGTCAAAGTCAAAGTCAAAGTGATTTATTCTTCAATTTAGGCATATTACATGCACCTATGAATGTCGATAAACTACCACCGGTTCGGAAAGTAAACCTCTGCCTCGAGAAGAACCGGCGTAATAAACTCGGCGAGGTGTCATTTTTTCAAAACAGTATACAATATATCATATCAGTATCAGAGTATTATAAAATTTTAAAATTACATTGCTACAGTAGAAAGCCTATTTATTTTACGACAGGTTTCTAGTGCAGGATTTTATCGCTGCCAAATATCCCTATCCATGATGTAGTCGTTTATCTTATAATATGCTTTTGAAATGAGTGTCCGTTTTACGACAGATTTGAATTTAGAGTCAGTAAGTTCGGTAATGTGTTTTGGAATTTTATTGTAGAATTTTATACAATTTCCCAAGAACGACTTTTTCGCTTTTACTAGCCTGTAAAAAGTTGTTTTGAGCTTCCCTGCGCTTCTGGTAACCTTGGGCCTATCAGTGTTTGTTGGGTAGTTGTATAAATTCTTCCTAACATACATTATTATTTCAAATACGTATAGCGACGGCAGTGTTAGAATATCTGTTTCCTTGAAAAATTCTCTTAATGACTCACGCGGACCGAGGTTATAAATTGCTCTAACAGCCCTTTTTTGTAAAATAAATACAGTCTCAATATCTGCCGCTGATCCCCATAAAATAAGACCATAAGTAATTATACTGTTAAAGTAAGCGAAGTAAACTAACCGTGCCGTTGCTACATTGGTAAGCTGCCTTATTCTCCTGACTGCAAAAGCAGCGGAGCTCAACCTACTTCCTATCGCAGTTATGTGGGAACCCCACTGCAGTTTAGAGTCTAACGTAATACCTAAGAATACAGTTGACTTTACAAATTCTATGGTTTCACCATTAAGTTTAATATTTGAGGCTAAGTTTACATTTGAGTTCGCTAGTGTGAATTTTATACATTTCGTTTTTTTCGGATTCAACACTAAGTTATTGGTCTGTCCGTCACCAGGCTGTATCTCAAGAACCGTGATAGCTAGAGTTGAAATTTTCACAGATTATGTATTTCTGTTGCCGCTGTAACAACAAATACTAAAAAACCGGCCAAGTGCGAGTCGGACTCGCGCACGAAGGGTTCCGTACCATTATGTATAAAAACGGCAAAAAAAACATGTCTGTTGTATGGGAGCCCCAGTCCGACTCGCACTTGGCCGGATTTTTAGTATTTTTTGTTATAGCGGCAACAGAAATACATAATCTGTGAAAATTTCAACTCTCTAGCTATCACGGTTCTTGAGATACAGCCTGGTGACAGACAGACGGACGGACGGGCGGACAGCGAAGTCTTAGTAATAGGGTCCCGTTTTTACCCTTTGGGTACGGAACCCTAA
Organism: Epinotia nisella; assembly: GCA_932294315.1. Classification (NCBI taxonomy): domain Eukaryota; kingdom Metazoa; phylum Arthropoda; class Insecta; order Lepidoptera; family Tortricidae; genus Epinotia; species Epinotia nisella. Next base: position 42,166,320 of record OW028673.1, read on the forward strand.
AAAGAAGCGAAAAAGTTAATTATTGTACCCACTAAACCCCCTGTATACAAACTGAATACTTAACTGTCGTGACAAAACTGACACTGCCGCTAACCGGGTACATAATAATTTGAAAATGCCCTAAAACCACATTACTGGGTAAACCGTGCGTGCCACAAGGGAAATAATACTAATACGGTTTTACCAGCGAAAAAAACCAGCTGCTAAATTCACCATTATCGACGTGATAGTGTTGGTGACAGAACAAAAACTGTAACTTGGCACCAGTACCAGTTGTACCAGTACAGTCAGCCACGTGTACCACTTTTGAACCTGAATGTACAAATTAAAAGAGACAAGTTGTAGACTTATTTCCTGGCTGACTGGTCGCTCCCAAATCCTATAACGGCTCTTCCCGCACAAACTACCACAGTAGATATATAGCTCCAAGCAGTAAAACAAATACGTACAAACGTCCCATGTGACCGCATACAGATAGATATGCGTAGCCAAAATAAACTTTTTAAGCGTAGTCGTAATCAGCGGTATATCGGTTCATGTGCCGCGCGTATTGGCTTTCAATGGAGCTAATCTAAAAAGGTCTTCACATTTTATTTATTTATTTAAACTTTATTGCACAAAATACAAAAAATATATGTACAAATGGCGAGCTTAATGCCAGATGGCATTCTCTACCAGCTAACCATTGGGCTAAACAGAGACTTATAACAGGTGCAAAGAAAAAAGTATGATAATTTCTGTTACGAATATACTTGAGGAGAGGAAAAAAAATACAAATGTATTATACACTACATATAGACATACATAAATAAAAATATATAAGATACATACAAAAAGATATACTACTACATATTCAATATATACTACCATTATGTGGATGGATTTTAGTCGAATTCTTGTTTAAGCAGATGCTTACGCAGCATCCGCTTGAAAGCAAACTTGCTTGGGGCTTGTCTGATGTTGAGAGGGAGTGAATTCCAGAGACGGCTTGCCTGTACGGTGAAGGAGTGAGTCATAAAACTAGTGCGGTGCGAAGGTATGGATAGTTTCAGGACACGGGAGGTACGCAGCTCACAGCCTGGGCGAGGGGTATCGAAAATAAATTTACTTTTGAGGTATCCTGGAGCAGAAGGCTCAGACAAGATTGAAAAAAGGGTGCAAAGTAATCTGAGGGATCTACGACGGCGAATGGAGAGCCAGTTAAGTTGACGACGGTAGAAGGAAACGTGGTCATATTTACGGAGGCCGAAAATGAATCGAATGCAATTATTGAGGAGGCGATCCAGTTTATTGAGGTATTGTTGAGTGACATCGGTAGTGCACACATCACCATAATCAATAATTGGCAGCACCAGCGCCTGGACCAACAACTTCTTTGTACTGACTGGGAGGAAATTCTTAAAATTATATAAAGTTCTCAGCGTTCCGGTGACCTTGCGACTAATTTCGGAGAGCTGACCATTCCAGGAGACGTTCGAATCAATAACTAATCCGAGATTTTTAACTTGTTTGCTCAGGGGAATGACAGCGTTGTCAAAGCGGATCGGTGAAACAGAAACTGAACTGAGTTTGAAAAGTTGCCGCTGGCTACCAATAAATATAGCTTGGCACTTAGCTGGGTTGACGCAAATGCCAAAACTGTTAGACCATTCTGCAATGTGATCCAGGTCTGCGTTAATTAGGGAAATGGCACCATTGATATCATTTACTTCAGCTTGAGCGTACAGCTGCAGATCGTCCGCATACAGATGGTAAGAACATTTAATCATGGTGGTGATGAGGTTGATAAATACTGAGAATAGGAAAGGAGAAAGAATACCACCTTGTGGCACTCCGGTGCTTAGCTCACACCAGTCAGATAATGAGCGGTTGGCACGAACTGCTTGGACGCGATCGGAAAGATAGGAAGAGAACCACTCCGTCGCCTTTGAAGAGACCCGCAAATGAGTAAGCGTTGCAAGAAGTAGATCATGATTTACAACATTAAAGGCATTTGAAAAATCTATGAGCACTAACACTGTAACTTTAGAGGATTCCAGACCAAGTCTAAGGTCCTCTGTCACATTCAGAAGCGCGGTGGTAGTGCTGTGTCCAGATCGGAAGCCAGACTGGAAAGGAGAAAGTAGATTGTTACTATGAACGAAATTTGAGATCTGTTTATGAGCCGCAGCTTCAAGAATTTTGGAAAGAAATGGGAGAATTGATATGGGCCGAAAGTGATTGAGGGAACTAGGATTGCTAATTTTGGGAAGTGGGATGACAAAAGCCTTACGCCAACACGAGGGAAACATTCCAGTATATAAGGAAGAATTCACGATGTGAGTTATAACAGGCAAGATACAGTCAAGAACATTGAGAACCATAATTCTACTAACATTGTCATGGCCAACAGCCTTAGACTTAATAGATACAATGATTTTGCGGATATCTTCATTTGCGACAGGGGTAAAAGTGAAAGATGGGATATCAGGAGAAGGAAGAGAGGCAATAAAGCATAGGGTTTTAAATTTAACTACGTCATTCAGAGAAGATGTTTTAGAGAAGTGAGAGTTTAATTGATCTAAAGTGAATGGAGAGGAACCTATGTCAAAATTAGACTTGCCGATACCAAGAGATCTTAGGAACTTCCATGTATCAGCCAGGGAGGAAACCGAGACGTTGTCATGTATGTACCGACGCTTCGCTGCTCTTACCATTTGGTTACAGCGGTTTCTGGCAACTTTAAATAAACGCCAGTTCTCTGCGCACCGATCCCGTTTGTAAATACGGAACGCTTTGTCTCGCCTTGACATGGCCATTCGAACGCCTCTGGTGATCCATGGAGCAGGCGGGCGCTTCAGCTTAACTGCACGAACCGGCGCATGAGCATCGAACAATTTTAAGAGAACTGAGTTGAAATTAGCTACTTTTTCATCCACCGTCGATGCATCAAACGTGGCCGCCCAGTCAGCCGAAGCAGCGTCCTGTCTCAATAGGTCCAGATCAAGTCGGGCAAAGCTTCGCAAATGGATTACCTCTGGCTTCTGTTTGGGTGGCTTGATTTTGTACGTCAGAAAAATAAGATCATGATGTGAGAACCCCGGTGCCAACAGTTGGCCAGAGTTAACGACATTGTCCGGCGAAGACGTAAGGATCACGTCCAGCCACGAGTCAGGAGAGTCGGTATTACGGTGTGTTGCCTGCAACGGAACTATAGAAAAATTTGCATCTTCGACAATCGACCGAAGCTGACGTGATCTAGAATTGTCTTTCAGCAAGTCCGTATTAAGATCGCCCATAATTATGTGATGCGTGCACTCACAACCGATATCTGTGAGAAGGTCTTCGAAAGAAAGAAAATAATTTACTGTAGGAGGACAATATATAACACCTAAGATTATACAGACGCCACGCAACTTTACCTCAATAGCTAAATTCTCCATGGAACCGGAATAGGGGGATGGAGACGACTTAACAATTTTGTGTGGGATATCAGAGCGGATATATATTGCCACACCCCCACCGCGTTTACCTGTACGGTCATTCCGCAAGAGGATAAACCCAGGGAGGCTGCAAGAGATTGATGAGATATTAGGCTTTAGCCAGCTTTCACTAATGAGAACAGCATGAACCTCACATGACGAAAAGGTGTCTAAAAGATCTGAATAATGGCTAGGAATGCTTTGAGCATTAATGTGGCATACGTTGAAATAATTCGGATTGCTCTGAAATTCACAGTCTAACAATGAGCCAAGAGTACTCGGCTCAATCGGCTCGTCAGCCGAGTGAAAAGAGTCAGACAAGTCACACGCGGAATAAAAAGAAACGTTGGATCCATCAATAGACATAATTATATAACTATAAATAAATATAATAAATAAGAACAATATAATAATAAGCAAGCAATAACGCTACTACTAACAAATAATTACGGGCCTATTTAGCCCGCCGGTCGACCAAACACAATTACACACCTCACCATACCGACACCGAACGATTGCCATATTTTGCCATAAAAAAAAAGAAACAAGATACAAGATTTACAAGATAATAATAAAATTATAAAACGTGTAAACAAAACAATAAGAAGAAAACAAGATTAACGTGAGTTTCTGAACGTTGCCACTGTCACTTTGACAATTACATACTGTCAGTTGTACTCGTTGAACTGAACTCAGCTAGTCAGCTGTCACAAAATAAAAACATTTTCAGTGCTAGCAACCCGCAAGGTGGGCCAGGGATCGGATACCGGTATTTATATTGTTTTATATCGTTCTATTTCGTTCTTTGGTTTATAATATAATTTTTGATCAGGCTGTCGAATAAACGAAAATGTTACCTAAATACATGATAGAGTCCTACATTAAGAGCCTAAAATAATTCAAAATATTAGACTACTTCGGGGACTTTTGAAAAAACCGGTTCCGATCCCTGGTGGGCGCTTTGCACGTAGGCGCTTTCTTGTACGTACGGTTTTCCCCAAGCTGTCTTACGAATAACTCTACGATATCGTTGGCAGTGAATTTAAGAGACGTCAGTTGTGTGATAGATAACTTATACTGCTTTAGCTAACACATTTACTGTGACTACGATACAATGTAGTACGATTTACGATTCAGCCTTGACCAAACCAGACGCCCGCTTAAGGCTGGCGTCCACTAGGCACACCGAGCCGAGTCGAATCGAAACGAAAAAACCGGCCAAGTGCGTGTCGGACCACGCAAAACGAAGGGTTCCGTGCCTATTAAAAAGGTCGTATCGTCACAGAAATTTTACGGCACTTACGTCCTTTTCTTTGAGGAAGGCAGTTTTTCAGCAATATGTCGAAAACCTCTGAAACGATCTTGTTCAAAACAATTTTCGGTGAATGAAATTAATAAGCCCTATGTCCATGAATTTTTCCATATTTTTAAAATACACCGTTCAAAAAATAGAGGGGGGGGGACAGAATTTTAGTGACTTTCGGGGCGATTATCTCCGACCCTATTCACTTAATCAAAAAAAATGCAAAGAAACCTTATATTTATTTTGAAAGGCCTATCGATTGATGTGCCACACGGGGGGTCACGGTGAAAAAAATAAATTTGACTTTTTGTTTTATGTATGGAGTGCACCCCTAAAAAAATTTTTTTTTGTCATTTTAATTACAAAACTATGTAGCGGCTAACAAAATACACCTATCCTCAAAATTTTGTTCCAATACACCTTATAGTTTTCGAGTAAAATGCCTGTGACATACGGACAGACGGACAGACGGACAGACGGACAGACGGACAGACGGACAGACGGACAGACGGACAGACGGACATGACGAAACTATAAGGGTTCCGTTTTTGCCATTTTGGCTACGGAACCCTAAAAATTCGCCTTCATACATTACTATGAAAGTGCGTCCATTGATTCGGCGCGCCGCGGCTCTGCGTCAATCGACGCACTTTCATAGTTAATGTATGAAGGCGAATTGTTTTCGATTCGATTCGACGCGCCTCGGCGAGTGTAGTGGACGCCAGCCTTTATAAGCCCGAGCATCACTCCGAGTTGGTTATCGCCGAGGAAAAATTGACGCGAAACAGTACCGTTTTGGAATGTTGGCGATGCGCCAGACGTATCACCTTGAAACAAGAGCGGGCTAGGGCCTCTGGCTAGTTTTGGGTATACAGGGTGACTGTATTTGTTTAGGTTTCTGCGGGACAGGCCCAGCCTAGTGTGGGATGTGACAGAGCTAATACAGGAGAGCTGGGCTGTTATTCGCTACGCGCAAATGCGGCTCACACCCGTCAACACAACGTCACAAACTTCACGAAACTAGACCTCTACCTACGCTTAGTTACTAAGTACGCATCGCGGCGTCAAGATATATTTGTGGGTGAGCGATGAGGTGACAAGTTACAGAATAAGGGGGCTGTATCTCGGTAAGTATTGAACCTACAGAGCTGGTTCTGGTTTCAAATTGTAGCAATTTTAGTCACTATAAAACTTTTTTATATTTAAAACCGTATAGTTTAGGACTTATATTAACAAAACCGAAGTAAGTGCGAAACTTTTCGTGGTTTTTTCGAGTGCTGCAAAGTTAGCACGGGTCTTTCGAAGCTGCAAACTTGGCTATACTATACGGTACTGGTTGTGGTTTCTAACAACATATAAAAAAAAAACAAACTAGCCGTTAGCTTGCGATTCTTGCCCTGATATATTTATTTTAATTATACAGCGTTTGGATAAATAGTAGGTAGTTTTGTAGTCGATAGAAATGAAACATTAAAATGGGCCATTGTCAGATTTAAGTTCGCGTCTCTTCTGTGGACATTGCCATAGTTAAGGACTGTAAATACAAATTTTTGGTTGAACTCTGAATCCGTATAAACGGCGTCGCCTTTTCTATAATTCTATGCGATAAAAACATAGTATATATAAACATAAGCCCTTAACTATCGACCACAGAAAAGACGATTTTTGTTTGTTGGACTGACAATGACCCAAATAGCTTTTTTCTCTTTTACTGTGTACATTCTATTAGAAATCATCAAAATAGGCTTGTGTCCTAATTTTTTTTTTTACGATGCCATTCGAACCAGTTTTTGGTGTGGAACAAATGTTTGTATGGGAGTAAGTACAATTAAAGAACATATATACCCAAAAAATTGAGTTAAAGACGGACCTCGCTGGCGGTAGCCGAAAACGTTCCATACTGATTAACATTGAATAATGACGTCACAGGGTAATATTTGTACTAGTCGTTATATGGAAAATCAAGTAAATTGCTGTTTCGGTTGCGAAATACTGCGTTTAGGACCATAGTTGTCATACAATATTGTTTCTATAAAAGCGTAAGGATTCTATTGGTAGCTTTAAATTTACTTTTGGACAATAAAAAAAATGCATATTTTTTGTAAACTTTCAAGGGCCATATCTTTTTATGATTTTAATTATATTTCGTAATTTATACTTAATTGCATTTATTTGAAGGTTTACTATCAATTTAGCAACACTGCGCTATCAATTTTAACATGAGGACACAACCCAATTATCAGCCTGTAATCGCCCACTGCTGGGCATAAGCCTCTCTTCGAGTACGCCACTTATCCCAGTCCCGTGCTAGTCTCATCCAGAAATGACTTGCGGTCTTTTTTACTTCGTCAGCCCATCGAGCTGGTGGAAAATACATTCTACAAAAATCTGAGTATTTTAACTATACTTAAAAAAAAAACAATATCCTTTTAGATTTAAGTAGCTATAAATAACCCTTACTGATCCGTCAAATTCCACTCTGTATAGTATATTCAAATCCGTGCAGCCGTCTACGTCTCGAGTCGGCAAATCAGCACACAGTTCAAGTCGGGTAATTTCGAGGAATTTGCATCACATAGACGCGAAGAGACATCAATCTTTATCAGGTGCGATTGGGGTCATACTGTCCTTAGATTTACATGACAAAGTGGATAGCTCCTCAGTAAAGGCTGAGATTTATAGGTACAGCTGACGCCGAGGAGATATATATATATATTAGGGTGTTGCTTAAAAACCGAAAATTTGAAATTTAAGTGAGTCACCCTATTATATTGGTCTATTACGTGAAAAAATTACGTCTGTTTTTTATTTTTATTTTTGGATAAGATTTAGGGGTCGCTACCGAATTTTGAAACTCCTTAAGGTTGCGTTTCTCCATAGTAAGTTTTTTTTTTATATTTTAACATTTTTCTAGTTTATTGAGCTACATTTGATAAAGAAGGAATAAACAATCGAGAAAATACGATTTTGGTTCACGAAATGTTCGACGCTTATTTGAAATCAAATATAAAGTCTTAAAATCATCGCCAAAGTCCGTTTTTAGCATATTTAGCACAATAAAATTCATTTTTGAATTACTGACTGAAATTTAGTGATTTTTTTTGATGTTTTCCAGATTATTCATTTCCTATCATTAAATGTGGCTCATTAAAAAAGTAAAATGTTAAATATATAAAAAAACCTTATTATGGCGAAATGCAAACATTAAAGAATTTCAAAATTCGGTAGCGACCCCTAAATCTTATCCAAAAATAAAAATAAAAAACAGATGTTATTTTTTTACGTATTAGAACAATACAATAGGGTGTCTCACTGAAATTTAAAACTTTCGGTTTTTAAGCAACACCCTAATATATATATATATATATATTTGTGCCCTTTTTATACGATCTAGAGATTTTCCAATGAGATCAAGTTGGCCCTCCAGTATACCCTATTCCAGATAAGATTTGACAAATCGTGCGTTAATCGCCACGCCATTCCAAGATAAACCATTTTCAGACGCTTAAAACATTAGTATTGTTATGTTTGTAAAGCACTTAATGATCGAAGTAGTTAAAACTAGTACAATATTTCCCTTTGATATCCTCGATAAACGAGGTAATATAGACGAATTTGTCCGTTGAAATTCTCATGTTATATGGAATGGACTAAGGCATAGTACCAAATTACCAATGTACAGTCGAGTTCTCCAATATCTATACAGACATCCTTTCAGAAATATCTACACATGCGTCTTATGTCAGTAACAATAAAGACTGTGCATAGATATTTTTGAAAGGTTGTCTGTATAGATATTGGAGAACTCGACTGTACCAATAAACATTTTCGGGATTAAGTAGCAATCTGACCCTAGGCTCGTCCAGCACGGCTAGTACAAGACCTCACGCGAGATAAATTCCGCATCCGTCTCTTTCTAAGCGTTCTAATTACAAAGAGGCGGATAGAACTAACGGGCCGCCTAAGAGTAAGTTGAGCGCAATCAGAATGCGACTGGGCCACATTTAAACAATATATAAATCATTGTAATTTGGCCTTCGTTATCAAAGCATGACGAATATACTCCAGTAAAATTAGCAAAGGATGGGGGCATTGGGGGCGTATAGCTATAGGGCTGGCACTGACGAATAGATTGCGGCACTTTCATGAATGGAACTATCTACATATGACTATATGTAGCGCACAAGCTAGCCTGTAACCGCCCACCACACCTTATAAGATAAAATTTGCAATGAATAGTGTTCAATACATGAACATAAAATGTAAACAATAATATTTAAAATAATTAAAACAGATTTAAATATATTAGATAAAAAAAATAGGATTAATATCACAGATAAATACTGTCAAAATGTAGGCTAATTTGAATGTATCAAAACGCTTTCTTATATGTAACTAGCAACACTGTTGCTTTTTCCTCTCTCTACTTACGATCTTTGATCATGGCAGTTGTGCTGCCCTTGAATTTAGTTTATTTCTATAAATAAACGTTTGTTTTAACAATTAAAGCATGGTTTTATTGAACAAATAGTAATAGTGTAATAGGAAATAGAGTAGACTTTTTTCGGTTCGTAATAAATAAAGCTACGGTAGCCCAGTGGTGCAGGCATGCGGCTGTCTAACGGCGGTCGTAGGTTCGAGTGCCGGCTCGTACCAATGAGTTTTTCGGAAGTTATGTACGTAAAATTTTATATTTACCGTTAGCTTTTCGGTGAAGGAAAAACATCGTGAGGAAACCTGCTTACATCTGCGAAGAAATTCAAGGGTGTATACTATCCCCGCACTTGCCCCTTGCCAGACAAAGAATGAATATCTTTGGCAACGGCTACCCGCAACCAAAGGAATTCAGGGTGCTCCCGCTGAGCTGCATCGTCCGCTTTGTGGAAATGATGGAGCGAGCTTGGGAGTAGCTACAAAGGGGAGGGCAAATGCACAAAAGATCCCACTGGGTCGAAGTGTATCCGAAAGGGCTCTCAACTAGATAAGATAAGATAAGATCCCCGCACTGGGCTAGCGTAGGGACTACTGCCCATGGGAGGAGGCCTGGGCCCAGCATGGAACGTATATAGGCTGATTTATTATTTAGCTAGAAAGCTGCCGCCAGCGACTTCATCTGCGTGGACCCGGGATAAAAACTATCCTATATTTTAATCCATGCTATGAACTATCTTCGTGCAAATTTTCATCCAAATCGGTTAAGCCGTTTAAGCGTGATTGAGTAACAAACATCTAAATATCCAAACTTTCGCATTTATAATATTAGTAGGACCAAAGACCTACACCAAAGATACTGGGAGGAGATAGACACATGCAGACAGACCAAGGAGATTCTGTCGAAGCGCGACTACAAACTCACAACTGCACTAATGAAGACGCACAGAAACCAACTACGCAAGATAGTAGGAATGATAACCGGACACAACACCTTGAACAGACACCTCTATAATTTAGGTATCACAGACAGCCCCATGTGCAGAGCGTGCATGGAGGCAGAACAAATGACTAAACACATTCTACTGGACTGTAAGCAGGTAGAAGTATACAGGAAAAAGCACCTAGGGTCTCCGGACACACTACGGAACGCAGTCAGTAATACCAAGGCACTCTTAAACTTTTTAGAGGAGCTGGGGTGGTTAGAGTAGCGCCACCCTGCCGTTTCACGCAAAACAGGCACATTGGATGTCGACATGCGGAAAATGCCCAGTAAAACTAACTAACTATTAGTAGGATTTTATTAAATTCTATTGAAGAGGAGGATGTTTTAACCAGGATTTACCTATATTGACAAAGTTCGGGACAGCCCTGTTAGAATGAGTCAGACTTGACGCCAGCGGTTACGATAACATGTTAATGTGGGCCGCAATTGATATGTACTACATTACACATTATCAAGGTACACATGACACCAAAATAAATAACATCAATTACAAAATGTGTAGCAAACAGATTAGAATAATTCTTTCGAGCCTCTCACAGACTGGCGAGATACGATATTCGACAATGGTGAAAATAGACTATTTTACATGAACATGACCAATATATAACATTTAGGGCTCGTCCAGAAATCATGTGATCATATGTGGCCTACTTTTGACTCTTTCTAATTAGAACTAAACCTCGCCTTCGATCGAAGGCTTTCGCCTCCGAATTGCTAAACTTAAGTGACAGTGGGCGGGGCACATTGCACGTAGAACCGATGGCCGTTGGGGCGGAAAGGTTCTCGAGTGGCGACCACGTACCGGAAGGCGCGACGTGGGTAGGCCCCCACAAGGTGGACTGATTATCTGGTAAAGGTCGCGGGAGTCCGCTGGATGCAGGTGGCGCAGGACCGGTCAATTTGGAACTCTCTGGGGGAGGCCTGTGTCCAGCAGTGGACGTCTTTCGGCTGATATGATGATGATGATGATGAGATAGAGTAGAGACGGATAGTCTATGTCGCCGCGACACAGCTCGCGGGCCGTTCAGCCCTGCTAGCATAACTTGACTCTCTACTCTACTCGCACGTGAGATAGACTGTCCGTCACTTTCTGATTAATGCTGTCAAAAAGTGACAAATAGTCTATCACGCGCGCGAGTAGAGTAGAGAGTATATTTCTAAGTTTTCTAATAAGAGAGAGACGGATAGTGCGAGAAAAATCGAGAGAGCTCGCGCGCCGTCTTGTGATAGCCGTGCAGGGCTGTTCTGTGATAGGCGTGCAGAGCGTTCTGTTTTGGACCTCACATAAAAAGTTACTGATTTTACTATCAGTCAATTACCGTCTTAACCAGTTGGTGTGCCCAGCAGTCGATTTAATAGATATATATATATACGAATATACGAGTATCACTGTTGAATCTCTGTCTCCCAGACCCATCATAAATTGTCCAAGACATAAATGTCCTCAGCAAGGAAACTTCTAGATCCAACGGGCCTGGCCACCGGCACATCACGTGCCGGCGATTTCATTACGTTTGTCCACAACAATTGCAATTTATTGTTTGGCGTGTCACGATACAACTGGTTGCAGTTTGCTCAACTAACACTAGACTTTATTCTGTAGATGGATAGTATTACCTTGATACGTCGCCCTACAGATGTGTCGATATTATGAGACGATATAAAAAGTCAAATTAATTCGGTCATCTACATCACCATAATTCAGCGAATCCACTGGTGGGTGCTTAACAGTGTTTTAATACTGACACTAGGATACAGGCTACCAGCGAGGTCACAGGTGAGCCAAGAGAAGATACACGTGATTTTTTTTTACACAGCACCAAATTACTCAATAATTGTCTCATATTGTGAAAACCAGTGGACCAAGGATATAACGTAGCGTGACGTGGCTTAAATTAAAACAATTTTTACTAAGTTATTGCTGTTTTTTTAATAAACTAAGGTTTAAGAGCATGAATTTGTAAATTACTAGATTTTTGAAAGGAAACAGGGAGGCTTAAAATCTTTCTTGACAGAAAAAAAACAAAGTTAAGTCTTTATTTACCTCCGCCAACTCAAACATTACATTATTAAACGACATAATCATGTTAAATAGACGGCCTTTCACCAAATCTAAAACTACATAAAACAAAAATTATTAACGCTTCACTAATTTAGATATTTTCTGACATTCGTCAAAAATAACATTCCCGAACGTATCTCTGACACAGAGGCATCCCTTTAAAAGATTGAAATCAGGATGGGATTCTGGAAGCATGAAATGCATAATAATTATGTAGTCCGAGCCTAATATAGAACCCGACGCAGCCTAGGAAAATTAACTTTTGCCTAGCATGACGTAATATGGCCGTCGTGTGTCGTTCCGTGCTGGGCCGGTGACATAACGCAAACAAAACGGACATCGGGACAATGTCAATGTTATTCAATGTGCTGTGAGGTCAATGCGCCGGTGACCGCAAGCATGGCTGTACGCAAATAACCAAAACGGCCAGGGTAAGGTCATATCGCTTCTAAATCACCATCTACTGGTATATTGCTAGCCTAGCTGCTCGCCCCTTACTAGCAGAGAGAGGGACGAATGCTTTAATTCTGACATAAACGCGATCATGCTGTCTAGGCTTAGGCTGGTTTTAGTGTCACGCGGACCGCACGCGGACAGTCCGCGCGGATCACGCACGATGTATTAAGCTTAGGGGAGCGTTTTAGAGCGGACGGGTCCGCGCGGACGCGCCATACATATTGGTCGTGCGGAGCTGTCCGCGTGACACCTAAAACCAGCCTTAAACTGTGTTAAGACGAGAATTCTCATTATATGTACATTTAGGTGTCAACTAATTTTAGTAATAGTTAAGCTATGAATATCCAGTAAAAGATGAGTTCTGAATGGCTTAACGATTAAAGTCCGTGACTGTACGTACATGACATAACATAAATGAAAGCACATTGCATTATTTTTAGAATTATCCAAAGAACGCTCTAGAATATGTTAAGTCAGAGGTATTAATATAAATAAGGACATAAATATATGTACAGGACTCTATTGTCAATGTCTTATAGGCCTGTACAGATATTTATATCCATATTTATGCACGTATATTAATACCCATGACTGTTCATCGCCGCGTACACTACGTACGTAGTGGAGCTGGGATAGAATCTATCCTATATTTTAATCCAGGCTATAAACTATCTTCGTGCAAAATTTTATCCAAATCGGCAGAGCCGCTTAAGCGTGGTTGAGTAACAAATATCCAAACATCTAAACATCCAAAAATCCTAACTTTCGTACGTTCATTTGGTTTCAAGCTCCCTTAGTTCGAAAGAGATAGCATTGTAATCTCAGTCACCAGTTTAGTTTGCCGCTGGACTACAACCGTCAATGGTTGAGGGCTGTTGACAGACGTTTATTGAAACAAGTACGTTTTTTGCGCCACGGCCTGGTTAGCAGCGTCTATTGAGGAGAAAACGGCTCGCTTAGTTCAAGGTTTTATAATAAAACGATGGTGACAAACAAGCGTACGGTCAGCATTCTTAACAAGCACCGTAGCTTGGGCAAGTTAGGCAGTTGCAACTGTAGGGGGTCACACAAATATTAGTAGCGCATACTGTAGTAGAACTCAACCCGCTATTATCTCTTCAGGCAGATGCACTGCCAACTAGTCTAAAGGTAACTGTGGATTGGTATCCTCACCATTAAGCATGAGAGGTGAGGCGAGGTGCCGAGGAAAAAAATCTAGCAATAGAAGATATGTACGAACGAGGCTAGCAATGCTATTGGTGGATTTTTACCTCGCGATGCGTCTCTTAATATATGGAAACACAACATCTTTGGTGGCTATTCACCCAGACTCAACCGTCATATAGTGTGGTCACTTTCATTTCATAGCCTTTACCTACATACATACCAAACAAATCGACAATTGTTCACCAAGGGCCGTATAGACCTCGAAGACACGTGTTCAAATCATGTAAGTGCAAAACATGTGTATTAACAGTCCAATCGGATCACCACTCAATTCCGAATAGATGAGCCAAGGCTGTCACGTAGCGCAAAGGAAAATAGGCTGATGCGGAATCGAATCACGACGTGGCAAGTTCCAAGGAAAAACAAATGAAGAATGTTGGGTATCGGGAGTTTTTAAGACGTTTTTCCTTTGGATCGAAAGCGGCTCGATTGAGATAGGTCGTATAATGTTGGGGGTTTCAAGGCGGTTATGATGTTTTTCAATTGAGACAGCGTAAGGTTGACCTTGAATCTCTGTTCCGCAACCATTGGCGACCTTGGAATTTGACGGTTTCTAATCGAGATTCGGTAGACCGCGGTCTGTACGTAATTGAATGTAATCATTGAGGACGTCGAGCTAATTTATGATGTAGTTCTGACTCATATTTTAACAACTTGACAATAGGATTGAGTCCTAAGATTTTTTTATGATTCGAACCAGTTTTTGACGGACCGGAAGTGACACAGAACGACGTCACAGTTTGCTATTTGTACTAAGTTAATCGTTGCATTGGAAAATCAAGTAAATTGCTGGTTCAGTCGCAAAATACTGCGCTTAGGCCCATAGTTGTCATACACAAACCATTTTTTTTAAAGTATTTTGTTCAAAATCATTATGTCTACCGTACAAAAGGAACTTCATCAAATTTCATCCGATTTTTTTCAAGTAGCTCTGAAACGTATCAATATATTGAATAACAATGTTAGAACGAGGTATAGCATATTTATTCGCTTTCATATAATATTACATTTGCATTCAGAAATTGCATAGTTTGGGTTTAATTTAGACCTTTTAAAAAAGCGGGAGTGGGGACGATTCCCACCAGTGCTGTTGCTTTTGTATTACCAACTACTACAATTTTCATCCGATTTTGATTATTTTTACTGTTTTGTATAGCCTTATAGTTAAATACCTATTATTACAGTAATACACATCATTTTTGCACAATGTTTCCAGAAAATCTTATGTTAGCAGGCTTTTCTCTACTATTTTGCAAATACCTCTTAAAATTATGAATATATTAAATTACAATGTTAGCAAGAATTGGGAATGGATGAAAATTTTAGAAATGGCTGATTATTTTTTTGGTGATAGGAATAACCTTCCTTAGCATCAGAAAAAAGTTTCAGATTTTTCAGCTGCGTCAATTTTTTTTGAAAAATATAAACAGTTTCCTCACTTACGTTTTGGGTCAGTTACGGCACCTTCCTCGATCGGTCTCATATTGCAAAAAAATATATTAAATATGTGTGGTAAACTGCACTGGCAATGATATTGACACTTGCAGCAGCTATATTGGTCATTACCAGTGTCAGTTTACCACAGATATTTAAGATAGTTTTTTGTAATATGAGACAGATCAAGGAAATTGTCTATTTACCGTTCTTGACCCAAAATGTAAATGAGGAAACTGTTTATATTTTTCAAAAATAATTGTCGCAGATGAAAATTTTGAAACTTTTTTCTGGTGCTAAGGAAGGTTATTCCTATCACCAAAAAAATAATCAAGCATTTCTAAAATTTTCATCCATTCCCCATTATAGCATATTTGTTTAACTTTCACATGATATAACACACGTTTATATATATAACATGGTTCGGGTAAAATTCTCGCTTTTCAAAAAGCCCCCGCGGCAATAAAGATTACGTCATTACTGGTGACCTATACACTTTAGAAACTGTTGCAGTTTTATAGTGCGCATAACATATTTAACAACAAACTAAAAGTAAGCGCTGGTTTCTGGAAAATAGTAATGTGGATCATTTTTAATCTTGTAGGGAATAGTTATTTACGATACAAGTGCAGAAAATGGGAAATTCGCAACGAAATTTAAATTAAAACACGACCGAAGGGAGCGTTTTAAATCGACACGAGTTGCGAATTACCTATTCGCACGTGTATCGTACAACGTTTTACAGTACACATGGTGTTACTTTCCCGCACTAGTGCGCAAATGAGCACTTTCCGTGCATATGTTGAAACTTTAAAGAGCCATATGTACTGTAAAACGTTGTACGATACACGTGCGAATAGGTAATTCGCAATTCGTGTCGATTTAAAACACTCCCTTCGGTCGTGTTTTAATTTATCGCCACTCGTTGCGAATTTCCTATTTTCTGCACTTGTATCGTAAATAACTATTACAGTACATACGGCTCTTTAAAGTTTCAACATATGCACGGAAAGTGCTCATTTCCGCACTAGTGCCATGTGTACTGTAAAAGTCGTTTTGCGTTGTTCGTTTTTTGAGCATAATTTGCTATTATCTTAAAATAATAAATTGGAACGTAAAGCTGAAATATTAGTTATCATTTGTGATGTACTTTACTTTCTTGTATATTTTATATATATTTTCTAGTTTTGCCACAAAGTCTGAAAGACTTAAATTTTTCTTTGATTTTTTTTATACTTTTGCTAATATGTAGTACTTAAACTTGGGTATGTATTGAAATTTAATGTAGGAATTAATTATAAACAATGTATTTAGCTTTCCTTTAATACCCCACACGTGTCTACGTACGATGCATGGTTTGGATGTAATATTTATACTTTCAAATCTTTCAATACACGGCCGTGGCGATTTTGATGACGTCATTGCTGGGGAGACCCATTCCTTAGAGACTGTCTCCCGGCAGTTTTGGGGTCCAGGAGACATGTTTAATAACATACTAAAAGATGGCGCTGGTGTCCGAAAGTTAAGTATTTTGTTCGTCGGAATCCCCTACAACACGCACTATTAGATCACCTGTCATTATCATTTGCATCGACACTGTATCGCTGCAATAAGTCGCCACGTGTAATAGTCTCTCTAAACCACCGGGAGCTGAAGTAGACAATATCGATATATTTTTAAAGGCCACTCGTTATCTGCACTGCACTTGACTTTATCACGACGGTGTTCTGAATGTGACACATATATCGGAGCAGGTAACAAAATGCTAGAATTTTCACTGCGAATTAACATGAAATTGTATAGGGTTATTATTTGAGTTGGTCGAATTGCATCAAATAAGATGGTCCAGAGGAAGACTTTAAAAAATTAACGAGTGCAGCTGCTAACTGGCAGAATGTAAATTCAGATGATACACTCAGTGCATTTTACAAGCTTTTATTTACTTTCACCTGACCGTTGTCTGTAATCAAATCTTGCAAGTTAAATTTGATCCGCTTCCCGGTTTCCGATTGAGCTGAAATTTTGCATACATGTGTAAAACGCGTGACAATGCAATATTATGATGACATGGTGCTGATCTGATGATGGAGCTGGAAGGTGGCCATAGGAACTTCGCAATGAAACGACACAACTTCATCGAGTTTGGGCTTGTTAGAATCGTCTCAGTGAGTAGTTGATGACGGTATACAGAAAAGTACAGTCGGCAATAAAAGCTTGTACCAAAAATAAAATTTTTGACAGAAACTTTTTAATTTCCATACGATAAATAAATAGTCCATTGCAAAAGCAACCCTACCGTCCAAGGCAGAAGATTCCAATTCCAATGACGGTTTTATAAAAAGTCGGCCACATTAAATAATCTCGACCATGCAGGACGGTATGATACGGGCATTAAAAAAAACAGACCCGGAAATCTTATGCTTGTGTCGTAATATTTAGTTGTAACTTATGGGTGCGACTCCGTCCTACTGTCTGTCTGTCACAATGTAAACTATCTCAGGAACTACTAATGCTATCAATTTGAAATTTTGAATAGTCGTAAACAAAACAAAATTAAATATATATTTTCAATTTCTGTAAAAGAGAACGGATAAGAGGGGGAGGACAAAACTTCAAAGTCTAGTTTAGTAGGACAAGTGGACTTGAATTGCACTTTCTAAAACAGTTTTTCTTTTTATTTCTACAGTGGTAAAATTTCGATTACAAAATAAATGTTGAAAAAAATATCATTATCTCCGATCAAGCAAGCTCCGAAGCAAGCGAAAAATTTGAAATAATATATGATTATTTGATTAATATTAACGTAAATATTACCGGAAAAGTATAACAAGAACTCTATATATCGTACTTTTTTTATTCTTAAAAAATCATTTGTTAATTATGTTTAATTTTTTTCCTTCAAATTAGTATGAAAGTATTCTGAAAGGTACCTTCTAGTAAATAAAATAAGAATTATCGACATTAATTCATTTGATAAAGAATTATCGCTGAAAAACCAACATACATATCGAATTCCTTGGTCGCGCAAGGTAACAAAATAAACCGATAAATGGCGCTGTAGGTACTCATGACTTAACTACACTATGCGTTGTTAAGATCCAAAATTAATGGGCGGGGCAAGACGGGTATGATGTATGAAATTTTGTGCGGAATCCTCGGTGCACAAGTCAGACTCCTACTTGACCGGTTTTTTTTTCTTTACTTGGGACTCTGCAATTAACGCTTTGGTATCCTTGTTTTAACTGTAAACAGGAAAAAATTGGTAATCTCTGTATGATCTAAACGTCAAGAACTACAGGAATTCTCTAGTTTGATACAATGTAATCTCGTTACGCCACTATAAGGAACAGGAAACACAATATGAATGACTATGATCTACATTAAAAAAATAGGTTCCTATTGCCTAAATATAGTCCAGGCAATGAACTGACAACTTGTATGGGAAAAATGACATATTTGGAAATTATTTATAATAGCTAATTTTTTTAATGTAACGGATATAATTATTATCAATTAAATTGTTACCTAGAGGCAAAATCCAACAAAAAATCAGACATCAAAAAAATCAATATTTAATTAGCTCCTAAAAAGTCCGGATAAATATTAATATATTTTTTTTATCTTTATTTAGGTTCATTTACATTTGCTTTAAAATATTCAATATAAATAAAATAAAAAAGACAATGAATGTTTGATTTAAATCTATATAATTACTTCCAGGTGGAAAGTTTGGTGGATTCTTGAATAAAGCATCTTAGAATAATGTTTTAAAATGAAATAAACAAAA
The DNA here is from genome assembly GCA_932294315.1 of Epinotia nisella. Taxonomy (NCBI): domain Eukaryota; kingdom Metazoa; phylum Arthropoda; class Insecta; order Lepidoptera; family Tortricidae; genus Epinotia; species Epinotia nisella. Next base: position 42,185,487 of record OW028673.1, read on the forward strand.
AAAACGCTATTATAAATTAATGTTTTTCGAAACCGTATTTTGCCTCGGCTAATAGTTATATACCCGCTGCTTAGCAGTTTGCATGCAAGAGGGGCCTCGTTTCTATGCATCTGACTGTACATCTGCGTTGCGCAACCATTTTGAACAGCTCAACAGTTTCAAACTTATTCCGCCCGTTTCGTGCTCTCGTCTAAAATCAAGGAAGCAAAATAATGGAGTCGCAACAATAACGTTTTTCTCGTCGCCACTACCCGAATTCTCGCGGATTGTCTTTTGTCAGGGTTACACGTGAACAAAGGTAGTATGTACAATGGGCAGCTTAATTGCATACGCCAATACAGACAGGCGTCGTGCTAATTGGAAATAATTGTCTTTAACGCGATCTTTATGCTCAATGCCAGTAACTTTTGTTTGGATATGCGGATATTCAAAGCCATAATAATGTCTGGTTTTGGGTATAGCCGGCCTCATAAGTAGCTGTACACCTAAGTACCTTGTCGTTTTCACTCGTCTGACAACTTCATAATTATGGCAGTTTAACATGACATAACCGGTCAATTTGGAACTCTCTGGGGGAGGCCTATGTCCAGCAGTGGACGTCTTTCGGCTGATATGATGATGATGATGAACATGACATTTAATGCGACACGGTGCGAAGGTGTTAAGCCCCTAAGGCCGACCGTACTAACAAGCACTGCTACGTAAAATAAGGGTCAGTCAAAAATTTTATTTTTGGTATACACGCTTTTATTGCCAACTGTACTTTTGACTATTCTAACGAGCCCAAACTCAACGGGGTTACGTCGGTTAAGTACTGAATTCCCATGGCCACCTTCTGTCTCTATCATCAAATCAGCTCGATGGTACAGTCGTCAGTAGCTGAACGCCTTGATACCTTGTAGTTTTCACCCGTTTGACAACTTCGCATGACCGTTTCATACGTGACATTAAAGCGACAATGTGCAAAGGTATTCAGAACCCTTGTGAGGCCGACCGTACGCGTACTATGATATTAATTGTCATCCAAACTGCACTTTACCCAAAATTTCAGCTCAATCGGTTGACTGGTTCAAAATTCAGTTCCAAGATTTGTCCCTCACTAACAAACAGAACAGGTCACGTTAAATAAAAGCTTGTAAAAAATGTAATACACGCCTGTATCTATTCCCAAAAAGCAAGTAGGCTGAGCAGCATTCAAATTTTCAGTGCCATTTTAATTACTCAAACTTTGGGTTAAACTCAACTCTACAGGGTGTCCTGTAAACCGAGGATAATCCGTGGACAGCTAATAGGGCTAAATACCTCTCAGAATATTACATTTTAAGTTTAGTAACTGCACTATTCTAGCAAGACTTATGAAATAAAATTAAATTAAAAACTTGAACAAAGTGGTGCTTATTGACCAAATTGACTCAAATTGTTTACCACCTGCAGAAATGAAAGCACATCTTTTCAGAAATGCTCGGTTAATTTATTGCACAAAATACAAAATAAAATGTACAAATGGCGAGCTAATTGGCGGGTTAATTCGAATCGTTTGTTCTAATTACAAAAGTGAACCTAAAATGAAATATTCTGTGAGGTATTAGCAGCCCTATCAGCTGTCCACGGATTATCCTCGGGTTTCGGGACACACCTGTATATTTATTTAAACTTGATGCACGACTCTAGGCAGGCATTCGTATCAGAAGAATGTAGTTAAGTGACGGCCCAATCATGGTCAAAATGTAACCACAAATATGGAAAATCTTTAGCCACTTCAAATGATGCTTTCAACAAGAGACATTTAAAAAAATCAGGGTATACCGCAAGGGTATATACTTGGCACAAGACTATATCGCGTCATGGGGTGTTACCTCAAGGACACATATAGTTGGCACTAAACTCGAAATACATTAAAACGCGCTCAAATAACCAGTCCGATGCGGAACGAAAGCCCGTCTCGGCAACAGAGCTCAATCGATTATTGTCGCTGAACGCTCGAAGACGTGAGGTCATCCGCACCGCACAGTGCATAGCAACACGGTATCACGGTAAGCGACTCCGAAGACGGAGTGCTTGGTATACGGTCAGGGCAATCCAGTTTAGGGCCTATGCAGAGTGCGTTTTTTAAGCGCACCGTCGACGCGCATTTGAAACAAACGCGCGACGACGGCGCGCTAAAAAAAACGCAGTCTGCATATTAGGCCCTAACGCCTTCGCCACGACTTTGGTCTTAAGCGACCTGCGGCATTGTTTTAGCTGTTCATTGCGCGGTCGAGACGCGCAACGCATTGTGGTTAGTTGGGATCACGCGCAATGAATTAGAAAAACCGCTGCCGCAGGTCGCTTAAGACCAAAGTCGTGGTTAGAGTGGGTTGCACCAAACCTCTGTAATCGTAAGCGGTGTTCGTTAAAATAGGAAAGATTGACAAGTTTCTATGGGATGACAGTTGCCGGCGCCATATTTAACGTTGATCGGTCTGTAATCGTACGTTGGTGAAACCCGTCTTGCAGAAAATCAGTAAGTAGGACGAGCCACCGGGTACTCACGATGGGGTCAAATAGCAAGTATGAATGTGGGGGTAATAAGAACTAATCAACCATTCAATTTCAAAAATCTTTTAACATTATGGTAGAATGGACCTTCGGAGTGGATATCTAGCTATATTTATCCCGCGGCTGCGCCTGCGTTCTTTGCAACACACGCGCGGAGTCGTTTATAAATATGAAACAATGTACAGAAATGGCAAAGTAATACGCAACACATACGGACACCAACTACGAACTATAATTTGCGTCTAGTCTATACCCTATTCCAGATAAAATTAGAAAAACCGTGCGTTAATCGTTATGCGATTTCAAGGAAAACCACTTTTAAACGCAAAATCACTAGTATGGTTATGTTTGCAAAGCACTTAATGATTGAAATAAGTAAAACTATTACAATACTTTCCCTTTAATATCTTAGATAAACGAAGAAACGTCGACGAATTTGTTCGTTAAAATTCTAATGTTATATAGAATGGGACATTTAATGTGCTGTCACCGGAGATATTGCTAGTCTGATATTTGGTAGAAGCGGATCGGAACTTAGAGCCGAACCGCTAGCTGGCAAGACATTGCAGGAGCGAGCAAAGTAGCGTGGCCAAGACTAATTTGGATCGTCGCGAGTTAGTTAGTTACATCTCTACCTAGTCTAAAAAGCGAAGGACATAGGTATTAATAGCCCACGGACGACACCCATTAAGCAACGGACAGGTGGCGAGTCATTGCTATCGTTTTACTGTGGTACGCGCTAGCGCACTCCGGAAGGCCATCCTGCGGCCTCCGTGCGCCAATTACGGCGATGTTTTGCATGCGGCTTTTTTGGCGTTATGATACAATACTAAATAATAATTGTTTTACGCACTTTTGCAGTAAAACCTGAGACCAAGACAACACAGAACGTAAAACTGTACAGAAACTTCATACTTTTATAAATCTTTCATTGTACCTCGCTTGACTCGTCGGCCGATATTTTTACTAAAACCATCACGTGGTAAACGAGCATACGATCTGCCTAGACGTAGCCTGTGGTCGCTGGCATCTCCAGAGGAGTCATGAGCGCGCTGCCGATCCTTAATTGGTTTAGGGATTGGCTGTGTTGACATCAAGAGACAATTACCCTTTAACTCTCAACATAATAAACAAAGACAGAAATTGGTTCAGTGAAAACTTACATTTAATAAAATTGGACAGTATTTTACTCTTTTATGGTGTCAAGATTTCAAAGTGTTCGCGTTGCTTCAGTCGATTGGCGATAAGACTTATGTAGTGATAACGATGAAATACCTGTAAGTAAAAGTGCAAGAGCGAGCGACTCTAAAGGTTTCGTGCAGAAAATTAAACATAACTATAACTATGTTTTATCAATACGATACGATAGTGAGACTTCATGCTTCAATTTAACTCAACTTACGTTTTAAACTCTATTAGCTGCCCGCGCGGCTTCGCTAATGCAAAGAACAGCGGGTTAAATACAGGCTATAACCGTCCAGAATGTCCCTTCTACACGTAGATGAAATAATTTTTGAAATCAGATAATCGGCTTTGGAGATTACCCAAAGCATACAAACTTACAAATCTACCACTACAATCTCACAGACTTTCCCCTATAAGCTATATTACTGTAGACATCACGAAAGTTATCACTTAGAGGAAGAATTCCATAGACACGCAATACGCGTGCCATCAGGAGACGGAAAGGTCATGTTCAGCTAAATTCAGAACTTTAAAGAGTTTGTCGGCTTGCCATAAGCGACCTACTTCATTTGGGAGGAGACTCCAAATCCATTCAAAGAGCAAACAAAAACAGGTGAAACTATGACAAAGACCACTCGAGAATTGACTTCTTGCCTCCAGTAGTTGACTTCTTTCGGCTGATATGATGATGACAAAGGCAACTAATTGTGTATCTCTCTGTAGTGGCTCAGTGGTGATGTTATAATTGCCGTGCCAAGTCAGTCTGGTTATAGTCTGAGGGTATCCGTAATTACAGTCAATGAAGAGAACAACGTTTCGTGAGTGGGACAAGCAGTGAAACTCTCCACTCATGAGAGGAGGCCTGTATAGACTGTTGATGATGATGATCCCCCCTGTCTGTATCTAATGTGATGATTTTGTAAAATAGGAGGGTAGTTTCATATAATTTATTGCAAATTAGGGTAGTCAATAGTATTCGAAACCTGCTCGGACGTTGTAGTTTGATATTTTTTGGGTGGGAAGGAATGATCAAAAAGCCGATGTCTGGACAGAACCGGGAATTCTTGAACGAGCTTCAACAAAGCGATGAGGTGCTGAATAATTAGTTAAATGAGTTAATAAAGTTAAAGTACTCTACTTGTCGTAAGTTGGAGTTTCTTTTATACTGCGCTACGCCCTTGTTGAGGCAGGATTGGTTAGCGGGCGATAATCAACACTTTACGAGGAATTAAAACTTCTTCTTCAGCTATTTCAACCGCCGTTGCGCGTTCCCATAATCACACGTGTTTACCCGTGGCATGTAAAGTGAAACAATGATGTTTTGCGGTTTGTTCAAGTGCTACTCGAACAATTGGTAATCGGCAATGACTATTGTCGGTTGTCGAGGCGAGCCGATATGGTAAACAAACAATCGTTTGTAACCACATTTTGTGAAAATGCATTTATTTAAGTTTGATAACGCGAGTCTGGCTAATGAGAGATGAGCCTGAGATTTATTGACAACTTTTTATATGGCAACAGTAATATCATTGTCAAATGTGTCGAACCTCTTAAATTAGTATGATGATGTCCTAATCTTGATAATTAATATGCTAACTAGGAAACTGTTCTAGAATAATTTATTGCTGTCAAAGTATGTAACAAACTGCCTACCTCTATTAAATCTCTAGTCAGTTAACTTGTTTCACAAAGAGTTAAAATCATTACTGTTAAGAAAATGCTATTATTCTTTAAATGAATATATGTGTGATAATGATAATATAAAATAATGAATAAAATAATGCTATGAAATGGAATTAAATGCTAGTCATATAAATAATAATAATAAATTGAATTGTATAAAATGTTACCTTACTTAATTTGTTTTTTTCTGTTTGCTTAAATTGTTGAATAACTATGCTACTTAAATGTAATCTATATACCCATATGTACCTCTAATTATATTGAATCATAACTTAATTAGGTTAAGTTATAGTATATTGCTATACCCAAAATGGGTGCATGTTGATACCTACTGTTCACTCTATTTAACACCCTGTAAAACACATGTATGCAATTAAATAAATAAATAAATAAAATAATATTGTTGAACGCCAAGGTGGTTTGTACCCAATTGAAGATGAAACAAAAGAAGATCGGTAAGCCTAGATCTTCAATTTTATATGAAAAGTCAATCTCATCGGACTATCATTCATTCAAAAATCAGGCCTCTCATCTCTCTGAACCTGAAACGAAAGTTTCACTTCGCAGCCGTTCGCTTTCGCAATAAGGAACGTAACGTCAATATTTCATTGCAAGTTTGAGAAAAACATTATTATTAAATACACGATTGATACCAAACGCAGCTTTTAACAATATTTTTGCGATACTAAATGTTTGTTTATTTTTCCTTCCTGTTCAATGTCCATTAGCGAAAGACGATTAGTAATTTACTCATTAATTGGTTTAATCATTTTTAATTAAAGGAAAAATATACAAAGATTTGAACTAATTAGGTAATCATTTATATGATTTGTTAAACCATATTTTTTTTCTCAATGCCTAATTGAACGAGCGGCCAAAGATAACGAAGTTCTCCGTTTCAGCTTTTTAGGCAAACATTATTTTGTATGTTCGTATGTACCTACTCTTCAACAGGTCACATTTCTCAACCGATTCTCGTGAACTTTTGTGAGCAAGTTCAATAATTATATAGTTTGTTTTGTCTACTAGTCCTTCTATTTTTTTTAAACACTAGTTTTGCTAATTCTACGGCTTACAGAGCCTCTCAAAATTTAATCTGAATTTACACTTTTCGTGTATTAAATGATGTTTATAATCCGTTTTTTTTAGGATTAAAGATACGGTAAACAAAGAAGCAGTCGTCGTCAAACTTTTCTGCTTGGGGAAAATATTAGATCTACAGTACAGTACTTAACAGAACGAGAACTTAACAGGCCTATATTAGTTATTTAATATTTTTCCTATGTAATAAATAAAAAGTGCGTATTTCGACATCAATTTATTATGTAAATAAAACTATGTAAGTACTATAAAATAAAACATGTTTTTATTTTGATAGCCTTAATGAGCCTACTTATCGTAGAGCTATGGTTTTAAGTACGATATAATGGTGATTACGCGGTGGTAGGCGATATTCCGGCAGTTTCAGCCGTTTTTTTTTCTAAATCTACCTTACCCGGATATTCATCCTTGCTGCAAAGTTCACACACCAACTTGTAAATGTTGATTACCATACGTTTCCCATTTGTTGTTAATGGACTCTGTTTCTGTCTCTTTGCTTTTGGTAAAAGCAAAACGTTCGGGGGAGAACTAGTCGGTCTTTTTTACAAGCCACTTGGGCCTGCGACACACAGCAAAAAAGAAAATCTAAACATTAATTAACAAATAGATAACCGTATAATAATCTCGTAATCTGAATTAAACAATTTGTTGATTACCATGAAAACAAGAAAAAGAACGTGATACGATTGACAATTTTGACAACGGCGACAGCGAAAAAAACGAACCGATCGTTTCAAACCTTTAGGTTTTTTATTATGCAACCTTTCCAGAACTGAATAACGAAATTTAAAATAACAGAGTCAAAAAATAAATGCTTGCAAAATAAATAAATTGTTGTAAGTATTATTTATATATAAATAATGAAAACACTTCTATCATTTTAGTGTCGACAACAATAATGTAAGTATTTTTTAATGGCTGTTTCAGATACTTTGACAGTTTTGTGGCATAAAGTGTCGTATATAAAAGACCTCGTGCTTCGTGCTTTATCCTTCTTTCTAATGCTAAAAAAACGCAAGTAAGTACTATTTACTATTCAGATAATTTCATAACATAATATAGCATAGCTAAAATTTTTGATTGTTTGTTTATTGTTACTAACCTAATGTAGTCTTAAGTCATTTGTTACTAACATAACTAAGTGGCGAGTCGGGCAATAAAAGTAACAATGAAATTATTTTGTGGGTAATAATAGCATGATTCTAATATTTTACGACCTGACTCGCCACTTAGTTTTGCGGATAGTATAGGCCTATTGTAAGCTCAATAAGGCTTGTGTCATAGATACTAGACGACGATATATACGCCTGTATGTTTAATATTACCTCAAATTGTAACCAGAGGTAGGTGTTAAAGCTATGAACCGATATTGCAAGAAATTTCTTTTAACTACCAACTTTTTTGTCCATATAAAATAATTCAGCACGCAATGGATCACTACTTTGTCTTACTGACGCAACGTCACAACTGTCACAAGTGACCCGCTTCTTCCATGAGTCAAATGTGTGTACGCAATACATTGCTGCTCGATAATTTTTCAAAAATTAATTACGCTTCGGTAGTTAAGATTAAATTAAAATTTTCTTGCAATATCGGTTCACAGCCCTAACACCTACCTCTGGTTACAATTTGAGGTAATATTAAAAATACAAGCAGTATAATAGATATAAATACATAGAAAACACAAATATCCATGCTCATCACACAAATGTACACATCAGTTTACCATAAATCTCCGCGCACACTTGACAAAATTCTCCGGAGGTCGGCCGTAACAAGTTTATCATCAGTTAACGAACAACCGGTACCGTTTGAGAGTTACCGTAATCAAAAACCAAGGCCACTGGGACTACTAAACAACTAGAAGATTGGCATAGAAGAAAATCTGTACTGTGTATAGTCGAGATTATTTAATGTGGCCGACTTTTTATAAAACTGTCATTGGAATTGAAATCTTCTGCCTTGGACGGGTAGAGTTGCTTTTTGATTGGACTACTTTGATACAATGGGGGAATGGATGAAAATATCAGAAGTGCCCGATTCTTTTTTTGGTGATAGGAATAACCTTCCTTAGCACCTGAAAAAAGTTTCAGAGTTTTCAGCTGTGTCGCCAAAAAAATAATCAGGCACTTCTAAAATTTTCATCCATTCCCAATTCGGCCAACTCAAATAATCTCAAGTACTTCTAATTATCGAACGAGGGAGCGAAGTTGGTTAGAAGCTCAGATGGCAGTCGTAAATCATGGGATTAGGAGCCAAGGTGGACCCGGGGTCCTTTAGGATGCAACCGGGACGCTAGGAGAATGGTGATTTGGTTCGGTTGGGCAATAGGAGCAAAGAATAAAACTATAGTGGCTCTATAAGCTGTAGGACCTGCCAGAGCCGCAAGTTTGTGGTTTCAAGAAAAATTGTAAAATTTGTAATAACTGAATCTAAAAAAAGTCTATATGATTAATGATTATTAAAACTGCTCACAAAATTTCACTACAATCGGTTGAGAAATGCGACCTGTAGAGGAGAACAGCAGGACAGACGCCGGACATACGAATGAATTTTTACCCAACGGAGAGCTTCGTTCACTGCGCTAGCTCGTTCAATAAGGGTCGGTTTTCAAACCGTAGGAAATCGTAAGTATCATCATTAAAATCTGATTGTATAACTAGTTTAACAGTGTTCTATGGGTTTACAGCTGCCGAGTGTACCGGCCCGGAGGCGTGGTTTACATGAATCAAATAATCCCCCTAAAGTCGTGTTGTATGCGACCGTTGTTGGATCAGATACATCTCAAGGCGACTGACGTTCTTGATTTTATGTCCCCTAAAACTCATAAATACCATTTGAGCTGGTTTCGTTCGGATCAACAATTAGGTACAGTAAGGGAAATTTATTCACGAACTCTGTCGCAATCGACAGGCCGCTGTCACTCAAACTCAAGTGGTATGTCACCGTATTGCGATAGGGTTCTACGGTGGTACGTGAATACATTTCCCTTACTGTACACGGTTGTGCCATGCGCAGTAGCGTCAATTTAATCCAATTGGAAATAATTAAAATAAGCACATTTAATAATTTAGACATATACACAGTCGATTTTTACGATGCTTTTGCTCAGGCCCCGTCCGTAGCATGGTTGGCCTTGTCACGCCATAGGTGATAGGATAGAGCGTGCGTCACTGGCTGACACCGTTCGATAGAACGAGACGACGCTCTTATCTTGACACTTGTCGCGTGATAAGGCCAACCATGCTACGGCTCCAGGTCACCTTACTCACCTCACCACCAGGAAAAAAACGCTACTATAATGAGTTTGTAAAATGTTAAATATTCGGATGCGCTGTTTCGTAAGGAGCATCCACTGTGTCGGATTCATAAATATATATGTACAACCAAAAGGCAACCTTAATGTATTGTACATGGGTCTAAATTTGACATAGAAAATAGGAGACTATACAGGGTGGCACTTTACTATGATCTTTGCTGAAAGTATAGAGTTATCTAATTAATTTTCAATCAATTTATTATCATTTTAAAGCTAGGTTAAGTAAAAACAAAAAGACATTAAAAATTTAACGTTTTATGACAGCCCTGCCGTTATACAGTTACCATTTACATTTGCACATGACATATGTCATTCACTATCAACTTGCTAGGGTTGAAACAGGCTGATTTTTGTACTAAAGTTTAACAAGCTTTATCTCGTAAACGGTAAAGAATATTAAAATAGTTTATTGGGAAAAAAATAATCTCTTAGGTTTAACAATTCCCCGCTTTAGTTCCATCCATCACACTGTACACGGTGACTTGAAATTCAAGTTTTTGTATGGGCTGCGGGCCCGCGCTAGCCCGCACATGCTTTTAAACCGGCAGCGGCATCGGTGCATACGTGAGAGCGATGCTGCACTCCAATCGCCACCGCTTAAATCACAACGTGAAACGAAGGCAACACGTCAATACTAGTAGGAAGTAAACAATGCAATTAACCCTACAGGAACCGTTTATTCCGCTGTGTGCAACGTTTCACATTCCCCGTTCGCAGATTGGGCAAACGGTTACAACAGTTCCGAGATTCTGCTTCCCATGTTTTTATACAGGGTGGAATGCACCATCGACAACATAGTGACCAGCACGGCTATCACAAGACGGCGCGCGAGCTCTCTCGATTTTTCTCGCACTATCTGTCTCTCTCTTGTTAGAAAACTTAGAAAGAGAAGTATAGTGCGACAAATATCGAGAGAGCTCGCGCGCCGTCTTGTGATTGCCGTGCAGTGAACCTTATTGCGAAGCAATGAGGTTCACTTCACCTTCGTCTTCGCTTCGGTCAACACGGGCAATTTCAACTACAGATCAGCTGGGGGGTGCAAATTTTTAATGAAAATTGCAAACGGTGCAAGTTAAAAGTCCCTAACACGGTCGACTCAAAGCGACTCTCGATATAAACGTAGTTTGGTTCTTATTATAAGGGTCAATCAACTATTTTTTTTTTGCTCGTTGCCATGGTTACGTCTCCTGAGGCACTCTTTAAGCTATCTTTTTATGGGGTTTCCACTAAACACATGTTTTTGTTATATTAGTAAAACCATTCCAAAGTGAGTCATACCCTTAGCATGCACTGAAAAAAATGGTTTGTTGGATTTACCAAATTAGCTAAGGTTGGCTGAATTACATGGAAACTATGATAAATATAACAAAGCTTCGCTATTGAACTTACAAAACTAAAAAGGTTGAAGTCGCTACCAGAGTTCTGGTGTAAATCAACAACGAGTATTGTACATTTTACCAAACAAATGTCAACAATTTGGTTTGGTTGATTTAATCATAAAAATATGATAAATATAACAAGGCCTCGTGGTTGAACTTACAAAACTAAAAAGGTTGAGGTCAAAATATAGTCCCTACCAGAGTTCATGGTGTAAATTAACAAAGAATATTGTACATTTTACCAAACAAATCTCTACAATTTGGTTTAGTTGATTTTATAATAAAAAAATGATAAATATAACAAGAGCTCGCAGTTAAACTTACAAAACTAAAAAAGGTTGAGGTCAAAATATAGTCCCTACCAGAGTTCATGGTATTAATTAACAAAGAATATTGTACATTTTACCAAACAAATGTCAACAATTTGGTTTGGTTGATTTAATCATAAAAATATGATAAATATAACAAGGCCTCGCGGTTGAACTTACAAAACTAAAAAGGTTGAGGTCAAAATATAGTCCCTACCAGAGTTCATGGTGTAAATTAACAAAAAATATTGTACTATTAACCAAACAAATCTCTACAATTTGGTTTGGTTGATTTTATAATAAAAAATTGATTAATATAACAAGACCTCGCAGTTAAACTTACAAAACTAAAAAAGGTTGAGGTCACGATATAGTCCCTACCAGAGTTCGTGGTATTAATTAACAAAGAATATTGTACATTTTACCAAAAAAATGTCTATAATTTGGTTTGGTTGATTTAATCATAAAAATATGATAAATATAACAAGGCCTCGCGGTTGAACTTACAAAACTAAAAAGGTTGAGGTCAAAATATAGTCCCTACCAGAGTTCATGGTGTAAATTAACAAAGAATATTGTACATTTTACCAAACAAATCTCTACAATCTGGTTTAGTTGATTTTATAATAAAAATTTGATAAATATAACAAGACCTCGATGTTAAACTTACAAAACTTAAAAAGGTTGAGGTTAAAATATAGTCCCTACCAAAGTTCATGGTATAAATTAACAAAGAATATTGTAAATTTTACCAAACAAATCTCTACAATTTGGTTTGGTTGATTTTATAATAAAAAATTGATTAATATAACAAGACCTCGCAGTTAAACTTACAAAACTAAAAAAGGTTGAGGTCACGATATAGTCCCTACCAGAGTTCGTGGTATTAATTAACAAAGAATATTGTACATTTTACCAAAAAAATGTCTATAATTTGGTTTGGTTGATTTAATCATAAAAATATGATAAATATAACAAGGCCTCGCGGTTGAACTTACAAAACTAAAAAGGTTGAGGTCAAAATATAGTCCCTACCAGAGTTCATGGTGTAAATTAACAAAGAATATTGTACATTTTACCAAATAAAACTCTACAATTTGGTTTGGTTGATTTAAGAATAAAAATTTGATAAATATAACAAGACCTCGATGTTAAACTTACAAAACTAAAAAAGGTTGAGGTTAAAATATAGTCCCCACCAGAGTTCATGGTATTAATTAACAGATAATATTGTACATTTTACCAAACAAATCTCTACAATTTGGTTTGGTTGATTTTATAGTAAAATATGATAAATATAACAAGACCTCGCGGTTGAACTTACAAAACTAAAAAAAGGTTGAGGTCAATAATAGTCCCTACCAGAGTTCATGGTGTTAATTAACAAAGAATATTGTACATTTAACAAAACACATCTCTACAATTTGGATTGGTGGATTTTATCTAAAAAAAATGATAAATATAACAAGACCTCGCGGTTGAACTCGCAAAACTAAAAAGTTTGAGGTCAAAATATAGTCCCTACCAAAGTTCATGGTATAAATTAACAAAGGATATTTTACATTTTTTACCAAACAAATGTCAACAATTTGGTTTGGTTGATTTTATCATAAAAATATGATAAATATAACAAGGCCCTGCGGTCTACTTACAAAACTAAAAAGGTTGAGGTCAAAATATTAAGTTTGGTTGATTTTATTATCGAAAAATGATAAATATGTATAACAATACCTCGTGGTTAAACTTACGAAACTAAAAAGGTTGAGGTCTAAATATAGTCCCTACCAGAGTTCATAGTGTAAATTAACAAAACAAATGTACATTTTACCAAACAAATCTCTATAATTTGGTTTGGTGGATTTTATCATAAAAATATGATATATATAACAAGACCTCGCGGTTGAACTCGCAAAACTAAAAAGGTTGAGGTCAAAATGTAATCCCTACCAAAGTTCATGGTATAAATTAACAAAGAATGTTGTACTTTTTATCATTAAAATATGATAAATATAACAAGGCCCTGCAGTCTACCTACAAAACTAAAAAGGTTGAGGTCAAAATACTAAGTTTGGTTGATTTTATTATAAAAATACGATAAATATGTATAAAAATACCTCCCGGTAAAACTTACGAAGCTAAAAAGGTTGAGGTCAAAAATAGTCTGACAGAGTTCATGGTGTAAATAAAAAAAACGTACATTTTACCAAACAAATCTCTAAAATTTGGTTTGGTGGATTTTATCATAAAAATATGATTATATATAACAAGAACTCGCGGTTGAAATCGCAAAACTAAAAAGGTAAAGGTCAAAATATACTCCCTACCAAGTTTCGAATGAAATAGTCTAACTAATCTTGTATCCCCATACAAACTTTGAACCCCCATTTCACCCCCTTAGGGTTTGAATTTTGAAAAATCCTTTCTTAGTGCACCCCTAGACCTCATAAGAAACCTACGTACCAAATTTGGAATCTCTAGAACCAGCGGTTTGGGCTGTGCGTTGATAGATCAGTCAGTCAGTTCCTTCTTTGATATATTTAGATAGACCCTGTTACTAAGACTTCACTGTCCGTCCGTCCGTCTGTTTGTCTGTCACCAAGCTGTATCTCAAGAACTGTGATAGCTAGAGAGTTGAAGTTTTCACAGATTATGTATTTTTGTTGCCGCTATAACAACAAATACTAAAAAACTGGCCAAATGCGAGTCGGACTGGGGCTCGCATACAACAGGCATGATTTTCTTGCCGTTTTTATAGATAATGGTACGGAACCCTTCGTGCGCGAGTCCGACTCGCACTTGGCCGGTTTTTTTAATCCACGCTCGGATTAGTGTTAAGAGGCCCCTCGGAACCTCAGATATCGATTTTGAACGAAATCTGACCGTATTTGACGAATTTAAAGGGCTAAAAGCCTTTAGCCTCCAAGCCCATCTCTATTCAAGAGCTTGTAACCTTATTAAAAGACTATATATTTAAAGGCTAAAAGGCTACCAGACCTAAACCTAGTTAAAATTACTAAAGAGTATTGTAGGTAGGTACATTACATTTTACGAAACCAAATCAATAAAATATTTGATCTTTGCATGTTAGGTAGGAATGCAGCATGTATGTACTCTTATCTAAATAAGTGTACTTATTACAGTTTACCGGATTCCCGATGCCTTAGACCCTTGAAATTTGGCATTGAGGTTGGTTTTATACCTAGCATAAGTAGGTGCCTACGTGAGTGTGAGTGCATCATGATTCTAGACTATGCCAAATGCTATCTTTAATGCTGTCTTTTAGTGCATAGGTAATGAAATACAGGGTGTCCCAGAACTACCAGGTCACAGTGACACTGGAGGTAGGTCAGCTCAAGACCTAACCTAACCAGCCTGTTTTTTTTTATTTAAAAAAATTACTATTTGAACTGTTTATTTTTTTTCGAAAACCAATTTACGTATTCTGCGACTTATCACCTTAGCGTAATCTTATTATTTTATGATTGGGCGAATGTTTCGACGCACCGTCCCCCCGGACAGGATGTATGGGACTCCCGGACAGAAGTAATAACTCAAAAACCGTTTAACTTTTACTGGGGTATGTAGCATAGAATTAGTTAACATACTTAAAAAAATATACGTGACGTTACCCTAAACAATACTTCAAATTAGAAAAGTTGAAAAACCCCCTTCATTTTCATTTCAAAGCAGGGATCGGAACCGGTTTTTTCAAAAATCCTCGAAGTAGTCTAATATTTTGAATTATTTTAGGTTCTTAATGTAGGACTCTATCGTGTATTTAGGTAACATATTCGTATTAGACTGCCTGATCAAAAATGAGACCATAACCAAAGAACGAAATAATACCAGTTAAATTTTTATGGAGAAAATATCGGTATCAAAAACAGCTGAATCGATTTTGTTAAAACGTAGCTAAGAACAATCTCGATCACGTCAGCTTTTGAAAAAAAAATCACATTCAAATCGGTATATTCGTTTAGGAGCTACGATTCCACAGACAGACACACAGACACGTCAAACTTATAACAACCCTCTTTTTGTTTGTCATAAAGCCTAGATCATACTGGTAAATCGCTGAGTTAAAGGCACAACCGACTGTTTCGTTCAAAAGTCACTGTTAATTTTAGCGTGATATAGTTGATTATTTTTGAACTGAGCCGATCTACTTATCTTCAAAACAATAGCATTCAAGTTAAACAATACGATTGTATGGTTGGCGTGTGCCAAACTTTGCAAAAAAGAGGTTACCGCCACATAAAATGGTCATTGCATAATGAACTCTATCGTCTTATTGAATAGATTCAAAAAGGACTAAAAGATTTTAAAAAAAACCCCGCTCACAGCGAGCCAGGTATGGTTAACATTTTTTAAAAAGTAGGAATCCTCTTCAAATCTTATCTGCCTATGAATGGAATTGTTCTCTATTGTTAAAGCCGACCGCTAATCACCCGTGCAAAATGAAATGCATAAATAACAAATGAGTTCATACGAATAACAACTTTATCGTAAATCAATAAGGTTCCAATTTCATCAGCACGCACTCGACATAAAACCTTTTGGAAATAAGAGCCGTGATCGCCCAGGTGTTCGGCTCTTACGTTACAAGATAGAACTATAAAAAATTAAAATCCCTTCCCTTACCCTTATATCATTATTAAAAAAAAATGTACGGAATGTATTCGAATGATTTACGAAATGATGTATGATGATGATCTTATGTACATTATGTTGTTATTTTATAATAGTTTAGATGCACGATTTTTTTCATGGTATAAATAAGGGTAACGTTTTTTGCCATTCAGCTACGGAACCCTAAAAAGACCTCGCGCAAAGACAGCTGCGAACATAGTTCCATCCTACTCAATTTATAAATATACGAGTGAGATGTGACTATACCCCTCCCGCACTGCCCTGTGGAGGTGCGCTCACTCCCCGCCCCGCTCCCGGCTACTGGCGCTTGCGGCGAGGCGGCTGGTGACACACGTTGCGCGACTTGCACGTTCATGTTCATTCCGTTCAGCCAGTTCATAATTAGCAGTCGCGTTGTTTTGTTTGCGTATTAATTTAATTTTGTTGTTCCGTCATTTCATTTCGGCTGTTGCGTGGCTAGGTGGATTTAGTGTGTGATGTGAAACTAACTATGGATAGTGATCTCGAAGATGACTTAAGTGTGGGGGTCACCGAATATTTGAAGGAATGGGGATTATCTGAATCTACCATAACAAATTTTTAAGGTAAGCATTTGATCGATATTACATTAGGTACAGTCACCAGCATCAATATTGTAATGGGTTAAAGGCCGCAAAAATATTTAAACGGCTCTAGGAATAGAGTTGTGTCAGATATTTTTGCGGCCTTTGTTGCATCATTATTGTTAATAATAATAATACTTCAATGATTATAGTTTAATATGAATAGGAGCATATCTCATGCCTAGATATCGACCTAGAAATATTGCTTAGGTACCTACCTAATCACGTTGTTCAATTTACAAAACGAATTACAGTAAAATTTACCAGATCGGTTTGGTTGACCTTAAAAATGGACTAATTAGTTGAAAAGAAAAACTGAACACTCTCATTTTGATCTTTACGAAAGCCACCTTTTTACGCACCTACTTATTATTAACAAGCCGCGTGCGCGAGCTGGCAAACGTACGAACGAACGCCGTTGTGCGCGACGGCTCAAATACCCAGATAAAAAAGGTCGTTGCGTAATTGGCTTTTGTCTGTATGTAACTAACTGAACCTTAAATAATGAGTCCTTTTTTTTAGAAAATCAGATTTCGTTTCAATTGCTCGACTGCATTCAAGAAACTGAATTGAAGGAGCTGATTCCCAGTTTAAAGGAAAGAATATTATACAAGCGGGTGTCGAACAAACTCCAAAACATTATTCATGTAAGTATTCCTGCCTGTTTAACTGTCAGTCTGTCTGTCGTGTCTGTGTGTATGTTTGTTACCTCTTAAATCGCTAAACCGATTAAGATGAAATTTGGTATAGAGATATTTTGAGTCCCAGAGAAGGACATAGGATAGTTTTTTATCGAGGGGGGAGAGAAGCCCTCGCCCGCTGCCTGTGACAAAGCACGGGAGCACGGGCGACCTTTCTTTGGCATGCGAAGGTGGGAGGGCTGCTCTTCCCTTAGCGCCGGAGATAAGGCGGAGTCCGACTGCGCCCTCCCAACTTTGCGACCCTTTGAAAGCTCCGTCGGAATGCCTATCAGTCACTGCGTTGTAATCTTCACCTTTTATTGATCATTTCCCCTATATCCAAAACGGATGGTCACAGAGAAAAATTTTATTGCCATTTTATGCTTATTTTTAACCGACTTCAAAAAAAGGTTTTATTTTTAATGTGTATTACCTCAGAACTCCGTCATTTATGAATCGATTTATACAATTATTTTTGTAATTGAAAGTATATGCTTCCAGGTTAGTCCCATTGTTTTCAAAACTCCAGTTGGATGATGAGAACCGTGAGGAATTGGGGGAACTAAGTTTTTAGTAACAATAGTGACTCCCCGTAGCTCCAGCGCTGCGAGAATAGCAGCCCTTCCGCCCTTGCGTGACGAAGCACGCAAGCACGGCGGGCGAGGGCTGCAGTTCCATCACGCCTCCGTTATCTTTTATAAACACTAGGGGTAGGGCAGACAAAACCACGTGGATGTTGGGGTGCTCCGATCTGGTTTTGGGTCATTTTCTAATTCCAAATTCCTACTTTGAGGTCAAATATCTCGGCCATTTTTGATTTTAGAGAAAAGTTTTTTCTACAAAACATGCTTATTTTAGCGTATTCTTTACGATAACATCAAGAAAAATAGGTGTCATAATAACTTCACTGATTTTTTTTTCTAAGTGTCTGCACCCCTTTGCTTTAGACCAACCAAGTTATGTACTTACAATAGTTACAATAAATGAGTTCTACGCGGACGAAGTCGCGGGGTGGGCAAAAGCTTGTCCTTTATATAAAATTGATTGTTACAGGCGACAGAATCTGCTGAAACTGTCAGCATTGATAGAGATTTTTCTGCGCCTAGTCCTTCGGCCAGCACAAGCAGTAATGAGTTGCTGACCACGAAAGAGAAATCTCCTGTAAGTTCTTTTACCTTCATTTTATGTCTATTTAAGCTTAGTAGGGTAAAGCGCCAGTAACTGGCCACCTCATACTAAAAATTTACTCTATTCAACTATAATAGAATTCATTTTAGTAGGATTACGTTTTAACTACTGCTACCCTTCAATAACTGGCCACGTTGTACTAAAATTCTATTACTGTTGAAGAGAGTTCATTTTTTGTATGAGGTGACCGAGGCAATTAACCATGTACATTTTTGCACTTCTTGATAAGTGCTATCGAATGCAGTACGTGCCTACTTGTTACTCGTTGAGGTTATTTAAATCATGATTTTTTTGCTCACTGTACAAATTGCTCCAGGTTGCGCCCAGACCAGAGCAGCAACATGACTAAAAAAAAAATGCTTTTCGGCCATATGAAAATTCAGGCAAACGATACATTTGGAGAAACAAAATTTAAAGTTGTGATAGGTTCCCATTTAAAATATTGTATAAATAAACATAGTGTTTGATCATTACATCAAACACTTTATAGTGTAATACTTAATTATAAGTCAACGAATATGAATCGTAGATAACTAAATCAATTTTTATTTTTCAGATGTAAGAGACTTCCGTTACTGCGCGGCGGCGTGAGAATACAGTGCAAAGATACAGATGGCAAAAAAAAAACGATTAAGCCAAGCATACAGAAATCAATGAATAGTTTCATTCTCCATGCAAAGGTATAATTTAATTTTTAACACTATTGTGAGATGGCGACTTTCCATACAAAAAATACGTTTAAAAGTAAGCAATTCATTTTAATTTCCAGAACCAAAGCGAAGTCCTCACCCAGCTGGACTATCGGCTAAAAGCTTAAATGGCTAAGGGTCTACGGTGCCAACCCATCATTATTGCTGTCTGACCGACCATCGATGCCCTAAAGTACTTTTATGTTGCGTATGACGACATCCTTTATAAAATTGACTCGTTCCTGAAAGCGCTGGACGTATGCTTTAAAACTTTTCACTGCCTGGATGCAGAATATATATTTCTGCAAAAATATTTTTATAATACTGCCGTGTCAATCCTATCTTATGTATCTTGAGATACATGAGTTAAGCGTAACAGGTCTAAATCTGTTTATTTTCCATGCCTTTATCGACCTAAATACTCAGTTTTTTTATTTAACTTACGAGCCTTACTTTACTCCTTATACGAGCCTGTCACGTAACTCATGTAAATCTGTTTTTACAATAGTGAACCATGGCTAAATACTGTACAAAAAAAACTTCAAATGGCGTTTTCTCAAAACTATGCTTTTTGAGATATATGAGATAGGCTTGACACGGCAGAATATTGACTCAAAATCAGACAAAAAGCTTTCGGGAGTCGAATCTTTTATCTCCGACTTGGAATAAGTAATTTGTTGTGTGCTGCTCTGCGGCGGCGCCACCATAATGAACATCAATTAATTATATGGTGAAATAATGTATGTTGAATGTACACCATGTACGTATGATGTTTATTGCTGTACGTGTACCAGGGAACGAAATAATGGGCATTTATTGTGGCGCCGCTGTGGAGCATACTCTGTAGCGGTGCCACTCAAAACTCATGGATAGAAATGATATTAGTTATTATTTTCTTATGGAAATTGATGTACAAATCCTGTTTATTGTGTACGTATTGAAAATAATCATTATTAATTAGTTATTTAATATAGGTACTTTAATTATTTCCGAGTTCGCCCTGAACGACAGGAGCTGTTATGTAAGAGTGGCGTACGGGTGAGCGAGAGGGAGATATAAATCCTTCCTACGCTCCCGCGCACCGCTCCCATTTTCGATAATAATTGTTTGCGTTTAAAATCAGTAAGTAATAATTAATATTTTCAATACGTACACAATAAACAGCATTGGTACATCAATTTCCATAAGAAAATAATAGCTATATCATTTCTATCTGAGTTTTGAGTGGCGCCGCTACAGAGTATGCTCGCGCCACATTTAATGCCCATTATTTCGTTTCCCGGTACACGTACAGCAATAAACATCATACGTACATGGAGTTCGTTCAACGTACATTATTTCATTATATAATTATTTGATTTTAATCATGGTGGCGCCACCGCAGAGCAACACACAATTTGTTTTATAGATTTTATCAAAATGTTTGTTTGTTTCAAATGCCTCGCTTCAGTTGAAGATTACAAAGATTTTTGTGAACATTTAAAAGACCATCATAACTTAAGTTCAAACGCAACATATCGCTGTAAACAATGTCAATGTAATCGCGAATATAAAAATGTAAGGTATTTTAGACGCCACTTAATTTCTCAACATTTGAACACACAAACAATTTTAAATCCAAATCTCCCTACAAATGATTGCGCTTTAAGTGAAAATGTACATGATACGAGTAATTTGTTTAGATCGGCTACGCTAAATTAACATAAAGGTATGAATCAATTTATATAAAATCTCGGTAGTTTGGTTTTTTCTGTTAAGAGTCCTCGGCAAGCTCGGCCGAATTTCACCTTCCCATACAAACGGAGTTTCGTTCTCGTTTTAAAACTACGTGTTGGGTTGTAACGAAACTTTGCATAAACAATGACATGAGATATATGATGAGGTCTGTAATGAGTTTATATGGCTCCAGTTTATACAAAAAAACGAAATACAGCAATAAAAAGTTTTGTATGAAAACTTAAGTTCGCTGTATTGTTTTTACTATGGTATCTGAAGCTACATAAACTAATTACAGACCTGACCCTTACTTAACTTATTCTAAGTACAAAGTTTCAGAACAAACTAGCTAGTTGTTTTAAAATGAGAGCGTAACTACGTCTGTATGGAGAACCAAGCTTGCCGTGGACTCTTAAATAATATTGACGGAGGGATTACCTTTCTTTCGCTTCACTAGTGGGTAGACGGTCAACGTAGCAAAAAGGTTCTGGGATATTTTGAGATGTCACCGTTTAGTATGTGTTTGTGTGTATTGTGTCTATACAGTTTGTTTGTATGTGTTTTGTCACGAATAAATGTTTTTCTTTCTTTCTTTCTTTTCTTTTAGTATGCGCAAAAGAATTAGGTACAGCATTTATTTAATTTAAGCCTAGTCGGAAAATTTTATCATGACTTGTAACTCAGCCTATAAGAATCATACCTACTACATATACCGTGAACAGGGTATCTATCTCGTAAACTTAAAGTTAATATATGTACCTACACATACTTAGGTTTAATTATTTCCGAATTTTGATTTTACTTATGTCTAGGCCCTCATCCTACGTCTGTGCCGATCGATGCGATATCACTACCAAATGTCCACTTCAGTTGTCAACGCTAACCAATATGAAGTGTGCGTTTCTATGCGCTCCCATTAGATGGCGTGGGGTTGACAGATGAAGTGGACTTATGGTGGAGATATCACGGTTATAACGTTTATATGTCAAATGCGGGCTGCAACCTGGCAGCCTTTTAATATAAGAAAGGTTTTGTACCCTACTGAAATAATTTTAAAATAAGTTATTAAAAATAAATTTTATTACATGTACCAAAATTAACTTTATTTTTCTTTAAACCACCGTTTTAATAAAGCCCTTATAAGGTTACTGGTAATTTGACGTATTGCTTTTAACAGTGTTATCTTTAAAAAAAAAAGACAAATTATAAATGTTCACTCGAGAAACTGCTGATTTTCAGATAGCCTGCATGACCTTTTAATTTCAAATGAGCTTTACTACATCTCCCTAAAAGGAATACGTTGGTTACCAATAAGCCTATATATTTTTGAAGTGTTGGTCAAAAGGTCTTAAAACATTTTCTTTTTTCAGATCCTGTAAGCTTTTTTCTTCTACCATATTTTTAGGGTGTGGCTACGAAAAATCTTCAAAATACATACGTAGTTTGTAAATCTAAACTGCAATATGATTTTGCTCTCATACTATGTCAGCAATATTGCAGATTAGCTACCAAGTATCTAATTTTCAACGATACCACACCCTATTAATATTCTGGAAATCAAAAATGTGTTTGGTAATATATACTTAAAAAGTTGTGTACGTTTTACTAGTGTTAGTTTGATAAATTAATCAAACTAACACCAGTAAACTGTACACTACTTACTTGGTATGTTTTACTAAACTAAGACCGGTACAATTTGCAGAACAAGCACTGATAAAATATTGGTAGGTATTACTAGTAAACGTTTGGTAAAAACTACAATACAAATCTGTTAGATATTACCAAACTAATTTTAGGTCAAAATACGAAACACATGATAGATAATACTTAATTATATTTGATAAAATCTGCGATCCACTTATGGTAGATAATACAATATTATCTTTGATAAAAATTACGATCCTACGTGATTGATTATACTAGGTTAACTTTGATGAGAACTACGTTACATATCTGGTAGATATATCAAACACCTTTGGTAGTAACTAAAATTAAAATCTGGTAATGATTACCAAACTAAAGCTGACAAAATACACAGGTCGTGATTAGTAAATACTACTTAACTTTGTTTGTTAGAGTTCACCAAATAAATTACATTATAATTACAAGTTAAGTTCAGTTTTTTCTATCAAACTGATTTAATACATTGTACCATATAGTGAGTGCTATATCTAGCAAATTTTTGTTGTAGATTTTACCAAATAACTTTTGCATTTTCTACTGACTTACTTCGGTAATTTGTACCAAAAACAGTAAAAGTAGAACATGCCAAAGGTATTTGGTAAAAAAGACAAGTATGTTTGGTAAAATATAAAATATCTGTTTGGCAGATTACACCAAACTACATTGTAAAAAATTATACTTAACTACTTTGATAAAAAGGTTACTAAAGTACTTTGGTTAAGAATTTACAAAAGTTCTTTGGTGAGAAACGTTACTAAAGTACTTTGGTAAAAAAAATACTAAAGTACTTTGATGAGAAATGTTACTTAAGTACTTTGGTAAACAATTATACTAAAGTACTTTGGTAAGATATGTTACTAAAGTACTTTGGTAAAAAAAATACTAAAGTACTTTGATGAGAAATGTTACTTAAGTACTTTGGTAAACAATTATACTAAAGTACTTTGGTAAGAAATGTTACTAAAGTACTTTGATAAAAAATTATACTAAAGTACTTTGGTGAGAAATGTTACTATATTACTTAGGTAAAAAATGATACTATTAACTACAAAAAATAGGTATAATATACCAAATAAATTTGGTACAACACCAACTTATTTCGTTTGGTAAAATCAACCAAAATTCGTGATAGGACCGAAATCAACCGCTAACTTTGGTAACATTTACGCGGAATCTGATAAATCCAACCTAACATTTTTTTCAGTGTGATAGGAGTCCAATTTATAGGATTTTTTTAACAGAAACTGTTGTCTCTTGGCTTACCAGGACAGAATAACAACAAGAAAAAGTTGATTCCATAAAACGGCATACTAAAATAACATGAAACTTTTTATACTCAATGGGATCCGCCATATCTAGGTCGGAAACTAGTTTCTGTTGATATAAATTATAATAGAAATATAATAGAAAAAAAAATGAAGCGATTAGAGACTTTGTGTGAAGAAAGTTCTACACGCTCTATTTTTTTTTCTTATATGATTTCATACAATCATAACATTTATTATATGCACGGAAGCTCTCAAACTATTCGTTACAAAAAATCGAGGTGGCACCCCCACGCCACGCAAGTCTTCTGTGTTTACCCGACTGCTGAAGGAAAGGATTGTTTTGTTTTTCGAGCGTATATATGTATGTGTGTGTCTTATTCTTTGGCACGCCCTGCACATTAAACCGTTTGACGGATTTCGACATATGAGGTGTCGTTGGATTCCTATTAATCGTGGGAGTGTCATAGGCTATAATATTTGCAAAAAAGCAATTGGGTTTTTTGAAAATTCTTTTAATTCCACTTGTTGGACTTCGTATGAAGTCGGTGGTGGGTGACGCACTGGACTTCAAGTCACTGGCGGAGAATGGATTAACTATTGACCACAGGAATGAAGACTTTTGTTTCGCGCAATCAGTATGACCCGCTTGTAATAAAACAAACAGCTCCCCATTGGTTCTATGAAATACATTCCTATTTATTCCTTCATTCATTAATTTAATTGGGTAACTACAAATACTATATGAGTACGACAAACTTCGTTCATAGATAGAGGCCGCTAAATGTTAATTTACTTTGCGGATGATGCCCTGTCACGCAAGCATACAATCAAGAAACAAATGGCTAAGGAAGTACCCAAGGGCGGTGAAGTAACCAGTTATTAATTAATGTATATCATGTTATGGTTTTCACAAGGTTTTGATGTAACTGTTCTTTATATTACGAGATTTTTAGACAGAGACAATATTTACACGACGACCGCTTTAGCCTAGTTGGTAGTGAAGCTGCCTACAAAGCTAGAGGTCCTGGGTTCGAATCCCGATAAGGACATTTATTTGTGCTCATCAGAGCACGAATATTTGTTCTTGAGTCATGGATGTTTTCTATGTATTCAAGTATTTATTTATCTATATAAGTAGCCTAGTACAAGCTTTGCTTAGTTTGGGACTAGGTCGATTTGTGTAAGATTGTCCACAAATATTATTTATTTATTTACAAAATAAACAGGAGCGTTTTAGCGAGCATTCTTGAGAAACGACAGTAAATTTGTTTCGAGCTTTTCGCAGAGCCGAGCAATTCTTTTATTGTTCTCTTTCCGCCCCCTCCCGCACAGCAATTACTAGAGCGTTCGCTAGAATGATCGTGAAAATGTTCGTAGCGATGTTTGCTTCTATGCTTGCAAAAAAGCAGTTGGGTTTTTTGAAAAATCTTTTAAATCCACTGGTTGAATACAGGCGCGAACATAACGTTGTTAAATCACTCGGTATTGAGCGGTATAAACAAGCTGCGCAGATCAGTCGAAAGGACGCGCGCGCAGCGGTCAACGACCTCGGGGTCTATAGTCTAGACCGCGTTTTTATGTGCCCCTAATGATTGGCCAGCATCCGATTGTGGGACGAGTTTTGAAGACTTAGGCCCGTGTTATGTCGTGGCCATGTAGACGCGACAATCAACAACGAAGCACACTTCAGATGATCTTAAATTTCATCCAAGGATAAAACTAGCATTACGGTAGCATAATATTGCATTGTAATCCGACTTACACAAGTGTACAAAATTTCAACTTGATTGGGCTTTGGGAATTTGGTCAAAATCGACCTGATGAAAACCAGCAATGCAATATAGTTAAAGAAAAGTTTGTAACAAATTGTTAATTAAGTCTATAAGGGTAACACGAACAAAGATCAAGATCAGATTGGAGGCAAGTCCGAATTTATAAATGTGTAGGAATTAACCGACTTCAATAAAGGATGAGGTTCTCTACTCGTCGGATTACTTATTTTTTATGTACGTTCCCCTTAGAGCATACATAACTGGAGTATGCTTTCAGTTACTAAACGATAATAACTCTAAGATGTTCCCCGATTACTCGAACACGCCTGGGCCGATTTAGAAAATATTTTTTTTTGTTTGAAAGGGTATCCTGATTACATGGACATCAGGTCAGGTCAGGATCTGATGATGGGATCCTGGAGAAATCGAGGGTACTCTTCTTATAGGCACACTTGAAGCGGAATACTGAATTGAACTCGGTTAAATCTTTGTGTTTAAAGTAAATTATTATTTAATACAAATAACGTTTAGTCATTTTCATTCACCTTTAATATTTATGCGCTTTATCGCGTAATCATACTTTATCAATAACAAAAGGGCTTATCGTTATCATTGCAGTGAAAAAGACATGTATGCATATGTATGCCTAATCCGGATTTGCGTTACATTTAGTATTATCTGTGGTATTATCAGTCACATGGCCGCAGCACCTGTTATTAGGTATTATGTTTTATGACAACATACCATGTATATCTGATTAGGTACAGTTTGTGCTATGCCCCGATAAAGGCAAATGATGGTGAGTCGAATAGTCTATTGTAGACAACTCTATAAGCATCCTACTAAGTAGTTCCCCACGGGGTTGGAATGTCTACCATTAATGAGAGCAATGGTTGCTCTGAGAATGTGAACTCAACACGTTCCTGGCGGCGAGTAAGGTCGCCAGGACTGCTGTGTCGAGATTGAGAGTGAGGGAGCTGCTTTTGTCTTAAGCAATCGGAACAACGAATTCTCAAATCTAACGCGCCCATAGTCTACGGCGTCTTCTAACCATAGCCGGCCGCGTGATTATATAGGTAGGTGTACGCGGGCTGGGTTTCCGCAACCCGGCGTCATAGATGCCTTATTTGCGTATGGGTTATTGGCACTGCTATTATTCGTGCCAACCCAGTTCCACCGGGAAGCCTAGCAGACCCTTCATGTTGCCGACGGCCTCCGGTAGTAAATAATCACCTCGGTACCCAGGGGTTGTGTGCCGAGGTGATTATAAAATAAAAATAAAATATCTTTATTTCAGAACAATCATTCCATATAAATTACATAAAAATTTCATTAGTTTCATTAAAATTAATATAATTTAAAACAATTTATACTATTTTATTCCTAAAATACAATAATAAATAATTTAATTTAATGTCAACAGAGTAAATGTCAAGGTGGTTAGTTAATTATTTTTACCCAGGCACACAGGATGGAACCGTCTGCTCTGTCAGCGATTACCTTCAGTATCCTGTTGTCGCTGCGTCGGATGCGGCTTAGGATAGATGCAACCCGCTTTCGCCTTATCGCATAAAAGTCGTCGGTACGCGCCTCGGCAAACATCCCCGACGCGCTACAGAACCGTGGCAACCTCAACAGGATTCTGAAGGCATCATTATACTGGATACGAAGAGCATTATAGGCCTTCAGCGTGTAGTTGACCCATAGGCTACCCGTGTAGAATACTTGACAGAACGCCTTAAAAAGGGTGATTATTTGTAGCCGTCGTGGAGTAATAAAAAGAGTAGGTAATCGCTTCAGCAAAAACGAGTTTTAGGTACTCATTTGAATTTTTATCGTGGGTCCTGTATTCCGAAGCAGTGGCAGAGGACGCTCCCAGGAAAGGATAAGAAGAGGAGGTAGCCTATGGACCGTTGCAACTCCATGGGTGTCTCGAGTGCCCTTAAGGGTCGCCAGGACGCTCGACTCTCCATACAAACGTAGTTAGGTTCTCATTTTAAAACGACATGCTAGAATAACATTAAACTTTGTATACCCAATGGGATCCACCATATCTAGGTAAGAAACTAGTTTCTGTTGCTATAAATTAAAATTGAAGAAAAAAACCGGCCAAGTGCGTGTCGGACCACGCAAAACGAAGGGTTCCGTGCCTATTAAAAAGGTCGTATCGTCACAGAAATTTTACGGCACTTACGTCCTTTTCTTTGAGGAAGGCAGTTTTTCAGCAATATCTCGAAAACCTCTGAACCGATCTTGTTGAAAACAATTTTCGGTGAATGAAATTAATGAGTCCTATGTCCATGAATTTTTCCATATTTTTAAAATACACCGTTCAAAAATTAGAGGGGGGGGGACAGAATTTTAGTGACTTTCGGGGCAATTATCTCCGACCCTATTCACTTAATCAAAAAAAATGCTAAGAAACCTTATATTCATTTTGAAAGGCCTATCGATTGATGTGCCACACGGGGGGTCACAATGAAAAAAACAATTTTGACTTTTAGTTTTATGTATGGAGTGCACCCCTAAAAAAACTTTTTTTGTCATTTTAATTACAAAACTATGTAGCGGCTAACAAAATACACCTATCCTCAAAATTTTATTCAAATACACCTTATAGTTTTCGAGTAAAATGCCTGTGACATACGGACAGACGGACAGACGGACAGACGGACAGACGGACAGACGGACAGACGGACAGACGGACAGGCGGACATGACGAAACTATAAGGGTTCCGTTTTTGCCATTTTGGCTACGGAACCCTAAAAATAGAGCGTGTAGAATCTTTTTCCTATACAAAGTCTCAATTCATTTCGCTTTAGCCTAGTTGGTAGTGACGCTGCATATGAAGCTAGAGATCCTGGGCTCGAATCCCGGTAAAGGCATTTATTTGTATGATGAGCACGAATATTATTTCCAGAGTCATGGATGTTTTCTATGCATTTAAAAGTATTTATTTATCTATATAACTATGTTTATTTATCATCGTCTAGTACCCAAGCTTTGCTTAGTTTGGGACTAGATCGATTTTTGTAAGATTGTCTACAAATGTTATTTTTATTATTTTCATTTACACTTTACGTTGGGGCGGAAAGGTTCTCGAGTGGCGCCCACGTACCGGAAGGCGCGGCGTGGGTAGGCCCCCCCACAAGGTGGACTGATGACCTCGTAAAGGTCGCGGGAGTCCGCTGGATGCGGGTGGCGCAGGACCGGTCAATTTGGAACTCTCTGGGGGAGGCCTATGTCCAGCAGTTGACGTCTTTCCGCTGATATGATGATGATGATGATAATGACATTTACACTATTCTATTTTTATTGTAATTTATAGCAACAGAAACTAGTTATTGACCTAGATATGGCGGATTTCATTGTGTCTAAAAAGGTTCATGTTATTCCAGTGTGCCGTTTTAAAATGAGAATCTAACTACGTTTGTATGGAGAGTCCACTGGAGTCGACCGTGCTGGGGATTCTTAACTGTTTATTTCTTTGTCATAGGACCCGTAGTAATCTTTCTCACGTAATTCCATATATTAAAGCTGTTGTTGACATCGGATGTGTTTTTTAAATTATCTAATCTGTCTCCACCGCCATATCTAGGTCGAAATAGGACAATACCAGAAACGAGTTATAAACTGCGTGACGTCACGCCGATATCACCGTTTCCCGTATCGATAAAACAGTTACTTATTGTTGGGCGATAAAACGAAACGATTACGTATGTGGCCTTGGCGGCGAATAGGTTCTAAAAGAAACATCCATATAACCCTATACGTGCGCCAAGAACGCGGTAATAGCACATTACTATAGAGGCCAGGAAACGAAGAGTTGCAGGCCAAGTAGATGTAGCGTAGCGGCCGCCAACCCCGTTTCTCACCGAGATTTGTAGTGCTTCCCTTTCACAAATTTGTAATGAAATAAAAATAAAAAGTTGTCATTTGGTTTAGTCGTAGGTTAACACAACTAAATAACACGTTTCTGAACAAAACATTACCAATGACAACAAGTGTCTGTTTGTTGTAGTCTGTGTGTGTTTTGTTGTAGATTGGCGGTTCGATTGGTTGGATTGGATATACTACCGAACACTACCTGTAGTCCACCGTCAAGATTAAATACTGGCCGTGTCTTATCCAAACTCGACATTGGCGGATCAAGGCTTTGATGAAGCCATATAACAAAAATTGAATTGAATTGAATTGACAACAAGTGTCAATCAAGCAGGGAATGACAGCTGTTAGTGCTGTCACATCATAACCTATAATTGTGTCCCACATTTTTTACTAAAAAAATATTCCGCTTATTCCCTAAATTAAGTATTAGTTTATTGTGAATTCATTTCGAAATCGATGGCTTTTGTTAGAAAGTTTGAAAATAATCAGAATCAGAATACTTTATTTGTGAACCATAGGTATGATAGGTGTTCGTTATACATGCATTCTTAAAGTTCAGCTATGTTCTACCTTGCGGCGTACAAAATGTTTCTTAAAAATTACTTAAAAACTAACAAAGTAACATTATAGTCATTACTCATTACTTACATTAGGTATATGTATAGTTATTCATTTGTATTACTTAAATATTCCTTTACAGAGTAATAAGCTTTTTTTAGTAAATAATTAATTATGCAGTGCTACTAATACTAATAATTACGAGCTATTGAAAAATCCGGCCAACAAGAAAAGAAAACTTTTTCAATTTACGTTGATATGATAATTTCATTTGGAAAATTATTAGAGTTGGCCGAATTGCATCAAAGTAGTCCATTCAAAAAGCAACTCTACCGTCCAAGGTAGATGATTCCAATTCCAATGACAGTTTTATAAAATTTCAGTCACATTAAATAATTCCAACCCCCAAAGGGTAGACTCTTGAGCACTTGGCTGGGTTTTTATTAACTCGACCTGTTCGTTTGTTAGTGCGGCGTGGGACAAATCTTGGAACTTGGAACTGAATTTTGAACCAGTACACCTCAACCGATTGAGCTGAAATTTTGGGTATAAGTATAGTTTGGATGACAATTCAATATTATAGTACCATTGAGCTCATCTGATATTGGAGACAGAAGGTGGCCATGGGAATTCAGTATTTAAACGACGTAACCCAGTTGAATTTTTGGCTCGTTAGAATCGTCTCAATGAGTTGATGACGGTATACAGAAAAGTACAGTTGGCGATGCTTGCTTGCTTGTACAGTGCGGCTTGTACCAAAAATGTATTTTTTTTGACTGAAACTTATTTATCGTATGCAGCAACCCTGCAAGCGGCCATCTTTACACATACTCATATGAGAGCGCCCGCGCCGACCGGTCGCAGTGAAAGTGTGGAAGCGATCAAAACGGCTCGGGTTTTTCCAGGAAATAGGAGTTTCTTGATCGTTTCCGAATGTTTGAAAGGCCGCTCAGAGTTGGGCATTGCCTCGTTCGACCTGCAAAGCTTGACCGAAGGATTCCAAAGACATTTGCGAGAGGTAGGGTACAGCGGATTTTTAAGGTACCTATACTATTAAACTAAAAAAAAAACAAGTCCTTTGAAATGGACAGTAAGAATTACCGTTGTCTTAAAATATTCAAAGAATACAGAAAATTTTCAATATAATTGAGATAAACATTGATTTTGCCACGTTTTTGCCAGTTTTTACATTTTGGCACACTCGCAGGGGACTTTTTTGGGCACTATAAAAATGATTGTGATACAATAAAGTTCAATTCAATGGCTATTGTACGTTTAGAACATGTAGATTGAGTAATTATGTTTTTAAGTTCATTAAAAATAATATTTTTTATTTTTTACGTGTTGCCCGAAAACAGCTAAAATTTTGGGTATTAGTGTAGCTTGACAATTCAATATTATGGTACCATCGAGCTGATCTGATTATGGAGACAGAAGGTGGCCATGGGCATTCAGTACTAAACCGACGTAACCCCGTTGAGTTTGGGCTCGTTAGAATCGTCTCAATGATGTATACAGAAAAGTACAGTCGGCAATAAAAGCTTGTACCAAAAATGAAATTTTTGACAGAAACCTATTTCATCGTAATACGCAGGCAGCTAGTTTCATATAATTTGGAACCTGTTTATGAAGCGGATGAAGAAGCGCTCACGCTCATGGCTTCCGGAACAATCGTTTCATTAGTGGGTTAAACGAAATTTAGTTTCTGATTGAACAAGCGAGCGACGCGAACGAAATTCTCTGCTTCAGCTTGGGCCATAATTATTTCGTATGTCCGGATGATCCCCTCTACAGGTCGTATTTCTCAACCGATTACCGTTAAATTTTGTTAGCAGATCGTAATTGTAGATTTTTTGGTGTCATTATTTCTTGAAATAGAAAAAAAAGAAAGACAGACACGCGAGTTCTTCAGCTCACAGAGCCATTAGTCTAAATACTTATTCAGCATATAATATCTAGCTAATAGCATCATGTATAGGTATCATCAACCCCGGAAATGTTATAGGTCGAGTCGCGTGGCAAAATACTGCCTTCTACCCGGTTTACCTTGTCAACTAGTCCGACTTTTCTATTGACGAATGAACTAATTGACCTATTTACATTGCCCATCCACTTGCCTTGGGACTCCGTTTGAGATTCTGAAGTAGCAACTGAACTATGAACATAATGGTATGAAAAGCCACTCAACTGGCAACTCGCGGCGGGCTGTTCACGAGAGCTCGTTCAATGGTTCAAGTAACTTTGAATGCATTGATGAACGTGACTTCGCATAGCACATACAATGCATATACGTACGTCTATAGTATATAGTACGTATATAATGCCGGGGCCGGGAAGGAGGCAATTGCAGGCTGAGTATGCAGGACGAGCTTGCGAGTCCGTTTAATTATAATACGAAGCCTGCAATTGCCATTCCGGCTAAGGCTAATTTAGTGCTTTTCTCAAAAATGGGGGAATAATAAACTTTAAATATCGTTGCACAACGTGAAAATATTAATGATTTCCCGCCGTTTTTCTTTTTAAACCGAATCGCAAGTGTATTTTTCCACCGAAAAACGCAAACTATTTGAAACACATAGAAAAACGTCGCGTTTGCAACAGAAAAATACCGAGTTGAATTGGCTGAATACGATCAGCTGTGCCGTCTTTTATATGCCGGTTTCAACTTTTTATAAAGTTTGGTACTCGACAAATAACGGAATTTATAAGTGCGGCCTGCAATGTTTTTTATTTTGTAATTTTGATCTGACCTAAAACTATACACTTTACCTTCCAATATGTAGTGACTAATGTACACTTTGCGGGCCATTTTGGCGAAAAAATATGTTCTGGAGGACCATATGTTGTTATCGGGGGAATAACGATCGTATTCTTTTAGCTGTCCGTATAGATATATAGGCGCAGCACACACAGCCGGCCGACGCATGCCGCTGCGGCGGCGTTCGGAGCGGCGGTTCGCAACGAAGTATGCCAGTACCTCAGTTTGTGTATAAATTCCACACGGTACTTCACACTGCACCGCAACTCCGTCCGGCGTTTCTACGTGGCTCCGCACGCCACTGCGGGATGCGTCGGCAGTGTGCTGACCGCCTTATTAATGGGAATAGTATAAGATTACGTTACATACATGTTATAATTATGACTTGTGGACCGTTTAATTAATACAGCGACTAAAACAGGTCAGGGGCGCGGGGGGTTACGACAAAGGGGCGGGGAGCGGGCGGCAGGGGTCGGCTCTGCGTTACGAGTGGCGACCACGTACCGGCACGCGCAGCATGGTAGACCGCCCCACAAGGTGTACTGATGACCTGGTAAAGGTCGCGGGAGTCCGCTGGATGCGGCTAGCACAGGACCGGTGGTTGTGGCACTCTGTGGGGGAGGCAAATGTCCAGGGTGGACAGAGGCCATAAACTCATCCCGCGGCTCCGCCTGGGTTCTCTGCGCGAATCCTCGTCAATAATCACACCATTTGGGACACAACAGCAATTTCCGCAGTTCTACCCAAATTTAGGATAAAAAAAAACACCTTGAACTTAAGTTGCATATAAATCATATAATACATACATATTAGAGTTTGTCAGACTCCAAAATAAGCCACTTACTGCAAATGGACTGTAATTTCGTCAAACTTTTTTTTGGTATCGCCACAAGGTCATGTGATGCTTTGTGACCAAATAAAGCTTTATTGTAACAAACTATATGTGGAATTGAATTAAGGAACAAAAGTAGCCATTATACCTACATGTCAAAGAAAAATGTCGTAAAAGGAGTAAACGTCATATGACTAAAATAAAAAAAACATGCTTCTATCGAAAAAAACCTTTTTGCCGATTGTACTTTTTTGCATAGTCGTCAACTCCTCGTTAAAAAGATTCGACCGAACACTTTTTGGAAACACATAATATTTTTGAACAAGCTATCCAACGGTACCCCAAGGGTTTAAAGAGAAAGAAAAATACATCCCCAGTTTACGTGCAGCGGAGGTACCATAAAAAAATAATTTTTAAAAGATTTATTTTACCGTTATGTCGACGTGATTGATTTATGTACCCATGTTGAATTAGAGCTTTCTAGTAGTAAGGTGACCCCTTAGCTAAGCCGCAGACGGACAGGGCTAAACTATAAGGGTTCCTTGTTGACTACGGAACCCTAAAAATTACGACTATAACCAAACAAACAACAGCTAACGCGAACAATGCAAAGTATGTACATATGTAATTTCATTTGCCGTCTCGATCTGTGATCGTGACGTCACTACAGTCTGACTCACAAACATATGGCAAAATGATAGCGATAAGGATTGAACGCGACAGACACAGTAGAAATCATTAACAACACACATGCATACATACATATATTGCAATTGTACTTCTTTTTGTATTGTGCAATAAAGTGTAAATAACTAGTGGCTCTGGGAGCTGTACAACACGTCAGCCTGTCTTTTTTTCATTTTCATTTTTTTTGAAAAACTGAATCGACAAAATAATTCTACATCATAATTCAATCAATTAATTATTGCGAGAACATAGTTACATATGCTGGATGCGGGCGGCGCAGGACCGGTCATTGTGGTACTCTTTGGGGGAGGCCTATGTCCAGCAGTGGACGTCTTTCGGCTGATATGATGATGATGATAGTTACATATAAGATGACGTAATAAATATAGTGTTGCTTATATTCTATACGAAAAGGCATGCAAATGAACAATTTCACAATATTCAAATACTTAATTCAAAGTTTTTTTTTATGTCAGAATGTAAAACAGTTATTAATTGAGATTCAAATAAATTATTTGCATACAGAAACATAATAATAATCATTAGAATTACAATATTTAATGAACCTGCTCACAAAATTTCACGAAAACCGGTTGAGAAATGCGACCTGTAGAGAAGAACAGCTGGACATCGGAACATACGAAAGAATTTTGGCCCATACTGAATCAAAGGTCGCGGGAGTCCGCTGGATGCGAGTGGCGCAGGACCGGTCACTTTGGCACTCTTTAGGGGAGGCCTATGTCCAGCAGTGTCAATGATATCATGATGATGATGATGATGATGAAGCAAAGAACTTCGTTCGCTTCGCTCGCTCGTTCAGTAAATATATTCCAAAAAGGGAGAGAGAAGATCCATATCACATGAAATTTAATTTTCAATACCAATAATGGCAATTGTTTGTTTAACAATGGCGAAAATGTGACAGTGTAGTAATAACTTGCTAGCCTATAGCCCATGACACTCTTCAACCCTACAGAGTGGTGCTATTCTAACCTGCGGGCGCATGCATGGTTGCCATTTTATCACTTATCGTCAGAGCCCGGATTTTTTACGGCAAAACAAAACACTATCGTAATCTAGCCAGTGGTAGAAACATTGTTTTATCGATATCGATAATTGTGTAGTAGAAGAAAAAACGTCACCAAATAAAATAATTATTTAATTAAAAAAATACGTGAAGTTTGTATGAAATTATATATTAGAAACAGATGTAATTTCTTCTTCGTAATCCACGTCAGAACACACAGCAGCACATGGCATTTTATTTGTGTAATAGTGATAGGAGTAGATAATCATTAGTTGTTCAACATTCTTTGGGAGTAAACAGTTTCGTTTATCACTATAAAGCCTTTTATGTATACTAAATGTACGTTCAACTTCACTTGACGTCAAGGGAGCAAATTTATAAAATTCATTTTCAGTTTGGGTAATATTTTCAGATATTTCACGGCATGTTATTTTTATATCTACCTACCTAATAATACTCGATATCGATAAAATAACGTTTCTATCACTGGCTAGATTACGAAAGTCTCTTGTTTTGCCGTGAAAAATCCGGGCTCTGCTTATCGTTGTGGATAAGACATCCGTCACTCTCGCATACTTGTCAGCACGTGACGGACGTCTTATCCACAGCCTATAAGTGATAAAATGGCATCCATGCTACGCCCGCAGGTTACCAGTTATCACACGAAAACCACTAATCCGATAAAAAGTGCTTTAGAGTCCGGAAGAACGCCGAAATAGACAATCTTGTGGCCACGCCCAACCTCATCGGAGAAACGACAGCTCACCGTCTCCGCTGGCTCGGTCACTCGAAAGGATGGCAGAAGATCGGTGCGCCAAACAGGCATACTCGTATCTAAGCCATCCAGCCGGGCGGCGGACGGTTGGACGTCCCAGATATCGTTGGAACGACGTCGTCGAATCGGGCCTGCGTTATCTTTAAGCCATGAACTGGCGAGAAATAACACAAGATCGGGACAAATGGCGACAACTAGAGGCCAAGTCTCGCTTTGGGTCGCTGAGCCATTACAGTTTTTATATAAAAATATTCTTTCACCTGTTTATTGAATGGAGCTTTGAGATGGCCATAGGCTATAATTTGTCCAGCGGCTACGCTTGCGTCCTTTGCAGCTTTGTAATACGCGGGTGTGACGGTCTAGGATAGATCACTCGTTTTTGGCTTCTCGAGGGTTGAAGGTTTTATCTTCAAATGAATTAAAATGCCGTGTAACATAACGAAATTGATGACAAAAGCAAACCTCTCTCTAAATAACAAAATTCTAATATCTAGTCCAATTGAACACAGTATATAACTGCTGATATATAACATTAAGAAATCAAACGAAACAGTACTCTATGTTCTTGTGTTAAAGTTGCAATATGTAATAAAATGTTGCTTAAATTGCAGAGTAAATTTGGTGTGTGCATGATTTTTGAATGAATTAGTTAAAATATACCACAAGCCTACCTATAACACAAGCCTTATTGAGCTTACTATAGGGCTAGTTCGATTTGTGTAAGAATGTCCCCTAATATTTATTTATTTATTTATAGTTACTCAACAAGTAGCTGACAGTCCAGTTAGAGTTGCTAGAAGTCTCCGCCTGAGATACTAGAGGTCACAGGTTTGAATCCCATGCCTTAAATATGTATTACTGATTACTGATAGCCATTGATCGTCTGGTTGGTTTTGTTAAAGGCCACCGCCAGTGTTAGAATCATCCTGTTAAATTTTGTGTGTGTTGGAATACCATAAACTTATGTCTCTTTAGTTTACTATTCTATGCTTGACATTTTCTCTGAGCTGGCCCCGTAGCATGGCTGGCCTTGTCACGCGATAGGTGATAGGATAGAGCGCGCGTCACTGGATGACACCGTTCGATAGAACAAGACGATGCTCTTATCTTGTCACTTGTCGCGTGATAAGGCCAACCATGCTACGGCTCCTGACAACTGTCTCTTAATCCCTGCATCTTAAATATGGCTCTCATGTTTTTCTGTGCACGTCAGTTATAAATTAATAATCCATTAATATCCTATGGAACTGAACCGGTGGTTTATCGACATTCATAGGTGCATGTCTGCTGACTGAAGATGTCGGCTTTCATTTGGCAAGTAAAATAAACACGACATTGGCTGGACTGAATGATTATTATTTCGCACCACATGTTAATCTGAGGACGCATTACCAGTGTGCAGACACTCTTTCTAATAATTCCCATAGCTTGTTATAAACACAATTTTCATAACTGGGTAAGGCCATCAAAATGTATGTTATTTTTGTTAACCAGTCTGCTTTTGTGTTACGTTTGGCAATACAAAATGTAACAGAAAAGCAGATATTGGTTCAAAAAAAACCTTAATTTTGACAGCCTTACCCTACTTGTTTAGTTTTAATTGTTTTATTACTATACTATTTAGAAAAAAACTTCTATCTAAGTTACAAGGAAAACATGACTAGAATACCTATAAGGCCATCTATAGGTACATGCTTTTTCGCAAAGGTTTGTAATAGGTAAGTTATATTCAGTTCAGTTGTAGTTAGTCAGTACAGTTTGTGAATGATAATGTTTAATTCCTTACCCATTGTATTATTGAATATAAGGTCATAGATTGAGCCATTTTTAAGCTTGATAGATAACAAATAAGTAGCATATTATGGCAACATAATTACCTAATGAACTTATTTTCTAAAAATTGTAAATTGTATGTCAAATTTTACAATTTATCTAGTTTATCATATTACAGGGCAATTATGTTCGTTTTTTAGACGTAATACCATTCGATTTCTCAAACATTTCGTAACTTTAACATAAGTGTAACAGTAAACGAACAACTTTATCGATCTAATAAGCGGTTGTAAAGAAATTGACTGGCCGTTTTTACGATGACTAAAAACGTTTTCAGAGCAAGAAGCAATTATAACCTTACGAAGTTACTAACTGACTTTTTAAGCGTTTTGCACAGGTTAACTTCGTGTAAAAACTACATAGTGGCAGCCAAGTTGCATAGTAACCGAGTAGGTAAACAACAACTATTTCGTTGTACCTGTTTATGAAAACCAGTTGGCAATGGCATTTGCTACCAAAATTCGCTTAATGCGCTCAGCACGGTCACAAAAACCAACGTTTACGAGCAAATATAACATAATCTAATAGGCAAGATAGGTATGCAAACTTACCACTAACAAATTTAAAGTTTCACAAGGTTCAAACACAGAATAAAGTTGTTACACGTTCGCACACTGAATTTCACACCACACAGTTTTGTTTGGAAGTAGAGGAACTGTTAGAATTTAGAGCTCCTAAAGCTCCCGCGACGAGTTACGAATCGAGACTGCATGCATCACATCTGACCATCGGCCATTGCTTTAAGAATGCGAGCGCAGAGCGCTTGCGATCGACGTACGAACGAACACCAAAGCGAACACGACGTACTAGCGACGACGAACTTCCGCCGTCATCTTTTTCTACCATTCAAATGGGGTGGTAATAACCGAAAAATATTTTTCAACTAATTCATAGTACTGCACCTACACAACCGAATTGAAAATATTTTTTTAATACTCGTCGGCGTTAATGTTTGAATTAAGACTTCGTACACTACACTATAATTACATACTTTTACGGTTCCGTACCTCAAAAGGAAAAAAAAACCCTTATTAGGATCACTAGTGCGTCAGTCTGTCCGTCTGTCACAGCTGATTTGCTCCGAAACTACTGGACCGATTGAGTTGAAATTTGGTAAACATATGTAAAATGGTGACCCAAAGATGAATGAAGAGTAAGTTAATGAATTCTGAACAAGGGGCCACTTTTGGTGGGTAAACTGGAAAATTAAAAAAAAAAGTTTCGCAAACTGTATTGTGTGACATATCAAATGAAAGGGGTTGTTGTATGCATCTCAGATATATATATTTTTATAATTTTAGCAACAACAGATTTGAAGTAATTTAGGAAAAAAGACAAAAATTGACCTGCAGGATTTAAATTTTCATTAAATACCAAGTTTGTTTAATTATTTCTGCTGACTCGTAGAAAAAGTATTGTATACAACAGTTACACAATTAGCTCTTAAATTCTCGTACCTTACTTCAGCCACTCGGCAAGTCTCATGGCCTAAACACGGTACGCGACTTAAAGAGCCCTCATTGTGTAACGATTGTACAAAATAGTATATTATAAATCATTGCTTGGATATAGAATGCAAGTCCATAAGGTTTTGAGTCATTAGTCTATATTTTTTCTACCATGTTATTATTTTCGTCCACTACAGTCTTACTTCCAATTTAGACTGCATCTCGGCCAGACTCATCTTCGTAGACGTTATATTCATATTCATATAATGAGTTTATTGCATATCATATCACATTGTTTCTTAACCTATTAAAGAAAAAGATTACAATTATGATACCCTGCCCAGCTAGCACGATACGTTTTATCGTTGTGTTTTACGTGACGTCTCAGTACATTTTTACTGTAAAACGTGACGACAAAACCTATTGTGCTAGGGCCTCTGTAGGGCAAAGCAAAATCAATATTGGACGCTTTTGCATTTTTAACCAACTTCAAAAAAGGAGGTTATATGTTCCACTGTAAACATATATATATATATATATATATATAATGTATGTTTGCCGGTTTCTCCGTCAATTGGAGACCGATTTTAATAATTCTTTTTTTGATCGAAAATGTATACTTTTTAGATGGTCCCATTTTCGCCAAGTTAGGATCTGATGATGGGTTTCCAGGGAAATCGAGGGCAACCCTCAATTTTTACAGGCACGTATTACATGCTTCATGTAGATATTTTCTAAAGCTATATTCAGGTATTTGCGTCTAGTAGTTATCATTTCATGTAAGTGAGCTGATGATGGAAGATACAACTCCTCAACGGCTAGGAGTTGGAGGATATTTTTTGAAATTTTATAGGTACGTAAACCGTATTCTTTCAAGTTATTCAGGTGAACACAAGTCAGGATCTGATGATGGTGTGGCGGTCGATGCGAAAATATTATGCAATCTGTACCACTTGTTCATTCCGTTCAGAATGAGTGGAATGATCGAGTGGGGTTGCATAAAAGGGCCTGCCTGAGCTGGCTCACCCACTTTTTCCGTTTTCTCTTCCGCTTAGGCTTCAATATATTATCCTAAATTATAAAAAGAAATAGTACATTAGTTATTATAAAATATTCTGTTGTTTTAAATAAATTTCAGGACTGGTCATTGAACTTAGCACCCCTTTAGATCTCACTTCAGTGCCTGTCAACGAAAAAGTTCAAGTTTGAAAGTATATGTTTTCCATTTTTGTTGGTTTCAGAACTAGGAAATATTTTTCGCTGCGGCTGATGACCAAGTTTGGGTGCCATAAGTTAGAATAGGCAGGAAACACATGTTGACGAGCTGGCGCTTTAGTTCCAGAGGAAGTTTACCCTTCATTATAGCGCCTTCATGGATTAGAAGCTCTAATGTCTTCGGACTGTCTTTTATAGAAGGATGCTATCTGGCCCAAGCAAGTATACTTGTTAACTGGTCGACGTATTCAATATCCTGTCCACGTTGCTCATTTAATGGGTTTTTTCCCTGTTCATTTTGTTCATTTTTCCACATTAGTAGTATTAGAAAAGGTTGAAGATGACATTTATTTGCTTTGCCTACACCTGTAAATATGAACGAGCTCTTACATTGGTGTGTTTGCAATATTTTTTTTTTCGTCAAATATACAATTACAATGGAATCTCCACGAAGTCAGAAATATCAAAAAAAAGGTACATCAAATTAATAAGAATAGAATACATGGTGTACTGAAATAAATAATTATATAGTTTTTAAGAAATTTATTGTTATAATATTTTTTACATTATTAAACTACTAAATTAGTAGAAAACTTATGACGTAACATTCCAACAAATTTTAGTTTAATAGCAACACTTTTAACAGGCGTTTTACAAAGTGTAAACGTGAATAACTTTGAACACTGTTTTTTGGAGATAGATTAATTATATAAACTTTGTATATTTATCTTATATTTCATTGCAACATATGGTTTTTACAGAAATAAACTCATTTAATTCTATAAATAGTTCAAGTATGCATGGGTAATATGGCCCAATTTTCTTTTAAACTACACAAGCTATGGCCATTTTTTTTAAACACATGTAAGTTATTATTACCTGAAATACGCCTTTGCTGTGGTTTGTTATGAAAGTTTGGTTTTGGTTAGGAAATGTTTATCAAAAACTGAAATAAATAGCAATATGTACAATGGTTAAGTTCCGTGATGCAGCTGCAGCTTACAAGTTCTTGAACGGAGTGATTTGTGTCTATAAACCGCCATGCGTCACTGTGAGACAAGTTCAACATACAATTATAACCAATCTGTGTAAAGGTTAGCTTTTTACTTATTATTTATTAATGTTTGTTGTAATTACATAGCTTGTTAAAATTTCATCATCTATGCACTTCATTTCATTAAATGCAACGTAATTTTGCATTATGTAGCTAGGAAAACAAGCTTACCACTAAACATGCCCAATCCAAATTGGATTGGATTATCCAATAGTCATCAATACTGTTATTTCTTTTATATTATCTTTCGAACAGGGTAAGACCAATGCGTAAACTGCCTTGTGTACTGCCTTCATAGAATTTAACATAAGGCTATTTTGTTTTGTAAGTGGCCTCTAGACCTGGCTAAATGCAGTGCACTAACTGCACTTACACTCACCAATTAGAGGGATGGTTTATCTCCCCCTCCCCAGTTAGTGCACTGTATTTATGCAGGTCTAAAGCCCGCTGTACCAAGGCTAATAAAATCCATACTGCCATTAAAGCTATATATATTCACGATTCCAGATTTGAATGCATTGCCTGGTCGGACCACAGAGCAGAGAGTAGAGATTGTAGGTGCAACAAATGAGCCGATGGCAGTAAAGCTAGTACCCAACTATGCTGACGATCCATTGGCCTGTGGGCCCCGGTATACCAATGAGGACTTCCGGTGCAGCTGGGCCACGCATTTGGGGCTGTTTAGCAGCGGTGTCCTGTGTAAGTTTCTATTATGGAGGTTTTATTTAACAAATTCACTGCTAAGTGATGCATACTTGTATAATTGTAAACATTATTTTTTTATACTACTGTGACTAGAGATGCGCTGAATATTTAATTATTCGGTATTCGGCATAATTGACATATTTTACAATGTTTGTTATTCTGTTCAACTGCCGCATATTTACCGAATAATGTTAGAGGCGAGTCTCTCTACAGATCGCAAGAATGTAATAAAAACATTGCCTTGTGCTGTGAAACTTAAATGTAGAGACTAGAGACCATGTTTCAATTTAAACAATTTAGATTTTTTCCACTGAATCTGACAGTTTTAGAAGGGCTGATGCAGGCATTATGTTGAACCGAATAATTCGACCGAATATTCAGTTCGGCAAAAGGTGGAATGGTAAATTTATGACAAATGGGCATTAGGATACATAATTATTATGATTATGACTAATAATATTAGGGAATAAAACAGTAGGACAATCCAATTTCGTCCAAAATGTATCAGGCGAATCATAAACAGGGGCTAACAACGTTAGGACAAATGATTGTTATGGCAGACAGCGGTATGGAATACAGAAATAGAAAAAAAAGTTATGGATTCCAATATTGCAGAGAGTCGCATGTAATTTGGTTGACTTCCAGTGCTCGGCATAAACGACGGCACCCGTTTAACATACAAGCTGAACACTGCCCGGCTGACGCGCGCCTTCAAGCTGCACGGGCAGCTGGGTAAGGCGACGGACACGCACTTCTGGAACGGGCGAACGGTGGAGCGCGCCGCGCACCGCCACGTCACCAGGGAGAAGGTAGACCGAGTGGTCGCGCATATGCAGAGCTCGCATCAGAAGACTGTATACGAGTGAGTGGTGGCAAACGTCTTAATTTTTTATTATGAAACAAACAGTCATACAAAGATATTCGTTACAGGCTATCTTAGTACTAAACAGCACGGCTATCACAAGACGGCGCGCGAGCTCTCTCGATTTTTCTCGCACTATTCGTCTCTCTCCTATTAGAAAACTCAGAAAGAGAGGTATAGTGCGAGAAAAATCGAGAGAGCTCGCGCGCCGTCTTGTGATAGCCGTGCAGACCTATAGTTTCCAATATAAATCAAATAACGTATAACTATAGATATGTAAGTACTCCAGGCAAAATACGGTTTCGAAAAACATTAATTTATAATAGCGTTTTTTTTGTTGTTTATTTCATTCGAAAACGTTATTCTAAGATGCTTTATTCAAGAATCCAACAAACTTTCCACCCGGAAGTAATTATATAGATTTAAATTAAACATTCATAGTCTTTTTTATTTTTATTTTATTTATATTGAATATTTTAAAGCAAATGTAAATGAACCTAAATGAAGATAAAAAAATATATTACTATTTATCCGGACTTTTTAGGAGCTAATTAAATATATTTTTCACGCCACTGCTCGGAAATGTGGCAAAAGATGGTCAGAATTCAGGCTTCAAAGCTGGGGATAGTTGGACGTCGCACGAACAGGCCATCTATGACAAACTGGCCAACAATGTTTTTGTTGGACAGTTTGAACA
This sequence comes from Epinotia nisella, assembly GCA_932294315.1. NCBI lineage: Eukaryota > Metazoa > Arthropoda > Insecta > Lepidoptera > Tortricidae > Epinotia > Epinotia nisella. Next base: position 42,229,588 of record OW028673.1, read on the forward strand.
GCAATCGACCAATCACAGGGCACCGCGCGCGGTCGGCCGGCGTGCGTGCGCCCGTTCCCCCTCCTCCGCGCCGGGCGCGAGGCAAGCGAGCCTGTTTAGTATTATGACTCTGTGTATTATGATCTTCAATTAGATACTTAATTTTGATTTTAAATTATAATTATTTGCAAGCACTATGTTAAGCCTCGGCCGGAAGGGCAATTGCTGGACTCGTACTTTCGAGGGCCTCCGCTACGCGTCGGCCCTCGAACTAACTCGTCCATCTATTGCTTGCTTTCTAGCCTCTTCAACAATGTACTATTTTTGATGTCTGATTTTTTGTTGGATTTTGCCTCTAGGTAACAATTTAATTGATAATGTATCCGTTATTTAATTATAAAAATTATCTATTATAAATTATTTCCAAATTTATCATTTTTTCCATACAAGTTGTCAGTTCATTGCCTGGACTAAATAGCCGAGGCAAAATACGGTTTCGAAAAACATTAATTTATAATAGCGTTTTTTTTGTTTATTTAATTTTAAAACATTATTCTGAGATGCTTTATTCAAGAATCCACCAAACTTTCCACCCGGAAGTAATTATATAGATATAAATTAAACATTCATTGTGTTTTTTATTTTATTTATATTGAATATTGTAAAGCAAATGTAAATGAACCTAAATAAAGATAAAAAAAATATTAATATTTATCCGGACTTTTTAGGAGCTAATTGAACATTGATTTTTTTGATGTCTGATTTTTTGGTGGATTTTGCCTCTAGGTAACAATTTAATTGATAATATATCCGTTACATTAAAAAAATTAGCTATTATAAATTATTTCCAAATATGTCATTTTTAGGGTTCCGTAGCCAAAATGGCAAAAACGGAACCCTTATAGTTTCGTCATGTCCGTCTGTCCGTCTGTCCGTATGTCACAGGCATTTTACTCGAAAACTATAAGGTGTATTTGAATAAAATTTTGAGGATAGGTGTATTTTGTCAGCCGCTACATAGTTTTGTAATTAAAAAGACAAAAAAAAATTTTTTAGGGGTGCACTCCATACATAAAACTAAAAGTCAAATTTTTTTTTTGATTAAGTGAATAGGGTCGGAGATAATCGCCCCGAAAGTCACTAAAATTCTCCCCCCTCTAATTTTTGAACGGTGTATTTTAAAAATATGGAAAAATTCATGGACATAGGGCTTATTAATTTCATTCACCGAAAATTGTTTTGAACAAGATCGGTTCAGAGGTTTTCGAGATATTGCTGAAAAACTGCCTTCCTCAAAGAAAGTGCCGTAAAATTTCTGTGACGATACGACCTTTTTAATAGGCACGGAACCCTTCGTTTTGCGTGGTCCGACACGCACTTGGCCGGTTTTTTCCATACAAGTTGTCAGTTCATTGCCTGGACTAAAAGGCAGAAATCCCAATGCTCGACACCTTATAGTGCTCAGTAGTTGACATGGCAGCAGATTCAGTCAGTTTCCCTAACAGGCTTGTGAACTCATGTTAAAACTAATAACGTAGTGTTGCTAAATGGATAGTAAACCATCAAGTTAGTAAAACATAAAACCGGACAAGTGCGAGTCGGACTCGCCCACCGAGGGTTCAGTGCAAAATTACAAATGTATAGTTTTTAGATTTATCCCTGTATTTGTAGTATAAGCCGATATTATTTGACAAAATTCATAGCTCAGGTCAACGGTAAATTTTAATTCCCTTGAGAGTGTCGAAATATACGTTTTTTGCGCCATAAACGACCGTATCTTTTTTTAACTTTGACTTTAAAGATTGATTTTTTCACAGCTTTAAGGGACTGTAGACCTGAGTATATGGTTTTAATTTCAACTCAATAGCTCCACGCGTTCTCGAGATAAAGGGTCTTGACAGACAGACTGACAACAAAGTGATCCTATAAGGGTTCCGTGTTTTTCCTTTCCAGGTACGGAACCCTACAAGCATCTATTTTTTCTATGATCTATTTTTTCATCTATTGTTTTGTTCCAGAATGACCGGACTCCACAAGGACTCGCAGACGTTGTACGACCTCGCGGCGCAGGGTCCAATCAGACCCAGCGACAACAAGCTGCCAGTGCTCTACGGAATCAAATGTGTCCATTTCAAACCACCGGACTTCACTTTAGGTAAACTCTCCAGAATACGGGTGTAGACTCTAAATTTATTGTAACTTCAAAAACACCACTACTAGGTACAACTTTGCACATAGAACCGATGGCCGTTGGGGCGGAAAGGTTCTAGAGTGGCGACCACGTACCGCAAGGCGCAGCGCGGGTTGACCCCCAAAAAGTGGACTGACGGCCTGGTATAGGTCGCGGGAGTCCGCTGGATGCGGGTGACGAGGGACCGGTCATTGTGGCACTGCTTGGGAGAGGCCTACAGCAGTGATGACTTCTAGGTAAAAAAAAAACATAGAGTAATGAATAGCGCAGAAGGCTCACAGTGAAGTCCACAGTGACTAGTAACAGTTGAGCGATATGTTCATTCGGCAAGCGCTGGAAGGTGTGCAAGTGGCCTATATTTGTGTCGCGGCGACATAGACTATCCGTCTCTTTCTAATAGCCGTGCAAATGACGATAACGGTTAGTCATAATATCCATGGTTTACGTTGCAGAGATCCAATCGGTGAACGAGTACGACAAATACTTGTGGTCGCTGGTGTACGATTTGGGGGTGCAGCTGAAGACTTCGGCGCATTGTACCGGCGTTCAATGTATCAGGTGAGACATTAACAGTGGGCTCTCCTTACATACAGTCGTAGCTAGATAATTAAATTAATAATTCCGATAATTAAATTACTGTATTACCACTGCTTTAGATCTAAGAACCTTAATGTATATTATCCTCCTGTATAATTAACATGCATAGCCTGTCTGTTAGTGTTAATTTAAGGAATGAATAAATAAATAAATAAATTAAGAACAAGATTTTTTCTCCATACAACGGCATACAAATATGACTTTTCAAATTTAATGATGATTTAAAATATGTTTGGCCAATTTTATTTCTGATTATATGGAGGTATCTGTTTGTAAATAAGATTTAATTTAGTTTATATAAAGCTTATGTTGAATTGTTTTTATATCCGATGTTAATTTGTTTTGTGAGCTGTTGGTATTCCAATAAATGATTGAGTCTCGATTAAGTCGTGATTAGTAAGTGATGTGATTAAGTCTCGTTTAGTTAAAAAATATTTGAATGTAAACTACATACCTAGTAAATAGTTAGTCCGAACTCTAGCTTTAAATAAGCCATTAATGGCTTTAGCAAGTAATACCATGAAACTCTGCGAAATAGAATTATTTGGAACTTTAAATAAAAAATAAATAAATTGAAATTCGTATAACGGTGTGCGATCAATGAAATTACCTGTACTACGTACGACGGAACGTATATATGAATAGTTATTTATGATACAAGTGCGGAAAGTAGGTAATTCCCAACGAGTGACGATGACCAAAAACACGAGCCGTGCGGGAATGGATTTCGGGCCAACATTGCCACACACGTGCTAGAATGAGATTTCATGACAATTAAAATTTCACCTTTTATATTTTTTATTTTTATTTTCTTGCATGATGCATTGTAAAATGTTGTATGATACACGTGCGGATAGGTAATTCCCAACTCGTGTCGATCAAAAACACTCCCTAACGGTCGTGTTTTTGGTCATCGTCACTCGTTGGGAATGACCTACTTTCCGCACTTGTATCTATAACTAATCATTGTGTGCGATACGCTGAGCGGCTACAGCTCTGATGCGCTAGATCCGCATCGGGGGGTTACCATAGATAATTTTTATTACCCGCCAAAATGACAGTTAGGATAGGCCTGCCCTAACTCACATCTCTCTTTACAGGCAAGGCAAGTTCGACTTGTCGCACGCCCTCCTGAGGAAGCACTGGACGTTGGAACACATCGTGACAAACATGGACCAGTGTAGACAGCTCATGGAGGAGTTTGAGGGGCTCACGAGACCGGAGTCCGCCCGGCTCACAGGATAATGCCTGGGTTAGGCGGACAAATTTCGCCGGACGGTAGTGCGGTGCAGTGTGAAGTGCTGTGCGCAATTTATATACAAACTTAGGTATAGGAGTGGATTGCAAAAAAATTGTACATAGTTAAGAGATCTAATCTAATTTACGATTTAACTTTTTACAGTTTCGAGACGGCAATTACCCATATAAAATATATGGGTAATTGCCGTTATGAAACTGTAAAAAATTTAATCATAGATTAGATTAAAGCTCTTAACTATGTACATTTTTTTGCAAATCAACTCATAGCTAGTTCCGCGTGAGTTGAGGTCACGTACACAATAACACTGTCATGTAATGACAGTGGTTAAGTAATGACACTAATGACAGCGGACAAGTTCAACAGTAAAAAAAAATTAAGATAGACCAAAAAGTTAATTTAACTATTTTGTTAAGTATTATATAACAATTCGACTTCAAACAAAACAGAAAATAAAAGATTTTAACTGATTTTATTTAAATAAATTGGTTATATGAATGTCAGATTCTTTCTTTTGAAGTTATAATTTTAGAGTCTACACCCTTATCCTGTATATTGGGCACTGGGGACTACTGGGAGTAGCCATGTTCTACCCAGTCACCAACTGTGCACGCGCGGGTTAACACTCGGAAGAAATTCTGTATATTGGGCACTGGGGACTACTGTCACCACCTGTGCACCTCACTGTGCTCTGGGTACGGTGTGAAGCGCGCACCGAGCGCAGGGAGGTTAAAGGGGAAGCGGGAGGTGCGTCGCATTCCGGGGAGGTGCAGATATTGTGGATAGTAGTAGCCGCAATTGGCTACTTTCCTAAAATATTATATTTAGTCCATCAGTTAGATTATCAAAACATATTGGACACGTATTTTTTTGTTTGTCAATTCAACAAAAAAATATGAAGATATAGCCCGTTAAAGTTCCGCGTGACGTCACATTATGGTACACTTTTTATCATAATGTGAAGTCACGCGGAACTTTAACGGGCTATATTAGCCGAGGCAAAATACGGTTTCGAAAAACATTAATTTATAATAGCGTTTTTTTTGTTTATTTCATTCTAAAACATTATTCTAAGATGCTTTATTCAAGAATTCACCAAACTTTCCACCCGGAAGTAATGCAAAACTTGCAAGTAAATAACATTAATATATAATGCATAAATAAATTAACAATTTATAATAAAACAATACACAATTATATTTTTTTTAATGTGTAGTTTTCGTCACCTCCATTCCCATCCTAATTGGGTACTTTCCTGGGTAAAAAATTTTGTTTGTCAATAAAAAAAAAACACGAGATATTAGTCCAGGCAATGAACTGACAACTTGTATGGAAAAAATGACATATTTGGAAATTATTTATAATAGCTAATTTTTTTTAATGTAACGGATATATTATCAATTAAATTGTTACCTAGACGCAAAATCCGACAAAAAATCAGACATCAAAAAAATCAATATTTAATTAGCTCCTAAAAAGTCCGGATAAATATTAATATTTTTTTATCTTTATTTAGGTTCATTTACATTTGCTTTACAATATTCAATATAAATAAAATAAAAAAGACAATGAATGTTTAATTTAAATCTATATAATTACTTCCGGGTGGAAAGTTTGGTGGATTCTTGAATAAAGCATCTTAGAATAATGTTTTAAAATGAAATAAACAAAAAAAACGCTATTATAAATTAATGTTTTTCGAAACCGTATTTTGCCTCGGCTACTACTTATACTAGAGAAGTAGAGACTAATAAAGCAGTGACACACCAACCTGTATTAAAAATAATAATAGTTTAAGAACGGATTCACAAGAAACAAACCTATATAAGTATGACTATCATACGCCCGCGCCTTCGTCCGCGTGGAACTCCTTTATATCGTAGCGCCATATAAACTTTCGGCCCCGTTACCGTGATTGAGTAATAAACATCTAAGCATCCAACTTCTCGCATCTATAATATTATTTGGTAGGATTAATGAAACCTGCTCACAAAATTTCACGAGAATCGGTTCAGGAGTGCGACTTGTAGAGCAGAACATACGGACCTTTTTTTTTGACGGAGTGGAAATGCACTTACGCATCCCCCCCCCCAGTCTGGGGAAGCTATATAGGGGGGTATGTGGGCCTCTCACCCTCCGGCCAACTCTATTTAAAGAGAAGGGGGAGGGAGTCTACCCACTAAAACCACTCCGGCGTTTTACGGACCTACGAAAGCATTTTGGCACGAGCTGAGCTTCGTTCGCTTCGCTCGCTCGTTCAAGTCTATATGTCTCGTTCCTTAAAAGGATGAGCCTGCTGTAGCTATAGTTTTACTATAGTTTTCTGTATTAGGGAATGCAATCTCATCCCGCGAGAGCTCGAATTGATGAGATCTGCTGCAAATTTTCGAGATTCAATCTTGGTGGCAGGGAATATCGTGTATTGAAATCTCGGCTGATACAATCGAGATCTCGAACGAGGTTTCAGTTCGCGATGCATGTCAAACAGTCCATGGCAAGTACTAGATAAATCAATCAAGTTTTTTTTTTTCAAAATAACTAGTGTTGTTGCGTGTGTATTTTTGACGTGATAACGTCTTATAAATCGAACGCCGGCTGCACGCATGAAAAAGTGTAACTCATTGTCCCGTTCCTGACTGACATATCAACGCACAGCTAAAACCGCTGGTTCTAGAGATTCCAAATTTGGTACGTAGGTTCCTTATAAGGTTTACGGGTGCACTAAGAAAGGATTTTTCAAAATTCACCCTCTAAGGGAATCAAATGGGGGTCCAGTTTGTATGGGGAAACAAGACTAGATCGATTGTTTTCTTATGAAGTTATCACTAAAATTATTGTCCGTAAACCGACTTTACAGACAACCATTTTTTTTACGTTATCGTTGTAACCTAAAATATTTTACACTAAAATAGTGTCATGTACCTATTTATTTAGCTTTTGTTTAACTGTAAGCCTATTATGTAAATTATTAAATAAATAAAATGGCAGTGGCTTTCGTAAAACTAGTGCCTATGCCAAATCTTGGGATTAGGTGCCCAAGTGGACCCCCGGCTCGTGTGGGGCACTACCAGGAAAAACGCTAGGGGGATGATGATTTTCTGAAATGAAGGTACAAAAAGTTGGACTGTCTCATCTTTTATCTCATTAAGTATTCCAAATTTAATTGACTTTATAATAGATGCAAAATAATTTAAATTACATTAATTTTATATAATAATAATAGATATTAAATACCAAATACCTACAATTAATAATAAAAATATTAATATACATTTATTCAACATGTTTGCATACACTATGACCGTTAAACTTAGGTACTAACTGGGGTCTACCTATTTAATTAATTATTATTGTATAAAATTCGTACACCGGTTTCCGGTAGAATATGTTAGATACCTACTAAGCATTGTTTATATACCAGCTAATGTGACCATATTCAGTGAATAAATTATCATTCATTCATAAAATTCACACTACTGATAAAGATACACAAACATAAATTGAACATATCCATATGTACTTTAATTAGACACAACTACAACACCAAATTTTTGAATGGCAATAAAATGTATGTACCAGGCATTGCCCTGAATTATCTAAATTTACATACTTATAAAAATTAATTTATCAACTTCTGTTGCTCTTTACTATGAAATGTGTTTGGGTCAGTCTTTAGGGGAGAATTAAAGTGAATATACACAAAAGATGTGCAAAGCTGTTTTTTTGTATGCTTGACATCATGATCAGCCTATAGCGTCCCACTGCTGGACACAAGCCTCCTCTCGTGAATGAGAGGGAACAGGCAGTAGTCCCCACGCTGGCCCAGTGCGGATTGGGGACTTCACATACCTCCTTGAATTTCTTCCCAGATGTATGCAGGTTTTCTCACTATGTTTTCCTTCATCGAAAAGCTAATGGTAAATATCAATTTATATTCTTTGATAAGGTCCGAAAAACTCATTGGTACAAGCCGGGATTCAAACCCATGAGTGCTGATTCACAGTCGCATGCCTGAAACACTAGACTACCTAGCATAGCTCCGTAGTAATCCGATCTACAAACGTTGGGTTTCCGTGCATCACGAAGGGAACAAGAAGTAGGTCTTCTTGTTTGTGACTGCCTAAACATAATTAGGTTATTAATGTTGTTATTTACATTTATACAATTTAATTTATATGTAATTTTGATTTATGGGTCGTTTGCCTGTCAATAAAGAACTTTATTATTATTATTATTATTATAGCTCGACAGTGAGGTATTAAATATATCAAACATCGCAGATCTCAGGTTCATATTCACCCTATAACTATAATTTACCATTAAATATGTTTTTGCAAAGTATAAAATCATTATTTTACTACATTTTTACAACCTACCAAGTTATAGTAGCATCTATTTTAATCAAGGAAGCACTTATTTTCACCATGAAAATCTATGTAATTTTGAAAAATGTTGTAATATAATTAAAGAGGTAGATACATTGTCTATATGAAATTCCGTGTTTTTAAATGGCCACCGAATCTGCCAACTAACATTTCCATTGACAAATCGAAACTGAGGCAAGTTGTGGGAAGTGACACAGTTTTAGTGTGCCACTTTCGAAGCACTCATAACATTTCTACCACTTTCTACATCATTGATTTTGAATTTGGAATCTTCAGTAATTCTTTCAGAATACTAGAATTTGTAATTGGCCATATTGTCCGGCATTTATGAGGTTAAAAATTTAGTACTGTCCCACAGGAACAACAATAATAGATATTGATTAACCCTCAATAGCTTCAACACATTCAAAGACCCATGCATTCCAGAATAAAATTCATATGCCAGCCAGCTATGACAAAACTACGTCTTCCGAATGTTAAACTGGCTCTTCACACTCGGAAAAGGTCAGGAGGTAGTTGGAGAAGATGTAGTCGGAGTGTTTGCTTGCTTCTCCATCTGCTCTATGCGTTTGTGCCTGATCATGTTCGACAATATACCATCAAAGGATGTCGTCTTCTTCTTAGCTGAGCCTCGTAACGTGTCCTCTCCCTCTCGCCTCACACGCAGCCTGAGAGAACTAACTTCATCCATAAAATCAAAGTCCGACTTCTCCTCTTTCACAGGACTCTGTGACACTTCGACTTTTACTTCTTTTTTTACGTTGACGGGCGAAGGCGCGCGGCGGCCTGGGCATTTCCATTCTAAAGTTAGGGTGCCGTTTTTGTCGATTTTATTGTAAAGTTCTTCCAACTCGGAAGCATCGACGACCCAGTGCTTCCCGAGGGTTGTTCCCGATTTGGAGAGCTCGTCGTCTGAACATGGTAGGTCCCAGTCGTCACCTTGTAGTTCAGTCATATTTTAAACTGGTGTTTACACACAAGTAGAGTTTAAAATCGTTTATGTATTTTATAACTGATTTCTTGACAATTCAGCATTTTATGTTAGAAAATGGAAATTGATCATGTTGTTTTCTTTGGTGAACTTGTATTTGTTTTGGTTCGTATGAATCACGTACCTATGAATATTTCTTAAAATGTTGATTGGATTCTTATCTTCTGGCTGTTAAGCTGACTTTACATTATTAGTTATTACCAAGAATAATACGAGACTGTATACGATACGAGGCGAAACTTCATCATACTTAAAAACGTCAAAATCGCAGCGTGTTTGAGGAGAGCTATTGTAATATTTTAGGTTTCGTTATGATTCGTCAGATTCAGATAGCAGTAAAAAGCAGAAGCGGCTAAGTCATGAAACATGGGCTAAGTACACACGGTGAGTGATTGGTGAGTGACAATCACACACTGACAATCCACCGTAGCTGCCTCACTCTATCGCATGTTATAGATAGAGTGAGACAGCTATGGTGGATTGTCAGTATGCTCACCGCGTATGGGCCGCCATAGGATAGCAATTAGTCACAACAACCTAGAGACGCAGCTATAATGGTATGCTAACTAAAGACGTAGGCAAACATGGGAGATTTATTTTTCTTTGTAATGTTTATTCTGGGGGTTACTCGTAGTGATTATTTGAATTGTACTGAAAATGTTAAAATAGCTTCTCTTTTTGAGCAAGATTTGACACACGATTGTGAGAATGTATCTGATTATTTTATAATATTATAGTGTGGCCAACAAACGAATACTTATTCGAAACCCAAATTAATTTAGACATAGTAAAAACGACTCAACGTTGTAGCGTCTTTCGGAAGTGAGCAAACAATTTATCAATTAATTATTGATTAATCAACTACAATTTTCCCAACAGAAATGATGATATTTAACGTAGGATTAAATATAGTTATTTAACATGAAAGTTATACCAAAACGGTATATCTACCCGGAACCTGAATATATGATACGGTTGCTTGACCGTATTATTAAGGTGTTTTCAATGTTGTTTTTAAACTAAAGTGTGGTGGTTGTAATATTTGTAAATTGAAACCATTTCCAGCCGCACTTATCGTTGGTATTTTTGTGCTGTGATAACAAAATATACATCAATTAATAATTGCTGATAAATATCAATGTAACTGGTTTTCTATTCAAGCTTTTTTAAGAAAAAGACAATAATTACTTCAAATTGCAATTTTAGATTGGCAACACCAATAACCTCACTTTTTACATTAATGGCGGGTGCGCTTGCGTGATGCCGGCTGCATGTTATTATTGCTTTTAGTTTGGCGTCTTTTCGTTTAATAAATTGTAGCGTCGATTGTGTTGTGTTCGCCGTCGTAAACTCATCCCCGCTTTAAATCAGTAAGTAAGTGCAAGTAATTTCGTACTTTTATATTGTACCGTTGATTGTAACGCGTTAGAGGCGGTGTAAGGTTTCGTGAATTTTCCATAGGAAGCGTAAGCATTAACGCCACCATGCCCATGGCGTGGTTGGCTTGTTTTGATGAATATTAAGTCGCAATAGTCGAATTTGTCGATAAAACGCGTTATTTCCGCTTAAAACCCGGCGTATTAATTGATTTCGACTTCTGCGATGTTTCGCGCCCAAGCGTTAACTGCGCCTTTGTAGCGTATCTAGGCGTCATCTAACTCCGATCGATCGCACAAGTTCGCGTCGCGTCGCTTGTTATTTTGAGAACTGGGGCAGTTTGCTTTTTTTAATAAGTGCTATTGATTTGTTTGAAAAGTCGTGTTAATTATTTCGGGTGTGTTTTAGTTAACTATGGTGGCTCAGAAGCGAGGTCGCGGTGCGAAGGCTCAGGCGGCGAAGCAGAAAGCTGCGCAGGCGGTCGAGGAGGTCCCGGAAGCGGAAGTTGTCGAGCCTGTGGAGGAATTGGAGGGAAACGGAGACACCGAGCAGGTTGAACAAGGTGAGTCCAATCATTGTAAACTTGTTTGTGGCAGATGGGCCTAGAAGCCAAAGGTCCAACAAAACAATAAAAAAAAACTGCCAACACTGCCTTCACGGCTATATGCGAAATTCATCTTCCTAGCTGTCTTTTATAGTACCTATTTTAATTAAATGTTCAGTTTGTTCTTTATGAAGCTATAATCTGTTGGTTTTTTAGAATACAATATGGATATGTTGATATTTGTTTGCTTTGAAATAAATGGAAATACCTTTACCATGTTTTTAATGTCTACCATGAAGTAGAGTTTCTTATTTGAAGATTCTCAATTGATTAAACTAACTTGACAGAATACAACCATGTATTTTTAAAGATATTTAAAGGAATTATTTGTAACATTTACTGATTGATTTGTTTGTTTATACATGTGTTAAAATAAAAGTTACAAGTAGTGCAATATTTTAGATAAAAAAAGATGTCATTCTCTTTTACCCATTTTAGGTAGCTTTGGTCGGTTAACTATATTTCATGGTATTTTGAATTTCATAATGTTGCATTCAAAAGTTCAAAAAAAGTGTTCAAATATATCCAAGGCGCACTTACCATTCTACAAATAGAGCAGCAAATATATTGAAGTTCTTTGTCCTGCCAGATAGTGTAGTCCTGCACAAGTATGACTTACACAGCATTGTTATTCCAGACAACTATGACAGACACAACTTGTACTTCCCACACAACTATGACAGACACAACTTTGTACTTTCCACACAACTATGACAGACACAACTTTGTACTTCTCACACAACTATGGTAGGCACAACATTGTACTTGCCACACAACTGTGGTAGGCACAACATTGTACTTGCCACACAACTGTGGTAGGCACAACATTGTACTTGCCACACAACTGTGGTAGGCACAACATTGTATGTTCCACACAACTATGACCAACACAAATTAGTATTTCTTACACTACTATGGTAAGCAGAATGTTGTACTTTCCACACAACTATGACAGACACAACTTTGTACTCCTCACACAACTGTGGTAGGCACAACATTGTACTTGCCACACAACTGTGGTAGGCACAACATTGTATGTTCCACACAACTATGACCAACACAAATTTGTATTTTATACACTACTATGGTAAGCAGAATGTTGTACTTTCCACACAACTATGACCGACACAACTTTGTACTTCCCAAACTGCTATGACAGACCAAACTTTGTATTTCATTTCTCACACAACTATGACCAATACAACTTTGCACTTCTCATACAACATTTTGTGATAATTTGATAAAGGAATGTATTTTTGGTAACAGGAAAATGTGTAAGAAACTTATTGATATGATTGAGTACAAAGCTACTTAATTTACAATGGGGTTTATTGCAGATGAAAACGGTTATTTCAGTCCAATTTATGAAATTTAAAATGGCTGTAACTGAGCTGATCCCATAAGTGTTTGGTTTCCAATTTTTTGCGGCATGAAATACTAAAAAATGAAAAAGTACTGAGTTAACAGCTGTAGCTGTATCACCAAGTCTAGTTGAAAGTAGCATAGTCATACCTTATCTATACTAATATTATAAAGAGGACATAAGTCTGTGAGATGGTAGCTTTGTAAGTTTATAAGTTTGTATCGAGTTTGAGTCATTTATTGTATGTAACGAGTAATCTCCGGAACTGCTTATCCAATTTCAAAAATTCTTTCACAATCAAGCCAAATTGATGGTTATAGGTTATATTGTATTTAGCGGGTTTGCAATACGCTGGCAAAGCCACACGGGCAGATAGAACAGTCAGCATCATAAACAGGTATACATTCTAGGACCCTATTGCTTGGAGATAAGGTCGAAAAGTGTATACATACATACACATAGTCACAGTTAATATAATACCCACAAAACAAACTGGTGATAAGTGTAATGGGTCAATCAACTTTTTCTCTCCTCCTAATAATGCTGTACAGATAACTTGAGAAAGGTTTTCCCTATCAAAGTCTTTATGCTATTGACATAAGACATAACATTGAACTTAGTCTGTTACAACTAATAATTTTACAAATAACGTTTCTGTCACTGGCTAGATTACGATAGTGTTTTGTTTTGCCATAAAAAAATCCGGGCTCTGATAATCATTATCATTATCACTTGCTTGGTGTAAGGATGTTACGAATATCCGTATTCGCATTCGCATATGCGAATGGTTCGCATTATTTTAAACATTCGCATCGATGTTTGCATCAAGCGATGCGAATGTTTTGCGAATGCGTGCATGTTGCGTCGTGTTTACAGCGCCGGCCGCCCCCCGTCGCCGTCCAGTCGCACATGCGCGCTGAGCAGTGTCACGTAATAGGGAATATGCATGGGACTTCAATTTTTAATATACTGCACTTAATCGACGCGGATATACGTAGAAATATCTTACAACAGAAATAGATATTTAAAAAAAAAACTATTGTATTGTAACTCAGGTTAAAATCACTAAATTTTTTTAAAATAATTTTTCGATAATATTACGTAACAGTAAGACAGAATATCGAATTAGGAATGATATTTTGTATGACAAGTATAGACTTAAACGCAAATTTTAAGGAGATAATTACAAAAGAATGACCAACTCCATAGTAAACGCGCCGAGAATATGGATCGTGACGTCATAGTCTATGCCCCTTTAATATAGAGCGTTATCGGTGGGTGCCGGCGCGTGCAGCTTTCAAATGCCAATAACATCAGAAAAAAAATCGTAAGAAAGTTTTAATGCTACAGTTGATATTCCTCTGGATTATACTTTTGATTTTCGTAATAAAAAATAAAGATGCATATTCCCTATTAGGTGACGTAGGTTCATGGTCTTCTCTCACTCTCACTGAGCATAAGCGTGAGCGAGATGGAAAGTGCTTCTTCGGAAGCGCGGGTATCATGTTTTTTTTTTATTTTAATTTTTTGTGCTTTTAAATAAATAAAAAAGTAATAGCTAAGTTCCCTTACATGATATTGCCCATTTTTAGAACCTCTTTTAATATGTTTAGCTTTGTGCATAATTTGTTACGAATGTTGTGATGAGCGAAACTCAAAAACTCAGGATTTTAATAGCTGTAGTCCCTCGAGAAAGGCCTCAAGATTGCTAATTAAATTAAGGACAGCCGTATTATGATCCAAACAAGCGCTACGACTTTCTAAAAATCCGTCTTCTGAACCTACGTCGCCTTAATCTTGACCAATACGAAGCATTTGTACCGGTTGTTTGTGATTGCTTGATTAGTTTGACTTGTTTCGTTTTAGTTTTCAAGTTGAGATTTTGTTTCCTTTTCCTTGACATACGCATTCGCACATTCGCATCCTTAAGGTAAGCATTCGCGAATGTGCTGAATTTGACATTCGTGACATCCCTAGCTTGGTCTTATGGTCGATGACTCATCTTTTATGGCACTGGTAGCGTTTCGTACTATGACTAATTCAAGGTAACAAAATGGAAGTTACACTACCTGCTCAAAGTAAATTCGGATCCATATTTGTCTGACGTGACCGTGACGTGTCGTGTCAATTAATTTAGTAGACAAAGACAGCATGCCATTATGCTTCTCTTTCTCTCGCACAAAGCCTCTCAAAAATCACACTTGTTACATTATTATCAAGTCCAGCCAGAGGGCCTACCGCGAAACAATATTCGTTTTCGTTCGTGTATCTCCCTCTTTGTCGCTCGAACTAGCAAGTGCGACAGAGACGGAGATACACGAACGAAAACGAATATCGTTTCGCGGTAGGCCCTCAGACAGGAATCCAGGGGGCAAAATTTTATGACAGGTAGAGAGTTCCTATTTCGATAAACTCAATTATCGATGTTTTTTCCATATACAGCCTTGGTCAAAAGTGTTGAGCACCCATGCGTTTTTCATACAAAAGTCAAACTTTATTTTCTAAACACTTATTATATTACGTCTTCGTGTATTTATGAAATTGAAAAATAATACTTTATCCATAAGTTACAAAGGAAAACGTTGGGTGCTCAATACTTTTGGCCGAGGCTGTACTATTGATCGCGCCCAGGCTGTAACATTGCACTATGAAATAGTTAATATTATCTCTTTATCAAACCTCTTTAGATTATACATACTTTATGCACAAATAATATTAATGTGCGCAAGCGATTATAGCCCATTAATTCTTCATTAGTCTCATTACTACTATTCATGTTTGTGTTTAGTCTACTAAATGCATTCGCTATGTTATTTTTCACTATGCAGCCAACCGCCATGCTTTGATAAGACTGATTGTCTATTCCTTTCTTACCCTTTAACTTCTGCACAAAGCTGTTTATATCCATTTCACATTATGCTGTGTTTGCTGCCTTTACACGACACAATGTAACGACAAGTTACCATTGCACTTTTCTAGTGACTACTTGAAGTCTTCATTATTCTCAGACTAAGTTTATGTAATTCAATTCTTATGGCTACCCGTGCAAGTGTGCACCTCTCCAGAATGCTATGTCCCTTCCATTCCCCGCGCTCGGCATGTGCGATTCACACCGTACCCAGAGCGCCACGCGGCGAGGTACACAGATATTGTGATCGGGCAGTAGACAAGTCTTACTGGTAATGGTAATCCACAAGTTGTACCCTTTTCACAAATAAAACTGTTCCCCAAAAATACCGCTCTCTTTCATCTTAAAGCGTTAGTCCAAGCTTTGGAGCCCCGGGCCCGCACTGTCCTGCATCGCTACCATGATAATCGAATACCGAAATTCGTATCTCTATCTGTGGACTCCTGCAGTGAATGAGTTACTGCATAAGATGGCAGCACTACGCATCGACACCCAGGGGTGACGGTGCGGAGACTGCCATAGTACACTATCATACCTAATGCAGAGAGCCCTAGACACAATTAACACATGGTGCAGTATCCGTTAATGCGGACAAGACGGTTGTTGCAGCCTAAAGTGCCTAAAGTGCCTGGAGAGCTATCCCAGGACTGAAGAATTCCAAAGCGCTTATTAGAGCCTTTAGCAAAAAAGGCGTCTACTGATGCCTTGGTGCTAAGCAGGAACCGTCTACGCATGCTTGTAAGGGTGCACACAGGGCATTGTTGCCTAAACAAGCACATGCAAACGTTAGGACTGACAGAGGAGACGCCTACACACATCTTAACCGATTGCCCTTGCCTTATACGCAGCCGTAAGCCCGTAACTCCATTCATGTGCCCGGAGGAGATTAAATTGAAGTTCTTGAGTTAACAAAATCCTGCAATTCTTCGAGTTTGCATGACTTGACCAAGAATTGTAGTAAGCGGCGATCACAATAGATCAGCAATGGTCGGAGTGTGGTCGGAGTGATATAAGGGCTATCACAGCCGTGGATAATATCTCTAAAAGTACCAGGTTACCATGACATTGTGGCGTTCAGTTCAGGAGGGGTAGTATAAGTGCGATAGAGATATCCGAAGTCTATTCGATTTTGGTGGTTATAGGTCTGATAGTACCAGGCTAACATAACATTGTGTTTAGGAGACGAGGGCGGCGCCGGCGATGCCCCGCAAGAAGAGGCCGCACAGGCGGAGGGAGACAGCCAGGAGGCCGGCGGCGAAGCGCCCGCCGAGGAGCCCAAGGAGGAGAAGGTGAGTGCGACTCATTCCAGAGAGGACACAGCCAGAGTAAACATGTAGTCTCTTAAGACCTTTTTACACCTGAGCCCCATTGAAACACAGTTCTGCGTGGCACATGCGCCGCACGCGGACTGATGTACTGCCGACTACGCTTGCAATATTACTTGAAATAAGTTTATTGAAGCGACGCGCGTCTGTGTGCAATTTACTGCCTTAAGCTATCTCACTCATATTTGGAGCAGCCCAAGTTACCATCTGGGGAAGTGCATCACAGAAGACCGCATCTATAATTGGGTATAGGGTTCCTACTGGTGAATAAAGTACCAATGTGTGTGTAAGGGGTCTGTAACGCGCATGACTCCTCTAGAAGTGCAAGCGTTCGTAAGTTACGGTTTCTACTTACTATCATGGCGGTAAGCTTATTTCTCTCAAGCAAGGTGTTAATAAAAATAACTGTCATCGCACAATGAACTGGCTAACTTTCCGCGAAATCATTTTTAACAGCCGTTTTTGAGCTCGTCCATGAAAGCCAGTTCCAATGCCTGTTCACTCGAAAGGCAATTGGCCTTATCAGTCTATCCTCCTCTAAAGTATTGTACACCACTAAGCTGCGTACCATTTCAGGTGGAATCCGGTAAGCTGCTGGTCGAAAACGTTCCAGCGAGCTACCTCTTCGACTACCAGGAGAAGCTAAAGGAACTGTTCTCCAAGTATGGAGAAATCAACGCCATCAAGTGAGTATAATAATTCATATACATATGTCTATGGGGCTTGTAACCAGTTTTTTAAATGTCTCCTGGTGTAAAAACGTCCCTATCTGTATTTTATTATATGTATTAACGGGACTATAATTGTGTGTTACATGGTTACAAAGCCTGGTAGTTTGATTTAGCAACTTAACATTAACATTCAAATATCAGTCTTTATCTATCATTAATGTAAAATACTTGAAATTTATTAAAAATGTTGTTTTTTTTTAAATAATGTTCTCCAATGCGAGGCAATGGAAAACAGCCTTGTGAAGAGTACTAACTGAAAAATTCTTTCTCTTTTTTTAGACGTGGTCCAATCATTGTAACCGAACTGACCATAACGCCGACATTGTCGGCTATAGTCGAATTCAAAAACAAAGAGAGTCTGGAAAAGGTAAACAACCAAGTTTTATACAATTTTATAAGCTAAATGTAGCATAGACGCCATGTCATGGCACACGGGTGGATTTGCTTAGATTATTCCAAATTTTTAAAACGCCCTAATACAGAATGAGTATTTGAATGTTCCAATGAAATGTGAATCTGTTGTAAATCGAACTGTCGCAATATCAAAACGTAACAAAGTTCATGTGGGTTCACGTGGGTTCGAGTCCCGGTTATGTAAATTGGCAAATACTATCTCGGTGGCAATGTTTTTACAATCTCCATGCCCCTCAGAGCCTTTTTATAGTTGGCCTGTGGGGTTGTTTACCTACTTCATGGTGAAAACAATTGCAGGTATGAGTTGAGAACAAAGGCAAGTCGATCAAATTTAATGTTCGTGTCGCATTTTGTCTATGTATGTACAGTGAGGGAAATGTATTCTCGTACCTCTTAATGCCTTAATGTAATAGTAAGAAGAGCATACATTTCCCTTACTGTACATATAGGTACCCTAGATAGTACCCATAACACAAGCCTTACGGAACTTTGTCGGACTAGGTCGATTGTGGTAAGGTGTGATAAGTTTCATCTTCAGGATTCTATGTTTTTTTGCTCCATTCACTACTTTAATAAGTTAACTACAAACCCGTTAATTTGTCATGACTGAAAAATTGGAATATCATAAAATTTGCAATTTACTTCTATGCATTTGTACATGATTAATTTGAACGCAATATTCATTTTGAAGCTAGGAAGATTGAAAGGATAGGATAGGATAGGATCCTGGAGACATCAAGGTAACCCTTCAAATTTTATAGGTAAACTTGAAGGAATTTGTGTACTGATTTGATGTCGGTTAAAACTTTGTTTTTAAAGTAATTATAATCATATAATTTTATAAATGAAGTCTATTTCCAGGCCTGTGTGGCCATAATGCAGTTCTCCATTATTTGTTTCTTATTTTCATCGTTTATAGAAACACGCAATTTTTATTCCGATTTGCGCTTGGTCCGATTTATAACAGACCTCTTCATATCATTATAACACTTTGGTTTTCGGTGTGAATGTTAGAATAAGGTGCCAAGATGGGATTTTTTTAGCTCTAAAAGGATCGTGTTTTCAATGGTAATACAGAGAGGTAAGTTGAAGTAAAAGATGAGCAATTAATAATATGTTTCTTGCGAATGTTATATCTTAATTAAGAAAAGTTATGAGTTTATGAGCCAAATTACAGTCATTCTATTAGATTTTTTCTAATTAAATAATTTTGAATAATGGTCTGAATCCAAGGTTCAGTCTTTGCTACGTTGTCCCTTACACCCTGTATTATTCTTATAAATTAACAAATATGTAAACAATCATAGTTTTCCGATGTGTTTTTTAAAATGAGTTCGGTTCTGAAGGCCTTAGTGGCGTTTAGCCTTGGCGAGCAGAGCATAAAGTTTGATCTTAATTCAAAAACTTGCTTTTTTGGATGTTTCTGTTTATCGTGACCATACCTTGACTGGCCTAGAATCAAAACTAGATCTTCCGATAGGCGAATTGGATCGTACTTCTGGACTTCATACGAAATCGGTGGCGGGTGGGTGGCAACGGTGACAAACTTGAGTGTAAGTCTGTGGGGCCGAATGGGTTAAATATGGCGCCGGTAGCTGTTATGTTATTCCCTAGAGAACTGTCAAACGTTTCATACAATCAGATTTTAACGAACTTACAGCCCGCGCCACATATACTTGACATTATTTGAGTTGGCCGAATTGCTTCAGAGTAGTCAAAAAAGGCAACTACCGTCCAAGATAGAAGATCCAAATCTAACGACAGTTTTATACAATCTCGGTCACATTAAATAATCGCAACTTTGCGTCCCTGATGTCCGCTACTAAAGACTGTACGTAAGTTTGCGTCTCTGATGTTAGCTACTAAAGACTGTACGTAAGTTTGCGTCTCTGATGTTAGCTACTAAAGATTGTACGTAAGTTTGCGTCTCTGATGTTAGCTACTAAAGATTGTACTTAAGTTTGCGTCTCTGATGTTAGCTATTAAAGACTGTTCGTAATTTTGCGTCTCTGATGTTAGCTACTAAAGACTGTACGTAAGTTTGCGTCTCTGATGTTAGCTACTAAAGACTGTTCGTAAGTTTGCGTCTCTGATGTTGGCTACTAAAGATTGTACGTAAGTTTGCGTCTCTGATGTTAGCTACTAAAGACTGTATGTAAGTTTGCGTCTCTGATGTTAGCTACTAAAGACTGTACGTAAGTTTGCGTCTCTGATGTTAGCTACTAAAGACTGTACTTAAGTTTGCGTCTCTGATGTTAGCTACTAAAGACTGTACTTAAGTTTGCGTCTCTGATGTTAGCTACTAAAGACTACGCGATAAAGTCCGGGCATACCTGATGTAGTATATTTTTTTACCAACTGCTTAAAACAACAGCACTTATTATAAATAATCCGTAAATAAAATACTATAAAATAAAAATACAATCATACCAAAATGTATGAGTTTTAGCGTTATACATTCTCCAACATACTTATTATTTTTTGTACAGCAGCATAGTTGCACATAAACATGCGCGGGTGAGGCAGCGTGCTCGCGGCGAGCTGACATTGCGCGTCGTTCTAAATGGCGTCGGACACGATTACAGCTGATTGATTTCGGGTCCCACACCTTTTTCTTTTCAATTTACTAACCAACGATTACACGCGCACGGCTCAGCCAGTTGCTCAAATTTGTACGCGCCTCGCGCACAAACAAGATCTTGTCGCTCTGTCCGCGGCACGCTCAGATATACGTGCAAATTACGCGAGGTACGCACTCACTACAGGCGCCTTTGAGTACGGTCGAAAGCTGCTCAAATTCGTACGCAGCTTAAAATGAGAATCAAATTACGTTTGTGTGGAGAGTCGACCGTGCCTGGGACTCTTAAAATATACTTTTCGACGTCCGCAAGTCCTTTCGTCAACAAGGATATAGCTATCATCGAATAGGACAAACATCGTCTCTTTACTGAAAAAACCTAACACGGGGATAATAAGGTTGGTGTAGTAATCTTTTATCATGATCATTAAAGATAATCCCCGGCACGTAACTAGGACAAAGATGGCAGCATTCACACAGGTCCACTATTGTGCATTTAGATAAAATAGTACATTGTTTAACGAGGGCCGTAAGTGGAATATTGCTAACGAGAGTGTATCAGAAGCCCGACGCCGAAGGCGGAGGGCTTTTGATGACTCGAGTTTGCAATATTCTTACGCCCGTGTTATACACAATGTTTTTCATCACATTTGCGAGGAAATAAATAACAACAAAAGACAGAAAAATGTATGTTTCATACAGCAGCACCAATCAAAAATTGACAACTTCACTTCCAGATCAGTGCTAGTAGAGCGCGCAGTTCAATATTTCAACCAATCACAGAGCAGTATTCTTGCGGGGCGGGGCGTCGTGACCAACTAGATTTTTTTATTCAACCAATCACACAGCAACCAGATTTGCTTAAGCCAATCAGAGGGTTCTATTATTTAAAAAAAAAAACCATAACGCCCATGGGCGTAATATAGCCCATTACAGCTCAGTACGCTTGCGTATAATAACACCATTTTCGAGCAAGTGTGATGAAAATAAATATGTTAACTGGTGTCAAATACCGTATTTTCGGAATTGCCAAAATTTGCGAACCAGCGGAATCAAGCGCACCCTATAACGGCACACCGCGGGACCGTTGAATTTACGGACTTTTTAGCCGAAAGATAAACGGAAAGATGTGTGGACGCGGATTATTGTGCCGTACACTATTCGAACCCCACACGACACACGGCCGTGCACGCCCGCTAACATCCCGCATCCCCACAGGCCCTCTCCGAGGAAGGCACCGTGCTCGACGGCTCGGCCATCTCCGTGGCGGTGGAGTCGCGCGCCGAGACCGCCGTGCTGGTCGGCGTGCCGTACGAGGCGGGCAGCGAGTACGTCAAGCGGCTGTTCGGCCAGTGCGGCGAGGTCGCGCACATACACGAGTTCAGCAAGACCAAGTACAAGATACGTGAGTATTTGGGTAACCGACCAAATGTAGATAATGTTCAATGATGTTCTTGTTTTCTTTCTCACTGCAATCGTCTTAGCAAGCTGTTCCCCGTCGGCCTTTGTTCGGATTCGAATTGTGCAGTAAAGAAAAAAAACCGGCCAAATGCTTATTTTTCTAAACTTTCAAATTTTAACTTAATAAGAATAATTGGATGCTTTACTATCCATTAGCAACACTACGTTATCAATTTTAACATGAGTGTACACCCCTATTGTTAGGAGCGTTTCGCTATTCACTTTGGCCGTATGTCCACAGTCCGGGTGACGTTCCACAACAAGGAGTCGGTCGAGCGCGCGCTGAAGCTGGACCGCGAGCTGCGCGTCAACGGGTTCCTCGTCACCGTCTCCAAGTACCGCGACGAGGACGAGCAGAAGGCGCACTCCGCCAACGCTAACAAGGTACATAAGGTGGTCTGTACCGTGTACAGCCGGCGCACAATGCCGCTCGTGGCCGCCACAAGTTCTTTATTGTGCAGCAGAGTGGTCGCGTTTAGTGGCGCCCATTACTGGCTGTAATGTGCGGGCGCCCTTCACCACACATAGCGCTATGCCGGCCGGGCGTGAGCTGGCGCGGCTCCGGCGTGCCCCAACATAACCTTACAGGCATACATGGCGACGTTGGCGACGCGCCCCGCTCACGCTCCCCCTTAACGCTTTGGAGAGATACGGCCTCGTTTGGATTTGAAGCGGCTCAACTGCGGAAGTCGGACCGTACAGAAGTGCAACCATAATTACACCAGTTCTTGGTCTGTAATATCCTGGCAAGGTCGCCATGTAATAAGGTGGTTCTAGGGTGGTAGTCACGGCACGAGGCCAATGAGTGTACACGAGAATAGCGTCTAATAGAACCTTTATTCAATGTTAACACCTTATTTTATACATGGTTATCGCTTATACAAGCAATATGCGTTTATGTAGCAGTGAACTATTGTGTTACTGCTAAACACTAAATGTGGCCAATCGCCATACTACAAGTACGCGGTGACGTGTTAGGACCGTACAGAAGTGCAGTAGGAACAACCATAATTCCATAGGTTCCAGAGCTTCCGAGGATGAGAGTGGGCGACCTGGTCTCTGTTTACCCGCACAAACAACAATATCAAAGTGACAAACAGAATAGGATTTATGGACGTTCGCAATGGCATAGTCATAATTTGAACAAAGTTGAATTGTCCACAGAACAAGCGGCAGCACCCGCAGCAGCAGCAGAACCGGAACTCGAACGCCAACTCCAACGTCAGCCCCAACGCCAACCCCAACGCCAACCGCCAGAACAACTACAGGCCGCGCGGGGGCGCTTTCAACGCGCGCGGAAACTTCAGAGGTCAGTATACTCAGAATTTGGTTCAAAGGAGTACAAGGATTGTAAATCATCGACTTTTCTTCTTACCCCATATAACTTAACAAACTACTGTTGCTAAAATATGTTTTGTGGGTCGTTCTACTTTTCGACCGACAATAGCCTGTCCTTTGTGTTATTACGGCATCTCATTTGAGTAATGATGTTTACGGTTTTATAATGTTCGAATGAACGTCCATATTATTTTATTAATTACTATTATTTAACATTTCACTTTCTCTAACTAGCATTTTTTTAAACGATTTGTTTTTCGTAGAATGCCGTGACAGAGTGGTAAACCAAAATGTGGTCCCCACTGAAAGAGTCCACTTAGTCACATAATTTTTTTAAAAACCAACAGTAAAAAAATATTTATATTGACCGGAAAGGAAACTAATTAGTTATAATGAAGAAACCAAAGCATTTTGTTAAAATCGCACTTCAAAACCACAATTTTCGATAGTTCAAAAACCAAAAAAACAGACAAACCTCGGTTCATTGTCGGTAAAAAAGAAGAACGACCCTTGTGTCTTTATAGTTATTGACAGTATTTGTCTTTACTTGTATCTAGCGGAACGGTGGCAACGCTGAACGTGTTGACTCTGGCAACAATCCACACATCACTCAAACGTGTTCCTTGGTGAACTCGTGTAGCACGTTATTCTGACGTCACATGTTGTTGCAGGCCGTAGATCGATTAGAGGATTTAATAGATAGCATCCGATGATAAATTAACCTTACTGAATTGAGAAGTATCAGAAGACCAATACATTCTTGACGTCTAATGTCGTTTATAATTTAGTCGTGTTATATCGGTGACGTCTCAGTACAATATTTTGACAGGTGCGCGCTGAGGAAAAGGAGATTTGACATTGTATCTCGTTCCCACTTGTGGTATTGTCTATGCTTGCATCCTTGCCACTATGTGCGCGAGTCCCTCTATTCTATTCTTCCTCTATGTTGCAGGCGGTCGCGGCCGCGGCGGTTTCCCGACCCGCGGTTTCCCGGCGCGTGGAGGCTTCGCCCCGGTCAACAGCTACGCCATGCCCGGATTCATGGTGAGACTCTACACGACGGTGCGCCCAGTCTATGCGGATAAAGTGGGAAAAGGTTTTCCCTGACTCAACACGCTTTTTGACAAGTTTTGAATTGATATTCCTTTGTCAAAACTATAGATATATTTATAGCACAAACGCTTATTGGTTCTTCAATCCTTTATCTACATCTGCAAGAGAGGAATTTTGAAAAAAATGATTTTTAAATGATTTATTCAAACAAAAAGGCTCTGTTTTCGATATAAGTATGTTGTTTATGCATTTTTATGTATGAAATCTACATGTAACTGTTCTTTATTGACGTCTCTAACAAAGTAAGAGAGATTTTTATTTTCACAAAATTTCGTCCAAAAAACTCCTTTTTCGGCGTAAATTAGCCAAAGTTTGATGCCATATATCTCGAAGACTGAGTTTGAAGTAAATATGGTATACTATTTCGGTATAGCCATAAAAAACACAAAAAATGGACAGTTACAGATCGAAGGTCATTGGGAGAGGGATGTCTTTTTCGTTTAGCTACATCCACTGGATCTATACTTTCTTTAACCTTCTTTTATTTCATTTTACTTGCAAACCTAGCTAGCATATCAATAATAAGTTCTTTATACATTTAATTTTCGCCTGCACCTAATCTCATGTTCATGTAAATTTGAGCTGTATTTTTTTGCAACAATTTCAAGAAATGCTTTTTCCATTTGCATCCCCATTTTTTATTTTTCATATTATTTTAGTTTACTAGAACAGAGTGCATAGAAAGACGTGCAAAGAAATGCAGTGGGGTCTTATTGAGTGTTTTGACAGAAGTACAGTCGGCGGGAAGTGACGTGGTTGTAGGCGTTTAGTCATGAATTGGCAGACATTTTTAGTAACAAACACCTTGATCAGGTATCCCTTTTTCGTGAATTGCGTATATGTTAAAAATACAAACGCACATACATCTGATAAAATTATAAGTATTCCTACTAGGTTTGCCATAGGCGGGTAAAAACTCATACTAAGTCGTTATTAACTTTGCGAAACAGCTAAAAATGCCAAAAATAATATCAATAATATTAGATAAATTAACGCGTATCACGCCTATGTATGGAGACACACAATAAGATTTTAACCTTTTGACAGCGAGGGTGCAAAACAAAACGGTGCCCAACTGAGGCCAGAACAAAAACAATAGCCAGACAAAGTATGAATAAAATGAAACTTCTGATAAATATTGTCATGTCAAAATTAATGTACGTATTAAAAAAGTGGGTCAAGTTATGTAAAGCTTTTTATTACACACAATTAACGAAAATGCGCAAAGCGCACGCGCGGCTGTGGCCGTCCGTGGCATCAGTGGCACGAGTTTTCGTCCGCGTCCACAGCCGTCTTTAGCTCTCAAAAGGTTAAGAAAACATGGTTGAAATTATTTGGGGTCCTAAAACCTTATTCTTCCATCTAAAAGAGTAAGGGTCACCTCAAATAATTTCAGTACCAATTGAAAACCTGCTTTTCTTTGCCGTTAATATGTTCTGTGCATTCTTTTCAGAGGTACCCGTTTTAGATACGCCATGGGCACAGGTAACATACCATCCAGAGCATACAAACTGTTTCGCAAAGTTATTTGCATTTCCAATTAACCTTTGCAATGGCAACAAAAAAGTACAAAACAAGGTTCTCAGGAGGGATCTATATTTTACCAGTGTATCCTGACCATGTTTATAAAATAGAATATCATATAAAGTAAGATCGGCTCAGTTTTTTTATCGTTTCTATTCTAATAAATAGGGATAACAAACATAACACAACTAGTTCGCCCTGAAGCATAATTTGCCTGGAAAAACAATAGTTTGTTATGAATGTAAAATATCATATTTGGAGTGCATTGAACATGTTTCACTCCTTACGATGTCATGAATACGCTGGTTAAATTATTTGGATTCCTCCAGAGAACCTTGTGTGTTTTATGAGTTGTATGACACTCGACAATTGTTGTTGAACCATTTCTATAGATAGTTCAATTCACTAAGAAACGCCTTAAAAACTTTCCCTACGAATAAAACAAACCATAGGTCGACCTTTTAATTGAGACGGTGCGGGAGCCACGTACAGTCGACATAATAATGTACGTTCCCAAACGTTCTAAAATATCTGAGCAACCTAATGCCCTTAACAATAAATTATGTATGTATTTCCCCTATCCCGTCACAGACGTTGTCTCAGTTCAACGGTAGGCCTATACATAGAGAAAGGAGACGGTCGCTTCTTCATGGACAATCTATTGCAATCAAAGCATAAAGAAATCGATCACCTTTGCGGAACAGTGACATACATACATATACGTGTCATTTTGTCTGACAGAACCCATTTATCCGATTTTACCCCAATACTCCTCTGAAAATCATTTTTCACACCTTTCATTCGGAAAAGTAAGTTTTGCTCCACGACGAGCGGGATCAAAATGCTACTTTTCTGTTCAAGCTACTTTTTTAATTTATTCATTGGCGTGTAGCATTTACGCAATGTGCCAATAAAATAATTGATTGTAATTTCATCATACGAACAAAAAAAGTTTCAGATTTTTCAGTTGCGTCAATTGTTTTTGAAAAATATAAACAGTTTCCACACGTTTTGGGTTTAGGACAGCGAATATGACGCTTTCCTTGATCTGTCTCATATTACAAAAAAATCTCTTAAATATCCGTGGTAAACTGACACTGGCAATTATATTGACAGCTGCAGCAGCAGCTATATTTGTCATTGCCAGGGTCAGATATTTAAAATATTTTTAGTAATATGAGACGGATCAAGGAAAGTGTCTTATTCGCCATCCTAAACCCAAAACGTAAGTGTGGAAGCTGTTTATATTTTGCAAAAAAAATGATCGGCTTAAAAGTCTACAACTGTTTTCTGGTGCCAAGGAAGGTTATGACTATCACCAAAAAAAATCAGGCATTTCTAAAATTTTCATTCATTCCCAATTTGATTGCTCGATTTTGAGAGCTGCGCCAAAAAATGACTCTTTGACAACCTTAGTATGCATGGCTGTATCAATGATACCAATGATGTAATGAACTGTAAGAAGTACCATTCGAATAGGCGTGTGACCTAAGATTTTTCTACGATGCCATTCGAACCAGTTTTTGGAGAGGAACTAATGTTTGTATGGGAGCAACTACTATTAAAGACCATAATTATCCAAAATATTGAGTCCAAAGACGGACTCGCTGGTGGCAGCCGAAAAGCTTCATACTAATTGACACAGAAGTATGACGTTACAATTTGCTATTTGTACTAATATTTCGGTCGCGAAATACTGCGTTTAGACCCATAGTTGTCATACAATTTTGTTTCCATAAAAGCCTAAGGATTCTATTGGCAGCTTTACTCTCGGGCAATTCAAAAAAAATACACTTCTACTTTTAAGATTTTAACTATATTTTGTAGTTTATACTTTATTGCAATAATTTGTTGGTATACTATCCATTTAGCAACACTACCTACGTTATCAATTGCAACATGAGTCTACACCCCTATTCACTTTGATTTGAATCTTTATAGTCATGAGTAGGCTTAGGACTTTTCATAGCATACCGTGGTTCTAAAATCTTTGGAGCCGCCATGTGTAAAATTTTCGAAGTCAAAGTCAAAAAGTATGATGTCTTATTAACTATAAAGATTTATACATACTGTCACATCGTTATTGAGTGCATTTTAATCGATCGTAATTAATGTTATCATAAACCTATATAATAATACTAATTACTACAATATTATTTATCTAGTTATACATCCTCTTTAATGCCCGTGTTTAGTGAGTAGTGCCCATTAAATCGCAATTTAAAATTAAAAAATATTGACATAATCAGTTGACACTTGATACGAGACCGTCAAATTGGTTTTTGATTTTATCTAAAATGAATAATATTCCTACTTCCGAGATTAAATACTGGATAGAGCCATTTAAGGAATTAAAATATAATGAAGAAAAAGATATATAATATGATTGAAATTAACGTTATATTTTCTAGGTTAAATTGTTATATCAGCGTTATAAAATGCATTGTAAATTAATATATTACATTATACTATTTTTATTAAATGTCCTTTTGTCTTTATTATATATTATTTTACAACTAAAAATTCCATAGAATATAGAAGCATGATATGTTTCAAAAAGTCCTAAGACTTTAATATAACTTCATACTTTGAAGTTCACTTCGAAAATTTCACATTCGGCGACTCTATGGATTTTAGAACCACGGTATGCTACCAAATGTCCTAAGCCTAGTCATGAGATATTAGTGTAGTATATTTTTTAACCGACTTTTTATTTGGTGTGTTTGTTACACGATAACTCTGTAATTTATGAACCGATTTGAAAAAATCTTTCTTTGTTTGAAAGCATATACTTCCACATTGGTCCCGTTGTCACCAAAATCCAGTTCTGATGATGGGATCCTGGAGAAATCGAGGGAACTCTTCCAATTTTATAGGCAAACTTGAAGCAATTTGGCTACTGATTTTAAGTCGGTTAAAACTTTGTTTTTAAAGTAAATTATTGAAGAAGTTATTTTGCTTTTAGTTGTCTCATTATTGATATGGTATACTTATAAGGGTTAAAAACTCGTTTTAGCTGTATACACGTGTTCTTACAATTATACACTGCTAACATTGGTAACTTTTGGCTTCGTGTAACGGACCCATGGGGGAGGATTCTGATCCTACCTGATGAAAGAGATTGCCATCTAGCCCCTATTTTTGACAATGACAGATCGCCGTACAGTCAACCAATTTGATTTCTGGGCCACTTCGCACCTTGTCACAGTGCCAATGATATGAGATCTCTAGAGGGGCTTTCATATTGATTTTCATTGTGACAAGGTACCTCATCGTATCAGCCGAAAGACGTCCACTGCTGGACATAGGCCTCCCCCAAAGAGTGCCAAAGTGACCAGTCCTGCGCCTCCCGCACCTAGGCCACTAGGTACCTAAATCAAAATGGTAGACCGTACATTGCTGGTTTGGGGCCGTACAACGAAAATTTTAACAGACTTCAAATCAGGGAGCCTACCGCCAATGGCATTCGAAGTTTTCCCTCTCTGTTGCACTTACGTACGAACTCGCAAGTCTGACAGAGAGGGAAAACTTGGAACGCCTTTCGCGGTAGGCTCTCTGTACCCAAATCAGTTCAAGTGTGCCTACAAAAATTGAAGAGTACCCTCGATTTCTCCAGGATCCCATCATCAGATCCTGACCTGATGACCATGGGGACCACCCGAGAAGGATACCCTTTCAAACAAAAAAAGAATTTTACTTCTCCCTAGGCCGTAAGTGGGATTTTCTGCCCGCTACGCCTGTAGAAAATCTCACTTCCTGGCCAAGGCAAGACATAGTTTTACAAACCACGGGCGGTAATTCGTAAAGTCCCAGATTATCGATCGCATATTTATGGCCACAAACACCTGCGGTCTGGGGCATACACGAATTCACCGCCCTAGGTATGCAATCGGTCCAGGCGTTTTCGAGTAATCGGGGAAACATACACTGACGAATTGAGAACCTCCTCCTTTTTTGAAGTCGGTTAAAAAGGTGCTAACCTTCCGCCGGGTGCTATAATTACATGTCTACACAGAAAAGTACAATCGCCTGCGTTCGCGGTGTTCACGCTTAGGGCGATAATCGTATGTCTCGCGTTACCAGTAGGAAGGGGAAGAGTATAGCTCGTTACAAGGAACCAGGCAAACATTTCCTTAGTTGTCACACCGCGAACGCAGGCGTTTTTCAGGCGCAAGACTGACCTTCCATCCCAAGAGGGTTTACTAGACCCGTCTCCCAATATTGACACTTGTTTTCTTCAGCAGGGCGGTTTCATGAACGACGGGCAGCGGCCGAACAAGCGGCCCAGGATGTAAGCAGCGTTTGTCTCGCAGTCGTTCAGTCGTGTGTGTGTGCGTCCTACAGACTTCAGTGACATGTTACTTGCAGTATCATAAATCTAGCGAATTGTGCACATTAGTGCACGGAATATAGGAGTAAGTTATTGTCTTTTTGCAGGTAATAAATACTATTACTAACAGTGCTGTTGTTTTATTTGTATGTTCGATGCCCACGTATTACGGAGAACGCAGACGGAGACGCGGGATAGTATAGTCTATGTCCAATTGGGAATGGATGAACTTTTAGAAGTGGCTGTTTTTTTTTGTGATTGTAATAACCTTCCTTAGCACCAGAAAAAAGTTTCAGATGTTTCAGCTTCGTTAATTATTTTTGAAAAATATTAACCGTTGCCTCACTTACGTTTTGGGTCAAGGACGGCACTTTCCTCAATCCGTCTCATATTACAAAAAAAAAATCTGATAAACTGACACTGGTCTTGGGCACTGGCAATGATATTGTCATTTGCAGCAGCTATACATAATCAGTCCTCAGCACGGCTATCACAAGACAGCGCACGAGCTCTCGATCTTTCTCGCACTATCCGTCTCTCTCTTATTAGAAAACTTAGAAAGAGAGGTATAGTGCGAGAAAAATCGAGAGAGCTCGCGCGCCGTCTTGTGATAGCCGTGCAGAAACTCCAATAGTGAGAACAAATGTATGAGGACATCAAGAGGGTTTGCCAACCTACGAGACAAAATGTGGTGGCAACACTCAGGCGTTGTCAAAATGACAATTTTTAAAAAATATATTTTCTTTAAATTTCAAATTCTAACGTCATTCTATTGTCATCGTGTTTTCTCCATATTTTGGTGAAAATAATTATTATTGCCGGATTTTGGACTTTCGTGGCGACCGTGGCGTTGAGTTGAGCAAAGAGCTCCTCTGCTTGCGTATGTAATATTGTATATAGTGATTCACAATGGTGGGTAGAACCCGACGCTGTGAAGTGTGTGGCGTCCGAGAAAGCCTTAGGGGAGGATTCATTGCCAGTTTTCCCAAAGATGAGCTGCGGTAAGTCAAAAACATAATATAGCTACAGGTACATTTTACAGTGGTTCACACAGGACGTTAGTATATATTCTCTTTGCCTTCAGTGTCAAAGCATCCGAAAGGCTGCCCGCTCGCTCGGCTCCGACCTCGTATTAGTAAGAAAGTAGGCGTGTGATCAGACTGTCGGATCCACCTATCGCATCATCATATCAGCCGAAAGACGTCAACTGCTGGATATAGGCCTCCCCCAAAGAGTGCCAAAGTGACCGGTCCTGCGCCACCCGCATCCAGCGGACTCCCGCGACCTTCACCAGGTCACACGTAATCGCGGCTAGATAATGTGACTGGGCCTCTTAGGCTGGGCTCGCATAGTCTGAATTCATGCTTTAATCATAATCTGAATCACTGAAGAGCAAAAAAAGGGTACACCCTCAGGGTTTTTCACAAAGTGTACCGTTTTATTTGCTCGTGAGTGTTTCAGATTATGATTCAGTGCATGAATTCAGACTGTGTAAGAGCCTTAAAGTTTATCTTCATGCATTTTTCAATATTGACCTTGTATTACTGTTGTAATTGATTCATCATTTTATTAAATAAAAATCCTGGCCCTCATTAGTTAGGTATACTAGCACAACACGCCGCGATGAAAAGCGAGACGGTAAAATGTACCCTTCTCTTTCTAACATGCACAGCGCGAGTGAGTGGCAAACTGTATCTTAAATCTACGTTTACGGATAATAGGGCAATAGAAATCGACATTAAAATCGCATAGCATGATATATCTACTTAGTTCTGGTGTTTTGGTATGTTGTATGGACCATATACTATAGATAGGGTAATGTGGACACAAATTTGCAACTTCGAAAAGCTTGTGCTAGCTGCGCAACACGCGGAACTACGGCGGAATTTTGGGTGTTTTTTTTTTCTTTTTGGTCTAAAAGTCAAAAACTATGCATTTCTGGCAAACAAATTATAGCACATTTATGAAGTTTAATAAATTTGCAACCATTTGGGCTAAACCACAAGTCTGTAAACCCTGTATGGTCACCAAGCGATGGTCCTCGAAAATTGACAATTTCAAGTTTTGCTCCCATAAGGTTCAAAATACATATTGCGATACTCGTAAATGCTCGTCATATTATGAGAAATGTTACTCGTATCGGAAATACAGTTGTAGGTAGTACCTACTTTTAATTTGCTTTCGTTAAAGAACTACAGTCGAGTTCTCCAATATCTATACAGGCAACCTTTCAAAAATATCTATACATGTGTCTTATGTCAGTGATAATAAAGCCTGTGTACAGATATTTTTGAAAGGTTGTCTGTATAGATATTGGAGAACTCGACTGTACTTTACGATTTTAGTCCGTTTCTGTGTCGATTTCTACTGGCCTATAATGATCTTGCCTTTGGATCTTGCGAATACATTTCAAAAACAGTGTAATGGTGGACCACACTTGGCGGCATTCGCCTAAATATTCGTGCTGCATTTTTTTCCTTCCTACGGCAAATGAAAGAGAGGCAACGATGCAACGCGAACACCAACGCCAAGTGTGGTGCGACCATTACGTTACGAGTGCAATATGCCATCGTAATGGTGAATTCGCAGTATTCGCGCACACCTCGCTTCGCAGATGTGCGACGATGTACTATATTTGCCACCTCGCAAGCTTGACGGCTCGGCTAGGTGATGATTTTTATTAGTGTTCGGAGCGTTTTTATCTACATATCCCCAACGCGCCGCTCAACCGTTCACATATACACTTCTAAACGATCGCATTAGGCTCGCAAAACGCACCGAGTGCTGTCGCCATGTCTAAACTACTGTACCTATTACTACTATTTGCTGTGGACGCTCAAAGGAATAGTTCTAGAATGAGTCTCCGGGCCTTACATTTTAGGGGAGAGGTGTTAGACAGTTTATATAACGTGTACGATCCGTCTTATCTGGCTTTGGTGTGGCCTACGTTAAGAAATGGGGTGCATTTGGCGGTTTCGGGCGATTGTTTCGGCGATTTGAAAGTGTTTTTCAATGATTTTAATAGGGGGCGCGCTTGGACTTATATAGGTGAGTGTTTTACATTTATTTATTTAATAGTTTATTATTTTAATGTAAATGACTTATTGCTAAACCGCAAGCGTTACAGGACTTAGGTACTGTCAACTTAGGACAAACATATCTAATACCTCATTCCATTTAACATTGGAATTTTAACGGACAAATTCGCCTACGTTTCTTCGTTTATATTAAAAATATCAAAGCGAAATATTCTACTGGTTTAACTTATAAGTGCTATTCAAACATAGCGATACTCATTTTTTTCACACCTTTCATTCGGAAAAGTAGTACGTTTTGCTCCACGAAGACGGATCAAAATGCAACTTTTCTGTTCAAGCTACTTTTTTAATTTATTCATTGGCATGTAGCATTTACGCAATGCGCCAATTAAACACGGATCTTAATAAAATAAATTCTAATGTCTATTTTTATTGTTGCCAGTAGCCGTTAAATATATTAAGTTAACCGTTGTACCTATATCCCCCACGGGACAGGCAATGCCTAGTGGTGGGAGTCAGCATAATTGTAATTTGCTATTTTTTAAAGAAATAAACTATTTGTATTTGATTGTAATCGTCGTAAATTAAAAACGAAAATATTTCAAGTTTTAACTGTAACAACGTTACCATTTAAAAAATTGTCACAATAAATTATAAGTTTTACTGAAATCCAAACTATCGACGACTGTTATATTTTCCTCATAGTCGGTGTGAAAAATTGTATGTGTATACGCTTGAATCGTTTGTTACGCACAGGATTCTAACTTAGAGTCCCTCGCTACGCTCAGTGTCCTTCGTTTCACTCTGGATTCAATGAATCACCCTCGCCGTAAATACATTATTTTGCTCCCTTGAGACATACATAACCCAGGTAGCAATGTGACGTCACTGACGAAACCAAGACGTCATTTGTAGGTCATTCAATTAACGTGATACATCAGTCGGTCTTTTCGACGTCAATTTCACGTCACCCAATCGACGCCCAAAGTTTGACGTCCACCTCACGTCTCACAGACGTTGCCTGGCTGACGTCTCACTTTTGCCAACTGCAGTACGTCACCACGGTGTCTGTTTTAAGTCACCAAATTGACGTCCGAGGTTCGACGTCCGTATCACGTCCCAAGACTCTAACTAAGTCACGTCATTTTTATGGCAACCGCAGTATGTCTTTGCGACGTCATTCTAAAGTTATCCAAGTGACGTCCATATATTCACGTCGCTTTTACGTCACACTGACTTGAAGTTTCTGACGTCTGTCTTAGAGCAGCTGCTGTACGTCTTCACGACGTCAATTTTTAGTCACCCAATCGACGCCCAAAGTTCGACATCCACCTCACGTCTCACAGACGTTGCCTGGCTGACGTCACACTTTTGCCAACTGCTGTGCGTCACCACGGCGTCAGCTTTAACCACCACAATTTGACGTCCGAGATTCAACGTCCGTATCACGTCCCAGGAATCTGACAAAGTTAACTATGGCACGTCAAATTGGTTTTCCTTGAAATCGCATGACGATTAACCCACGCTTTTTTAATCTTATATGGAATGGGCTATATAGGGTGAAAAGTAGAAATATTTCCCGTTAAAGTATTTCCCTTGCCGCCACGCGAAAGTGATCTTACGAGACCTTTACAAATCTAGAAGTTAGGAGTTGAGGGCCTTCGCTAACATTAGACGTTAGGTAAAGCAGGGACCTCCGGTATTTACTTTCATACAAAACTATACCCGCCTCCTTTGGCTGACGGGTAAAAAAATACCCTTATTAAATTTTGGCAACTCGCTCATCTCTATCTCATCTAATTTCACAATTTCATTGCGGAAATACAATTTTAAGAGGATATTTCATTTTCAAAAGTTAAATATGTTAGCAAAGTCCTACGCTAACTGAGTTATGCTAATAAACTCCTAACGTATGTACCTAAATGTTTTTTTTTTAGTATTTGTTTTTTGGGTTTTTCTTACCAATCGTTGTTACTATCGATCCTTATAGAAGAAAAAAAATGTCCCAGATCTTACTATGTAAGTTTTTTCTTCAAGTGCGTCACGACCGTATAAATAAAAACCGGCCAAGTGCGTGTCGGACCACGCACAACGAAGGGGGACCCTGAAGTGGTGCGTGCCTATTAAAAAGGTCGTATCGTCACAGAAATCTAACGACACTTACGTCCTTCTCTATACGGAAGGCAGTTTTTCAGCCGTATCTCAAAAACCTTTGAACCGATCTTGTTCAAAATAATTTTCGGTGAAAGAATTTAATAAGCATGTGACTTTCGGGGCGATTATCTCCGACTATATTCACTTAATCAAATTTTTTTTTACCTTATACAGAGTGTTTTTTTTAAAAGGGACAGTATGGGGAAATCCGAATCTAAAGGAGATAGAGGAAAAGTGTCCAAGGAGACATTAGGTGTTTTTTTATGTAAACAAATTTGGCTCATTAAAATTATTGGTCAAGCGTGAGTTGTTCTTAAAAAATGATAAAGTTGGTCAATTTTTTTTTTGACGCGGGTCGACTCTGTTTCATGTAAGGATTATTTCATTGTATGGAAAGAAAAAAATCTGAACAGCAGAAGTTGGTCAAATTTAATGAAAACTAATCTTCATACAAGTGCAGTATTCGCCTTTTAATATTGCTACAAGTGCCTAGGCGTGTAAAAAAATATTTAAAATTATTCCATTTTTAAATTTCGATAATCCATAAGAGCTCCAGATGATTCAAGAGAATCTGTATAAATTATTTTGAAAGGCCTATCAATTAATGTGCCGTACCGCACGTGGACTTACATTTTTTTTTTTAAATTGCAGTTAGGTACATGTATGGAGCTATGGAGTAGAGAGAAAATATTTTATTATAATATTCGGCCGAATTATTCGGTTCAAGTGCCGAAATATTTACCGAATAATTTTAGAGGTATTGTTAATATATTAATTAGTCAATTGCCAAACATTTGACAAAAATAAAATAAAAAACTTCGAATATGGTGAATGTTTGAAATATACGTCAGTGCTTAGCCAAGGCCCGAACCCGCAACGCTAGGACTCCAACCGTTACCCCATAGCGTGCTCAAACTCATTACACCATTTTCACTGTTTATTCAATTTTACACGCCAACTCTCGCTACAATTAATTCTGCCGCGCCAAAACGGACTCCAGTCCTTCGTAATAAGAAATACCAATAACGTGTATTTGAGATGCAATCGCATGTGTGTTTTTATAGCTTTTTGCTTGGATGTCGTCGACCGGTGCGTTATGAAGCAGTTATTTACCATTTTTTAAGATTCGTTGAAATGGAAACGGGCAGTTGAAGATGTTACTTTAATATGTAGATAAGGTGTTGCGTGTTGTGTTGTTTTTGTACGAGTTGATAAGTTCAAGTCAATAAAAGTTATTTGTTATCAGGTTAGGCTCGTAAAACAAACTTTCCCGAAATGTGCACTTTCTGTAAAAGTGCATTTTTTAGAATGATCATTCACTTCCCGATATGTACACTTTGTCAATAGGTGCACTTTCCCAGAATGTGCACTTTCGCAGAAGGTATATTTTCCCGGAAAGTACACTTTAAAGGTAGGGACGTTAACGTCTAGCATATGTTTGAGTGCCTCGCCTAGGTCACACTCACACACGCATACGACAAATCTGCAGCGCCGAAGATCCCGCTTTACCGACTAAATGTGTATCTTTTGAGAAAGTGCCCTAAATGGGAAAATGTACATTTTGGGAAAGCGTGCGTTTTGGAAAAGTGCACTGTTTGAAAAAATGCACATTTCGAGAAAGTTTCCAAATTGAGAAATTGTATATTTTGGGAGTGTAGGTACGTTTTGCGGAAAGTGCACCTTTGCAGAAAGTGCACATTTCGGGAAAGTGTGTTTTACGAGCCTAACCCTTTGTTATGAAAGGCTGCAAAGTTGTTTGGCGCAAGTGCTTGCAAGCCGAGCTAGCGAAGGATTGTAGGATTGAACCATGAGCGAAGCGAATCGTCGAATCGTGTGTTATTGGGTAGTAGCATCACAGCCTTTTTTTTACCGTGGTCGTAGAAGAGTCTATTATAGGGATAGGTTTAAAATGTGTTGAGGGCTTGCAGCCTCATCATCGTCCTAGCGTTTTTTCCGGTTGTGCCCTAAAGGAGCCCGGGGTCCGCTTTGGCACCTAATCCCAAGATTTGGTACGGAAGCGACTGCCATCTGACCCTCCAACGTAGAGGGACAATTAGACCTTATTGGGATTAGACCGGTTCCCTCACGATATTTTCCTTCACTGAAAAGCCACTGATATCAAAAAGGTATTATTTGGTAGGTGGCTGTGTGACTCAAACTCGTATACCTATGAGAAATGTTCACTTTAGGGAAACACGTAAAAACGATTTTTTTCGAGTTCATTACCTAATGAAAATGTTTAATGTTTATTAATATTTAGACAGTTAATTTGTCATTATAAAATAATAAAATCGATAATAGCTAATTTATAAATATGCTTTTCGTGTAAGACGAAAATATGTCTATACGAGTTTGTGTTATACAGGTATTTTTTTTATATGGCACTAGATGTTATACGTGTTTCTGCCAAGAGGTCGATTTACTTATTTTGTTTAAATAAACGACTACTGACCGCTTAAATTGAATATCTTTTTGTTTAATTTAAGAGCTTCACTTTTGTCGGTGGAGCAACCGCCATCCGTCTTTATCTTTCGCCATCATCTTCAGCGTTTGATAAATAAAACATTAGTTCGTGAGGTTGATGAACAAAATGAAACTGGTCTTCTCTTCAAACTAATACTGCGGTGATAATTCAATAAACCAAAACACGGACAATATTTTTTTATCGACGGGACTGATGTGATGGTTTATTATATATGATATTAGAACAGGTGTAAAATAAATTTTTACGAAGTCTTTACAAAAAGGAATATACGCAGTATCCATATCTTTACCCGACTCTATTTCTACTAGGGACACTACGATACAACTCTTTAAAAGTGAGGCGGTATTTAGCCGTAGTTAAATTTGCTCTGGGAATCATTCGCAACACAATTGACTGCTCGGGATTGGTTGGAGAAGTGGTACGGTTATATGCGCCCTGCGCTCGATCTCGCTTGCGCCACGCGCCCCTGCTGGCGCGGCCGCGCGCGCGCACCGACCTAACTGCACCACGCGCCGCTCCCGAGCGCACTCTGTCCTCAACTCATCTGTTCACAACCAAATTGGCCTGCTTGTTGCAGGAATGCAGTTTTTATAGAACGTGTGTTAGATTAAGATCTGTAACGCTTTGGCGGTTAGCTGCAAGTTGCAGATGTACTTTTTGATACAATAAACAATTATATATTTTGCAAAGCTGTGGACGCCTCGGGCCGGTACAATTCTGGCGCCTACAGCGGCCGTCGGCACTGGCTCGGCTCGAAACAGCAATGCCTGGATTTGGTAAGTGGACAATACATTTCAACTTTACGTCCCCGACCTGCCGAGCTAGCACGATAGGTTTTATGGTCATGTTTTGGCACAGATCGGAAGTAATACTTGATGTTCAATCCTATATCGTGCTTGCTACCCTGATGGTCGATTGCGTAACCTTTCGTACGTAAATACAAATGTCACTCTTTGTAAGGAAAAATGACAGTCGAGTTGTTCTGACGCCCGTTCAACAAGTTACGCAAGTATTCCTGTGGGCGATCGTGGGCTCGCCAATCCTAACTCGGCTCATCGCGGGCCCTACGCCGCCCCGGTTTCTGAGAACCTTCTCAGAAACTGCAAAAGGCTTACTGGTTTCGGTTATTTTCCAATGACGGGTTGTTCACGCACTCAGTCCCTTACCATGTTTATTTCCTTCACTCCGACGGTAAAGAAACATGGACGCTGACACCAGCACGCCTATCACAAGACGGCGCGCGAGCTATCTCGATTTTTTTCGCACTATACCTCTCTTTCTAAGTTTTATAATAAGAGAGAGACGGATAGTGCGAGAAAAATCGAGAGAGCTCGCGCGCCGTCTTGTGATATACGTGCAGATAATCACGTAACGTTTCGAACGATCCAACTGTCATTTTGCCATATAATATAAAAATTGTGCGTTACGTGATCGACCAGCGCAGAGGAGCCACTAGCGCGTTGCCTATCCTTTATTAATTAGATTAATTAGAGCATAGTATTGTTGTTTTTTGCTCTGTCTCCGCTACCCAAACTCCAAACGTTGCTGGATGTTGGCTGCCGAGGTTTATTTCTAGGTTACTTGTATTAATATCGCATTGTGCAGCACCTACAAAATAAGATTTTAATTTAACTGTAATGGAATGGCGCACTCCTTCGTAAGGAATCTGTTCTTGCCAGTGGCGTAGTTGGTCGCCCCGGGTGGCATCCTTCTGGGGTTGTCTGCCGGGAATGTCCACCATCGACGAAAGCTACGTCGCTATAGGTCACACCCACACAATTCCCGGCCCGGGTGCCACTCGCCATGACGCCACTGCTTCTTGCCACCTTTTAAGCCATGAGCATATATTTGTTTCAGGATAACAACAAGAGCATTAGAGAGCAGAAAGAAGCTCTGGGAAGGTCCCGGAACGAGGCATATCTCAACGCTGTTTTACGAAAGGAATTCAGCCAAGGTAGGTGCCTATTCGTGAAACAGCAATATGATACACTGATAGCTTAGAGCATACATAACTGGAGTAGCCTTTCAGTAACTTACCCCTCTGTAGAAAACCTTGCACAACGTGCAAAAAATCATACAAAGACAATTTCACAATCGATTAATGGTCATTCACAAACGCCTCGCAAGAGAACACTGATAATAAAATTGCCCGCATGTTGCTGTAAGCACTTGATACTCGTATTATAAACGTTCAACCACTTCAAGCTTTCAATATACAATTGAGTTTCAATATCCTATTAAGATGCTGGGCCCGCTCCCGCAAAATTCGGCAGACATTTTTGTACGCAAATACGACATAAGGCTACTCCAGTTATGTATGCTCTAAGACTGCTAGCTACCGTCGTGGCCCTCCGTATTACAAAGCACGCATTGAAAAGAAACATAACGCATATTTATCTATCTCTCTTTACAGCAGGCCAAGAGAGGCCGATGACAGAGACGGAGAAGCTACATCGCGCCAGGGAGGCACCGTTACGGCTGGGCTACTCTGTAGTGAGGCTGGAACTCAACATTACCAAGCTTACCATGGCTAAGGTGGGTTTTTAACCGACTTCAAAAAAGGAGGAGGTT
This sequence comes from Epinotia nisella, assembly GCA_932294315.1. Taxonomy (NCBI): domain Eukaryota; kingdom Metazoa; phylum Arthropoda; class Insecta; order Lepidoptera; family Tortricidae; genus Epinotia; species Epinotia nisella. The sequence goes on from OW028673.1 coordinate 42,270,303, forward strand.
CTATGTTCAACTGTATGTTTTTTTTAAATGTATGTTCACCGATTTCTCTGTCAATTGTGAAACGATTTTCAAAATTCTTTTTTTATTCGAAAGAGTATAGGTACTCCTGAGGTGATTGTCACCAAGTCGTCTCTGATGACGGGATCCCAGGCAAATTGAGGGCAACCCTCAAATTTTATAGGCACGCGCGTAGTGATTTCGGTATTTTTTATTATAAGTCGTGTGTGTATTTACCCACGAAAATCGCAATTTTGGTAAAGTGGAACTGATGACGAAGACCACAGGTGATTTATGGAACTCCTTTAAGATGTAATTTATGTCAAAGATTCTGACATGATTCCGTTGAAGTATCAACTAATGAAGTGTTAATTCTGAGACCCTTGAGGAATCAACGGAACTCCTCAAATATTATCAGCCTACTTATAGCGAATTGGGTTTTTTCTGTAACAATCAACGCATTTGCTCTCGGAAAGCAGTTCATGTGGCAAATTGGAAAGGAAATGTGGAAATTTTCATGCATATATGTGGCTTGGCGAAGTACTGTATTAATTGAAATCGGTTTAAACTTTGTTTTTACCCGACTGCCAAAGGAGGAGGGTAATGTTTTTCGAGTGTATGTAAGTATGTATCTTTGTGGCCTCCTGTAGCCTAACCGGCTTGATGGATTTTGATGTATGAGGTGTCGTTGGATTCCTCTTAATAGTGGGAGTGACATATGCTATAATATTTGTCAAAAAGCAGTCGGGTTTTTCGAAAATTCTTTTGATTTCACTTGTTAAAGTAATTACTTAAACCATGGTGGCAAAAAGCATGCCTGCTTGATGACATGCGGTTACGGTAGCCATCAACTCTTACAAATCCAGAGGAGAGTGGTGCACATTGATTATTTTTGAAACATAAATAGTTCATAAGATTTTATGCAGTCCCTTCATTTTTTAAATAACTTTATGTCTTGTAGCTAAGAATCGCGATGATATATAAAATACCTTGTTTGAACCCAACTCCCTTGTTGAAACTTGCATCGGTTTTAATATAGTATTTGTATATAGTTTTTTAGAATGCCGACTTAGATGAAGGAATGAAGATACATTGAGGCGAAGTCATTGTTCAGATATATGAATTGGCCACCGAAGAAGTTAACTTACGACGTGTTATGACTCAAATTATTCCTTGCTATACCTGTTCATTCAAAAAAGGCACGAAACATCTTCTTAGTGTTATACAATAAAAGCGCCTTACTCGTTTAATAAAGAAAAAAAACTATTTTAGGTAGGCAGGTAAGTTCAAAAGTATTTGATTAGTTGATCTCAAAGAAGTTGTATTCAAGTTTACATAATTACAGTCACTTTATAGACTAAAAGTATTTTAGTACAAGATAAACATACTTAAAATGTGCTTTACTAATTACAATAAATAAGAAATTATTATTTAAAATGATTATACTTATGTATAGAAATATATACTTATTGTTGATTGATCTCAGGGAAACTTTTCTGCAATATCAAAAATGTATATTTTTGTTCAATAAACTCACAGAAATGAGTGTTTATTGTTCTCATAATCATAGTCTCTCACGGAGTGTCAACTTCCCTTGTATCTGTTTCAACTTACCAGAGGGTTGAAGCAGAGTGACTTAATTTAGAAAAACTAGTTTTTTGTATATTTCTAATTACGAATTACCATTTTGATTGATAGTCTTCAATAACGCATGAAATTTGCTTTCTAATGACATATATGTCATAATTGTAGCTTTTATAATAAAGCAGAAATATCCAGAAATGAAAATTTTGTGCCAACTCTCCTCGGTCTCCCTACAAAATAAAGTTCGATTAAGTAGTTACAAATCACGCTAGTACGGTACCTACACATTGTTGTTTTAATTCCAGAATTTCGAAATCGTCCAAGGCCTGTGCCTCCCTCGCTCCTGTTCGCCAGAAGACATCACCAGCCTCATAAACTTCTCCATAATGATTACAGACACTCTAAAAACCAACAAAACTACCCCCAGAACTGTCAAAGTCTCATCTTCCAGACGCGTAGAAGTGTCCTACGATATCACTAAAAACTATGAGACCATCAGTCTACTCTCAATCACTTTAATCTTGATCCTTTTGTCTGTGATAGCGACGCTAGTTGACTACAATATGCTCAAATGCAGAAGGAATGTCGCTTCAAAAACGTTCAATGTCCAAAAGTACAACAACGATTTGAACGAGAGCATACGCAAATCAAATCTAGTCGATGAGTCTTTGACTATTAACAACATAGAGAACTCAAACATAAATCTGGTGACAGTGAAAAAGGTTATAAAACAGAACGCTGTGCCTCCATCTATTACGCTAGACGTAGTATCATTGGAGAATGCTGCCAACAGCTGCAAGCGCTGTGGAAAATACAGAAAGCAATGCACCAATCCTATGAAGAGTGAGAGCTACCAACCTTGCCCAAGAGTCAGATACGATAACTCCCTAGCTAGCTTGAAAGTTAAAAGGAGTGCATATCAGTATCTGCTTCTCTGTTTCTCTCTTAATTATGGGTGGAAAAGGATATTCAATACCAACATGGCGAATAAGGATTTGTCGATAATGCACGCAATCAGGGTTCTGACGACGTTCTGGGTGGTGTTTGTTCATGTGGCGACTATGGTCAGCTATTTGTCAGGTTGGTTGTTTTGAAATGCACTTATTCTGTCTATTGTAAATCTACTTGTTTACGCAATGTTCGAGTATTTGAAGTGAAAGAGGGTGAGGGTGGGTTGCATCAAAAACAAAATTCGAACGTGTACTTATAGTGTAGGTAAAAATGGAGCGACTCGTAGTTAATTTAACGAACTGTAATTGTAACTAAACCCCACGGTTAGAACAGCACCACCCTGATTCTTGAAGAGTGCCTATCACTGCAATATAGCACATTTTTCACCATATTTTAACTTACAATTGCTAGCTGGTAGTGGCAGAGATATTAAATCGCGTGTGTTCTACCGACCTCTCTGGAACTACAGGCGTGAGTTTGTATAAGTATATGTATAATTGAAGCCTTTTCCAGACAACGGAACTGACATGGACAACCGCAATAATGTGTTCATGATACTAGCGACGGGATCATTGGCTTTCGATACGCTGTTCTTCGTGAGGTAAACCATTCACATTGCTTGTTTTTTTGGAGGCATGTTTTCATCTTTGATTCATCGAGGGTTTTTTAAACCCTTATACCTAACACCAGTATCCCGTTTCACCAAGCTACAAAAGTCTAAACACAGGCAACACAGGTCAAAGTGGTCAGTCGTTATTGGTCAAGCGAGCATGAATCTAATGTTGTCCTATTTTTTTTCTTTGAAGAACTGCACATTGTAGAACCTTCTAATCTTCATACATGTAGTTCATCATCATATCAGCCGAAAGATGTCCACTGCTGGACATAGGCCTCCCCCAAAGAGTGCCAAAGTGACCGTTCCTGCGCCACCCGCATCCAGCGGACTCCCGCGACCTTTACCAGGTCATAACTTGTAGTTGCTATTAAATAACGTCGTATTGTTTCCAGCGGGCTGTTCAGCTCGTACCACTTCTTCTACCTGAAGAGCCAGTACAGCGTCGAGGAGCTGGTCAGCTTTGGAGGCGCCTGCGGCCAGGTGCTGCAGCTGTTGTGCTTCATCACCAACAGAGCTGTCAGGTGAGACTCTAATACATATAATGAGGGTTTTCAGGCTGCATTATGTTACCAGCTGGTAGCACTCTGGCGAGAGGTCTAGGTGTCTAAATGCACCAATCATCATCAATTTGATTGGTGGATTTTAAAAGCTGCTGTCAAACATACGTCTCGCCACAGTGCTGTCAGCTGGTGACATAATGCAGTCTGGAAACCCTCAGTAAACTAGTTTCCCAGCGGCGCGGTGGAAAATCCAAACGATCTCCGATGGAATATTAAAATTCACTCTCTCATCGTCGTCTGGAGATTTTCTCTCATCGTCGTCTGGAGATTTTCTCTCGTCGTCGTCTGGAGATTTTCTCTCAAACTAGGTTTAGCGTTAATCTGACATTAAACGTACGAAAATATGCGCGTACAGTCACAAAAAATTGGTGGCATAACAAATTTTCAAAAGTGATAGACCAATTTCTTTAAATCTAATACTAAGCCCAGCATTGGCTGTTTTTTAGGGTTCAGTACCTCAAAAGAAAAAAAAACCGGACAAGTGCGAGTCGGACTCGCCCGCAGAGGGTTCCGTACAAAATTACAAATGTATAGTTGTCAGATTTTTCCTTGTAGTTGTAGTAAGACGATATTGCTTGACAAATTTCATAGTTGAAATGAACTATGAAACTATTCAACTATGAAATTTGGCAAGCATTATTGTTGAGCTATAACTCAACGGAAAGTACCCTATACATTTTGATTCCTATGGGAGTGTCGATATATACGTATTTTGCGACATAAAATAAATGGCCGTATCTTTTTTTACGTAAATTCAAGTTTGATTTTTTCACAGCTTCAAGGGACTGTAGACCTGAGTATATGGTTTTAATTTCAACTTGATACCTCTTTGCGTTCTCGAGATAAAGGGTCTTGACAGACAGACATACAGCAAAGTGATCCTTTATAGGATCACTTTGCTTATGGGCTTTTTGGCCTTATGGGTTCCGTTTTTTCTTTTTGAGGTACGGAACCCTAAAAATGAACCTTTATAAGATCACTTCGTTGTCCGTCTGTCAAGAGCCTTCATCTCTAAACGCGTGGAGGTAATGAAGTTAAAATAAAAATACTGATTCAATTTTTAACTTATTTATTTTCCAGGCTCCTCCCATCGTACGCTTACGCCATATTTCTAGCGTCAGTGCTGGCGCGTGCGACACACCGAACTTCGGTGCTCGAGCTACCGGGGCGGGACTACAACTGCGATGAAACCTGGTGGAGGAACATACTATACATCACTAATGTCTACCCTGTCGATGAACGGGTTAGTTCAAATACATATGTACAGTTCCAAACCACGCCCCTTTTTTCAAATTCATATTCAAATTCAAAGTTTTTATTTCGGAAAAAGTTATCCATATAGAATGTTAGTCATAATGAATTTATAAATCTATGTTAGTGACATTCAAAAAAATAGTTAAATTAAAAGCGGCGTGGTACGGCAACCACAGGCGCGTGCAGCCGCATCCAGCGCGCGAGCAGCGGCGAGTCCCAGCGCTGCGCCAGCGCGTTCAGAATGCAGAGACAGGAGGCAATAGCGACTATTCTAAAGTACAATCGAACCAACTGAATCATGACCCACCATAAGCTTATTTTGCTAAACCCCTTAAATGCAAGTAGGTCGAAATTTGCTTGAAGATTTATTTCCTTGGTAACGAACTTGTTATCATTTGATTAGACACTGACATTTACTGAGTGCACTGTTAAATAAATCGGACAGTATCGACTAAGCTCGTATAATGAAAAAGAAGAGATGATGTTACTGTCTTTGTCTGTATTACGTAGGTAAGTATAGGAAGTTTTCTACGAACGTAATGGTGCCACTTTACTTGGCCGTATTAAATTTGCTTATCTATTAGTAGCATTTATTTCTCTAGAATATAAAATCAAAAATAATGCAGTCATGTTTGGGCAAATACGGCCAAGTGAAGTGCCAGCATAAACTTTAGATTAATTCATTAACATGTTTCAATCACGTCATTCCTATAAGTATTTTAAGGACAGAAACATGCCATTGTTGGTCTTTCAAGCTATATAAGTAAAAAGAGTAATAAAATTTGTGAAATGAAAAAAAACTTTATTTAATCTTTAACAGAACTAATTTAAATTATAAGATTCAGTATCTAAAACCTAGTGTGTGCACCATGGTTATCGATAACGGCTTGTAATCGGTCACGCATTGACCCTATTAGACGACTGCAAATGTCGCTGTCTCTCAAGTAATCCCAAATTTCGTTACAATGTTGCTCAATTGCTTCCTTTGTTCTCTCGTTTCTGTTATCCCACATTTGGACCATCAAACCCCGCAAATTTTCTACTGGGTTGAGGTCTCGAGATCTACAGACGGCATGATGTGCCGCAAAATATCGGGTGGGAGTAAAAGGATGTTCTTCGTAATGGTGTTGCATGTCCACTCGTTGTTCGTTCGTGAGTCGGCGAACGCCGTGGTTATGACGTCGTCTGTCCTCGAGGATGCCCTCTCCGGCGTGCCGTCTGATCCAGGTCCTCACTGTATTCCGAGAAATATTTAATTCGCGTGATATTTCCCGTATGCCATAGCCTTCCTCACTTAAGACTACAATCCGAGCTCTTTGTTCTTCTAAATTAGCCATTATTAAAAATTATTACGCATTTTACTATTTAGTTTCTATTTTTCCACATTGAGTGACAACTTGACATAATATGACACACTTGTAGAACACCCCATTTTTTAAATATATATTTTTTCCATCATCAAAAAGTTTAGGTTAAATAAGCGAGAACTAGCTCGAGATTCAAACAATGGCTGTATATGTGTGAAATGTGGTTTTATGGAAATGATAACAAAGGTTAAAATTGCATAGGTCTGCGACCTGTATTGACGTAATTTTATTAGTACCTAAAACGTCGTAAGTGCATTATACGTGATAGATCTTACAAGTTTGAAAGCTTCAAACGAATTATCAGGCAAGTGGGTCATGATTCAGTTGGTTCGATTGTACACAAGATAAACCCGTCGTGTTTGTGCTCACTGGGAATCCATTACCATTAATAATCTATTTGAAATCCATTCACCAGTGTCTGAATTTATTCAAAGTGCTTCTTAGTAAAAAAACATAAATGATTGGCCCGAATAAAAAGACGATAGAACCGCTCGGTTATCGGTGATATGCTCATATTTGTTAAAAATAAACGAACCCCTTTACCCAGTGCATGCAAGTATCCTGGTACCTCACCATGGAAACGCAGCTGCACGCCGCAGGTGCGTTTTTATGCGCGCTCGCGGCACGCCGGCACACAGCTCTCACGCTGGCCTCGCTGTGCGTGTTGGCCGCTACAGCAGCCGATGTGGCCGCGGCCTTTGGAGATTATAGCAAGCCGTGAGTGATTTTAAGTGATTCTAACTTTCTATACCAAATTGCATCGAAATCCGCCAAACCGTTGAACCTACAGACAATCATTCCTGCACGGATCAGAGACAACTCGATCTGCTGATACTTGCCGGAGCGGTCAGTATAGCTGCGCCGCACTGGATTGAAAATTCTGTGGCTTGACTTGACTGAACTTCTTGTCACGATCCTCAGTTGCGAACAACCGCAACTTATCGTGCCTCAAATGGTTTTACTCTGAACACAGGTTGGATGACGTGTTTGCTGCTTACCGCTTGACGCTGGAGCGGCCCTGGGCTCGAGTGGCGCCGTATTTCACCGGGGTGTTCGCAGGCTGGTTGGTGCGGCGGATGGGTGGACAGCTGAAGGTTTCCAGGGTAAGTCTAAAATTGGCAGGATCTAAGGGTGTAGCCAGGTATAGGTGAAGGAGAGAAGCCGTCCCTGCCTATGTTTCGGTAGGCGCATCTAGCGCTTATGATCTAAAGGGTTTCTTCCAAGGACCCTACTTTCCGCGATTGTATCATAAATAACTATTATGATACTATAGTGCGGAAAGTAGGTAATTCCCAACGAGTGACGATGACCATAAACACGACCGTGAGGGAGGCACGTTATCATACAACATATTACAATGCATCATGCAAGGAAATAAATATATATAAATAAAAGGCGAAATTTTAACTGTCATGAAATCTCATTTTCTGAATATTGGCCCGAAATCCATTCCCGCACGGCCCCGCGCCGCCCCGCACCGCCGTGCGGGCATAGACGACTTCCCGTGTTTATATGCATTGTGAATTATATTTTTGCTTTAGTTGACGTCTTTCTTCCTCTGGCTGTCGTCACTCTCGGCGCTGGGCGTGGCGTCGGCGGTGCCGTGGGCCGGCCCGGCGTGGGCCTCCTGCTTCCTGCACCTCGTGTGGCCCATGGTGCTGTTGTGGCCCGCCCTGGTGTGCGCCACCAACTATGCTGGTGAGTGGGGGCGTCTTTGTGGCCACTTGTCCGGATGTATGTAGTCTAGTCTGTTATCTACAAGGAGAAGCTTCGTCCATATGCTCTCTGTTCGTTCCTAACAAGTACAGTCAGCATCATACACATGTATACACTTTTCGACCTTATCTCTAAGTAATAAGGTCCTAGAATGTATACATGTTTATGATGTACCTCCGTGGCCGCGGAAGAGGCGGCTCGCACAGTGGCGCACGAGCACAGTTGGCAGCGCGCAGGCGCTACTTAGATGTTAAATAGTTTAAGTTTACCAGCTCCTTGGCATATGCTGGACCTAATGCTGTTAAATGTTGTATCTAAATAAATAAAATCACGGAGGCCAGGCCATGGGCCAGATTTGCAAATGCTGATGGCATTACAGATGAGTAAAGTCAGAACCCTGCCATACAGGCTCGTCGGTTGCGGGTACTTCTGACCTGGCCTTTTTTCAGTACCTACTGCAGAAATTTGTTCAAGATACCCTCGCCTTAGTCGCCCCCGTTCGATTTTCCCAGTCATCTCCTGGACGTATCCTATGAAAAATGAAATGATAAAAGGATTTTTACAAATAGCCAATGTAATTTTGTTTGTGTGATGAAACATCGCTCTTCCAAAAACAAGAAGTGGTAAGTTTAACCCATAATAAACTAGGTACTTAATATAAAAAAAATTCATGACAGATGAGATTTCCAATTTTTGACTTTTTGAGTGTGGTCATGTATGTAGTCAGAAAAAAGGTCGAGTGGCTTGCTCCTAATACCCATGTGTTCAAGCTTTCTTATAAGTATAGGGAGAGAGACAGTGTCAAAGGCCTTACGTAGGGTCCAGGAAGATCGCTAGGCATTTTTGTCCTCCATCTACTTTATGTGTTATTTCGGTGATGAGAAACAGCACAGCATCTTCTGTGGATTTACCCCGCCCCGTCTAAACCCATATTGCGAGTTTGAAAGGATTTTAAATTTATTATGAAAGTTTAATATTCGTTGATTTATAAGTTTTTCTATTATCTTTGAAATTGTAGGTGTTTGGTACTGATATGGGACGGTAATCCTATTAGTCAGTCTACTTTCGCACATCCTATCAACATGGTCAAACCACGAGTATAGCTAACCACTTTGTCCACGAGTGTCTATAAGCCTCTTTCTTTTGGGTAGACCCCCACGAAGTGGACTGATGACTTGGCGGCGAACTGAGTTCCCCGCATGCGGTAGGAGCACAGGACCGGTCATTAGCAGTCTTTGGGAGAGGTCTATAATAACCAGCAGGGGACGCCTTTCAGCTGTTCTATGATATGTCTGTGCTCTTTCTCTTCAGGTCTGAGCCGTCAGCTCCTCGATTCGGGTGTGGTGGCAGCGCTCAGCCGCCTCTGCTACAGCGTGCTGCTACTCCATGGGCCGATCACTAGGACTGTGCTGCTCAGCCTGGATGGAGTACTGTGTTCTGATACAATGTGCATCGTGAGTATTAATATGACCAGTGGATAGATGTCGCTGTCGACTTTAAGGCGTGAAGAATTAAGAAGCCTAATAGTCTGTCTAATGAAAGCTGATCTCACTAGATTCAATCACGCGGCAACACTTTTAGTCAAAATGTATGCGTATGACGTTTAGTGTTGCCGCGTAATTAAAGCTAGTGTGGGTTCAGCTTTCATTAGACATACTCTTAAACCGATGAGAAGATCTGGTTACGTAAAATGGTTATTTCGGAGAATTTTTATGATTGTTCCAGACATAAGTAGAGGTGATAAGTATTATTGGCCGGTACTGTAGAACAACATTATTGTACCTACTATTTTGTAGACGATCTCGTTCGTTAAAGACGAATTCGTAAGAAATGGCCGCCATTTTGAACTTTTTAGTGAATGGTTACGTTCAAAGAAAATATTATTCGTCCCCAGTGGACCATATTCTGCTAAAATAATGCGTTTGCTCGCAGCCGGTCAACATAGCAAAAAGTCCACTCTTTTCAATCGGTCAACTTCGCGATCGGTCAACTTCGCTATCTGTCTACTTCGCTATCAGTCGACTTCGCTTAATACGATCTCCACTTCTGTTGTAAAATATAGGTAGGTTAGGTTCGTTAGGTATCTTCAGATGCCTGAAGGGCAAACTGACCAGAAATAGGAGCCCCGCGCAGCGTGGCTCCGTCGACACTGCCGGATGACGAAACAAATGCATGGTCTCCTGGTTTTTTGACGGAGCCCCGGGCTCCTATTCCTGGTCTGTTTGGCCTTCGGGCATCTGAAGATACCTAACGAACCTAACCTACCTAAGTCGACCATTTGCGAAGTGGACTATTTGCGAAGAGGACCATTTGCGAAGTGGACTATATGCGAATCCCCTACAAGTCATTTGATTGGACTTATTGCTATGTTGACTGCGAACAAATGAAATAATGGTCTCTATTTTGAACTTTTTTGGTGATTGTTACAATTACATTGAAGATCACAGTCATTTTATAAGTACCGTTTCGTCCCCAGTGGTCGTACTTCGCGGGCACGACGTTGCTGACGCTGGTCGCGTCTCTCCTGCTGTCTCTTCTGGTGGAGATGCCTTGCTGCAGCTTGCTTAGAAGGCTCTCGGATTGCGCCAATAGTTAGGACTTCACATTATTATAGAGTAGTAATTTGTTTGCACCCTTATTCGCGAGTGGTTAAAAAACATACATACTTAAAATAAATTTAATTCGCCGTCGACGCAACAAACATGGCTAGGATCCATCTTACAGATAAGGCTTTCGATAAAAAAAAAACATGCACTCTTACGAAGCCACAGACTTGCACATGTTAAACTTATTATATAGCCTTGACAAGCCGCTATTTGACTCTGAGACAGTGTCGCTGTAAACCGCATAATATATGACAATAATGTACAAACGTCATGTATAGTCGGGACAGTGTGTATTGGCTTTGGATTGTTTGTTGAATGTAAAAATTCTACGGTTTATAATAAATACCTATACATCCATATCTGATTCCAAGTACGTACCTATTCGATATTTAAATATTCTTCAGATTGTGACTCCGAAGACTCTGACACTGATGTCTCTGATTTATCGCTTTCAAGACCGCCGACCTCAATTATAAAACGTTATTCTTCAAATTTATTACAATATTTTAATAAGAAAATAAATCACTGAGTAGTTAAATCCAACCAAAGTAACCAGTTCAATCAATTCCTACGACCGCACTATAAAACACCAGTACCGGTCAAGTCAACAACCAATTTCATGACATTGTTTGTAGAAATACTCGACAATCCGTCATCCTTTTTTACTGTAAATATTTAATTCTATTCAATATAAGCTTTCTGACATCGCTATGGATTGCTTTCGGCTTATTTATTGTAATTTATTTTACAATCGCGACGTATTTTGTCTTCCTTGCTGTTTGTTTTCAGTCACATTCGATGACTTCTATCGTCTGTTGTCAAAGAGTATGCTTGCCAGTAAAATAAATTAGTTCTATTAAAAATCAGCAACGTGTCTAGGGTCAAAAAGAAACTTGTTGGGCTTACACACCCCTCTTTTTCGCTGGTGGTTTAAGGTGAGCCGGGATAAACACGTAGGTAATCTATTGGGTAATTACTTTATTTGATAGTGAGTAAAAGTCTCATTGTGCAAATTGAAAATTATGAATATTATGATTTTATGATTATTACTTGTTGTATCTTAAATTAATTGATTGTTAAATAATTTGGGGGATTTCATAATATCGGAATAAAAAAATTATCCGTATTAAATACAGCTTTAATTACTATCTAATTAGATTAACTAGTTAATAATATAGTGACGTAGTTTTAGTTGAAATAAAAATGCTAGTAATTTATTTATATTTTTAATTAGAAAATACAATAAAAAATCTTAAAACTAGAATAGTATTTACAACTTATTTACAATTACGAGTTTTATTTATATAATCCTATACAATCTATTTTCTATAAGTTCGCTGGGACCTACCGTCATCGACGCCAGGTCCAAACTTATAGTAAACCTGTTGTAAGTATTTGTGAAACTTTCGGCTCGTATCCTGTATGGAATAAGGACGTTTGTTTAACCTTTTGACTGCTAAAGACGGCCACAGCCGCGCGTGAGCTTTGCGCATTTTCGTTAATTTTATGTAATAAAAAGTTTTACAAGTAACTTGACCCATTTTTTTAATAGTTCATGATACGTACATTAATTTTGACATGACAATATTTATAAATATATATCAGAGTTTCATTTTATTCATTGTTTTGTTTTGCACCCTCGCTGTCAAAAAGTTAAAATGAGAATAGTTTATATAATGACTTAATACTCTATTTGGTGCTAAAAGCACACGTCAGGCCACACATGCAGGTTATCCATATCTATACTATAATATTATAAAGAGGAAAAATCTGTGAGATTGTAGCTCTGTGAGTTTGTATATAATGGAACACCGGAACCACTTATTCGATTTATGCCTTCTTTAAGCCTCTCACATCAATAGTAAACTCGTCATTAGCTGTCAATTTTACTATTGACCGCCACCGCAGGCCGCGCCAATGTGATGCAGGCCTTACCAATACGCGAGCGAATAGCTCGTAGCGAGCTCGTAATATTATAAAGAGAGTTTGTGAGTTGGTATATCAGCACGGCTATCACAAGACGGCGCGCAGCTCTCTAGATTTTTCTCGCACCATACCCCTCCTTTTATGTTTTCTAATAAGTGAGAGAGGTATAGTGCGAGAAAAATCGAGACAGCTCGCGCGCCGTCTGGTGATAGCTGTGCTGCCCTGCTAGCATAACTTGACTTTCTACTCTACTCGCGCGCGTGATAGACTATCTGTCACTTTTTGACAGCATTGATCAGAAAGTCACGGACAGTCTGTCTCGCGCGCGAGTAGAGTCGAGAGTCAAGTTATGCTAGCAGGGCTGGGGTAAACTCCGGAAAGTAATCCGATAAAATAAAATTAAATAATATAAATAATGGATATTCGGGTTGAAAATTGGCAACATTTTGTCCCGCGGGCACTGGCGCGGCCTGCGGTGGCGGTCCATAGTAAATTTGACAGCTAATGACAAGTTTACTATTGAGCGCGCGGCCAGGCCGCTCCAGTCTGTGATGGGCCTGCACGGCTATCACAAGACGGCGCGCGAGCTCTCTCGATTTTTCTCGCACTATCCGTCTCTCTCTTAGTAGAACACTTAGGAAGAGAGGTATAGTGCGAGAAAAATCGAGAGAGCTCGCGTGCCGTCTTGTGATAGCCGTGCTGAAGCCTGCGGAGTGTGATGCAGGCTCAATACGCGATCGAAGCTGAAATGACAGTATTGACTTGTTATCTAAGAATGACAATTAAATCAAGATGGTTGCAGTTCAGCATACGAGCACGAAAGTTGCCAATGTATTTATTTACATAGGTATTTTAGTATTTATTTTGGATAAAACAAAATGTACATTATATACGCAATAATAATTGTCATGATTGAGGACAAGCTTCTTAAAATAAATTTAATGATTCCGCGACATAGACAGCCTCAGAATTGTTTAAATACAATAATCAAAATGCACTATAGCAGTGATATTTGTAATAAAAATTACATTCGGGATTTGGACCTTAAATAACAATATTTTTGAGATCTATTTACTGGTAATATACAGGGACCTTATTCAGCAAGTATGTATTTTTTACATTTTACAGGTCAAAGGGCCAGTCGTTATTCCTCTCTTTTTTTAAATTATTTCTTGACCATGGATACAAAGTCCTTAGTCGATAGGAGCCGATTACACACAGTAAATATTATCTCGCGATAACTCACGTCACAAGATGTATCATATGCATATTGACGTTATTGAAGCAACTTATCAATACATTTTTGAATATCGCGATATTATGATAAGAGATAAAAAGTCTTTACTTCACACAAAAAATTAAGGATACAAGAAATAATTTAAAAATATCGGCCATGTGCGTGTCGGACCACCCACAACGAAGGGTTCCGTGCCCATTGAAAAGGTCGTATCGTCACATAAATCTCACTGCACTTACGTCCTTTTCTATAGGCAGCTTTTCAGCAATATCTCGAAAACCTTATAACCGATCTTGTTCAAAACAACTTTCGGTGAAAGAATTTAATAAGCACTATGTCCATGGTTTAAAAAAAAAATACACCGTTTGTAAATTAGAGGGAGAGGGCGGGGGCACAATTTTTGCAACTTTCGGGGCGATTATCTCCGAATAAGTATATTCACTTAATCAAAAAAAATGCTGAGTTACCCATATTTCTTTTGAGAGGCCTATCGATTGATGTGCCACACGTGGACTTACAATAGTATATTTTTTTGACTTGCAGTTACATGTATGGAGTGCTACCCTAAAAATTTTTTTTTTAGTCATTTCATTACATAACTATGTAGCGGCTAACAAAATACACCTATCCTCCAAAATGTATTCAAATGCACCTTATAGTTTTCGAGTATAATGCCTGTGACATACGGACAGATGGACATGACGAAACTATAGGAGTTCAGTTTTTGCCATTTTGGCTACGGAACCCTAAAAATACATATGGTGCATGACATTGACATGATGCTAATGTTATTGTTTGTGAGATCTTACCTCCAATGTTTGACAGCCGTCATCCCGGTACAATAAAGTCAATAATTACATATGATGACAAACTGACAGCTGTCACATATAGGTAGTAAAATCTCACAAACAATATTTGTCAAGGGCCTCAGTGTCGCCAATTAAGATGGGCCACCACGTGCGTCTAGATATCATAATTAGCAATGATGTAATATAAAAAAGAGGTAGCTAGGTTATAGGTAAGCGCTCCAAAAGTGGCACACTAAAATTGAGTCAAATGCACTTGCCTGAGTTTCGATTCGTCAATGGAAACGTGTAAACATGTCTTAGCTGTCAGATTTGGTGGCCATTTTTAAACACGGAATTTCGTATAGACAACATATTATCATTGACGAGCCTAGTGGTTAGAGGACCTAACTATGAAGCTTGATGTCCCGGGGTTCGATCCCCGGTCGGGGCAGATATTTGTATGATGAATACGAATGTTTGTTCTCAAGTCTTGGATGTTTAATATGTATTTAAGTATGTATTTATGTATATAACTATGTTTTTCCGTTGTCTAGTACCCATAGTACAGGCTTTGCCTAGTTTGGGACTAGATCAATTGGTGTGAATTGTCCCACTATATTTATATTTATTTATATCTACCTCTTTTTTATATGACATCATTGGTAATTAGTGTATAGTATAGTCACCGAAAACAAGAGTTTATTTCACTTTATTCGATGTTTGTTAATTAAAAATAATTTAACGGCCGTATAAATGAAATACGATATCGGTCCCTGGCAAAAAAACGAAAATTTGTACGTTCACTTTTGTATTTATAAATTCTAACCTCAAAATTGTAAAATTGCACTTTTTTTTGAACAATGATTGTCATTTGAACTCTTAACAATAATTTAAATAATTTTAACATAACTAAATCTATATCAGGGATAACATCGCTACACAATATACCAACCTCGGGTTGTGACTTTAGAATTATTTGGCATTTACAATTTTTATTTAAATTCATACATAGACGGGGGGAATCGCTATTTTTTGTGAGAAGACTAAAACTGATTCAGAATAATAAAGTAAGAGTACGTAAGCTTACAAATAAATTCACTCACTTTTTTTAGGGATTCTTGAATTATGTTCTTTTAATAAACATTTTCTCACGTAACGTCTGAACGAATGGTATATTCGTACCATTGTTTTGCTTGGTAACTATTTCTTCAATAGTAATTGGGAAAGAAAGGACGAAAACTATACCTATTTATATTAGGGTAAGATTCATTTTGGATTGAACATAAGTTTGAAGACTAATAATATACCTACACTTCTAATAAATATTCTGGTACAGACACCATCACATACATTGTACCTATTTAACAACGCTCAATAATATCACATCACTCGGTAGTGCCCGTGACCAGATATTTTTGAGCACCCCGTCCGGTCAGATGTATTTGTTGGCGGCTGTACAACATCAAACAGTCCTAGGTAACTTTTGAGCGATATTCGCCTCTATAGCTGCTTTGGGCTTAAAATACAGCGAAACAAGACACAACTTAAATTAAATATACAATTGCAGCGGTAAAACAATAATAAAACTAAAGTTTCTTCAGGACGTCTAAAGTCGTCACAAGTGTGTTCAGAACGCCAAGAACGACTATAGTTGGCGTACGCTTTCAAAGTAATCCATCACATGTTAGTGGCGTTCGTATTTGCTCTCTTACACACACACAACAAAACAAACTGCACATGGACATGCATTCGAATGCGAAAGTACGAAACTAGGTATGCCGTGAGGCGGTTAGATTTTGTCAAATAGTTTGTTCATGGTCAAACCAAGAACTTATTTCAGCAAAAAGTTTTAAATTTTAATTTGCAAATAGGTCTTTGGGACTCACATGGGTACTTTGGGCGATTTAACAGGCATATAAACTTGTCACAATCACAACGTTACTATCACATCAACTGGATATTTTACCAGTCACGTTACTACACTGCTTTATATTACATTTATATCGTGCAAAGCATCCCATTAAATATAGGTACAGTCAGCAGCAGAAGTAGCTATGCAAAATAACACTCTCAAAATGATCTAGATAGTTCTTATCCGCTTGAAATTAGAGTCGTGTGTAGGTCATTTTGAGCACTTGACCAGCTTAGCTGCTTTTGCTGCTGACTGTACCATTGTATATCAGTAACTACTTAACTTCTAGCTAAATGATGTACTGTCAAGTGCAAAAATATGTATCGATTTAATCCACTCATAAATTTGTACCGAAACCTTAATACGATGGAATATAATTATGAGTATGAGTCAGTTGTATGCACCATATTTTTACAATTGACTGTACAGAATTACTTTCAAACCATGCCATCCATTGCCATGGAGTGTAAAATTGTCTACCGAAACATGGTCAAATACAAGTTACGAGTAAAATTATACTCTCTATATATCTCGGTACTGAAACATGAATGAAACGTCTGATAACTGTTTTTATTTAATCCGTCGCGTTTTGCCCCTAAGGGCGTTTAGCCTCTTAGACAAACTTGACAGTTTGACATTATGTACAATTTTGGTCACCCTCGCCGCAGTAAGCCAGCTTCAGTAGAGACTTCTTAACCCATTTTGTCTTATCTTTTTCATACGCGATGTGGCTTGCGCTGCGGCGACAGAATCTTGAGCATTGTGACTATGGGCGCCTCGAAGGCCACAGATATCACGAAGGCCATGAAGTAGGAGATCACAGTCAGCCCCAGGAACAGTACGAACTGGAAATAGAACATTGGTTTTATTAGTAACATGGCACGTGGCTCTCTCAGGTTATGTTAACCCCGGAAAAACTTGAGGATTCTAAGCGATAATGATACTTTAAACATATAAATTGGTTATGGCAATAAAGGTAGGTAGATATTACACATATTATAAACCTGAGTAACTTTAGGTTTAGGTTCCTGTGTTTGGCCCAGCCTTGCAAAACCAGTAGGTAGTGACTGAGTGAAGAACCATTAATGCCAGAAATATACAATGTTTTTATTTCTCTTTCTTTTCTCGAAAGATAAGGTTGTAGGAAAACTAAAAGAGGTAACATTGTGATGAAGGTTAACCCATTAACCATTTAAGAGATAATCATGAATTGGACGCCATTGTAGTACTAGAGAAGAAACAACTTTGATAGAAGAGCCTAATGTTGAAATGTAGAAGGTTTACACTCCTTAGCAGAATAAAGCGGCGCTAAAATGAAAATTTTCAAGCAAAAACTCAAAAAAATATCATTGTCTTTATCATCATTACATAGCCTACAATCTTCCACGTGTATGAGAAGGCTGTAGTCCCACAGTGTTAGTATAGAATTAGAGTTACCACTAGCAGCTCCCCGAGATGTATAGGATGCGTGAGGTGCATGGCCACGTAGCGTAGCACCACGGGGTGCACCAGATACGCGCAGTAGGTCACCCGTGAGAACGGGTAGAGCACGGGCGCTGACAGGAGCGGCGCTACCCAACCTGGACATGAGTAAATATTAGGGGACAGTGTTACATAAACTGGACGAGAGTGCGTCCACGTAACTGTGCGACAACGACGTCTTTTGGCCACACCTAGAAATTTAACGGTTAAGGTCGTGTTGCCATTCAAATTATTAGGCAACAGCTTAGGACTTAGCGTGAACGGTTTCTCGGCCCGTAGTAAATAGTAAGCTCTAAAAGGATTGTGTTATGTGTACTAGGCTTAGAGTATACATAAATGAAGTAGCCTTAGGCCTCTCAGACTAGCGCAGCCTGCCCGCGACGGACAATAGTAAACTTGTCATTAGCTGTCAAATTTACTATGGACCGCCACCGCAGGCCGCGCCAGTGTGATGCAGGCGTACGAAAATGCCTGCCGAATTTTGCGGGGGGAGCATCTTAATAGGATATTGAAACTCAATTGTACATTGAAAGCTTGAAGTGGTTGAACGTTTATAATATCAATTGCTTACAGCAACATGCGGGCATTTTTATGTTATGATCAGTGGTCTCTTGCGAGGCGATTTTGTGAATGACCGATCGATTGTGAAATGGTCTTTGTATGATTTTTTGCACATTGTGCAAGGTTTTCTACATAGGGGTAAGTTACTGAAACTCCAGTTATGTATGCTCTAAGGTGACGATGTATTTAAGTAATAGATTTATATTTAAATATATAGAAAACATCCAAAAATCTGAAACAAATATTCATAAGATAATCAGGTCACCAACACAATAATGATGAATGTTATTAGATATGTCGTGTATAATGTTGGACGGCTACCAAGGACTCTTTACTCGGATGAGCAAGAGACGAATTTCTTCCCAGTAGTTCTCGAGATAGTTTATCCTCGAGGAACTACAGTATGAGGTTCTTGAAAATCGGTCCAGGTGATGTTACTTTTATATCTGCCCGACCATAGAACTCCTCCACTGAGTAAACTTAAAATCCTCATGAGTGTTATTGCATTTAATTCCTTTTGCGTGTAAAGGAGTAAAGGAGTACTCTTTCTAATACAGACAGCTGCCTTCGACGGAGTTCAACTGTTTCATAGACGCTAGTGAATGCACTCACACAGCTAAGGATAAAAAACAGTTGCCGTCCACGTACCTCCATGTCCCGAAGAGCAGGCCACAATGACCCAGCCCACGCAAGCGGCCCACAGGGAATGGGACACAGCGCTGTAGACAGCTGCCGTGGCCACACTGAGCTCGGTCTTGTAAAGTCCGAAGATCAGGAACAGGAATGTGGCTGTGCAGATGATCCAGCCAATCCACGCCCACACCTGGCAGGCAAAGAATAGGGTAATTCTCTTTCATTTCAAAGATTATTGTTGCGAATTAGAGCTCAGACGAGCCTCAAAGACTCGAGCCATCAGGGCCAACGCCAGAGTAACGCTAGTTTTAGCTTTAAGCAATTAGCTTAGTGTTGCAATTTAGAGCTCAGCCGAGCCTTACAAGTGACTCGTTACGGCTCGCGATTCTTTTCAGAAGATACTGCGTTACCCTAGTCTTAGCTTTGCGCGTCTAGTCTTCAAGGCTCGGCTGAGCGCTAAATCACAGCACTAGATATTTTTCCTAAAATTTTATTGACTTGAGTACATTTCAGAGCTCTGACGATTTCGAAAGCCCTCTATACATTGAATACTCACCCTGCTCATTCTAATCTTCAGATTCGTCTTAAACAGAATCCACCCAACAGCCATGCCGACCAGATACGGCCCCAGCCTAGTCCAGGGCTTGTCGTAGATCTTGTCGAACTGGGTGAAGGGATCCTCGTTGGACGGGATGTGGTCGTTACTCCAGGATACGTAGCCGGTCGTGAGGAGAGAGGATATGAAGAAGACAAAGGTGAGTGCGGCGGAGAGTTTGAAGTGGCTGGAACAATAGTACATTATTGCCGAGGCGCGGAAAGAAAGAGGTTGCCTGACGAGGTGGCAAAAGACGATCCAGACAAGGTAAATATAGTGCTTTTCTCAAACTTCAAAAAAAATGTGAGGATATAATACAAAGACATTACGAAAAAGATATTGTGACATACCTAATAACGCGGTGATACTTGCAATTCGATTTAGCTGAAAGCATTCTTCCTACGACTTCTTTCAAAGGCGGTATTCACTTTTACACTATCTTTTACACTCAATGCGGTTTTTCAAGTAATTATAACACATTTAGTTCATTTTATGTTTTAATTATCTCAAAGAAATGAGTTTAATTACGGTTTTAAACTTTTTAATTTGAGTTTCTTCTGAGCGCAAACAATAAAGAGCGCTAAAATTAATTCAAAAATATATCACCATGAATACCGCGCGGTTCGCGGGTGGATTTCTTTGGCTAAATTTTATTTTTCCTTAGTAGTCTCGATTTAACTATTATGGCACTATCAGGATTTTAAAACGTTTAACGCAGCGGGATATAATGGGTTTTGTACTGATTATTACACTCCTACGCAGGGAAGAGATATAACTTTTTAAATTTTGGCTTATGAAAATTAAGCACTTCGCGCGTGTGATGTCCTTCCAGACTTATCCGTCTACGGCGGCATCCTAACAAAATTAATCTAGGGATTCTAGGGTCGGGAAACTTTACGTGCATGAGCTCAAACATGACTTGCAAACCCAAAATAATTGGTAGGTGGTTCTGGTAGACTGACTTGCAGGTGGCTTGAGAACTCCTGAAGAACAGTCAAGTTAAAGTACCCACTGACTTGACAAGGTCAATTAGGTCTAGTCTCCCTTTTAGTTCGGAAGGTCAAGGCTTAAGTTAATATGACCATCCGTATAATTAATAGTATAATGTCTGTACCTTGTGGCTAGGATGAGGAGTATAGCACTGACCGCGTAGAACTGGGTGTCATCGGACAGGTACCAACTCCACAGCATGCACTGGAAAATGACACACGAGTTATAAAGTAAAACGTATACTTCATTCGCATTCGGCTAGAACGGTATTCGGTCGGGTCGAGAGCACATTGACCACCGTAATCAACACACCAATCAAAGAATGCGGTACAGCTTAAAGAGGAATACTCACCATCTGTTCCACCGGGAACAAGGTGTTGATATACAGAAGGTTCCTCCACCAATACTTGGGGCAAGTCTCGTGATCCATGGCCGGAGGCTCGAAGACGGCATTGTGAGCGAACCACTTCATCGTCACCTCCACAACTCCCAGCATGAAGAGGTATGGGGCTGTTAATCTGTCAACATGTTATTGGAAGAGTTACTGACTAGTGGTGGCAAGACGTCTGATGAAAGCGTGTGATTTCTCTCAAATACAAGCTTTTTTTGCCGACAGTACTTTTTTCTCACAATCATCGACTACTCGTCGCGCTGGGGATACTAAATGGGCCCAAACAAGACGGGTTAATCTTTTGTAGATAAGAAGTTGCTATCCTTCTGTCTCCATCATCAGGAGTGCCATAATATTGTCTTACATAATTTGTATGTCAAATTTCAGATCAATCGGATACCCGCAAGTAGCTGAAAAATTAAATTTTGAAGGACAACTTACATATTAGTATGCAAAAAGTTGTAAAAATAATCAACAGTCTTCTTCTTCTTCGGTCCAATTGCAATTTGCAAAGGTAGAAAACCTTGGAATTTTTGGAAGTGTTTTTCTGGTCATCAAAAAGCCTCTTACCTGGCGAACCTGTAGCCCATAAGGCCAAAGAACTGGAGCAGACCGGAGGTGATCTTCCGACGGCCCTTGGTCAGCAGGTCCAGTTTCCCCTTTGCGTTCGTTCGGAAGTACAGGAACGATACCAGCATGCCACTGAAACGGTAGCCAAGATCTATAGAAGCATCTCGATCGGAACAGATCGGAGTAATGGTATTAGCCACGTTAGTTATATTTAAAAAAAATGACTATTTTGGTTTTGAACATATCAACAGTCTTCATTATTTCACTGTCTAAAAACCCGATATTTAAAAGGTAAATAAGTACTTAACCCAGATTGTGCGTTCTTTCTTTATCACGCGTTGTTCGACTCACTAGGGTTGTCTAATTTAAGCATTATACGCGTCATAGGTAATGCTATCTGCTACCCTGAAGAAGACGCTCCCAGCTAGCCTAGGCGAATTGACTGGTCGAGGAAACCAAGTGCCTCTTGCACTAAGTGAACTACCTAAATAAGTTTCACCTGACAGTGACAATTCGTCGCACTCTACATAACCTTCCATACCTTAACTTGTTAATTCAGAAACCATTGTCAGGAGACAACCGTCAAGGTGAATGGTCAGACAGTCGAAGATCGGAGTGAAACATCCCCTATGGTCCTCACCCGAGACAGAAGAAGGTGTCAACGCTGTAAACTGCGCTGATGATGAGCTGGAACCAGAAGCTCTTTTCAAGGATCGCTCGCAGTGCCGTGTTGTCAGCGTACTGTGGAGTAACACATTAATCGCTCAGTGGACTGTTTCTTTGAAAGAGATCGAATTTTAAAGTTAGTGCGCTATAACACAGCAACGTCTATAGATCTACTCGACTAAGCTGACACCTTTACTAAGTGAGTGCTTCTGTGCTTTGGAGAATGCGTATTCTGTCCCGATTTTTGTCTAAAACAGCGGTCGTAAAGTCAACTTCGAGACTGAAGGCAACTTAAGAACCTTAGCGGACTTACTTTGCCTTATCATATTAAGTTCTGTGATGCGCTCTGATGCCAGACTCAAAAGGTGCCGCAACGTCAGCTTGAGTGTGAATTTAACCGTGCTCAATGTATGAAACCGATATTGTTCTGTCGAGTCACAACGATTTAACTATGAATCTGGTTTTAACATATACCATTATAAACGTTATATCTGTCAGACGCCAAACTAGGCTTCTTAGGCTTTAAGTTCACATGACATCCGCAAACATAGTGCCTATGCGAATATTCTTGGGATTAAGTAGCCTAGTGGATCCCGGGCTCCATTAAGTAGGTTGTACCAACAAGGCGGGGAGAAATACAACTTACCTTGAACACGACGATGCAGGTATGCCCAAAGATAACCCATACCATAGACAACGAACGCAACCCATGGACAACGGGCACGGTGTCTGAGCCGACGGACTGGTCAAAGATCTGCAAGATGTTCGCCTTCATCGAGAATGAGAGCAGAAGCTCGGACCAGACGCCTGGAACGTACAAACAGGTTAAGTGAGATGGCACATTGGCGAGACACAGCACCATCGCGCCACATAACTTTGCGTCCGTAAAATTAGGTACCATTAGCTTCGCAGAGGTTTCAGAGGGGTTCGATGAGTGTGCAGTAGGCGACTTGACGCTAACTTCAAAGACGCAAACTTATAGCTCTACAGATATTGAATAAACTTGGTAAAGGTCTCGGAAGTCCGTTGGATACGAGTGGCGCGGTGCCGGACCGGTCATTCTGGCACTCTTTGAGGGAGACCTATGCCCAGCAATGGTCGGGTCATGTGATAATGACAATGATGTATTGTATCTTTGTCCATCAAAGAGACACGAGTAAAGAGCGCCATTTTGGTGGAGTGAGCATGCTTCAAGATAAGAGCGTCCTCTCATCGCGCAAGTCGCCTCAATGCGGCTTTTGCCTGTAACAATATTTTTACGTGTTTAATAAAAGTGTGAACCAGGTACTTACTGAGTTTGAGCTCCTCATTGGTGGACGAAGTTTCGGCGGTGAGATGTTCTTCGGAATTGTTCGTGTTGATCGCTATGTTGTTGTTGACGTTGTACATCGATTTACCTGCGCACAAAACATCAAATAATAATTTTATCCCAACGGGCACATCCTGCGCCATCTTCATGTCGTACCTACGCCGTCACTGATATGAGTAGGACGGTTATTTACAGCTGGTCATGTTTAGAATGCTAACATACCAGTGCATACGACTCAATATTCGACCATGATCCGACTATAGAGACATTTATTGCTATAACTTTTCGGACCTTTCGTAACTTCACCTGATATTTACTGACGTTGACTCACCCTTAGTGACATCACCTGACATAGATAGACTTTAATGGCATTGACGGATCTTTAGAAACCCTTACCTTTGTCCGCGGCATCGTGCAGCCCGTTCAGGTCAAGCCTGACGTCCCGCGCGCCCTCGGTGGCCATGTTGGCGGCGCGGCGGCGGCGTCTGCGCACGTTGCGAGCTAACTTCATGTCGTACGCTGTCGCAGATATGAGCAGGACGGCCATTACACAGCAGACTCCTCTGTGAGAGAAAATGATGTTAAATATTAAGTGGACCATCTTACAAAATCGATCCATTCCTCACAAATCACATTACTCGAGGTCACATCACAAACAATTCATGCTCATCAGGTACATGCAGCAGGCAGTGGGCGGTTCCACATTGCACGTAGAACCGATAGCCGTTGGGGTGGAAAGTTTTAGAATTATAGTCCAGATCTAGACATTAAGCTTCTTATGTTACTGAACGATCCGACTGTAATTTGTTGTGTGAGCCTAATAATAAATAAATAAATTCGAATTCATTCATCAGAGGAGGCTCGTGCCCAACAATGGGACGTATATAGGCTGATGATGATGATGATGAAATAAGTTCGAGCCTAGGACCACGAGCTTCTAAGGCAGGGCTACCCACTTGGCTAAACCGGTCGTCTAATTGTGCTTTACACTTGTAATTATAAAAGTGATTGAGTAAATGTTTGTCATCCACAGACAAGATTGGAGGCCAGGATACTCGAGTATTGAGTTTCTGTTAAAAAAATCATTTTTGGTACAAGCTTTTATTGCCGACTGTACTTTTTGGTACAGTTATCAACTACTCTGTGAGAGGTTCTAATGAGCCTAAAACGCGATGGGTTTATCTAGTGTAATTGAGGAGATGTTTTGACCTCCTTCCATCTCCATCAGCGGTGTGCGGAGCCGCGTACAAATTTCGCCGCACGGAGGTTTGGTGCAATGTGTGGTGCTGTGTGGATTTTGTATACAACCTACTTGCATACAAAGATAATGGTCGCGTCGCACACCGTAGCGAGATGACCTGATGTGACCGCCTTAGCTTAGCTTTTTGGTACCATAATATTGCGTAGTCGTCCCACTTACACAATTGTACTAAATTTCAACTTGATTATAATATTAAGACGACTGATTCAATTGGACCTTCGGACTGTCCTTTCTTTGGTCGTTCACCTCGCGATAAACTGTTAACTTTTCTCTTGACATTTACGTTTTTGACATTGACAGATCGTTTCCTTTACAAGCACTTACCGACCGTGGATGTTTATTTAACTAGATTCATCCCGCGACTTTGTGCGCATCTCATTATAGATATACATACCTACTTAAGATTTATTGGAATTGGCCGAGTTGCATTAAAGTAGTCAATTCATAAATTAACTCTACCGTCCAAGGTACAGGTCAAAGATATCTTTACAATTGAGTGTTACAAAAAAAACTTTACATTTAAATAAGTTTACACACTACATAACAAAAACATACTTACAACGCACATGACAGTTTCATCTTTTCAATGAATGCACCAAAGTTCTGTTTACCATCTGTCTTCCATAGAAACATTTTCACACATTGTGACATATACTTTTAATATTATAAATGCGAAAGTGTGTCTGTCTGTTACCTCTTCACGCTTAAACCGCTGAACCGATTTAGATGAAATTTGTTATAGAGATATTTTGAATCCCGGGAAAGGACATAAGATAGTTTTAATCCCAGAATTCAACCCACAAAGGGGTTAAATGGGGCTACAATATATACGAATTCCACGCGGGCAGAAGCAAGTATTTTATAAGGTTTTGTAAAACACGGACGGAGCCACGGGAACTGATAGGTGCATAAAAATAGATTTTAACCTTACTACGACAAACCGAAAACGGTTATGAATTAATGGTATTAGTAGTAAGTATTGAGTATGTATTATGTTTGTGTATGTCGGTAAACGACATGCTTTCTACCATGAATTACCCCGTAACCGTTCGATCAACAATTACTTTAGAAATGCTATTTCCCGGTTCAAATAACCAATTCTAGAACAACTGTCGTAATTCAGACCAGAGTAACACATTCAAACTTGTTTATAACTGCTATAAACGAAAAGGCCGCGCCAAAGTGGATTTTAATACCTTGAAATAAGAGCTACGTTATAATTGGATGTCGAAACGACATTACGAGATGTGTAATGATCTGAGTTTTGTAAATTATACGCAACACTGCGAAACATATACGGACGTTGAATGATTATATATTATTTAGTAATGGAAAATTGTAACCTTAGCGAATTTATTGCACTATTGTGCTTGTTTTATTGAATTTGAGTCCTGTTATGGTAGTTGAATCCACGAAGATGCACTTCACTTCTAATGCATACAAAACAAAAACTATCAACGCAATGAGAAGGAGTGAGACCACTAACTTAACAATAACCTACAACTGATGTTTATGTGTTATTTCCACCTACGGGATCTTCGCTTTTAACGGGACGGTCATCGTGGTAGGAACTCTAAGGGAAATCAAAGCTAATCTGCTTTACCACACGTATATACAATACAAATACTCTTCAAATACAGGACATACTCGTACAAAGGTTAACAACATGCGATCTTATCGCTCAAGAGTGATCTCTTCCAGACAGCCTTTGCGTAGGGGAGAAAAGCAGCAAATAATTACAAGTAGGTATTTCGTAGATCTGAAAAATATTCCATGTAAAAAACAGGCCACGTCTCGGAACTCTTTCCCCGTAAAAAGTTGTGAGATACCTATTCCGTAGAGCCATGTAAAAAATAAAGCAGAAACACTCACAACAACACCTGGAAAGTCTTATCCTCCACGAAGTTGTAGCCTCCATGATCCGGAGACCGGACCGCTGTGACCGTGAGCCGCAGGAGCGGGGCCCGCGAGGCCTGCACGAGAGCCCCGACGGCCTCGCGGGTACACGAGGCCGGGAGACAGAGGCCGAGGTGAAGGGTGCGCCGCTGGAACGGTGGAGGTGAAGAGTTAGCTTGACACACTGTCTACAATTTCGTAGCGCTACAGTTGTAGCCGATAACATGGGAAAACCCGTTTGTAGAGGAAAGTGCCTGCGACCAGGGGGTCAATCACGTAACGCAATGTACTCGCGTCAGGTAGATTCACGTAACGTTTTAAACGCGCGTTAGGTAGATACAACGGTCATTTTTAGGGTTCCGTAGCCAAAATGGCAAAAACGGAACCCTTATAGTTTCGTCATGTCCGTCTGTCCGTCTGTCCGTCTGTCCGTGTCCGTCTGTCCGTCTGTCCGTCTGTCCGTCTTTCCGTATGTCACAGGCATTTTACTCGATAACTATAAGGTGTATTTGAATAAAATTTTGAGAATAGGTGTATTTTGTTAGCCGCTACATAGTTTTGTAATTAAAATGACAAAAAAAACATTTTTTTAGGGGTGCACTCCATACATAAAACTAAAAGTCAAATGAAATTTTTTCATTGTGACCCCCCGTGTGGCACATCAATCGATAGGCCTTTCAAAATAAATATAAGGTTTCTCAGCATTTTTTTTGATTAAGTGAATAGGGTCGGAGATAATCGCCCCGAAAGTCACTAAAATTCTGTCCCTCTAATTTTTGAACGGTGTATTTTAAAAATATGGAAAAATTCATGTATATAGGGCTTATTAATTTCATTCACCGAAAATTGTTTTGAACAAGATCGGTTCAGAGGTTTTCGAGATATTGCTGAAAAACTGCCTTCCTCAAAGAAAAGGACGTAAGTGCCGTAAAATTTCTGTAACGATACGACCTTTTTAATAGGCACGGAACCCTTCGTTTTGCGTGGTCCGACACGCACTTGGCCGGTTTTCCATATAAAAAATGACGTTTAGATCTACTTGACGCGCGTAAGAAATGTGGCTGGCAAAAATATATCTCCCATCTGTGCTGCTGCTCGCATCACCCCAATTTTTGATTGTGAGAGAGCATTCCTGGCGGCGTGAAGCTAGCAATTTTACGAATTTCTGATCGTGGAAGAAGAATAAGAAGTAAACACCCACATACTGGATGAGGTCAGGGTAGTCAGCGGTACTTGGGGACTATCTTTGCGCATATAAAAGCACGTCTCTATCTAGGCTGCTGCACGGCTATCACAAGATGGCGCGCGAACTCTTATTCATCACATCAGCCGAAAGACGTCCACTGCTGGACATAGGCCTCCCCCAGAGAGTGCCAAATTAACCGGTCCTGCGCCACCCGCATCCAGCGGACTCCCGCGACCATTACCAGGTCATCAGTCCACCTTGCGGGGGGCCTACCCACGCCGCGCCTTCCGGTACGTGGTCGCCACTCGAGGACCTTTCCGCCCCAACGGCCATCGGTTCTACGTGTAATGTGCCCCGCCCACTGCCACTTAAGTTTAGCAATTCGGAGGACTATATCGGTTACCTTGGTTCTGCTGCGGATAGCCTCATTTCTGATGCGATCACGCAGAGAAACTCCTAACATAGCCCTCTCCTTTGGGTGACTTTGAGCCTTCTTATGAGGCCCATAGTAAGCGACCAAGTTTCAGTGCCATATGTCATCACTGGCAACACACACTGGTCAAAGACTCTCGTCTTGAGACACTGCGGGATATTGGACGAAAAGATGTGCCGGAGCTTCCCGAACGCTGCCCAGCCGAGTCGGATTCGACGATTGACCTCTTTCTCGAAGTTGGACCTACCTAACTGGACAGTCTGTCCTAGGTATACATAATCGTCTACAACTTCGAGCGTAAAGTGTCCGACTCTTATTAGAAAACTTAGAAAGAGAGGTATAGTGCGAGAAAAATCAAGAGAGCTCGCGCGCCGTCTTGTGATAGCCGTGTTGGTTGTCAGACCGTTGGTCGCAAATCATCCCTAGCGACGTCAACCTAGCATTTCTGCGGCCTTCTACTGATTATTAAGAGGTAAATACTCACAGTCTTAATGATGTCAGGGTCGTCAGCAGTCGCGGACAGGCGCACATTGTAGAAGGCCGCTTCGAATGGGGGCCCGAGACCAGACATCGACACGTCCTCACGCCAGTCCGCGAAGATCTGGGAACCGCTCTCTGGAAGAAAAACAATCGTCCAGTTACAACTCATCTCCGTGTCCCGATCATTCGCATTCGTGACTCTTTCACCATTGCCACCGACGACCTCAGATTGTCCCTTAATATTTATTTAACTAGCTTCCGCCCGCGACTTTATTCGTGTGGACCCGGGATAAAAACTATCCTATATTTTAATCCAGGCTATAAACTATCTTCGTGCAAAATTTAATTCAAATCGGTTGAGCTGTTTAAGCGTGATTGAGTAACAAACATCCAAACATCTAAACATCTAAACATCCAAACATCCAAACTTAGTAGTAGGATTAGTAGGAAGTAGGATTATTACCAACTCGTCCATGTATTTAGTCGCAATCAAACACGTCAAATATGATGACATGCGTTAACTAGATCATTGATTTATTCTATTTTCAGTGCACTAAAGATGCTCATTAACACCAAACGTGTTAGTTTATTATGACAATACTCCTGACATTTCCCATCGAAATATCCTGCATACTCTGACATATACAGAATCGTACATTTAGTCCTTCGAACTTATTATTAGTGTTAAGTGTGATTTGCGTTTTAACTTGGTTGGCCACCTCATTGACAGTCGCGTTCCATTGTGCACAACTAACATACATATTGTCATTTTGACAGTACGGTCGTACAGGACCGTGGAACTACTTATAATCACCGGTACGTAAGTAGAACTAAGATGACGGAACTCGCACAGGTATCCTAGCACATTCAGTGCCCAGAACCGCTACGCGCTACGCCCGTAGCCGATCCCGTGGTTTCCTCGTATGTAGCGGAAAGCGACTACGGCGTAGGGACGCGTATGTGTCGTCACGGGCCGGGAATGGGCTAGCGCGCCTGCTCAGATAGCATCGCGTCGCCCCGTTGACATCGTTATAATTTTACTCTATATCTGAAAACCGGGTCGATACTCTGTTTCTCAAAATGCCTAATTCCGGAATACACATTTCACATGTCAATTGTATTGGTTCATGCGGTTTGTCTTGCGATGTGAAATTAGAATTAAATAATATTTTTTTTGTTGTGAAAGGGAGATGAATGAAAAAAAGAAAAAAGATCGAGTCATACAATAATAGACGTCGCGTAGCCTATGCTGCGTCTGCGCATTCCATACTAAAGAGTTCAACGCGCGTAGCACTTTGCTCTTACTTACGTAGATTTATTTCGATGTGATATCACACTATTTTCTATATGGCTATCTGTATGATGATATAAGTAATCAAGCACCCAGCTTTTCACGCACCGCATAGGCCCAGTCCAGTGTAATAAGTTTCTGATGGAGCATCAGCTCGATGATACCGTAATATTGAATTGTCATCCAAACTATACTAATACCCAAAATTTCAGCTGGATTGGAGCAAGTGACTGCAAATTTTGACGGACAACATACATACGAACAAGTCAAGTTAATACATATAAAAAATGTGGATCCTTACAACTTACTCATAAATATGTCCCGTCCCATCCCTCTTATGTCAGCGGAGCTTTCGGTACATATTTACAAAAGGATTAAATCGATACATATTTTTGCACTTAACTGTACTTTTCTTTGATTTTGATATGGCGAAAGATCTGACTACTTTTGAAATTGGTAACACACGCACGAAATATTTAAGGAAAATACCCCATACCTCTCGTTTTATCAAAAACTCTACCGTAATAATATCCTTCAAACTTGATGCACTTGACTGTACCGCAGGAATATATGTCGGACATAAAGCAATCGTCCCTTATTAGCAAGTATGTAAATGCGACATAAACGCGATCATGCTGGCTAGGCAGTACATTATGTTTGTCATTCATCTGCAACATCATAAGCCGAAATACGTTCACTGCTGGACATTGGCCTGCTCTCGCCTTCTAAGTATTTGTCATTCGTTAGGACAATAACTCAAAATTCTCTAGGCGGAAAAGTGTAATTTTATGTGGCATGTGAAAGTCAGTCCGTTTGTTACTCAATCACGTTATGACTGAATGGATATAACCGCAGAACACCTAGATTAAGTATAACGGTGCAGGCAAATATAAGTCCCAACCGCCCTAGAAATAGAGTCATGTCAGATATTAATGCGCTTTCTTGATGTGAATGACTTTAGTAGTACACGCAACTATAGTAGTCTAATGTCATTAACTTTGAACAGACTTGTTCACATACTCCTCCGGTACTTGGATAAATGGACACAAACTCGGTCCAGTAGTTGTACAATTGGAATCTACTGTGAACAAACTGGTTCACTTATTGTTCCGACGCTGGGATACACCGAGTCGTTCGTGAGCTAATTTTAAAGACTATCCAATAGTTGTTCCCCTGGCATCCACTGTGAACAAACTTGTTAACTTACTGTTCCTATCCTTGGAGACCACGTGACGCACGTTCACTTCGTAGCAAAACTTGACAGACTCCATCCAATCTCAGCAGAACCTGTCCAATAGTTGTTCCCCTGGCATCCACTGTGAACAAACTTGTTAACTTACTGTTCCTATCCTTGGAGACCACGTGACGCACGTTCACTACGTAGCAAAGCTTGACAGACTCCATCCAATCTCAGCAGAACCTGTCCAATAGTTGTTCTCCTGGCATCCACTGTGAACAAACTTGTTAACTTACTGTTCCTATCCTTGGAGACCACGTGACGCATCTTCACTACGTAGCAAAGCTTGACAGACTCCATCCAATCTCAGCAGAACCTGTCCAATAGTTGTTCTCCTGGAATCCACTGTGAACAAACTTGTTAACTTACTGTTCCTATCCTTGGAGACCACGTGACGCATCTTCACTACATAGCAAAGCTTGACAGACTCCATCCAATCTCAGCAGAACCTGTCCAATAGTTGTTCTCCTGGCATCCACTGTGAACAAACTTGTTAACTTACTGTTCCTATCCTTGGAGACCACGTGACGCATCTTCACTACATAGCAAAGCTTGACAGACTCCATCCAATCTCAGCAGAGCCTGTCCAATAGTTCTTCCCCTGGCATCCACTGAACAAACTTGTTCACTTACTGTTCCTGTGTTTGGAGGGGGCGTGTTGCTCGTTGAGCACGTGACAGAGCTCAGCAGAACCGGTCCAGTAGTTGTTCCCCCAGTAGAACATGGCGGTGTAGCGGCCGCTCGCGTCTTCCACTGTGGACAAGGGTGATCGTTAGTTACGTGTTCTCATGTTCACGAAAAATTAATCGCAATTAGAAGAATTACAAAGTCACTGCAAAACTTGACGGTAGGTGTGTAGCAATGGTGGATCGAGCCCAAACGGAGTCAAGCCTCACTTAAACCAAAATCCTGGAACCGCCATTGGGGTATAGAGAAGTCTCATAAATGTTGAATTTTACAAATAGGCTTGTGTCCTAAGTTTTTTTTTTTTAACATAATACGTTTTAATTAATTCTCCTAAGATTTATTTACGATGCCATTCGAACCAGTTTTTGGAGAGGAACAAGTGTGTGTATGGGAGCAACTTCAATTGAAGAACATACATACCCAAAGATTGAGTTAAAGACGGACCTCGCTGGCGGCAGCCGAATAGTTTCATACTAATTAACATTGAAGTATGACGTCACAGTTTGATATTTGTACTAGACTAATCGTTGCATGCAAAATCAAGTAAATTGATGTTTCGGTCACGAAATACTGCGTTTGGGTCCATAGTTACTATATACATTTGTTTCTGTAAAAGCGTAAGGATTCTATTGGTACTCGTAGCTTTAAATTTACTTTTGGACAATAAATAAAATCCATATTTTTTCTAAATTTTCTAGGTCCATATCTTTTTATAATTTGTATTATATTTCGTAATTTATACTTTATTAAAATTATTTGATGGTTTAAGTACTGTCCATTTAGCAACACTACGTTATCAATTTTAACATAAGCAAAGTGGGTAGTTAATTTTTGCTACTGTCATGTGTAAGAAATTGTGATGTGCCGTAATTGAAAGCCAGCAAACCAAATAAAAAAAAAACCGGCCAAGTGCGTGTCGGACCACGCAAAACGAAGGGTTCCGTGCCTATTAAAAAGGTTGTATCGTCATAGAAATCTTACGGCACTTACGTCCTTTTCTTTGAGGAAGGCAGTTTTTCAGCAATATCTCGAAAACCTCTGAACCGATCTTGTTCAAAACAATTTTCGGTGAATGAAATTAATAAGCCCTATGTCCATGAATTTTTCCATATTTTTAAAATACACTGTTCAAAAATTAGAGGGGGGGGGGACAGAATTTTAGTGACTTTCGGGGCGATTATCTCCGACCCTATTCACTTAATCAAAAAAAATGCTAAGAAACCTTATATTTATTTTGAAAGGCCTATCGATTGATGTGCCACACAGGGGGTCACAATGAAAAAAAGAATTTTGACTTTTAGTTTTATGTATGGAGTGCACCCCTAAAAAATTTTTTTTTTGTGATTTTAATTACAAAACTATGTAGCGGCTAACAAAATACACCTATCCTCAAAATTTTATTCAAATACACTTTATAGTTTTCGAGTAAAATGCCTGTGACATACGGACAGACGGACAGACGGACAGACGGACAGACGGACAGACGGACAGACGGACAGACGGACATGACGAAACTATAAGGGTTCCGTTTTTGCCATTTTGGCTACGGAACCCTAAAAACACAATTAATAAAAAATTAGGTATAAAATAATGTGATTATAATATTGAGTATTGTTTTATACACGGCGGTCCGGAAACGAATTCACAAATCACTATTTCCGAAATAACTGTTTTTTTTTCTTTTCTCTGCTTATTTTGTAAACAGCCCTTTGCCCATTATAATATCGGAACACAATGCCGGCTATATGTAATGTAGCGGTTGCATTGCAAATACAATGCAATGCAACCGTTGCAAATCGAGACAATGGGGTTTGGGCTCATTCTCAAAGCAAGGGCGAATCATTTGGTGCAAACATCAGGCTTGCCTATACCTACTCGTATGTATGGAAATTAACATACGCCAAATATGCCTTTCTGCATGGGAATATCTAGAACTTTTATGGCATGTTTGTCATGACGACAGGCGACTCGATATTTCCGCATTTCTGTTACAGGTTTGTTAATAGTTTTATACTTGTAAAAGTGCCATTGCGGATCGACTCTCTTGAAATTTTTGTAAGCAGGTTCAATCATTAATACACAGTATTTTTATGTCGATACAGTTTTTCGAGCGAGTTCTACGGCTCACAGAACCATAAATTTTATTTATTCAATGTATTATTACATTGTTTAAAGTATTCACTTGCCTTTAAATTAACCAGGACTTATGCGAATAAAATATCAATAAAATCTGCCAAACTGAAACTAAAGGCCATGTCAATCACCGCAAGTTATTTTTACCAAAATGTATATGCCTGGATAAAACCGTGGACACAATTATTTTAACTTCCTATTATTTTGAAGGGAGCTCGCTGGCCTCGCCAGTTTAAAAAGATCTTAAATATAATTAAAGTCTTTTATTTTACGCCCTTTTGTCGTGGTATCGATTAAAATAAAGTATAGCTTGAAAGTTGCCCAAATGAAGTAAGGTCGCCGTCTTTAAAGATCATTAAAAACAGGATTTTGACAATGGATGAGGTTATAAGATACGGTAGTCATTATATGCGTAAAGCAAGGTCATGAAAAATTATAGTTTATTTTTAATATTTTATTATTAACTGCCAGCGTATAACAGAGAACCCAGGCAGAGCTGCAGGATAACATATATGTCCCTGCCTATGTCCTATGTATTTGTATAGTGTAGCTATGATAGTGAAGGAAAAAAAAATCGAATGAGTATTTCCGAATATATATGTATACACTTACAAAGCGGGCCCTCAAAAAGCTACAGACTTACAAAATTTACCTTAACATATATATATATATATACTAAGTAGTATATATATATATCTCTATCCGGCGGTCTCGGGTTCGAACTCCGGCTAGTATCACTGGGTTATCCAAAAAACTTCATGGACATAGGCCTCCCACAATGATCGGTCCTGCGCCACCCGCATCCAGCGGACTCCCGCGACCTTTACCAGGTCATCAGTCCACCTTGTAGGGGCCAAACGCTGCGCCTTCCAGCACGTGGTCGCTACTCGAGAACCTTTTCGCCCCAACGGCCATCGGTTCTACGTGCAATGTCCTCCTCACGTCATTTATCAAAATCAGTTCAGTATGTTAAACGCTGCGGTGGAACGCACGAAAATACAAACATAGACTGCTAAACACATATATAGGCAAAAAACGTCAAGACTAAGTATCAATTTGTAAAGGAAATGAGTTCCCTCGCGTCAATTCCAATAAAGAGTATCGTAATGGTGTTATTACGGCGTTCTATTTCATGGCTATTACACATCTGTCTAGAGGCATGTTATGTTAAATGGCGTATCAGTAATATAATATATTACATTAGGTACGTGTACAAGGCCACACAAACAAATTGCCCCATCGACGTTTCATAATAATGTTAATAGTACACTCAGTGTCAAAAGCTGGTCGTGTAGCTTGTTACAGCTAATTTATTTGATAAATGGGCATTTTCACTTTTAGCTGCTATGGTTCCAGAATTTAAAAAAAACTGTTAGTCAGCCGTACTGTTCTATAAAATCCTCATTTTTAATTTTTTTTGTTATTTTTGTGACGGGCCAAAGAAACTGTTTAAAAAAGTTACAAAACCTGACTCTTTTTTGTAAAATCATTTGGCACTCATCAAAATGTAAGGTTACCTAAGTAATCAAATTCAGAGAAAGAATAACCCAAAATTACATAATTTTTAAATTAAAAATGTAGGCAATCGTATTTTTGCTTCGGACCAACACCAAATAAAATATGTAAGTAAGTACCGTAAAACCACCCAACTATAGTCCAGGTCACCCAAC
This sequence comes from Epinotia nisella, assembly GCA_932294315.1. Taxonomy (NCBI): domain Eukaryota; kingdom Metazoa; phylum Arthropoda; class Insecta; order Lepidoptera; family Tortricidae; genus Epinotia; species Epinotia nisella. The sequence continues at coordinate 42,306,288 of OW028673.1, forward strand.
TATGGTCCAAATGAATTCTTATATTAATTCCTCAGGTGGACTGTTTTCATGGATGAACTTAAAGACAGGCAATATAATAACACAAATTTCAATAAAAACCTATAAAATCACAAATACAAAATCGGTATTGATAGAAACGAATTAGTTTACTATTGGACCATAGTGGGGGTAGTGGACTATAGTTGTGTGGTTTTACGGTAGTCAAGATGTTTCCTACTTCAGGCGGAAAGTTGAGTTGAAAAATCTCACCATTATCAAATGTATTTATGAACTTAAGTCGTGTTCCTTGTGACGTGATGCTAAAGTGTTTTGTAAACCGACTCAGTGGGTCCCAAGATACAGGCTCAGTCTAGTTTGGAGCCCAACGGATAATGTCTGTATAATTTGTAATCATGTGCTTGATTGTCTGATAAATTATTCTTATTCTTAAGTAAGGGGAGATGGTCTCAGGAGCCTTCACCACAAACAGCAACAGATGTAGACATCGATGACATAATGACGACCGAATAGCCTAGTGGTTAGAGAACCTGACTATGAAGCTTGAGGTCCCGGGTTCGATCCCCGGTCGGGGCAGATATTTGTATGATGATTACGAATGTTTGTTCTCGAGTCTTGGATGTTTAATATCTATTTAAGTATGTATTTATCTATATAAGTATGTTCATCCGTTGTCTAGTACCCATAGTACAGGCTTTGCCTAGTTTGGGACTAGATCAATTGGTGTGAATTGTCCCAAAAAAATGACGATGATGATGATCACATTAAGAGACAGTGTGAGCTGGCGCGCGGTCCATACAAAAACTTGAATTTCGAGTCGCCGTAGACTACGTAGACTACTATTTCCTCCGCCAACTCTAAACTTATGCGAATGATTTTTGCTAAATAGATTAACTAAGAGCTTCACTATGTTCCTATGTTTTGTTTTAATTGATAACTGATTTTGTTAATGAACAAGAGCCGCTTAAAAATTGCTAAAAATACACTAACTTTACCATCGCGTAAAGATGTCAAATATAAAAAAAAAACGATACATAGGAGCATAGTAAAACTCTTTGTCAATCTATGTTAGAAATTTTATTTACATAGGTCTAAATTTGAAGGAGAAAACAGGAGATTGCGGCGGCTCGAAATGGAACTTTTTGTATTGGCTGTGCGCCAGCCCGAACATCGTCTTAAGTAGATATGGATAAAGTACAGAGAGGATGCAATTGACGCTTACATAAGAGAGGTAAAAGCGGCCACTACTATTAGGACAAACCAACCTTGCACAAAATTAAAAAAAAATGCATTTAAGGAAATCGATCATTACGCTCTAGGGCCGCAATTAACGAATTAAGTTGACCTCAGACAACTGGGTCAATGTGGAGCAATGCTCCGGAAAATATCAAGTGTCAGGTTGCACGACATGACCTCTTCGAATCGATTTTTATAATAAAGGATTTTTATTTTTCGTCAGAATCGGATAAAAGTTGTTAGGTAAGAAGAGATTTATCTTGATATTTTAGTAGACGCAGTTACGGAAATCCCGTGCGTTTTAGTCACTCAGTGCGAAAATGTAACAAGAGTGGAATTCTGGCTAGCCTCAAATTTTTATTCATGTCAATAGAGATAAAACGAAATGATCCTTTCATTCGATCTTATAAAAATGGGCTTTAGTTTCATCACAACGTAATTTTGCCTAATACTTCTAGATCTCAAAATAACTTAGTTTCAAAATGCCTAAATCCCAGTATACCTCTAATTTGGTTACTAAATGAAATTACGTTGTAATGATACCAAAACTTTGGCCGTAGTGTGAGTAGGACTGGACGTCTTTGTGACTGTGTTTACTTACTGAGCTGCGACTTGAGCAGTCACTTGCGACGAGCATTCTAGCGAATGTTACATTACAAGTAAAAGCTCACAAAACAAACCTAGGAGCGTTTTAGCGAGCATTCTAGCGAGTGTTCTAGCGAGTATATTCTAGCGAAACGACAGTAAATTTTTAGCAAGTATTCTAGCGAGTATATTCTTGCGAAACGACAGTAAATTTTTAGTGAGCATTCCAGCGAGTGTTCTAGCGAGTATATTCTAGCGAAACGACAGTAAATTTTTTGCGAGCATTCTAGCGAGTGTTTTAGCGAGTATATTCTGGCGAAAGACAGTACATTTTTAGCGAGCATTCTAGCGATTGTTCTAGCGAGTATGTTCTAGCGAAACGACAGTCAATTTGCTTCGAGCTTTTTGCCGAGCCGAGCAATTTTGTTATTGTTCCGCCGCCGTCCCTCGCCGCCCACAACCACATATCCCCCACGCCGTTTACTACATAGAATGATCGTGAAAATGTACGTAGCGATGGTTGGCTCTATGCTTGGTTCTGTTCGACTTTTAAAACTGCGATGTTCTGTTACATGAAAATGCAAGTTTATCAGCGCCTTAACTCTCTAATACTCTGCCGTTAGTCATCCTTCAAAGCACCTGAGTTTCGGTCACAAGTGACATTTGAACAACAAACGGCATGAATGATCGTACGCGCAACCCACTTCCCTACTTATTGCAAATGCATAGTAAATAGTCTTGCCCAATCAATGGCCATTTTATTCCGATTCGTACAGGGTTGGCAGTAACTTTATCTTTTTTAGGTTATCTATACATATAAAACTCTTGCGTTATGGTCTATTGCCAGACAGCGCGCAGCCTAAACCGCTAAAGTTATAGGCATGAAATTTGGATACAATTTTTTTTTGAAATTCAACCCTTAAGAGGGTGAAATAGGGGTTGAATTTTGTATGACGGTTGCTTACTAAAAAGCAACGTAACAGTTCAACAATTATTGTAAAAATTACAATCATTGCGCAGGCGAAGCCGCGGGCAAAAGCTTTATTATAAAAAAAAAACAAGATTGGAGATAAAGCATTAGAGATTTCCTACAAAAGTTAGTACGTAGCAATTAAGTCCAAGTTTTAGTTTTCCTATTTTGTTACCAGATGTTTTAATACCTAATTGAACAAGCGAGCGTAGCGAACGAAGTTCTCGGTTTCAGCTTGGGCAAAAAATATTTCGTACGTCCGGCGTCTGTCTGACTGTTCTCCTCTACAGGTTGCATTTCTTAACCGATTCTAGTGAAATTTTGTGAGTAGGTTCATTCATTACATTTTTTTTGATTATTCATATTTCGAAATAAAATAAAAATCTAATAAAAGACAGGATTGCGAGTTCTACAGCTCATAGAGCCGCTATTATAACAGCTATTACAGTAATAACAAAAACAAATTTATAAAACTTCTACAAAAGTTCGTACCAATTAACTACAATTTTTTCTACTTTCGTTTCAATAAATAGTACTCGTATCATCTGCAGATTAAATACATCAGTTAAAGCTACTTTTAATTATTACAAGCTTTTATTTACTTTCACCTGACCGTTGTCTGTAATCAAATCTTGCAAGTTAAATTTGATCCACTTCCCGGTTTCCGATTGAGCTGAAATTTTGCATACATGTGTAAAACGCGTGACAATGCAATATTATGATGACATGGTGCTGATCTGATGATGGAGCTGGAAGGTGGCCATAGGAACTTCGCAATGAAACGACACAACCTCATCGAGTTTGGGCTCGTTAGAATCGTCTCAATGAGTAGTTGATGACGGTATACAGAAAAGTACAGTCGGCAATAAAAGCTTGTACCAAAAATGAAAATTTTGGCAGAAACTTGTTTTCATAATGTTGTTACATAGTTTTGTCTTACCTAATTTTATATGAACTGTTACCATGTGGCTGGGGTAATAGATATCAATGTAGAGGGTTGCAAGATGCCCAGGAAATAGGTGACAGTTATGTTCTATCTTCCGCGAATCTACAAGTCTACTATGAAAATAGGGTTGAAGGTGGACGGTCGGCAACCTATCACTGCAATATCACATTCTGGAAAGTGGAAATCCTGTGAAAGTGCAATTTCATATTTCCTTTTCCTTTTGAGGATACAGGCGTAAGTTTTATGTAGATGTGTTTTAGATTGATACCGTTTCGTAATACAGCTGGACACCCCTGGCCGGTTACGTTACGAATACGATAAAGTGACGCAAACGCACTCAAATTCAGATCAGCGGTCCGCAAGGTCACCTGTTACGATGCCGCATGCGTGATCGAAATGGTGATGGTATTGGCCAGGAAAAGGCGTTTCTGCACATTTCTTAGCAAATTTTGTATCGGCACATTTAGAAAGGTGAAGTTTGTGTGTATGTAAGGGGTAACTCTTTCGCCAGTATGTGGACTTTTGGGATGGTAATAGTTTACTCCCGCTTCACCGGCATTATTTTCAGTGCAATAAATATGCCATGATGCTTTCTTTATTACCGCCCGCAGTGGATGCTACATGTTACGTCTCACCCTGGCCAGTAAGCGTGACATACAAATACATACGATACTATAAATAAATAGTATAAGTAATTTTATTTCTTCTTGATATACCGAACCTTGTTTTTCTCGACCCCATAAAACACGTACTCGCTAGATTTCAACATCAACATCATACAATTTATAATTAACTATTGACATAAACTTTTTGAAAAATAGGCATAAATGAGTTAGTAAAAGTTAGATTTCGAACGGTAGTTTTAGCCGTAGCTGTGCCCATACAATAATTTTATGACAACCTGCGTTTCGGCGGTGATTACGAACGCGTTGCTCAATGGAGGCCGGCCGGCGCCGCGCGCGCCGCCTTAGCGTACAATGTTGACATTGCGGTGGCTCAAGGCATGGGATGTAACGAACAATTGACAACATTTCATTATTTAAAGTGCGCCATTTTATGACTTAGTTCACCAGAAAATGTTTTTTTAAGGGACACATGTTTTTTTATCTCTCCCTAAATTGTAATTATAAACAAAGCAGTTACATAGAGAAACAATACATGTTATTGTATTGTTTCTCCATGTAACTGCTTTGTTTGTGTGAGGTGTGCAATAAAGAGTATTTGTATTGTATTGTATTGTAATTTTCATTCAGAAATATCAAATTGAAAAGTAGCGAATTCCAGAAGGTCGTAAAGTAAATTATGACATCAATACTGCGGCTCAGCAGCTTGCACATCTTTCATATGACAGACGTTATTTGTAGGTGTCAGTGTTAGCTCGTTGCAAGGTACAGTTGAATATAATAAGCAATACAGGCTGTTTGAGGATTCGTTGCAAATTATATTTCGTAAACCGTAACCATACAAGGCAGAATTACAATTCGCGTGTTAAGTGGATCATTGCGAGCGCAGGCGATTGTACCTACATACTTACGGGAATTTTAATTTCAAGATGTCCTGTTAAGAACTTAAGTTATAATATTTAATTTAACCTGTCAGTTTTGTTACGCAAGGTGGGTATGTGTTTGACACTCGTAAGTATCCGTTAATTCAAATGAAAATGCATATATACATACACAGCATAAGCCTTTATTCCCAAAAGGAGCAGGTACAAACATTAAATTTTACTACCCTTGATAATATGCTTTAAGTTTCGTAAGGCATCATAGCTGTACTGAATATATACATATAGTCCAGGCAATGAACTGACAATTTGTATGGAAAAAATGTCAAATTGGGAAATAATTTATAATAGCAGATTTTTTTAAATTTAACTGATATATTATCAATTAAATGGAGGCAAAATTCAACAAAAAATCAGACATAAAAAAATAACTTAATTAGCTCCTGAAAAGTCGGAATAAATATTAATAAATGTTTTATGCTTTATTTCGGTTCATTTACATTTGCTTTAAAATATTTAATATAACAAAAAAAGACAATGAATGTTTGAATTAAATCTATAAAATTACTTCCGGGTGGAAAGTTTGTCGGATTCTTGAATAAAGCATCTTAGAATAAAATGAAATAAACAAAAAAAAAACGCTATTATAAATTAATGTTTTTCGAAACCATATTTTGCCTTGTGAACAATGTTTAACAATCGGACAATATGGGAAATACCCATAGTCATTCAAGTACCAAATTGAAAGATTTACTACGAATAATTAACTTGTAAATCTGTTAATTGGGGTTCATGAAATCTAGTCAATGTGGGTTCGATATGCAAGTACCTAAGGGCAAATGTTTGAGTTATGAGCATATTGAACATACATATTGGATTCTGAGTATTGGGCTTTTTATATGAACCTATTTAAGAGTTCGTATCTTATTATAGGTATTTCTATGATTTATTATACCGTAGTCAATAACCCAACACTTATTGAGCTTACTATGCTGCTAGTTCGCTTCGTGGCCCCAAACATTTATTTATTTATATTTGACCTTGAGCGTGTAGATCTACAAGGGCGCTGGACCCGCTGGCGCCGGCGACTCGCGCCGCGCGCGCAGGCCGGCCGATTGCGCAACTCGCTTTCTCTGCACCGTAACCGCGGGAAAGTATTGTCTCAACTGGGACAGGAGCGTTCAGGGTTCCGTATTTTAATATTCAACGCTGATCTAGGTCCTAATTCGACGTAACCTTGATGACCAAGGATTAGGTAACTATTGTACGTTTAATTTAAAATTTTAACGCTTAGTGACCTGGATTTTTTTGTTATGGAAAAATTGTAAGTATTCTTTTACTAATGTAGGAAACCGGCCAGGAAACTTGTGATTCTGTGCGATGTAAATTTCGTTGCAATTGAATCCTCTTCAAAAGAAAAGAAATAGGAAACTTCCGGATATTGGGTATTTTTTTCCTATAAGGACAAGATACTCTGTCTAAAGTAGGTGAACCAAGGAAGACCCACTATAGCAACATTTTTTTAAATAAGAATATTTCTGCTATAACTAAAGAACTTTGGAGTTTTTTAAAAGCTTTTATTTAACTTGCAATGTATGTATGTTTGTTCGGGTGGAATCTTGCAGGTTACCAACTTCCCGAAGTCCAATCAAGTTGAAATTTTGTACAATTATGTAAGTCGGATGACAATGCAATACTATGGTACCATAAACCTGGTCTGATGATGGAGGGAGGAATAAATCATTAGCAGTCCTATGCATGGCTTTTCTTTGTTAATCATACTGTATTTTTTTGCAAGGCTTTGAATTTAAGGTGGGCCTTATTAGGCGACGGTATCTTAACTGTTCGCCGTTTAATTTTTCACTATGAAAACAAAATGGCTCAATTCCGTATAAGATGGTCATACTAAACAACTTTTCCCATGGGACCAACCACGAAATCGCATAAAGAAAACAGCTGTTCCATACATTTTACCTGTGAATTAATTGAGAGTTAATGTATCGATATCATATTCGCTTTTGGCCATTCCAGATCATGACCCCAAAATCACCTAGTATATTGGTATTCACGAAGACCTACTAATACTACTAGACTAAGATAACCGTCACTATAGAAACTGACACAAACAAGTGGTATCAAAACATTTTACAAAAAACTCAACTGCTTTTTTGCAAATATTATAGCCTATGTCACTCCCACGATTAAGAGGAATCCAAAGACACCCCATATGTCGAAATCCGTCCAAGGGTTAGGCTGCAGGGCGTGCCAAAGAATAAGACATACACACATACATATACATACATACGCTTGAAAAATATAACCCTCCTTTCCTTCGACAGTCGGGTAAAAACAGGTGCAGTCTACGTTATTATACTATGTATACGGATCCGTTTCTATTGCACTTAAATGTAATAAAAATTATCTTAGAAGAAAGGAATAAGTAGGTTGGTTTTATGTATTCATATAAGTATTATAAATATGTATGCCGTTTTCGTTAGATGTTAAAATTTCTCGCGTCTTACTTTTTATTTCTGATAGAACTGGAAGCCTATGGTTTAACCAAATCAAAATCACAACACAAAGGCCATAGTCGAGTTTCCATAGTAAGTAGGCCCTTATATCAAATGGGCTCGGGTTTTTTTTGTGAGTACCTCTTATAGTGAAGAAAATTTATGCTGAGTATGAACATCCTACTTGAGACAGTTTTTGACTAATGATTTTTTTAAGTTATTTTTTTATTGTGGCTTTTTTCGGGGTGTATTCAAGCGATTTGCTTCAAATTTAGAAATGATGTTCTTTATATAGATTTGCATCGCCACCCAAAAAACTAATACTAGCTATCGTATAAAAAAAGAAAAAATAGACCAAATAAAAAAAAAACATTTTTTATGTGGTTTTCCATAAGAAAAATACAAATTCGCACCAGCCTGTAACTCTAGACATAAAATTAATTAAACTAAACCATAAGTAATGTCGCCTTGCCATAGAACAGGTACAAGTTAAGTCGATAGCAAAATTCGCCTTGCATGTTTTACCAGATCGCTTCGCATAAATATAAGTATTAAGGGCGTTAGTTATAGGCTAATACATTGTAAAATAAATTAGGAGCTTTGTCTGCCAACAAACCGCACTGTGGTTTGGCAGATTTACATGTATAAGCATTCAAAACAAAGAGATTAAACATTTATTTACTTATTTTATAATTATTATTTATATTTTTTTGAGCCGCGATAAATTATTATTACTTATTCATACATAACCACGCGCGACACCAATTCCTAGTTTTTGTACTGTCGAAGTTAAATACCTATTATGTTTATACATTTCTATCTACTTTATTACAATTACCATTATAATAAAGTGAAAAATGTACGGATAATACAGATATCTTTGACGTTGACTGTACATAAGATGTACACCTGTAGTTTTTTTAAAGTACCAGATTTTTGTGAGTTCAGAGTTGTGATTCAAAATTTCTATAGTAGTCATTTTGATTTTTGTTTTTACGTTGCAACATGATGATTTAAGTGTCTTATCACGATTCCTGTAGACTGCTTATAGTATATTTACAGGATTTTTTTGAATTATGTACCTACTGATATTTTCATTTTATTTTTTATTCCTTTTTTTACTGATATGATATGGCACTCTACAGGTCAATTAATTTGGGTAGGTAGGTACTTAACGTATTAAGGAGTCGGCATATTCATTACAGTACATATGTACCATTAACGGATGGTTACGAAGTCGTCGCAAAACTGACGGTCATTTTCAAACGGTTTCGTTTCGTCACAAAACTGACAGGTTACATGTGTGGGTGTGCAATTTTATATATAATAAACTTTCGTGAGTCTCATACATATTAAAATATAATGAAACGGGTCACTCCCATCTTTGAGGTCGAATACGACATGTGTCCAGCGATATTCGACCTCAAAGACGTGAGTGCCCTAAGATGTGACTTAAATATAACTTAATTTAGCAGGAACCGGCTCAGTTAAACCTGTAGTGAAAAAAGGTTTTACTGAATCTAATTACGTTAAAGAGCACTCATCTTGTCCATCAAATCGGTCATAGGACGACTGAGTCGATTAAGAAATCGACTATTTACGATCACTGCTACCTAACCATAAACCTCCTTTGCTTTGTAATTGAGCAACAATACGAGGTGCTACATTCCACGCGAAAGTAGCTGGTAATTTTACCTCCTTAGCGTTCATTACGCCATGTCACTTTCTTTCTGTTGCTTTATGACTGTTATTTTCAAATGCTTAGTGTGAGTTTTACGTCCAATCAACTACAGTACTCTAATAAAGTGTTTAGGTACAATTTATCGTAACAACATATATATCCTCTTCTCTTCAATTGAATGTATACCATTAAATAAATATTGAGGGACAATCTTACACAAATCGAACTAATCGCACAGTAAGCTCAATAAGGTATTATGAGTACTAGATGACGATATATTTAATTGATATAAATACTTAAATACATAGAAAACATCCAATACTCAGAAACAAATATTCGTGCTCGTCCCACAAATATTTGCCCTTACCGGGATTCGAACCCAGGACCTTCAGCTTCATAAGTAGCGTCACTACCCACTAGGCTAACCGGCCGCCAAATCATTCTAAAATAGAACAGAGTTTCGTTCGATTTTGAAACAAAAGAATTATTGACATCGTCATATTATTGTATATTTATTTTTAACTAGCTTCTGCCCGCGACTTCGTACGCGTATAAATTATGGATGACATGATATTCTTATGTTTCACCATACGATACCTACTACACTGATAAATTAGATTATTACGATTTCATTTCTATAAATTATGCGTGTAACAGTTCAAATCCTCATAAACTTTGTCGTCAATAATATTTAATTATATTGATTTACTTAATCTTTATTGCAAACGAAGTACCTAAGTAGAAGAAAAATTACCAAAACCGGAATTTAAATATAAGATTTCATAATTGAAACAAATGGACCGAGGGCGAGACCCCTAAGATACTCTATATCTCCGGGTGTCTTGTCAAACTACCCCTGAGAGCCAAAGTCCTGAAGGTAAACGGGGAGGCAAGCGAGGCCAAAGGCTGAGCTTTTCGTAGGAATGAAAGGCCCAACGTACCCTTATAGATAGCGCTCCATATGCGAGCCAGAGTATCGAAGGCCCGAGGGCGAGACTCCATGGATACTTACTATCCACAGGTGTCTTGCAAGCGAAACATGAACCTTAAGTCCCAAAGTTGAGGGGTGAGGCAGGCGAGCCCAAAGGCCGAGCTTTTCGTATGAATGAAAGGCCCAACCAAACCAACCCTTCAGAGAGCGCTCTCTATGCGAGCCCGAGGGCCGAAGGCCCGAGGGCGAGCCTTCACGAACACTAACTAAACCCAGGTGTCTTGCAAGCGAAACCGGAGACCAAAGTCCCGAGCGAGAGAAGTCAGAAGAAGAGCGGCGAGGCAAAGAAACCAAAGGCCGAGCTTTTCGTTGGAATGATAGGCCCAAAGAACCGTTTAAGAGAGCGCTTCCTATGCGAGCCCGAGGACTGACGCACACTATCTCCAAGTGTCTTGAAAGCGAAATCTGAGTCTGAAGGCCGAGCTTTACGTATGAATGAAAGGCCCAATACATCGCTTCTATGCGAGCCCGAGGGCCGAAGACCCGAGAGCTAGCTCATGCGGACGCTCACTATACCCGAGTATTCATAATAATATTTCTGAATGTCACAAACGCTGAAGTTTTATACATAAAAAAATGGTACCTACTTAATTCTCCGCGGAATGCCGTTGTTTCCAAATTTTATACCCACGTCTCTTGACGTTGGTGAACTATGCTAATTCGACGTAAGTATTAAACTCAACCTATCATACATCTTTAGATGACCTCTGAATTCATAGCAATTATATAGGAAGACGAAGATCAAGGTTGCTGGATTTCAATATTAACAGCGACGTTGTCAGCGACTGAGTTTCCAAAATAATTAGGTTTCTAATGTCTAACAGCTACCATCGGTTGAGATATCAAACATTTTTGGTTATTATAGATAGTCTTTAGCCATCTAGCACTCATTTTCATCCCGTGGTTTTTCACGTTTTATCAATATTTTTTTATAATGTTTGAATGGAGTTCTTTTTACTTTCCAGTCAAGTGTATGTTTATCAATTTTCAAGTCTAAAGCTCATGGATTTGAGGAGTTCCCATACAAAGTTTTGCCCCATTTTTTACCCCCTTTGAACTAATTTTTATCATTTTTACAGCCTATGACCTGGCCAGGGATTTTCTCGACCGATTAAGTAAAAGTTGCATCAAAATCCTCTATTTACTAAGCTTCTCTGCGTTTTTGAAAATATACCTTTTCAAAATATACATTTTCAAAAACGCAGACACAAAAAAATTTAAACTACAAAAAGTGCATGCTGCTGGGTTTGAACTCGGGGACACCGACTCCGTAAGCTATGGGTTAAACCACTGGACTAACTATCAGTTGTAAGAACACGATGAATTTTCGAATATATTGACGACATGTTACCATGGTAATGATACTGTTATAACCCCGCTCTTGCAACATTATATAGTTTCTAGTCGCCTCAGAACCTATTTTCATCCCATATTTTTCACGTTTTATCTATACATTGCCAAAAGTTTGAATGGGGTCGTTTTTACTTTCCAGTCAAGTTTATGGTCACCAATTTTCAAGTCTGTAGCTCGTACATTCAAGGAGTTCCCATACAAAGTTCAACCCCATTTTCTACCCCCTTTGAACCCTAATCTTTAAGATTTTTGTAGCTTAAAACCTATCCGGGAATTCTCTCGACAGATTAGTAAAGTTTGCATCTAAATCCGTTCAGCCGTTTCCACGTGATACTCTGACAAATAAACAGACAAACAGATAAACAGATAAACAGATAAACAGATAAACAGACAAAAATTCTAAAAACTGTTGGAACGTGTTCTGTTATCAATTCTAAGTATCCCCAGCCAATTTTTTTTCGTTTATCTTCCATGTACAGACTTTCGACCCTCTTCAGCTTTATTATATGTATAGATAGATAGATAGATTAATTTTGACGATCGTGATAAAAAATCTTATTTTTTTGACATGTATACAAATTTGTAATGTATTTTCTATCATGAAATAAATAATCTAATCTAATCTAATCTAATCTTCCTATTGTAGTTTATCGTATAGTTGGCGGTTTATTTTTGTTCAACATTGCGTACATAACCCTACTTTACAAAAACACCTGTCACAAAATAGGAAAGTAATAAAGACCGGTCACATGAGTCTCTTTAAAACGCCTAAAGTAATTCTTCTGTATACAGCTGACCAGCTTTTATTTTATTTGATAAAATAACTTGCCTAAAAAACCAAAAAGAGAGACCTAAACAGTTACGCCATCTACAGTATTTAGCTTTGTACTCCACGCCTAACTCAAATAACGTATATGGCAAAAGAACTTGTAGGTGTATTCTCCCAGACATATTAAATAAACTACCCAAGAAACTTGTAAAATTACTGGACACAAAAAAAAAACATTCACAAACTAATAAAAGTTTAAAAGAAAATTTTACAAACGGAAAATATGCTAGGGAATATACTTGCAAAACTAATAATAATAAAAGTGATTATCAGTTGTAATAATACTAATAAAAACATAAGATACGATCTATAAATCGAATCGAGTCGCACATGATCTCGTATAGGGATTTGCAAAAACATGTAATTTAATTAAGCATCTTATCCGAAATAAATTTTTATAGTGTTCAGTAGGAACACAATCATGTTGCTGGCTTTTTTACTGTTAAATGTCTCAAAGTGTCACGGGTCATAAACGACCAATGGATAAAGGATAAATCTATTTGTATAAGACTGTCCTGTTTTTTTGGTACAACGGTATCAGTCCAGCTCATAGTAACTAGCATCTACATTATTACCTTCCGCAATATTACTAATACATCATTACTAAAGGAATTAGCTAAGAAGCACATAGTCAAAAACATCTATACAACTTTGAGCCTTAACCCATTGATATAAATATCAAGGCGTGTATATATTAATAGACTTGACAGTACCTCGACCCACATAAGTTTCCGTCAAGATGACGAGGTCCCAATCCCAGGTTTGCCAACATTGCGAAACACATAATGATATTAATAACGGTACTTAACGCATTCTCGATTTAAATGTGTTATTTCGTATGGCATTAGTCCTTAAACTTGCAAATATCAGAGAAGTGACTGTAATTTGAGGAAACAATTTACAAGACATACCTACCAGGGATCGGAACCGGTTTTTTCAAAAATCCCCGAAGTAGTCTAATATTTTGCATTATTTTATAGAGTCCTATATCGTGTATTTAGGTAAAATATTCGTATTGTTAGACTGCCCGATCAAAAATTATATTATAATCAAAGAACGAAATAATACCGGTTTAATTTGTATGGAGAAAATACCGGTATCCGATCTCTGATACCTACAGCCGTTTGCGGACTAAGGGTCGGTTGCAACAAACCGTATGTGTAAATTACTTTCGAGACGTTTTTCCATTTGTAGTTGTGACCTACATATACACGTGACATACGTGACATATACGTGTGTCTGTGTACGTCAACGTGTACGCGTGTCCCTGTAAATATACAAATACTACTACAAATGCAAAAACGTTTCGAAAGTAATTTACCTGTAATCGTAATACTCCAGGCAAAATACGGTTTAAAACATTAATTTATAATAGCGGTTTTTTGTTTATTTCATTTTAAAACGTTATTCTAAGACGCTTTATTCAAGAATCCAACAAACTTTCCAACCGGAAGTAATTATATAGATTTAAATTAAGCATTCATTGTCTTTTTTTGTTTGATTTATATTGAAGCAAATGTAAATGAACCAAAATAAAGATTAAAACATTTATTAATATTTGTTCCGACTTTTCAGGAGCTAATTAAGTTTTTTTTATGTCTGATTTTTGTTGGACTTTGCCTCTCGGTAACTATTTAATTGATAATATATCCGTTACATTAAAAAAAATTGCAATTATAAATTATTTCCTGACATTTTTCCATACAAGTTGTCAGTTCATTGCCAGAATGATTGCATAGAAAGTTTGACACGTTTCTATGTGTTGACAGCTGCCGGCGCCATATTTAATCTTTTCGACGCCAACGAGGCATATATCCGCACCGCAGGTTCAACGCCAACGACTGATATATGCGTCAAAAAGCCCAGCGCGATAGCAACGTTCTTGCATTGACATAAAGTTTAACTCCGCACTAAATGTCTTGTTCACAACTTTTCTCTTTGACAGAGCGTTGAAAAGGTTAACACTGATCGGTATTTAATCGTAAGTTGGTGCAACCCGCCCTAAAGCCCGCTCCACACTATGGGCCATCATAGCCCACGGGACGCAACTATGCGTTAAAAGGAGTAAGACATATTTGCGTCTGGTTCTACCGCATATCCGCCTGCATGATGTGGAGCGGGCTTAAGGGTCGGTTCATTCAAGCTTTCGATAATCGTCAGTTACGTTCGTTAAAGAGTTCATTTCTAGAATTGATTGGACCAATTAAATCCGTCAACTAAGATTATACTAAGATGCTCATAATTTTCCTATTTTGTTACGTTTCTTTTTGAGATTTCTTATGCATACAATGTTTTGAGTGTCTTTAGAATTGAGAAAAAATAAGTATACCGTACGGTTAATTATCAATATAGTAGGAGATACGAATAGAGGCACGACCTTCACCCATATGTTTAACGGATGAAAAGTATTTTATATATAATTTAGAACATTAAAAACATTTCGCCAATGGGTTAGCTAAAACTTTCCTAGCACGAAAAAAAATATATTTTTTTACATTGCTCTGTATAGTTTAACGATCAAATTGTATACTAATCAAAAGTATGAAGTCTATAATAGTACATTATGATACAAGTGTGCTATGTTGGTCATTACACTCGAGTCGGTTTTTAAGCCTGAGCCGAAGGCGAAGGCTTAATGGAGACGAGAAGTGTAATGAAATGACCAATGCTCACGTGTTTCATACGACGTTTTTCAACACACTTGCGAGGAAAAGTAAATAAAAGTTCACATTTATTTAAAAACTTTAATTATTGAAACAGTTATTAAAAGTACAATTATTGAAATGATATGCTTCCGCCTTATGAGGCATTTGTACTGTATGTTTAATTGTATTATTAATTATTTCATTGCTTTGTTCTTGGGTAACTGTAAATGTCGGTGATAATGCAACATTCTGAAAGGAGGTAGAAGAACATTGCGTTTCATCATTAGCAAACGTATGAAATCCCAAATCATCATTGGCATATGAGGTGGAAGGACGCGGTTCAGGGCAGAACTTCTTGGATTGTGGCTCCAAATGGATTGCTTGTGTTATTTTGGCACTTATGTCGGCTTTATTTTGGATGGAGTCCTCAATATATGACTCGGCGACATTATTAGATCGCCATCCCCCATGGCGTTTTAAAGTCAATATATCGGCTCCTGAATTAGCCAGCAATGTAGCTGAAGTCCGCCTAAAACTGTGTCCGGTGTAAGCGTCAGCCTGTGGTAAGCCTAAAAACTTGGCAATTTCTCTAGGCATCGATCCAAATTTGTTCACTCCGATAGGCTGACTCGTGCATTTGCCGTTTTGAAAATTTTGGAAGAACCGGTCAGATTTTCCTTTTGTTGAACGTAAACTTTCACATTTAAAAGATGGCGGCCGTAATTTTATTTTTTCGCGCGCTCAGCGCTGCATGCGCGCGCAAGTCTGAGATAAGGGCACCGGCAAAGTAGCTAATCAGCCACATATTTATAAATTTTGAAATTGGGTATTTATAGGTAAAAATACACCGTCAAAATATAAATACCAACAAGCTAACAAGCAGTTTCATGAAATTCTTTAATTATTTATCACATTTTGAATTGAATTTTATATTTACGCAAATAACTACTTAGCTGTTTTCGAAACATTAATACTTCCTGCTAATATTTAAAAAGATATGTAATGAAAAGGCACTAGTGCGATAATGTAATGTAAAAGGCACGGCATGGGTAATATTCTGCATTATCAGTGTAAATACGCTGTAATAAGACCTATTTTACGAGCAGGTGTGTTGAAAAATATATAAAATAAATAAGTATATAAAATATATAATATAAAAGTTAGGCTAGGGAAAAAATAGTCGACACAGCGTTAGTATATTCTATAGGCATCATACTTTCGATTAGTAGGTATACAATTTAAACAACAAACAAACAATAAATTGCACATAAAAAAAATAGATTTTTTTATTATTCCTCGTGAGGATTTTTTTAGCTAACCGATTGGCGAAATATTTTTCAATGTACTAAGTACTTGTTTTGATATAAACTACTTTTAATCCATTAAACAGATGGGTGAAGGTCTGGCCTCTATTCGTATCTTAGGCTTATAGGATCGGTCCACATGATGAAGATCAAAGCAAAGTATTTGGGCCACTGATAGCCAAGGGTCGGTCGATGACCCCTCTAAGCCTCCACTGCATTCCTCGCCCTCATTTTTTTCTTACTCGAAATTGAAATGGTTCTATTAATTGGTTTGCTCGGCCTAATACCATATCGAATTGGTCGGGTTCACTAAGAAGTTTAATCTGGTATAATCCGTGTTAGGTATGCAAACAGAACCTGCGTAGTAGTTACCTACCTACTGCACACTACCCCATCACCATATATTATTAATTGTATCTTAATGTATAAAGAAGAAACTGACTGACTGACATATCAACGCACAGGCCAAACCGCTGGTTCTAGAGATTCCAAATTTTGCATGTAGGTTCCTTATAAGGTCTAAGGGTGCACTAAGAAAGGATTTTTCAAAATTCACCCCCTAAGGGGGCGAAATGGCGGTCCAAAGTTTGTATAGGGAAACAAGATTAGTTAGACTATTTCATTCGAAACTTCACAGGAGTATTCCTAACAATAAAAGAGTAAACATGTGTTTCAGGTTTTTGAAAATTCAACCCCTAAAAGGAGTAAAACTGGAAAATCAACATGGGTATTGTTTCTATGGGTTATCGGGTCGCTGATTACGAAAACAACGATTTTAAAATCCAACGTGGCGGACGTGAAATACCATCTCCCCTGTTAGGGTGTCGTTTTTATGTTTTTTTTGGACGTTAATTACGAAAATTTCATCGATTTTGAAATATAATATTGTTGACATGTAAATTCTTGAAAGTATTTGTGCCAAATTGCAATTCAATTGGAACATACGGGTCAAACTGAGAACCTCCTTTTTTATAGACGGTTAATAATTACTTTTAGTACGCGGGTGAAGCCGCGGGCAAAAGCTAGTTGTATATATTTTTATTGGATTTATTGAACGAGCGAGCGAAGCGAACGAAGTTCTCCGTTTCAGCTTGGGCCAAAATTCTTTGTATGTCAGGTTGTCCAGATATCCGGCTGTTTTCCTCTGCAGGTCGGATTTCTCAACCGATTATCGTGCCATTTAGTGAGGCCCCTATTTCACCAACTCGACAATTGTCGCCTGACAATGACAATTTGACTTACATGGCTGCGTCGACAGGTTAAGGTGGTTGCTGGACAGCTTATTGACTCAGCAGTGTACGTAGAATTGTCATTGTCAAGATGGTGAAATAGGGCCCTGGTCCAATATTTTTTTGTTGATTCAGTTTTCGAAATTACGAAAAAAATGTTTTCTTTAAACACAGGCTCTCGAGTTCTACGACTCACAGAGCCAATAGTAAATAGTAGGTCAGAAAATATTGTATTGGCTGTTTTCAACTTTAAATGCGGTTCTAAACTTTAACATAAAAAGTGAAGAGTACAGCATACCGAGCTAACATAAGCGATCGACCGTTTACACAGTACACGTAAGCGCGCACGCGCCGCTTTACGTAAACCAGGCCGAATCAGCATTGTATAACGACGGGGCATTCTTGACTGTCCACGAGAGATCCTAAGGTGACGTAGGTTCATGGTCTTCTCACTCACTGAGCATAAGCGCGGATATCAATTTTAATTTTTTGTTTAAATAAATAAAAAAAATAATACCTAAGTTTCCACAAACAAACATGATATTGCCGATTTTTAGAACCAATTTTAATATGTTTAACTTTTGTGCATAATTTGTTACGAATGTTATAAGTGTATTATAGATCTATGTTCGTGATTTTTTCGAGAAAGGCCTCACGATTGCTAATTAAATTTAGGGCAGCCGTATTATGATCCAAAAAGCGCTACTTTTTTTCAATTCGTTTTCTGAACCTACGGCGCCTTAATCTGAACGCATATACAGCAGTTTTCATTTCAAATTAAAAGGGACAAGCATAAACAAATCATTAATTAACAACTTATAAATGTTAAAAAACCTCCGACATTTTCATTTTAAAGTTCTTATATCTCAAAATTCGATTTACGAGTCAAGTATATAAGGAACTTGAAGTTTAAACAATCAATTTATCTCTGGGAGGACATTATCATTATAGTTCCGAATCAATTGACACCTCATCAATCAATCGGTTCAGTATCTTAAACGCTACGGTGGAATACACGTAAATACAAACATAGACTGCTAAAAACATACACTTTCCTTTCGGCCAAAAATTAAAAAAAAATACATTGCTGGCTGGTGGGAGGTTGGATCTACCTAACGCGCGTTCGGAACGTTACGTGAATACCCCCCTGTTCTTCTCTCCTTCTGTTCGTGGTCTGAAATGGGTCTGAACAACTTTACTGCCGGTCGAGCACCGTTAACTCCGTCGGCTCTCTTTCGTCTAAATTGAGAAATCTGTTATAAATTCTCGGGTTTTACTTTATTTTATTGGGTATTTTTGGGTTTTCTTTTGCACTGTTTACTATGATAAAAAGGTCCTCAATTTTCCATATTTTTGTTATGTGTCAGTTTTTTGACGAGCGATATTAAATAACTGCATGGCTATCATATCGATTGGATGCATTAACTAGTTAATTAATCAGTCAAAGTGACAGCCACCTATTTATGAAAAGATTATATCACTGTCCCATCATAAATTGTGCGAGTAATAAGTCGGTCCTCTCGCTCGTGCATTGTTTATAAGGACTATACTTGCCCTCAACCAAAGTGACGACTGAGGCCATAAAACCATAGGCTCGCGTCTCTTTTGCATTGTCTTTCTTTATGGCTTCAGTCGTAACTTTGGTTGAGGGCAAGTATAGTTCGATTCAGTGAAAGGTTGTCCCCGAAATAACAACATTTTACTCATCTTCACAAGTGACCTCTATTGTCATCTTACTCTCTGACCCGTTCCTAGTGCTCGACCCAATATGCAAAAGCGAGAAAGCCGTCAAAATGTCAGCCCCAACCTTGCCCCGAAAGCCCGCTTGCCTGAATACCCGTGAGAACCATTGTCCCCGTCCATCTTAAGAATCATAATGTATTAGTTTAACGTCAGCACTAATTAGACAGTATGCTTAGTGTAGGTATAGAATCACAAATATTACAAAGGAATTGCGTGAACATTTAGCGAATCACTACTCATTAGGGTTTACACTGGGGGCTATAGCATGCATAATATGCTCGCTATTTACATACTGACACAAAATAATTCATTATAGCACTTACATACGAAAGGTCCTTCGACTGACAAAATCGATATTTGTCAGCTAGAACACTCAAATCATGGCATCCCACTTAACCGCAAGCTTGAATCACACTGGTGCGGCCTGCGGTGGTCGTCAGGTTCACTAATTACATAGTTTTTAGGGTTCCGTACCTCAAAAAGAAAAAAACGGAACTCTTATAGGATCACTCGTGCGTCTGTCTGTCCGTCTGTCACAGCCGATTTGCTCCGAAACTACTGGACCGATTGAGTTGAAATTTGGTAAACATATGTAAATTGGTGACCCAAAGATGGACGTGTAAAGTAAATT
The DNA here is from genome assembly GCA_932294315.1 of Epinotia nisella. Taxonomy (NCBI): domain Eukaryota; kingdom Metazoa; phylum Arthropoda; class Insecta; order Lepidoptera; family Tortricidae; genus Epinotia; species Epinotia nisella. Next base: position 42,326,442 of record OW028673.1, read on the forward strand.
AATGAATTCTGAACAAGGGGGCCTCTTGGGGGGTAAACTGAAAATTAAAAAAAAAAAGTTTCGCAAACTGTATTGTGTGACATATCAAAGGAAGGGGGTTGTTGTAAGCATGTCAGATATTTTTTTTATAATTTTTGCAAAAACAGATTTGAAGTAATTTAGGAAAGAAGACGAAAATTGACAACCACGGGGGGAACCGTTATCTCCGAAACGACTAGGCTTAAAATTCTGAAAAAAATATGGAAAATAGTTCCTTGCCTAAAAGAAAGAAGAAAACCTATAAGAAGTTTGAGTATTTAAAATAACGGGAAAATTTTCAATATTTTACGGAACCCTCACCACGCGAGTTGTACTCGCATTGTTCGGTTTTTTTTATTGTCGATTCAGGTTATGGAAATTAAAATAGTATTTTATACAATCGTCACACAATGAGGGCTCTTAAAGTCGAGTACCGTGTTTAGTAAGGTACGATGATTTAAGAGCTAATTGTGTAACTATTGTAATACTTTTCTACGAGTCAACTGAAATAATTAAACAAATATTGTAAAACTATGCCCTGCTGAAACGAAGCCGAACCAGCATAGCGTTTCGTTGATGTCTTTTGTTCCATGACCGAGGCGATATATTGGTCAAATTCATTTTAGTTTAGTAAAGGCGCTACGTGATTGGTGTTCCTAGTAGTTCAGGTATGCGGCTGTCAAACGGCAGTCGTGGGTTCGAATCCCAGCTCGTACTAATGAGTTTTTCGGAACTTATGTACGGAATATCAATTGATATTTACCGTTAGCTTTTCGGTGAAGGAAAACATCGTGAGGAAACCTGCATACATCTGAGAAGAAGTTCAAAGAGGTATGTGAAGTCCCCAATCCACTCTGGGCCAGCGTGGGGACTACTGCCCGTTCCCTGTCATTCATGAGAGGAGGCCTGTGCCCAGCAGTGGGACGTATATAAATATATAGGCTGATGATAATGATGTACGAAGACAAGTATTATATCAAACATTAAAGTCGACGAGTAAAAAAAAATATTGTAAAAATATGAGTTTACGAGTATACATATGTTCTACAGCTCATAGATCCACTAGTTTAAATTAAACGCATAACTATATGTAAGGGCTCTGTGTCCCCACCTAAGGTTAAAAACCTGAGCTTGCCGGATGTAGAACCTGACGTAACTAAGATTTCACTACCTTTAACATTAAATCAATTAATACTGGGTGCATTTAACTTGTGGCGAAGTGTCCGATAGATTTATGACTTTTTACTTTTAAGGATAATGCGACTGTGCACTTTAAACACTAATGTTTTTTTAGTTAGTCACTTTATCTTCTAAGCAAAGATAAGCTGCGCGCGACAGACTAAAATGCATAGAATCATTCTAAATATTCTAATACTCCGCAACGAATTGTCATGCTCATTACAAGGTTCGAACCCGAGACAGCTAGTCACAAGCGACCAACTACTTAGGCTAACCGACCAATGACGCTTACGTGTCGTCACGTGGCCTTGGAAAAAGAAATCTATCTAAATCCGGCTAGCCCTGCTTATACAATGCGTACGTGCAATATGGACGCATCATTACGTAAAGCTAACATGACGCTTATGGGCGTCCATCGCGGTACATCTTGCAAGTCATCCGAGGGGCGCAATACGGCATATTTGACTGATAGCAGGCCTACCCCACTGTCATTTTAGCGCTATACGTAGTAACAACATAATTTCATTGATCGCACATCATTATACAGATTTAAATTTTACAACATTTTGCTAACATGACGAAAGAAGTCATCCCATTGCAAAATATGAACTGTTTGGTAAAAACTTTACTGTATTCATGTATGTTTTACTTAATCCTGACTTGCCGGCTATCGTATTTTTTTTTGTTTTCATATCATAATATTAGTTCCAAAACTGATGATTATTTCGATAACAAACATAGAAACTAAAAGAATTATAATTTTGGATGTTCAGTTATGTGGTCCGTTGACAACCCTATCCTACTAGTAAAATTGCCTATGACTCGTCTTTGTGATTCTTCCTCTGCCTACATGGTAGTCAAGCTGCTCTGTAACTGCTGCATAGAGAAAGGATAGAATAGAGGGACTCACACACACATACACACACATCAGCGACAAAGAAGTAAGCATAGACAATACCACAAGTGGAAACGAGATAGGTACTATATGGTAGGTACCTTCACATGGACCTAAGATAGCATACAAATCTCGATAAGGTTGACAGAAAGGGAAATATCATTCGTTGTCCTTGTGATAGTTCCACTTTTTTTCTGTTTGCCACAACTGATTTAGTATGAAGTTGTGACCAATAAACCACTACCCACCCAAATTAAGTAGGTTGTTTATAGACCAGTTCTTAATTTAGCTGCATAGAAGTCTTTCCGTCCCTCATTGTGGCATCACGTATAGCCTGTCCAGTGTCCAGTATCTGATACTGGACACTGGACAGGATAATCATAGGTCCATGTTTGGCCATCAGGCGCGTTTAGGCTTTTTTGTTTGTCAGCAGCTGTCAAAAAATCAACTGAAACTGACGTAACGCATATAAATATAATACGACTAAAGTAGGTATATGAGACATGAAATGTCAAGGATGTATTAGTCTTCTGATACTTCTCAATTTAGTCAGGTTAATTTACCTCCATCCCTCTTGCTCCATCTATTGAATCCTCTATCTAAGTATGAACTGCGGCGCTACCACGAAAATCGGAACTCGAAGTTTGTGTATCTTCATCTCTGTCACACGAGTGTAATAAGTGCGATACATACGGAGTTGCCCGAACTTCAAATTTCGATGTTCGTGGTTACAGCTCTTGGTCGGTATTTTACCGCAGTCACACCGCAGCGCAGTGACTAATTCCTTACATAACATCATGAAGAAACTACTGTGAGGGAAACCTACTTGACTTGCTGTTTGATAACCGAGTTTGGAGGATAGTACCTATTACGGTCGAATTTTTAATAAAACGAGAGGTTCGGTGTATTTTCATTAAATATTTCGTGCAGCAACTAAAGTAGTCAAATAGCTCGGTACACCATATATTTAGTAAATCTTTATTACACATGGGCTCTTAAAGTGTCGGCATAAGTAAGGTACTTACGAGAATTTAAGAGCTACTTGTGTAACTATTGTACCTATATACAATACTTTTTATACGAGTCAACAGAAATAATTAAACAGACTTGGTATCTAATGAAAAATATCTAAGCCCTGCTGAAACGACAGTCAGACGTGCGCTGCGTCGTTGATGTCTATTGTATTGGAATCAACGCGACGTCCTATTGGTCAAATTCATTATAGTTCAGTAAAGGCGCCACGTGATTGGTCGAATTTATTTTAGTTGTCTAAAGCGTTGTCTTATAATTATTATAGTTGAGTTTGGAGCTCCATAGAAAAAAAGTATGTGGTTTTAGTTTAGTGTACGAAGTCTTAATTCAAACATTAAAGTCGACGAGTATAAAAAGTTAATAATGATACTGTAAGAGTTATTTGTATAGCTAATTGTGTTATTTGCCAATACGAATAATATGTATGTAATCTGATCAACCAACCGTGTCACTGGAGGGCAGCTGAGAGACCAATTCTTACGTTAGTTACATATATCATTAAACACGCAAGCACACTTAATTAATTAAACTGTAAAAATAAATATGTAGATTCTGATAAAGTTACTAATATAAAATAGATTAATTCAACAATGTACCTATGTATACAATATGTCTAAAACGGCGACCGAATAGCCTGGTCGTTAGAGAACCTGACTATGAAGCTTGAGGTCCCGGGTTCGATCCCCGGTCGGGGCAAATATTTGTATGATGAATCTTGTCTTGGATTTTTAATATCTATTTAAGTATGTATTTATCTATATAAGTATGTTTGTCCGTCGTCTAGTACCCACAGTACAGGCTTTGCCTAGTTTGGGACAAGATCAATTGGTGTGATTTGTCCCACGATATATATATATTTTAATGTTTATTTTAGAATTGTATAAAATCTTTGCGATATTTAGCATGATTTGGCGCCAATTTTGATATTTAAGAAAAAAGGGTAAAATTAATAAAGTTATTAGTCTGAAGACTCTGAAGAGATTGTGGAGAAAAATTGTATCTGAGGCGTTGAGAGATATTAATTAAAACCTTTATAATATCAACAGAAGTATTTTATTGAAGTTTGTTGGCTGGCTGGATAGTCTTCCGGGCTAAGACAATATCTGCCGCAGATTACGAAAATACTTTTATTACGTCCCTGGCCTTGTACTATACAATAATGAAGTTTGATCAGAGCAAGCAAACATACAGACACGTTGCCGACTGTTGACTCAAACATGCAAACATACTCACGTAATGCCTTACGACATATTTCCTATTCGATTGCCTTTAAATCTAGCTCTTACCACAATATGTTCATGAGTCAGAATGTAAATAACAACTCGTTTGACACATAACCTCAAATTTTATATTAGGTTACCTCACACATAAGCTCAAAAACAAAATACTTTGAGTATACCTAGTCACTATGGATGCGTAGAATTTTATTTTTTTCGCATAATATTCATCATTATCATCATATCAGATAAGATAAGATAAGATAAAATTTATTGATAGCATATAAGTACAAGTCAAGTTTTTTTTTTAAACAATTGCAATTTGAAATAGTACTAAACATACGTATAAACCTAATTGGATACAATTTTAGATTTTATATTAATTAAATAGTCATTGGTAGTTCCAGTTAGTATCAGCCGAAAGACGTCCACTGCTGGACATAGGCCTCCCCCAAAGAGTGCCAAAAAGACCGGTCTAACACCACCCGCTTCCACAGCGGACTTCCGCGACCTTTACCAGGTCATCAGTCCACCTTGTGGGGGGCCTACCCACGGCGCGCCTTCCGGTACGTGGTCGCCACTCGAGAACCTTTACGCCCCAATGGGCCATCGGTTTTACGTGCAATGTGCCCCGCCCACTGCCACTTAAGTTTAGCGATTCGGAGGGCTATATCGGTTACCTTGGTTCTGCTGATGCGATCTCGCAGAGAAACTCCCAACATAGCCCTCTCCGTTGCTCTTTGGGTGGCTTTGAGCCTTCTTATGCGGCCCATAGTAAGTGACCACGTTTCAGTGCCATATGTCATCACTGGCAACACACTCTGGTCAAAGACTCTCGTCTTGAGACATTGCGGAATATTGGACGAAAAGATGTGCGGAATATTGCCGTAGCTTCCCGAATGCTGCCCAGCTGAGTCGGATTCGACGATTGACCTCTTTCTCGAAGTTGGACCTACCTAACTGGACAGTCTGTCCCAGGAGCCGTAGCATGGTTGGGCTTATCACGCGACAAGTGACAAGATAAGAGCGTAGTCTCGTTCTATCGAACGGTGTCAGCCAGTGACATACGCTCTATCCTATCACCTATCGCGTGACAAAGCCAACCATGCTACGACTCCAGGCCCCGTATTATGGTTGGCCTTGTCACGCCATAGGTGATAGGATAGAGCGTGCGTCACTGGCTGACACCGTTCGATAGAACGAGACGACGCTCTAATCTTGTCCCTTGTCGCGTGATAAGGCCAACCATGCTACGGCTCCAGGTATACATAGTTGTCTACAACTTCGAGCGTGAAGTGTCCGATTGTAATGGGAGTTGGTACTACATGGGCATTTGACATGATCTTTTGTCTTATCCATGTTCATTCTTAGACCAACTCGCATAATATTAAGTTTACACAATGTAGGTATAGATTGTGTTGATAAACCCAAATGCTTTTTTCAAGTAGTATTGCATGTCACTCACACGATTATGAGGAATCCAGCGATACGGTACCTCATATGTCAAAATTCAAGCCGTCTAGACTGTAGCCTGTGAAATAGAATTTTCTTGTCCACATACATACATACGCTCGAAAAAGATTACCCTCCTTCTGAGGCAGTCTAATAAGCGATATCTCAGGAGGTCAATTAAGACGAGTAGAATCGTGTCTTTGCAACGGACAGCACGTAGCACTCTCGGTTTCATCTCGGGTAGTGACCCAGTTTTTGGTTACGCAAGCGGCCGAGAAAGGCTGATATGCCACTTTTGTGTTCGTGCTTCGGTGCTGTACAGACAGCAGTCGGTTACACAGGTAACCGAGTTAAAAAAAACCTGTGCACATCTAGATCTAGGTTTGTGTGCAGGTGCAGATCCCCACTAATCCTCTTTACTAGTTATGGACGTTACGGTACATTGTAGTAGGTTATTAGGTAATGACGCTAGGTTCTTTAGTGTTCTGTACCAAATTTGGTCCAACGGAACACGTATGCGATCACTCGGAGCCTGTGCGTCTAGCACAGTCAGTTTTCTCGAAGACCTTATGACATAGGAAGCTGATTTTGGTATAGATATAGGAATTTATGGTCTACTCAATAAAGTCAAAAAAGAGTAAACCCCCATTTAGGAAGCGATTTTGGGGGTAATTGGCTCCTTGTTGTATCTCAAATATTATAAGCCTGGGGTTCTCTTTGGCACATAATCTCAAGTATCCTAGGGACAAGTTTTACAAAACCGACTGCCATCTGACCTTCCAACGCAGAGGGAAAACTATATAACCTTGTTGGGATTATAACGGTTTCCTCACGATGTTTTCCCTCACCGAAAAATATTTTTTTTAGACAAAGCCCGGTTCTGCGAGCTGTGTTTCGAACCTCGGCTGCTGGGCTGCAATGGCTCCTAAACTGATGCTTTAGTATAGTGCAAAACTAGACGAAGTAGGAAGGAAGCACGCTATAACCTTAACAAATCCGGAAAGGCACTAGCGAAAGCGATAACCGTATACTTGCGTCCGTAAAGCGGTATGTATGTGCCTCTTACACTCGGTTACAGCATTTTAGACGTAAACGCAGCAGACAGGAAAGGCCCACGCTTACCGAAGCATGGGAAGTTTAGAACAATAGCGAATCGGATCGTATATGAGCAATTTCAGTTTAAGCATTGCAAACTATTGAGATCTAGCCGCCTGCTCGGCTGCGCCCGCGCATTGCGAAGAATTCAGGCGGAGCTATGCGATAAAATATAAGTAGCCTACGTCCATCCCAAAGCCATTCTATATACCTACTGATGAAAGAATTCTTGGAATCGGATGAGCAATTCTGCAGATTACCGCCTACATACTCACTGGATGGACCCAACGGAAGACGCATCATTTTGAGTTGGGCCCATTTCGTGGCACGGCACAGATTCACTTTTTCTTTTGCGTTTGTGTGTTACCGTGTCACGTTACGAGTATTTTTTTGGTTCTTGATTCATACAAACTTACATCCTCACAAACTTTAAACCCTTATTATATTGTAGATTAATAATTGCATTACCCGACGGCCTTGGGTGACTGGAACTCAATTGGTTGTTCCAAATTTTCGTTCAGTACACTATAATGTCAATGTTTTCAAAATAAAGGCCATATTAAAACAAGTATTTTGGTGACATGAGCCGTTTTGGCGTAACGAGATAACGGTTACAAGTTTCAAAGCATTACGCCACAGCGTTATTATTGGCTAATATTTGGTTTGCAAGCGTGTTCATGTAAGAAATAATAATACTTGATACGAGTCAAATATTCTGGAACCAAGAAATTATTTAGGAAGATGTATTAACTCGAATGTAGGCAAAATTGTCTGGAGCCGAAATAGTACATTGTTTAATTAGGGGCGTAATATTCTTACGCCCGTGTTATACACAAATGTTTTTCATCACATTTGCGAGGAAATAAATAACTACAAAAGACAGAAAAATCTAAGTTTCACTCCAGATCAGTGCTAGTGGAGCGCGCAGCTTCAATATTTCAACCAATCACAGAGCAGTATTCTTGCGGGGCGGGGCGGCTTGGCCAACTTGTTTTTTTTTTCAACCAATCACAGAGCAACCAGATTTGCTTAAGCCAATCAGAGGGTTCTATGTTTTAAAACTAAACTGAACAGCCCGTGGGAGGTAAAACGGCTATAACGCTCTGTATCTGTACGCTCGCAAGTAATAACGCCATTGACGAGCAAGTGTGATGAAAATACATAAGTCCCGTTTAGTTAGTTATAACGTGTTCTTGATTCAACTTTTGTTTCTGTGTAGTACCTACTCTATCAGTTGAGATTAATGTACGTTTGTCCTGATTATTGTATCACGAGTGATCATTAAAGCTTCACGAATACGTTCTCAGGTGTGAAAAGATATCTCATCAAACACTGTAAGCAATATAAAATATAACGTGACGTATATAATGTCTAATGTATAGTAATGTGACGAGTACACAAAGTTTGGACTTTGGAGAAGACTTGTTAATTGTACTTGCAATTATTATGTGGCTGACTTTTTATAAAACTATCATTGGAATCGGAATCTTCTACCTTGGACGGTAGAGTTGCTTCTTGAATGGACTACTTCGATTCAATTCGGCAAACTCGAACAATCTCAAGTATAGGTACGTATGTGTATGTATAACGGCAAAGTCAACTTAAGAAAAAAATGTTTGAAGTGTGAAGCGTCGGCTTATAGATATTTTAAGGTGAGATTATATCGGCGAATTTCATTTAAATTATGTAATTTGCTGAAGTTTTGAACTGAAAATAGTATATATTGTTTAACGAGGGGCGTAAGCGGAATATTGGAGTCTATCAGAAGGCTTTTGTTGACTCGATTTGCAATATTCATACGCCCGTGTTCATCACATTTGCGAGGAAATAAATAACTACAAAAATCAGAAAAATCTAAGTTTCATACAACCGAACCAATCAAAAATTGACAAAATTGACAACTTCACTCAGATCAGTGCGAGTGGAGCGCGCAGCTTCAATATTTCAACCAATCATAGAGCAGTACAGTAGTATACTTGCGGCGCGTAGCCAACCATATGTCATATGTAACAAATTCAAAATTTTCGCTTAGGGGCCTATCCACGCCGCGCCTACCGGTACGTGGTCGCCACTCGAGAACCTTCCGCCCCAACGGCCATCGGTTCTACATGCAATGTACCTGCCATTTAAGTTTAGCGATTCGGAGGGCTATATTGGCTACCTTGGTTGTGCTGCGGATAGCCTCATTTCTGATATGATAAGCAATAATGTATTGTTGCAATAATAACAAAACAGCTGTTGTCATATACCGTATCACAATGGTATCATTAAGTGCCACAAATAAAATAGCAACAATGCAACAATAGACAATGTCTATGGGCAGATTCCATTTTCCATCTGAACCTTATGTAATTGTGTAGTATATATAGCCTAGTCGATATCCCCTGCAAGAACATCGAGAGAAACCTATCATGTATACGTGTTTCTCCATGAAGGCATGTTTTGACGACCGGTTAGCTTAGCGGGTGGTGACGCTGCCTACGAAGCTGAAGGTCCTGGGTTCGAATTTGTGTGATGAGCATGAATATTTATTTCAGAGTCTTGGATGTTTTCTATGTATTTAAGTATTTATATCTTATAAATATTTCGTCGTCTAGTACTCATAACACAAGCCTTATTGAGCTTACTATGGGGCTAGTGCGATTTGTGTAAGATTGTGTAATATTTATTTAAGTAGAGTGTTCTGCAATTGAGCCTTTTTCCAAAAAAACTGTACATAAACTTGTTTTTTCAGATTTCGATTTGTTTTGGTTTTTCTTACTCTGAATCGTTGATACTATCGATCCTCATACAGGAAAAAAATTGTCCCAGGTTTTACTATGTAAGTTTTTTCTTTCAGTGCGTCACGATCACGACCATATAAATAAAAAAAGACTGCGTACAAAAGTGTGACGATCTGGAATGGAATATTTTGGACACTTTTTTTCTTGTATGAAGATCGATAGTATCAACGATTCTGAGTAAAAAAAAATCCAAAAAAATCGAATTCTGAAAAAAAAGTTTATGAACACTTTTTTTGAAAAACGCTCAATTGTGACCAAAAATGTAGTTAAGATAAGGTAGTGCTTTATGTACAGTCGAGTTCATAAATATATGTACGTTACCGAAGGTTCAAAAATATCTGAGGGACCTTATGCCCTTCACAATAAAGTCGTGTCCACATATTTTCGATAATTTGTCCGTATAAAACTAATTTAATAATATTGGAGAACTCGACTGTAATTTGAAAAAAATCAGTTCAACACCTACTTATCACTAAGCAAATTAAGTTTAGAAATCGCACGGCCAAGTATTATGTAAAGGCATAAATTCGCTCACTCACATAATGTTTATACGGAAACTACATATGAATATTTAACTTTAAATATTGAGGTTACATTGCGAATCGTCTGAGGCTTGAGTAACAATAAGTTGAAATGAAAGAGTATCTGTAAATAGTTATTTGTGTCTCAAGGAAGCAAGATGACGTATTTACCGCGAGGGCGGTACATTGAATCCAGAGTGAAACGAAGGATTCAAGCGTTAACGCCCATGACGGAAATAATTTTGCACCTGAGCGACACATACAAATTTTCACACCGACTATGACGAAAACATAACAGTCATCGATAGTTTTGATTTCATTAAAACTTTTAATTTATTGTGACATTTGTTAAATATTACGAAAAATTCATATACTTAACGTTAAAGTTAAAACTTGAAATATGTTCGTTTTTAATCGATTACGATGAAATTAAAAACGATTATTTTATTAAGATCTGTGTTCAATTGGCACATTGCGTAAATGCTACATGCCAATTGCCAATGAATAAATTAAAAAAGTAGCTTGAACAGAAAAGTTGCATTTTGATCCCTCTCGTCGAGGGGCAAAACTTAGTTTTCCGAATAAAAGGTGTGAAAGAGTAGATTATGTCTCAAGGGAGCCAAATTAAATGACATAATTACGGCGAGGGCGGTATTGATTCCTGAGTGAAGCGAAAGATTCTAAAGTAGAATCATGAGCGTAACGAGGGATTCAAGTGTTTACGCCCAAGATGGAAATAATGTTGCTACCGAGTGACACGTACTTTTTAGATACGCCTCAAAAATTACATATGTCGGAGTGCCTTCAAAGCGCACAAAAATATCTGACACATCCTTACGGCCCTTGATATAGGGTCGTGTCAGATATTTATGCCCACTTTGTTGTGGCCTTTCTCAAAGGTGTTGTAAAAATCGACGGATTGGGCTGAGGGGTGATGTGGGCGATAATAGGCTAGCAACCTGTCAAGCCAGTACGCATTTTCATAGAGTTGGTTTAAGTGTGCACTGCCTACTTCTTTCTTTGAACGTATGTACAGTAAGGGAAATATATTCACGTATCACCGTAGAACCCTGTCACCTTATTGCGATAGGGTGCTACGGTGGTAAGTGAATACATTTCGCTTATTGTACCTATGAATACTTGAGATTATTTGATTTGGTCGAATTGCATTAAAGTACCTAGTCCATTCAAAAAGCAACTCTACTTCGAAGGTAGAAGATTTCAATTCCAACGACAGTTTTATAAAAAGTCGGTTACATTATATTATCTCAGTTATATGTAATTTAATATGGGGCTTAATAACTCTTCTGAAACACATCTTTGTCGTCGACTGAACTTTTATCTATACAAATGTTCAACCAGACGTTTCTCGGTTCTAAGAAGGTCAAATTCAATGGTTGCGCCTTTTACTAATTCCTGTAGCAATCTGTTCCAAAATTTTGACCAGCTCCATATTTTTGTCAACTTAGCGTTACCCTGGTTGCATCCTGAAGGAGCTAACGAATTAGAGTAGGTACTTACTAGTTTTTCGAGGAAGCTACTGCCGTGACTATTGACCTCACCCAGAAAAGTGAATAGACTGTATTGGGATTAGTCATCAAGTTGCCAGAAAGCGTTTAACCCTCTGCTGTCGTAGACAACAACCAAGATTATGATTAAGCGTTCGTTAGTTAACATTCATCATTTTAATGCAAAAAGTGCACCCAATACAATGGGTCACATTAAATAAATACCCTTAGGTATAGTTTTTCATCATCATCATCATCATCATATCAGCCCAAAGACGTCCACTGCTGAACATAGGCCTCCCCCAAAGAGTGCCACAATGACCGGTCCTGCGCCACCCGCATCAGTTTTTCATACTTAGAACATATATGTAATCAGTTTCTCCATGTAATAAAAAAAAAAACTTATTATCAATGCAACCAGCTTTTAAAGGCGAAAACTAGCCTTTATAAAGTAACTTTAATTTTATTTTTGTGTGTAAGTGTATGTGTGTAATAATAATGTGTATAAATAAAGACCATTTACAAGAAAAAGTTAACATTCATGGCGGTCGTCCATCCGAGGATCGACCGGTGCCACCATTGCTTTACTTGCATCCTTTAAAACTCAAATATCCCCACTAATATTTAGATAAGCAATATAGGTTGGTACAGGTTAAGGGCGGGTTGCACCAACTTACTATTACGGACCGATCAACGTCAAATATGGCGCCGACAGCTGTCATTCCATAGATACTTGTCAAACTCTCCATACCTTCAGATTTTAATGAACACCGCTAACGATTATAAACGGTTTGGTGCGCATCAAACACATTTTACAGACTGGTTAAGTGGTTAACGTTAAATATGGCGCCGGCAGCTATCGTCCTAGAGAACTGTCAAGCTTCCCATATAATGACTTTAACGGACGTAACTTAAAGAAAGAAAGAAAGAAAGAAGACATTTATTCACTACACAAAAGACACAGATATAAAGGGAGTAGACATACAATACAATTGAGACAACTTACGATTTATTATTGAAACAACCGGCCCTAAGACGATTGCATCAACTGTTAGGTTGTTAAAACGTAATACGTAACTCATTTTCGTCAAATCATGATGCAATTTGACATTCTTACAATATCCTCACACCAACTGTAGGTATTATTAAATAAATAAATAAATAAATTTTAGGGGACATTCTTACACAAATCGAACTAGGCCTATAGTAAGCTCAATAAGGCTTGTATTATAGGTACTAGACGACGATATATACGGGGTGTTTCCTGTAACAGGAGCAATAAATTAAATGGTAGATTATTAAGCTTGTGATCAATTGTTTCTAAGTGGTTTTAATTGAAAAAAAATATATTTTTTTCGGATTTTTTTTCTTTAACTAAAGTTTTGGTGTACTTTTTTACTCTTCTGGAGTGATATAAGTATTTTATTATTTTAAAAACACAAAAAAAAATTGAAAAAAATTGAAAAAATCACAAAAATATCTTTTGAAAACAAAAATGCAAAAACTATTATGACTCACTACATGATGCTACCTCAAAATCTGCATTGACTACTGTGCTATGATCTCGTGGTGCCAAGATACATTACTCGGAGGTCATAACTTCAGATCAATTTTTCTCCGAGTTAAAAACATTTGAAAAGAAATGGACAAAAGGGGTTACTACAAATGCAGTAAGGAAGCCTCCGTTTAATTTATTGCTCCTGTTACAGGAAACACCCCGTATAATAGATATAAATACTTAAATACATAGAAAACATCCAAGACTCAGAAACAAATATCCATGCTCATCACATAAATATTTGCCCTTACCGGGATTCGAACCCAGGACCTTCAGCTTTGTAGGCAGCGTCACTACCCACTAGGCTATCCGGTTGTCAAAATTAAGTATTAGGGTTTCTGAGAGCGTTTCAACCGCCATCCCTTCCATGTCTGAATTTTTGAGGAAGCCCCTGCAGATTTTCGTTGAGTTTTTCGTTAAGTATTTGGTTAGGGGTCGGCGCCCGGCTCCTGACACGAGACTTTGAGAATTCTCAGTCTCGAGAGAGCCGTAACGTGCTACTAGTAAATTAGTGTTGAGTCGCCATCGAGTATATGAAGCAGAAGCTCAAAAATATCTGAACACGAATTGTCTAGCACAGGGCTTTCCAACATCCCATAGGTCACCTGTCTTGATCGCAGCTTGTATTTTAAAAGTTAAAGTTACGAATTGATATTGTAAATAATTAACAAAACCCCGATTTCAAAGTTAAATATCTCAAAACCGGCTGAACCGATTTTGTTGAAAGGTAGCTAAGAACCATCTTGATCACGTCAGCTTTCGGAAAAAACTGCATTAAAATGGGTCAATTCGTTTAGGAGCTACGATACCACAGACAGACACACATATACACAGACACGTCAAACTTATAACACCTCTCTTTTTGCGTCGGGGGTAAAAAAATAAGTTAAAGAACAGTGAATGGCGCGGGGTTGTCAATTTTTTTTCTATTCTAAGGGGTCGCGGCTTGAAAAACGTTGATAAATACAGGTGCCCGTTTCGATGTATTTGATGACCATATTCAATAACATAATACAACGAAACATTAATAAGAACCTTCGCTTCGCTCATATTTCTATTTAACAAACTGTTAAAACAAAACACGTGCCGTTAAGTGCAAAAAATATGTGTGCTAGTTTGCTTATTATTTGTTTCCTAGTATGAATCCAATGAATTCTCTCATAAATATGTATCAAAATTTTAATCCGCTGACGTACGAGCCATGGGGAAGTTGTATGTATCCATATTTTTGCATTTGACTGTACATATACAGTGAAATCAAGATATATCGCGGAGAATATGATTGAGAACAATTAAATTAAACAAAAAAATCGCTCAGCTATTATATCCACTTACTTTTCAGCGCCCAAAGACTTTTCTCCTTTAGCCCCTCCACGTACTCCTGCAAGTCTTCCAAGCAGCTCCCGTTCACAGCCCTCTGGATTTCATCCCACTGATTCACCAGGATATCAGCGTCGAAAACCTTCAGCATCTCCTCAATGCCCAGCATCGAGGAGTTCGATCTGAGAGCTCTGCTCTCGTTCACCGCGCTTCGAATAGAGTCGGTGAGCTTCGTGAGAACATCCTTCGGTTTCGAAGTCGTCTTTTCCTTCGCACTCTTTATGATATGTTGGACGTAGTGAGATTTCTCTGTGCTCGAGGATTTCGGCTGCTCGAACGCTTCAGCGAACGTCAAGCCGTCATCATCTGCGAATAGGTCGAACGAGTCTTCAGTGGTCGAAGACTTCGTAAGCACTGAACCTATCAAGTCCGAATTTCCTTCAGGGAGCTTTGCTCCCTTGATATTTTGGAAGGCATCTATTAGAGCGCTTCTCAGTCTTTCTTCCCTAGGGTTTTCTTTCGGGTCAGCGGCGAGTGTATGGCACAGGAGCACTGTCAGAGTCACATAGAACATCGCGGGTGACATGGTAGCGGCGGTGTCAGCGTGCGCGCGGCATGGCAGTCGGGGCGCGACTGTGGGTGCGTAAGAGCAGAGTGACATAACACACTTTCACTGGCTAGTGATGGGGTGATGGGACGAATTTTGGTTCGGTTTGGGGGTCATGTTGAGCGGCCTTGCCCCATCAATGAGTAACTCGGTAATTTTTCTTATCGAATATCTCTAAATATAACATTTTAATCTGCATGCCTGTAAAATACATTTTAATTCAATTATTTGTACGTCGTTTATTTCAAAAATTTCAAATTCTAAATCGGGCCATAGGTGCAATTTGACTCAGAAGTTTAGGGAGTTTTACCACGCAAGTTTGAGACAAAAATATTTAAAATTGTTTCAAGTGTTACATGCCATTGATTAAAGCGACCTAATTATAAATCGTTTAAGCGATGAAGCGCTCCACTCCTTTTTAGGGTTCCGTGCCCAACGGGTAAAAACGTCCGTCCCTCCGTCCGTCCGTCCGTCTTCTGTCACCAGGCTGTATCTCAAGAACCGTGATAGCTAGAGAGTTGAAATTTTCACCGATTATGTATTTCTGTTGCCGCTATAACAACAAATACTAAAAAACCGGCCAAGTGCGAGTCGGACTGGGGCTCCCATACAACAGACATGATTTTTTTTGCCGTTTTTATAGATAATGGTACAGAACCCTTCGTGCGCGAGTCCGACTCGCACTTGGCCGGATTTTATACGTAATAGGTAGTCTGCGTTAAGTACATAATTAAGATTTAAAGTTAAATTAATGGACTTTAGGTCTTTGTACGTTGAAAGTGACTTTCCTACCTAAAGTTCAACTTGAAATGAGTGTGGAAGGAAGGAAGAGACCGAGTTGGGCGTTTACAATGTAGCTTTACAGTATATTTTCCGGAAACTTCCGTTGAATTCTCGTGAAAGTTTCCAGAAATTTCTCAACGCATTTCGACCTTTATAAGAATGGTTTGCAACTCGTACATTGCTATTGCTACGTCCAAAGGCGCAGACCGAAGGCCGAAAGCCGATGGCCGAAAGTCGAAGGCCGTCGTCCCGTCACTACGGCCGCATCCTAGTTGACCGCGCTTGCGCAGTAATTAACGCTGTTATGCCCCGCCCCATTTGCATACAACGCTCGTAATATTATGCAAGAACTTTCAATAACTTTCAATGGTCCCTTGTCGCTGACATAGTCACGTCTGTCAGCCGGAGGTAGGGTGATACATTTGGATCTTCGGTTGGTAATCTGGGGGTATAGGTTATAGGTTATAGATGTACGCGGGCTGGGTTTCCGCAACTCGACGTCATAATTGCGCCTATTTTGCGTATGGGTTGGCACTACTATTATTCGTGCCAGCCCAGTTCCACCAGGAAGCCTAGCAGACCCTTTATGTTGCCGACGGCCTCCGGCAGTGACCCCGGTGTTCCGAGGTGCTTTGCCCGGTAATCTGCCACCCCAGCGCACGTCAGGATGACGCGGGCGGCTGTCTCCTCCTCTTCCATGCAGGCTCTGCAGAGAGGACTGTCTGTAACACCTAGTGTGAAAAGATCTTTGTTTAATAGTGCATGACCAGCTCGAATCTAGGCAGTCTTGGCTCTGGCTACAACTTGTCCGAAAGGATAAAACAAAAAAAAGAAAAAAAGTCAAAAGTGATTTATTCTTCAATTTAGGCATATTGCATGCACCTATGAATGTCGATAAACTACCACCGGTTCGGAAAGTAAACCTCTGCCTCGAGAAGAACCGGCGTAAAAAACTCGGCCAGGTGTCATTTTTTCAAAATACAATATATCATTTCATTATCAGAGTATTATAAAATTTTAAAATTACATTGCTACAGTAGAAAGCCTATTTATTTTACGATAGATTTCTAGTGCAGGATTTTATCCCTATCCATGATGTAGTCGTTTAATCTTATAATACCTATGCTTTTGAAATAAGTGTCCGTTTTACGACAGATTTGAATTTAGAGTCGGTAAGTTCGGTAATGTGTTTTGGAATTTTATTGTAGAATTTTATAAAATACAATTTCCCAAGAACGACTTTTTCGCTTTTACTAGCTTGTAAAAAGTTGTTTTGAGCTTCGCTGCGCTTCTGGTAACCTTGGGCCTATCAGTGTTTGCACAAACATGTTTTTCCCTAAAAACCTATAACTATTAGGTAATAACTAGGCTTTGGGGGTTTTGGTAGCATACCGTGGTTTAGAATCCATGCGTCATATGTGAAATTAAATGTTCACTTCGCATGCTTGCTAAGTTGGTCTTTGTGCTGGATGTATGCTGCACAAAATGCTACTTTTATGCCCTAGTGCACAAAGTAAAATTGTTTTAAAGACTAAGATAATCGGGCCTAACAGCCACAAGCACAATAAAGCTTCGTAGAATAAACTTGTTATTTTATTTGATTTGCTTTAATAAACTTCACATATCTGTGTTTGCTATTACTAAATTAATGAAACTAGTTAAATTAGAAGTCAATTATTATTTAAAAAACGTATCGAACTATTAAATGACTTGGCAGTATGAAGTACCTAAGTCTAATATCACGTGTCGAAAATTAAACATAAAAACTTTAAAAAGTAAAGTTGGCGGGAATGAACTATTATTTTATTAAATTTAGTTATATTTGTTTGTCACGTCTATCACAGCCGATTTGCTCCGAAACTACTGGACCGATTGAGTTGAAATTTGGTAAACATATGTAAATTGGTGACTCAAAGACGGACGCGTAAAGTAAATTAATGAATTCTGAACAAGGGGGTAATTTTGGGGGGTAAACTGGAAAATAAAAAAAAAGTTTCGCAAACTGTATTGTGTGACATATCAAATAAAAGGGGTTGTTTAAAGCATCTCAGATATTTTATTGTTTTATAATTTTAGCAAAAACAGATTTGAAGTGATTTATTATCTCCGAAACTAATAGGATTAAAATTCTGAATAAAATATGGAAAATAGTTACAGGAAGATTACAGGAAAACCTATAAGAAGTTATAGCATTCAAAGTAACGGGAAAATTCTCAATATTTTACGGAACCCTAACCAAGCCAACTGCCAACAAACTGTCCTGCAGTTTGGCAGAAGAAAATAATGTAAAGCAAGGAAATTGAATAAACTTTGTTTCATTTTCAAAAAAAAAAAGCGAGTTGAACTCGCACTTGGTTTTTTGTGTTTCGTTAGAGTTCAAAACAAAACAACTCTACTTGATTTCCTCTTGTATTTTTCTGAAGGAAGGTTTTGCATTTTTTCAGGAAAGTAAAATAAATAAAATAAGTAGATTTTTATAACATATTTTTTCTATAGTATGTGTGCGGTGTCCTTCCATTTAAATATTTTTCTTGCGTGGTGGGTGGCCAGAGACTAGTCTAAAGGCGATAGTGTGCCGTCTATCTAGACAAAAACAATTTCGAAGAATTCATATCAACATCTCTAACTTTCGACTGCATCTCGTATTGCCGTTTCCAAAACAATCAAGCGGCGGACGCCACGAGACGGCTTCAGAATCAAATTCCGGTGATATTTACAAATTACTCGAGGAAGCCGTCGGGAATCGGAGAATGTCTTCGGTGTTATTGTTTCAGAAACATATTGAAAAATAATAGATTTCCTGTGCATCATCATCATAATCATACGTCGTTATCGCGGGTGCAAAAACGATTTGACAGTACAGAAAGATTATGAAAAACAAGCAATAACAGACGCGAAACTCATTTTGAGGAACATCTACATCTATGCCTACTCCTACGAGTTTAAAATGTATCACACATTAGGTATTTCTAATACCCAACCTACAACAACAGTTGATGTTGAAAGATCATTTAGTCAATTAAAATGGATATTTACTGCTAGACGCCGCAAATTGACTGTAGAATATTTAGAAAAAATCTTTGTAATCTATTACCAAAACCAAATAATACATGTCAAAAATACACGTTAGTAAAAATTACACACGTTGTTTTCTTATTTTTTAAATAGACTTTCTTCTAAGTAGGTGAGCGTTTAATTAGCAGACGATAACAATTATCTTCACACAAGTACGTATATATTGTTAATATTGTAAAAAAAAAAAGTTAAAAGATAATTAAATATACTTATTTCCTATGTATAAACTTGTTAACTAAACAGATGACAACAGTTTAACCCATACCCCTATGCAGCTGTATTTTTTATTGATCTTTTCTAGAGAAAACTCTCCACATGTAAAGAGCTTCTTAGATGCTTAGAAGCTGTAGGCAGAATACGTCCGATTCTACCAAATAGACATTCTGTTTTATTTGCTCTTTATCTGATTGGTAATTGTACCCGCGATAACGACGTATGATCATAATCATCATATCAGCCGAAAGACGTCCACTGCTGGACATAGGCCTCCCCTAAAGAGTGCCAAATTGACCGGTCCTGCGCCACCCGCATCCAGCGGACTCCCGCGACCTTTACCAGGTCATCGTCCACCTTGTGGGGGGCCTACCCACGCCGCGCCTTCCGGTACGTGGTCGCCACTCGAGAACCTTTCCGCCCCAACGGCCATCGGTTCTACGTGCAATGTGCCCCGCCCACTGCCACTTGAGTTTAGCAATTCGGAGGGCTATATCGGTTACCTTGGTTCTGCTGCGGACAGCCTTATTCCTGTCCATGCATACTTTTAATTATTAACAAAATACGCCAAGCAGTCGTCCTCTCTTTGGCCTCAGGGCCACGAAACTCCAGGGCTTAGTTACAACGCATCGCGGTGTCAGGATATATTTGTGGGTGAGCGTTAAGGTGAGCTTAAAACAAGTTACAGAATAGGGGGGCAGGGCTGTTATATGTCATGCGCCTCACCCCACGCGTGTGAAAAACGATGAAGATATAGCCCGTTAAAGTTCTGCGTGACGTCACATTATGCTAAAACGTGTACCATAATGTGACGTCACACGGAACTTTATCGGCCTATATCTTCGTCAGTTTTTGATTGTTTTTTTTTAATATCCGATAATTTAATTAATAAAATAAAGGAACAAACAAATAATTATAAATTGATTATAAAATAAATTAACCTAACTAACCTAACCCAGTCATAGAAAAAATACCCCGTCCAGCAGTTCCGTCTGCGGCATGGAGCCGATAACGCTGGCGGCGTTACCTCTCTGTATTGCTAATGTTGGCAATTTGATTAATTGACAAACAAAAAATACGTGTCCAATATATATTGACAATCTAAATGAAGGACTAAATAACTTTTTTTTGGAAAGTAGCCAATTCAGCTCTATCAGACGGCAGTTGCATGTTTTGAACCGCAGGCGCCGGTGTCTTCCTCTTCCGAATATTAAGTACAAATTCATACTTGTATATACTATCAATCTCTAGAAGCTTTTAATAACATACACGCATTCATTGGCACTGGCATATGTATCCCCACGTAACAGTCATCGACATGTACCCACCTGTACAACGGTGGAAACGACAGATTGTGCACTCTATCAGCCGGAGTGCAATCTCGGTCAGTATTATTATTTAAATATTTCTTAATGTTGCACAAAATATACACTGTAAAAACGTTAAACGTACTTCTAACATATGAAGAATTTATTTTTTAGAAGAATACGTTAGTTTTCAGCTGTGTCAATTATTTTTGAAAAATATAAACAGCTTCCTCACTTACGTTTTGGGTCAAGGACGTTCAATAGACTCCTAGTATTCTTTAAGGTTCTGATATACTCACATGTAACAGAACAACGAGCATTCGCCGTTTTTAAATTTTTCGAACTGAACAACGAACAGATCCAAGCCAACGTCAATACGATCATTTTCTCGATCATTCTAGCGAACGCTCTAGTAAACGGGCGGGCGGGAGGTGCCAGTGGAGCTGGAGAGAGACGGCAAAAAGCTCGAAGCAAATTTAGCGTCGTTTCGCTAGAATGCTCGCTAAAACGCTCGTGTTTATTTTGTGAGCTTTTACCAGTAATGTTATTAACATTCACTAGAATACTCAGTACAAGTGAAATTTCTTTATGAATATTCTTTAGAAACAACCCATAGAAATTTGTCTGTATGGGTTACTTCTAAAGAATCTTTCCTATCTTATTTTTATGTGTGATCGAGGAGACGTTACTTCAAGACAAAGTTTATTGGCGTGTATAATATGCAACTGACTTGATGTCTCTTTTCCAAATGTATATATTATATGTTAACGTACGTTGGTGTTGTAGCATTTTTCAAATGCTTTAAAGCCGTTTTAAAGCCGTTTTTAGGGTTCCAGTACATCAAAAGGAAAAAAACGGAACCCTTATAGGATCACTCGGTTGTCTGTCTGTCCGTCTGTCACAGCCGATTTGCTCCGAAACTACGAGACCGATTGAGTTGAAATTTGGTACACATATGTAAATTGGTTACCCAAGGATGGACGCGTAAAGTAAATTAATGAATTCTGAACAAGGGGGCCACTTTTGGGGGGTAAACTGGAAAATAAAAAAAAAAGTTTCGCAAACTGTATTGTGTGATATAACAAATGAAAGGGGTTGTTGTAAGCATATCAGATATTTATTTTTTATAATTTTAGCAAAAATAGATTTGAAATAATTTAGGAAATAAGACGAAAATTGACCATTCCCCCCTTATCTCCGAAACTACTAGGCTTAAAATTCTGAAAACAATATGGAAAATAGTTCCTTGCCTAAAGATTACAGGAAAACTTATAAGAAGTTTGAGTATTCAAAGTAACGGGAAAATTCTCAATATTTTTGTGTATTTTGTATGGAGCGCCTAATGCTTAGAGAATAGGAATTTTACGGAACCCTCACCACGCGAGTTGAACTCGCACTTGTCCGGTTTTTTATTTCAAATGTCCGCGCTGCACTACTCTGTGGTGCGGAAAGAAGTGTCGCGCGGAACCGTGGTCAAAGGGAAAGCAAGTTACGTTTAGGCTCTACGGCTGAACAGACAGACATAATGATAGAGTCATAAACGGTTAATGGTGCCTAGTCTCAGCAGTCAAGTGTGGCTGTACGATTCACACTTCTGGTTCTATGTACTACCGAGGATTGGATATCCTGGTGACATTATTATTTAACTTCATGTGGTATTTATTCCATACCATACTAAAACTAGTCCAACGGAACGGTGCGAGTCGAGGTCTGTCTGTCACATGCAGTTTTCTCAATAACCGTTTGACATAGGAAGCTAAAATTGGTATCAGTAGATATAGGAATTGGGAATGGATGAAAATTTTAGAAATGCCTGATTATTATTTTGGTGATAGGAATAACCTTCCTTAGCACCAGAAAAGAGTTTCAGATTTTTCAGCTGCGTCAATTTTTTTTGAAAAATATTAACAGTTTCCTCTCTTACGTTTTGGGTCAGTTACGGCACCTTCCTCGATCGGTCTCATATTACAAAAAAAATAATTAAATATGTGTGGTAAACTGACACTGGTAATGATATTGACACTTGCAGCAGCTATATTGGTCATTACAGATCAAGGAAAGGGTCTATTTACCGTTCTTGACCCAAAACGTAAATGAGGAAACTGTTTATATTTTTCAAAAATAATTGTCGCAGCTGAAAATTCTGAAACTTTTTTCTGGTGCTAAGGAAGGTTATTCCTATCACCAAAATAATAATCAGGCATTTCTAAAATTTTCATCCATTCCCCATTGATGGCCTCGTTCAGGGGTCGGCAAACTTTCTAACCAAAGAGCCAATTTCAGTAAAAAAAATATATTTTAAGAACCGTAAAGAGCCATTTACACAATGTTCGATCTCACATTTCCATGAACCTATCTTTATGAGGGGTCCTCGAAGAGCCGCAAATGACCATTCAAAGGCTCGCGAGCCGCGGTTTGCCAACCCCTGGCTAATCAAATTTAATTAGTAATTAGTAAACCTCAGTTAAGAGGGCAGTTTTGGGGGTAATAAGGGTCATGCAATTATATTTTGCATTGTAAGGAACGCGTGGGGGTATTCATAAGCTAGTAAAATTTTAAGGTGAAAGAAAAGTACCAACCATTATTATTATTTAGGCTAGTCATATTTGACCAGCAAAATCGCTAAAGGCTGGCGCGCGCCCCATACAAAAATTTGCTTTTCGAGCCGCAGTAATTCCTTATTTTCTCCGTCAAATTTATACTTAACTAAATGAATTTTCTAACATAGATTAACGAAGAGTTTTACTATGTATCTATGTTTCGTTTTTTTAACATTTTGTACATTTGACGTCCGAAGGCGATAGTAAAGTTGGTATATTTTTGCGTTTTACAAGCGGCTCTAGTTCATTAACCAAACCAATTATCAAATAAATCAGAATATAGTGATATAGCGGAACTCTTAGTTAATACTCCCTGGAACTAATTTTGACTGAATTTTTAATCTATTATTTTCTTGATATTTTGTTGTTTGACATTAGATTGTTTTTCTAGAAATATTCTACTAGTATTTTTTATACAATTTTTATATCATATATATTTTATTCTTTATGTTTAAAAAATACTCTAAAAAATTAACTGACGATTTGAAAGTGCTTGTTACTAGGCCTACTTGAATAAATATCATTTTGAGTTAGACAACAGAGTCCTCCATCTCAACAGATTTCCTTGGCCATCCAGCGCGGCAACGCCGCCAGTGTCATGGGAACTTTCGGGCCACCAACGATCCGGGACGGTCCTTTTTGGTAGTTTAGTGACGAAGCCTGTTGCGGATTCTATTCTTTGACTTTGACTTATTAAAATAAAAACTAGACAATTTTGAGTTTGAGTTTTGAGTTTGAATATATGTTAAAAAATTATATGCATATAATTTGATTTGGCGGAGGAAATAGGGGACTAAGGGGTTTCGAAGATCAAGTTTTGGTCTTAACTTATTATGTTAGTAATAAAACTTGTATTTACTTCTCAAAACCCGTATTCAAGTTAATAAATGTAACATTTTCATTACATTCACTAGGTCAACCTGTTACCGTTCGAAATTCGACTCTATTCGATTAACAAGACGTGCGTCTTCATTAAGTCATAGAACCAAACAAGTTCACAGCCTAACCATAATGATACATTTACATAAGCTTTTAAATCGTTACGAATAGCGTGTATTTTGGCTTAACCCAAGTGTTAAAGGTCTATTGGTAAAGCGGTTACGAAATTTTTGGAGAAACCTTAGATGAAGGCAAGGTTAGCAATGCAATGAACTGCCTTATAGGTACCTACTAGTTTTTGCCTTTGGCCAGACCCTTGTCACTCTCGAATAAAAAAGTTCCCGAATTATTATTACCGCGGGGTCGTCCACGCCCTAATTCCGTGTAAGTGCGTACGGCAAAGTGATGTCAGCTCTCTTTATGTGTTATTAGTGTTGTGTTTTGCTTGCACCCGACAGGCAATTGTATGGTTAAATTTAGGTTCATAATAAGTAAGATATTTATTTTTAATTTTGACGCTTATTTAGAGTCCGTATACATCTCTAAGAACGTCAGAGTGACTAATATTACTCGTATTTTGGCGCTCAACGGATTACGTGCAATTAAATTAAATGAAAAGAAATTACATAGCAGTTTATTTCAGATATTCATCCATAAACACAATGAAAGGTGCAATATTATAATGCGCACCAAAATCTAGTACCATTTCACGAACATCCCATACGATTTTGTCACCCATTGGATAAAAATATAACACCCACGGAACTTTTTAAACGAAAACCATAAATCGCGACAACATAATAAAAATCCACATTAAAGTCTTGCGCTTTGTACATACACATATTTAAATTATCATCTGACTCGTACACACAATTTGTATATTTCGTCTATTGTAGGATATAGTTAAATATTGTGCACCCAAATCTCCGTTGGCAACTGGTTCGGACGCCAGATATGAAATATTTTAAATGTTTGAGTTTGAGAAATAAAGGTAAATAAATATCGCGGTAGACCCGTGTAAAATAATAATTTAATTATAATATAATTTACTATAAAAACTAAGTTTCAGGCGACTTCAACCTCAGACTACGACTTCGACTTCAGTACTTCACCTTATTTGAAGAGTTCCCACGATTTTTCTAGGATCCCATCATCGAATCCTTACCTGATGTCCACGCCACACCAAACAAAAATAATTTTCCAAATCGGTACAGGCGGCTTCGAGTAATCGGGAAACATATTAAGTAAAAAGTAAAAGAATCCGACGAATAAAGAACCTCTCCTTTTAAGAAGTCGGTTAATAATCTGTTATAAATAACACACAAACCTGCCGTTCATTAGTAAAACTGCATCGAAGGCTAACCATTGACCTGTTACAATGTACAGTCAACGAAAAATACATGTACACATTATGCGCCGTATCACAATGGAACAGTGTGCACAATATATTTGGCGTCGACCGTCGTTTGTTTCCAATCTCTAGCTAGAGCAAGGGTATCCGGTGGATTGCGTAATCCGTGGAACAATCAGATCGAATGGGACATTCTTATTCGATTCTCATATCTATGCTAATCTATAATGATATTACTAGGGCTCTGAGCTCTAGGAATCGCGCCTCCGTTTTTTTTAATCTCCAAATTCGGAATAAGACATTTTTTTTTATTTGAATATTTGACCTGCCCACAAAATTTCGTGAGAATCGGTTGAGAAATGCGACATGCAGAGGAGAACAGCCGCACAGCCGGACAGCGGGGTAGCCGGACACCCGGACATACTAAATATGTTTTCCCAAGCTTGGTCGTTAGGACCACTTTGACGTACTTACATACAGGCCATACAGTCTTGGTCAAAAGAGTTGAAAGCGTTTTTCATACAAAAAAAAAACAAACTTTAAAAGGTGCATTTATATTATGACTAGCTTTCCGCTCGTCCGCATATAATACAGTTCCTCATACTCGTACAGACTTTAATTTCCTATTTCATCTCCTTAAAATGTGAGTTTTGGTATAAGGACTATCTTACGTTCATCCTCATAAATCAATATAGCCAATATAGCCATTTAGGCGAGAAAACGGGACACGTAGACAGACATAGTTTTTCATTTACAAAGTGTTATGAAATAACTAATTATCAATTAGAATTTTGGTCAAGTGCGAGTCGGATTTTAGTTTTCCCATACATTTTGAAACCCAGCGCCTGATGAAGTCAACGAGCAAAATCATTTGGTCTCCATACAAAGTTTCATCCCCTTTTTCGTCCCTAAAAAGGATGAAATTTGACATAAATTATAGCCTATGTCCTATTCTGATATAGAAGGAACATAACTGGAAAGTTTCATATAAATTCGTCCAGTAGTTTTTGAGATTAAGTGGAACGTACATCCATCCATCCATCCATCCAAACTTTCACGTTATAATATTAGTAGGAAGTAGGATAGAAAGTTGTGTATCTATCGGAAAAAATCGTCATATTTATTGACGTTAAGGGAAATTCCGTGAAAAAAATATACAATTAAACCTTTATTGTAAAACCCGACTTTTTCTAGCTTCAGTTTTCACACGCAAATAGCAATTTCAAAATTATATATATTAATGATTTGCACATGTTCAAACACTTATTATATTTTACGTCTTCGTGTATTTATGAAATTAGAAAATAATAACTTAGGTATCCATAAGTTACAAAGGAAAACGTGGGGTGCTCAATAATTTTGGCCAAGGCTGTATGTCAAGTAGTTTTTAGTATAAAATAACGGACAGTAGTAACATAGTTTTTAAGGCAAATTGTAACTAATAATATATGGACCTATGGTCTGAAATAGAACATTTGAATTTGAATGCCAGTCGACTCGTAAGGCCGGTGAATCCATCTACATATTAATCGAGCGATGTGTTCGTTATGTTATGTTATGCACTTGACTTGGATCTTATCTTATTTATGAACGTCCGTCTAACCTATTTTAGTTAAAATGTCCTTAGGACTCTAGGCATAAGCTCAAACACAGACCGTTTTGCGACAGGCAGGTAAGCCGCGTATTCACTAATGTTTTTAGGGTTACTTACCTCAAAAGGATAAAAACGGAACCTATAGTACATATAGTAAGGCGTGATAGCTTTATGATTTATGTCCGATATAAAAGTAATCGCGATGTAAAGCGAATGGTTTGTTCGTGGTTTGTTCCCAATTCTACAGATTTCTATTACAGATTTCCAATTCTACAGATTTCCAATTCTACAGATTCCCAATTCTACAGATTCCCAATTCTACAGATTCCCAATTCTACAGGGTCCCAATTCTACGGATACCCTATTCTACAGATTCCCAACTCCACAGATTCCCAATTCTACAGATTCCCAATTCTACGTATTCCCAATTCTACAGATTTCCAGTCTCCAGATTTCCAGATTTACATATTTCTGATTCTTCAGACACCCAATTCTTGTCTAACTATTGCAAAATATAGACACATACAAGTTTGATCATGTGATTAGATTAATAAAGTTTATAAAAATCCAATATTTCCATACGGATTTTCCACATAATGTATGAAAAATCTTGCGTTCTTTTTGGGGCACCTTTTTAAAATCGATTATTCTTTAAGCGGGCAAAGGACCATGGGCAACTTTGTATGGAGCCTGGTTCTGAAACCAACAGAGCTGAAACTTAAGTCATTAAATAGGTCTTTAAATCTACTTTATTTCATTATATGGGCACAAAGCCGAATTCCATTGCAGAACTGAGATATTTATATTTAAGTCAGAGTAAATAAGATCTATTAAAAAACAGGTTCTCTTTGAGAATACAAATTCAGAATTATTAGGGTAGGGTTAATGTGTGAAATAAACATACGTTTTGTAGCAATTGATGGTTTTATTAATAAAAAATATATATACAGCAAGTTGTTACCTCATTACATCAATAATTAAGTCATTTAAATGACCTGCAGGATGATTAAATGGTATGTGCCTGCCTAACCCTAAATACCATATAATAGAAATTGTGTGTGCACAAGATCCTATCGTTCGTCTGCCAGTCAAACATGAACAGTAATAGTGTGGGATGGCATCGGTGCCAGTTTGATTTTTATCTATTATTGGTAAAACACGATATTCAAGAAGAAATGACACCGAACGAATAATTAATGGAACGGTCAATATCCCTACCTTCATTTTTTAAATTGGGTTTGCTCAATACCTACCCTCCAGAATATGAATATTCTCCGAATGCATTTATCGTAGCTCGTACTTACCGTGACTAAAATACAAATATCTTAGTTCTGCAATGGAATTTGACTTTGTGCCCATATAATGAAATAAAGTAGATTTTAAGACCTATTTATTGACATAACTCTCAATGCTGTTGGTTTCAGGCCCATTTTGACGCATGGTCCTTAAACAGGTGATTCTGAGAAGTTTCCTTATTAGAATTTTCGCAATTTTGGAAACTTCCCCGCGGTGCTTAAATTTTATAAACACTGAAAAAATGTCAAAAACTCTCTGGATACATACATTATCAGCTGTTTAATTTGCCTGATTAAAGAATAATAGATTATACATGTAATTAATGATAAATCCATGAAAAAATTCTTAGCAGAAACTTCCTAAAGGAAACTTATTATTAAATTCTCATGTAAGTTTCCGGAAATTTCTGAGAACTTTCCTTATATTTTGAGAATGTTCTGCAACTTGTACATTGCTAGCTACGTGTGCTTATCACCCGGCAGGCCGTACGCTTGTTTGACACCGTCGTTGTTTGAAAATTCCAAATGTTTAGCAACGGATATGTCTGTTGTATCATAATTATGTAACCGCTTACTTAAGGTGTGTTTTAGTAAGGTAATAACGCGATTGAGACTAGGTACACCGTACGAGTACGGAACGACAGCGGTACGATTTATAGCAATAACAATCGTCTGGCCCCGTAGCATGGTTGGCCTTGTCACGCGATAGGTGATAGGATAGAGCGTGCGTCACTGGCTGACACCGTTCGATAGAACGAGACGACGCTCTTATCTTGTCACTTGTCGCGTGATAAGGCCAACCATACTACAGCTCCTGCAGTAATATTGGGTCGATATAGGTATCTATAGCGGTCTTCGTCCGCACGTGGAAACGTGCAAAAATCGGTATAACAATGCCCATTTATACCGATTTTCACCACATTTTCTGTCACCTTTTGTCAAAATGGATCATTATTTCTAATCAGTGAGTGATGTTTATTCTTTTCCCGAAAGAACCGAAGAGGCTGCATACATCTGAGAAGAAATTCGAAGAGATGTGAAGTCCCCAATCCGTACTGGGCCAGCGTGGGGACTACTGCCCGTTCCCTCCCATTCATGAGAGGAGGCCTGTGCCCAACAGTGGGACGTATATAGGCTGATGATGAAAGCTTAGAAGCAGAGGGGATTTTGACGCCATCCAATGTGATTCTCGCCATCGCCAGGGATTGTTCACTGGCACTGTGCGAGTTAAATTGAGAAGGGTGGATTTTCTCACGCTGCGGCGTCGTCAGTTTAAAGTGTGAAAACAACAGTGACGTGTCGTATCGTGTAAATGAGCCGCAATGAGAGTGTTGCAAATGATGCGAGACGTGTAATTTTACTGTTACCATTGTTTACATGGCCTCTACCACTGTGTCTCATTCAAAGAAACATGCTTGCGACAGAAGAACCTCATACAGTCTAAAAAGTACTACTTAGATATATTCGTTGTAATAAATACGTTTCGAGCCCTTTGCAGCGTTCGTGGCCAAGCCGATAAACTGAGAAACATATATACGAATCGCGGCGTCAAGATATATTTGTGCGTGAGCGTTGAGGTGAGCTTAAAACACGTTACAGAATAGCGGGGCTGGGCTGTTATTCGCTACGCGCTAATGCGCCTCACTTTAAGCGTGATTGAGTAACAAACATGCAAACATCCAAACATTCAAACATATAAACATCTAAACTTTCGCATTTATAATATTAGTAGGAACAAGCTACAAGTATTGCCTTTTTCGAGTATTGCGCGAGTTTCACTAGTATTATGTACCTCCTCTACAGAAATTATAAAGGAAACTGTCTCGCCTGAACTCCGCCAAGCTCTGATATTACACGGCTCAGTATTAAAGGTCCAAACAGCCTGTAGATTACATACAACTATGCCCATTCTTATACGCTAGTTACCTAATCGATGTGACTTCCACTGTAACTAGTTACGAATCCATATTTTACGTAATTTCATTCGAGACTGACATTAAGAATTCCCATTTTCTTGTAAGAGACTAAGGGGTAAAACACGGCCCGGCCCAACCAAAAGTGTTGACACCGTTTTCAACCGACTTAAAAAAAGGAGGTTCTCAATTCGTCGGAATCTTTTATTTTTTACTACCTTCCGCCCGCGACTTCGTCTGCGTGGACCCGGAATGAAAACTATCCTATCTTATCAGGCTATAAACTATCTTCGTGTAAAATTTGTTCGGGAACCATTAGAATAACCACCGTTGCACCGCCATAAAAAATATAAAAAATAAATAAATATTTGCGGACAATCTTACACAAATCGACCTAGTCCCAAACTAAGCAAAGCTTGTACTATGGGTACTAGACGACGATAAACATACTTATATAGATAAATACATACTCAAATACATAGAAAACATCCATGACTCAGGAACAAATATTCGTGCTCATCACACAAATAAATGCCCTTACCGGGATTCGAACCCAGGACCTCTTGCTTCGTAGGCAGGGTCACTACCAACTAGGCTAAAGCGGTCGTCTAATGGCCGACTAGATTTCAAATCGTGACCAACTAGATGTCCATAACAAAAACGAGTTGGTCATGATTTGCTCTGACCTCTGGGCCACGATTCGAAATTTGAAAGTCATTAATTACTTTAGCAATATCGATATCTTAATGAAAATACGTACACAATTACCTACGGCCAGAGACAAGTACTAATTTATTTTTATAAATTTTATTGTTATAATGCTGGTCATTACTGCCAGTTTCTGAACGCGATTTAGCTTCTACATACCTAAGGGTGAATGATTTTTTGAAATCGAATGAGTAGTTCCGGAGATTACATCTTACATTCAAACTTACAAAGCCACAATCTCACATATTCTCCTCTTTTTTAACTAAATTAAATTAAAACTAAGTTAAATCTAAAAAAAGCCCTCGAGGCATTGTACCGAGGATGCTGGCGGCATTTCCTCGCTGAATTGCAATTCCTCTTCATAATGTTAGTATACCAGTTGGATGCGGGCGGCGCAGGAGCGGTCACTTTGGCACTGTTTGGGGGAGGCCTATGTCCAGCAGTGGACGTCTTTCGGCTGATATGATCATGATGATGATGAATGTTAGTATAGATATACAATTAAGTATACATAGAATACAACTTTCCTTTTCAGTTCAACTTGGGCAACATTGAAATTGTATAAGAACAAAAAAAAATAACCGCTAATAGGTCGGTAACGGTGTCTTTGAATTTTAAGTGTTTAAGTGTTAAAAACAGGTTAAAGCTTTAACCCTTAAATGCATGATTTTTTGTATAACTTTTTAATAAATTGAAATAGATGTGTCATGTTGTATAGATTGACGGATAGCTGAAGTGGATAGCTGCATATTGAGCCACGGACCATCAAATATACGATGCATATATACATCATTATGCATTTAAGGGTTAACATCTTAAGTGTAATTGCTTTGAGTAACACTCTTATAATGCTTAAGGACTTAATTATTTTTCTTAACTCCTTTATAAGAGTATTAGTTATAACTGAGAACATTATAACTCACTTATAAAGGTTAAGGTTATAATAATACCCTTAGCTATTACCCAAATGTTAGTTGGGTGCAGTGTTGAATAATTTAATGAATCAATTTACTTGTATGTAACTAATAAATTTTATTATGCATTATTGATTTATCATTTATCAATCATTTATTCATTCATTCATTCAAACAAAAAAATATAACAAGGACTCCATTGCTCTTTGTTCACCCAATGCCACCAAAATTCCTAACTCTATTACCTATGTTTTTCGATTGTACGTATGTAGGCATGTCTCACCACCGGTAGGTACAGTAAGGGAAATGTATTCACGTACCACCGTAGAACCCTGTCGCAATTGACAGGCCGCCGTAACTCAAACTCGAGTGATATGTCACCTTATTGCGATAGGGTTCTATGGTGTACAGTAATTTCCCTTAAAATTCAATACATTTCCCTTACTGTACCTATGTATGTATTTTTGAGATAAGTTTCAGATTAACCAGCTTAGATTCGTGACGGCAATAATAATACCAAGACCGAGCGAGATGGCCGTATACAGACAAATCTAAATAAGTGTGACAGAGAGATATTGAATTTTTCACATCTCATGCTCGAAAAGTGTGTCATATTAGGTCCTTACATATGAAATTGGCGTTTCATATGGCAGAAATGAAAACGATTTTTTTTTATGAAACTATTTTTTTATTTAGTCAAAGTATGTACCATGGCTATCTATGCACTTTTGCCATCTCGAAGGTAGTTCATTGATTCCTTTACTAAAAAAAGTGTGTGAGCGAGAATCAATAAAATCTTTGAAGGCCGTTTGGACAGCCCCGTGAGAATTGAATTTTTTTCCTTGCATGAAGTTGTCCAAATTCCGAAAAAAATGGTAATCAGTTGGAGCAAGGTCCGGGGAGTATGGTGGGTGTCGAAGACATTCCAGTCGCAGCTCCCGTAGTTTTGCGGCCGTCAAACGTGCCGTATGTGGTCGAGCGTTGTCCTGAAGCAGCAGTGGGCTAGATCGATTGACCAGTCTGGGTTGTTTAATGGCTAGCTTTTCCATCATCGTTTGCAATTGTTGACAATACACATCAGCTGACGTGGTTTGCGATGGATCTGCTTCCACAATTGCTTTTAATTCTTCGTTATCAACTTGTGTCTCCGGCCGTCCACGAGGCTTGTTCTGTAGGTCAAAATTTCCAGAACGGAAACGTTGGAACCAATAACGTACCGTATTTTCTTTTGCAGTAGCTTCCCCATACGCATTGTTAATCCTACGAGCCGTTTCTGCAGCACTAGTGCCGAGGTGAAACTCATATTCGTAAATATAGCGATATTTTAAGTTCTCCATATTGTGAACAGAACGATGTGAAAGAAAAACAAATGACGCGATAACAAATAAATTTCGTAATTCGAACACAGAAATACATGGTCTTAAATTTGAAATAAATTTGAATTTGGAATTCCTAGCCGAACGCCACATATTTTGAATCAAAGTTGCCAGTTCGCCAAACGCCAATTTCATATGTAAGGACCTAATATTAGGCTTAATAAACGGGGCTAAAAGTAGTACATTTAGCCCCTAGGGAAAATATGTATACATATTTATGATTTTTAACACAATTAATTTGACCAATCAAAACATTTCACCATATTAAATCCACCAATCACAACTCTTTCAAAAAACATTTATCTTTGCTATCAACCAACCAGAATACCTACAGCTACATATTAAAATCGACCAATCAAACATCAGGTGTTTTTTAGTCCCTAATTCCAAATCATTAAAAAAGAAAACGACTCACGCTAAATTGAACAATCCCTTCGCAGTGAAATTTGTTATTGATTGTGGATGGATAATCTTTGTTTTACTATTTTCTCGCAGTCGAAGTGAAAAGTAGAGTGTATAACTCGGGTCTAAAAGCCATATTACCCCTCGAAATATTTTCCCGAGCTAAGCTCGGGAAAATATCCATCTCCTGGTAATATGGCTTATTTTAGCCCCGTGTCATACAATCTACTATTTGTCTTTGTTATAAACGTCGACCGAAAGGGAAACTTTGCATTTTTCACCGCTTTAAGGATTGATTTCAGGGATAAAAACTACCCTATGTCCCAAAGGGTCTCAAAAAGTCTCCATACTAAGTTCAATCTAAATCGGTTCAGCGAGCAAAGCGTGGAAAGTTAACAGACACTAGAAGGCATTAGAAAGAAAGAAAGAAAGAAAGAGACATTTATTCGTGACATATTGCGATTAAACAAAATTAATTAGGTAGGTAGGTAGGTTTTTATTTAATTAGGTAAGTACTCTCGCATTTTTGCGGTATATAGGTATCCAAAAGAACTATTATCGTATGGTTAGTTGGTTACTGCTGTCTTTCACAACAAGAGATTTCTACATCAGCGTCCAAAGAGCAAATTCTTGTTGACTCATACGAGGCGTGTGAGCTAATCTTTTAAAGCTGAATCATCGTGAGTTAGCTGTAGTGAGGATATTTGTAACGAGAGGAGAATTTCAAGTATACGGTACGAATTTTGCAATAACTTAACAAAACACCGGAATTCAATCGATTCGGCGTGACCATGATTCTCGTTTTGCAGATGCAATCTATTCTTTAGAGTTGGCTACGGTGTAAGGCCTCTCACAACTTGTCATTAGCTGTCAAATTTACTATTGACCGCCACCGCAGGCCGCGCCAGTGTGATGCAGGCTTTATGCGGTAAAGTAGGATGACTGGCATGATTTGGGTTTTGTAGCTCCTTCTATACACTCGTGGGCTATAGAACTCGCGAGCCTAATTACAAAAAAACTCGATACTCGACAAAAAAATGTATATAATCAACGAACCCGCTCACAAAATTTCACGAGAATCGGTTGAGAAATGCGACCTGTAGACAGCGGACAGCGTGACATCGTGACAGACACGGACATACGAACGATTTTCGGCCCAAGCTGATGCATAGAGCATCGTTTCGCTTCGCACGCTCGTTCGATAAGTAGGTAGAAATAAATGATAGATTTATTCCGTGGTTTACGTTTAGGTACAGTCGACGCCAAAAATACGTTTACACTTTTGCACCTTATTCCATTGCAATACGGCGAATAATGTAAACGTATTTTTGGCGTCGACCGTACAAGGCGTTTGGAAGCTTGAGTGCAAAGGCCGTAATGGTATTAGGTATTCTGCCATCAAACATTGTTTTAATTTCATTAAAACGAGTAAACTACGTATACTTACAACAAGCACGATTACACCAGTTCAACAATGAACCCTACTTACTTTACCCGATTACGTGTTTCTCACGGAGCCTGCCATCGGAAAACCGGCTTTATTAAAACGACACAAGGTACCCGACCACTGTGGAACTAAACATGTTTCTTAATGGCAATTTGCTCGAAATCGAGAACGAATTACATAATGCGAAGCGCCATGTTATGAGAGTTATGTGAGATAGGACCGCGGTCCAGCAGCGATGTGAAACTGGGGCGCGTTTAATGTCATCATCATAATTTAAGAGCTTGGCTCTTCTCGGCGGAGACTTCATTAGCCGACATGATACTCCTTTATTTGGGATATTAGTGACCACAGTACTACCTACCTCAGTGCAGCGCCCACTGCTAGCTCGTCAGAAGCACATACAGATTCAATATGCTCGGCCCTCTGTTGTCACTGAACATACAGAACGGACACGAACCGCTCCTCACCTACCTCGGTTACCTCGCTGATGGGCGTTATTTCGGGGACCTAGGACCGTTCAGGGTGTTCAGTGTGGTGCGCAACGCTCTGCCGATGCCACGTTTCACGTTTGTAACGTCTCTCGCTAAAATGGGGAAATTTTGTGTTGTATGAATGCATATGATGATATGACGAATACATACATAACGCTGTTTTTTTTAATTTGCCGCTCTTTTCTAGGCTCATCTTTCCCTGGCCTATTGGAATGTTGCCTGCGATGCCAGCAATATTTCCTTTATAATTAATATGAATGTGATATGTTCTTCATTTTAATGGCAAAATACTGTACAGTACGATTAATTTCAGTCTGATCCATGTCCTAGATTGATGATGGAGCGGGGTAGCGAGCCATTTTGTGGTGGCGTCCATCTTGGATTTGAAATTTCTTTGATACCCTTATGATGCCAATAAAGAGAGGGTAAAAAAATATGTAATCCGCCATTTTGTGGCGGCGGCTATCTTGGAACTAGGCATAGGGTGCATCTTTGTGGTAAACGACGTCATCTTGATTGCAGCGAAGCTATTGTAATGGACGTCGCCCTATTATAACAATATCTATCCGTTCTGTATGGGTAAATTGCTGTAGGTACATGTAATTGAATAAGTTGAGTAACGCTGAGAACGAAGATTCTGTTCTTATGTTCCTATGTATTCAAGAAACGTATGCGATTTTGTGAATACCTACATTGAGTAGGTACTTAGCTACTAGAACTGATACCCTAAGGTATAAAGGTCCTCTGAATCCACGGGCTGGGTTGATTATTACGAGTATTACGGTAAAAAGGACATGGTGAACGTTTCGTCCCGCAAGTTCAGTGGGATGGGGGTCAAGTTACCAGGGCTAATCGAGTTGTCTGCATGATTGGGATAACTTGAAACAGAGTGTGTCGAGATCGAGGAGTTGGTGGCCAAACCAAACATCATCGGCGAAACGAAATCCCACAGATTTCGCTAGTTCAGTCATCTACTGCGAGGGGAGAGGATCGGGCAGTCAAGAGAGCGTACTGGGGCCGACCGACTGGTCGCCGCCCAGTAGGCCCGGGTATCGCTTGGGGGATTCTGCTTCTGCGTGATCTTCAAGCTGAGAGCTGGCAGGATGTGGCGCAGGATCGGGATATGTGGCGTTCTATCGTTTCACAGGCCAAGGCCCTTTTTGGATCACTGAGCCAAAATAGTTAGTTTAGAGTGTAAACGAGTTGATTCGAATAAAGTTCCTTCACAACTCGCCGACTCCACTGCCGGTTTGACTCGAATACCTTAGAATTGATACGGATCGGATAAGCGGATAACGAATGCGAGTGCATGCGAGTATTTCAATCTCTATCGCACTTACATTACTCCAGTGACAGGGATGCAGATATACGAACTATGAGTTTCGATTTTCGTGGTAGCGCCGCTGACTCGGCAAGTCAAGTTATCTCGAATCAAGAATACGAATACGCTGAACTCGACTCGACTCGCCGACTCGGAGATTCGGCTGCTGGCGTGAATCGTATTCCATCCGGTCGATGCGAGTAGTCAACTCGAGTTTCGATTCGAGTTAGCGACCGAGTCAACTCTAGTATGTTGACTCGTAACATCGCTATGTGAACTCTAACTCTAACAGTTTCGAAGTGGTCAACTGGGCCCGCGAGCTACGAGTAAGTTAACTATAAAAAAAACATATTTCATAATGGTCATTTAGGCCGGCTGGCCGGGAGGGATGCGGGCTGATAATGGGCCAAAGAACCCTTTAAACGCTACAGTTTTGACATTCATGGACCGATATTGGGCGGTGCTCCTCCATTCAGTTGATTGGAGCCTTAGCGTAGAGTATAGATAGAGACGTCTATCACAACAGCTATTTGTTTTAAGACCACGGCACACGTAGCAATTTATCATAACTTGTTATAATCGGGTCAGTCACGCTGCCTCATAGACATTCAGTTGTAGGAGGGATGTTCTCTATTAGTAATAATTCCAAGGATAACACATGCAACTTCTTATAATTAAAAATGAGCGGTAGATTCTCTATGTAGTGTAGTGATATTTCATTCCACTATAGCAAGTAGTTCTCCATAGTAAAGAACGAAAGGTATGAATTGCTGTTTCATTACAACTATAGCTGCGTCATAGTCGATGGTTGTGATAAATTGCAACATGTGTAAAGGACTTTACCATAATAATAATTAGTGTTAAATGCCATTATGCACATATCAATTTGTTACAACAACCTAGAGACGCAGCTATAAGATGGAAAGAGACAGCAAACATTCAATTGAAGACAGCTTAAGGCAACATACCTAGCAATTTTTCACAACAATTTGCTACAGTTGGAATGAGACAGCAATACATATGTTTTATTCTAACTATAGCAAGTTGATGTGACAATCTATTGAAGTGAAATCGAACGTATGTTGATTTGGTTTGATCGACTATAAGTAATAATATCCGAACGGTCGCCTACTGACAACATTGACAGTTCTCTCATTATCAATTTTTCTTATCTAGTAGGAGTAGTAGGCAAATAACACAGATCATAATTACAATGGTAAAACAAATAGATGTTATATTAGTGTATATTAAATAATGTTACGCGGTTGCCACATCCTAACAGAAGGCGCAAGGGTGCATTCTGTTCTCAGACACGAACTTAATACTGTGACACGGCAGACTAGCGTTGCTACCATAGCCTCAAGTGCAAAGATGGATAACAAATTCAAATTGCCAGCACGCTATGGCGCCGGCGAGAAAAGCGTTTGGTAAGAATATTTAAAAAGTTACATAATGGCGGCAGACGGCAATCGGCAATGCTCTTGAAAATTGCAAACTACTTTTGACCTCTAGCTGCTCACTATAGTCATGCAATTTAAATCTAATATAATTACACCTTTTAAGTATGTACTGTTCGTATGTAATGTAAGTTGTTCATAAAAAAATACTAACCATTTTCAGCCTTGATTGTGTCTGATTGAACTGAAATTTGGCATACTTGTGGAAATTCGGTGACAGTGTAATATAATGGTGGTGCCAAGCTGATTCGATGATCATCATCGGACTTGACATACGGACAATGTCCGTGCTATGACCACCTTCTGTCTCCATCATCATGATTGAGACAGAAGGTGGCCATTAGCAACTCAGCATTAACAAGACAAAGCCTCCGTATTTGTGTTCTCACTAGAATCTTCTCTATGAGTTGTGCCAATATAAGTACTTACAGTCAGCAATTTTTCACAGAAACTTATAGGAAATAGGATAGAGTATGTAGGTGATAATCTCCGGAACCACATATTCAAATTCAAAATGTCTCCCAACTGCGTAAATAATAGTTTTTCTGGATGGACTTTGGGTATATTTTATACTGTGACTCCACCTATGCCCGAGTTTGTAATATCCGGGCTGTGCCGTTAAAGAAAAGTGTTATCTCTAATGTTTACAGATGTGACGTATAGGTTATATAGGTTATAGGTGTACGCGGGCTGGGTTTCCGCAACTCGACGTCATAATTGCGCCTATTTTGCGTGTGGGTTGGCACTACTATTATTCGTGCCAACCCAGTTCCACCAGGAAGCCTAGCAGACCCTTTATGTTGCCGACGGCCTCCGGTAGTGACCCCGGTGTTCCGAGGTGCTTTGCCCGGTAATCTGCCACCCCAGGGCACGTCAGGATGACGTGGGCGGCTGTCTCCTCCTCTTCCATGCAGGCTCTGCAGAGAGGACTGTCTGTAACACCTATGGTGAAAAGATGTTTGTTTAATAGTGCATGACCAGTTATGGCTCCCGTCAGGAGACGAAGTGCCGGCCTCTTTAGCTTCTTTAGCTTCCTTGACAATCCGGGGTTGATTGTCGGGAGGGCCTCCCTGGTTTGCCTGCAGGTTCCTAGGGTATGCCAATATTTTTGGTGTTCTACCTTGGTGTTTAGTCGCAGTGTGTTCCGCAGCCATGCTATGGGTAGAGGAATTGTGGGTTCCGGTCCTACGGCTCTAGACTCTGAACCTTCCCTAGCCAGTGCATCCGCTGCGTCGTTACCGCGTGAGTTGCTGTGTCCTTTGATCCATTGCAGGGTTATGTCGCCGTTATTACATACCTCTGATAGGATGTTGTGGCACTCATGTATCAGCCCAGAAGTCGTCGCGTGACCTTGTAGGGCTTGCAGTACAGATCGACTGTCGGAAAGTATGCGGATGGGATATCCCCTTACCTCCCTGGAGGCGATTGCGTGAGCAGCCATTATTATACCCATACACTCTGCCTGGAAGACTGTGCTGTGGGCCCCTAATGGTGTCGAGATACGTATGTTTAGGTCCTCCGAGAATACTCCTGATCCGGTACCTGACCTTGTCTTGGACCCGTCCGTGAAGATTCTTAACTCCCTGGGGTTAAGTCCTTCCTGGGGAGTTTCGTATAGTTCGACTTTGTACTTCTTGTCAAAGACGAACTGTCTTGGAATGATGTCGGTTGTTGCCTCTATGAGGGGTTCCTTACCTACAGCCTCGTAAAGTATTTCGGTATGAGGAACCCTGGGCGGTCTCCAGAGATGCTGTTTTTTGAGCCGTATGGCTGACGCCAGCGCCTCTTGCCTGATGAAGATGTGTAGCGGCGGAATGTCCATGATGGCTTCCAGGGCTGCAGTCGGTGTAGTCCTCATGCAGCCACTAGCCGCCATGCAGGCCAGTCTCTGGAGGCGTTGCAGTTTAGCTTCGACCGTGGTTAGTGTGGTACGGGGCCACCACACTATAGCGCCGTAGCTTACTATTGGTCGAATTATTGCCTGGTAGAGCCATAGAGTGATCTTGGGGTTTAGCCCCCAGGTCCTACCTACCATTCTACGGCATTGCCAGAAGGCGACTGTAGCTTTTTGAATTTTGTTGTCTAGGTGACTGCTCCAATTCAGTTTGGCATCGAGTGTTACACCCAAATACTTTACCTCTGTTGACAGTTGGAGTTCTGTATTGAACAGTCTGGGTAGTCGGTAGGTCCCCAGGTTCCGTTTGTTAGTGAACATTACTAGCTCGGTCTTCCTTGGGTTTACTGTTAGTTCATTGTCGTTGCACCAGCGTTCCACTATGGCGAGTGCAGAGCGGGTGACATCGCACACTGTACCTGCGTGGATACCGCTAGTGAGTATCGCTATGTCGTCAGCATACCCGATGGTGTAGTGATGACTGTTGTTTAGCTTGGTGATTAGGTCGTTAACCACCATGTTCCAGAGTAGTGGTGAGAGGACACCCCCCTGGGGGCATCCCTTCGCTACCTGTGCTTGCTTTGTCTCATCTTTCCCGAGCCTGATGACCCTTTGACTTAACATGTTGTTTATCCATTTAATCATAACCACATGCACTCCGTGTCTTGCCAGTGCTGCGGTTATGCTGGTGAATTTCGTCTTGTCGAAGGCTCCCTCAATGTCAATAAAGGTGCCTAGACACATTGTCTTGTTTTTGATTGCGACTTCCGCTTTGGTAACCACCGCATGCAGCGCAGATTCTGTTGATTTACCTGAACTGTAGGCATGTTGATTCTGATGCAGGGGCACCCGCATTAGCGCCCTCTCCCTCAGATGTCTGTCACACAGCCTTTCCAGCGTCTTCAGCAGGAAGGAGGTTAGGCTTATTGGTCTAAAGGATTTTGGGTCCGTGTAATCTCCTTTACCTGGTTTCGGTATGAAGATGACCTTGACTTCCCTCCACTGTTTAGGCACGAACATGTGCGCTAGACAGGCGCCCAGGACGATGGTGAGCCTATGCGTTAGCGCCGCCCCGCCCCATTTCAGTAGGGCGGGGAAGATTCCATCTGGCCCTGGTGATTTGTAGGAGTCAAAGCTGTCTATGGCCCACTGTGTTCTTTGGGGTGTTATTACCTCACTGGCCAGTCGCCACCCTTCCTCTGTTGGGGTGGTTTCCTCATCCAACTGCACGGTTGGGCTCGATATCTCGCAGTCCGGGAAGTGCGTCTGTACTAGGACGCGCTCTGTTTCTTCCGGTGAGTTGGTGAGGGTGTCGTCAGGCTTACGCAGGGATCCTAGTGTTAAGGCTGTGTTGTTGGAGAGAACCTTCCTTACCCTGTTGGCCTGTGTAGTGGACTCAATGTTGGTACAGAAGTTGATGATGTGACGTAATTCTTATCAAATTGGATGCTGGAATGACTGCAATATAGTTCTTAAATAAAATAGCATTACTAAATGATTGTTGAAGTTTATCTATATAAGTAATATAATAATGAGATAAAGTTGGAGTGTTTAGCATTGCGAGTTTGTATGTAAGGATTGTAATGAGCAATATACAGTACTACTCACCTGATTTCAAAAGTGTTTTCACTCATACATATATAGAATTTGGTAACCTGCAGGATGGGCATACTAATATTATAAATAAATAAGCAAGTATCTTTGTCTGTGTATCTGCTTGTTACCTTTTCACACTTAAACTGCTGAACTGGTTAAAATTAAATTTGGTATGCATATTTTTTGAATCAAATTAAAAGCTGCGGGCGAAGCCACGCGGGCAGTTAGTGAGTAGGTACATATTAAAATGCATCACTTTCTTGTTACAGTCACATCATGTAAAATACATCAAATATATGTATTTATGTTATGATGTCGAATACGGATGTTGACCGATAGTCTGTTAGTACGAAATTTGTAGGAAAATGGCGTTGGAACAAGTGGGGTCGTGATTCTCTATAGTCAAACATTGTCCATTAATCTGTACATAAGGTAAACGTCCAAGTGCTCGACGCTGTACTAGTATATGGCATGGGCACTCTATGTCAAAGCAATATGGGTTAAATTCGAACTACGAAGATTTTTCTTCATTCAAATTTAAGCCATGTCACTTTGACATAGAGTGCCCATGCCATATACTAGTACTGCGTTGAGCACTCGGACATTTACCTTATAAGTTGAAGATTGATGTTTTTCTGAGTTTTGTTCTTGTTTTGTTTATTGGTAATTGTAATAAAATAAAGAAAATAGCCCTTTAAACATACAAATTATAAGCATGCATAATCCTATCATTGAGTAAATGAATGGCAGCTTTATACAATAATAATCAGGGAGCGAAACTTTGGTGCCGGTGACGTCATTATGACGCAAAGTCGCATAAAGGATGTTTTTTTAAAACAACATTGCAACACCTCAACGATTCCTAATAATGTAATAATGGTAATATAAATATTAATGTTTAGTTATAAAAATGTTTGATATTTATACAGAAAATTATGTAAAAATTAAGAAACGATACGAATAACATTTTTTATTGGGTAATATAATTCTAACAAAAAATATTTTTCCTCAAGTAAATGAAACAAAACAACAAATGTTTCGTTGGATGACGAAGTATGCAGAACGCTTAAAGTTTTAACATAATATCGCATCTTCTTTCTTATTGACATATATATATTTCACACGTACATTCAGGGCAATATAATAAAAAAAACGAAAAAAACTTCTGCAAATACGGCTGTATGGACTCCATTCCATAGCGACTTTGCTCAAGCGAAACAATAATACCTACTCCGATTATATTTACAATTTACAAATAAAAAAAATATTAAACGGACATTGGTTGTTGTTTCCAACAATCTTGTTTTTAACATGACAAAGAGAAGGTGCCAATAAGTTGTTATTTGATTAGGTATCTATAATCTAGATAAAAACACTCTGTATGTAGCTTGACGTCATACGTCTGTCATCGGCACCATAGTTTCGCTCCCTGATAATAATAGTAATTTCATTTCTAATTTACAATAACATACTGATTAATTATTATAAATTGAGTGTTTAATAATTATAGTAAGTAAATTTATTTATTATTTTGTAAATTTTGCATTAAAGATTTGTTTGATATACACATACCTATTTATAAGTTTTTCACACACTTTCATTCGGAAAAGTAACTGGAGCAAATCCATGACGCGAGGGATCAACATGCTGCTTTTCTGTCCAAGCTACTTTTTCAATTTATTCATTAGCATGTAGTATTTACGCAATGTGCCAATTGAACGCAGATCTTAATAAAATAATCGATTGTAATTTCATCATAGTCGGTGTGAAAAATTGTATCACTCAGAAGCAAAATTATTTTCGTCATGGGCGTTACCGCTTGAATCCTTCGTTACGCTCAGGCTTCTAACTAAGAATTCCATCGTAGAATCCTTCGCTTCACTCTGGATTCAATGTACCACCCTCATCGTAAATACATCATTTTGCTCCCTATGAGACACAAATAACTATTTCTGCTTTCTTATTAACCTTTTCACCGCCGCGATACAAGCAAGAAGTTTTGCCCCACACGCCAATTGTCATAGACGTCAAATGCGAAATTAAACCTCATGTCAACGCACGAAAGTAGCTATTTGACTGAATAAACTGACTAGATATGAGGTCGTTGGCGTGTGGGGCACGACAGCACTCGACCACTTTAGTGGCTCTCGGCGTTCAAAGGGTTAAATACTTATTATTATTATT
Source organism: Epinotia nisella (assembly GCA_932294315.1). Taxonomy (NCBI): domain Eukaryota; kingdom Metazoa; phylum Arthropoda; class Insecta; order Lepidoptera; family Tortricidae; genus Epinotia; species Epinotia nisella. The sequence goes on from OW028673.1 coordinate 42,370,427, forward strand.
ATCTCTTTTTTTTACAGATTATTAGTTACTTTTTATTACACGTTACGTGTCTACTTTATTGTAAGAATAATTTATTTTTACTGTTCTCAATGACCGTATTGCGCAAGCCCAGCATGTAAAAACCTATTTACATGTGTAATTGGTAATAAATTAACATGGTAATCAATTGATAGTAATGCAAGTGCGCATTATACACATTCAATGTTAATTAATAGCCGTGTACACACTGGACGTATGCCTCGGCCGAGCACACCTCGCCGGAGCGTGCGCGCTCAGTGTTGACGTGCCTCGGCGAGCCACGCCTCGCCCAAGGCATGCGGCCGAGCATCCGCATGCCTCGGCCGAGCACGCCTTGCCCTAGCATGCTCAGTGTAGACGTGCCTCGGCGAGCCACGCCTCGCCCGAGGCATGCGGCCGAGCATGCGTCTGGTGTAGACACAGCTATTGAGATAGTCTTACACAGTCTTAACCTTAAAGAACCTCTGTTAACTATATTGGTACTCTATTCCGTATAGGATTATACCTAAAGGAAAAAATGTTCTTCATATTCCAGCATCATCAAGTCTGATTTTCCTTTGTATGGTCTATGACATGCACTGTCACTTACTGTCTGCGAATGTCTTGAGATGCCATTTAATTTGTTATGTTTCTAAAATGTGCGCTTCGAGCTGAATTGTTGTGAATGTTTATTGTGTGTGGGACTTATGTTTAATAATTTTTAGTTTTATAAATATGTTACTGTCAAATTTTTTTTTTGTTATATGCTTTTGATGCTGACTGTATTTTTTTGCACAGTCATCAACTATTCGTTGAGTGGGTTTCAATGATTTATCATGGGGACGGGTATATGTTGTGTGGTTTAAGGACATGCACATTTGTCGTTTGTATGTTTCTGCTCTTATGTTATGACGGCACGATAATGGCGACTGTCTTTTTGGCGCCAATATAATGATGTTAAAATTTTAACCATTTTTTCTTTGCATAAAGCGATATTATTTTGAGAAAATAAAATGCTCAAAATAATATATTATTTCGCATTTATACCATTGCATGGATATCTCAGACAAGACGAGAAAAAATCGTGACAATGCTATCTCTAGACTGTAAAATGCTTTATCTTATCAGGTAGGTATAGTCTTAGTTTTAAACATTGCATTGCTAACGTTTTAATGTACCTATCTTGGAAAGTTGCCATATACATTTCTGATGCATTATTTGGTCTATAAACCGCGAATTGTATTTTTATTTGTCAAGGTAAAGTTTAATAAGTTTCTTTTAGACATTTTTGGTCCAAGCTTTTATTGCAGACTGTATTTTTTTCAGTCATTAATACAGTACCGGTCAAAAGTTTAAGTTCACCCTTTGTTTTTGGTACAAATTTGTACTTTTGTGCGATAATGTTTTGCAGTTCAGATGTCGAAAATTGTTTCCAACTGATTCTTTATTGTTTACGGAGATGTGTTTGATTAGTCAGACACAACTTACGTAGATTTCTAAACAACTGATTCCCTAAAAACCAACATTGTATCTGATCATTGTACGTTTTAAGCGGCAAGCCCATATATGGCCCAGCCTTTGCCGTCATTCCTATAAGATTTTAGGGAATGCGTTGTTTAGAAATGTACGTGAATTGTGTCTGACTAATTAAACAAATCTCTGGAAACAATAACGGAATTATTGTCCAAAAGTACTAATTTGTACCTAAAACAAAGAGTGAACTTAAACTTTTGACCGGTAGTGTAACTACTATTACAACAAATAAGAACAATATAATCTGTTCCATTACAGGGTGGAATACATCGAGCTGGTAGCCAAATACAAGCCCGCCGTGAACCTGGGTCAGGGCTTCCCGGACTATCATGCACCCAAGCACGTCACCCAAGCCTTGGCAGAAATCACCACCGGTGACAACCCCCTCTTGAATCAATATACCAGAGGCTTTGTAAGTGTTCTCAAATAATTCAAACCTTTTATTAGGGTTCCGTACCTCAAAATGAAAAAAACGGAATCCTTATAGGATCACTCGTGCGTCTGTCTGTCCGTCGGCCGATTTGCTCCGAAACAACTGGACCGTTTGAGTTGAAATTTGGTAAACATATGTAAATTGGTGACCCAAAGATGGACGCTTAAAGCAAATTAATTAATTCTGAACAAGGGAGCCACTTTTGGGGGGTAAACTGGTAAATTAAAAAAAAGTATCGCAAACTGTATTGTGTGACACATCAAGTGAAAGGGGTTGTTGTAAGCATCTCAGTTTTTTTAAATAATTTTAGCAAAAACAGATTTGAAGTAATTTAGGAAAAAAGACGAAAATTGACCATTCCCCCCCTTATCTCCGAAATTACTAGGCTTGAAATTCTGAAAAAAATATGGAAAATAGTTCCTAGCCTAAAGATTACAGGAAAACCTATAAGAAGTTTGAGTATTCAAAGTAACGGGAAAATTCTCAATACTTTACGGAACCCTCACCGAGTTGAACTCGCACTTGTCCGGTTTTTTTATCACTAAGATACTTCAATTATATTTGTAAATAAACAAAAAGTATTGAAAGAGTGGAACAAGTGGAATTAAAAGATTTTTCAAAAAAAAACAACTGCTTGTTTGCAAATATTATAGCCTAATGTCACTCCCACGATTAAGAGGAATCCAACGACACCTCATATGTCGAAATCCGTCAAACGGTTTAGGCTGCAGGGCGTGCCAAAGAATAAAACATAAACACATAGATACATACATACGCTCGAAAAACATAGCCCTCCTTTCCTTAGGCAGTGGGGTAATTAAAAGGGGCGACACGTTTTGATAGATCCGACACCCTCATTCGTTCTTTCCTCGCTAGAATATTTTCTACGCGAGTAAAATGTCTCATATTTGAGAAGATTTATAATTGCCTTTTTATTGATAGACCTAGCAATTGTCCTTGTAAAACTAGTGCTCATCGAAGTATATATTATTGACTAGCTTCCGCCCGCGACTTCGTCTGCGTGGATCCGGGATAAAAAGTATCCTATTTTAATCCAGGCTATAAACTATCTTCGTGCAAAATTTCATCCAAATCGGTTGAGCCGTTCAAAGTCAAAGTGATTTATTCTTCAATTTAGGCATATTACATGCACCTATGAATGTCGATAAACTACCACCGGTTCGGAAAGAAAACCTCTGCCTCGAGAAGAACCGGCGTAAAAAACTCGGCGAAGTGTCATTTTTTCAAAACAGTATACAATATATCATTTCAGTATCAGAGTATTATATAATTTTAATTAAAAATTTTAAGCGTGATTGAGTAACAAACATCCAAACATCTAAGCATCTAAATATATTATAGGTAAATATATAGTAGGATAAATAGCTTGAAATGAAGTAACGAGAATGCAGAAAATTGGTAATTATCTTTGCAGAAAGACGTGCTGACCTACTTCCGCATCTATAATATTAATTATTTTATATGTTAATTTCCAGGGCCATCCACGTCTGGTGCAAGCCATTTCAAAATTATACTCTCCGTTGATCGGGAGGGAAATCGACCCTCAGAATGAGGTTCTGGTTAGCAGCGGGGCGTACGAGGCCCTCTATTCTGCTATCTTGGGTAAGCATAAGCGATTTATTTACACCTTTTACCCTTTGGACTTTTAGAATACCTAAATAAAGAAAGAAAGAAAAAAAACATTTATTCGTGACAGATAGAAAAGTACAATTAAAATAAAACAAAACAAATGTCACGAAAAGGTCTCGCCTCAGCATAATGCCGACTCAAGAGCCGGCGCTGATCTTCCGGCGAGACCCAAAGCGAAATGTCACGGTCGGTGCTTGTGGTACGCATGGCCTCCAAACTGGCCATGAGTACAGTCGCCATCAGATATATCAGAGCAGCGAAAGCGCTCACAAATATCTGAACACGTCTCTAATGCCTCGACAATAGAGACGTCTTCAGATATTTGTGAGCGCTTTCGCCGCTCCGATATATCTGATGGCGACTGTACCACAAGCAGACGCCAATAAATTTTATAACATAACAATGAAAAATTAAAGTAAAACAACAGTGATAGAAGGTAGATTAAGAAAATTACAAAACAGCACACACAAACCAAAAGAGGAGCAACACCATATGCAAGATGGGACATGAAACACAAGTTTAATACATTAAAAATCTATCTGAAACACAACCAAGCTGTGGCGTGTTGCCCACGGCGCCAAGGTCGACTATAGGTGTTACGGCGTGCTCTGTCAAAATCACCTTGATGTTTTCAACTAAGGTTCATATTCACATTCTTATGGAAACAACGTTGGCGTGCCATTGTACCTTTTGTACGTGAGCTTCAGGAGCGCAATAGGCTTGTAACCTTATGATAAAATGGATAACGTAGTGTTGGTAAATGGATAGTAAACCATCAAATTATTGTAATAAAGTATAAATTACAAAATATAATGATAATCAACCTTTGCCGTTGAGACCCTCGGTCCGTGGGGTCCCAGTGCGCATAAGTTATTTGCAGAAATCGCGAAACGTCTGGTCGATGTAACTGGTGACCGAAGAGCTGGCGGCTTTCTCGCGCAACGCATCAGCATTGCAATTGGAAATGCCGCCAGCATCCTCGGTTCAATGCTTCGAGGGCCTTTTTTAGATTTAACTTAGTTTTAATTCATCTTAGTTAATGTTAATCATAATCTTGTATTTACTTTCAATAAATATATGATAATCATAAAAAGATGTGTACCATGAAAGTTTAGGAAAAATGTGCATTTTTTTATTGTCCAAGAGTAAATTTAAAGCTACCAATAGAATCTTGACGCTTTTATAGAAACCAAATTGTATGACAACTATGGAGCTAAACGCAGTATTTCTCGTCCGAAACAGCAATTTACTTCATTTTCCCTACAATGATTAGATCAAATCGCAAACTGTGACGTCATACTTTTGAGTCAATCAGTATGAAGCGTTTCGGCTGCCACCAACAAGGTCCGTCTGTTACTCAATTTTTTGGGTATTTATGTTCTTTAATTGTAGTTAAAAAATCTAGGTCAGAAGCCCATTCTCATAGCAGAAAATCAAACTTCAAGAGGGATTTGACCATTGTGTTTTAATCGACTATTTCAATTATCACTGTCATCGAATCCCTTGGCTTGTTATCGACTTTTAATATTCTGTAACATTTGACCTCTTTGATAAGCGGCTTGCATCTTCATATGAAAATAAATCACGTCAACGTCACATATGACATTTGTAGTCGATAAACATAACGTTCGGTCCATCTTGAAGTTTTATTTGTGCTGTGAGAATTCCTCTCCTTGATAATGGCGTGCAAAAGGTTATTAACCTTTTGAGAGCTAAAGACGGCTGTGGACGCGGACGAAAACTCGTGCCACTGAAGCCACGGACGGCCACATGATAATATTGATAAATATTGTCATTTTCACATGACATTATCAGAAGTTTCATTTTATTCATATTTTGGTTTTTGTTCTGGCCTCGTTGGGCACCGTTTTGTTTTGCACCCTCGCTGTCAAAAGGTTAAAACCGAATTGTTGAGAATCTGAGATATAGAATGCTTGGATATGGATTACTTATGCCATTGAGTTTTTTTTTCATTAGTATCCGATAAATAGTGACATTAGTGACCTCAGGTACTAGCAGAATATCAGTGCTTGCTCCGACCAAAGCAAAATTGAGCTAGTACCTTTTTGGCATTGTTTTGTTGCAAAGCACACTATGTCTTATATTTTATTTTCTTTGTAACACAATAGGGGTGTAGACACTAAATAAAATAGCCAATAGTGTTGTATTTTCTCGAAAAAATTATAAAAAAGATAGTCAAATGGAGAAAAAAGCAACGCAAGAGGTTAAATAATCACAAAGTTATATGTGCCCAAAGTTTTAAGAGGGTATGTTCTGCCCCTCTTCCGCAAAACGCACGTTCATATGAAACGATTGTCATTTACTATGACGCTCGATGGTCGTGACGTCACGATCTACGAGCGTTTTCTCTCTAACAAGCAATATTAAAACGGCTGTAGCTTCGTAATTTTTTGTGATATTTGAATGGGATTTTCGTCATAACGCATATTTTTTTGCCATCTTGCTTTTGAAGCTTTATAATAAATTTAGGGTCTACACCCCTATTGTTTTTACTTGGTTTTTGTATCTCAAAGTCAAAGTCAAAGTGATTTATTCTTCAATTTAGGCATATTACATGCACCTATGAATGTCGATAAACTACCACCGGTTCGGAAAGTAAACCTCTGCCTCGAGAAGAACCGGCGTAAAAAACTCGGCGAGGTGTCATTTTTTCAAAACAGTATACAATATATCATTTCAGTATCAGAGTATTATAAAATTTTAAAATTACATTGCATCTCTGTCCTTTTATATTTCTTTTTTTTTGTGTAACTTTATTTCGTTTTATTTTGTAAAATGTCAAATACATGATTTATCTATCTTTCTATCATTAAGAGGATACATAAGCCAACAAACGAATAAACTAACCAGGAATTGAAACCCAGTTAATTTTGCCGTACCGGTTAGAGTCACGCTTTGAGAGCCTAACCCATAATAAAGGTTACGCTCGCAAAGCTTCGCACCCACGCGACAGCGGTCATAATCCCGTATTCAAGCAGCGAGTAACCGTTTAGGGATCGCTTCGAAATAACGTTTTCAAATCAATTCGTTCGAACGTGACCTAAATAATTAACCGGTTTAAACTAAATAAATACCGGCAAATTTGTAACCGGTTACAATCCTTGATCCATACAAAAAGGGCAAATTCCAGATGTTGTTTTCGGGTAAGTCGGTCCCAAAGGCGTGTCAGAAAACCGGATCCGGGAACCTGACGTGTGCTAAGTGTTTTGGTATAAAAAGTGGTTTTTTTAGGGCATGTCGACCAAGGCGACGAGGTGATAGTGATCGAGCCTTTCTTCGATTGCTACGATTTCATGATTAAGATGGCTGGTGGCATCCCCAAGTTCATACCGTTGAAGCCTGTGAGTATTGTTTCTTTTGTAAAACCCATTTCTTTGTGGTGGTAAACACTTTACGGTCTGCCTGATCGTACGCGAAAACCTTTATAGATATATATTACTGTAGAGGACCTGTAAACTGAACCACATCTAAGGCTGGTTTTAGTGTCGTTCTGACCGTCGGTGCGAAGCGATCCGCACTGACCCAATATGTGTATACGTTTGTATCTATAGTATGTTGTGTTGCGTTCCGTGGGTCACGTACGGTGCTGTCTGAAAACCAGCGCTGTAGGTGTCTGTCTGACACCTCGGCATAATGCGAAGACAGCGATGAATATTTGTTTCTGAGTTTTGGATGTTTTCTGTGTATATAAGTATTTATATCTATTATATCGACCTTTAGAATGAAACCGACCGAACTCAAAAAAATCGACAAAATGAGTTAGCAACATACACTATCGGTCAAAAGTTTAAGTTCACTCTTTGTTTTAGGTACAAATGAGTACTTTTGGACAATAATTTTTTAACATATGAATAACAACTGATCCGTTATTGTTTCCAGAGATTTGTTTAATTAGTCAGACACAATTCACGTACATTTCTAAACAACGCATTCCCTAAAATCTTATAGGAATGACGGCAAAGGCTGGGCCATATATGGGCTTGCCACTTAAAACGTACAATGATCAGATACAATGTTAGTTTTTAGGGAATCAGTTGTTTAGAAATCTACGTAAATTGTGTCTGACTAATCAAACACATCTCCGTAAACAATAACGAATCAGTTGGAAACAATTTTCGACATCCGAACTGCAAAACATTATCGCACAAAAGTACAAATTTGTACCAAAAACAAAGGGTGAACTTAAACTTTTGACCGGTACTGTATATCGACTCAAAATTACATATTGCATCAAGAACCCCCCCCTCGCGCAGCGCTGAGCTTGCAGACTGTACTTAGTCAGACTGTGGTAAAACGCATGCCTGATAACAATGACCCTCAACACATTCCAGAAGAAAACCGGGACCAACTCGTCCTCGGACTGGGTGCTGGACGAGGCGGAGCTCGCGAGCCTCTTCGGCCCCCGCACCAAGATGATCATCCTGAACACGCCGCACAACCCGCTCGGCAAGGTGTTCTCGAGGCGCGAGCTCGAGGCGGTCGCCGGCTTGTGCAGGAAGCACAACGTGCTCTGCCTCTCGGACGAGGTGTACGAGTGGATCGTGTACGAGCCGCACGAGCACATCAGGATCGGTGAGTTTGAGAGCGTCATTACAGCCACTAGTCATCATCATCGTTATCATCATCATCATCATCATATCAGCCGAAAGACGTCCACTGCTGGATATAGGCCTCCCCCAGAGAGTTCCAAATTGACCGGTCCTGCGCCACCCGCATCCAGCGGACTCCCGCGACCTTTACCAGGTCATCTTGTGGGGGGCCTACCCACGCCGCGCCATCATCGTTATACCTAGATATTTTTCTAGCACGAACGACTTGTTGTAAATTTTAAGTGATTGACAAAATAAAAACGTCGACAGTCCTGTTATCGATAAGTACCACTTCAACGTCATAGAGGTAAATAAATACAAATATATATATAGGGTAACCCTATTACCCTATATATATATTTGTTCGCAAAAAGAAAACTGCTGCTCCATACATTACCTGTGAATTAATTGAGAGTTAATGTATGGATATCATATTCGCTTTTGGCCATTCCAGATCATGACCCCAAAATCACCTAGTATATTGGTATTCACTAAGACCTACTAATACTACTAGACTAAGAAAACTGACGCAAACAAGTGGTATCAAAACATTTTTCAAAAAACTCAACTGCTTTTTTGCAAATATTATAGCTATACCTAGATATTTTTCTAGCACGAACGACTTATTGTAAGTGATTGACAAAATAAAAACGTCGACAGTCCTGTTATCGATAAGTACCACTTCAACGTCATAGAGGTAAATAAATACAAATATATATATAGGGTAATAGGGTGCGTTAAAAAATTGATAATAATAACAAAACTATCAATTTATTTATATTTTACATACTTCAGAAAACAATTTGCAATACTTTCGTAACTTTCTTTCTTCGTGTCACTGAATTAATTATCCCCTAAGTTACTCCATAACAACCACACACACACACACACACACACACACACCGAAATTGTCTTTCAAATCGACGCAGAATGTCACAACATGTAGTTTTTGGTCCCAAAACAAATCTGTGTCTCTGTATATGGTTACAGTGTAGGTGCACGCGGCGTCTAGGTAGGTAGCCAATATATGTCTGTGGTTGTATGTACGTATTGTCGTTGAAGTAGTATGTACTTATCGATAACAGCATTGTCGATATTTTTATTGTGGCAAGCACTAAACAAATGTTGTTCCTGCTAGAAAAATATCTAGGTATAATCATCATCATCATATCAGCCGACAGACGACCGCCACTGAACGCGGCCTCTAGTAGCGAGCGCGAGCCACTCCTGCAGCTTGTGGCTCGGACGCGGCCGCTAAACGCCCGGTGTGCCCCGATGCTATTGGAATAATGAGATGGGAAAAATTGTCGTCAATGTGCGGTGGCTCTCAAAATCGCCCACACCAAAGCTCAAGCCGGCAACACCTCATCCTCGGACTGGGTACTGGACGAGGCGGAACTGTCGAGCCTCTTCGGCCCCCGCACCAAGATGATGAACAGGAATTTATTTTTGTAAATTGTCCTCGTGTGCGATCGTGGCGTCATTGTGCGTGTCTCACTTAATGGTCACAACGGAAGACCAGCGCTGGCGCTGCCAGCATCACGCTGAGTTGTGACCATTTCGTGGCAAATGTGTTTGTGTGTATTGTGTCTATACAGTTTGTTTTTATGTGTTTTGTCACGAATAAATGTTTTTTCTTTCTTTCTTTCTGAATTTCAAAATAGCTTAGTCTCATAACTCATAATGCCTAAACTTCAAAACACTTTCATGGCAAAACAACTGTTAAATGTCAAAATACCTAAATTTGTATTACACAGAGATTACCAATTTTTACATAAGATGAATGTTTCTTTTTCTTTTCTCACTTCTGTAATTCGTTATTTGAAGGAATTGTGCATTTAAATTTGTAGGTATTTAGAGAATGACGTTTTAGGTCAAAGTCATAATGAATTTCGTTCATTTTAAGAATAAGACAACTTGACATTCAGGTATTATGAGCTCATGGTAATTTCAAATTAGGGGTATTAGTGAGGTATGAACGAATTTTCTATGGGACTGCGAAAATTGATGCTTTGTTTGCGGGAAGCCTAATTGCATATTAGCTATTCGATTTTGTGCCGGCGTAGTATCCTTAAAGCAATCAACGGGTATACGCGGACCAAGTCGTGGGCAAAACCTAGTTTTGGGGAAGCCTATGTCCAGCAGTGGACGTCTTTCGGCTTATGTGATGATATGTCATCATCATCATATCAGCCAAACAACGTGCCAAAGTGGACTCCCGCGACCTTTACCAGGTCATCAGTCCAACTTGTCGGGGATCTACCCACGCCGCGCCTTACGGTACGTGATCGCCACGAGAAAACCTCTCCGCCCCAACAGCCATCGGTTCTACGTGCAATGTGGCGCCCACTGCCACTTATGTTTAGCTATTCGGAGGGCTATATCGGTTACCTTGGTTCTGCTGCGGATAGCCTCATTTCTGATTTATACTTAATTTCTTATAATTATGTATATTAACAGCAACGCTTCCCGACATGTGGGAGCGAACAATCACGGTCGGCTCGGCCGGCAAGACGTTCTCGGTGACCGGGTGGAAGATCGGCTGGGCGTACGGACCTGCCTCGCTCATACGGAACCTGCAAGTCGTGCACCAGAACTGCGTGTACACGTGCTGCACTCCGACACAGGTGCGCATTGTTACAGCTGATAACCTTACGCATGTCGGTCTTGCCCCAAACTGACCTAGACTTGCACTACGAGTCATCATCATCATCATCATCATATCAGCCGAAAGACGTCCACCGCTGGACATAGGCCTCCCCCAAAGAGTGCCACAATGACCGGTCCTGCGCCACCCGCATCCATCGGACTCCAGCGACCTTTACCAGGTCATCAGTCCACCTTGTGGGGGGCTTATCCACGCTGCGCCTTCCGGTACGTGGTCGCCACTCGAGAACCTTTCCGCCCCAATGGCCATCGGTTCTACGTGCACTAGATGATTATACATATAGAACAAGACTCGGGAAAACATATACTTGCCACACGAATATTTGTCTCTATCGGGCTTCGTATCCAACTTCGTTTTTCAATGGCCAAGCTCCTAGTTACTAAACCTACTGGCTGCTCTGTGTGACCGGGTCAAAGATCGGATGACCGTGGTCGTACGGGCCTGCCTCCTCATGCGGAACCTGCAAGTGGTGCACCAGAACTGCGTCTACACGTGCTGTACGCCGACACAGGTGCGGCTTATCATAGCTGATTATCTTACGCACGCCGGTCTTGCCCCAAACTGACTAATAGTGACCTACGGTTACTAGACGACGATATCAATCAATCAATTTCATTTATTTCAGGCTTTTAGATCCATATGTGTTAGTTAACAGCCTTCAGCTGATTCCGGACAGCCCTGCTTGCGCGGTATGGAGACACTGAAACGCCCTACATATGGGCTCAAGAGGTTCAGTGTATAATTTAATGTAACTAACATATTTTATAAGTTTTTTTGTTTATTTTTTATTGCTACTAACATGATATGGACATGAGTCTGAAATAAATAATTTGAATTTGAAAAAATCGGATAAAATGGGTAGTTTTATGCACTCGTTGTACAATCTACAATTGTTGCAGGAGGCGGTAGCGCGCTCCCTCGAGCTCGAGATGGCCCGCTACGAGTCCCCCGAGTGCTACCTGTCCTCGCTGGCCCGCGAGCTGCGCGCCAAGCGGGACGCCCTGGTGGCCACGCTCGAGGGCAACGGCTTCCGGCCCACCGTGCCCGACGGCGGGTACTTCGTCGTCGCCGACTGGACTGGACTCGGTACTTACACGGGGTGTCCCGAAACATTGCCAAAAGAAAAAGGATAGCCTCACTGTTAACACTTTGAGAGCTAAAGACGGCTGTGGACGCGGACGAAAACTCGTGCCACTGAAGCCACGGACGGCCACATGATAATATTGATAAATATTGTCATTTTGACGACCGGTTAGCCTAGTGGGTAGTGACGCTGCCTACGAAGCTGAAGGTCCTGGGTTCGAATCCCGGTAAGGGCAAATATTTGTGTGATGAGCATGAATATTTGTTTCCGAGTCTTGGATGTTTCCTATGTATTTAAGTATTTATATCTATTATATATATCGTCGTCTAGTACCTATAACACAAGCCTTATTGAGCTTACTATAGGCCTAGTTCGATTTGTGTAAAAATGTCCCCTAGTATTTATTTATTATTTATTTTGACATGACAATATTTATCAGAAGTTTAATTTTATTCATATTTTGTCTGGCTATTGTTTTGTTTTGGCCTCAGTTGGGCACCGTTTTGTTTTGCACCCTCGCTGTCAAAAGGTTAAGGGGCTCCCAATGACCATGTTTCATGTTTTTTATGTCTTATTTAACAACAACGACGTGTGGGCGTTTTTCAAAAAAAGTGTACATGAACTTTTTTTTCAAAATTCGATTTTTTTGGGTTTATCTTACTCAGAATTGTTGATAATATTGATCCTTATGCAAGAAAAAAATTGTCCCAGATTTTACTTTGTAAGATTTTTCTTCCAGTGCGTCACAACCATAAATAAAAAAAGACTGCATACAAAAATGTGACGATCTGGAATGGAATATTTTAGACACTTTTTTCTTGTATGAAGATAGTGTCTAAAGTTTGAATTCTGAAAAAAAAGTACATACACTTTTTTGAATAGTATTTTATGTAAGGATATCTCCATGTTCTCCCTCAGCTATAATTTTGAAAAAAAAAATATTATAGGTCGATGGTGGGTGTATCACTGGAGAAAAATATGGAGCGGTCGCTAACCTGGAAGTAAAAAAAAAAACTTTAGTCCTCTTTGTTATTTTTTTTCTATGACATGATGAAAATATAATTTATGTCATATAATCATCTTTAGTTAATGTACAATATATGTGAAATACGCTAAAATAGTTTTTTTTTATTGTCCTAAAGTAAATTTATAGCTACCAATAAATGGAATCCTTACGCTTTATGAACCTAAACGCAGTATTTCGCGATCAAAACCGCAGTTTACTTGATTTTCTATAAAACGTAGTATAAATAGCGAACTGTGACGACATACTTTAGTGTCGATTAGTATGAAGCGTTTCGGCTGCAGCCAGCGAGTTTCATCTTTTTTCTCAAAGTTTTGGGTATTTATGTTCTTTGTAGTTGCTTCCATACAAACATTTGTTCCTCCAAAAACGGGTTCGAAAAAAACCTTGGGTCACAGGCCTATTACTAAAATACATAATCACAAAACTGTATTTCCGCCAGCGGGCAAGATCGACCTCTCCTCCGAAGAGGACAAATACAAGGACTACAGGTTCACGAAGAAACTGACCAAGGAGGCGGGAGTGCTCACCATCCCTCCCAGCGCCTTCTACTCGGAGGGACACAAGCATCTGGGCGAGGACTATGCGAGGTTCTGCTTTATCAAGGTAACTATCATCTTGTACTAATACAAGGACTACAGGTTCACGAAGAAACTGACCAAGGAGGCGGGAGTGCTCACCATCCCTCCCAGCGCCTTCTACTCGGAGGGACACAAGCATCTGGGCGAGGACTATGCGAGGTTCTGCTTTATCAAGGTAACTATCATCTTGTACTAATACAAGCACTACAGGTTCACGAAGAAACTGACCAAGGAGGCGGGAGTGCTCACCATCCCTCCCAGCGCCTTCTACTCGGAGGGACACAAGCATCTGGGCGAGGACTATGCGAGGTTCTGCTTTATCAAGGTAACTATCATCTTGTACTAATACAAGCACTACAGGTTCACGAAGAAACTGACCAAGGAGGCGGGAGTGCTCGCCATCCCTCCCAGCGCCTTCTACTCGGAGGGACACAAGCATATGGGCGAGGACTATGCGAGGTTCTGCTTTATCAAGGTAACTATCATCTTGTACTAATACAAGCACTACAGGTTCACGAAGAAACTGACCAAGGAGGCGGGAGTGCTCGCCATCCCTCCCAGCGCCTTCTACTCGGAGGGACACAAGCATCTGGGCGAGGACTATGCGAGGTTCTGCTTTATCAAGGTAACTATCATCTTGTACTAATACAAGCAGAAGCACTACAGGTTCACGAAGAAACTGACCAAGGAGGCGGGAGTGCTCGCCATCCCTCCCAGCGCCTTCTACTCGGAGGGACACAAGCATCTGGGCGAGGACTATGCGGGGTTCTGCTTTATCAAGGTAACTATCATCTTGTACTAATACAAGGACTACAGGTTCACGAAGAAACTGACCAAGGAGGCGGGAGTGCTCACCATCCCTCCCAGCGCCTTCTACTCGGAGGGACACAAGCATCTGGGCGAAGACTATGCGAGGTTCTGCTTTATCAAGGTAACTATCATCTTGTACTAATACAAGGACTACAGGTTCACGAAGAAACTGACCAAGGAGGCGGGAGTGCTCACCATCCCTCCCAGCGCCTTCTACTCGGAGGGACACAAGCATCTGGGCGAGGACTATGCGAGGTTCTGCTTTATCAAGGTAACTATCATCTTGTACTAATACAAGGACTACAGGTTCACGAAGAAACTGACCATAAAAATGATCAAAGTAGCCCTGTAGTAGATTTTTTCCTATAGTAATCCTGAATTACGGTACTAACGTACATTAGTATTGTAATAAGGCTAGGTTTAATTGACTTTTTTTTTAACAGAAAGACGAGAATCTCATCCTGACGGAGAAACTCCTCAGAGAGTGGAACGCGAAGAAAAAGTGAAATACTTAAGTTATATTCAAACATGAAATGTAATGTAAATTTACAAATATTTTTATACAATTGTAAGCACGAACTACTTGTTAAGCAAGCATTGTTATGTTATTATACGCATTTGAAACTTTACCTGGGCCATTATTTTATCGAACGAGTGAGCGAAGCGATCTCTTTTGTTTCAGCGTTGGCAAATATTATTTCTTATGTCCCGCTGTTCTCCTCTAAGGCACTGGTCGCGTCTCTCAACCGATTCTCGTGACATTTTGTGAGCAGGTACAAAAAATATATAGATTTTTTTATGTAGAATCAGTTCTTCGAATCAGGCTCGTGAATTCTATAGCTCACACTAGTGTACACTCAGCGTCAAATACTTTGCAGCAACCAAAAGTACACGTTGCACGTAGAACCGATGGCCGTTGGGGCGGAAAGGTTCTCGAGTGGCGACCACGTACCGGAAGGCGCGGCGTGGGTAGGCCCCTCGCAAGGTGGACTGATGACCTGGTAAAGGTCGCTGGAGTCCGCTGGATGCGGGTGGCGCAGGGCCGGTCATTGTGGCACTCTTTGGGGGAGGCGTATGTCCAGCAGTGGACGTCTTTCAGCTGATATGATGATGATGAACCAAAGTAGTCAAATAGTTCGGTACACCATATATTTAGTACGGTGTACCGAACTATCCTGGCCACTTTGACTGCTACTGAGTATTTGACGTTGAATGTACATTGTTAACAAATTAAAAATGAAAAAAAAAATGAAAATGAAAATAAATATACTACATCATCATCATCATCATCATATCAGCCCAAAGACGTCCACTGCTGAACATAGGCCTCCCCCAAAGAGTGCCACAATGACCGGTCCTGCGCCACCCGCATCCAGCGGACTCCAGCGACCTTTACCAGGTCATCAGTCCACCTTGTGGACATATACTACATGCTACCCACATTATACATGCAATCTACGATTTTTTTTAAACATATTTTAAAGTGTTCGTATAGATTCGATAATCAACTGGTATTTTTATATCCTAAAAATAATATCGCTTTATGCAAATAAATAATGGTTGAAATTAGAACGTTAAATATTCGCGGCAAAAAGGCAGCTGCCATTATTGTACACTGCAACACCAAACTACATACCATAGACTACTAAGAAGATATTATGTGCAGAAAAATTGAAACGTCAAATGTGCACGTCTGGGTCAAGCTGCCTCGGGGTAAGCCAGTTCTGTCAAGCTGGTCTAATTTGACAAACTCTCAGATGTACTCTATGAGTAATGATTGCAAACAACATACAGTCAGCAGCAGAAGTAGCTAAGCACTTTAACATGCTCAGAAAGATCTGCACAGAACCTTATTCTCTTGACATTAGAGTCCGTGTGCAGATCAATTTGAGCACTAGGCCCGCTTAGCTACTTCTGCTGCTGACTGTACATACAGATAGCATCTAGCAGGTATACCTTTAAGCGCCAGCTTAAAGGCTATTTGTTGACGCTCCAAAAATCCCAACCCTAACCCATCCAGCACTTTTAACATCCCAACCGTGTCGCGTTTTATGCTTTGTGTTTTTCATCCCGTCGTGCTACTGTTCTATATATATATTTTCAATATTTTGCAATAATTATTTATTTATTATGTGTCTACTTACTTTTTATCTAATGCTGTGTTGCGTTGCGTTCCGTGGGCCACTTGCGGTGCTGTCTGAAAACCAGCGCTGCAGGTGTCTGTCTGACACCTCGGCACAATGCTGAGACAGCGACCGTTTCACTGCCGCGAAGACACACAATATGTGTCAATTGTCATGTATGTCTACTCCTTTGTCTCTGTATGTCTTTTGTGTAGTGAATAAATGTCTTCTTTTCTTTTCTTTTCTTTCTTTCTTAGATACAAAAGTCAAACAGTCTGATTTTTCCATTTGCTGTTCTGACGTCACTCACAGAAGACAAAAAGGCGGTCGGCGATAATAAAACTACGATTTAAATTTTCAAATTAAAAGTAAGTAAATCTAATATTTTTATAACAAAATAGTGTTATATTATATTCGTATTACTAATGGTAAAAACTATATAAAAAAATACTTTGATAATTTAATTTTGATACTAGATGAAAATACCCTATGCTCCTATTTTCCCTTCATGCGAAAAAAGATAGCCTCACTATAAGGCAGGGTCAGAGCTAGCGCCAACAGCATTCTTCAGGCAATTGCGTTGGACAGATTAAGGGCGTTGCCCAATTTATTATTTAAAAAAAATTGATTGTTTGTTTTGTTTGTTTTATTGTTACTAACCTAATATAGTCTTAAGGCCCTACCCGCCGTTTTCATCGATTTTTGACTAGTTTTGAATCGCATCTCCTACTTTTGCACTACAAATAGAATTATAAGGAAAACGGCTTTTGATTCTTCAATCTTTAATCTCCATTTTTGTATACCATATTTTGAAAGAAATCAACAGTTATTTTTTTATGATTTTTTAAACATTTGTCTAAAAAAACACCTTTTTCGCATCTAGATTGCTGTGAAAGATCTATCATATACGAAATCTACATATTTGGGTTTGTCTCTGATGTCTCTATTTAAACGTGTCTAGGGTTTTGATTTTAAACTAATTAACACAAAACTTATGGCCAGAAAACCTGTTTTTTGGTCTAAAATTGTTCAACTTTGATGCCAAATATCTCGAAGACAGTGATGTTTGAAGTAAATATGGGATACTATATTGCTTAAAGCTGTTGTTGTTAATATGATAGGCCACAAAAAACATTAAAAAACTAAGGGATTCAAATCGAAGGTCATTGGCGTATGGGATCCCCTTAAGTCATTTGTTACTAACATTCTATGGATCAACCGGTCTGAAATAAAGAATTTTTATTATTTTATTTATTAGCCTCTCCGCGCTCGCTATGTGCTTCACACCGTGCCTAGAGCGCCAATATGAAGTCACGCGGCAAGTAACACAGATATTGTGACCGGGTATTACTCAACCATTATAATCGCGTTTTATAATAGTAAGATAAACGCCCCAGTGCTCGACGTTGTATGACATGGGCACTTTATGCCAAAGCAATATGGATTAAATTCCAACTATTTCGAAGCAAGCGGAATTTTCTTCCTTCGAATTTAAGAGTCCTCGCCCCGCGGCAAGCTCGGCCGAATTTCACTTTCCCATACAAACGGAGTTTCGTTCTCATTTTAAAACTACGTGTTGGATGGTAACGAAACTTTGCATATACAATGACATGAGATATATCTAGGTCTGTAATTAGTTTATATGTCTCCAGTTTATAAAACAAACAAAATACAGCAAAAACAAGTTTTGTATGAAAAACTTAAATTCGCTGTATTTTTTTTACTATGGTATCTGAAGCCACATAAACTAATTACAGACCTGGTTATACCTTAACTTATTCTAAGTACAAAGTTTCAGAGCAAACTAGTTAGTCGTTCTAAAATGAGAGCGTAACTACGTTTGTATGGAGAACCGAGCTTACTGCGGACTCTTAAGCCATGTCACTACATGCACCGTCGAACACTAGGACGTTTACCTTATACTGATTTACATACAAATACAATCGGCATGTATTCCAAGCGAGAACAATAAAACATTCAATAAAGCAGTTAAATAATTAATCGCTAAGTACATAAACGAGTTTTATTTATTTTCATTAACTATAATTTTATAGTTAATACAGTGATACAGTATGGTCACGTTGAAAGTAGCGTATAAGGTGTTCTTGTTGAGTAAGTATATCATTATTAATTTTATGAATACTATATTTTAAAAATAAAGTTTTAACCTAAATCAATTCAGTACGTACGGTCAAGGACTTTAATTGTTGAGCCATCAACTCATTTTGGTTTACAATGAAGCTATGAAATGTCCAGTATAAAATGAGCTCTAAATGGCTCAACAATTAAAGTCCGTGACTGTACTCCGCCAAGCCAAATACATGAACATTTGCACAAAAAAATACCCAACAAATCGCTTCAAGTGTGCCTATAACATTTGAAGAGTTCCCTCGATTTCTTCAGGATCTCGTCTTCAGATCCTGACTTGATGACCAAGACCAGTTTTTTTTGACAATGTGTAAATTATAATGGGTAATACCCATGTGTCTTATTTGTCCACTAGGAAAACTCTTTAACCTCTTCAACGCTCTTTCAAAGAGAAAAGTTGTCAACCACACGCTGCGTCAAAATTACATTTAGCCTAGAAAACCATATGTCAGTCATTGTCGGATTAATCCATTGGCGACGACCCGTGGTGCGGATACATCAGTATTTGGCGTTGAAATGGTTAAGGGCTATAGGTAAACACTTTATTTAAGGCCCCTATTGTATGTAAATAGTTTTGATTTGGAATAGATTTCAAATTTAAAATTAGAACAAACACAACAAATGCCCATTCGAACGGCCCATAATCATACGCAAGAGGGGCCTTACTTTATTAACCGACTTCAAAAAAGAGGAGGTTCTCAATTCGTCAGAACCTGTTAGTTTTTATGTATGTTCCCCGATTACTTGAAGACGCCTGGACCGATTTGGAAAGATTTTTTGACATAAGGTTTTCCACGCTAAATGTAATTTTGACGTGGCGTGTGGTTGACAACTTTTCTCTTTGAAAGAGCGTTGAAGATGTTAAAGAGTTTTTCCTAGTGGACAAATAAGATACAGGGGTATTACCCATTATAATTTACCCATTGTCAAAAAAAAACTATGGACTCTTCCAGGTCTCTCAATGTGTTCTTGTGGAAGCTCGTACAAAGACAAAAGCTCATTCCCGTCAATCCACGACGTTGTCTCATTCAAGCGAACAGAACCACCTGATCGTGACAAAGTGGACTTAGAAGCTGAAATGACCATAGACATCGAAAAACTAGACATGCACAGATTAAAGGAAGATGACACTGCCTTCCGGAACCAGCTTATGGGCGACTTGGGGGGCAACGTGCTTTTAGAAATGGAAAACACCAGACGTATTCCCTACGACCGCGAGCGACCAAAGCAATTCTTCAGCGCCTACGAGTTGCAGTACAGAACCAAGATGGCAGACGTCATGTTGCAACTAATATACATGGCTAGAGCGAAGATCAGAAACTTTAGCGCGCACGGACTCATCAAAACTGAATCTACGGCGTATCGTGTTGGCTACGTCATTAGGAAAATGGAAGACTTACTGTTCAGGTCGAGGAGATACTACATAACTATGGTGGAAAGACAGATGCACGGCAAATGGAACATAGAGAGCACATCGATACTGAATATTCACCATAAGGTGGTGATGATGCATCATGATTTTATGCGGATGTTCTTCATACAGATGGAGTTGCATCAGAGGCATGAGGCCATGGAGGGTAAACCCATTCACAGCATCGGTGAGGTTGAAAGTACAACACGTTAAAAGTTTAATAGACTAAATTGCTTACGCTATTATACTGCTTATTGAATGACATTTAAAATTCAGAATGGCGTGCGTTGATTGGAATCACTCCGATTCATGGACCCTACTTCCACCTCCGATTTCATTCCTTTGAGAGATGTTTTCCAGAATAAAAAGTATGCTAAATGTTGATCTAGGGTATGAACCCTTTGTATACCAAAATTCGTCTTAATGCCGCTTTTGCGTGATTGAATAGCAAACATCCAAACTTTCGCATTTATAATAGTAGGATTACACCTTTCGAGTGCGGCCCGAGCCCGTCCGATTTTCATTTGTCAGTGTTTTATAGGCGAATTAGGGTAAATCGTGAAGTGGCCAGTTGCCACTCAAATTGTTTACTGATGCTTTTATTAGAATTAGGTGCTTTGACAATGTTCTAGAAGTCTAGACAATAGTTACGTATTGCTAACAGATTATTTGCATCTATCTAACATATAATAAAGCTGAAGAGGGTCGAAAGTTTGTACATGGAAGATATTCGAAGAGGTTCCGTACTTCAAAAGGAAAAAAAAAACGGAACCCTTATAGGATCACTCGTGCGTCTGTCTGTCAGTCTGTCACAGCCAATTTGCTCCGAAACTACTGGACCGATTGAGTTGAAATATGGTAAACATATGTAAATTGGTGACCCAAAGATGGACGCGTAAAGTAAACTGGAAAATAAAAATAAATAGTTTCGCAAACTATATTGTGTGACATATCAAATGATTTTTTAAATATATATATATATTTTTTTCTTACCTAATAAGGTATAGACTTTATTACACAAAATACAGAAATGTACAAATGGCGAGCTAAACAGAAAATAAAAATAAAGAAAGAAAACAACATAGCTACATACACAACTATAAAAAGAATACACCATCCAAATGAAATTGATTGTGGTAAGGACTCACTTTTTTTTTATAATTTTAGCAAAACAGATTTGAAGTAATTTAGAAAAAATACAAAAATTTACCATCCCCCAACCTCGGGGGCCCTCGACGCTCTGGCTCGCATATGGACCTGTCTAAAAGCGTACGTTGGGCCTTTCATTCCTACGAAAAGCTCAGCCTTCGGCCTCGCTTGCCTCCCCGTTTACCTTCGGGACTTTGGCCCTCAGGGGTCGCTTCCGAGACACCCGGAGATATAAAATATCCGCGGGTCTCGCCCTCAGGCCATTTGTTCTAATATTTAAATTCCGGCTTTGGTACTTCTTCTACTACGTTTGCAATAGAGATTATGTAAATCAATATAACTAAATATTATTGACGACAAAGTTTATGAGGGTGTTTATTTAGATTCGAAGAGAATTTGAACTGTTACACGCATAATTTATAGAAATGAAATCGTAATAATCTAATTTATCAGTGTAGTAGGTATCGTATGGTGAAACATAAGAATATCATGTAGGTAATCCATAATTTATACGCGTACGAAGTCGCGGGCAGAAGCTAGTGCTTATATAAATATTTAGTTCACGATTTATAATCACCCGACTGCCGAAGGAAAGGAGGGTTATGTTTTTCGAGCGTATGTATGTATATAATGTAAGTATGTATGTATGTATGTCTTATTCTTTGGCACGCCCTACAGCCTAAACTGTTTGACGGATTCCGACTTATGACGTGTCGTTGGATTCCTGCTAATCGTGAGAATGACAATAGGCTTTATAGCAAAAAAAAGTTGGGTTTCAAAAAATACTATTAATTTATTTATCATAGAATGGCAATCATTATATAGGTAAATTTAATTATAACTTAAATATATCTACTATACTACATTATTACATTTACAAACTAAAATAGAATCCACAATTAGGCGAAGTAATAACTATGGCCATATTTGTGCATTTTCCCCTATCAGTTTAGTTCGCCTAATTGTGAATTCTACTGGAATCGTACATTATTCTCAAAATTAGTTCTCAAAATTAGCAATATTTCTACATAATTCATACAAACATTGACGCTAAATGGAGATTGATAGAGTTAATTATATGTAAAGACTACCAATATTAAGTGAGGTGTAAACACAGTTAACTGATCTCTTAAATTGGGGTCACAGTTCCATATTCATATTTTTAATGGATCTTTAGACCTGCTAGTACAACGGCATCTGTTGAAACGTTAATATTAGCTGTCTTTATAATTTACTGGCCCCGTAGCATGGTTGGCCTTGTCACGCGATAGGTGATAGGATAGAGCGTGCGTCACTGGCTGACACCGTTCGATAGAACGAGACGACGCTGTTATCTTGTCACTTGTCGCGTGATAAGGCCAACCATGCTACCGCTCCTGATCTCCGACTATCTATTACTATCACCTTTCGGACATAAAGCATTCGTGTCTTACTAGCAGAAGTTCTTCTCGATCATTAATTTAATCATGCTAGTTACTCTTTTTGTTGAAAATATCTGCAACTACTAACTTTACTAGAAGTAGTAGCAGTAGTGCTCTGGCTATCGAGTTCGAAGGCCTCACTCGCGACTGTTTGGGCGATGTACATCGGAGGCACTCCGTATTGCTCGAATAAGAACTTGTGGCTATAGTCCATTGACGCCACCTTACAAACCGCATGCCGAAAGATGGTACACGTACGAGATAGTGTCCCGGCCTTTTTTTCGGCTGCTACGTATCTAAAACAAGCAAAGAAGTAATATATACATAATGAATTTAACAATAATAAATCCAAAGAGGTAACGCTGCCAGCCTTCTGGGCACCATAAGCAACTACGGGGACCTGGGGGGCATTTTCGTGTTATAAGTAGGTTTATTTTAGTTACAGGTTTGTGTAGAGTTTTCTATAAACTAGGCTGACTGTCCCGAATTGGTGGAGCGTCTTGTGAGACTGATTGTCCCGGATGTCCCTCGGATAGCCCTCAGAGCACGGCGACGCGACCCTGTTGGCGGCGCCGGCGCGCACTGTGTCGTGCAGGAACTCCCCTCTGCCTCGCGCTCTCTCACAGCTGAATGCGCTGCTGGTTATCGACACCGGAATGCGACTTGTTTGCGTGGCGATGGGCGGCTGTGTCTAGTGAATGCTTGAGATTTTGTGAGGCGATGGATGATAGGTGCTCCACTGTTTCAATTTAATTTATTTGTTACTTGTTATTGTTTATGTATATTTTAAATTGTTAGTCTAAGTTTAGTGATGCATTGTAGCCGAGGCAAAATACGGTTTCGAAAAACATTAATTTATAATAGCGTTTTTTTTGTTTATTTCATTTTAAAACATTATTCTAAGATGCTTTATTCAAGAATCCACCAAACTTTCCACCCGGAAGTAATTATATTGATTTAAATTAAACATTCATTGTCTTTTTAATTTTATTTATATTGAATATTGTAAAGCAAATGTAAATGAACCTAAATAAAGATAAAAAAATTATTAATATTTATCCGGACTTTTTAGGTAATTAAATATTGATTTTTTTGATGTCTGATTTTTTGTTGAATTTTGCCTCTAGGTAACAATTTAATTGATAATATATCCGTTACATTAAAAAAAATTGCTATTATAAATTATTTCCAAATATGTAATTTTTTCCATACAAGTTGTCAGTTCATTGCCTGGACTATTGGTGTACACTGTAATGTCATGTACACGTCCTTATCAATAAATAAATAAACGAAAATGTTCTTATTGCGTTAAAATAAAATTGTGACTAAATTAAATTAAATAAATAAGTATTTAATAATTCTGCAAGGTACTTTCCCAATTAAACTGCTCCAAACATGACTGTTATGAATTTATGACATTCCACCACCGTGCTCTATTTCTCTTTATCTACCTCACAGGGGTTTATCCAGCATACTATCATACCATCTACCAACATACCATTTACATACTCGTAAACATATCGTAATAGTAGTTAGGTTTGCACCTTTACAACAGACTATCTGTGCCCGCAGCTCCACCCGCGTGGAATTGACTACTTTCCCGGGTAAAAATAATAGAGTTTTATGTAGTCCGTCAGTTAGATTATCAAAAAATATTGAACACGTATTTTATTGTTTGTCAAATAAACAAAACTATATCAAAATATAGCCCTTTAAAGTTTCGCGTGACGTCACATTATGCTAAAAAGTGTACCATAATCTGACGTCACGCGGAACTTTAACGGGCTACATCTTCATCATTTTTTGTTTGACAAACAAAAAAATACGTGTCCAAAATTGTTTGATAATCTAACAGACGGACAAAATATCATTTCGGCTAATTCACCCCTAATTACTTTCACTATCGGAGGCGAAACTTGAAGTAAAGTTGACAGACGCACACGCTAGAGGACAAGTCCAGACTCCAGATGAAATATTACTAGCACCTCCGTCGACACCTCATTCTCATCCTGAAATACGCCTCATTCAGTAACTTTTTCCACACCTATCAGACAGCGATCACCATCACCCACACTTAGCAATCAGCCAGGGTCACCTCATCCAACGCCTCAACTAACCCATCATCAATTTGGTCCTCCTGCCAGGCTACTCAAGACTCGCCTGCTATAAATCCAAATGTGATGGAGCACATCGTTCCAAGTTCATCAGGCACACAAAATCAAGCGGGCAATCCACGACAAGCTAGCGCTTAGACACCTGGTCTCCCACTGGCCACGGCTGTCTTGCAGGGAGCACCAGCAAGGCGCAGTGGGCGCACCACCACGAAGCCACGACGACTTATTGAGGAGATGTCGTACCATGAGGATGTGGACTAATGATTATATACCTGGCTCTATGGTCGTGACATTTGTCATTGTTACTTATTTACTACGTCAATAAATACATTCTTGTATGATGATATTAATTTATTTCATTGGCGAACCTGGCCAGGGATATTCTCGACAGATTAGTAAAGTTTGCATCAAAATCCGTTCAGCCGTTTTCACGTGATGCGTGGTAGTAGCGATAGTATTAGTATAGATATAGATTTGACTCTTACGCTGAGCATTTCCGCAGCTTCGGTATCAGCTCGCTCTTCCTCAGCAATTGCAAAGCGTTCATTATGGAAGCGGCGGCGACCACCGACGGGTACTCGGTACAAAGACTCTTGTCCACCATCATCCCGCAGAGGCAGAGGTACGTGGCGGCCACTTCGATCTCGCCCAGCCGCTCCTTGCTGCACCACCACGCGAAGTGGCTCAAGTATTCTTGAGGAATCACTGGCTGCCGTGGGCAGTTCTGTAATGTACAAATAAAATAAAGCCTTTTTGCAAGAGGTAGGATTAAAGAATTCTAATCGGATCTACATATTAACATTTGTAAGTTCAAGTTAATATTGCCTTTGGTCATTTGCAACCATCAACTCGGCATATGAGTCTATGCCACCACGCGATAGTAAGAAATTGTCGCCCCGGCGAAGTTTCGGGTTGAGGACGTGGTTGGCGTATTGAGAGAGCCTGGAGGCGGGAGTGAGTGGGCCGTGGATCTTAGCGACAGTCAGTAGCGGTACTCAGTCTGCATTCCCAGATGTCAATTTCGCTACTTGTGTTTGAGAAACGAACCATCAGCACTACATACCAGTCGATCCATTATGACTGCCTCAGCCTCCGACAGGCTCTGCGCCGTGAAGATGTTGTTGGCGAACTCAACCAGCCTGGAGGCGGGTGTGAGTGGGTCATGGATCTTGGCGGCGATCCAGTAGGATGCGGCGGCTATCAGCTGCATGTACTCCAAGATGACGTCGCCCGTGGCAAGCACCGCGTCCAGGTACCACACCGCCGTCTGGATGGTGGCTGGGTGGCCGCCTAAACCCTGCAGCAGTTTCATTTTTGTAGTATTAGAACCAGTTGGTTATGATGTCGCGAATGATTTTTTTTACACAATTGCAGCGAATTTGTATGGGAGCAACTACTTACAATAAATACCCAAAAAAAGACGGACCTCGCGGGCGGTAGCCGAAACGCTTCATACTTCATTTAAGTATGACGTCATAGTTTGCTGTTTGGACTAATCATTGTATGGAAAATCAAGTAAATTGCTGATTCAGTCGCGAAATACTGCGTTTAGGTCCATAGGTTGCAGTACAATTTTGTTTCTATAAAAGCGTAAGGATTCTATTGGTAGCTTTAAATTTACTCCTGGGCAATAAAAAAAGTGCACATTTTTGTAAAAAAACATATCTTTTTATGATTTAAATTATATTTTGTAATTTGTACTTTACTGCAATACTTTGATTGTTTACTATGCATTTAGCAACACTACAATATCAATTTTAACATGAGGTCACGGTAGTACAAACAACAAAAAAAGTGGTATTAACCCATTAACTCGCAAAAAACAGCGAAGGTCCTTAGTTCAAGTCTCGGTGACGCTGAATAGTCCGAACGATACTGGACAGGAAAAAAATACAACAAGTGGAATTAAAGATTTTTCAAAAAACCCAACTGCTTTTTTGCAAACATTATAGCCTATGTCACCCCACGATTAAGAGGAATCCAACGACACCTCATATGTCGAAATCCGTCAAACGGTTTAGGCTGCAGGACGTGTCATACATACATACGCAACCCTACCCTCCTTTCCTTCGGCAGTCGGGTAAAAAAGACGGTCTACTTTCGTAGACCCGACTGTTAAGCCGGGTGGACTGCGAATTAAAGGGTTAATATCAATAATTATTGTACCTACTAATTATAATTCTTGAGGTCAAATATTTTCGGAATCTAATATATTTCAGTGAATTGGTATACATACATTCATTTTCATCAACCAATTGATGACGCGAGCTCTTGCGTCACACTCTACCCGTGGGAGAGACATGGACCTTGTTTCGACTTCCAGAAGATTCTCTAAGAATTCCGACGAGTAGGCCTTATAAGACTTTAGTACTGCGAATAAAACAAAAACATGATGTTAATAATTCAAATCACGGTCATGCTTAAGATATCTGTTATAATAGTACATTGTTTAACGAGGGCCGTAAGTGGAATATTGCTAACGAGAGTGTATCAGAAGCCCGACGCCGAAGGCGGAGGGCTTTTGATGACTCGAGTTTGAAATATTCTTACGCCCGTGTTATACACAATGTTTTTCATCACATTTGCGAGGAAATAAATAACAACAAAAGACAGAAAAATGTATGTTTCATACAGCAGCACCAATCAAAAATTGACAACTTCACTTCCAGATCAGTGCTAGTAGAGCGCGCAGTTCAATATTTCAACCAATCACAGAGCAGTATTCTTGCGGGGCGGGGCGTCGTGACCAACTAGATTTTTTATTCAACCAATCACACAGCAACCAGATTTGCTTAAGCCAATCAGAGGGTTCTATTATTTAAAAAAAAAACCATAACGCCCATGGGCGTAATATAGCCCATTACAGCTCAGTACGCTTGCGTATAATAACACCATTTTCGAGCAAGTGTGATGAAAAAATAATTATATTATTATGAACCAACTGCCCGCGCGACTTCGCCCGCGTATTACACAAAACGCAAACGAAGCCGCGGGTAAACTAGCTTTTGTCTATCTACTGGCCCCGTAGCATGGTTGGCCTTGTCACGCGATAGGTGATAGGATAGAGCGTGCGTCACTGGCTGACACCGTTCGATAGAACGAGACGACGCTCTTATCTTGTCACTTGTCGCGTGATAAGGCCAACCATGCTACGGCTCATGCTATGACGACCGGTTAGCCTAGTGGGTAGTGACGCTGCCTACGAAGCTGAAGGTCCTGGGTTCCAACCCCGGTAAGGGCAAATATTTGTGTGATGAGCATGAATATTTGTTGTCAAGTCTTGGATGTTTTCTATGTATTTATATCTATTCTATACACATGACGGGCCGACCTAGACGGAGATGGCGGGACGACCTGGATGTATTCCTCAACAATTGCACCTAGCAGGGACGGATGGAGATCACGGGAGAGGCCTTTACCCAGCAGTGAGACACTCAATAGGATCTTAAAAATATATATATATATATATATATATCGTCGTCTAGTACCTATGATACAAGCCTTATTGAGCGGTCTATAGGCCTAGTTCGATTTGTGTAAGAGTGTCCCATAATATTTATTTATTTATTTATCTGTGCCACGTTTTGACCAATGTTGCCAGTTTAGAATCGTAAATTTGTAATTTGCAGCTTCACGACACGGGAAAGTCCATAAAGGGGAAAAAATAGAATTAGTAGTTCCGGGTATTATACCTACCATAGATTAATGATGACTAAATATACTCACCGGCAGAAAATTTGGCCTAAAAACTTTTCGTGATTTTGAATCACTATAAATTGAATAAATAATGTATTACATTGATCATAAAAATTACATGTCATAATCATGAAAGAAATATGTACCTACCTATTAGTTAGCGTAATTGAATAAATTAAATAATATTTTTGTGCATAGTAAACTTTTTTCTAATTTGGGCCAAATTTTCTGCCGTAGTTTAGTTTTATTCATCTCAATACACAATTCTCATATAACAATGACATTTTGCTAATATTAATTATTGTGTAATGATCGGGAGACACAAATTGCGCAACACTAATAGGAAAACAAACAACAAACATAATATAAAAAATAATAATGTCAAAATTTCAAGGTAAAGGATATAAAAGCATGATTAATTAGTGTACTGGTAGGTATAGATTATAATTTATACGGGGTGGGCCCTGTAACAGGAGCAAATATTTAAAAGGCGGCTTCCTTAAAGCATCTGTAGTAACCCTTTTTGTCCATTTGTTTTCAATTTTTTTTAACTCGGAGAAAAATTGATCTAAAGTCATGACCTTGGCACCACGAGATCGTAGCACAGTAGTCAATGCAGATTTCGAGGTAACATGTAGTGAGTCATAATAGTTTTTGCATTTTTGTTTTCAAAAGATATTTTTGTGATTTTTTTCAATAATATTCATTTATTTTAGTGTTTTTAAAATAAAAAAGTTACTTATATCACTCCAGGCCCCGTAGCATGGTTGGCCTTGTCACGCGATAGGTGATAGGATAGAGCGTGCGTCACTGGCTGACACCGTTCGATAGAACAAGACGATGCTCTTATCTTGTCACTTGTCGCGTGATAAGGCCAACCATGCTACGGCTCCAGAAGAGTAAAAAAGTACACGTACCCAAACTTAAGTTGAAGAAAAAAAACCAAAAAAAATTTTTTTTTCAAATAAAACCACTTAGAAACAATTGCTCACAAGCTTAATAATCTACCGTTTAATTTTTTGCTCCTGTTACAGGGCCCACCCTACATATAATACGTGAATGTGGCATCATACTTCACAATACTGATGAGCGATTACGTGAAACACATTGAATTGAGATGTGAAAGCGAGATAGACAAAGTATTAATAATACTGTTACCGACCACACAACATAATACGTAGGTAGGTATATATTTGTGTAAGATTATCCCCTAATATTTATTTATTATACTTATCAAATAAAGTCCTGTGAATCTAATTCTTGAGACAAAATGCTGGATTTTCAAAGGCTCGTTTTTTTACATGGCAATATTTTTTTTTCGACATTTCCTGCAAGTTTTATGTAATTTCCACTCAGAATCACGATCTCTTTCCAATAGGCAAAAAAAGCGTCCCAAAATTTCCATAAATTTTTGAACTTTCCTATTGTACGTGTGTTACCTTTATACAAAGTATATGGGAAATGGTAACACAATAGGGAAAAAATCCTTGTGACATTTATTGTCCTATTAGGATCGAAAGAGCTCGTGATTTCAGTGGAAGTAACATAAAACTCCTAGAAAATTTTACAATTAATAATACAGTCATTTTTTTCAAGTAACGCTCAGAAGGTCCATTATACGTTTTAAGCAAAACAATCGAAAATACCATTCAATCTCGTTTGACGAGCATAGGTACTAGTTTACTTTTGTATTGGATGTTGGCTGCCTTGGAATGACACGCCACTAAATTATGAAGTGTAATTCATTTAGATGTTATAGGTAAGCATATTGAAAGGATTACAGGATTCGCTTCGGTTATCTTATCAAGTTGAACCATCTAAGAACAATCTCGGTTACGTCAGGTTTCGCACAAAAAAACCACATTAACATCGGTCCAATTGTTTCGGAACTACGATGCCACAGACAGACATACAGACAGACACACAGACACGTAAAACTTGTAACACCCCTCTTTTTGCATCGGGGGTTAAAAAGACAAAGCTATCCCGCATTCAGCCATTTTGACGTTACTTGACAGAGCTATTCCGCCATTTTGACGTTACGTTACTGATATATTTTAGAAAAAGAATTGAAAAATTGAAAGAGGGTAATATTTCGGAAAATTAAATAATT
The DNA here is from genome assembly GCA_932294315.1 of Epinotia nisella. Lineage (NCBI taxonomy): Eukaryota > Metazoa > Arthropoda > Insecta > Lepidoptera > Tortricidae > Epinotia > Epinotia nisella. Next base: position 42,400,992 of record OW028673.1, read on the forward strand.
GTCGCAGTTATCCTAAGCGGAAGCCAGAATAATAGTTCTGGTAATGTAACTACCTATAAATGTTTCATGTTTTCCCGTTCATTGAAAACTGAGATCATTCGTGACAAAATAATGTTTCGATTGATACTGGCTGATTCTTTTTTTGATTCAGATAGATTTATTATAAGTGTAGACAATATTGCTACTTACAAATGTCGGGCGACTGCAATCGTTCTCGAATCTTTTGGTCGAAATTCCGCCGCCGCTTTGGCTGTAACGCGTTAACGGCTGGAGTACTCGTACACGGTAATATCAAGCTCTTTCTAGCCCCATCCTTACCAGTCTCCTCATTAGAATCATTTTTATCATCACTGCTAACGAAGATCATTCTTAAAGGACTTTTTGGTCTGGCGATAAGGCGTTGGCGTTTTGAATTGCCTGGACCAGCAAAGCCTTGTGTTTTTGTGTCAAACACGGCAGGCCCTTTAAGATTGTGTCCGTTTGTGCCTGCTAAAGTAACTAATGCGGGTCTGTTACGTAATTTCTTCAGGAAGTTGTGTGGCAGAGCTGGCAAGGGGGCCTCCGGTACTCTTGCCTTCCTCTGTACGTTTTCTTTGTCTTGATCCATATTACAGTCCATAAGTATTTCTCAGTTTTATTTGTTGCACTTCACTTCCAGGCACGACCAGCGCGACCGTTAATATGACTAAGCTAAATGAATGTACCGCATCGGTAGGTAGATAACGACATTATTTTATAAAATTTGCAAATACCCATTACTTCTAATAATCATGCATTCATTGGTCACTGATTGTTTTAAGCGTTCTATACACCTAGCAATTTGTCACAGCAACCGACATCAAAGTGAATGAAATGAACGTTTGCTCTCTTTATGCCTTATATCTTGTGTCTCTAGGATGTTGTAACATATTCATATTTAATCATATTTTATTCATAAAACCAATTTACATGTCATCAAGTAGGAAGTTAATAGTTCGGTTATAATGAGGTGCATCATTATACCTTTAGTAGTAGTAGTTGTAGTTTTTTTTTAGTCATTGTTGATTGTAAATTTTTTGTAAATGTAGAAGTAGTTTTTTAATTCAGGTTAATATATTTGTACTCGTGTGTGTTTTTCAGTCTTTCCATGATGAATCGTTTTTTTTTTATTATCAAGTCCGGGTCGTTTGGCAGGTGGAGGGCGGAGACGAGTTTTTCGCGCGTCTGGCCCGTGGCCACAGATTATATAATAGTTCTTCGTGGCGCCTTCAGCTAGTATGGCGAGGATAGCGGAGTAGCCAAAAGGGGAGAATGCTATGTTCTTGTTATCGTCTATATATATATATATATAGACGATAACGATAACGATAGGTATTTAATTTCCATTTTGACTATAATAACTAGTTCCAAAAACTTAATATACCTTGAGATGAATATTTATAAAAAAATGTGTAGGTAAATGTTTTCCGTTTTACTCGTAGTATAAGCAAAATACCAATGCACTAGTTTATCAGGTACTTAAACGTTAGGCACCCTAGACTAGGCCCTCAGAACTTTACTGTCTTATTTCTTTTCTCTCCTGTTTGGTTTTCCTTGGCCGTATATGAGCGTTTAAAAAAAAAGTCTACCTACATGTAATTTTTTTTCAAGTTTCGATGTTTTTGGGTTTTTCTTACTCAGAATCGTTGATGCTATCGATCCTCATACAAGAAAAAAAGTGTCCCAAATATTTCATTCCAGATCGTCACATTTTTGTATGCAGTCTTTTTTTATTTATATGGTCGTGACGCACTGGAAGAAAAAACTTACATAGTTAAATCTGGGACACTTTTTTCGTTGCATGAGGGTCTATAGTATCAACGATTTTGAGTAATAAAAACCCAAAATAATGGAAATATAAAAAAAAACATGTAAGTACAGTTTTTTTTTGAAAAATGCTCATTTTACTGAGGCTGTACCTAATGTATAGAGTTGAAATTGAAACCATATGGCATACTCAAGTCTACAGTCCCTTGAAGTTGTGAAAAATCAAACTTTTAAGTTAACATAAAAAAAAAGATTTGGCCGTTTATGCCGCAAAAAACGTATATTTTGACTCTCAAGGGAATCTAAATTTATAGGCTACTTTCCGTTGACCTACCTACCTAACTATGAAATTTGGGAAGTAATATCGTCTTATACTTGTAGGGAAAAATCTCTAAATCAAAAAATCTAAAAATTATACATATATCATTTTGTACGGAACCTTCGGTGGGTGAGTCCGACTTGCACTTATCCGGTTTTTTTTTTCAATTTTAATTTCTTGCAACATGGCCTAGATATGGCGGATCCCATCGATTCGTGGTAAACAAAGTTTCATGTTACTCTAAGATGTCGTTTTCTTTATTTATTAAGGATCATCAACAGACAATACATCATACAATGCAATAAGTAGCTCAACAAAAATTTGTAAATTGTCCTCGTGTGCGATCGTGGCGTCATTGTTCGTGTCTCACTTAATGGTCACAACGGAAGACCAGCGCCGGCGCTGCCAGCATCACGCTGAGTTGTCACCATTTCGTGGCAAATAGGTTGTTTTTATGTGTTTTGTCACGAATAAATGTTTTTTCTTTCTTTCTTTCTTTCAAAAACAAAAAAAAAACAAAAACCAAAAACCAAACTACAAAATAAAACCAAACTACGTTTGTATATAAAGAGTCGAGCGTGCTGGCGGCCCTTAAGTCGAAAAGAACCTTTTTTACCCGACTGCCGAAGGAAGGGGGGGTTATGTTGTTCGAGCGTATGTATATGTATGTATGTCTGTATCTATGTATGTATGTCTGTATCTATGTATGTATGTGTGTATGTCTTATTCTTTGGCACGCCCTACAGTCTAAACAGTTTGACGGATTTCGATATATGAGGTGTCGTTAAAAAAACATTTAAAATTTGAACTGTTTATTTCATTAAAAAAGTAAGGGTGGGTCGTTCTACTTTTCGACCGACAATAGCCTGTCCTTTGTGTTATTTTACGGCATCTCATTTGAGTAATGATGTTTACGGTTTTATTATGTTCGAATGAACGTCCGTATTATTTTATTAATTACTATTATTTATCATTTCACTTTCTCTAACTAGCATTTTTTTAAACGATTTGTTTTTCATAGAATGCCGTGACAGAGTGGTAAACCAAAATATGGTCCCCACTGAAAGAGCCCACTTTGTCACATATTTTTTTTAAAAACCAACAGTAAAAAATACTTATATTGGCCGGAAAGGAAACTTTAATTAGTTATAATGAAGAAACCAAAGCATTTTTTTTAAATCGCACTTCAAAACCACAATTTTCGATAGTTCGACAACCAAAAAAACAGACAAACCTCGGTTCATTGTCGGTGAAAAAGAAGAACGACCCGGTTATACAATCTTAACTTAATTTTAAATAGAAAAAGATTTTTTGAGTTAAGGAGCCCTGTAAACAAGTTGGATTCCTCTTAATCGTGGGAGTGACATAGGCTATAATATTTGTAAAAAACCGGGCAAGTGCGAGTTCAACTCACGTGGTGAGGGTTCCGTAAAATATTGAGAATTTTCCCGTTACTTTGAATACCTCCTCAAACTTCTTATAGGTTTTCCTGTAATCTTTGAGCAAGGAACTAGGTATTTTCCATATTTTTTTGAGAATTTTAAGCTTAGTAGTTTTGGAAAAAAAGGGGCCAAATTTCGAATTTTTTCCTAAATTACTTCAAATTAGTTTTTGCTAAAATTATAAAATAAAAAAAAACTGAGATGTTACAACAACTGCTTTCATTTGATATGTCACACAATACAGTTTGCGAAACTTTTTAAAAAAAAATTCCAGTTTACCTCCCAAAAGTGGCCTCCTTGTTCAGAACTCATTAATTTACTTTACGCGTCCATCTTTGAGTCACCAATTTACATATGTTTACCAAATTTCAACTCAATCGGTCCAATAGTTTCGGAGAAAATCGGCTGTGACAGACGGACAGACAGACGCACGAGTGATCCTATAAGGGTTCCGTTTTTTCCTTTTGAGGTACGGAACCCTAAAAAGCAGTTGGGTTTTTCGAAGACTCTTTTGATTTCACTGGTTCCTTAAACGATATGCATTTAAGTTAACTACATCAAATCAAATTAAATGACCTACATATTTGAGGAACTCTATTCACCGCTCCCTCGAGAGCACGCATTGTCTATCTATTCTCATTTCAACCACTTACACCCAAAATTCGCCCCACTTTACCCAAGCTATGATTTAGATATGAACTACTGAATGGCAATGCAGAGGTGAAACTTGTCTGAAAGACCGCTTAGCAACGCTTTTTTGCCCGACTCAGTCGGAGCTGAAGCTATGTTCCTCCGCAGCGTTTAAGCTACTGAATCGATTTTGATAAATGACGTGTCAATCGATTCGAAATTATGCTCCGTGTAACATAGGCTAGCTTTTGTATGAAAACAAGACCAGATTTATTTCCAGTTACTTTTTGGGTTCCGTATCTCAAAAGGAAAAAAAAACGGAACCCTTACAGGATCACTCGTGCCTCTGTCTGGACCGTCTGTCACAGCCGATTTGCACCGAAACTACCGGACCGATTGAGTTGAAATTTGGTAAACATATTTTAATGAATTCTGGCCCCGTAGCATGGTTGGCCTTGTCACGCGATAGGTGATAGGATAGAGCGTGCGTCACTGGCTGACACCGTTCGATAGAACGAGACGACGCTCTTATCTTGTCACTTGTCGCGTGATAAGGGGGGAAAACTGCAAAAAAAAAAGTTACGTAAACTGTATTGTGTGACAAATCAAATGAAAGGGGTTGTTGTAAGCATTTCAGATGACGGCGGCTTGCACGCGGCAGTCTAGCGTGAACATTCAGTGAGAATGGATGTGGAGGAGGCAAGATATCGTCCTCCATTTTTGTGGCTCCGCCGTGGCTTAAACCACGCGGGTCAACTGAACAGGTCAATACAGGATGGTAGATTATTGCGCGAGGTGCATGGCGGTGCGCGCGGTTACGCGCGGCGCGGTAACGCGCGGTCATGTACACGAGAACATTGATTTGTTACAATCTTAAATCGCGCGCCGAGCCAACCGCGCGTCGCCGCGCGTTCATAAGAACATAGCCTAATTTCTTCAAAATTACAATCTTGAGCGTAGCGAAGGACTCAAAGGCAAGATATAAAAGTTACTTTGTTGAACTTTTTCCATGTTTATTTTTAACTTAACGCACACGAGGGCTGTTAACTGTGCGTCTGTCTGTGGCATCGCAGCTCCCAAACCAAACCGATTTGAAAGCGGTTTTTAAAAAAAATTAATAAGCCATGGCAGGGTCTTTCGGCTGATAATGATATGATGTTTCTGTATTGTTGTGCCCGTTCTGTAGTAGTATTATTGTTCTGTGACGCAGGCTGGGCCCGAGGGAGGCGACCTCGTTATGCCAAAGGGAATTAAATTAATGGGTACGTATCGATGTGCCTACGTGTTTACATTTTTACCCTGATTTTCAGGGTTCCGTTCCTAAACAAAGTCAAAGTTATTTATTCTTCATCACACACATCACAAGAGTTATCCTTTTAATTTTGTACTAAGCAGTAACGTCCCGTATTTGAACCGGCGACCATAGGCATACATGGCCCGTCGCTACTAACCAACTGACCTATCGGAACAATCTGCCTCGGTCACTAAATCATTTACTGTCATCCAAATTAAAAAATAGACAAGTAACTTAATAAACTTAATACATAGAAAGCATCCAAGGCCCAGAAAAATATGTATGCTCATCACATCACACAAATATTTTCTTTTACCGGGAATCAAACCCAGGACCTTCAGCTCGCAGGCAGCGTCACTACCCACTAGGCTAACCTGTCGTTATTAGTAAAGGTTCATAATATTAATAAATCAGCCTATACGTCCCACTGCTGGGCACAGGCCTCTTCATCGATGAGGGGGAACGGGCAGTAGTCCCCACGCTGGCCCGGTAAGGTTCATAATTGTGTAATTTATTTTTTAGGGTTCCGTACCTCAAAAGGAATAAAACGGAACCCTTATAGGATCGCTCGTGCGTCTGTCTGTCCGTCTGTCACAGCCGATTTGCTCCGAAACTAACTGGACCGATTGAGTTGAAATTTGGTATACATAGGTAAATTGGTGACCCAAAGATGGACGCGTAAAGTAAATTAATGAATTCTGAACAAGGGGGCCACTTTTGGGGGGTAAACTGGAAAATTTAAAAAAAAAGTTTCACAAACTGTATTGTGTGATATATTAAATGAAAGGGGTTGTTGTAAGCATCTCAGATATTTTTTTTATAATTTTAGCAAAAACAGATTTTAAGTAATCTAGGAAAAAAGACGAATTTTGACCATCCCTTATCTCCGAAACTACTATGCTTAAAATTCTGAAAAAAAATATGGAAAATAGTTCCTTGCCTAATGATTACAGGAAAACCTATAAGAAGTTTGAGTCAAACTCAAACTCAAACTCAAACTGATCTTTATTCAAGTAGGCCTAGTAACAAGCACTTTCAAATCGTCAGTTAATTTTTTAGAGTAATTTTTAAACATAAAGAATAAAATATATATGATAAAAAATTGTATAAAAAATACTAGTAGAACATTTCTAGAAAAACAATCTAATGTCAAAAAACAAAATATTACGAAAATAATAGATTAAAAATTCAGTCAAAATTAGTTCCATGGAGTTTTATCATTCATGTAGTCTTGTGTGCTATAATAAGCTTTCGAGATAAGTTTACGCTTCACATAGTTCTTGAATTTATTAATAGATAACTCAGTTAAGTTTCCTGGAAGTTTGTTATAAAACCGAGTATTCAAAGTATCGGGAAAATTCTCAATATTTTACGGAACCCTCACCACGCGAGTTGAACTCGCACTTTCCGGTTTTAAAATAATATCACGGAACCCTCTGTTTGTGAATCTGACTCGGACTTGGCCGAATTGATTATGTACCTATATTAATATTTTGGTGCGCGGAATTAGATTACAGGTCACTGTCCTTTTGCACGCACGCGTCTAACCTTCTGGTCAGGACCAAACTCCATATGGAACACACGGTTATGATCATTATTGTTAGGGGGTTAAGTATTAGAATGGCATGCACATTGGCGGGTCTGCCGGGGTTAAATAATCAAATTATTTCTCGGTTATTTTCAGTAAACACTGAATATTTATGTGGACTTTATGTAAATGCCAAACTATGAATAATTTATATACAAACATAATAAAACATTTTGTGCTATTTATACGCAATTTTACGTCACACCTGGCGATCTGGCCATAAAGTGTCAATTACCGCCCGATCAGGGTATGCAATCTCGATCTCGTGAGATCTCGATCTCGTGAGATTGGGAGATTGAATTTTCCATATAAAAACAGACGACAAAAGTATATTTATAGATCTTCGTATGTCTTATAGTTTCAGACTTTCCCATACTGACCGATCTAAATGTGCCACCCTGAATATCTACTGAGGACCTATACGCGTGCCACTATAAGGGACGGAATGTCTCCTATGCAGCTAAATTAAGAACGTATATCACTTAGGCTACTACAAGAACTACCAATCATACCAAATTCGTGAAAATAGTGTAGACTGTAGAATATATGGCGAGGAGGATGAGACTATGGAACACTTACTGTGTGAATGTCACGCCCTTGCCAGACAAAGAATGAATCACTTTGGTAACGGCTACCCGCAACCAAAGGAATTCAAGGTGCGCTGAGCTGCATCATCCGCTTTGTGGAAATGATGGAGCGAGCTTGGGAGTAGCTGTAAAGGGAAGGGCAAATGCACAAAAGATCCCACTGGGTCGAAGTGTATCCGAAAAGGCCCTCAACTAGATAAGATAAGATAAATTCGTGTATAATCGTCTATATTACATGACAAATTCTGTTCAGAACAATCGACTTTTTGACGCATCTTTAAATATCTAATAAAATGATTTTGACATTCAAAGTAATGAATAAATAATAGATTTGTTTTGTAAAAATAAGAACATATTCTCACCGCGGGGAAAGGAGAAAATCCATTAGAAGCAATTTAATTTCTCCAACAAAATAAAGTATGACGTAAAAACAATGGCTGCTCCTTTTTATTAAATTTCCAAAGAGACAAGTGAAAGAACAAAATTAATCAAGTCGAAATAGCTCATATAAGAAAGTAATAAAGTCCAAAATGGAGCACATATATTCATCTTACATCAGATCAAATTCTCGCCCTTAATGCGTCGAAATAAGGAGCACACTTGAATTTATTGTCTTAACAAATGAAAATATTTGAGTAACTTTAACAATCTCTCATATGACACGATACTAACACTTCAAAATTAAACTTTAACTCCTTGCAAAAAGACTTTATTTACACAACACCAAGTTTGATGATACGCGCAGTCGAAAGGTACTCAGAATCTACCTAAGGGATTTAATTTGTCCTTACGAGGACGAATTCCGACGTTCAAGAAATTAACCAGCCAGCATCGAGTACGAACGAAAACACGCATTTGACCGACCTGCCTTGTTACAAACAAACCTTGGCTGAAAGAAAATAAAGTTCACTTTCTAAATTACGTGAATTCCTAGATACGAGGTTGAGGAAGTAAAACGATTGATGTGCGTAGATACGTCGTGCATTCAACATACATTTGTAGGTACAGACGTGGTACAGACGACGTCGAAAAAGTATATAATATTTTTTGCCTTATACTTTCTACAGTCAAACAGCGTCCATTTTTTAGGGTTCCGTAGTCAACAAGAAATGTCCGTCTGTCCGTCTGTCCGTCCGTCCGTCTGTCCGTCTGAGACTTAGCTTAGTGATCCTTACTACTAGAAAGCTGTAATGCGACATGGATATATAAATCAATCACGCCGACAAAACGGTATAAAAAAAATATTTTTAGGCTACACGTAAAGTGGGGATGTCATATGGCAAAAACGGAACCCTTATAGTTTCGTCATGTCCGTCTGTCCGTCTGTCCGTCTGTCCGTCTGTCCGTCTGTCCGTCTGTCCGTCTGTCCGTATGTCACAGGCATTTTACTCGAAAACTATAAGGTGTATTTGAATAAAATTTTGAGGATAGGTGTAGTTTGATAGCCGCTACATAGTTTTGTAATTAAAATGACAAAAAAAAATTTTTTTAGGGGTGCACTCCAGTCATAAAACTGAAAGTCAAAAAAAAATATTTCATTGTGACCCCCCGTGTGGCACATCAATCGATAGGCCTTTCAAAATAAATATAAGGTTTCTTAGCATTTTTTTTGATTAAGTGAATAGGGTCGGAGATATTCGCCCCGAAAGTCACTAAAATTCTGTCCCCCCCCCTCTAATTTTTGAACGGTGTATTTTAAAAATATGGAAAAATTCATGGACATAGGGCTTATTAATTTCATTCACCGAAAATTGTTTTGAACAAGATCGGTTCAGAGGTTTTCGAGATATTGCTGAAAAACTGACTTCCTCAAAGAAAAGGACGTAAGTGCCGTAAAATTTCTGTGACGATACGACCTTTTTAATAGACACGGAACCCTTCGTTTTGCGTGGTCCGACACGCACTTGGCCGGTTTTTTATTATATTTAAATCCATGGTGTGGGGTATCGTTGGATAGCTTGTTCAAAAATATTATGGGATTCTATTGTGTGGAATTCAGATTGTGCAGAATTGCGAACAGGAAGATTCGCTACTGTACGTACACAAATAACGACTGTGCAGAATGGCGAATGTGGTGAAATTGCGAACAGGAAGAATCGATATTGGCATGAACATCGAATAATCCGTTTTTTGTCCACCTACGGCAGAACCGAAAGGAAAGGATATGGATTATGTCTATGTCTATTTACGTGTGTTCCACCGTAGCGTTTAAGATACGAAGCCGATTTTGAAAAAAGAGGTGTCAATCAAGACATATGACACTCCGGGGGTGTCACATGAGCTTTGCCGATCCCTATTGCCGTTGCCGCGCTGGTTCCATGTTGCTTAATTGTCTCCAATTTGGTTTTGGATAACAATTAATTGCCTATTCCACTACGTAACGGGAATCAGTCATTCCCATGTAAATTATATATCATTAGTTACACCATAATCACCCTAAACGGGGTTTCGCATGTCCAATTTGGTCTAATTGAAGACCTGTCTCGGCCTCGGGGTCAGTTAGTTTTACTGGGCATTTTCCGCAAGTCGACATCCAACGTGCCTATTTTGCGTGAAACGGCAGGGTGGCGCTACTCTAACCACCCCAACTCCTCTACAAAGTTTATGAGTGCCTACTGACTGCGTTCCGTAGTGTGTCCGGAGACCCTAGGTGCTTTTTCCTGTATACTTCTACCTGCTTACAATCCAGTAGAATATGTTTTGTCGTTTCTTCTGCCTCAATACACGCTCTGCACATGGGGCTGTCTGTGATACCTAAATTATAGAGGTGTCTGTTCAAAGTGTTGTGTCCTGTTATTATTCCTACTATCTCGCGTAGTTGGTTTCTGTGTGTCGTCAGTAGTGCGGTTGTGAGCTTGTAGTCGCGTTTCGACAGAATCTTTTTGGTCTGTCTCTTTAGTCCTCGGGGTTCATCTGAGAAGAAATCAATATCAAAATTGATGAATGTCAAATCGGGCAGCTCCCTCAAATGTTAAGGTAATTAATTTATCTAACAGCTATGTAACTAAACGCAATATTTCACGGTCAAAACAGGGCTGTTATTCGGGACGCGCTAATGCGCCACACTGACCCGTCACGCCTAACAAAACTAGACCTCTGATTACTCTTAGTTACGCGGCGTCAAGTTATATTTGTGGGTGAGGTGAGGTTACATAATAGCGGGACAGCATGTATTCGACTAGAGATAACGAAACAAATCACATTTGTGACCTGTGTTTGCGTGCCGCAGAAGTAGGGAACCACTTTTTTATGACCATTAAACAATACGTCCACTGGACATTTTGTCACGTTGACGACTCAGTCCCGGAATGTTCTACAGCGACTGTGCCAACCATACGGCTTTCACGCACACACATATTTACCGTAACTCGCTCGTGAGTACCTACATCGTGACCCTTTTTTTTACGTTGGGGGAATGCTTTGACGCACCGTCCGCCCGATCGGGGGGACCGGACGGGTGTGTGGGACTACCGAACAGAAGGCCCAGACTACCCACTAAACCCCCAACGATTGTCCAACCTTGTCGCTGCCGAGGAGGGCCAAAGGTTCGCTTGACGCATTCTACTTTGGCCCTCGCGACTTTGTGCGGGCACGACCAGGGAGAGCGCCCGGGACAATATCGGGGCGCTACAATCCCGTGGGTTTATTGGGCGGCTAGGGTCCCCCGACCCTGCCACCCACCCACTACGGTGGGGGGAACAAATGCGCATAGCGACGGCGTGCGCGCCCCGCTCTCCGTCTGCGGATATTAGGGGCGGAAGGGTCATTCTCTCGCTCTCTCTCCGCAGCCTCCTTCTGTGCCATTACGGACTTGCAGAAGGAGGCCATAGCTTCCCATGAACTCTCACTGTCGAGCATTGTCGAACCTACGTCGTGACCCTGTGCCATCAGCCTGCCTTATGGTGGCATCACACTTGACAGTATTTATCCAAATATTCGTGTTGTATCTTTTTCCTTCCTACGGCAAATGAAAGATACCCAACGACGCACCCAAGTGTGGTGGCAGTTTAACCTCCTAAGGCCCATGGTACCTACTAAAAGGACTTATTCGTTTGAATCATTTTCAATTGGAACAGAGTTGCATTTGTTTTGTCTTTGATTTGAAACAAAGAAATTAAATTATATTTCCTACATTTTGTTTTGTTTGGTGGGCTTAGGAGGATAAGACGAGTATCCACCTATAGCAACGTTGGGCGCGCTCGCGCATCGCTTCCTATTGGTGCATATTTTCAGCCATGGTGGATACTCACCCTTATGCTTGTTTCTATAAAAAAAGGTAGTAAATACGGTTCATCCTATAACAAGATATAAGCCCACGTGCTGACCTTATGGGTTTTATTATGCTTTCTCTCTAATGAAGTCCAGTCGTAAAGACAAGACACGTTTGCGTGGTTCAATACATTAGTAGGTTATTATGAGGGCGTGTTTAGGAAGTGATTGCGGAATTCATCATCATCATCCATCAGCCTACATAATGATTTATTAGAATGCCTAATAGTTAAGGCCGTGAATTGGAAATTATCGCGTTCTTTGAAACGCTGTTCTGACTAGATTAGGAAGGGAACAATTAGGACTAATTTTCAGATATATGACTCTTGACTATATGATTGTTATTCTAATTTAATCGATACATGATTGCTTGAATTGCCTCAAAAGGTAATAAACGGGACCCTTATAGGATCACTTAGTTGTCCGCCTGTTTGTCAAGACCCTTTATCTCGGGAACGCGTGGAGCTGTCGAGTTCAAATTATAACCATATACTCAGGTCTACAGTCCCTTGCAGCTGTGAAAAAAATCAAACTTCAAAGTTAACGTAAAAAAAAGGTACTGCCGTTTATGGCGCAAAAAACGTATATTTCGACACTCTTAAGGGAATAACAATTTATAGGGTACTTTCCGTTGACCTAGAACCATGAAATTTGTCAAGTAATGTCGTCTTATACTATATACAAGTACAGGGAAGCATCTGAAAACTATACATTTGTAATTTTGTACGGAACCCTCGGTGGGCGAGTCCAACTCGCACTTGTCCGGCTTTTTTTTAACTCAGCCTACTCAAACAATGCATTATTTTACGACACAATCAATACAAGTTTATAGTTTTATGGTTTTTTAAATCATCTAAAATCTCCCTTAGTGAAAGATTACTAAAACTAAGTTAGGTTCATCGAAATTAGTCCAAAAACGCCATTCCCGAAGAGTGTTGCATCCCTTTTTCTTGTGGAAGATATAATAATAATAATAAAATCTTTATTACGGAGCACACGACTCCAAAGCGTATATAAGCGTGTCTCTCACATGCGTGGTTTTTCGCAAATCGACTCGAATCAAGGCATCGGCTTAATGACACGTCAAATATGAAGCCGAATATTTGCTGTTAACTTGATCGCATTGGTAACCAGATATCGAAGATTATGTTACGGTTAAGTATTTTCCCCTCGAACCGAATCAACAAATTAATACGGGAACGTCAACGCTTGTGATTCCTATTTCATTAGAGACCATAGGCTACGGTGTGTGCTCGTCCAGAACTCATGTGAACGTTTATGGGAGGGGTGTCAGAAAAATATCACAAATGATCACGTTGGGGGGTCCGAGAAGACATCAGTGTAATTTTTTTACACGGCTGGAAAGTCAAAATTTAACAGGACATGACGTGGCGTGACATGGCTTAATACCGTTCTCGTCACCATAATATAGTGACGAACGGTTACAAAAACTAAAAATTTCATCACAATCGGTTAGGACGAGGTTTGCCACAATTTGAATACTAATACAATCTACGGGAAACAAACGCTTGCGCGTTCTAATCGACAGGCAGCGCCATCTGTTGTATAATTTGGAAACTCTTGGTAACTTTAAAAATACATAGAAACTCACGCTTGTATTCTAAAAAGGCGTAGGTAATATTTGTCATCTAAATTGAATCATTAAATTAAAACAATTTTTGTTAAGTTACTAGCGTCCGCCTGCAACTTCGTCTGCGTGGACCCGGGATAAAAACTATATTATAGCCTATTAAATAATATCAATTAGAAATTTGGTTAAGTGAGCTTATTAAAATCTTTCACCGAAAATTATTTTGAACAAGATGGGTTCAAATGTTTTCGTGATATTGCTGAAAAACTGCCTTCCCTATAGAAAAGAAAGTAAGTGCCGTACGACCTTACGACCTTTTTAATAGGCACGGAACCCTTCGTTGTGCGTGGTCCACTTGGCCGGTTTTTTTTTCTATACTGCACAATTCGAATAAGTACAAAGGCCGACGGGGAACAGCCAGCTTAAGCCGCTTAGCCCGTTAAAGTTCCGCGTGACGTCACATTATGGTACTTACACTTTTTAGCATAATGTGACGTCACGCGGAACATTAACACGTTATATCTCGACAAACAAAAAAATACGTGTCCATTATTTTGTAATAATATAACTGACGGACCAAATAGAATTATATTTTTTTACACAGGAAAGTACCCAATATTAGGTTCTCACAGATAGAAATCTAATAGAAATTGACATCACTATGACTGATGACACAATTTGGGGACATCGATCCCGCTGAGGTTAGATCTTGGCACAATTTTGGTAAGGGCTCAGATGCTTTTGGGGGCAGCCTTGAGCCCCCTTTTTTTTTTTTTTTTTGACGATGTGAAAATGCTTTATGCATACCCCCGACCCGGGGAAGACCCATTTGGGGGTTATGTGGGACTCTCTCCTCCCACCGCCATCCGAGGAGCATACCCACTAAAAACACACCGGCGTCACCCGCATTACCGTTAAGGGGGCGCCATGGGATCGCGAACACTCCACCACGACGCCCCCCGAGCCTTGAGGCCCCTATAGCCGACCCTCCCTGTCTCCGCTACTGTTGTCAAATAGTCTAGTGTTTATTTCTAAACTAAAAGTCAACGGCTAGGCTACTAGATGCAATAAAAATAAGGCAAAGTTTATTTTGCTCTCGAGGCTCCTTTATTATCGTGGGTTTAGGCGTCGTTTCATCGATGCGACAAACGCATAGATAAACGATATATATACAACGTGTGACTTTCATAAGAACATTTATTTTAAGGGCTGAAAGTATAAGCCCTAATGAACGTAAATTGGTATCTCTAGTTAAAAAAAAACAGTTATTTTTTTTTCATACAAATTAATTCGGCCCGCAATGTATTGATGACAAAGCTAACAACTGACAGTGACTAGCTCTGCCTCTCTGAAACGTCAAGTGAATGTTAGCAGTACATTGCTGCTCGAGAAAATTTAAAAAAATTAATAACACTCCATTAGAAAAGGTAATTGTTATATTTTTTCGATTAAACGGTTCACAGAACTGAAAGAGACTCACACACAATTATACACATGAGTGACAAAGATATAAGCATAGACAACACAAGAGGGAAGGAGATGCAATGTTATATTTCCTGTGCCACTTCGCGCATAAGGGGTGACAATCAAAAAAACCTAACACATACACTATTACTTATTCTGTGCTCTAACTCGAACTGTCGCTTGAACTAGCAAGTGCAACAGCGACGGAGTTATAACAACGAAGTTCGTTTTCGTTTCGCGGTAGCCCCTCAGCTTTGTTGAAACTGTGTGAAACGGATGTCACGAATATAATACGACTAAATATCTTAAAAAAAAAAATGTGGACCAGACTGGAGAAGACAAGCTAGTGAGAGAGAAAGTTGGTGGAAACTTGGGGTTATTATTATTATTAATCATTTATTTCGAACCATAATAAGTCCATATACATATACAATCATAAATACAAAATAAAATTAAAAATAACAATTCATTGAAAATAACAATTTAAAATTAAAGTTACATTAAAATAAGTCATATCAAATCATTAAAACAATACAACATAATTACTAGAATGTATGGAGTTCCAGTGCTCCACCATCGGGCATTCCAACCTATCAACAATGGTGTTCAGGAGGCTGCTGTCACTGTCTCGCACGCGGCGCATCAGGGAGGCAACTCGTTTACGAATTATAGCCTGAAAACTATCAACTCTAGCCTCTGCAAACATACCTGATGCGCTGCAAAAGCGAGGCAGCCCCAACAACATCCTGAAACCATTATTGTATTGGACACGTAAGGCATTGAGAGCTCTCTGCGTGCACTTGGTCCACAGGCTACACGTGTAGAAAGTCTGACAAAATGCCTTAAAAAGGGTTATTTTGACATCCCTCGTACAACGTGCGAACCTGCGGACCAACATGTTGCTCCTCACTGCCAATGCCCTACGCTCCCGCTCCACATCGAGATCATCTGAGAGGTCCTCGGTGACCCAGTGCCCCAGATACTTGAACTTTGTGACTTTAGTCAACTCCGTTCCTCCAAGTTTAAGCGGTGGTACAGATTTCGGCTTTTTGTTCCCTGCCTTGAAAACAAGTAGCTCGCTTTTTTTGGAGTTATATCTGAGACCGTGGGCCTCCACGTACCTCTCACAAATGCCAACTAAAATCTCCAGTTTGTGTGTCCAGTTATGTGGGACTCTCTCCTCCCGCCGCCATCCGAGGAGCATACCCACTAAAAACACACCGGCGTCACCCGCATTACCGTTTAAGGGGGTGCCATGGGATCGCGAACACTCCACCACGACGCCCCCCGGCAGTCCTTGCCTTGTAGTCCTGCCAGGGACCCGCACCAAAGGAGGGGAAGGTCAGGACGCTTGACCCTCCCCCCAGACAGTCATGTAGAGCCGTGCAATGTGGGTCCCCCGCCTACTGGGGGAGGACGCGATGAGCGCCTTCTACCCCGCCGTCAGCGCCGGAGCGAGAGCGCGTCCGCACTGTCTTCGCGCTCCCTCTACGAGGCGACTTACACATACAAATAGAAATTTTCAACAATAAAATAAAAAATACGAAAATATGTTACTCGATGCATGTGTTAGAATAAAGGCTATTTTTATTTTATTTTATTTTATTTTATAAATGGCACTGGCGATCTGTCTATTTTTGATTTGGTTGTGTGGCTTCGCCTACGTATTGCGAAGTACGCAGGCAAACCTACGGGATAAAATATAGACCCCGAAATTTTTGAAACCAGATTAGTGGTTTCAGAGAGTACATGCAAACTTACAAAGGTGCATTTATCTCATAATCTCATTTTGTGAGCAGGCTCGATAATTATATACTTTTTCACGCCACTGCTCGGAAATGTGGCAAAAGATGGTCAGAATTCAGGCTTCAAAGCTGGGGTTAGTTGGACGTCGCACGAACAGGTCATCTATGACTTCAAACTGTCCAACAATGTTATTGTTGGACAGTTTGAACAGCAATCGACCAATCACAGGGCACCGCGCGCGGTCGGCCGGCGTGCGCGCGCCCGTTCCTCCTCCTCCGCGCCGGGCGCGAGGCAAGCGAGCCTGTTTAGTATTATGATCTTCAATTAGATACTTAATTTTGATTTTAAATTATAATTATTTGCAATTTCCTCGCAGTAGGCGTGAAAAGCACTATGTTAAGCCTCGGACGAAAGAGCAATAGCTGGCCGCTACGCGTCGGCCCTCGAACTAACTCGTCCATCTATTGCTTACTTTCTAGCCTCTTCAACAATGTACTATTTCACGCCACTGCTCGGAAATGTGGCAAAAGATGGTCAGAATTCAGGCTTTAAAGCTGGGGTTAGTTGGACGTCGCACGAACACGCCATCTATGACATCAAACTGTCCAACAATAACATTGTTGGACAGTTTGCACAGCGATTCGACCAATCACGGGGTCGGTCGCGCCCGGCGGGCTCCGCTCCTCCTCCTCGGCCGCGCCGGGGCCCGAGGCAAGTGAGCCTGTTTAATATTATGATCTTTAATTAGGTACTTAATTTTGACTTAAAATTATAATTTATTGCAATTTCCTCGCAGTAAGCGTGAAAAGCACTGTGTTAAGCCTCGGCCGAAAGTGCAATAGCTGGACTCGTACTTTCTAGCCTCTTCAACAATGTACTATTACTTTCTTAGAACTTTTTGTGGATTCAGTGTTTGCCGTCTATTCCTGTAGCTGCATTCCTGGCAGTTATTCACCTTACAGTCTCTCGCCATTTCACTCTGTTGGACGTCAATTTGGTGCATTCATGCAATGGGCCGCCCACAGACAGCTGATTAGATTCGGTCGGTCCATCGCATGGCCTTGTCTAGTCTGTCTTGTATACCGAGACGTTTAATACATACGCGCATAAAGTTATGAGTATGAGTAACTACCTTCTGCCCGCGACTTCGTCTGCATGAACCTGGGATAAAAACTATCCTATATTTTAATCAAGGCTGCAAATTATCTTTGTGCAAAATTTCATCGAAATCGGTTGCGCCGTGAGTAACAAACATCTAAACATCCAAACTTTCGCATTTATAATATAATAAATAGCTTCTGCCCGCGACTTCGTCCGCGTAGAACTCCTAAAAGGATGACATAAATTCTATCAGTTAGAATTTTGGTCAAGTGCGAGTCGGATTTTAGTTTTACCATACACTTTGAGACCCAGCGCCTGATGAAGGCAACGAGCAATACAAAGCTCCATACAAAGTTTCATCCCCGTTTTCGTCCCTATAAGGGATGAATTTTGTCATCAATTATAGCCTATGTCCTATTCTGATATATAAGGTACATAACTGGAAAGTTTCATATAAATTTGTCCTGTAGTTTTTGAGATTAAGTGGAACGTACATTTATATATAGGTATAAGTACTTTCCATCAATCCATACATCCAAACTTTCAATGTTTATAATATTAGTAGGATTAGTAGGATGGTTCTAAGGATAATACTGTATAATAAGTCTAGATAATAAGTCTCACAATAAAAAGCGTGTAGCGTACCTATTTATGGATTAACGATTTAGAGTAGATTGCACCGAAGCGTCTGTAATTGTGAAAACTTGTTAGTTAAAGAGCCACCGTTTATAACAATCCTCTCAATATTCTCCTAGAATACCAAACCCGGTTTTTACTTCCATTCGACTTGCATCATGGTTGACAGTCCTTGCGGTCCCGCCATTCCCGATACGTCCGTCTTTTTTTTAAACGCATCAGTGCTGCCAACGTGTCAACCTGATGCGCGTTTGTTTGAGCTTAACAGATAATGTGATAATATACAGCTAATGGGTACTGCCAACAATACAAAACATTTCTAATAAATAATTAGT
This sequence comes from Epinotia nisella, assembly GCA_932294315.1. Taxonomy (NCBI): domain Eukaryota; kingdom Metazoa; phylum Arthropoda; class Insecta; order Lepidoptera; family Tortricidae; genus Epinotia; species Epinotia nisella. The sequence continues at coordinate 42,419,779 of OW028673.1, forward strand.
GTAACAATAGGCATGATGACTCATGTTAAAATTGATAATTTAGTGTTGCTAAATGGATAGTAAACCAACAAATTATTGTAATAAAGTATTAATTAACATCATAAAAAGATACGAACCTTGAAAGTTAAGAAAAAAAATACATTTTTTTTATTGTCTAAGTGTAAATTTAAAGCTACTAATAGAATCCTTACGCTTTTATAGAAACCAAATTGTATGACAACTATGGACCTAAACGCAGTATTTTGCGACCGAAACAGCAATTTACTTGATTTTCCCTACAATGATTAGTTCAAATACCAAAGTGTGACGTCATTCTTTTGAGTCAATCAGTATGAAGCGTCTGGGATGCCGCCAGCGAGGTCAATCTTTGTCACAATTTTTTGAGTATTTATGTTTTTTAATTGTAGTTGCTCCCATACAAACATTTGTTCCTCTCCATAAACTGGTTCGAATGGACTCGTTAAAAAATCTTAGTCATCATGCCTATTGTAAGCGGTCGTCGTTAAAAACTGAATGTATGGAAAGTTTGACAAGTTTGTATGGAATGACAGCTGCCGGCGCCATATTTAACGTCGATCGGTCTGTAAACGTCAGTTGATGCAAACCGCCCTTATACTTGTATGACAACTGCGATCGTGTTAATGGAACTGCCCCTAAACTGGGGCATTATAATGCAATCCGGGCTATTGCCACTGAACCAGAGTTACAATCAAGCTGTTAATGTTTAACTGTGCTCGCTAGAGGCTAGCTTGTATGGAGACGGCTCAGGTGCGACCTTTGTTACTGTAAGGTAGACGTCCCAATGCCTAATAGTTGACATTGTTCACCTCACGTGAGATTGAAAGTGACAGGTAGGCCAGCGTCGAGCACTAGAATGTCTACCCAAATCGCTGTACATGGGCCTATAATATTTGAAGAGTTCCCTCAATTTCTCCAGGGTCCCATCATCAGATCCTGACCATGAGACAACACGATGTCCGAGTTTTTACCATTAATTCGATCCTTTATTTGTCACCTACCACTTGATTTTGGCAGGCACAGCGTGGGTAGACCCACAAGGTGATCCGACTAATACCCTAATAGCTGAAAAACAGTTTTCAAATTTTGTACTTACAAGCAGTACTTTATAAAGCTCAGAGTTCTCTCCAGGGATCGGAACCGGTTTTTTCAAAAATCCCCGAAGTAGTCTAATATTTTGAATTATTTTAGGCTCTTAATGTAGGACTATCGTGTATTTAGGTAACATATTCGTATTATTAGACTGCCCGGTCAAAAATGATATCATAAACAAAGAACGAAATAATACCTGTTTAATTTGTATGGAGAAAATACCGGTAACCGATCCCTGGTTTTCTCCACGTTATCGTACCCTGTCGCGATGACCACGGCAGTAAAATATAAAGCGAAACCATGAACCCCTGTGATTATGTGGGCATAAATGTGGGTAACAAACGAGCTCGGTCTTAGATTAAGATCGAATTAAGTACCTAATCTATTATAGCCTACCTAGTGGCGCCGTTTGACACCCAAATCACCACGTTCATATTTTAGCGCCATCGCGATGTGGGCGAGTTAAACGGTGAAATTCTGCGATTGGATGAGAAGTAAAAAACTTGTTCACGTGCACAATGTCTATATAGACGACGCAACATAAGGCTTAACTACGACAATTACCTCTTACGTCGAATGTAGCTCTCAAAATGTTGTACCGTTCGCATTAGATAGTGCTCTCTCGCCTCTTTGGCCTCGCACGGAAATTCTGCGTTTGGCTAAGAAGTGAAAAACTTGTTTACGTGCACAATGTTTATATAGATGACGCAACATAAGGCTTAACTACGACAATTACCTCTTACGTCGAATGTAGCTCTCAAAATGTTGTATCGCTCGCATTAGATAGTGCTCTCTCGCCTCTTTGGCTTCGCACGGAAATTCTGCGATTTGCTAAGAAGTGACAAACTTGTTCAGGTGCACAATGTCTATAGACGACGCAACATAAGGCTTAACTACGACAATTACCTCTTACGTCGAATGTAGATCTCAAAATGTTGTACCCCTCGCATTAGATAGTGCTCTCTCGCCTCTTTCGCCTCGCACGGAAATTCTGCGATTGGCTAAGAAGTGAAAAACTTGTTCACGTGCACAATGTCTATATAGACGACGCAACATAAGGCTTAACTACGACAATTACCTCTTACGTCGAATGTAGCTCTCAAAATGTTGTATCGCTCGCATTAGATAGTGCTCTCTCGCCTCTTTCGCCTCGCACGGAAATTCTGCGATTGGCTAAGAAGTGAAAAACTTGTTCACGTGCACAATGTTTATATAGACGACGCAACATAAGGCTTAACTACGACAATTACCTCTTACGTCGAATGTAGCTCTCAAAATGTTGTACCCCTCGCATTAGATAGTGCTCTCTCGCCTCTTTCGCCTCGCACGGAAATTCTGCGATTGGCTAAGAAGTGAAAAACTTGTTCACGTGCACAATGTCTATATAGACGACGCAACATAAGGCTTAACTACGACAATTACCTCTTACGTCGAACGTAGCTCTCAAAATGTTGTACCGATCGCATTAGATAGTGCTCTCTCGCCTCTTTGGCCTCGCACGGAAATTCTGCGATTGGCTAATAAGTGAAAAACTTGTTCACGTGCACAATGTCTATATAGACGACGCAACATAAGGCTTAACTATGACAATTACCTCTTACGTCGAATGTAGCTCTCAAAATGTTGTATCGCTCGCATTAGATAGTGCTCTCTCGCCTCTTTCGCCTCGCACGGAAATTCTGCGATTGGCTAAGAAGTGAAAAACTTGTTCACGTGCACAATGTTTATATAGACGACGCAACATAAGGCTTAACTACGACAATTACCTCTTACGTCGAATGTAGCTCTCAAAATGTTGTATCGCTCGCATTAGATAGTGCTCTCTCGCCTCTTTGGCCTCGCACGGAAATTCTGCGATTTGCTAAGAAGTGAAAAACTTGTTCACGTGCACAATGTATATAGACGACGCAACATAAAGCTTAACTACGACAATTACCTCTTACGTCGAATGTAGCTCTCAAAATGTTGTATCGCTCGCATTAGATAGTGCTCTCTCGCCTCTTTGGCCTCGCACGGAAATTCTGCGATTGGCTAATAAGTGAAAAACTTGTTCACGTGCACAATGTCTATATAGACGACGCAACATAAGGCTTAACTACGACAATTACCTCTTACGTCGAATGTAGCTCTCAAAATGTTGTATCGCTCGCATTAGATAGTGCTCTCTCGCCTCTTTGGCTTCGCACGGAAATTCTGCGATTTGCTAAGAAGTGACAAACTTGTTCAGGTGCACAATGTCTATAGACGACGCAACATAAGGCTTAAATACGACTATTACCTCTTACGTCGAATGTAGCTCTCAAAATGTTGTACCGCTCGCATTAGATAGTGCTCTCTCGCCTCTTTGGCCTCGCACGGAAATTCTGCGATTGGCTAATAAGTGAAAAACTTGTTCACGTGCACAATGTCTATATAGACGACGCAACATAAGGCTTAACTACGACAATTATCTCTTACGTCGAATGTAGCTCTCAAAATGTTGTATCGCTCGCATTAGATAGTGCTCTCTCGCCTCTTGGGCCTCGCACGGAAATTCTGCGATTGGCTAAGAAGTGAAAAACTAGTTCACGTGCACAATGTTTATAAAGACGACGCAACATAAGGCTTAAATACGACTATTACCTCTTACGTCGAACGTAGCTCTCAAAATGTTGTACCGCTCGCATTAGATAGTGCTCTCTCGCCTCTTTGGCCTCGCACGGAAATTCTGCTATTGGCTAATAAGTGAAAAACTTGTTCACGTGCACAATGTCTATATAGACGACGCAACATAAGGGTTAACTACGACCATTACCTCTCACGTCGAATGTAGCTCTCAAAATGTGACTGTGTCTAGTAAAAGGGACCACGTAGTCATACATACATACATACATATAATCACGCCTCTTTCCCAGAGGGGTAGGCAGAGATCACGGATCTCCATTTGCTACGATCCTGAGAAACCACTTTCGCTTCACTCACCTTCATAACATTTCTCATACATGCTCGTCGGTTTAGAGTACTTTTGACCTGGCCTTTTTGTAACATTTCTCCAATTTGATCAGAGAAAGTTCGCCTAGGTCTTCCCCTTCCAACTTGCCCAAATTACGTAGAATGGGTTTTTAATACTTTATAATTAATACCTTAAATATCATAAATCTTTGATGATCGTAGATTTACCAATCATTCCATAACTTCCTAGTAGAAGTGTATTTTACACGAGCTCGTTTTTAGGGTTCCGTAGCCAAAATGGCAAAACGGAACCCTTATAGTTTCGTCTTGTCCGTCTGTACGTCTGTACGTCTATCCGTCTGTCCGTATGTCACAGGCATTTTACTCGAAAATTTTAAGGTGTATTTGAATAAAATTTTGAGGTAGGTGTATTTTGTTAGCCGCTACATAGTTTTGTAATTAATATTACTAAAAAAAATTTTTTTAGGGGTGCACTCTATACATAAAACTAAAAGTCATTCTTTTCATCGTGAGCCCACGTGTGGCACATGAATCGATAGGCCTTTCAAAATAAATATAAGGTTTCTCGGCAATTTTTTTGATTAAGTGAATACAGTCAGAGATAATCGCCCTCGTCACTAAAATTCTGCCCCCCCCCCCCCCCCCCTCTAATTTTAGAACGGTGTATTTTAAAAATATGAAAAAATGAATGGATACAGGACTTATTAAGTTCATTCACCGAAAATTGTTTTGAACAAGATCGGATGAAAGGTTTCCGAGACATTGCTGAAAAACTGCCTTTCTCAAAGAAAAGGACGTAAGTGCCGTAAGATTTCTATGACGATACGACCTTTTTAATAGGCACGGAACCCTTCGTTTTGCGTGGTCTGACACGCACTTGGCCGGTTTTTTAACTATAAACTTTAAAATATTTTTTTTTTCAATTCGTACATTTTGCCTACTGCAGGTTTAAAAAATAATAAAAAAATAATGATTGCACCTAGGAAAATGATTATTTTTTCACTGAATAGCTAATTTTACCTAGTTTTAGGTAATGCTCTCTTTCCTCTTTGGTCTCGCAAGGAAATTTCCTAGGTTCTGTAAATTTACAGACAGTTATCTATAACTATTTCGAAGCCTAGAAACAGGCATCAAAATATTCTCAGGCATAAAAACAGGCATTAGGCAACTGTCGCCATCGTTAGATCAGCTCGACGATGGTAACATAATTCTGAATTGTCATCCAAACTATAATTATACCGAAAATTTCAGCTCAATCGGATAACGGCAAAAGTAACTGAAAAATTGACTGCAATTTTAAATAAACTTACTGCTTACATACATACTTATATACTTACATAAGAACAGGTCAAGTTAACATAAAGCTTGTAAAAATACCTAATTTTTTCAGTTAGTGTTCCGTTGTCGGGATTCAGTTTATTTTTTATGCTTGTTTATTCTGTGCCCAAGGCACTCAGACCGTATCGTAAGGCATCTAAAGACTATCCTTGTATGTCAAGTGGTCACACAAAATGAGTACTTTCACACTTATGATAGTTACGACTGCGACGCACGTCCCAGCTGTTACGTAAACTTTACAACAAAGACACTCAAGTCGTTAGTTAGTTGTAAACTCATTGCAATAAAAAGGTCCTTCTGAAAGTATAGACAACATACGGCTTGGCCACGACCTCGAGCGGCAGCGGTCTATCATAAGTGAGAGCGAGAGATCATAGCGCGGCGTCTCGGTCACACGTAAGGTCGCTTGCAATTACAGTTGCATCAACAAATCGAACCAGCTCCATAGTAACTATAGATAAGATATGTGCTATGGGTAGGTACTAGACGACGATTTAAATAATACACACACACACACACACACACACACAGACAAACACACACACACACACACACACACACACACACACACACACACACACACACACACACACACACACACACACACACACACACACACACACACACACACACACACACACACACACACACACACAACTGATTAATGAGTATTAGCTTTAGGATTTTTACTCCTTTTATATTAAACAAACCCTAGTTTTTTATATATTTGATCATGTTTTCTGCGCAACTGGTATCTCGATACTTAAAAGAGACACCAACCTGTATTTAGTTAAGTATCTTATAAGTTACTGAATAAACTATTATTCATTTTCATTTTCATTTTTCATACTAAACAGCATCATATAGTTATTAGCAGCGAGTGTACAAAGCCACTGTACTTCCGATACTCTTATATGCTTCGGAAACCTGGTGTCTGTACAAAGGTGACATTCGCTTGCTGGACACATTCCACCTACGATGCTTGCGCTCTATTCTAAGAATAAAGTGGCAGGATCGCGTCCCCAACACGGAAGTACTACGTCGTTGTAAGATATCAGGCATGGAAGCTTTGCTGATGAAAGGTCAGCTAAGGTGGTGTGGGCATGTTTGGCGTATGGATGACTGTAGACTACCGAAAGCCGTTCTATACTCCGAGTTATCAGCCGGCAAACGGAATCGAGGTGGGCAGCATCTACGTTATAAGGATGTGCTAAAGCGTCACCTAACTGCCTGTAAAATTCCAACGCATAAGTGGGAGGAGCTTGCCTCGCTGCACCCAGAATGGCGCTCTCGCATCAAAACGAGCATCAACCATTTCGAAGCTGCTCGTCTCGTCGAACTTGATGAAAGACGTCAGGCACGAAAATCGCGCCCAAAGCCCAACTACAATTACACATACAATACCTCTGGTCAGCTTTACTGTGCTTCCTGCGACCGAGTGTTCAAGACTAAGTTCGGCTTCGCAAGCCATATCAGGGCTCACGCCCGTAACTAGATAGGATCGCCATCGCCGGTCACGGGGATAGCTATATATATATATATATATATATATATATATATATATATATATATAGCAGCGAATGTACTCAAATATTTAGATAGGTACACGTCTTTATTACTGTAAGGGTAAGGATGTGTTACGATTAGAGATGGGTATATGACTATGGATTTCGCCGACTAATCGACGCTGAGGTGGGCGACTCGTCGCCGACTACAAATGCTGGCTTTCCCGACTAGTCGGTACCTGTATTGTTGCATTGCGTTTTCTCGTACGTGGACATATAACCGTGTCTCTTACGCGTAGCGTGGTTTACAAGAAACGAAGCAACCGTGTCCTGTTTGGTGCGCAACCCCTTGTTTGGCAGCGGCAGCGGTGCGTCACACGTGTGAGCGAGAGGCCTCCGATCTTTCGCTCACAGCACGCACGCGCCGCCTCCGCCCCAAGTCGTGGCCAAGCATTTAGTCTTGCAAGTCGCACTTGGCCTCTAAATCGGGGGTTTTTACTCCCACCTTACTCAAGAATGACCACTATCTCAAGTACTACATGTCGAAACAAAACATCTCGCTCGAAATTCAATCTTAACCGGCTTAACATAAGATCGAAAACAGATCAATCAATGTTGGAGCTACAGACGACTTGAGACTCAAAACTTGAACGATTGAATTTAAATCTTAACGTGATAAAGATATGGTCCAAAGACTAACAAATGTTTCAGTGAAAAACTGGAACGATGGAAATCGAAACCTGACTTGTTAAAAATATGGTTGAAATTAGGTAAGTTCGTTTTGTATTGTTTTAAGCGTCGCCTCAAGTGTGTTATCACTTGCACTTTTAATTATCGATTAGTATAAATAGATCGATTTATTCTGAGATTGTATCAATCGATTGATTGGAGCCATAATGATGTCTAAAGTGATTGTTTTCGTTGCACTGATTGGGTTGATTGCTAATGGTGAGTTAAACATTTTATAAATAATCTTTAGTATGAATTTGTAGCTTTGTAAGTTGGTGTCATCATCATCATATATGGAACTAATCATCTGATCAGGATTTTTAAATCATGGATTTATCCAAATGAGTAAACGGAGATTACTAGAGAGGCGCCGAATATGGAATTTATCGAATACGAATATTCGGCCGAATGTTCGGTCCAGCTGTTGCCGAATCCAATGTTCGGCCGAATTATCCGGTTCAACGTAATGCCTCGGTCGCCATTCCATAACAGAGCTCATTCAGTGGTAAAAATCTTGTTGATTTTTAATGTAAAATATTTACAATAGAGTAAAGTTCCTTATTTTGTTTAAGTTTGTTATAATTAGTAGTAATGGAATTATAATTTTACATTTAAAATCATAGTACAATGAAGGTAAACTAAAACAGAACTATGAACTAGACTTATAAACTAAATATAAAATACCCCACCCAGTTCACCCGCTTGAGGCATGGACCCTAGGACGCTTGCTGCATTGCCTCTTTGCACTGCTAGGCTTAGACGCTGGGCAAAGAAGGAACTGGCCCTGTGGTCGCCTGAAACACCAATGAGTCGGACCGACACCTCTTTCATAATTTTTTTGGTGTCGGACGACCAAGGGCCCAAAGTCTCCACCGCAAGAGCTGCGAATTCGTATTCATTGGTGAGGAATGCGTACTGAGTAAAGTTGATTAATAAAGAGATTCCATTCAAGAATTTTAATTTCCCTGGAAAGTGACTTTGACTAAGTTTAATACATTGTTGCAACTTGCAATACCTCTAAATTATTCTGTAAATATTTAAACCGAATAATTCGGCCGAATAACGAACGTTGTATTAATAATTACCAAATATTCAGCGCATAAATAGAGCTTACCCCTATATACAAACTTATAACCTCAAAGATTTTTCTTTCCTCAAATAGCGAGCGAAGCGAAAGAAGTTCTCCGTCTCAGCTTGGGTAAATATCCTTTGTATGTCCGGCTGTTCTACTACAGGTCGTATTTCTCAACAGATTCTAGAGAAATTTTGTGAGCAGGTTCAATACTTAAATACGAGGGGCGTTTAATAAGGTATCGGTTTTGGCATAATTTAAAAAAATAACAAGTAAAAGTTAAAGATTTGATCTAGATGACGGTTTACTCGTATGTAACTAATTGTATAGAATTTATGTTCCTGAATAGCACCCGTGGTAATCAGCAAACTCTGCTAAACAGAAACCTCATAAAATTGGGTACTTTCCTGGATAAAAAATATATAATTCTATTTAGTCCGTCAGTTAGAATATCAAAAAATATTGGACACGTATTTTTTTGTTTGCCAATTAAACAAAATATTATGAAGATATAGCCCGTTAAAGTTCCGCGTGACGTCACACGGAACTTTAACGGGCTATATCTTCGTCAGTTTTTGTTTAATTGACAAACAAAAAAACACGTGTCCAATATTTTTTGATAATCTAACTGACGGACTAAATAATTTTTTTAGGGAAGTAGCCAATTGTCTTTCTTTTTTTCTTAGATCACCTTCCTTAATCGCTATGTATGATTATCTTATATCACTCTCCCTGAGTATTTACACCCCTATATTTTTCATATATGTTCATCCAATTTCTAGAAATAAAATATATGATTGATTGATGACCAATAAAACCCACATTGAACTTTGTTAAGTGAGCTGTGCTAAAAAACGTGATTAATGAGTTTTTTTAATTAATTTTGAGGCACCTTAATACATATCTACATTTCTCATTTTTAAAAAATCGCCTATTTTGAACAAAATTCATATACGGGGTGGAAAAAAAAGGTTCCTGGAAGGGAACTACCTTAAATCCTTTAATTAGATCGTTTTAGTTAAAGGAAACGTTCTTTTATTTAAAAAAACCTAATTCAAAGATTTTCTCAAATTCGCTTGTCTCACCCGAGAATTGAACCAGCTAAAAATTCATAAAATAAACACTTGCTATTTTATTCCACTAGTCGATACAGTCAATGTTAAAGATAAAATTTATCCAAGAAACATTAGGTCTTACACTGTTTGTCTGTCTTACAAGATATGCATAAAAACGAATATAAATAGTATTTACACAAGTTCTTTAATCAACATTACCTAGCACTGTTCACTTTCAACAAGTAAAAGACACGTTATAATTTTTTTATAATTATAACTCTAACATACAAAGACATTGTAATGAAGTACTGCGTACTAATTTATCTCTAAGTAACTTGTTGAAGACTTAGATAAGAATATCGTCTAATGGTAATAATAACTCTATGCACATTTTCTTCTTACACGGGGCGTTCTGACAAAAAGTTTAACATTGTTTGCGGTGCGGGACAGCAAAGTTTGATGATAAAATAAAATTAATGTTACGTTTCACGATTTTCTTATCGTCAGGGGGTGAGGCAAGCGAGGCCGAAGGCCGAGCTTTTCGTAGGAATGAAAGGTCCAATACATCACTTCAGAGAGCATGAGCTAACATACTATACCCGAGTATTCATAATAATATTTCTGAATGTCACGCACGCGGGAGTTTTCTACGTAAAAAAAAATTGGTGCCTGGTCAATTCTCCGCGGAATGCCGTTGTGTCCAAATTTTATACCCACATCTCTTGACGTTGGCGAACTATGCTAATTCGACATAAGTAATAAACTCAACCTATCATAACAACTTTAGATGACCTCTGAATTCATAGCAAATATATAGGAAGACGGAGATCAAGGTTGCTGGTTTTTCAATATCAACAGCGACGTCGTCAGCGACTGAGTTTCCAACATAATTAGGTCTCTAATGTCTAACAGCTACTATCGGTTTAGATATCAACCATTTTTGGTTATTATATAGACTTTAGCCACCTAGCACTATTTTTCATCCCGTGGTTTTTCACGTTTTAGCTATATTTTTTATAAAGTTTGAATGGAGTTCTTTTTATTTTCCAGTCAAGTGTAGGCTTATCAATTTTCAAGTCTTTAGTTCATGGATTTGAGGAGTTCCCATACAAAGTTTAACGCAATTATTTACCCCCTTTGAACTGTATGATTTTTATAGCCTATAACCTGGCCGAAAATTTTCTCGACAGATTAGTAAAGTTTGCATCCACATCCATTCAGTCGTTTTCAAGTGATGTGGGAACACATAAACTGAGAAGCAGATAAACAGACAAACAGACAAAAAATCTAAAAACTGATGGAACGTGTTCTGTTATCGATTCTATGTATCCCCAGCTAACTTTTTTTCGAATAGCTTCCATGTACAGACTTTCGACCCACTTCAGCTTTATTATAATGTATGTATATATATAGATAGATAGATAGCGACGTGCGGTGACGGGCGGCATGGGTACTGGGTAGGCTCTCTACAAGGTGGACTGATGACCTGGTAAAGGTCACGGGAGTCCGCTGGATGCATTCGGCGCAGAACCGGTCATTGTGGCCTCTTTGGGGGAGGCCTATGTCCCGCAGTGGACGTCTTTCGGCTGATATGATAATGATGATATGGTATAGGGTATAGTAGTAAAAAAAAACCTAGTATAGTATAACCTAGTGTAGCATTATATGTTTAATACTTATGTTTTACGTGACATATCAGTACATGTGGGCCGTACAGTAAACGAAATGTATTCACTTACCACCGTAGAAGCCTATCGTTTCGACTGCCACAAGGTGACAGATCACTCGAGTTTGAGTGACGGCTGCCTGTCAATTGCGACAAAGTTCTACGGTGGTACATGAATAGATACATATCCCTTACTGTACGTAAGTGCTGGGTAGAGACGCCATTTCGCTCATTAATCTCATTATACAACTAGAAATAACTCTTATATACAAACACGCTTATAAGTACGTCATACCTATACACAAACTTTGATAATTACAGTTTGTGTTTGCAAAGGAACCACTGAAATTAGCTCAACAGCTTAAGAACGGCACGTTGTTAGTGTTACCTTACATTAAGAAACACAACTGTTATTGACAATCATTTCAAAATGAACTCAATGTCTGTAAGTATAGCGTTTATATTCAACTGAAGCAGCGGCGCATTTGAGACCTTTTGTGATCCAATCCTGACACTAGTTAGAGCGAGTAGTTTAAACTGCAATTGTCTAAAAAAACCTCAAAGGGCGTTGAGGTAACGACTGCCACGTGCCGCCTTATGGAGATACACCATAAGTGACAAAAAGTAAGCTTCGAGATAAATCCAGAAAACTTTACACTTCTGTTCAATTGGTTTTAGTTCAAGTACACAGCTAAAACTTGTGTGTATAATTAAAGATACATTGTAGAATTTTAATGCAACTCAATTTTGTTAGTTATCTTTTTATTTGAATTACATATTTAGGAAAAAAGGGTACTGCTTCTTAAAAAAATATTGAAAATATGGTTTTCTTTCTTAAGGCGGCAGACGAGTATAAATGAATGTTAATGTTATACTGTTAAAATTGCAATTTCAATGTGTAAAAAGGCCAGCGAAAGATATTTAGATCTACATAACTGGAGTAGCCTTTCAGTAACTTACCCCTCTGTAAAAAACCTTGGACAATGTGCAAAAAATCATACAAAGACAGTTTGACAATCGATCACAAAATCGCATCGCAAGAGAACACTGATCATAAAAATGCCCGCAAGTTGCTGTAAGCACTTGATATTATAAACGTTCAACCACTTCAAGCTTTTAATATATAATTGAGTTTCAATATCCTATTAAGTTGCTCCTTCCTGCCCCGGCATAATTCGGCAGACTTTTTTGTACGCATATACGACATAAGGCTACTCCAGTTATGTATGCTCTAAGGTTTAGATATGCTAGGCTTTCTCTTGCCGCTGTTGTTAAACTATAATTAGATTTTTTTAACAGCCGATATTTGACAGCCGTCATCGCGGTACAATAAACGTCAATGATGACATATGGTGACATAAATTGTATTGGGATGATAGCTGTCAAATATTGGATGTAAGGGCATTTTCACTATAGGATCTCGTGCGCCTCCGAGGTGTCGTTACGCCCGATCGAGATGGCATATTATTTATTTCTTAGATGTCACGTTATAATAAAGTTAAGAGCTAGTTTGTATGAACTGACAGCTAATATATTGCCAAACTCATCGCGGTTGAATTTAGTGACCTACGTAGCTGGAGGCCCTAGGTTCGATCCCGGTAAAAGGGCAAATATTTGATGAGCATGAATATTTCCGAGTCTTGGATGCTTTCTATGGATTTAATATTTTTATATCTATTAAATATATCAACGTCTACTACCCATAACACAGACCTTAAAGGCTGGCGTCCACTAGGCTCGCCGAGGCGAGTCGAATCGAATCGAAAATAATTCGCCTTCATACATTAACTATGAAAGTGCGTCGATTGACGCAGAGCCGCGGCGCGCCGAATCAATCGACGCACTTTAATAGTTAATGTATGAAGGCGAATTATTTCGATTCGATTCGACGCGCCTCGGCGAGCCTAGCGGACGCCAGCCTTAAGGTTACTATATGGCTAGTTCAATTTGTGTAAGATTTATTCCTCCTCTAATATATATATATTTTCTCAGTCCACCTTCAAGACTATGTCTATAAGTAGGTACAACACAATAGCGCCGTACCCAGTAATCCCCAACCACGTATCTTTAATCATGTCAATCTCTCTCTTTACGCATGAGTTGAAAAGATACAGAGATATAAAGAACGCGGATTAATGGGCCGCCATCTTGTAGACATAGGTCCAGTAAATGTACGGCTTTTTGCCCAACTACGGCAAAGCAAAAAATAGAATGGGTTATGATTTTTGAACTTACTTTTCCCAGGCTATACTCTTCCAAGCCCCGACGTCCGCATAGTCGGAGGACAGGACGCTCCGGAGGGCCGGGTGCCCTATCAGGTGTCCCTCCGTGTCCTCGGCTCCCATTTCTGCGGGGGCAGCATCCTGAACAAGCGATGGGTGCTCACAGCAGCGCACTGCACTGAGAGGTACGCTCGTGGGCCTAAAGGTACTTTGGGTTTACATTGCTGTTATATTGCCATGTGAAATGTTAGTTTTAGATTGACCTCAGAGAAAAGCACGAAGATTTATTTTAATACCTACTTTACTCTCTGTGTAACCGTCCACCTGACCTTACAAGAAACCTTGTCAATGACCCAAAACAATTGCAACTGCTGCTGCTAATAGGCTTGTGTCCTAAGATTTTTTTACGATGCCATTCGAACCAGTTTTACGAGAGGAGCAAATGTATGTTCGGGAGCCACTAGGTACAGTAAGAACATAAATACCCAAAAAAATTAATTAAAGACGGACCTCGCTGGACTAATTGACATTGAAGTACAAATTGTTCATCACACAAATACATGCCCGGGATTCAAACCCAGGACCTTCAGCTTCGTAGGCAGTGTCGATACCAACTAGGCTAAACCAGTCGTCACAATGTAATTAAGTTCTATAATTACGTTGAAGATGCTTATTTAACAGCCCTTTGAGCGGCTAGAGGTTACGTACACTACGATACACAGCTGGGCATATTCATTATTTTTGTCCCCTTAAACGGACAGTTACGGATAGTAACAAAACCGACAGGCTAGACGCGACTTAAACATCACTTTAGTTAACCTAATCTGCCATTTTTTTATAAATTCCCCAGCTACACTAATCGTCGCGCGGCTGTATGTACAAACGCTTTCCCCCATGTTATCGGATGCGTGCGTAGCGCTACGAAATCTTTGACAGTGAATGTTTTAAAATACATTCACAGCGAAGAATCGCTACGCTCGTAGATGAGCTCGTAGTCTTTCAGCCATGTAGCGGCTACGGCGTAGGCGCCCGCTGGGCGAGTTCCTGGTTCCTGGCAGCAGAAGTGTGAACACTGAATGTGTCTGCCAAGAATCGCTACGCGCTACGCTCGTAGACGATCCCATGGTTTTTGTGCTAAGTAGCGGCAAAGATAAATAATCCAGCCAGCTAGGCGGGTTGCTGGCAGTAAAAGTATGAACACTCAATGCGTCTGCCAATAGATTCACTACGCGCTACGCTGGTAACCGAACCCATGGTTTTTGTGCAAAGTAGGCGCCAGCTAAGCGGGTTCCTGGCAGTGAAAGTGTTAAGCAGCTATAGACTGTAGTCAACTATACAGTAACGCTACGATCGCGTGGCTATGAATAACTAAAGCGAGTGCGTGAAAAAAGTTATTTGGATCGGAAGCGACTTAAAAAAATCCACCGATAGATCTTTTTTTTTATTACAGCACGGTCCACTGGCTCATCTCGGTAGTTGTGGGAACAACGAGCCTCACATCAGGCGGCAAGCGCTACTCCGTGGACTCTGTGGCCATACACGAAAACTATGACAGCACGGTAATTTCAACATTTATTTATATCAAATACGCTACCGAATTGTATTTAAGGTTAACGCACACTCAACACCCGGATACCAGATCGCAACCCGGTGTCAACCCAACGCAAGCATCTACAGCCAAGTGCAAAAATGTGTAGCGATTTAATCCTCTCATAAATATGTACCGAAACCTTAACACATTCAGTGTCCAGAATCGCTACGCGCTACGCTCGTAGCCGATCCCGTGGTCTTCCTCGTGTGTAGCGGAAAGCGACTACGGCGTAGGGACGCAGTCGTCACGGGTCGGGAATGCGTTAATCCGCTGACATACATAAGAGCGCTGGGTTGGGACATATTTATGAGTAATCTGTATGCACCTATATTTTTACACTTGACTGTAACAACACCTGCTCAGCAGCCAAGAGGCTCCACCAGTCGACAGCTTTTTAGTAAGTAAGTCGTCTAGCCTAGGGAGCCTTAGGGAGCGGCGGCTAGCTGGCGCGACGTTAATCCGACGACAACGAGCTGCCCATCCGCCGCTAGTTTGTCCCGAGCTGGGGCGTTGCTGTTACGGACTTCATAATAGTGCGTTGCAGTATGTCGATATTAACCCATTCCCGGCCCGTGACGACACATATACGTCCCTACGCCGCTTTTCGCTACATCCGAGGATACCACGGGATCGGCTACGGGCGTAGCGCGTAGCGATTCTGGGCACTGAATGTGTTAAGCTTTCTATTATTTCAAAAATACTATTTTATAATTATTTACGTCCCTACGCTGCTTTTCGCTACATACATACGAGGAAGACCACGGGACCGGCTACGAGCGTAGCGCGTAGCGATTCTGGGCACTGAATGTGTTAATCTTTGCCGCTACTTAGCACAAAAACCATATGGTCGTCTACGAGCGTAGCGCGTAGCGATTCTTGGCAGACACTTTCAGTGTTCACACTTCTGCTGCCAGGAACCAGGAACTCGCCCAGCGGGCGCCTACGCCGTAGCCGCTGCCTGGCTTCTATTATTTCAAAAATACTATTTTACAATTATTGACGGTTTTCTAGACAGAGTCGTCGGCTCGTAAGTAATAAATAGCTTCCTGGGGCGGTTACAGTCGGGTGCCGGGGCGATAAGTATGAGTTAACCTTTAAAGTGAATTGGAGCAGTCAAATGCATGGAATAACCGCAATTGGTTTTCACGGAGGCCTTTGTTGGCAATGAACAATGCCTGACATTTCAATGGAAAATAAACAACTGGTGCCGCCACAGTTCATAACTGCGACGCTATTTTAAAACAAAAGCAACGGCACCGCACCGTCATATACTAATCTATAACTGACCTGCTAGCATAACTTGACTCTCGACTCTACTCGCGCGAGATAGACTGTCCGTCACTTTCTGATTAATGCTGTCAAAAAGTGACAGTCTATCACGCGCGCGAGTAGAGTAGAGAGTCAAGTTATGCTAGCAGGGCTGCACAGGTATATTATTTTCGTGACGCTTTTGCATTTGTAGTTCACCTCTGTAGCCAGCGTCACACACACACATACGTGCGTCTGTGTACGTCAACGTGCGCGTGTGTCCCTGTAAATATACAAATACTACTACAAATGCAAAAACGTCTCGAAAGTAATTTACCTGTACCCCTACATTCAAACTTGGTTGTAAGTTGTACTTTTCCTCATCTCGTAATCGACTAAATAATTAATAACTTTCAATAGTTGGCACTTAAGGTAGAAGTACTAGTGCCCGACATGTCAACAGAAAATACTTATTTGAATCACGATATTATGCTCATTTAAGATGTATTAAACAGTTTCATACGGTTTGGGAGACGAGGTATTTACTCAAGTTACTGATATGGAATTCGTTTCATATGGTGATATTATAAAAAAATCCTGATAATATAAGAATTAGGTAATCAATCCGAATGTACGAGTAAATGGCAGACGGTTATGCTGGCAGTCCCAATAGATGTCATTTCAGTACAAATGTCATGAATGACAGACTGACATTTATTGGGACTTGAGGGTTTAACTCATTGTCCCAATTGATGGCAGCTGGTTTTAACAAATATGTTCATAACTTATAAATAAATAAATAAATAAATAAATAAATAAATATTAGGGGACATTCTTACACAAATCGAACTAGGCCTATAGTAAGCTCAATAAGGCTTGTGTTATAGGTACTAGACGACGATATAAATAAGTTATGTCTTGAAATTGTGATAAGAAATATTGAAGTCACTAACATTTAGTAACTTAAAAATGATGTCGTGATCAATCTTAGTTCATTATTCGCTAGTTAAATTATATTCGTCGAGTACTAGTACCGCGTCGGGCACTAGTACTTCTACCTTATTGGAATTAATACAATTGCCAAAATAACAAGACACTCATGTTGTTGAATAAAAACTCATTGTTATTTCTCGTGACTTAATTTATTGTAGGTTATAACGCAAGACATCAGCCTCATCCGAGTATCGAAGAAGATCGTCTTCAGCGCCCTGGTGCAGCCCATTGCTCTGCCTGCCGCCGACACCGAAGCTGGAGCACCTCTGTTCCTCAGCGGATGGGGCAGCATTTCCGTGAGTTAACAGGCCAATAGGCCTGTGTCCTAATTTTTTTTACGAAGCCATCCGAACCAGTGTTTGGAGAGGAACAAATGTTTTTATGGGAGCAACTACAATTAAATAACATAAATACCCCAAAAAAATGGTTAAAGAAAAGCATTGAGCTTAACAGAACCGCCTAAAATATTTAGTTAGTTATCCGATTTTTCGCAAGTCGACATCCAGCGTGCCTATTTTGCGTAAAAAGGGTAGCGCTACTCTAACCACGCCAGCTCCTCTAAAAAGTCTTAATGTAATTGACATCCGAAAGATAGTTATCTTATGATATTAGTTATGTTAAGATAGTTATGACTCTAAGTACTATTATGTCTAAGCAGTTGCTTAGACATAATAGTACTTAGAGTCATCATAAAACCTTGTTCTCCAGTACCCAGGCAACCTGCCCGACCACCTTCAGATGATCAACCTCACGGCGCTGAGCGTGGAAGACTGTCAAGACCGGTTCTCTGGCGTCAACCCAGTGTTCGATTCGCAGATCTGCTCGCTGACTCAGGAAGGCGAAGGTGCCTGCCATGTAAGTGTATTACTTGAGTAATTGACCGAGCGAGCGAAGCGAACTAAGCCGGCCGAAAATCGTTCGTATGTCCGATGTCCCGCTGTCCCTCCATCCGACTGTTCTCATCTTCAGGTCGCATTTCTCAAACAATTCTCGTGAAATTTTGTGAGCAGATCAGATAATATAGATCTTTTGTCGACTCACTTTTTCGTAACTAATAAACACAGAGTGGGCGCCACATAGTGGGCGGTGACAACGTGGTAGGCCAAGACGGAGGTGTAGGAAGATGATCGGCCCCGCTATTCTGTAACTTGTTTTAACCTCACCTCACCGCTCAGTCACAAATATATCTTGACGCCGCGATTGGTAGTAACTCAGCGTAATCAGTAGTCAAGTTTCTAGGCGTGACGGTTGAGGTGAGGCATTAGCGCGTGCAACTGGCTAGAAATTGATCCAGACCGGGACGAGTGAAAGACAAGGGGAGACCTTTGCCCAGCAGTGGGACATTTTACTAAGGCTTACAACTAAAATCAGTCCCTGCTATAGTTTCGAGCTAACTGAGATGGATTTTATCCGGCGCCATCTTAATTCGCGCAAATGTCGAGTGAAACATATCGGTTTAATTTTCGAATCATTCCATGACAACAGATCCAATTAGTATTAAATAATTACATTTGATCGCGTCACGCTCTGACAGATTTAATTACGCTCTATCGTATTACGCTCATGCATCCAATTTGTTTCCCATCCAATTTAAATACGAAAACACGAAATAACTCTGCATTTTCAACTATCTGTTATAACTTTACCCACCAAGTCCTTTGTCGGCTTAACTCCGTTGATGAATTCATATGGTAGCTCATAACCCATGCAAGAACGACAAAGTGACAAAGTTCTAGACCGAATATTTGACTTTCTGACTGTCCACATGACCTGAATACGCTTTAGAGGATTCGAACTCACGCTAACTTTACTAATATAAGGGGCCGATCTCATAAAACTTGTTATATTAGGATTAAACTTCCAAAGGTATGGGTGCAAAACTTAAGTAAGTAAGGGTACTACTTCCATTTAGGTGTGGACTGTTCGAATAGGCATTTTGGCAAGGCAAGGCAAGTCAAAGTGATTTATTATTCAATTTAGGCATATTACATGCACCTATGAATGTCGATAAACTACCACCGGTTCTGAAAGAAAACCTCTGCCTCGAAAAGAACCGGCGTAAAAAACTCGGTGAGGTATCACTTTTCAAAACAGTATACAATATATCATTTCAGTATCAGAGTACGAGTATTATAAAATTTTAAAATTACATATCTACAGTAGAAAGCCTATTTATTTTGAGATAGATTTCTAGTGCAGGATTTTATCACTGCCAAATATCCCAATCCATGATGTAATTGTTTATCTTATAAGATGCTTTTGAAATAAGTGTCTGTTTTACGACAGATTTGAATTTAGAGTCAGTAAGTTCGGTAGTGTGTTTGGAATTTTATTGTAGAATTTTATACAATTTCCCAAGAACAACTTTTTTGCTTTTACTAGTCGGTAAAAAGTTGTTTTGCTTCCCTGTGCTTCTGGTAACCTTGGGCCTATCAGTGTTCGTTGGGAAGTTGTATACTATTTCGCGCAGTCGAAGTGAAAAGTAGAGTGTATAACTCTGGTCTAAAAGCCATATTACCCCGCGAAAAATTTTCCCTTACTTCGCTCGGGAAAATAACCATCTCGTGGTAATATGTTTTTTTTGGCCCCTTGTGTTATGTTGATTTAGTTAGTTATGTATTATTTTAAAACTTAATGTTAATTATAAGTGGCGAGAGCTTGAGAACTTGAAGTCTTTGATGTTGTATTGTCTGTGACCGTCGTATTGCAGGGTGACCGAAAATAACAACGTTGTTCTGGTATCAATCGTTATTCAAAGAAATATAAAAACTCCAATTAATTAATTTGCTAGTTTCATTTGAAGATACAATAATTGGCGATACTATTATCAATTTTTTTTACATGGATTAAAGTGCTATTTTTATTTGAAAAGAAACCCAATCAATGTTTATTCTTATTACAGGGCGACAGCGGGGGACCACTAGTAGAAGGAGGCAGTGTGGTGGGCGTGGTGTCGTGGGGAATGCCCTGCGCACGCGGCTATCCTGACGTCTATACCCGCGTCTATTCCTACACAAGCTGGATTCTGGAGAGGATCTCGAAGGACCAATAGGTCCAACCAAGTCTATACCTTTAAAGCGAATAAATAATTTTGAATACCGCTTAAGGGAAATGCTTCAATTATACTGGTCCTTATCTAAGAAAAGATCCAGCGAAAATTAAGGCTGTATTCAGACTTATCTGGTGTGCATGTTCTCTATTGCAGTCTGACGCCAGA
The DNA here is from genome assembly GCA_932294315.1 of Epinotia nisella. NCBI lineage: Eukaryota > Metazoa > Arthropoda > Insecta > Lepidoptera > Tortricidae > Epinotia > Epinotia nisella. The sequence continues at coordinate 42,440,477 of OW028673.1, forward strand.
GAGAACAGGAGCCGTCATATCAGAGCGCATAACATGAATGTGTATATAGCGGTACTAAATGTACGAAAACGATATAATAATAATTTATTTGTTCAAACAACTCGGGTCATACAATTAGACTAACAGACCATAAACAAAGAAATACATGTTATTCGTATATTGTTTGTCGGCTACTAGCAGAAAATCGATTGAATTGTAACAAAATACACAGAACTTAGAAGGATTCTGTTTTACACGACACATTGAATTGAAATAAGTTTCGTATTTGTTACATGCGCACACCGATACCGATTTCATTTCAATACACTCGCCGTCCAAGTCGGTGAAGTAGACTCCCAGACTAGTATAAATAAATAAATTAGTCGGTAGACCGGGCGCGCTCTCTAAAAAGTTATGTGATTATCGCGCCCTATATATGAGTTGACCGACCTTTGTAATTGAGGCATACTCTTTACTCGGTTTGTAGTTAGTGATTAAACTGATTAATTTCAATGTCAATGTTTATAATAAAGATATGAAAAATATATCTATGTCTCATTATGCTCGTGGATTTAATAATCAGTTTTTTTAAACAATAATTATCAGCCTGCTGGTAAGTGGTCGCCACTCGAGAACCTTTCTGCCCCAAAGGCCACCGGTTCTACGTGCAATGTGTCCCGTCCTTTACACTACATTTAGATTTAAGCGTGCAGAAGTGGCAGCGTGGGTAGACACAAGGTGGACTGATGACCTGGTAAAGGTCGCAGGAGTCCGCTAGATGCGGGTGGCGAAGGACCGGTCATTGTGGCACTCTTTGAGGGAGGCCTATGTCCAGCAGTGGACGTCTTTCGGCTGATTTGATGATGATGAATAATTATAGATGTAAGTTAAGCCGATCACGACATACATGCGTCAGAGCGGTACGAGTGCTTTTTGCTACGTATGGAGTATAACCCATTCGAGGCATCGGTCTTGATTGGGTTAAACTACTCACAAATAAATCAAGCCTCAACGAGCGTTCTCCGCTATAAAGCGGAATAAACTGCAACGCGCTACGGCGCGGTATTAGACGTAGCGTTGGATGGCTTCGAATGCGTTAAAACTTCCACTGCCTGGAACCCGCCTAGTGGGCGCCTACGCCATAGGCGCTTTCCGCTACTTAGCAGAAATAATCTCGGGATCGGCTACGATCGTAGTGCGTAGCTATTATTAGCAGTTAATGTGTTAACACATTCAGTGATCAGAATCGCTACGGGCTACGCTCGTAGCCGATCCTCGTATGTAGCGGAAAGCGACTACGGCGTAGGGACGCATACGTGTCGTCACGGGCCGGGAATGGGTTAAGCTGCTATGGACTACGGACAAGCGCTTTCCTCTATATACTCCAGGCAAAATACTGTTTCGAAAAACATTAATTTATAATAGCGTTTTTTTTTTGTTTATTTCATTCTAAAACGTTATTCTAAGATGCTTTATTCAAGAATCCAATAAACTTTCCACCCGGAAGTAATTAAATAGATTTAAATTAAACATTCATTGTCTTTTATATATTATTTATTTTGAATATTAAAGATACCAAAATATATTAATATTTATCCGGACTCTTTAGGAGCTAATTATATTGATTTTTTTATGTCTGATTTTTTGTTGGATTTTGCCTCTAGGTAACTGTTTAATTGATAATATATCCGTTACATTAAAAAAAATAGCTATTATAAATTATTTCCAAATCTGTAATTTTTTCCATACAAGTTGTCAGTTCATTGCCTGGCCCCGTAGCATGGTTGGCCTTGTCACGCGATAGGTGATAGGATAGAGCGTGCGTCACTGGCTGACACCGTTCGATAGAACGAGACGACGCCCCTATCTTGTCACTTGTCGCGTGATAAGGCCAACCATGCTACGGCTCCTGGACTATATAATAGTATCGCAACGACGTTAACAGCCAATTAATTATGTTACGTCATTACTCGGATGACGGTTTCCTCTGAGATGTTTTCCTGGAAATTTCAAGGTCCAAGTATTATTATTAGTAGTTATATTATTATGTAATATAGTAATACGTAATACTCAAAGGCACATATTTGGAGACGATTAAATCGATACATATTTTCGCACTTTACTGTGCATCGTATTCCTGTGTAGAAAATCCAAAGAACTTATTTAATATCACGCCTTTGAAGCCGCCCTGTACATATCATCTAAGTTTGTAGCTTCATATGTCTGTAAGTTTGTATAAAGGGGTTAATCTCAGAACCTACATACACATCCGATTAAAAAAAAAACTTTCATTACTAGGTATACAGAATGAAGCCTCGGAAAGCTATATTTGGAAGCTAAATTTTATAATTTGAGGGGTATATATTTTATGAGACCATGGTTGGCCTTATCACGCGACAAGGGACAAGATAAGAGCGTCGTCTCGTTCTACCGAACGGTGTCAGCCAGTGACGCACGCTCTATCCTATCACCTATCGCGTGACAAGGCCAACCATGCTACGGGGCCTGGTAAAGGTCGCTGGAGTCCACTGGATGCGGGTGGCACAGAACCGGTCATTGTGGCACTCTTTGGGGGAGGCTTATGTCCAGCAGTGGACGTCTTTCGGCTGATATGATGATGATGATGATGATATTTTATGGGGTCCTGTCACTTGACCTACTAACATTAAATTTGCACTAATGTTTCACTAGACCTGAGGCATTTTTCTTAGAAACAGTGAACTGTTCGATTTTTCTTTGAATTTCATCAAATAGAAGTCATTAGGTTAGGTTAGGTTTGTTTGCAATAATAGTACTATTTAAAAAAAATGCATTAGGTCCAATGAAACATTAGGTCATATGAAGCATTTAGGGCTAAAGTAGTTAGGTCTAACAAGGGAGAACCATATTTTATCCCTATAAGCTCTGCGTGAGCTCTTTGTAATACAGAGGAGAGCCGCGCAGGCAGCCACTGATATATAAGACGGTAAATGATATCACACGAGAACGGGTGTCTATTGTATATGTTCAATAATAGAACAAGCAAGGGCTTTGTTTTATCTTTGGAAGCCTTCAGAAACGAGCGATCCGCCGTAACCAGCGCGTGTACATGCTGGGGAAACACTGGTCGGAAAAACGCCTAAAACTGTAAAAAAGCGGTGATGTGACTTGACCATGTTAATTGATGTTTTCTTTATTATTTTTCAATAATACATAAGTTTATGTAAAAAAAACTTTTAAACCCTGTCCGGGTGCCCCCAATGTGGGGCCATGAACCTTTTTTTCAGGAGTCCGTGTCCCCACTATGGGTCCACGGGTTGTTCACGGCTACGAACTAAAACTGTCACTTGGACTTGTGACATTGACGGACAATTTTGTATGGGGATAGGGAAGTTAGTTAAGTTTTAGGACGGGTTGCATGCATACAGACGAATCAACGTTAAATATGGCGCCGGCAGCTGTCACTACATAGAAACATGTCAAACTTTTCATACATTCAGATGTTAATAAGCACCGCTTACGATTACAAGCGGTTTGGTGCCACCCAGGCTTATACTTTGTATAATTTTGCATAAATAATCTTAACCTTAACGCCTCATATTTCACCTATATTGTTACATCTATTTAGTTTGAAAGCGTCAAGTATTGTTGTATTATTGCCAGACCTTCTACACCAGCAGCCTGTGGGTGAGTCATACGCAGCGCACGTACAATACGCTCAGGGTCCAGTATAATAACATATTCAGGATGCTGATGAAACTGCCGCGACGCTGTAGCGCGTCAGGTATGTTCGCAGAGGCGCACACTGATGGCTTCCACGCAATAAGAAGGAAGAGAGTTGCGTCTCTGTTGAACAGAGTGCGCGGCAGTTCTAACACCATCCTGGGTATGTTTGCTGAGCGACTGGACTGCCCTATGACATAACACTGGGTAAAGTAATAGTGATTATTTATGTTACATTCTTTTTTATGATTTTAAATTTTTTATCATTTTTTATCATTTCAGTCAAAATGTAAAAAGTATGGGTTCTAACCTGAAATAAATCAATTTTATTTATTTTTTATTTATTGTGTCAGTGTCAAGCACTACAACACTCACGTAAAGCCTGCATCACACTGGTGCAGCCTGCGGTGGCAGTGCATAGCAAATTTGACAGCTAATGACAAGTTAACAGTCCGCCGCGGCCAGGCCGCGCCAATCTGTGAGAGGCCTTAGCGGCATATGTAATAGATTTTCGATATAAGCATTATTAAAATATAGCGTTTCAACTGCCCCGTGAAAACCCGGTCTTACATGCCTGATTTGCATGTTTACGAGGCACTCAACCCGGCTCGACTACACCGACACTAAAAATCAAATTACAATGCAAATTGGGATACATGGGGTTAGGTTTGATTGCGTTATTATTGGGGCAAAGGGTACCCACTTAAGTTGAAGCTTAAATTACAATGGGGAAGGGGAAATGCTTATGTTAAATAGATCAATTAACTACCTGTCATGTTAACCATCCGAGTTTCTTGGAAAAAATGTTACAACATGAACTTCTCACATGGTTAGAATATGGTCAATAAAAATAAATATTAAATTACAATCTTACGCAAATCGAACTAGGGCAATAAAACAAGACTCTAGAAACAAATATTCACACAAATATTTGACCCGGATTCAAAACCAGGACCTCCAGCTTCGTAGGCAGCATCACTACCCACTAGTTTACTCACAAAGTTAAATAAGGCCTCTCACAGACTGGCGCGGCCTGTCCGCGGCGGTCAATAGTAAACTTGTCATTAGCTGTCAAACTTTCAAGGCGCCGGCAGTTGTCGTTCCAAAGATAACTGTCAAACTTTCCATAGATTCGCATTTAACGAAAACGGCTTACGATTTTCAGATGGTTTGGTGCAACCCACCCTTATCTGTCAGCTGACAATGTCAACTGTTATCCAAGACAGTAAGGCCCGCAATACACTGGCGCGGTCTGCGGTGGCGGTCAATAGTAAATTTGACAGCCAATGACGAGTTTACTATTGTCCGTCGCGGCCAGGCCGCGCCAGTCTGTGAGAGACCTATAGATTATTTGCTGCGCGCGAAATTTAAAATGATTATTAATTATTTATTTTATTTATATTATTCAATGAGTAATTCCCGAATCGCACGGGACGCCCAGAAGTGGGGCGGTACCTCATCGCGTCCGCACAAATGAAATACTGACAGTATACCGTCCAGTAAGGAACATTACTCTCGATAAAATTCAAAATACTGTATACCGATTCCACCCCGCAAATGACGCTATCCTGTTACCCTGCCATTGAGCCCCATTTAATTCATTTAACACTGAATTCAATAAGATAAATGCAACACAAACTTGGCGTTTCAAAGTGAAGTTACACGTGTAAACTAGAAATAGAGAAGTTTTCCTTTAGGTGTATTCGACAAAGTATTGACTCTAATTCGGCTTTGTATTAGTATAGTGCGATCTTACACGCGCGTCGATTCTAACGTGTAAGAAAGCGCATGCGATAAATATCAAATTGATTCTAATTCATTACAGTAAGTCCAATACAATCACTGTCGCGCTTGAGCTGCTTCCGAGAAATGCGAATGTTATGCTGGCACCACACCGCTGTTAATAAACGACTTTGTTTCTCAAACATAACTAAATACAATTGGAAAGTTGTCGCGTTTTATAGACATAGACAATGGTTAAATTTAATAATTTTGTCATTGTAAGTCTAGAACAAGATTTAATCGATTTCTGTAAAATTACTCCTAATTATTATTTATTGTATAATCATTCTGGAGATTACCACCTACATACAGTCTGACAAAGCTACACCTTCATGGACTACATCTTTATAATATTGATTTAGTATAGGTCTCTGAAGTCACAGGTCACCAACCCACACCAGCCATTTTGGAGACTTCTGACGATTCCCTTTCACCCATAAGAGGAGTCTTGTACCCAGTGGTGGAACGTATAAAGACTGATGATGATAATGAAGACTTTTAAGTATAGAGGCACTGTTATCATCAAGATGCCACAAAATTTGTGAAAACGTTAGCAGCGATCAAACACATTTTGAATATACATACATACATTAACAAGTGGAATTAAAAGATTTTTCAAAAAACCCAACTGCTTTTTCGCAAATATTATAGCATATCTCACCCCATCCAACGACACCTCATATGCCGAAATCCGTCAAACGGTTTAGGCTGCAGGGCGTGCCAAAGAATAAGACATAGATACAAACATACATAGATACATACATATATACATACATATATACATACACACGCTCGAAAAACATAACCCAAGGAGGGCAGCCTTCGGCAGACGGGTAAAAAATAGAAAGCCTTTTATTTCTTACAGAGTAGAAAACTTTACAAATCGTTGGTTAGTAACAAGGCACGATACACAATAGCAACGAACGGCGGGACCACCTACCGATACTAATACCTAACAAAAGCAAGTCAGAAGCAATTCATATTATCCATCTCTCCAGCCGCGGGAGGTCATGACCATAACCCAACAACATCTTGATTTTTTTTAAAGAGCCTATTGAGTGTCCCACTGCTGGGCAAAGGCCTCTCCCCGTGATCTCCACGCGTCCCTGCTAGGTGCTTCTTCCGCCCAATTGTTGAGGAATACATCCAGGTCGTCCCGCCATCTCCGTCTAGGTCGGCCCCATCTGCGGCGCCTCACATCTTGAATGCATTATTTGCTTGCAAGTGCAGCTCCAGCATTATTTATAAACGCCTGCAGACATGTACTCCGCCTCCCTGCAATAAGTTGATAGTGGCAATTTCTTGAATGCATAATACCACGAGGGAAGTTGCTCACGCGAGGAGCTTTTGAAAGTCGTCCGGGGGCTGGCCGCGCGTGTTGACATTTACAATTCGTCAATATGTGCACGGACACAGTGATCAAAAATATGTGAACGCGACTTCATTGTTAAGGGCATAAGAGTGCTCAGGTTTTTTTTGAATATTTAAGAACGTACATATTTACATAATTAACGTTAGTGGGTCGTTCTTCTTTTCGACCGACAATAGCCTGTCCTTCGTCTTATTACGGCATCTCATTGGAGTAATGATGTTTTAAAATTTTCGAATGGCCGTCCATATTATTTTATTAATTAGTATTATTTAATATTTCACCTTTTTTAACTAGCATTTTTTTAAACGGTCGTTTTGCTCGTGGAATGCCGTGACATAGTGGTAAACCAAAATGTGGTCCCCACTGAAAGAGTCCACTTTGTCACGTATTTATTTTTAAAACCAACCGTAAAAAAATAATTATATTGGCCGGAAAGGAAACTTTAATTAGTTCTAATGAAGAAACCTATGCATTTTTTTTAAATCGCAATTTTCGATAGTAGTAGTTCGGCAAAAACAAAAAAAACAGAAAAACCTCGGTTCATTGTCGGTAAAAAAGAAGAACGACCCTAGTACCATTTCAACTTGCATGGCTTTTTTAAGTCTAAATGTGTATGGCTCTATGTATAACTAATCATCACACAAAATCACACCTTTCATTTCGGAAAAGTTTTGCTCCACGACGAGAGGGATCAAAATGCAACTTTTCTGTTCCAACTACTTTTTTAATTTATTCATTGGCATGTAGCATTTACGCAATGTGCCAACATAACACAATCAGGTTTTCGAGATAATGCTAAAAAAAACTGCCTTTCTTAAAGAAAAGGATGTAAGGTAGAAGTACTAGTGCCCGACGCGGTACTAGTACTCGACGAATATAAGCGACGAATATTTTAATTTTAACTAAAATAGAACTAAATTAAGCATAATATGTATATGTTAACATGTTAACCTAAATTGTATTTACTTTAAAAGCCTTCCTGCAGACAAACTGTATAAAACAGTTTTGCAGGACTTTTGCTTAATGTATAACCTTGTTGTAAGATTAATAAATAAAGTAATAAAATAAAAAAAAGCGAATAATAAACTAAGATTGATCACGACATCATTTTTAAGTTACTAAATGTTAGTGACTTCAATATTTCTTATCACAATTTCAAGACAAATAACTTATTTATAAGTTATGTATGAACATATTTGTTAAAACCAGCTGCCATCAATTGGGACAATGAGTTAAACCTTCAAGTCCCAATAAATGTCAGTCTGTCATTCATGACATTTGTACTGAAATGACATCTATTGAGACTGCCAGCATAACCGCCTGCCATTTACTCGTACATTCGGATTGATAACCTAATTCTTATATTATCAGGATTTTTTATAAGATCACCAGATGAAACGAATTCCATATCCAGTAACTTGAGTAAATACCTCGTCTCCCAAACCGTATGAAACTGTTTAATACATCTTAAATGAGCATAATATCGTGATTCAAATAAGTGTTTTCTGTTGACATGTCGGGCACTAGTACTTCTACCTTAAGTGCCGTAAGATTTCTGTGACAATACGACCTTTTTGATAGGCACGGAACCCTTCGTTTTGCGTGGTCCGACTCGCACTTTCGGATTAAACTATCCAATCCTATTATAATATGGAAAAATCGGACGTCTATTACCGCCCTTACCGTTCTTTCCCCGCCTAAGTCCTTTATACCGTAAAAGTATCTTCCGAGTCAGTTTTAATATGTTTTTACGGCGTGAACTAATTAGGCCGCGTCTTAATTATGAAATATGGTCGAGCTAAGGCAACTGAGTTATGCGAGCAGGGAATCGTTAAGTACTTCGTATAACTGGAAAGAGCAGTTGCTGATATGGTATTATATAAACTAAATAGATTCAGATTCAGTTTATTTGCTTAACGTACAAGTACATGCAAATACAGGAATATAGTACCATTTACAAGTTACAGTGGTAAAAATAATAATAAGAAAGTCAGTTAAATTATTCATAAATGTCGTTATAAATAGCAAAGTAAAATACATTATACCTACATTAAAAATAATTATTAAGTTTACTATAGAGATATACCATCTCCCCTGTTGGGGGTGAGCTAGGGTTGAAATGTCTAAATATCAATATGGGTGTCTTTTTATGGTTTTTATGGACGTTACTACATCGATTTTGAAATCTAATATTGTGATGGACATCTATCTAAATATGTAGAGTCGACATTTGTAATGTCGATATGTAAAGTCGATATGTAGAGTCGTTATGTAGAGTCGTTATGTAGAGTCGTTATGTAGAGTTGATATGTAGAGTCGATATGTAGAGTCGATATGTGGAGTCGATATGTAGAGTTGATATGTAGAGTCGATATGTAGAGTCGATATGTAGAGTAGATATTTATAGTCGATATGTAATCGATATATAGTCAATATGTAGTCTATGTAGCCGGTAATTATATAAAAGAAGAAACTGACTGACTGACTGACATATCACCGCACAGCCCAAATCACTGGATCTAGAGATTCCAAATTTGACAAGTAGGTTCCTTATAAGGTGTTCTAAGAAAGGATTTTTCAAAATTAACTTCCTAAGCGGGTGAAATGGGGGTCCAAAGTATGGGGAAACAAATTAAGTAAGGGTATTTCATTCGAAACTTCACAGGAGTATTCCTAGCAATAAATGAGTAAACACATGTTTCAGGTTTTTTGAGAATTCAACCCCTAAAAGAGGAAATGTGGTGACAATATCTGAAAATCAACATGGGTATTTTTTCTTTGGTTTATCGGGTCGCTGGTCGCTACTTACGAAAACAACAACGATTTTAAAATCCAACGTGGCGGACGTGAAATACCATCTCCCCTCTTGGGGTGCGATGGGGTTGAAATGTCTAAATATCAATATGGTTGTCGTTTTTATGATTTTTTGGGACGTTAATTTAATCGATTTTGAAATTTAACATTGTGGACATGAAAATACTTGAAAGTATTTGTGCCAAATTGCAATTCAATTGGAACATATGGGTCAAACTGAGATGCACCTTTTTTGTAGACGGTTAAAATTACTTTTAGTACGCGGGCGAAGCCGCGGGCAAAAGCTAGTGTAATTATATTACTTCTTGACATGTTAAAGAAAAACATTATATTTTTCTCAAAAATGCCCCGCAAAGTGTAAAAATAAAGTTTTCGGTGGAAAAATACACTTGCGATTCGGTTTAAAAAGAAAAACGGCAGGAAATCAGTAATATTTTCAAGTTGTGCAACGATATTTAAAGTTTATTATTCCCCCATTTTTGAGAAAAGCACTATATTAGCCTCAGCCGGAGTGGCAATGCAGGCTTCGTATTATAATTAAACGGACTCGCAAGCTCGTCCGTTTAAAGAAATACTCAGCCTGCAATTGCCTCCTTCCCAGCCACGGCAATAATGTACTATACCTTGAGGGAACCGGGATTAACTGTCGTCTCTTGGCAGGCTAGCTACAGTTTTCCTCTACTAAAGAAGATGCACTATCCAGATTGGAGTATTCCATGGCGTCACGACCCCACGGCTATTAATAATGAGGATCTTTCTAAATGTTTAATGATGAGGCTTATTTAGATGCTAGACCGTATACCTAGATTAATTTAACATTGCGTTTGTGCAGTCAGATGCAAAATTATCTACACTAAGTGCACCAAATGCAAAATTAGCAACACTCAAAAATATCACTATTATAATAGACTTAAGGCTAAAGGGCCAGCGAGAGGCAGCAAATGCTAGAAAGAGAGGTATAACTTAATGATTTATAGCTCGTTGGGGCGGAAAGGTCCTCGAGTGGCAAGCACGCACCGGACGGCTCAGCGTAAAGTAAGCACCATTTGACAAAATTTGTCAAATTCAATACATTGTTTGTTTACATTTTTTTCGTTTTCAACGGGTGCTTACTTTAGACCCCACAAGGTGGACTGATGACCTGGAGCCGTAGCATGGTTGGCCTTGTCACGCGATAGGTGATAGGATAGAGCGTGCTGACGCCGTTCGATAGAACAAGACGACGCTCTTATCTTGTCACTTGTCGCGTGATAAGGCCAACCATGCTACGGCTCCTGAGGGTAATCTCATAACGTTTTGAACGCTCTTTTACTAATAGACGGACAACTTACTTACATTCTTATATACTTTATATACTTACATACGAACAGGTCGAGTTAATATAAAGCTTGTAAAAACGCATTTTATCCAGAAACCAGCACCACTGCAAATACGAATGTAATTAGAATCCAGTACATTCAGTCAAATAGACCCACTAATAATTAATTTATTTTATGTTGCTGCTCACTATACCGTTGCTCCTCGATTAGATTCTTTGTCTAATACTAATTAAAGATTTCTAGGGTTTCACCTTCACGATTTAATTAATCGATACCTTTCTTAATTATTTTTACCTACTAATATAATTGTTAGTGGCTCTGTAAGCTGTAAAACTCGCGAGCCTGTCTTATCATAAATTTTTAGAATTCCGTACCTCAAAAGGAAAAACACGGAACCCTTATTCACTTCACTTTGTTGTCTGTCTGTCTGTCAAGGCCCTTTATCTCTCGGGAACGCGTGGAGATATCGAATTCAAATTAAAACCTTATACTCCAGTCTACAGTCCCTTGAAGCTGTGAAAAAATCACACTTCTAAGTTCACGTAAAAAAAGATACGGCCGTTTATGCCGCAAAAAAATCTATTCTATTCTATATTTGGACACTCTCAAGAGAATCAAAATTTATAGGGTACTTCCTGTTGTTCGTTACGCTCGAAATTATATTGTATAGTAGAATGCACGGTAAGAATAATAAGCGGGCGGAGACGCGCGGGCAGCGAGTCCTGAATAAATTTACTTCACCAAGCCTTTACAACGACAATAAACCCCTTTCAAATGGCAAGGCCAAATGCGATCTTATGTCGATGTAATAAAGACCAACATGGAAAGCTCACTTTATCTGCGTTACACCGAGGAATATGGTTTCGCCCCCTACGGAGGAAAATGTCCAGTACGTTACATACGTATGAGGTCAATGACCCGTATACGGAGGCTATATTCACAGTAAATATATTACGAGTCTCTTAACAGTGCATGTTGTTACGGGATTCCGTCGAACAAATGCTTCACTTTCGGATACCAGCGACATCTTTTAGTATGTTGTTAGGCATGCCTCCTGGACCCCAAAACTGCCGGGGGACAATCTCTAAGGAGTCGGTTTCCCTAGTAATGACGTCATCAAAATCACCGAAGTATCGTAAGCTACTAAGCTGTTACACATGCTCTAAAATAGCATGCTAAAAAGCGTGCTCAGTGCTTATGAACTGTTTACATTTGCTAGCAATAATTATGCTAGTTTTAAGTACGCTCCTGAATAAGCATGCTCAAAGCTACACATGCCAGTTGATAGCGTGCTCTCTGCCAGTTCAAAGAAAACCATGGATAAACAAGCAGCCATCCGCATGGAGCTGAATAAAATTATCCTTTTGCTGTCGATCCAAAAACTTCTCTCATCTAGAAAGAGGAAAAAAGAATAGGAAGTGACAAATAAAAATAGACTGATCGATATTGATAGCATGCTCAATAAGCAAACCTGTTCTTACGCGCTAAAAGCACGCCCCCTTCCACCCGCGCTGCAGGTAGCATGCCTAAAAATCGCACGACCGGCGATTTTTTAGCAAACTCGAAATGAACATGCTCATTATTAGCAATGTTTATACACACACGCTAGTAAGTAGCAATTGCTCAATAGTGGCATGCTTTCGTGCTAGTAATCAGCATGTGTAACAGTACCTAGTTATATAACAATAGCATGCTCGGAAGTGGAGCGGTGCTATTGCAGTGCATTCGTACCACCCCACTTCCGCGCATCCCTCCGAGATTCATTTAAATGTAGACGTGCAAGTACCTACAGTATAGTGGATAAATATGTACCGAAATCCTTAATCCGCTGACATAAGAGCGATGGGACAAATTAATGAGTAAGTTGTGTTTACAATTGACTGTAGGTACCTACACAATCAGTGCAGACTCGACTGACTGTGGATACTTACTACAGACAGGTTACTGGTATCGTACCGCTGCCGCACCATCAATTCAGGAAGTCGCCAATGAGTAGTATTGAATTAAATAACAAATATTTTTTTTATTGAAAGTAAATACAAGATTATGATTAACATTAACTAAAATAAATTAAAACTAAGTAAAATCTAAAAAAGGCCCTCGAGGCATTGTACCGAGGATGCTGGCGGCATTTCCTCGCTGAATTGCAATGCTGATGCGTTGCGCGAGAAAGCCGCCAGCTCTTCGGTCACCAGTTACATCGACCAGACGTTTCGCGATTTCTGCAAATAACTTATGCGCACTGTGTGACATGACAATGCCAGCCGGCTCAAGAAGAGCAGGCACATTGATGCTGGCAAGAGACCGGCGGATTATGTCATTGAGTGTCGCACCCAAATTAAGATAATTAAATCAACACATTTTGACATGTAATATGTTTTATTATTATCAATAAATGAGTATGAGTATTCTTACATCAGTCCCATTGTGCTCTACTACAAGGTCACTAAAAACGTGAAAAATAGGCAGGTAATTAATTCATGTAGCTGTATATATGTTATTGAATTGATTCGCCACGGACCAAAATTGATACATGTTATCAATCCAAAATGTCTGTTTATTTTAATAAGTGTGAAATTATAGTTGTAAAGGTAATTGAGGATTCTATATCAGTTAGCTGTTTTATTAATAGATTTTTTTGGTACGTTTATTATGTCGGGGGTTCTTTATATTTTTAATAATTTGAAGTTTGATATTTTCTGAATATTTTCGTGATTTAGTTTAATCTATGTAATAGACGTAGACGCCCTGTTTTTAAAAACCTAACTTCCCGAAACCACAGCATTGAATTAGTAGTTTATATCGGGAGCGCTGGAGGCACCGAACTCAGCCCCCGCAAGCCGTCGCGCGGAGTCAACGCGTTTTGCCTGTGCGTGCGAAATTGTCAGCATGAATAAATTGGATTCATCCAATTTATTCATTTTTCAAACCAAGAGCTTTTATTATAAAATGGGGCATTTATCCGGGTTTTACCCGTATTAAAATTATAAAGAGGAAAGTGTAAGATTGTAACTTTGTAAGGGCCTATGCAGACTGCGTTTAAGCGCGCCTTCGAAGCGCGTTCGGGTCAATTTACTTGTGATTTGACACTAAGTGTAAAGCCTGGACGCTCCATCCATATAAATTTCATTTGTTGCATATGGACGCTGCACGCCCCGCTCACAGCGGGTTCGGCCACTCAGGCCTTACACTAACGCGCATCGACAGCGCGTTTAAAAAACGCAGTCCGCTGTAGCCTCCCCCCCTATATAAGTTTGTATGTAATGGGTAATATCCAGAACCGCTCATCCGATTTTTTACCGCGGGTTTACATGCGTTGTTTGCAATACGCGGGCGACGCCGCGCGCAGCTAGTTAATGTAATGAAAAAGTATTTTCCACTGTTGTCAACCACGGAAAGTATGTCCGGCTCGTGCTTGGCCATTTTATTATGAAACGACATAAAACATAATGCGTTTAATTCGATACACGATATCGTGTCGGCCTTGCATCGTGTCGTATATAAGCGGGACTGAACATCCAGATGCTATACCAATTCAGTGAGTTATAGGTACAACATTCTTTACTTCAGGTAAGTATAATTAACTGCTTTATAATTTTTGTGTGAAATAATACTGATATAAATATTTAATTTTCAAAAGTGTTACAATCGGGGTTAATCATTTTTAGGCATTTTACTCGAAAACTACAAAGTGTATTTGAATAAAATTTTGAGGATAGGTGTATTTTGTTAGCCGCTGCATAGTTTCGTAATTAAAATGAAAAAAATATTTTTTTTAGGTGCGCACTCCATACATAAAACTGAAAGTCAATTTTTTTTTCATTGCAAGCCCACGTGTGGCACATCAATCGATAGGCCTATCAAAATAAATATAAGGTTTCTCAGCAATTTATTTGATTAAGTGAATATAGTCGGAGATAATCGCCCTGAAAGTCATTATCAACTTCGTGCAACCCTAAACTGATTGTGCGAACTGTGATTGGCAAGCAAAGTATGGACTGCTTTATTTAAAAAAAAACCGGACAAGTGCGAGTTCAACTCGCGTGGTGAGAGTTCCGTAAAGTTGCTATGCTCTAAGCATTAGGCGCTCTATCCAAAATACACAAAAATATTAAGAAATTTCCCGTTACTTTGAATACTCAAACTTCTTATAGGTTTTCCAATGAGCTTTAGGCAAGGAACTATTTTCCATATTTTTTTCAGAATTTTAAGCCTAGTAGTTTCGGAGATAAGGGCGGGGGGAGGGATGGTCAATTATCTATTTTTCCTAAATTACTTCAAATCTGTTTTTAATAATTTATAAAAAAAAGGTCTGCGATGCTTACAACAACCCCTTTAATTTGATATGTTACACACAATACAGTTCGCGAAACTTTTTTTTAATTTTTCAGCATACCCGCCAAAAGTGGCCCCCTTGTTCAGAATTCATTAATTTACTTTACCCGTCCATCTTTGGTTCACCAATTTACTTACATATGTTTACCAAATTTCAACTCAATCGGTCCAGTAGTTTC
Source organism: Epinotia nisella (assembly GCA_932294315.1). Classification (NCBI taxonomy): domain Eukaryota; kingdom Metazoa; phylum Arthropoda; class Insecta; order Lepidoptera; family Tortricidae; genus Epinotia; species Epinotia nisella. The sequence goes on from OW028673.1 coordinate 42,455,959, forward strand.
GGAGCAAATCGGCTGCGACAGACGTACGTACAGACGCACGAGTGATCCTATAAGGGTTCCGTTTTTTTCTTTTTCAGGTACGGAACCCTAAAGAAACAACTTTTCTAAGTTGTAGTTCCCTACTCCTTTCTTTCTGACTTTGGTACTTTCCACTCTTTCTAAAACATTTAAGTATTCGGGGAACCTTTCGTGTCACATATTGAGCTGAATTTGACGGGGTGGTTTGTGCAGGTAACAATGGTTCGAGCAGCTGTAGTAGTGATGATCGCCGCGATGTTGATGATGGTCGCTGTCTCCGATGTACAGGTGCGTTGCTGACACCTCCTTATGGTGCCTTACAATGGCCTAGGCTTGGCAAGTCTTCACATAAACGCCAGCGCGTTAACCGGCTGGTCTTCCTCGGATAAAGACATTTTTGAGGAAGTTTTTTACTTGATGTGAGTCGAAGGGGCTTGCTCATTTGTGAAGGCCTACTGAGCCTAAGGTAAGGGTGAGTACACATCAGAAGCGGTAGCGGTACCGAAGCAATGGCGAGGAAAATCCACCAATACCACAGTGCTTGCCTCGCTCACGCATTACTTCACACTAGTGGATCCATCTTTAAGCTTTTCTCATTTCATGTGGCAGGTGTCAGTGCAGCGCTTACGTTAAACTCGATTGCTCCATCATATGCCTCCCAAAACATCATCATCATCATCATATCAGCCGAAAGACGTCCACTGCTGGACATAGGCCTCCCCCAAAGAGTGCCAAAGTGACAGGTCCTGCGCCACCCTCATCCAGCGGACTCCCGTTACCTTTACTAGGTCATCAGTCCACCTTGTGGGGGGCCTACCCACGCCGCGCCTTCCGGTACGTGGTCGTCACTCGAGAACCTTTCCGCCCCAGCGGCCATCGGTTCTACGTGCAATGCACAGTCCATCCCAAAACTTAAACTGCAGTAATCGATTGACTTACACATTTCATTGCAGTGCGAGGTCGACGTCAAGTAAGTAGCAAAGCAACTTCTTGTGTTGAAAGTTCTCAGAATTAAAATTTTACAACCACTGAATATTTATTACATGTCAAAAACTCTCACACGTTGTCAGCTGTAAAAAGCATAAAGAATAATAGGTTAAGCATGTAATTAATAATACATTCATGAAACATTCCAATCGGAAACTCCCTAACGGAAACTTGTTTTTCATATCTCGTGAAAGTTTTGGATTTTTCTTAGAAATATCGTGATGTTTTGAGAATGTGCCGCAACTTGAACATATTGGTACACGTAAGTATATTATCCGGGGTAACGTTTTAGCCGTATCAATTAACATCAAGAAACCGTATACTGCAGTCACAAATCACAATGGTAATTATCGCTTAGAACATCGTAGCAATAAACTCAGATTAGAGCCGGATATTGAGCAAAAACAAATCATTTTTATAGTAGACCCTTTACGTATGATTTTAACCTACCTGGTCAGACCAGGAGCCGTAGTATGGTTGGCCTTATCACGCGACAAGTGACAAGATAAGAGCGTCGTCTCGTTCTATCGAACGGTGTCAGCCAGTGACGCACGCTCTATCCTATCACCTATCGCGTGACAAGGCCAACCATGCTACGGGGCCTGAGTGCATATTATTATTTATTTTAGCAAGCTCTAGCCGAAGTCCTTCGGTTTCTGGCGAAGCCATTAGCATTCCCACAAAAGGTGCTTTAATTCTCTTCATTGCTCCAAGGATCGTGTCTTATGTTCACAGGCGTATGGTTCATAGGCGCTCGCACGATGTTGACGGGCGCAGATACGTCTATGACCCGCAGCCTGAAAGCAGACGCAGAAGCAGTCAGTGGTAAGGCATCAACTCTTCGGCTCCACTGCACAATGAGGCAGATGGCCGATTACAGACGCGCGCGACTACACAACTACAGGCAATGATGGCAACTCATAGACGATTTTAATCACACAAAATTGCGTGTCTGTAACCGAACATCTTGGCACATTATTGGAGGCATTATTATCTTGGGAGGCATTATAGTCCCAATAATGTAGGCGATTCAAAGAGATCGCAGCTGCGCTGCGCTAGCTAGATCAATTTCTCGCCCCCGTAAACCCCTGTATTCCAAATTTCATCGAAATCGTTCTAAAAACTTATAGGTGTATACGAATATTGCTAGGATATCGCTGCCATTCAAATAAATTAGTTCCACAAAAAGTACGCAACATGGCAAGAGTTTTAAGCTTTACACATATATTTGACGTTAATCTAACGTTGTTTTACAGGTCATCCGGCGAGGCGTATAACGGTTAGAAGTAAGTTATTCCTAATGTTTATACCACAATGTTGGCAGACAGTCGCATTTGAGTCGATTCAGTCGTTCCCAAAGGTACAAGACAACTTTATGGCCACAACAATAGGGGTGTAGACACTAAATAAAAATAACCAATAATGTTGTATTTGCTCGAAGACAAATGTAGTAAATAAAAAATGTAGTCAAATGGAGAAAAAGGCAACGCAAGAGGTTAATAATCACAAAGTTATAAGTGTCCAAAGTTTTAAGAGCAAACCGCACGTTCATATAAAACGATTGTCATTTACTGTGACGCTCGATGGTCGTGACGTCACAATCTACGAGCGTTTTATCCCTCTAACTAGCAACGGTTGTAGCTTCGTAATTTTTTGAGATATTTGAATGGGATTTTTGTCATTAGGCATATTTTTTGCCTTTTTTTTTTCTACACCCCTATGCTATGAAGTCGTGTTGACATATATTGATCACTTCGTCCGTGCGCATATTTTTGAACGCGCCCAGGAATGATTTGTGCGTGTTGCGGATTATGACAAATGCCAATACGGCGCACCCTCAGAAACTCAGGCGAAGGCAGACCCTCTTGCCGCTTTGGCTGAAATCGGCGTTCGTGCACCTCCAAGGTGTAACGAACTGAACGCCGAACGCCGTTAACAACGTCAGGGTTGACAGTGCCGTGCGTGTTGTGCCTGTATTTAAAAATAAGTTATTTTCCAGATGCGGACGCTGCAACAAGGAATCAGTTTCACCAAATAAATGGTTGAATTACTAAAAAATTATATTTTGTTTTATTTGTGGGACTCTCGTATAATGTAAATGGCAGGTTTATGCCAAGCTAATATGCCAAGTTAGGTAACATTTCTTCGCAAACATCATTATTTAAGAACAAGAATGTTAATTCGCTTGCTTGGTCTTAACCCGCAATAGTCTAATCTAATTTAAGGCTCAAAGCACGCGTCAGGTTCCCAGACTACTGAGACAGTTTGGGGACTCAGAGCGGAGCACCAATTGACATTTCAGCTCGGGAGATTAAATCCAACACATACACCCATTATAATTCTTTTTTTTATTAATTATTATTTCTCAAAGGTCATTGTAAAATACATTAACTAAAAATAATGAGGAAAAACCCTTTATAATTCTACCTATGTGAAAAGCTATTTAAGTAGGTAATTAAATTAATTTAATGTTAATCATCGTCTTGTAGGTACTTACTTTAGAAAATAAATGATATTTGCAATAAAAAAAAATTAGGTAAATATTGCTAATGCGAAATAGAATGCAATTTAATGTAATTTTGTTAAGAAAGAAAGAAGAAAGAAAGAAAAACATTTATTCATGACAGATAAAAAAAGTAAAATTAAAATAAAACAAAACAAAATTTACACAAATATCACGAAAAGGTCTCGCCTCAGCATAATGCTGACTCAAGAGCCGGCGCTGATCTTCCGGCGAGACCCAAAGTGAAATGTCACGGTGCTTTGCTAAGAACAAAAAAAAAAATTCTTTATAATATTTTTAATTTCATGTTATATAATTTTATTACATTTCCTTTCATTTCAACATTCACTAATGAAACCGATTAGCTATTTATTTCTACGCCACATTTATAGTAATAGTAATAGTCATTTATTTAAAAATCATTATGTTACATAGTTACCAGGGGTCCCCACACTAGGCTACGCCTGTATCGTGGAGAACCAGTTAATTTTAAACATCAGAAATGAGTTACCTTAAATATATAGGTAATTAAATATTACATTCGGAATAGTCACAAAAATTACACATTGAAAAGGTTATACTTAGAAACTAACTTAAATATCAAAAATAGCTTCAGTCTCGGCATAGTTTAATGAATAAAGAAATTTAAACATAAGTATTTTAGCTTCGTTTATAGTGCAGCTCTGTAGGTTACAATATTTCAGTAAGGTGTTGTAGATTGCTACCCTAACGTAATCGCCAAAACGTTTACCGAAGCTGGAAAGAACTCTAGGAACTGGTAACCTAAAGGCGCGTTTTTTAAGTAGTTTGTCATAGCAAGTCATAGATTTAGAGGTTTTGTGAGTAAATAATGAAATTTTAAGGATATAAAGTTGACGTACGGTTAAAACATGTGATTCGGCATACAAGGTGGCAGTTGGATATCGAAAAGGCCTTTTTAACATTACTTTCAGCACCGAACGTTGCGCTCTTTCCATTTCCAACATGGTGGTCTTTGCTGCGCTGCCCCACGCTGTGATACAATAACTGATAAGTGATAACTGACTGGCACAGCGCAGTGTAGACTAATAATAACAAAGAGTTATCTGCAGACTGTCGGAGCTTTTTGAAAATATAAATAGATTTCCTAATTCTTGCGGAGAGTCTGTTTATCTGGCCTCAAAGTGGCTATTGCCGCCCGCTACGCAAGCGGAAAATCCTACCTTTAGTCCTCCTAACCTACCGTTAGGGGAAGATGTAAACTATTATGATATTATGTCCCTAGTACATACTTATGGCCACAGTCGAGTCTGAGACATTTATTGTTTTACCGCCCTATAATGTACTATTACGTTACCATTCATGTGCTTGGGAATAATTACATGAATTTATGTAATGAATGACATGTTATCATTTTCCTTTACGGATAAGTTGCGTACAACAGAGGGCCCAGTTAACTTACTATTCGTAGTATTCGTGGACCTTATTGCATCGAAATAAGGTAGACTCTAGGCTTGGGTTGAGTAGACTCATTGTTTCTCAGATGGGTAATCAAGTAACGTTTGGAACGCGCGTTAGGAAAATTTAACTGTCATTTTCCTTTACATGGAATCATTTTAAATAGCTTTAAGCCTTAATTGGCATTATATAGGATTTCACAACTTTTAATGAAAAATGGATGGATTTTAGATTCTTACACATAAAAAGAATACTCAGTTGGCTATCTAATTGCGGTTTGAACTACCTAGACGTACTGGTTGACAGTGGAGACTTAGTTTTTTCGTGAACAAGCCTTATGTTGTCGTGGTGACGTATTCGAATAAAAATTACATATTTGAATTGTCTAACACAAACAACAAATGCCTATTCGAACACGTCACCACTACATGCAAGAGGGGTTTTATACATGTATGTAATTTAAATTCACCTCCGTCCTTTGTTTAGGAAAATAAAGACAGGTGAAACATAAAGCCCTGCCAATCATCGTTAACATCAAGAGGGCTTCGTCGAGAAAATTCCCGGGAACTAGAAACCCGTGTTTCTTTGCCCTCACTTTGTGAGTCACTGGAGCCGAGCGGCAAGGTGCGCTACTCTCAATATGGAGGCCGTGAGTGTGGAATCACAGGGTTTTTAAAAATAGTAGTTTATGTGACTATACATAATGAGAGGCCTAAAATCATGAGTGTGGTATTATGAAACGAGCTTCATCGGACTACCTTATATACACACATATAATAAATCCTCAATGATGTGTTCGGAGACCATACCAATAACCGCCATTGCACCGCCATGGCCGACTAGATTTTAAATCGTGACCAACTAGATGTCCATAACAAAATCGACTTGGTCATGATTTGCTCTGACCCAGAGGTCACGCTTCGAAATTTGAAAGTCATTACTTTATCAATATCGATATCTTAATGAAAATACGTACAAAATTACCTACGGCAAGAGATAAGTGATTTATTTTTATAAATCTTATTGATTCTGAACGCATTTTAGCGGGTTTATTGTATGTGTGTAGATAAAATCATGTATAGCCCGACAAGCCGCTATTTGACCCTGAGGCAGTGTCGCTGTAAACCGCATAATATTGGCAATAATTAATGTACATACGTCATGTATGTATGGTCGGGACAGAGCTTTGAGTTGTTTGTTGAATGAAATAATTCTATGGTTTACAATAAATACCTATTCGTCTTTATTCTGATTCCAAGTACGTATTTGACATTAAATATTCTCCAGATTGTGACTCCGAAGATCGGGCTCTGATGTGTCGCTTTCAAGACCGCCGACCTCACTTATAAAACGTTTAGTCTGGGATTCGACTAATGGACTTTTATTCGTCTTCAATTTTTATTACAATATTTTAATAAGAAAATAAATTACTAGTTAAATCCAACCAAACGGTCGTAGGTATTGATGGAATTGGTCAATCAATACCACTATACATCAACCGCACTATACAATGTCAGTAGGTATCGATCAAGTCAACAACCAATTTCAAGACATTGTTTTTAGAAATACTAGACAATCCGGCATCCTTTTATTGCTTCAGCTCATATGGGAGTCCCACATAACCACTCGGGTCACCCCTTGCCCACGGGTGGTATGCGTAATGCATTTTCCCCCCTTAAAAAAAAGGTACATCTAACCCTGTCGGAATGTATCCGACAAATACAAAACTGGTTCCAATCCAAATGTTTCAAATAGGTTCCCGGTATTATTTAGTATTGATTAAAGAGATAAACGCAGTCAAAGCGAACAGCTGTAAAGATAACAATAATGGAAGCTTTCATAGTAAATCGTTATCTTTTTATGTGCGCGATGAATAAACTTCGAAATCAACTAAGTATCTATATTATTGTTACCTAATGTTAGTCTTAGGGTTAGTTGAAATAAAATAAAAATATGTAATTCAGACCATAGGGATCCATAATCTTTGTTAGTAAAATCTTACGAAATAAAATAACAGTAAGAAAGGTAAAAAACAAAAATAGAAGTGTGACGAAAAAGTTGGCCATTGAGAGAGCGAAGAGAGCACCAACTATAAGGCTACGTAGCTTTCCCAATAGCCACCTCAACCCAAAACTTGGTAATCGGCCAAGACCCCGAGAAGACCTTGAGTCTTTCGGCCAAGACCCCGAGAAGACCTTTGCTGCTGCCGTGCACTCGCCTTAGCACGGAGGCGACTGTTTTTAACCCCCGACGCAAAAAGAGGGGTGTTATAATTTTAACGTGTCTGTGTCTCTGTGTATCTGTCTGTGGTATCGTAGCTATGGACCGATTTGAATGCGGTTTTTTTGTGTCATAGATAATTTTAACCCGAGTGTTCTTAGTTATGTTTCATCAAAATCGGTTTAGCCGTTTTTGAGATATTAAACTTTGAAATGAAAAAATCGGGGGTTTTTCAACTGTTCTAAGTTGTAGCTATTCTCCTAATGTCCTAATGTCAAATAAGATCATTTGCCACACGTTTTCCAATGTTTTTAAATCTATTTACCTATCATAAGTAATCATCATGACCTGGAGCCGTAGCATGGTTGGCCTTATCACGCGACAAGTGACAAAATAAGAGCGTCGTCTCGTTCTATCGAACGGTGTCAGCCAGTGACGCACGCTCTATCCTATCACCTATCGCGTGACAAGGCCAACCATGCTACGGGGCCTGAATAAAGATATTCTATTCTAATATCACCATTCCATTTCTTCCCGTGGGTATCGCAAGAGTAGGCTGTGAGTGAGTGTGTTGCGGGCGATGGGTTAGCAACAACCTATCACAATTCAATTCTAGATTTAAAGTTATAATCTAGCCGAAAGCCATTCAAGAAAAAATCAGCGCTGCTTTCAGAATACGAGGCATGATCGTCCATTTTTGTCTTATTATCATTCTTTGGGTGCGCATTGTGATGCGGGATGTGGTTCGAGCTGTGGAGCGGGCTCTGACCATACTTAATACACCATACACGGCAAGGAAAAGGCTTTGAAGCGCCTCTTGTGGCAATGTTAAGGCTTCACCATGGAACCGAATCCAAAACGCCAATGAGGGTTTCTAGAATGCATTATGCCGTAGAGAGGTAGACTGCGTAGACCTAGTGGAACTAGCGAACTTTTACCGTAATGTTTTATAACATGTGTTAATTAGAAATAAAACAAGTTTTATAGGAAATCTTTCTCAAGTTTAATTTAAATAATCATCCCAGTAGAATCTTCTTAGTTATTTTTTGAAAAATAAAGTAACTCTTTGATACAATATTCGGCCGTCTCAAATAATGTCAAGTATATAATGTAGTCTTTTGAACCACTACAGTTGGCTATACAGCACTATTCCCATTTACCTACAATCAAACTCTATAAATATAAGAAGTATTTGAAAACTTCAAACAACCCTCGAGGCTTTGGCCTCTGGGCCACAAAACTTCACACTCAGCTCTCCCAGTAAATAAAACAAGTTAAAAACCTATTGTGTTCGTCAATCTTCCATCCGTGAAACGCATCCCTTGCTCTCTGTCATATTTGAATGCCTCTAGACCACCGTCAATGGTTTTGATCACAGAACACTAAATACTATTAGAAAGGCGATGTGGTCGTGACACGCGCGCCATTCCATTGAGCATGAGCTCAACGATTTTGCGCCACCGTCACATGATCGCCGTGCAGTCGCTCACAGTTGTAGGCGACGTGGAGGGGATGAGGTGGCGACACCGCTCCCGATAGAAACCGCGCTTGATAACCCTTCTATAGTTTTTAGTGTTCTGTGGTTTTGACAATAAGCGCTTGAGTATGACAATTGGCGCTTTGAGCACCCTGGGTCCCCAAACTCGGAGAACATGATGTGAGCCTTACATTAGGATGTTGCGGGTGAAGACAAAACGAACGATCAAGCATTAGGATTTTTTACAGATGATGTTTAACTTGCCACAAATGTTAATTTGGCATTGGTTTGGCCTAAGCCCGCCATTAAACTGGATTGCTTACTATCACAAATTAAAACACAATATTTCTATTTTGCAAATCAATCATTTTATTTGGAGAATCTTTGAAGTCGTTACTGGGCGATGATTCTCGTCGCATCAGCATCTGGAAAATGATGAATTTTTCAACATAGTGACACCAAAAAGTGATCAGTATAAAAACCTTGATCACCTAAATATGATGCTGTCCTGATCATCCTCTGATATATACGACGGCCCCGTGTCAAATTTATGAATACACAACTTAACAGATCTCCGTCGGTTACATAGTCGGTCATATTGACTGAAGTGAACTAGTTAATGTGACCTGAAATCATGACAAGGTTCTATCACTGTTGAACATTTCGAAGTATCTAAGGATCCGCATGCTATCGGAGCATGCGCAACGCTGCGATCTATGTTCTGTTTAGGTGGCGTGGTTTGTATCTGCGCAGTGTATTGTTTCTTGTGTCAAGTCGCCAGAGTTCTTGAGGAAGTGGAGTGTTCGCATTTGTCCTAGTCAGTAACACGTATACGACATTCGCATATTCGAGCGACAGAGAGGGACCAACCGGTAATCGCCAGCTTCGTGTGTTCATGTTCTTTAATTAACTGTCGCTTAAATTTAATGTGCGAGCGCGACAGAGGTAGAGTAACACGGCCAAAGTTCGCGGTATCAGTTCTGGACACGTGCGTACGGCTGCTACCGTGGTGGATCCGTTTATATATTTCTATCGCACTCGCATATTAGAGCGACAGAAAAAGGGAGTGACTACCATGAGAAACTATCTTCGTTCGTTCGTGTATATCCTTCTTTGTCGCCTGTATATGCGAGTGCGAAACAGATATATATTTATATACACATACGTGCATACATCTGTAGCCAATGGCGATACTTACTTCTTTAACCTTCAGCTGACCAGTACGGAGACGCATCCCAGGCGTTGGCATTCCTCTCCCAGTCCGATCTGTAACGCAGCGTACTTAAAGTCAACCTCAACAATAACAGCATTTAGGTAGGTACAGTCAAGGACTAAGTGTTGAGCAATTTAGAGCTCACTTTATACTGGACACTTCATAGCTTAGCAGCAGAACCAACATTAGTTGACACCTAAATGGCTCAACAAATAAAGTCCTCGACCGTACTTGCCCTGTAGGCTTGTAGTTTTCTGTTTCTGGTGGTGTGGTCGACAATGCTCCCGAGGATGTGCTGTGTTTAAGAGTGAGGAACCTGTATTTGGTTCTACGATCATCAATACAATGAGGTTTGAAGTCATTCATTAGCAATCGTATAGTTATATCATGTAACCATAGCAACGGGCTGCGAGGACTTTTTGCACAAACGCCGCCATCTTTGCTATATTTTCGTGCCGGGGATTATTCCAAATTACAAAATTTAGTCTATACTTCACATACATAACACACTACACTACATATTATAAAGAGGAATAGTTTTTAAGATTGTAACATTGTAAAGAAAATCATAAAAAATCTAACCTTCTGTTTGCAGCGTCCCTTCTTGATTGCCTACGGTTCGACGGGCGGATGTTATTGATCGGCCTGTGAACATAAAAAAACAATGGCAAGAGAGTCAATGAAGCGTCTTTAGTGAGAATATTGCACCTTCACCAGAGACTGAAGAATTTTAGCTATTACTGCCCAAAATAATGATTCAACTCGTCCGTCGTCGTCAACCTCGAGGTCCTCATGCTTGCGAGGCTGCCGAACAACCCTTCAATCAACCACCGCGCCCCCCCCCTCCCCCCCTCGGTACCGCAGCTGACGTGCACGGAGCTTAATGATACAACTTTCTGAACCATCTTACAAGTGGAAAACTTGGTCATGATATGGCTAGCTCGCGGACCAAAAGCGTTGCCTCCGCACTGTGACTGCACATTAACTGGTACTTATTCGTTTTTGTTGGTGTAAATTATATCATGAGTAAGATAAAAACGGAGGTTATACACTTACGGGATTTCAAAGCACTGCAAACAAATGTGTAAAGTCAATCGATCATTGCAGATTATGTTTTGGTAGGTATATTATTTATTTATTTCTTGGAGCAATCGACGACGAGCAACGCACCTGTACACTGGAGACAGCGACCATCATGAACACCGCGGCGAGGATGACAATTAGAACTGCTCGGACCATTGTTACCTGGACAAACCATATTTAAAGCTACAATTTTATTGTCATTTTATCTTAGTCGAAACTTTATTCGTACCGTGATTTTACTGACTTGAAGCTATAGGGATATCGTTTAACTCAGTGCCAGGGTAATTAGCGCGGAGCAAGTTAAGTTATTATGACATCACTAATTAGATGAATTACTCACATTAAAATGTATTTTATGTGTGGTTATTTTTGGATCAATGACGATTATGACGACCCGTATCTTAATTTTATACTTATTGACATCTTAATCTTGTAATGTCATTTTGTAACTGGTTGACATATACAGTACTCTAAAGAAAATTTCATAATAATTTTGACTGTAATTTGTAAATTTTTAATGACCGACGATCACAATTTAAATTCCATACCGTAAAACCACACAACTATAGTCCACTACCCCAACTATGGTCCAATAATAAACTCATTCGTTTCTATCAAAGCCGATTTTGTTTTGTGATTTTATAGGTTTTTATTTAAATTTTTGTTACTATATTGCCTGTATTTAAGTTCACCCATGAAAGCAGTACCACCTGAGCAAGTAATATGTCAATTAATTTGGACCATAGTTGGGTGACCTGGACTATCTTTGTGTGGTTTTATGGTACCTTAAAAATGATTAATATTAATAATTTTAAACGAAGTTTTATATTAAGAGATACATAAATCATATATAAAGGGGGTGACCGCAACAGCGAAACGGGAGATTGAGCTTTAACGTAACACAAACGCATTCCTCCCCCACCGCACAGGTAGCGTAGTCAGGTAACTAGATTGTATAGAAGCTAGAAATAAAGGGAGACACCTGACTGACCAGATCTAATTTAAGTTAATAATATCGGTTACGTAAAGCGACTCTGTGAAAAATTTGTGGAGTTTCGTAAAAGGGACTCCTAAGAAAAATCAGGAAAATTATTTACAGTTTGAGTACATTCATCATCGTCATCATATCAGCCGAAAGACGTCCACTGCTGGACATAGGCCTCCGCCAAAGAGTGCCACACTGACCGGTCCTGCGCCACCCGCATCCAGCGGACTCCCGCGACCTTTACCAGGTCATCAGTCCACCATGTGGGGAGCCAACCCATCGCTGCGCCTTCCTTTAGTTATTGAGTACATTATATTGAATCTTTTTTTAATGAAAAAGAGCTTGTCGCCAAGCGAAAAGTCTACCCCCAAAAGGCTACACAAAGCCAACAGAAATGAAAAACTACTATACTGTTTGATGGAATGAGGCCAGAACGTAACAGTTTTTAATTTATTTCTTTCATTTGCTTGGTGAATCCAAGGTTATATTTAGAAACCTGTGGCTGGATGGAAATACCTCTTTCTCTAGAAGTGTCCCGAGTTACAAGTCATATGCTCCTAAGGTACTTTTAATAACCTTTTTTGGCAAAATATGGCACTCGCCGACCACAAACAATGGCCATTCATGAGCTCAGTTGAAAAAAATAGATTACGGGTCCAGCGGCAAAATTAGGCATTAAAGTCAAAGTCAAAGTGATTTATTCTTCAATTTAGGCATATTACATGCACCTATGAATGTCGATAAACTACCACCGGTTCGGAAAGTAAACCTCTGCCTCGAGAAGAACCGGCGTAAAAAACTCATTACAATTTTATATTTGTCCACAGGAAAGATTATACATAAAGATTACTCAATCAAGAATATGATTAGGAACCAGTAACTCACCTGAAGTAGAGATGAATGTTGTATCAACGCTGACTGATGAATATTTAGCTCCAGGATGGTCGGGCCCGCTTATATACAGATCGGCATCATGGTCGACACGCCAGTGTATCCTATTAAATTATTTTTATGTCGACATTAACATAACATTCATTTGATTTCCTTTCATATCAAAGTGGCCAAGCCCGAGTCGGATATACTTGAAGTGTTGCGTGGAAGTATGCTGTGTTGCGTTCCGTGGGTCACTTACGGTGCTGTCTGAAAACCAGCGCTGTAGGTTGACACCTCGGCACGATGCTGAGACAGCAACCGTTTCACTGCCGCGAAGACACACACAATGTGTCAATTGTATTGTATGTCTACTTCCTTTTATTTTTGTGTAGTGAATAAATATCTTCTTTCTTTTTTTTTCCAAATGGTTGAATACGGTAGTTGGCAACAGTGAAAATAAATTATTTCTACCATCAAGAACACACTCGGAAAAGTTTTTGCTAGGCGTAGGGCAGGTATCCCGAAGAACGAGCCCGTGTGGATTTTGTGGACAAGCGAAACATGATGGCCGCAGACCCTAAGAAGAACGGCGAGGCATGCGTCGCTTTCCGCGAAAGCCGAGCTCTGCCCAGGGCAGAAGGCAGATCTCGGCGCGCTTTCAGTACCTGTGGGCCTAAAATGTTTGCCTTGTTATCACTTATCGTCGTGGATAAGATAACCGTCACTCTCGCACTCGTACGACTTAGAACGTAGCGGCCATAATAGCAACCGCTAAGCGATAAGCTAATAATAGCAACCGTGCTATGCTATGCCCGCTGAGTAGCGCTGCGGCCTAATTTGCAGTTGTTTTTGGCAGTTTAATGATTATTGTTAATTTTGCATTAAAAGTGATATTAAGTAATTAGTTGATCGTTGGGGTATGATTAAAGATTTGTTTTTGCTAAATATCTGGGACCAATCTGATTTTATTTCTACTAAGCGTGCACAGCGATTTCATTTCTGGTATCCGGTTTTGTTGGTGTAAATATCACAATTGTCTCGAATGGTTCATCACGTTGCACCTATCTAACGCGAGTTTAAAACGTTAACTCGCGTTAGGTAGATGCAACTGTCATTTTTAGGGTTCCGATACCTCAAAAGGAAAAAACGGAACCCTTATAGGATCACTCGGTTGTCTGTTTGTCCGTCTGTCACAGCCGATTTGCTCCGAAACTACTGGACCGATAGAATTGAAATTTGGTACACATATGTAAATTGGTGACCCAAAGATGGACGCGTAAAGTAAATGAATGAATTCTGAACAAGGGGGACACTTTTGAGGGGTAAACTGGAAAATTAAAAAAAAAGTTTTGCAAACTGTATTGTGTGACATATTAAATGAAAAGGGGTTGTTGTAAGCATCTCAGATTTTTTTTATAATCTTAGCAAAAATATTAAAATAGATTTGAAGTAATTTAGGAAATAAGACGAAAATTGACCATCCCCCCCCGTTATCTCCGAAACTACTAGGCTTAAAATTCTGAAAAAAATATGGAAAATAGTTCCTTGCATAAAGATTACAGGAAAACCTATAAGAAGTTTGAGTATTCAAAGTAACGGGAAAATTCTCAATATTTTTGTGTACTTTGTATGGAGCGCCTAATGCTTAGAGAATAGGAATTTTACGCAACCCTCACCACGCGAGTTGAACTCGCACTTGTCCGGTTTTTTCCATATAAAAATGGACGTTTAGATCTACCTGACGCGCGTACAATGCGTTACGTGATCGACCCGCAGGACTCGGGGACCCTTATCCGGCCACATGCCGCGTGTTCTTTGCAGATGATCTTGCCGAAGAAAAATGTTAACTTGGCATAAACCCGCCATTTGAATATACAATTGTTAAGTCCCACAAATCAAAACACAATATTTATATTTAGGGAATCAGTTCTTTTCAATTTTTTTTAACTCGGAGAAAAATTGATCTAAAGTTATGACCTCCGCGAGTAATGTAATGTACCACGAGATCATAGCACAGTAGTCAATGCAGATTTTGAGGTAACATCATGTAGTGAGTCATAATAGTTTTTGCATTTTTGTTTTCAAAAGATATTTTTGTGATTTTTTCATTTATTTCAATTTTTTTGTGTTTTTAAAATAAAAAAGTTACTTATATCACTCCAGAAAAGTAAAAAAGTACACTAAAACTTAAGTTCAAGAAAAAAAAATAAAAAAATTCAAATAAAACCACTTAGAAACAATTGCTTACAAGCTTAATAATCTACCGTTTAATTTATTGCTCCTATTACGGGCCACACCCTGTATACTCTAAACTCTGTCATAACTTTTTTGTTGCGGGTTGCCCATCGAAAATATTCACGCGTCGCCACTGTTATACACCTACTGAAAAATCAATACACTTGTTTCGAAAGGTATGTATTATGACAGTTGAAGTGCTTATCGCCCACCGCACACGTCAGTTTTCCGGATCAAGTTCCATGAAACGGTTCCGTCTGGGGTAATTGCGCAGATGTATTGTTGAGATAATTTAGGTATTGTGGCCGACTTTTTATAAAACTGTATTGGAATCTATAAACGCCTGTCAACTCTTAGAACTAACTCTTATAACTTTATAGGCTTCTTTGTAAACGCGTTTTTAGGTTCTCCTACCTGGCCGTAAGGTAGCGACTCTCTATGCGAACTTTTACCGTAATGTTTTATAACATGTGTTAATTAGAAATAAAACAAGTTTTATAGGAAATCTTTCTCAAGTTTAATTTAAATAATCATCCCAGTAGAATCTTCCCCCGTAGACGGCAGAGTTACTTTTTGAATGGACTACTTTGATACAATATTCGGCCGTCTCAAATAATGTCAAGTATATAATGTAGTTTTTTGAACCACTACAGTTGGCTATACAGCACCATTCTCATATACCTACAATCAAACTCTATAAATATAAGAAGTATTTGAAAACTTCAAACAACCCTCGAGGCTTTGGCCTCTGGGCCACAAAACTTCACACTCAGCTCTCCCAGTAAATAAAACAAGTTAAAAACCTATTGTGTTCGTCAATCTTTCCATCCGTGAAACGCATCCCTTGCTCTCTGTTATATTTGAATGCCTCTAGACCACCGTCAATGGTTTTGACCAAAGAGCACTAAATACTATTAGAAAGGCGATGTGGGCGTGGCACGCGCGCCATTCGATTGAGCATGCGCTCAACGCTTTTGCGCAACCGTCATCTGGCCCCGTAGCATGGTTGGCCTTGTCACGCGATAGGTGATAGGATAGAGCGTGCGTCACTGGCTGACACCGTTCGATAGAACGAGACGACGCTCTTATCTTGTCACTTGTCGCGTGATAAGGCCAACCATGCTACGGCTCCTGGCCCCGTAGCATGGTTGGCCTTGTCACGCGATAGGTGATAGGATAGAGCGTGCGTCACTGGCTGACACCGTTCGATAGAACGAGACGACGCTCTTATCTTGTCACTTGTCGCGTGATAAGGCCAACCATGCTACGGCTCCTGGCCCCGTAGCATGGTTGGCCTTGTCACGCGATAGGTGATAGGATAGAGCGTGCGTCATTGGCTGACACCGATCGATAGTACGAGACGACGCTCTTATCTTGTCACTTGTCGCCGTGCAGTCGCTCACAGTTGTAGGCGACGTGGAGGGGATGAGGTGGCGACACCGCTCCCGATAGAAACCGCGCTTGATACCCCTTCTATAGTATTTAGTGTTCTGTGGTTTTGACAATAAGCGCTTGAATATGACAATTGGCGCTTTGAGCACCCTGGGTCCCCAAACTCGGAGAACATGATCCAGCAGCCGGCACCTGACACGTGCTGTGAGCCTTACATTAGAATGTTGCGGGTGAAGACAAAACGAACGATCAAGCATTAGGATTTTTTACAGATGATGTTTAACTTGCCACAAATGTTAATTTGGCATTGGTTTGGCCTAAGCCCGCCATTAAACTGGATTGCTTACTATCACAAATTAAAACACAATATTTCTATTTTGCAAATCAATCATTTTATTTGGAGAATCTTTGAAGTCGTTACTGGGCGATGATTCTCGTCGCATCAGCATCTGGAAAATGATGAATTTTTCAACATAGTGACACCAAAAAGTGATCAGTATAAAAACCTTGATCACCTAAATATGATGCTGTCCTGATCAGTGATCATCCTCTGATATATACGACGGCTCGGTGTCAAATTTATGAATACACAACTTAACAGATCTCCGTCGGTTACATAGTCGGTCATATTGACTGAAGTGAACTAGTTAATGTGACCTGAAATTATGACAAGGTTCTATCACTGTTGAACATTTCGAAGTATCTAAGGATCCGCATGCTATCGGAGCATGCGCAACGCTGCGATCTATGTTCTGTTGAGTTGCCGTGGTTTATATCTGCGCAGTGTATTGTTTCTTGTGTCAAGTCGCCGGAGTTCTTGAGGAAGTGGAGTGTTCGCATTTGTCCTAGTCAGTAACACGTATACGACATTCGCATATTCGAGCGACAGAGAGGGACCAACCGGTAATCGCCAGCTTCGTGGGTTCATGTTCTTTAATTAACTGTCGCTTAAATTTAATGTGCGAGCGCGACAGAGGTAGAGTAACACGGCCAAAGTTTGCGTTATCAGTTCTGGACACGTGGGTACGGCTGCTACCGTGGTGGATCCATGGACTTATTATTACTGGTGGATCCGTTTATATATTTCTATCGCACTTGCATATTAGAGCGACAGAAAAAGGGAGTGACTACCATGAGAAACTATCTTCGTTCGTTCGTGTATATCCTTCTTTGTCGCCTGTATATGCGAGTGCGAAACAGATATATATTTATATACACATACGTGCATACATCTGCAGCCAATGGCGATACTTACTTCTTTAACCTTCAGCTGACCAGTACGGAGACGCATCCCAGGCGTTGGCATTCCTGTCCCAGTCCGATCTGTAACGCAGCGTACTTAAAGTCAACCACAACCATAACAGCATTTAGGTAGGCACAGTCAAGGTCTAAGTGTTGAGCAATTTAGAGCTTACTTTATACTGGATACTTCATAGCTTAGCAGCAGGCTACGTTAGGCGGGCTTAGGTAGCAGAGAACCAACATTAGTTGACACCTAAATGGCTCAACAATTAAAGTCCTCGACCGTACTTGCCCTGTAGGCTTGTAGTTTTCTGTTTCTGGTGGTGTGGTCGACAATGCTCCCGAGGATGTGCTGTGTTTAAGAGTGAGGAACCTGTATTTGGTTCTACGAATCATCAGTACAATGAGTTTTGAAGTCATTCATTAGCAATAGTATAGTTATATCATGTAACCATAGCAACGGGCTGCGAGGACTTTTTGCACAAACGCCGCCATCTTTGCTATATTTTCGTGCCGGGGATTATTCCAAATTACAATATTTAGTCTATACTTCACATACATAACACACTACACTACATATTATAAAGAGGAATAGTTTTTAAGATTGTAACATTGTAAAGAAAATCATAAAAAATCTAACCTTCTGTTTGCAGCGTCCCTTCTTGATTGCCTACGGTTCGACGGGCGGATGTTATTGATCGGCCTGTGAACATAATAAACAATGGCAAGAGAGTCAATGAAGCGTCTTTAGTGAGAATAAGTGAGAATATTGCACCTTCACCAGAGACTGAAGAATTTTAGCTATTACTGCCCAAAATAATGATTCAACTCGTCCGTCGTCGTCAACCTCGAGGTCCTCATGCTTGCGAGGCTGCCGAACAACCCTTCAATCAACCACCGCGCCCCCCCCTCCCCCCCTCGGTACCGCAGCTGACGTGCACGGAGCTTAATGATACAACTTTCTGAACCATCTTACAAGTGGAAAACTTGGTCATGATATGGCTAGCTCGCGAACCAAAAGCGTTGCCTCCGCACTGTGACTGCACATTAACTGGTACGTATTCGTTTTTGTTGGTGTAAATTATATCATGAGTAAGATAAAAACGGAGGTTATATACTTACGGGATTTCAAAGCACTGCAAACAAATGTGTAAAGTCAATCGATCATTGCAGATTATGTTTTGGTAGGTATATTATTTATTTATTTATTTCTTGGAGCAATCGACGACGAGCAACGCACCTGTACACTGGAGACAGCGACCATCATGAACACCGCGGCGAGGATGACAATTAGAACTGCTCGGACCATTGTTACCTGGACAAACCATATTTAAAGCTACAATTTTATTGTCATTTTATCTTAGTCAAAACTTTATTCGTACCGTGATTTTACTGACTTGAAGCTATAGGGATATCGTTTAACTCAGTGCCAGGGTAATTAGCGCGGAGCAAGTTAAGTTATTATGACATCACTAATTAGATGAATTACTCACATTAAAATGTATTTTATGTGTGGTTATTTTTGGATCAATGACGATTATGACGACCCGTATCTTAATTTTATACTTATTGACATCTTAATCTTGTATTGTCATTTTGTAACTGGTTGACATATACAGTACTCTAAAGAAAATTTCATAATAATTTTGACTGTAATTTGTAAATTTTTAATGACCGACGATCACAATTTAAATTCCATACCGTAAAACCACACAACTATAGTCCACTACCCCAACTATGGTCCAATAATAAACTCATTCGTTTCTATCAATGCCGATTTTGTATTTGTGATTTTATAGGTTTTAATTTAAATTTTTGTTACTATATTGCCTGTATTTAAGTTCACCCATGAAAGCAGTCCCACCTGAGCAAGTAATATGTCAATTAATTTGGACCATAGTTGGGTGACCTGGACTATCTTTGTGTGGTTTTATGGTACCTTAAAAATTATTAATATTAATAATTTTAAACGAAGTTTTATATTAAGAGATACATAAATCATATATAAAGGGGGTGACCGCAACAGCGAAACGGGAGATTGAGCTTTAACGTAACACAAACGCATTCCTCCCGCACCACACAGGTAGCGTAGTCAGGTAACTACTATATTGTATCGAAGCTAGAAATAAAGGGAGACACCTGACTGACCAGATATAATTTAAGTTAATTATATCGGTTACGTAAAGCGACTCTGTGAAAAATTTGTGGAGTTTCGTAAAAGGGACTCCTAAGAAAAATCAGGAAAATTATTTACAGTTTGAGTACATTCATCATCGTCATCATATCAGCCGAAAGACGTCCACTGCTGGACATAGGCCTCCGCCAAAGAGTGCCACACTGACCGGTCCTGCGCCACCCGCATCCAGCGGACTCCCGCGACCTTTACCAGGTCATCAGTCCACCATGTGGGGAGCCAACCCATCGCTGCGCCTTCCTTTAGTTATTGAGTACATTATATTGAATCTTTTTTTAATGAAAAAGAGCTTGTCGCCAAGCGAAAAGTCTACCCCCAAAAGGCTACACAAAGCCAACAGAAATGAAAAACTACTATACTGTTTGATGGAATGAGGCCAGAACGTAACAGTTTTTAATTTATTTCTTTCATTTGCTTGGTGAATCCAAGGATATATTTAGAAACCTGTGGCTGGATGGAAATACCTCTTTCTCTAGAAGTGTCCCGAGTTACAAGTCATATGCTCCTAAGGTACTTTTAATAACCTTTTTTGGCAAAATATGGCACTCGCCGACCACAAACAATGGCCATTCATGAGCTCAGTTGAAAAAAATAGATTACGGGTCCAGCGGCAAAATTAGGCATTAAAGTCAAAGTCAAAGTGATTTATTTTTCAATTTAGGCATATTACATGCACCTATGAATGTCGATAAACTACCACCGGTTCGGAAAGTAAACCTCTGCCTCGAGAAGAACCGGCGTAAAAAACTCATTACAATTTTATATTTGTCCACAGGAAAGATTATACATAAAGATTACTCAATCAAGAATATGATTAGGAACCAGTAACTCACCTGAAGTAGAGATGAATGTTGTATCAACGCTGACTGATGAATATTTAGCTCCAGGATGGTCGGGCCCGCTTATATACAGATCGGCATCATGGTCGACACGCCAGTGTATCCTATTAAATTATTTTTATGTCGACATTAACATATCATTCATTTGATTTCCTTTCATATCAAAGTGGCCAAGCTCGAGTCGGATATACTTGAAGTGTTGCGTGGAAGTATGCTGTGTTGCGTTCCGTGGGTCACTTACGGTGCTGTCTGAAAACCAGCGCTGTAGGTTGACACCTCGGCACGATGCTGAGACAGCAACCGTTTCACTGCCGCAAAGACACACACAATGTGTCAATTGTATTGTATGTCTACTTCCTTTATCTTTGTGTGTCTTTTGTGTAGTGAATAAATATCTCCTTTCTTTTTTTTCCAAATGGTTGAATACGGTAGTTGGCAACAGTGAAAATAAATTATTTCTACCATCAAGAACACACTCGGAAAAGTTTTTGCTAGGCGTAGGGCAGGTATCCCGAAGAACGAGCCCGTGTGGATTTTGTGGACAAGCGAAACATGATGGCCGCAGACCCTAAGAAGAACGGCGAGGCATGCGTCGCTTTCCGCGAAAGCCGAGCTCTGCCCAGGGCAGAAGGCAGATCTCGGCGCGCTTTCAGTACCTGCGGGCCTAAAATGTTTGCCTTTTTATCATTTATCGTCGTGGATAAGATAACTGTCACTCTCACACTCGTACGACTTAGAACGTGGCGGCCATAATAGCAACCGCTAATAGCGATAAGCTAATAATAGCAACCGTGCTATTATTAGCTTATCAGCGCTGAGTAGCGCTGCGGCCTAATTTGCAGTTGTTTTTGGCAGTTTAATGATTATTGTTAATTTTGCATTAAAAGTGATATTAAATAATTAGTTGATTGTTGGGATATGATACTAAAATATTATAACATAAAATGGTTTTTTATTTAAACCACATGGTCCGAAAAACGATTTTATTGAATTTTCATGCTGTTGTTCCACCTTAGAGAATAATATACAATTATAATCATAATGACATGAGAATCGATTAACGCATTATTTGTAAATTGATTGTATAGGTTTAGATAACGCTAAATCGATTTTGCACGGCAATCCATGCGACCTCAATAAGTAGGTATCATGTTTAATTATAGATAACTCTAGGGAACATGCAGGTGAGATCGAAAACTTGTAATATAAATAATTTTATAAAAATTTGTTCCACTAGTGTCCGGTCTGTATAAACGCGAAACTTAATATCCAATTGGTTTTTAAATTAAATATATATGGGGATAATTAGGGCCACTTTTTTTTTGTATGCGGTAATTTTTTAGGCGATATCCTTTCGTAAAACTACCACAGTAGAATGGGGCTTGGAGTTAGCTACTTTATAACACGATTAGCTGCTCGCGCGCCTTCACCCGCAAATCGCAAAGGCCAACTACACACTTACTTACAAACTTACATCTCACAGGAGCCGTAGCATGGTTGGCCTTATCACGCGACAAGTGACAAGATAAGAGCGTCGTCTCGTTCTATCGAACGGTGTCAGCCAGTGACGCACGCTCTATCCTATCACCTATCGCGTGACAAGGCCAACCATGCTATGGGGCCTGACGTCCACTTTATAATATTATTATTAGTATAGGAATTCCTAAAGTACCTACAGGTCTTACCTATTCAGGGAGCAGAATCCTAGTTTTAAGGATCTGTGAAAGATGTATGTTAAAATAAATAAAAAATAAAAATAGTAGATTCTGTGACAAGCGGCTAAAATAAGCCATATTAGTACGAGATGGTTATTTCCCGAGCGAAGTGAGGGAAAATATTTCGAGGGGTAATATGGCTTTTAGACCCAAGTTATACACTCTACTTTTCACTTCGACTGCGAGAAAATAGTAAAACAAAGATTATCCATCCACGATCAATAACAAATTCCACGGCGAAGAGATTGTTCAATTTAGCGGCATGTTTTTTTTTACTTAACTGCTTTGACACAGATACAAAATATTGACTCCACGAATAAACGCCTCTGACCGCCTACAGGCGCATCCAGACAGCCGCGCGGCGGACAGCATACAGGCACAAGATAAAGCGAGATAGACAGCAGTCTATCCCGCTCAATCTCATAGCTTATGCCGCCATGCAGTCAACCACGCTTGAACGTTCGGACGCGCTATTAACGGTCAGAGGCGTTTTATTTTTTAGTGATTTGGAATTAGGGACTACAAACACCTGGTGTTTGATTGGTCGATTTTAATATGTAGCTGTATTCTGGTTAGTTCATAGCAAAGAGAAATGTTTTTTGAATAAGTTGTGATTGGTGGATTTAATATGGTGAAGTGTTTTGATTGGTCAAATTAAATGTGTTAAAAATCATAAATATGTCTACATATTTTCCCTAGGGGCTATATGTCCTACTTTAGCCCCGCTTATTAAGCCTAATATGACACACTTTTCGAGCATGAGAAGTGAAAAAGATTATAAAGAGGTGTCTGTGAGATTGTAGCTTTGGACTAACTGGAATGTTATAGGCTATATTTTATTGGTCTGCTTGCGTTCTTTGCAATGAAGCCCGTGGCCCCGCGGGCACCTATATTCTTAGGAATAATAAGGGTCATCCTCCTAGAGTTTATTCCCGGTTGTGCTCTAAAGGCACCCAGAGACCGCTTTGCCATCTAATCATATGACTTGGCAAAGGCACTTGTTTTACGAAAGCGACTGCCATTCTGACCTTCCAACCCAGAGGGGAAACTACACCTTACTGGAATTAGACCGGCTTCCTCACGATATTAATAGACAACGCGTGTTTATTTTCGAGTTGGGGTCATTGTGGTAAACTTAATATTTACCATGTGAACAGTGGTAAAAGTCCGAAATGAACTTTGTGTTTTCATTTTAAGGAAGATACCCATTTTTACTATCGTTGTTGACTATTATGAAACTATACAGTATCTTAAACTAATAAATATTTTTAAAAACTTAGCTCTCATGCCCCTAAAAAGAAATCATACCCTAAATTAATGATATCCGATGAATATTTTGACCCTAGTAAAAATGTTATTCATGAAAGCGTGCATGATGTTCCAAAATCGAATGAACTCAAAGCATTTTTTTTTCAAACATATAGAATATTGAAAAAATGAAGTTCCACCAACGCACAGATTTCATAAAGAGTAGGTACCTATTCATATTGTATTGTCAACTACATGCTCAATCAAGAATGAAAATAGCCTGTTCAATTAAATTTAATCGGTATTTTTACATCAGTTCCATTATGTTTTACAAGCCCTGTGAAGCCTTGTGAAAATAGTTCGTTGATTAATTTCATTATACGTTTATTGTATGTTATAATATTGATTTGCCACCGACTAAGACTAATGCAAATTCAATCTAAAATGACTGTTTATTTTAATAAGTGTGAAATAATAGAAATATGGATTCAACATTTGATTGTAAATTAACTTTACGATTAAAATGGTTGCTAGGTAGAGTCACGGACTTTAATCATTGAGCCATTTAGGTGTCAACTAATTTTGGTTTTTAATAGTTAAGGAATATCCAGTAAAAGGTAAGCTCTAAATGGCTCAATTAAAGTCCGTGATTGTAATGTTACTTTGCGGATTGTCGTTGTCATGTGACAATATTGTCTATTGGTGAAATATAGCTGGTTAGCAACATAAGTTTGCTTCATGCCCAACTTACGGCAGAGCCGAAAGGGAGGCATATGATTTTGGCAGTCTATGTTTGTATTGACGTACCGCAGCGTTTAAGAATTAATGAATAAGTGTACTCGTAGGTAAGGAATAAAATTGTAGCCAAATATGTATGTCAATTTGTTATATAATAGGGGATGAACCGCGCGATCTCGCCAACTATTGCCTAAACCAAAATAGCTCACGTTTTGTATGAAAAAGAAAACATATTGTTTCAGTAACTTTTTTGTAGTCGGGTTACAGTATTTTAAATTGTTTATGCTTGTTGAAGATGTCAGTTGAATGCATATAGGTTTAGAGAAAACAAGTGAATTTAGACTTATTCCAGTGTAGATTTTTTATTAGGTGCCATAATACAAAATATAATTAAGTTTATTAATTTTATCATACACAGGTTCTTAGAAAATAATTATACCTACTATTAACTAAATGTACCATCAGTTATGAACAGTAGATGGTATAATAATAGCAAATAAATCTTAAAGTACGTGTCACTGATGAGAATGCACTATCTCTTTCTAATAAAATCACTGGTACTCCAAAGAAAGAGATGAGTATTATATTATGTATTCAACTTCTACATTTACAATGACACGCTTGGCGGTAAAAATATATAAAATAGTACTGGATGTTTTTTGTTTTTTGTATTTTTTTGTTTTGTTTTTCGTATTTTAATGTACTATTTGAGACCAGCCAGCAATACAGTCCATGAACAAAACACATGACGTATGACTCAACCTCCGACATGCGCCTAAGGAGAGCTATACAATTCGCTTGGCTTTCTTTCTGTCAATAATTTTGGCAACATTCCACTTCACATTATTCAAATACTTTTTTTCCTTGCGTATTCTTTTATCAACTTGCGCTAGCTCTATAAAACACCCATATATTACCTAAAGCAGTATCTCAACTAGTTCAATAACCTTCGTCAATTCGCCAATGCATCGTCAAGTCCGACGAAGTCCGCTTAAATTAATTGAAGCGACGCGTGTCTGTATGACTGCGTCAAATTGGATGATTTTACTGCTTTAAGCTATACGGGATGGGCCAAACAGGAGCAAATATTCAAAAGGACGCTTCCAGAGCATCTGCAGTAACCCTTTGTGTCCAATTTTTAATTTGGAGATATTTTGATCTAAAGTTATGACCTGCAAGTAATGCATCTTGGCACCACGAGATCATATCACAGCAGTTAATGCAGATTTTGAGGTAACGTCATGTAATGAGTCATCATAATAGTTTTTGCATTTTTTCAAAAGATACTTATATCACTCAGGAAGAGTAAAAAATACACGTCGACATATTAAAAAAAAGCTTTTTTTCTTTAAAACCACTTGGAAATTATTGCTGACAAGCTTAATAATCTACCGTTTGATTTTTTGCTCCTGTTACAGGGCCCACCCTGTATATCTACTGTCCGTAATGTGCACCTCAGTTTCCCTTCTTCATTTGACCCACGTCTCAGGCTTGACTATGCTACAAAGCATATTATGTAATCTATGACAAGGTAAACATCGATTTACAACACAAGTAGCAACATCATTCAGAAATCCAGTTTCAAATCACAGCTGATTCATTGTTTACTTTCTTTCTGTACAAAAAACATAAACGTCATGAATGTCATGTTTCATTTAATTAACTAATTGGACTGAAGTTCACAGAAAAAAACTTTCTTTCTCTACAAAAAAACATTAATGCTATGAATGTGTCATGTTTCATTAAACAAATTAAAGCACTGAAGTGCAAAGAAAAAAAACTTGATGCAAGAAATAGTTAGTTTTTTTTTAAGTCGACTGAGAAACTTTTTATTGGAAAATTTCCTATATTCGATAAATGAGTATTATGACATCAGCAATTAGATTTATTATTTTGTATTGTATTGACATCTGAATTGTACCTAATATTTTAAATATTGGTTGATGTAGTTTATTTCTAGTTTATTGACGACCTGAAAGGTGATCTTAGTCCATAACTCATTTTGTAATTTGTTGACATAATGTTTGTATTGTTTATTATTATGATGATAATTTATGACATTGTTTAATATCTGACGATCACAATATTCCTATAAATTGACTATGTGTAATTTTAAGTGCAATTGTATGTTGTGAAATAAATAAATCTAAATCTAAATTCTTGGCTCAAGATAATTTCGCTTTATTCGAGAATACATCGTCGTTATTAATTTCTTGAGCATTTCTAGATTCTAGAAATGCTCAAGAAATGAATACCGACCGTGGAACTATGTTGTTACCACATCAATTATGTTAGCGTTTATTATTCCTTTTTTTAATAATTTTCAAGACATTGGTCTGAGATTCTTTAGAATTAATAAAGTAGAATGATTTTTATATCTATGTTCCCAGATTACTTGAGGATGCCTGGGCCGATTTGAAATTATTTTTTTTGTGTGAAAGGGTATCCTTTCCAGGTGGTCCCATGGCAAACAGGTCGGGGATCTGATGATGGGATCCCGGAACTCTTGAAATTATACAGGGTGTTTCCTGTAACAGGAGCAATAAATGAAACGGTAGATTATTAAGCTTGCGAGCAATTGTTTCTAAGTGGTTTTAATTGAAAAAAAAAATATTTTTTTTGATTTTTTTTTCTTCAACTTAAGTTTTGGTGTACTTTTTTACTCTTCCGGAGTGATATAAGTTACTTTTTATTTTTAAAACACTGAAAGAAATGGAAAAAAATTGAAAAAATCACAAAAATACCTTTTGAAAACAAAAATGCAAAAACTATTATGACTCACTACATGATGTAACCTCAAAATCTGCATTGACTACTGTGCTATGATCTCGTGGTGCCAAGATACATTACTCGGAGGTCACAACTTTAGATCAATTTTTCTCAGAGTTAAAAAAATTTGAAAAGAAACGGACAAAAGGGGTTACTACAAATGCAGTAAGGAAGCCTCCGTTTAATTTATTGCTCCTGTTACAGGAAACACCCCGTATATGCACAATTGAAGCGATTTGGGTATTGATTTGAAGTCGGTTAAAATTTGGTTTTTAAAGAAAACTCATCATATGTTTTTGTTGGCAACGAAAAGTGTTACAAGTTTGACAAGTGTGTCTGTCAGTGGTGACGTATCTCTCAAACAAAAGACAGTGATCAACTTGACAAAAATAACAAAATCAGCCCTCCAGCAAACTGAATGCGCATATAAACTAACCTTCACATATAAAAAAAAACATCAATGTATGCAATTAAGATATAATTAGGCTATTTAGTAGGCAAATTTCTGTTACTAGGATATACTTCATTTCATTTACGGAGGCCCGATGCCACTTGAGACGGTCATTAACGGTAACAATAAGATTAGAGAATAACAAAGAATACCTGGCTAGAGCCTTTTGCGGCGTGATGTTTTTTTTTTGTGTGCGTGCACCAACACGTGCTAATTTGAAGTGCTTAGGTAATAAAACAATAAGACAACAATAGACAAACATTATGAGCTTCATTTATAAGTTTCAAGTGGCATCGGGCCTTCGTAAATGAAATGGAGTATACCTAGTCCATGATTTTTTACAGTGCAATTTTGTATCTTTACCTCGTTCCATGTAACATTAGAATTATAACGGACTAATCCGTTTAATTTTTTTCGTTTATCTTGGATATCAAAGAGAAATATTCCATTACTTTTACCCATTGCTATCAATAATTAATTTTCACAGAAAACACTTCTATTTTTTGTATATTTTAAAATTGTTTCCCTTGAAATCGCATGACGGTTAACGCTCGAATTTTCCAATAAAATGGAATTAGGTATAGTGGATACCGGTGAAAATAACAGTGTTATTTTGTGTTTTATAAAAGTAGGCAGTGTTTTGAATAAGAAAGTATTGACAAGGTAATTAAGCTAATTTTTTTGAAATTATTCGCACGGCTACAACAAATACGAAAATTGAGGCTGCTTCTTTAAAACTTTGTAACTGGATTGTCTTTTATACATTAATCGGTGGGTGATATTCAAGTGGATATTTTAACATCAATTGTGATTAGCAATGCACCGCGGAGAAGTTTCCAAAGTTGCGAAAATTCTAATAAGGAAAATTCTCAGAACTTAAATTTTATAAACACTAAAAACATGTCAAAAACTTTCTGGATACATACATTACCAGCTGTTTAATTTGCCTGCTTAAAGAATAACAGATTATGCATGTAATAATGATACATCCATGAAAATTACCCAGGAGAAACTTTCTAAAGGATTTTTAAATTCTCATGTAAGTTTCTGGAAATTTCTTAGAACTTCCTTGATATTTTGAGAATGTTCTACAACTTGTACATTGCTAATTGTGATCCGAATTATAAAGATGACATTTTCAACTATAACAAGTCAAAAGTATTCGGGCCAGATAGAAAACTCTCTTAACTTTAATGTAAATCAGAAGAAAGTCGCTTTTTCATTGCATTCTCTCATTCTATTTTAACATTCTCAATAATAAATAGTGATCTATATTTTATTTGGTTCTACTTCAATTGTTTAAAAGTATTATATTATGACTTAGCCTAGATTGAGATCTTCTTTAATAATTTTTTGTTCTGCCAAATTTCGGATGGAAAAATAGGTCTACAAAAACAGTTATATTTAAACATCATCAAGAACGTAACAATGACTTAGCTTGAACTGCAAGTTGTTCCAACTCTACAATTGAGGACAGATTAGCCACCAGTACCATACTCATATTACAAAATAGTATTTCTTATAACCAAGTCCTACTTAGAATATCTCTTAGGAATACAGTTACTGGCAACAGAGATATAGAATTTCCAAACATGACCTTGGTCCAAAACGTTTCGAAAAATGTATATCATACATAATATAACCATCCCAGAAGTGTAAAGGGTTAACGGTAAAACAGGGGTCCAAAAGGTTCGTAAGGAACCGACTACCAAATTCGTAAGGGACTGCCTTTATAGGAGTCGAGTAGCTAAGTGATAACCTAATACAACATTCGCTCTAGCTGCCGATATATGATCAATTACACTAACTTTAACATTGCACGTAGAACCGATGGCCATTGGGGCGGAAAGGTTCTCGAGTGGCGACCACGCACCGGAAGGCGCAGCGTGGGTAGGCCCCCCACAAGCTGGACTGATGACCTGGTAAAGGTCGCTGGAGTCCGCTGGATGCGGGTGGCGCACGACCGGTCATTGTGGCACCCTTTGGGGGAGGCCTATGTCCAGCAGTGGACGCCTTTGTGCATATATGATGATGATGATGACTTTAACTTCCCGTTCTTTATTAACTGGCTAAAAAAGTAATTACAATGTTATCCAAATAATTAGTTTGAAAGATATAAGTTTTTTTCGTAGATATTAATGACGCTAAAATCTTATTTACTATAATTTAGTAAGCGTACTCCATTCAGGCTTAATTCGGCACCACCAGGTCTTCTGACGACGATCCTTACATCTACATTAAAGTTCCACAGTGATAACCCTTAAAATGTTAAACTGGATAAACCTTAACTATTGTAATTTGTGGGTGGATTGCAGGTAATCAAAGCTTGGGTTTCTTATAATAGATACACAATGTTCATTGGCCAGCTTTTCATTTATAGCCCTCTCGTTTATTGACCCGTTTCATGGTACAAGTAAAAAAATGCCGTCACTGAGACGCTTGAATAACGACTGGCTATCTGTCCCGTTTTGCCTGTTCAGACTTGTAAAATTACATTTTAAAGAAACGGATCACACATTGAAAAGGCAAAAATTAACAGTTCAGGGTTGCCGACGGTTAAAGCAGCATACCGACTGCTTCAATCTCACGAAGAAGCCGGTCTTCTCATTCGAGCAGACATCGATCAAGCGTGGTTTACTTTTCGTTGCAATTTCAGTCTTCGCCCCGTTCACGCCCGGCTCCTCTTCGGATCACGTATCCGAGCCCGGATACCGGACGATCAGGTTAAGTTCGTCATCATTCGGCCTAGTGTTGCGTACCTGGGGTGGACCTTCGAAGCGCGGTCGCTCGCATAGCTTGTTCTCAATGATATTAACGCATACATCGGCAGAGACGCAACGCTGTACATTTTGGTTTGGATCGTCCTCGAAATCAGTTTCTTGATTCTCATCTGCAGTTGCGTCTTTCTCATCGTCATCATCGTCTTCGTCGTCGCTGTTCTCTTTGCCTTCAAGGATCATCCTGTGAGAAGCTTCTTCCATCACACTATCAGTAGGGGCTTCGTTTATGGCCGCATGTGAGAGAGAGAAGGGCAGCTTCAAAGATAATTCTCCGCCAATGCCGCTGGCGGTCAGTTTCAGCTTGACATAGTAGGAGACGTATATGGCGAACACGTTGCGATCATCGGGAGAGTTGGAATTGCAGAGAACCGTGGACGCTAGGCAAGCCCCGGTTTTGGAATAGGTATCCTCAAGGGCTATCCAGTTTTTGGTAACACCTGTGGAGAGAGGCTGGAGTTAATTTAAAAAATTATCAGGTATGACAAAAGCAATTTTAAATTGTTGAAACTTATCTAGCATGAGATATAACAACATAATATTAAACAGAGCAGGTATTTATGACACGCCCCCACCTATCTTCTTGACAAATCATTTTAATGTCAGCTGAGGTAAAGGTGTTTGAGTATACAATATACCGTATTGATAGCTGGGAGCAAAGGTAAGGCCTTTCATATAAGGGAACTATATTATTTCACATTAAAACGAAACAATGTAATTGTCTCAGTAGTCAACACAATTCTCAGGAGCCCTCACACACTTATTCCTAATCTTACCCTTGCTAGGTATCATGGTATAGGAGTCGTCCAACCGCTGTCCTGGCAGCACCATCGTCGAGTCGTCCTCAACAAGGGCGACGTCGTTCTTAAACTTGCTGTCCGAGAACATGCAGACCTCAACGTGTTGGACGATCACCGCCTACACAAACAAGTTCATATAGCTTACCCCGACTAGGTATCATAGTGTAGGAGTCTTCCAGTTTCTGCCCGGGCAGCAAAGTAGGGTCGTCCTTCACCTGGGCGACGACGTTCTTGAATTTTCCGTTGGAAAACATGCAAACGTCCACGTGTTGGACGACCGCGGCCTGAGGGAAGGACGGTAATTTTGAAGCGCGGATTTCATTGCCAATTGGTTGCCGTTTGCCTACGGGTTTTAGGAATTGCGGGCTTCTTAGTTGGAGCGAGTACTCCCAAAAGACACTTAGACTCTCTAATTTGTTTGGATTATTATTAAGAGTGTTGTTTTTGTGGAGTTACTAACAATGGAAAGATTTTTTGGCTTGACACTGACACAAGCTAGGCCACCCTGCAGACCAGACTGCAAAGTGACAAGAACGATATTACTTTGCTATACCGCTGTAGAATGTGCGGATTTATTAGACAGTGCTGGGTACATACAAGATATCAGATCTGCATCTCCTGGTGATGCGGAGAGGCAAAACGCGTGTCAAGGTTTTTTTCATTATTGGTGGTGGTTGTTGTATTCATTTGCGTAGTTCGTGTGGAGGGAGTGTGGAGGGTGGATGCGTCTAATTGGATGGACGATGACGTTGATGTTCCAACGTTGAATTTTTACATTCAAGAGCGTTTCATACTGGTGGAGCGTTGGTGCATCGTGCTCTGTTTAAATATTCAACGGTCCGTGTGAACTTTAAACGCTACAGCACGGTTATCACAGGACGGCCCGTGAGCTATGTCCCGGCGAGATAGACTATCCATCTTTATAAATGATACCTATGCATATAAACGTAATTTAAATGTAAAACAAGTTAATTTTCACATAATTTGTATGTTTATTTTCATCACAAAACTGACACGAATTATTGAAAACGCCCTTCTACTAGGTAAAGAAGTATCCGTGTTGTAAAGGCGGTGGTCACACTGACCGACGCTGTGAGACCTGGGGGTTACCTTGATACGGCGTACGGTCTTGTTGGAGTGGTTTATGATGGAAAAGCTCACGATGATTGGCTCCCCATGGTGGTACGCGGACTTGTCCAGCCACGCCTCCAAGGTCAGACTGTGGAGACAACAGGCCCGTGTACTTATAGTTGACACCAAAAACATTTATACAAGTCTTCAAGTCCAGTAAAAATAAGCCTTCAGGAGATCTGGCAACATTTCTTAGTGTTAACTTTTCTCCTTCGAAGATACGTACAAGATAAAAATACAAATACATTAGCGAAGCGCCAGAACCGAATAATTTTTACTATATAAACTACAACTACCAGGCGTGCGGGGGCGGCGGCAGACGCCCGGGAACGCCTCAAGGTCTCTAAATACAGCTGTCTCGGAGCCCAATATGAGTTCTTTGCTTTCGGCGTCGAGACACTAGGTCCTTGGGGTAAGGGTGCGCTGGAGCTCCACAGGGAACTCAGCAAAAGGTTAAGGGAGGCAACAGGCGATCCTCGCGCCGGCAGCTTTCTCGCGCAAAGAATCGCAATCTCTGTTCAGCGCGGGAATGCTGCCTGGCCTGCGTGATGAGCGCCCTGCCAAGAGGCACAGGACTTTTATTTAATTAGTTATTTTATTAATTTTTTCTAAGTTTAAGATTTAGTTATTTTAATTAAATAATAGTTTTAGTAATCGTTTTCATAATTAAATGTACCTACTTTATGCATATAGCCTCTTTGTTCCTTAATAAAAAGACGATGATTGAAAATATTATATTTAGGAACTAGCTTCTGCCCGCGACTTCGTACGCGTATAAATTATGGATGACATGATATTCTTATGTTTCACCATACGATACCTACTACACTGATAAATTAGATTATTACGATTTCATTTCTATAAATTATGCGTGTAACAGTTCAAATCCTCATAAACTTTGTAGTCAATAATATTTAGTTATATTGATTTACTTAATCTTTATTGCAAACGAAGTACCTAAGTACTTATAGTAGAAGAAAAATTACCAAAACCGGAATTTAAATATAAGATTTCATAATTGAAACAAATGGACCGAGCGAGGGCGAGACCCCAAAGATACTCTATATCTCCGGGTGTCTTGTCAAACTACCCCTGAGAGCCAAAGGCCTGAAGGTAAACGGGGAGGCAAGCGAGGCCGAAGGCTGAGCTTTTCGTAGGAATGAAAGGCCCAACGTACCCTTATAGATAGCGCTCCATACGCGAGCCAGAGCATCGAAGGCCCGAGGGCGAGACTCCATGGATACTTACTATCCACAGGTGTCTTGCAAGCGAAACATGAGCCTTAAGTCCCAAAGTTGAGGGGTGAGGCAAGCGAGCCCGAAGGCCGAGCTTTTCGTATGAATGAAAGGCCCAAACCAACCCTTCAGAGAGCGATCTCTATGCGAGCCCGAGGGCCGAAGGCCCGAGAGCGAGCGTTTCGTAGGAATGAAAGGCCCAAACCAACCCTTCAGAGAGCGCTCTCAATGCGAACCCGAGGGCCGAAGGCCCGAGGGCGAGCCTTCACGGACACTAACTAAACCCAGGTATCTTGCAAGCGAAACCGGAGACCAAAGTCCCGAGCGAGAGAAGTCAGAAGAGAGCGGCGAGGCAAGCGAGACTAAAGGCCGAGCTTTTCGTTGGAATGATAGGCCCAAAGAACCGTTTTAGAGAGCGCTTCCTATGCGAGCCCGAGGACTGACGCACACTATCTCCAAGTGTCTTGAAAGCGAAATCTGAGTTCGAAAGTCCCGAAGGTGAGTGGCGAGGCAAGCGAGCCCGAAGGCCGAGCTTTTCGTATGAATGAAAGGCCCAATACATCGCTTCAGAGAGCGCTCTCTATGCGAGCCCGAGGGCCGAAGGCCCGAGAGCTAGCTCATGCGGACGCTCACTATACCCGAGTATTCATAATAATAATAATATTTCTGAATGTCACAAACGTTGAAGTTTTATACATAAAAAAAATGGTACCTACTTAATTCTCCGCGGAATGCCGTTGTGTCCAGATTTTATACCCACATCTCTTGACGTTGGTGAACTATGCTAATTCGACGTAAGTAATAAACTCAACCTATCATACATCTTTAGATGACCTCTGAATTCATAGCAATTATATAGGAAGACGAAGATCAAGGTTGCTGGATTTCAATATTAACAGCGTCGTTGTCAGCGACTGAGTTTCCAAAATAATTAGGTTTCTTATGTCTATCGGTTGAGATATCAAACATTTTTGGTTATTATAGATAGTCTTTAGCCATCTAGCACTCTTTTTCATCCCGTGGTTTTTCACGTTTTATCTTTATTTTTTTATAATGTTTGAATGGAGTTCTTTTTACTTTCCAGTCAAGTGTATGTTTATCAATTTTCAAGTCTAAAGCTCATGGATTTGAGGAGTTCCCATACAAAGTTTTGCCCCTTTTTTTACCCGCTTTGAACTAATTTTTATCATTTTTACAGCCTATGACCTGGCAAGGGATTTTCTCGACCGATTAAGTAAAAGTTGCATCAAAATCCTCTATTCACTAAACTTCTCTGCGTTTTTGAAAATATAATATATCTTTTCAAAATATACATTTTCAAAAACGCAGACACAAAAAAATTAAAACTACATAAAGTGCAAGCTGCTGGGTTTGAACTCGGGGACACCGACTCCGTAAGCTATGGGTCAAACCACTGGACTAACTATCAGTTGTAAGAACACGATGAAATTTTGAATATCTTGACGACATGTTACCATGGTAATGATACTGTTATAACCCCGCTCTTGCAACATTATATAGTTTCTAGTCGCCTCAGAACCTATTTTCATCCCATATTTTTCACGTTTTATCTATACATTGCTAAAAGTTTGAATGGGGTCGTTTTTACTTTCCAGTCAAGTTTATGGTTACCAATTTTCAAGTCTGTAGCTCGTACATTCAAGGAGTTCCCATACAAAGTTCAACCCCATTTTCTGCCCCCTTTGAACCCTAATCTTTAAGATTTTTATAGCTTAAAACCTATCCGGCGATTCTCTCGACAGATTAGTAAAGTTTGCATCAAAATCCGTTCAGCCGTTTTCACGTGATGCTCGGACAAATAAACAGACAAACAGATAAACAGATAAACAGATAAACAGACAAAAATTCTAAAAACTGTTGGAACGTGTTCTGTTATCAATTCTAAGTATCCCCAGCCAATTTTTTTTCGTTTATCTTCCATGTACAGACTTTCGACCCTCTTCAGCTTTATTATATGTATAGATTATGAACTGTAGTCCAAACAGCATTAGTACCTACATCTAATACTAGGAATTGTAAAGTTATGCACATATAGTGTTCGACAATTCGGTGTTCCACACAATAAATACTATCCACAACATTAATTAGGACAATCGATATTATTCGTAACGATATCGGAGAAAGAATATTATATGCAACAATTATTAGGGCAAACTTTTGTAGGCGAAAAGTTGTTATGCGACAAGAAAATAGAACAATTAAAACTTATGCCATATATGACGCATTCCATTGTTTATAAAAAAGTTTAATGTTATTCCAGTATGCCATTTTAAAATGAGAACCAGACTACGTTTGTATGGGGAGTCCACTAGAGTTGACCGTCCTGGGGGCTCTTAAGGGCAGAATCACGCACAAAAGTACTTAATCGCCATTAAAAATGATATCTCCAAGTTAAGCCGTTCATAAATTCCCCGATAAACCCTCTACGCCTTCAGATATTTCACCAACTAGGTACCTCGATGAGGATTAATGTTTTTCAGGACCTACTAGGCTGTTTTACTTAGTAACTTTTTCCACGGTCAGGTATTGTTCGGTTTTACACAATAAAATCTTAAAATTTGCACATTTTATGATAAGTCGTGGGAAGAGGCTGCATAACCGAAAAATACCGGTACTTTTATTTAAGGGTATGACGTCATGTCGGTTTTCTTCGAACCATTTCAGTATTACCTTTATATTTCGCTATCGAATAATAACGGTTACCGTTATTTATTCCGGTACCGTAACCTCATTCATAAAGGTAACCGATATTTCGACTTCGGTGAGGTCGACCCGTTTTAAAACATAAACTTTTCAGTGTTGAAATAATACCGGTCGGGAACCGACCTTATAAAGATGTCGGTAAACTTTTAAATAACCGATATTTCTAAACGGTTACGGTACCGTTATGCGGGCGTGCGTGGCTAACTTTTACAAAGTAACGGTATCGTAAATGAAACACTTACCGAAATCAGTTCCTGGTCATGGATTTGGAACACTTTGTGATTTCACAGTGTTAATTTGTCATAATGTAGCTGTTGTATCGACTGATTAACTAAACCAACAGACTTGACGGCCATGTTATCGTCATGGATTATGAGTAGATATCACGTAACGCATAGTACGCGCGTCAGGTCACACAAATATCTGAACACGCCTCTAATGCCTCGACTTTGTATTATATATTATATTATATTATTTTATATTATACTTCCCGCGGCTTTGCCTGCTTTGCAATAGTGGGCAGCTAATGAGCAATTTTTTCAATAAATAAATACTCACCGGCCGTCACACAGCAGGAAGGGCTTCTCGACACAGACCCGAGGAGCTGCGGGTTCAGTGGAGTTCGAGGGCTCCCCTTCAGCCTTGCCTAAAACAACCCATAATGTGTAAAAATACGTCTTTGACAGCTGTCGTATCGGCCACCGGTGACCAACAAATACAGTATCGGTTCGGGTCATGTCAGTCACCGGTGACCGACCGATGCAGTATCCGTTTGGGTCATGTCAGTCACCAGTGACGGACATATACAGTATCGGTTTGGGTAGGTAATGTCAGCCACCAGTGACCGACCGATGCAGTATACATTTGGGTCAAGTCAGTTACCAGTGACCGACATAGGTATACAGTATCCGTTCGAGTTATGTCAATTTGTAAAATGTGAATTGACGTTCCATTTCATTCTCTAATCGGATTTTCAAAGTTTTGTTTTAATAATATATAAACGGTGCCTCGGGAGGATTCCAAATATGTTTGCAGCGTGTTCTTGAGGCAAACATATTTGAATTGTATAACCTTTCGGACGCTTTGACACTGACATTGTTGAAGAATATAAATTTTTCGTTTCTGTTACTCAATCAGTCATCAGTTTCTGTCAGTCAATTTTCGTTAGCATTGATCAGTACGATTATATACGAAGAGTTAAAGAGAAAATGTGTAATGTATGAAAATATAATAAATAAGTGATAATAGCGTACTTTAGAAAAGCGAAAAACTAAATACTCTAAATAAAGCGTAAAATTACACACATAATAGATATCTACGGCTGCGACAGTGTGCACAAAAATACTCGTACAGTGTATTAAAATACACGTATGACATAGTGAATGCAGTTAAAGTGGCAACTAATTTAATTTTCCACTGTAGACACTCCTAGATTTAGTCTCCTCAGACCATCCTAAGACGTAAAAAAAATTGTACCAACTACGAGAGGCAAGAAATAAAGTTTCAGGCCTGGTAACCGGTTGCATATGCATATTCACAGCCCTAAAGCCACTATTGCATTAAAAAAATGCGGAAGATACCTAAGTTTCTAATTGATTATCCTAGGGTCATCTAGCTGGAGCCGTAGCATGGTTGGCCTTATCACGAGACAAGTGACAAGATAGGGGCGTCGTCTCGTTCTATCGAACGGTGTCAGCCAGTGACGCACGCTCTATCCTATCACCTATCGCGTGATAAGGCCAACCATGCTACGGCTCCTGAACATTTTAGGCATAACCATTGATTGGCATACCTGAACCTGACATATTACATAATCTCTTTTTCGCATTTCTGTTGATTGTCCTAATTCTTATGTCTCCTAATATTAAACAATCGAAAAACTAAATAGCGAAAACTTATTACGGCTGATTATGATATGGCATAAAAAAACAAGAAACATTCTATACCGGGGATAGAATCAGACCACCCCCACGTCCAATGGTCTTGTCTAACGAAATGAAATGAAATGAAATTTATTGTTAATAACAATAGTTACTAGTCAAGATACAATACGTATTGAACTTTCAATAGTGTTTAACTATGATTAATTACAGTTTTTAATATTATATGTCAATTATATTAGAATATTTTTATATGTCATACTATGTACCTTTAAAGTATTATTGGTAGACTAAAGAACTCGTCATATGAATAGAACCACTTTTTTAGCCTAACCTTGAATGCTGCGGACGCTGCGGTGGAAGTCGCATCTCTTACACAGTCTGGTAGGCGATTGTAAATAGAGGGGCCTTCATAGTAGGTACGCGGATTGTTCTGACTTGGCAAGTCTGTGTGAATCGGCGATCAGTCTGTTGTTGTGTCTATTACTGCGCAGGTTGTGTAGCATCGTATTTCATTCGAATCATGTCGAATTTTATTACATTACTACCATAAAATAATAAAAATCACATAAATAATTTGCAAATAGCTCTCCGCAGATCAACAATTTTGTTTTTTCAAATCCGAGTCCGCTCTATGCGCTCCATTCCGCCTCTGCAATTGGAGGATTGCTGACCCATTTCACGCTCAGATTTATTTTGAAACTGACTTCGTTAATTGCGCACTATTCGCCCCGTATTCATCACGGATACCGAACGCCGAAATTAAGTTATGAGGAAATTAGAACCATTCGTACAGGGACCATTCGTACATTGGCTATATCTCGAATAACACTGCTGAACAATTCGTACCTATTTGTGTGGGAGGCTTCCAATCATACACATAGGAAATCTAAAAATGAGGGCTTTCTTTTGAAAGAGTGTTTATGTGTTTTGCTAAATCACAGTAAAATTTCGATTCAGCTTTGATTTCATTTAAGGTAAACGTCCTATTCGCCGACGGTGCACTAGTGTATTATTATTATTTATTTATTTAATAAGAATAATTTACTTAATACTTAAAATTGTCCCACAAAACTGTAGAAACAGTTTGACTGTGGGATCGGCAGTCTCTAGGTAAGACATAAACGTAAATAAAAGTGTAATTTACTGTCCATAAATCAGTTTTACTAAGCTTACATGGTGTTGTATGAGTAGATCTAGATAATGCTTTATGCTCGATGTTCTATTAAGAATTATTAATTCTCTAATCCTATTCTATTGATACTAATTAAGAATTCTCGAGCTTGTTGTTAGTAA
The DNA here is from genome assembly GCA_932294315.1 of Epinotia nisella. Classification (NCBI taxonomy): domain Eukaryota; kingdom Metazoa; phylum Arthropoda; class Insecta; order Lepidoptera; family Tortricidae; genus Epinotia; species Epinotia nisella. The sequence goes on from OW028673.1 coordinate 42,495,421, forward strand.
CGACGTCAACAATATTGCAACTCCATCCAACTTTAAGTTACTACTAGCAACCATTTTTAAATATAGGCCCGTGTGGACTGTGGACACAACAAAATAATTAAGTCTGAAATTGCCAGTCACTTCGGTTACACCCTGTATATTCCCTAACCCTACACGTGTTCACGTCAGCGTGGATTTGACGTGGACCGGAACGTATACAAAGTCCCCAAACGTCCCATAGTACCTCGGAAATGAGTTTCGCGCAAACAAAAGCTTGTCGATTTCCTGTGCTTCGATGAATGTACCTACTCTCCCCTTTGCGACTGGGCTGTTATTCGGAACGCGCCAATGCGCCTCACCTCACCCGTCACGCCTAACGAAACTAGATCTCTGATTACGCTTAGTTACTACGAATCGCGGCGTCAAGATATATTTGTGGGTGAACGGTGAGGTGAGGTTAAAACAAGTTAGAGAATAGCGGGGCTGGGGCCTATTCCAGTTACCGTGGGTCTCTTTTCGCGGGTGGATAGAGCAGTTTTTGAGTTTTATACGTGGTAATTCTGGAATATCTTAGGTTAAGTGTATAGTTATGTAAAAAAAAAACACCGTAAATATGTTTTTCTGTTTCGAATACAGTGGTTAAATAGTGGAAATGATATCGACGAAAATAATTACATTAAATATGTAATTTGCATATCTTGAAATACTGAAGGCGAAAGATCACGTGGCCGTTCACCTGCACGATGGAAGTGTGGCCCATATTTTACGAAAATCAGTTTTTCTTGGTATCTTTTATTCCAGTCCCATATTTTTCTGGTGTCATTTTTTTTCAATGATAATTTTTTATTAGTAATAAAGTTTATTATTGATATTTTTTCTATTCTCTTAATTATCTAGGAGCAGTATTGTCTGTGATTATATTGTATTGATTCTAGTTAATCCTGTTGTTTTTCTTTCATATATTCATATTCTTGTACGAAACTAACTATTGTACTTATATAATATGTAAGTATTAGGTAGTAAAAAAGTATTCGGTTCTGGCGCTTCACCGGCCGCTACCGCGGCACGATCGCTTCGCTCGCTCGGCTTGCGCGCTGTAGGGTCGCAGTTCTACTTAACACGCCTCCTCGCTTCGCTCGTCGTCGTACCTACACTGACCTGCCTTGTCCCTCTAAAACTACTTTGAACTAGTATACAAATTGTATAGGTGCTTCGCGAAATAATGAGATAGGAGAAATGATACGGAAAACAAAAACTCGGAAAAAATGCCTCTGGAGGTTATTTAAAAACATTGAGAAATAATGTCAATGGACACAAAAAAAATTGTGAGAAAATACCAAAGGAACATTTTTTATAGCATTGGGAAAAAAATTACACCAGAAAATTATGGAACTGGAATACAAGATACCAAGAAAAACTGATTTTCGGAAAATATGGACCACACTCAACATCAAGGCAACTCCTTACATAAAATATTAAAATTTAATCTCCTTACTTTAGTAAATATTTATTAGACAAACTTTATTCACCTATGTAGTAGATATTTTAGAAGGCCCTCTCAATTCAGATCTCGTACTTAAATCTCCAGAAAAGTTCTGCAAAAAATCGTCAATTACTTTTAACTTTTAGTTCAGTCGCCTTTTGCAATAAGATAAATACAACGCATTAACATCCGCAATAGCAAAATGATTGACATAAATTCTCAAAGCACAGGAACAATTGACAGTCAGTTTTCCCGGAAAGTTTCTTATTATCTAAAGCGAAGAGTCACAACCATGTTTTTTCGACTTTAATAATGACCTGTGCCTTGATAATTTAAAAAGTCAACCCGCGAGCACTCGCTTGGCAGGCAGAATCGAATGGAGCCTCGGCATGGCACGATGATCGCAGTTCCTCTGTCACTTGTGCGAATTGACACAAATGACACGGGAAAAGACACGAATCGTTAGTGCTCGGCTGTACACAAATATTTATGTCAAAAAAACATGTTTGCACCAATTATGTATCGACAGATGCGAGTTCACACGAATATTTAGAACCTTTTTCTAATTAAGAGTTTACTAACTGTTGGGTCAACATTTTGTACCGGATTCATTTCATCGTTCACTTTCGTTGGCGGAGGCCTATGTCCAGCAGTGGACGTCTTTCTGCTGATATGATGATAAGATGATTCATTTCGCCTAAGTTTTATTTCCCGTTCCTAAAATTGTTATAAAACAAACCTAAACTATCCTAATGGGCTCTAACTACGCAATGATTGTTATAAAAATACTGAAAAGCTAACAGTTGAACAGTTTAGTAGAAGAAAACCGGACAAGTGCGAGTTCAACTCGCGTGGTGAATTGCTATGTTCTAAGCATCAGGCGCTCCATACAAAATACACAAAAATATTGAGAATTTTCCCGTTACTTTAAATACTCAAACTTCTTATAGGTTTTTCCTATAATCTTTAGGCAAGGAACTATTTTCCATATTTTTTTTCGAATTTTAAGCCTAGTAGTTTCGGAGATTAGGGGTCTGGAGGAATGGAATGGACAATTTTCGTCTTGTTTCCTAAATTACTTCAAATCTGTTTTTGCTAAATTAAAAAAAAAATGAGATGCTTACATCAACCCCTTTCATTTGATATGTCACACAATACAATTTGTGAAACTTTTTTTAAAATTTTCCAGTTTACATCCCAAAAGTGGCCCCCTTGTTCAGAATTCATTAATTTACTTTACGCGTTCATCTCTGGGTTACCAATTAACATTATGTTTACCAAATTTCAACATATTCGGTCCAGTAGTTTCGGAGCAAATCGGCTGTGACATACGGACAGACAGACGCACGAGTGATCCTATAAGGGTTCCGTTTTTTTTCCTTTTGAGGAGACGGAACCCTAAAAATATACAAAACATTGTTCGCCACATACGAAAGTAAATTATATTTTTAAGACAGTGTTAAATAGCGTTTAACACTGAATAAAATAAAATAAATTGCCCAAGTGCGTGTCGGACCATGCACAACGAGAGGTGCCATGCCTATTAAAAAGGTCGTATCGTCACAGAAATTTTACGGTACTTACGTCCTTTTCTATAGGCAAGGCAGTTTTTCAGCAATATCTCGAAAACCCTTGAACCGATCTTGTTCAAAATCATTTTCGGTGAATGAATTTAATGAGCCCTATGTCCATGATCTTTTTCATATTTTTTAAATACACCGTTCTTAAATTAGAGGGACACAATTTGTGTGACTTTCGGGGCGATTATCTCCGACTCTATTCACTTAATGAAAAAAAAGTGCTGAGAATCTTATATTTATTTTGAAAGGCCTATCGACTTGCAGTTACAAGCCAACAAAAAAAATGCCCTTGTCAAAAACATTTTTTTTAGTCATTTCATTCCAGAACTATGTAGCGGCTAACAAAATACACCTATCCTCAAAATGATAGTCAAATATACCTTATAGTTTTGAAGTAAAATACCTGTGACGTACGGACAGACGCTTTTGCTAGTTTGGATACGGAACCCTAAAAACCAATTACCAGTTAAATTGCAAAGTTAACCAGTAAACAAACTCTAATTTTAAACTAATCCAATTTAAACACAAATGTTCACTTATAAAGGGACCTTGCTACTCTAAAACTAATTCACGAAAAACTAATTTAACTAATTTATGGCGTGGGCGACAGGGCATGCTTTTATGATCAACTTCTCCAAATGTCACTTGTCGTAATGTTTATTATTATCTATCAGTAAATATTGAAAAACAACACCCGCTCGGTACCGCAGAGAGTCTGACCAAATAATTTCCTTTGTCACTTCAAGTTCGAAATATTTTTCGACACGGAAATACTTTACGAAAACTGCACGGTAGCTCTAAATGTTTTCGTTCGGTAAACACGGGCCCGGATAAAGCAAACTTCGTTCCACGATAACCATTCGGGAGGCAAACATAGCGTGTGATCCTGCACCTATGTATTGTTATTATATTTTGTAAGTAAAGCCTCCTTATATATCGTATATAATCGGTGCGTTATCAGAAAACTGTCTGATGTCAGTGCTAATTGTCAGTCAAGTCAGTATAGATTGTTTACGCGCGCCTACATAATATAGTGCGAGCGCTTCACTCAGTCCCCGAAAAAAACCGTAAAAGGGGATCTTTCTCCCCCTCCCTCACCGGCCGCTCAGCCCCCATTGCCGGGGAATTCTTGTATTTTCATCCGGACACTTTAAGGAATAGCTGTATCAACTTTCAAAACTATATGAATTATTTTATTTCCAATTTTGTAATTTTTTGGATTTATTAATAAATAAAATATGCATATTGTACAAATAGAACGAATATAAAACTATTTACAATTACAATAATAAGTATCATATACTAAACCTAACTTAAAAATTAAACTTTCCATAAAAAGGGCCCGCGTGGCATTGTACCAAAGATGCTGGCAGCATTACCTCGCTGAATAGCAATACTAATCCGCTGTGCGAGGAAGCTGCCAGCTCTTTGGTCACCTGTAGTGTCGAAAAGCCTTTTACCGAGCTCGTTAAATAGTTTTCGAGCGCTAGGACAAGCCCAAGCCCAAGGGTCTCGACGCCGAATCCCATAAAATGGTATTGAGAGCGGAGATCCTTGGGCCTTCGGGGCCTTAAATTATTTGATCTGATCGACGATTTGTACGCTGATTTTCTTATGCTAATACATTTTGTGACTCAATTGAATAAAATTATGGGACACTATAGAAAATTGTGCACACACACACAGAGAATCACGAATTCTAACGAAAAAAAACTTAAAACCGGCCAAGTGCGTGTCGGACCACGCAAAACGAAGGGTTCCGTGCCTATTAAAAAGGTCGTATCGTCATAGAAATCTTACGGCACTTACGTCCTTTTCTTTGAGGAAGGCAGTTTTTCAGCAATATCTCGAAAACCTCTGAACCGATCTTGTTCAAAACAATTTTCGGTGAATGAACTTAATGAGCGCTGTGTCCATTAATTTTTTCATATTTTTAAAATACACCGTTCAAAAATTAGAGGGGGGGGGACAGAATTTTAGTGACTTTCGGGGCGATTATCTCCGACCCTATTCACTTAATCAAAAAAAATGTTAAGAAACCTTATATTTATTTTGAAAGGCCTATCGATTGATGTGCCACACGGGGGGTCACAATGAAAAAAAATTTTTTGACTTTTGGTTTTATGTATGGAGTGCACCCTTAAAAAAATTTTTTTTTGTAATTTTAATTACAAAACTTTGTAGCGGCTAACAAAATACACCTATCCTCAAAATTTTATTCAAATACACCTTATAGTTTTCGAGTAAAATGCCTGTGACATACGGACAGACGGACAGACGGACAGACGGACAGACGGACAGACGGACAGACGGACATGACGAAACTATAAGGGTTCCGTTTTTGCCATTTTGGCTACGGAACCCTAAAAATCGATGTGGTTAGAAAAATTGGGCCAAATAATAAATATACATTACACTTTGTCCCATTTGTCTCCTAGTGAGTTTAAATAACTATACTTGTCCGCAACCAAAGTGACGACTGAGGCTATAAAACCATAGGCTCGCGTTATCTGTTTTGCATTGTCTTTCATTGTCTTTCTTTATGGCCTCAGTCGTCACTTTGGTTGGGAACAAGTATAAATATATTGCATAGGTAGGTACCGCAGAATTGTATCTACTCCGAAATGTAAATATTATTTCTAGGAATCAACTTTAGTCAAGCATTGTTGTCTAAACGTCCTTCGACGTACTTGATTCAAACACACAAAGCAACATTTTCCAATACCTATTGCCCAATACTTTGTATTGTTTCAAACGCTCAATTTATGTCCAGAACACGGATTATTATATCGAGGACGTTTAAAGGCCATGCCAGGATAAGCTAAGTGAATCTGCCCCCAGCGAGTTTTGGCTTGAATTTTTTTTTATTGATTTGTCTTTCTATTAGTATCGAGTATGCCAAATTTCAGCTCCCAAAACTTAATAGTATTTAAAAAAAAACGAAATCTGCTTTTTTCCTCAATTTTTTTTCTATCTCGCCGATTTTGACGTGAGTTACGTATATTGTGCATGTAATAAAGACACATAAAGATACATCACTATACATTTTTTTGCATACCCGCTCGTTAAAACTAATCGCTTAAAAACTCTTTAGAGAAACGTGCACTTTCGTCTTAAACACTGGCCACTAATAAAAAAATAATAAATAATTACAATGTGTTCCTTCTGTGCCGGTTTTTGAAATAAACTTTCAATATCGCATATCTTAATTAATATCTAACAACAAAATTGATTATGTTACGTTTTAACACTTTTAACGTACATGTAATAAGATGTAAAAAATGTATAGTGATGTATTCAATGAAAAAACGCACCTTGTTCTACCACAGATAAAATTAAGTAGTTATATTCATTTAATAGCTTATTAAAAAGGCTTACTTTGGTGAAAAATCTGGAGGTATCTCTGACGTGATAATACTAAAAAAATTTTTTTTTAAATAAACTCTATTTTTTTTTCAAGTTTTTGTATGGCAATATGTTCTAAAATTAATATCATATAATTGTCTTTATTATTTGCACAATATACGTGACTCACGTCAAAATCGGCCAGCTAGAAAAAAAAATATTGAGGAAAAATCAGATTTCGTTTTGTTTTTTTTAAACTATTATGTTTTGGGAGCTGAAATTTGGCATACTCGATACTAATAGAAAGAAAAATCAATAAAAAAAAATTCAAGCCAAAACTCGCTGGGGGCAGATTCACTTAGCTTATCCTGGCATGGCCTTTGTTCCTTTTTTGTTTTAAGATTTTCGAAGAACCACCAATTTACATATGTATAATACCAAATTTCAACTCAATCGGTCCACTAGTTTCGGAGCAAATCGGCTGTGACAGACGGACAGACAGACGCACGAGTGATCCTATAAGGGTTCCGTTTTTTCCATTTGAGGTACGGAACCTTAAAAAGCAATAAAGTACATTCGCAAAATGTAATTCGGAAAATGTACACTACTTGCAAATCGTACAGTCGCCATCAGATATATCGGAGCGGCGAAAGCGCTCACAAATATCCGAATACGTCTCTATTGTCGAGGCATTAGAGACGTGTTCAGATATTTGTGAGCGCTTTCGACGCTCTGATATATCTGATGGCGACTGTACAATACGCAAAATGTAAGAAAGCAATAGAAAGCCTCAATTTTATAGTAGATCAACGAACATAAAATTATTGTTGACACTCATTACATAGGTAAGAAATAACAGTAAAGAAAATAGGTATGTCTTCTTTTCTTTTTTTTCTTTTCTTTTCTAGGTACTTAACAATGCCAATGTCTGGCATTTTGGGTGCAAATCATGCACTCTTCGCTTTTTGTGTTAGGTACATTTTACGTGTTGTGCATTTTGCGTTTTATATTTTGCGCTGTTATATTATATCACTTTATCACAATATCACTGATTTTTTGACAATTGTTAATGATTATATATTTTGGTATACTCTGTAATCTGATCCGTGATCTTTTATGTGATAACTATATACTTAGATAGTATAATTAATAGGTATTACTACATTTAATACTTGACATTTCATTGTAATTAATATTATTCTTACGATCATGATATAAATTCATTGTAGATTAAGATAACTTTAATTTATATTGTAATTGTATATTTTGAAATACAAAATTTAACCTAAATCTAATCTAATCTAATTATCCTTATGATGATGTTCGTGCTAGATTATCTAGTATAAATCGTACAGAATGTTAAAACTTACCTTCATCCTTGGGAGGACCTTCTGGCTGTTTTTTCCTTCCTCTGATCCTAGAAAAGAAAAATACATGATAACCAGGGCTCGGATTTTTCATCGCACGGTAAGAGGAAAGAGAACTATGGACTCGATATTAACATTAAAATTGTACTCATATTCATACTCATACTCATTCATTTAATTAATACCAAACGTAACGATTGCAAATATAAATGACAATGTTAGGTCTATCACAACAATATAGTATGTACCAATTTGGCACTCTTTGGGGGAGGCCTATGTCCAGCAGTGGACGTATTTCGGCTGATATGATGATGATGATGATGATGAACTAGGTACGTAACTAAAGCGGATTTTAGAGCTATCTAAATGCAATGCACTAACTGCACTCACACTCACTGATTAGAGTGAGATGGTTTATCATCCGTCCATTCCCTCCCCCAGTTAGTGCACTGCATTTAGCCAGGTCTAAAGCCGCCCAAGAAAATAAGTGAGTATGAGTATGAGTAAAGTTTTCATGTTAATATCGACTCCATAGTCTTCTTTCGTCTTACCGTGCTGTACCTCGTCCCATATAACATAAGATTTTTAACAAATTACTACTTGTTTAATATATATTTTTATGCTCGTTGCACCAACTTTGAAAACTAAAATCGAATTCCGTTGGCGCTAACACGATTGGGTGGGCACCGTTAATACACCAATACTTTAATAACATTGCCAGGCTTACTGCTGTTATTGCATTTTGCTATTTGCCTCGGGCAGCCATTCAACTTTACACAAAGCTGTAGGTATAAAATACAAATTATCGGAAATACGCTTTTCATATTTACCGTTCAAAGCGGTACAAAATACGTTTAATTTAAGCCGGCCGACGATCCGACAGTGATATGTCCCTTTCATGACATGTATTGGATAAATCATCGTCATTATATCAGCCGAAGGACGTCCGCTGCTGCAAAGTGTGCCACAATGACCGGTCCTGCGCCATCCGGATCCAGCAGTGAACTCCCGCGACATTTACCAGGTCATCAGTTCATCTTGTGGGGGGTCGATTTGGCTTTGCACAAAAGTGACTTCCAATTATTGCCCCGTACTAAGAAAACGTAGTGGCTATTGGCTATATTCTCTTCAGGGTGATAATGCACGGCTAAATAATGTACGTATGTCGTGTAGGTACTTTAGCGGATTATTAGGCTGTACGTACATTATTTTGGCCGTATATTACTCGAGCCCTCCTCCACACAATGGGCCATCACGGCGCAGGAAAGGGACGCAGTTATGCATTGCAGTGCAAAGCAAAAGTGCGTTAGAAGTATGTCTTTCTCCCTCTTAAGCATAGTAGCCGAGGCAAAATACGGTTTCGAAAAACATTAATTTATAATAATGTTTTTTTTGTTTATTTCATTGAGATGCTTTATTCAAGAATCCACCAAACTTTCCACCCGGAAGTAATTATTTAGATATAAATTAAACATTCATTGTCTTTTTTATTTTATTTATATTGAATATTGTAAAGCAAATGTAAATGAACCTAAATAAAGATAAAAAAATATTAATATTTATCCGGACTTTTTAGGAGCTAATTAAATATTGATTTTTTTGATGTCTGATTTTTTGTTGCGAATATATGCGTTACATTAAAAAAATTAGCTATTATAAATTATTTCCAAATATGTCATTTTTTCCATACAAGTTGTCAGTTCATTGCCTGGACTATAGTTGCGTCCTGTATGATAGCCAGTTCGCGCCTTTTTCCGCAAATATTTTGTCACCAATTACCGTTGTCGTTAGTCATCCCGTGTGAAGAGGTCAATAAACATTTTAAATGCTGCAGACGTTGAAACTGTAACCCTCAGCGAAAATGAAAGTCTTACCTAAATGTGTGATCTGTTACCACAAGAATTTACTAACTACTTTCTTAATACATTACATAATATCTCGTCGTGAAACCAAGAAAAGGAAATACATTTGTTCCCATCACAGTTTCACGCAAACGAAGTTGCGGGTAGGTACAGCTAGTTGTTAAATATATATACCTTTTTGCCCGGCTACGACGGAGCCGAAATGAACGGATAATATTTATATATGATTTTAGCAGTCTATGACGACCGAATAGCCTAGTGGTTAGAGAACCTGACTATGAAGCTTAGGTCCCGGGTTCGAACCCCGGTCGAGGCAGATATTTGTATGATGAATACGAATGTTTGTTCTCGAGTCTTGGATTTTTAATATCTATTTAAGTATATATTTATCTACATAAGTATGTTTATTCATTGTCAAGTACCCATAGTACAGGCTCTAGGCGAATTGTCCCACGATATTTATTTATTTCTTTATGTTTGAATTTACGTGTGTCCGTAGCGTTGAAGATACTGATCCGATTTTGATGAATGAGGAGGTATATTTTTTTGTAGTTTTGCCTTACCTATTTATTATTTTTAAATAACTCAGGAGTAAAAAACAAAAAAGGGACAAAAAAAAAATTACAAACTAACTAAGCCTAACTTAAACTATGTGGACATACGCTATGTGTACTAAATGTTTCTTTCTTTCTTTCTTTCTTATATATGTATATTTCACCCAAATCGCTGCCACCAGGCAGAGTGGCCATATGACTGGCTGCGTTGCAATACGCTGTGCGAGGAACGAGCCAGCCCTATGGTCACCAGAGGACTGGATGAGCATATACATAGCTTAGCTTTTTAAAAAGCTTAATTGCATCCGGTCCCCAAGGACCCAGGGTCTCCACGGCAAACGCCGTGGAGACCCTGACCGATATGTAGTTCTCGCCAAGGGTTGCATATTTGCGGCGCTTTGCTGCCTCAGCCTCAGGTATCAATTGATTCGAAATTATGGATGAAATTATACTATTTTATTTTATTATTTTTTATATTGTTATTAATTAATTTAATTGTAATTTTGAGCTAGATTTTTATTTTTGATGAATGATTGACTTGATAATTTATAATCAGGGTTCGGATTTTTCATCGCACGTTACGACGAAAGAAGACTGGAGTCAATATTAACATGAAAACTTTACTCATACTCATACTCACTTATTTTCTTAGGCGGCTTTAGACCTAGCTAAATGCAGTGCACTAACTGGGGGAGGGAATGGAGGGATGATAAACCATCTCACTCTAATCAGTGAGTGTGAGTGCAGTTAGTGCACTGCATTTAGACAGGTCTGAAGGCCGCTTTAGTTACGTACCTAGTTCATCATTATCATCATCATCATATCAGCCGAAAGACGTCCACTGCTGGACATATTCCTCTCCAAAGAGTGCCAAATTGACATACCTAGAGGTAGTCATACATACTATATTGTTGTGATAGACCTAACATTGTCATTTATTTATATTTGCAATCGGTACGTTTGGTATTAATTAAATGAATGAGTATGAGTATGAATATGAGTAAAATTTTAATGTTAATATCGAGTCCATAGTTCTCATTCGTCTTACCGTGCGATTAGGGAATGCAATCTCGTTCTCGCGAGATCTCGTTTTTGCGAGATCTTGGCCTTTTTTAGCGAGACTGATCTCGATCGAAAAATTGGCGAGATCTCGCGAGTTTAACGAGATTGCGCTCGAGCATAAAAACGTCTTATTTGAAGCTCGACAGAAAATGAATTTATACGAATCCGGGGGATCAAAAAGCCAACTTTTACAATTCGCGGATGACTGATTGAGATCTGTGGTTCCAACAAGTGTCGAATCAGAAAGGGCCTTCTCAGCGGCAGGTTATCTGGCCAGCAAAATAAGAAGCCGATTAGCAGACGGTACGTTGGACGTTTTGTGCTTCCTAAGGAGCTACTTTAAAAATAATTCCTGATAACAATAACCTCCTAACCCTAATATCTATTAATAATAATAACTTAATAATTGCGTGTGACGCAAACTGATTACTGAACAAGCTTTTTATTTTATTAGTACATCTGTTAATTATTATTTTATTTCTAATAGATCTCTGAGTAGGTATAGTTTTCTTTAATTTTTAATAATATTTCAATTTTGCTCAACTCAAGTAACTCAACCACAGAATATTTAATACTCAACTTAGTTACTGAGATTCATTTTTAGGGTTCCGTAGCCAAAATGGCAAAAACGGAACCCTTATAGTTTCGTCATGTCCGTCTGTCCGTCTGTCCGTCTGTCCGTCTGTCCGTATGTCACAGGCATTTTGTTCGAAAACTATAAGCTGTATTTGAATAAAATTTTGAGGATAGGTGTATTTTGTTTGCCGCTACATAGTTTTGTAATTAAAATGACAAAAAAAAAATTTTTAGGGGTGCACTCCATACATAAAACTAAAGGTCAAATTTTTTTTTTTCATTGTGACCCCCCGTGTGGCACATCAATCGATAGGCCTTTCAAAATAAATATAAGGTTCCTTAGCATTTTTTTGATTAAATGAATAAGGTCGGAGATAATCGCCCCGAAAGTCACTAAAATTCTGTCCCCCCCCTCTAATTTTTGAACGGTGTATTTTAAAAATATGGAAAAATTCATGGACACAGGGCTTATTAATTTCATTCACCGAAAATTGTTTTGAACAAGATCGGTTCAGAGGTTTTCGAGATATTGCTGAAAAACTGCCTTCCTCAAAGAAAAGGACGTAAGTGCCGTAAAATTTCTGTGACGATACGACCTTTTTAATAGGCACGGAACCCTTCGTTTTGCGTGGTCCGACACGCACTTGGCCGGTTTTCATTTTAGGTTTTGACTTGTTGTTGTTTTTTTATTATTAAAAGACTTTTGTTTTATGTTAGAAGAGAAGAGTGATTGTTTATTTTATTTCTTATTTGATTAGATACATGATAATTGATAACGATACACCAAAGTTTACTACTTGAAAGTTTATTGAAAAATGATAGATTATTATTAGCTACGTCACTACGTAAAAGTATATAAAAATAATACGTTAAAATGAATGTTTATTTCATAACATCTCTAATCCTTTCTTTTCTCCTAATGTATTTAAGTATTGTGATCACAATTTGTGATTATTGCAAGAACAAACATACAAAACCGTCAATCTCGCGAGATCTCGAAATTGGCGAGATCTCGCGGTATTCATATTCACAATCTCGCGAGATCTCGCCTGAATCCCAATCTCGCGAGATTGCATTCTCTACGTGCGATAAAAATCCGAGCCCTGATTATAATTAATTGAAGTGTAGGTACTTACTAACAATAGTTTTATGAATTGTAAAAAAATACTAACACTTATATGGGCAAAGCCTGAAATAAAAATTGGAATTTGAATATGCTTCACAATCACAATGAAAAAAAAACTTTTCTATACCAGTTTCACGACCCTTCAGATTGTACAAGTTAGAACAAGAATGGAGAATTAAACCTCAAATCAACACAATCCAAACAATACATCAAAGCCCAACAAAGTTTGACATTTGTCCTTTATAAAGGCCCGCGGCGGGAGGAAACGAGAGTTGATTTTATATCACGACTCTCATTCAAGTTTCAGGAGAATAATAAGTGTCAATCCAATTCCGGTATGAGGATTGACACTTTTTTCAATATCCATGTTATTTTTGCGTCGAAAAACATTATTCCCGTTTCTGTTTTTTTTTTAGCACTATATCTACTGGGTTTGAGGCCGAAATTCTGTAATTTAGCATCATAATCTTAGGGTTTAAAGCGGCCTTCACTCGGTTCTCATTTGAATTATTTAAATTTTGATCGTTAGAGACCTCTCAGAATTATTTATTTATTGGAACCATCTGACGAGGCATTTAGACGCCACCGGCCCCGTAGCATGGTTGGCCTTGTCACGCGATAGGTGATATGATAGAGCGTGCGTCACTGGCTGACACCGTTCGATAGAACGAGACGACGCTGTTATCTTGTCACTTGTCGCGTGATAAGGCCAACCATGCTACGGCTCCTGAAAAGCCTTTTATTGGAAAATACATTCTACTCAGTTAAAGAGTATATATGAATCTTGATTTGACATGTTAAACTATTATTATTTAAACTTGTATTGATATGATTGACGATACCTAGTGGTTGATATATTTGCTGTGTGGTTTTGTTTCACTTTTCTATTTCCTGATTATTGTGTTCACATTTTGTTGACATCGTCCTATTATTGTATATTTATTTTTCATTAATTTTGACAATCGTGAAAAAAAAATCTTGTTTTTTTGACATGTACCTATGCAAATTATGTAATTTTTTATCATGAAATAAATAATCTAATCTATATGTTAACATGACATTCCAGTAAAGCCAATGCTTCATGGAACGAGACTAAACAAGACTCAAACACATATAATTACATTGGTACAGTTGATTGTCTGTCATCCACCTCTTAATAGAAGCTCAGTTTTTTTTTATGTACCTATTCCTCAGAATTCCGTCAGTTATGAACCGATTCGTACAATTCTTTATTTATTTAAAAGTATGTGCTTCCAGGTCTCATGGTTCCCCTCATCGAACTGAAGTTTTGATAACAATGTATCAAAACTTCAGTTGGATGTGGGGAACCGTGAGGAATTGAGGGAACTTCTCAAATATAGAAGGCACGCATGTAGTACCTAACTGGGCAGTCTGCCGGCTTCCTTGGCACCTTGGCTGTGACATGTGTTTCGGAAATCTGCCGCACCCCGCATGGGGACGCTATATTTACCAATGAAAACGCGCTTTCATCGATCTATATTTGCCATAGATATTCCCACTGGCATAATTATAATGTGTATTAATAACGCTTAAGCGGGCGACCCGTTTCCGAAATCGTGGATGTGTAATTGACAAATGCCTCCTACATGGGTACAGCCTCTATACAGTATGTAAATAGGGCGAAGGGCAAATATGTCGAAGAACTATGACGGTAGTTTACCACATCTTGAATCTCATAGTAGGTAAATATGTACAGAATAAAATACGAATTTATAAATAAATATAAATAAGACTTCACAATTAAAGAGTATTTCATCTAGTTTTCTCGTGCGCTGAAGACATAAACAAAGAAAAGAGAAAATTGACGCGTCTCTTACAGAATGTTGTGGTATATACTTAGAGCATACATAACTGAAGTAGCCATATGTCGTATTTGCGTACAAAAAAGTCTGCCGAATTTTGTGGGGGCGGGGGGAGCATCTTAATAGGATATTGAAACTCAATTATATATTAAAAGCTTGAAGTGGTTGAACGTTTATAATACCAAGTGCTTACAGCAACATGCGGGCATCATAATGATCAGTGTTCTCTTGCGAGACGATTTTGTGATCGATTGTGAAATTGTCTTTGTATATTTTTTTGCACATTGTGCAAGGTTTTTTACAGAGGGGTAAGTTACTGAAAGGCTACTCCAGTTATGTATGCTCTTAAGGTATATAAGAATAAATATTTTAATTTGGCAAACAAGTTTATAAACAAGACACATGCCTAGGCTAGTTCACTCACACTTTAACGAATCATTGAACAAGTGAGCGAAGCGAACGAAGTTGTCCGTGTTTCCTCGGGGAAAAAAAATCGTGTGTCCGATTCTGTCCGGCTGTCCTTATCTACAGGTCACATTTCTCAAAAAAAAAATTATAAAAAAAAGCAGGCTCTACAGCTACAGCTAACACAGCCAATAGTATTATTTACCTTTTATTTTGGGACACACCAGGACATACTGTATATCCATCCTGTCCTAAACGTCCTTACGGGGAAGGACAGGCTCCGTAAACAATATTGTCCCACCGAACCATTTTCCACCTCGATGAACAAACGAAGACGAGCTCGTGTGTCCTCTATTAGACTTTAACCCGTTTTAGTAAGATTTATATTGCTTAGTCAACTGCCTACACGTGTACGGTTACGGCGTGACGTCAATGTCAATTTCAATTTCAATTTATTTATTTGCAACCTTGTACACTTGACACATGCAACTTAAAGCTAGGCAATGTACAGGACCCCGTTAGGGCATAGCAAACGTTACAATGATTTTTTACAATAAACCAATATTTAAAATATAAAATGTTTAAATAAATTTGACTAGTTAAAAAGCTAAAAAGCTTAAGTATAAAAAATAAAAATAATAATCATTTTCTAAAATACCCATTAAAATAATTTGTAAAAATAATTTGTAAAAATAATTTGTAAAAATAATTTGTAAAAATAATTTGTAAAAATAATTTGTAGAAATAATTGTTCAAAATTTAAAAATGTATAAAATAATAAAATTTTAGTCTAAGTAAAATAAATCCAAAAAGTTAAAATTAGTAGTCCATGTCACATTCAAATATATTCTTTAGAAAACCATTATTTAACAAGATAAAATTTGTATATCCACATTATTTCCAAATACGTCAACCGCATCTTACCCGATACCGTCTTACCGGTACAATATAATCGGATTTCAACCCGATTTAACTTTGATCGGATTTACCAAAACCTCTGCCGGAGACGTCATCTTCATATATGATAACGTTTCCCTCTTATCTGATTTTAATTTATAGGCAAGCCAGTTTAAACGTCATTGAAGACGGTACCTAATCAAAAGTAAGTGCAGATTGTCTCAGCGTGAGCAAAATTATATATTTACGGCAAAGGCAGTACCTATATTGAATGTCATGCCCTTGCCAGACAAAGAATGAATCTCTTTGGTAACGGCTACCCGCAACCAAAGGAATTCAGGGTGCTCCCGCTGAGCTGCATCATCCGCTTTGTGAAAATGATGGAGCGAGCTTGGGAGTAGCTATAAAGGGGAGGGCAAATGCACAAAAGATCCCACTGGGTCGAAGTGTATCCGAAAGGGCTCTCAACTAGATAAGATAAGACCTATATTGTTATTCTATGTAGAATCATGAGCGAAACGAGGGTTTTCACTCCTCCTATGAGGCAAACTGTTCACCGCTGCAATGGAGCACGTTTTCAAGACCGGACCGGAGAAGGCATAGGCATTAACATCAACGGCGAGTATATCACTCAGCTTCGATTTGGCACTCTTTGACGCAGGCCATGTCCAGCAGGGGACGTATTCGGCTGACACAATGATGATGATGAGGCAAATTGAAACTGTTCATTTGAGGGAAGAGAGGTACTTACAAGGACAAAGGGATCAAAAATATGTAAACTTGTATTAAAGGTTGATCAGATATTGTTCCATAGGGAACGTACGTTCCAAGTAGTTCCATCTCACACAAGGCTGAACAAGCGAATACCTTTGTACCATGTCGGTTCAACGTTATGTTTAAACTGCCAAGAAGTTGACAAACGGGTGAAAGCAAGGTTCATTGTGCCACTCTTTGGGAGAGGCCTATGTCCAGCAGTGGACGCCTTTCGGCTGATATGATGATGATGAGTGATACAGAAGTCGCTGTGTCTTACGCTACCAGCAGCCACTTTTAAACCTTCAACAAAATAGTACATTACTATAGAGGCCGGGAAACGAAGGGTTGCAGGCCTAGTAGATATAGATGGATGGGGATACATGGCCCGCAACCCCGTATCTCGCCGAGATTTGTATAGTGCTTTTCTCAAACTTGCCATTGCATTTTTCATTGAATAAAAATAAAAAGTAGTCAAAATTGACTAAACAAATGTTTTATTCATAGGTTAAATAATTAACTAAATAATACGTTTCTCAACAAAATATTGGCAATGACAACAATTGTCAATCAAGCAGATAATGACAGCTCAGTGCTGTCACAATCATAACCTATAATTTTTTGATGGTTGAACGTTTGTGTCACAATTTGACGTTTAGTAACAAAAGAAGGTTGCTTTACAGGCCTAGTTGTGTTAGGCTATATGAGGGTGATTCTTGAGAGGGTCAATCTTCACCGTCCAGAGGAAAAAGTACCCGCCAACATAAGATAATTGACCTTACACATTTTTTTATAGTAGTTGAACTCTTCATCTAACTGGGGCAGGATTTACTTTTTGATTAAGGTAAGTAGATGTAGTCATAAAAAAATATCAAACACCTAAAACCTGATTCCCCCGGTGCGTCCATCCGCAATTTTGTGAACAATCTACTCTTAATAGTAGATTGTATGACAAGGCGCTAAAATAAGTCATATCACCATTCGATGGATATTTTCCCGACCGAAGCGAGGGAAAATATTTCGAGGGGTAATATGGCTTTTAGACCCGAGTTATACACTCTACTTTTCACTTCGAGAAAATAGTAAAAGATTATCCATCCACAATCAATAACAAATTTCACGCCGAAGAGATTGTTCAATTTAGCGGCATGTTTTTTTTTACTAAACTGCTATGACACAGATACAAAATATTGACTCCATGAATAAACGCGGACAGCGTACGGGCACAAGATAACAATCTCATGATCTCTGACGCGCGCTCAGAGGCGTTTTCTTCTTTTAATGATTTGGAATTAGGGACTAAAAACACCTGATGTTTGATTGGTCGATTTTAATATGTAGCTGTATTCTGGTTGGTTGATAGCAAAGAGAAATGTTTTTTGAAAGAGATGTGATTGGTGAATTTAAATAATTTGGAATTAGGGACTAAAAAACACCTGATGTTTGATTGGGCGATTTTAATATGTAGCTGTGTTCTGGTTGGCTGATAGCAAAGAGAAATGATTTTTGAAAGAGTTGTGATTGGTGGATTTAATATGGTGATGTGTTTTGATTGGTCAAATTAAATGTGTATAAATCATAAATATGTATACATATTTTCCCTGGGGGCAAAATGTACTACTTTAGCCCCGCTTATTAAGCCTAATATGACACACTTTTCGAGCATGAGAAGTGAAAAAGAACTTGTTATGGATTGAAATCAAATATTGTATGGAGTTAAATCGTTAGATTATAAGTTGATGATTAAAATAAAAAAATATGGTTCCCCTACATATTTATAGTAGTTTTTGTTGGAATCTATACGAAAGGTTTGTCCAGAGCTAAGCTACGATTCCCCTAATGCCTCACATAGCATCACTAAACAACGCGCACATCCCTACTGCAACAATACAATACAATACAAATACTCTTTATTGCACACCTCACACAAACAAAGCAGTTACATAGAGAAACAATACAATAACATGTAGGTAGAGGTAGACAACAGGCGGTCTTATCGCTGAAGAGCGATCTCTTCCAGACAACCTTTGGGTATCGGAGAAAGAGATAAAACTAGATTATGCAGTAGGTGGTGCAGAGATTATTATCAATCAAAAATCAAGAAATTATAAAAATAAACGTACATAAATACCTCTATATATAAACATACACACACAATCATACATATATACAAATAACACAAACACAAATATAATGATGCAACTTCTTGTGACGCGGAATTCCTGCCGTGCCTCGCCCTCGTCAGTAGCGCTTCCAATGCCGCAGATAAAGGACGCGTCTCATCGCTGGAGCTCTAAGCAATGAAGGCATATATATGATTCCCCTGACTTTGGTTCACTATGACTATGATCCCCCTTTATTTTCATATAAAATCTATTTACTGCAATTGTTATACAATGTTTAGTGTAAACAATAACACATGAATGTTTGCATGTGTTGATTTAGTAATTACTCTAATATTAATAACACTTTCGGCATAATCGACAAGAAACATACTTTTTCTGATTCCCCCGACTCTGATTCCCTCGACTTTCAGACTGACTGATCTATCAATGCACAACACAAACCGCTGGTTTTAGAGATTCCAAATTGGGGACGTAGGTTTCTTATAAGGTCTAGGGGTGCACTAAGAAATGATTTTTCAAAATTCAACCCCTAAGGGGGTGAAATGGAGGTCCAAAGTTTGTATGGGGAATCAATATTAGTTGGGCTATTTCTTTCGAAACTTCACAGCAATATTCCTATCAATAAATGAGTAAACACGTGTTTCAGGTATTTTGAGAATTCAACCCCTAAAAGGGGGGAATGTGGTGACAAGGTCTGAAAATCAACATAGGTATCGTTTCTATGGTTTATCGGGTCGCTGATTACGAAAACAACAACGATTTTAAAATCCAACATGGTGGACGTGAAATACCATCTCCCCTGTTGGGGTGCGATGGGGTTGAAATATCCAAAATATCATCGATTTTGAAATTTAACATTGTCGACATGAAAATTCTTGAACCGAGCTTACTTTTCTGATTCCCCCGACATTTTTCTGATTACCTCCACATGTTTTCTGATTCCTCCGACAG
The DNA here is from genome assembly GCA_932294315.1 of Epinotia nisella. Classification (NCBI taxonomy): domain Eukaryota; kingdom Metazoa; phylum Arthropoda; class Insecta; order Lepidoptera; family Tortricidae; genus Epinotia; species Epinotia nisella. The sequence goes on from OW028673.1 coordinate 42,515,310, forward strand.
CTAAACTTTGAATTGGTATATTTCCGTACCTAATTGACAAAGTGATGTATTTAATTTGATTTTATTGTAACTTAGTAGAAATTTCTTAAAATAAAAAACACCGAGGGAATCAGATGAATAATGCAATTCTCAAGAATGACGCATGAAACTCCTTTACATAATATAATCTTCACTCATCGCACCGGATACGTAGTATTTCCGGACCCAATTTGAAGTAAGTCGTGTCAACATTTCATTGCAAGTTTGAGAAAAATATGTTCTAAAACATGCAATGAGGTATTGGCGTTGTCTTCTAGTGGCTTCAAAGTATCACGTTTCGAGCGCGGCGAAACGAGATGTCCGTAATGGAATTTGCGCCCGCAAAGCGACACTCTTTTGTTTCAACATCAATTCGTGAGACGACGTCATTGGCTTTTAGCCATTAAACAAGTTTGGACTTATTTTTGTTAATTTTTAGGGTTCCGTAGCTCAAAAGGAAAAAACGGAACCCTTATAGGATCACTCGTGTGTCCGTCTGTTACAGCCGATTTGCTCCGAAACTACTGGACCGATTGAGTTGAAATTTGTTACACATATGTAAATTGGTGACCCAAAGATGGATGCGTAAAGTAAATTAATGAATTCTGAACAAGGGGGCAACTTTTCGGGGGTAAACTGGAAAATTAAAAAAAAAAGTTTCGTAAACTGTATTGTGAAACATATCAAATGAAAGGGGTTGTTGTAAACATCTCAGATTTTTTTTTTTATAATTTTATCAAAAACAGATTTGAAGTAATTTATGAAAAAAGACGAAAATTGATCATCCCCCCACCTTATCTCCGAAACTACTAGGCTTAAAATTCTGACAAAAATATGGAAAATAGTTCCTTGCCTAAAGATTACAGGAAAACCTACAAGAAGTTTGAGTATTCAAAGTAACGGGAAAATTCTCAACATTTTGTACATTATATACGGAACCCTCACCACGCGCGTTGAAAAGTTGGTTTTTTGTTAATTTCATTGCTTGTTTAAATAGAAGCCTTTTTTCCGGCCTCTCCAGTAATGTAATATTAGAGTTGAAAAGTGATACAACAATTTCTTGGCCGGCTGTATATCTAAAGTTAGTTCCCTACAACTTGCTTTCATGTCGGGTCCCGCGGGCGACTCATGTCCCAATCGCACTCTCCAAATTAGAATGGAGGGTAGATGCGGATAGGAAATCGTTCCGCGTCGTTGCATTGTACAGTCAAGTGCAACAATATGTATCGATAAACATGTACCGAAACCTCAATCTGCTGACGTAAGCGATGGGGCATATGTATGTATGCACCCATATTTTTACACTTGACTGCATTGCACTGTGACGTCAAACATGTTTACCATTTTGCCCCTTATCCGTTTGTAATAAAGCGAAAACGTATACATATTACAGAGAGCTCAAAACAACATCCTAAGGGTATTGTCATCGGCGCCCTGGTACGCTCGCAACTCTGAAATCCACGAGTATCTGGAAATCCCAACCATACTTGAAGAGGCAAAACGATACACAGCTAACTACAAAGATCGACTAGCATCTCATCCAAACCCCTTATCACAGATGCTTCTTAAGCCAAACCTAATGAAGAGACTCAAGAGAGCCAATGTGCTGCCTGACTAGGGGAAGCTAGGACAATGGCCCTACCTTGCCAATCGCCAACCTCTGTCAACTCATCTGCTCATAGTCGTGACAGATCGCAGATTAAAAAATGGAAAAAAAAAATATTACCCGGTACCGGTTAGCCTAGTGGGTAGCGACTGAGCCAATGTGCTGCCTGACTAGAGGAAGCTAGGGCAATGGCCCTACCTTGCCAATCGCCAGCCTCTGTCAACTCATCTGCTCATAGTCGTGACAGATCGCAGATTAAAAAATGAAAAAATAAAATTACCCGGTACCGGTTAGCCTAGTGGGTAGCGACCGTGCCTACGAGGCTGACGGTCCAGGGTACGAATCCCGGTAAGGGATTAAAACACTTGCATAAATTGTTCCTGAGTCTTGGATGTTGTATAAGTATTTAAGTACCAGGACCTAAAATAGATTATTCCAAGTGGTTTTAATTGAAAAAAAATCTTTTAATTATATTAGGTGTATTTTTTTTACCCTCCACGAGTGATAAAGGTACCTTTTTATTTTAAAAACACAATAAACTAAATTAAAAAATTAAACAAAATTACAATGATGTTATCTCAAAATCTGCAATGACTGCTGTGTTATGATCTCGTGGTGCCAAGATACATTACTTTTGAGGTCATAACTTTAGATCAAAATTGCTCCGAATTAAAAAAATAAATATCAACAACAACATAAAGTTGGTTAGTAAAAGTTACTCAAAATCATGGATAGATACTTAACTAATTTAATTTCAATCTGTATAGTCACCTAGTATACCAGCCATACTCATACATAACACAATTTTTATTGAGCTAGAGTCTACACAGATCCTTATTCTCTTAATATTAGAGAACGTACCGTCATACATGCCTACTTTGCCCACTTCTTTCGGAAAAACACGATTATCTCTTATTTTTTTTATTATTTTTTATATGAAAGGATGATATTTTTTTGCTTATTGGGACTTTCGTATAGTCGTACTCGTAGTCGTAGTCAGGTTCATGGGGAGAAATATTTTTTTAATCAACATCTATTCCAAATTTTTATCGATTTTGGTCGCGGGTAAAGTTACCTGGATTTTTGCCAATATTGCCCATGTCGAATTATTGTCGCAACTATAGCTCTTATGATGTTGACACAAGACTGAGTCAAAAATTTTGGGTAAACATGGCGTTCCATTTAATCTTATAACTACGAACAATTTTACACAATACAGATGGGCAATGTTATCTGGGTACTTTCAATCTTTGCCATACAAGTCCTAACACCTCACATTATACAATTTGCTGCAAGCCCCTGAAGTTAAAGACATGTATGACTCAAAGTAAAGTCATAAATACAATCTAGTTTCTACTAAAAACAGTAAGCTCGCCATACATATGTTGTATTTTCGTTCATTACCATATTTATTCAAAATTTGCTTTTTGGACAAGGTTCCCCTTAGTGGCAAAGTAGGCATGTTTGACGGTAGATAAATAGATAATTTTAAGCACTCGCGGCCCACGTAACTATTTCTGTTGCTGACTGTACTGGCCCCGATGAGAATCCTTAGGGAGTGCGCCTCTATAACCAGGCCCCGTAGCATGGTTGGCCTTGTCACGCGATAGGTGATAGGATAGAGCGTCCGTCACTGGCTGACACCGTTCGATAGAACGAGACGACGCCCCTATCTTGTCACTTGTCGCGTGATAAGGTCAACCATGCTACGGCTCCTGGATGACATGGCAGGTTAGGTACCTACCTACTCGTAAAAATAGAACAGTCTGGTATCGAATCGATAGTGTTTTTCATCACACTAGCTCGTAAAGGGCTTCATAACCCGCAGGCATACCTACAGAGCTACAATAGCCTTTACTACGCCTAAGGGCGTAATGCTTTTCTATGAGTTTGTGTGATCTGCTCTGTGATTGGTTGAAAAAAAATCTAGTTGGCTACGCGCCGCAAGAATACTAACTGTAGGTACTGCTCTGTGACTGGTTTGATGAAATATTGAAGCTGCGCGCTCCACTTGCTCTGGAAGTGAAGTTGTCAATTTCGTCAATTTTTGATTGGTGCGGTTGTATGAAACATAGTTTTTTCTGTCTTTTGTTGTTATTTATTTGCTCGCAAATTTGATGAAAAACATTGTATGCGACACGTACCTATGGTAAGAATGTTACAAACTCCAGTCATCAAAGCCCTGCGCCTTCGGCGATTGATTCTCGTTCGTAAATCATATCTTACCGTACTTGTGGCATAATGTACTATTTTGGCCGTTAAGGGCGAGTTGCACCAACTTACGATTACAGACTGATCAACGTTAAATATGGCGCCCGCAGCTGCCACCCCATACAAACTTGTCAAACTTTCCATACATTCAGATTATAACGAACCCCGTTTACAATTACAGGCGATTTATGCAACCCACCCTTAATACGCAAAACTACTATCCGTTCATGTACCTATTACGCCTTTTAGAAAGTTTCCACTGATGGAAACAAGGGTAACCAATAAAGAGTATTGAGTCAGGAAAATTAAACTTTCGGGTTCCGACCGAGTTTCCCCAATCGCAGGCTAAAAGTCCTTAAAGTAATTAAATTTGTATGGATGTATTTAATTATTCATTTAAATTCAATGTACGTAAGTTTACCTACAGTAAGTTGCCAACCCGCCCTAAGCCGCTGCCAGACTAGCGAAGTCGGCGGACTGCATGAAACGTATACATGTGTGTGTGAACACGTGCACCAATACTTTAAACTTTTCCCTATGTAACAAATATTTAGCCATAATGCACTCGATTTGCGAATGGTTGTCGCTTCTTGCCGCTTCTACACTAAGCGAGTTTTTAATTAAAATATTTATGTACTTTTAGGGTCTTTGTAGAAAGAATTTGCAGAAATCGCGGAACGTCTGGGTGATGTACAGTCAGGGAAATGTATTCACGTACCACCGTAGAACCCTATCGCAATAAGGCGACTTTTCACTCGAGTTTGAGTGACGGTGGCTTGTCAATAGCGACAGGGTTCTACGGTGGTACGTGAATACATTTCCCTTACTGTAAGTGGTGACCGAAGAGCTGGCGGCTTTCTCGCGCAACGCACCAGTATTGCAATTCAGCGAGGCAAGGCCGCCAGCATCCTCGGTACAATGCCTCGAAAGCCTTTTTAACCGACTTCAAAAAAGGAGGAAGTTCTCAATTCGACTGTAACATTTTTTTGTGTTTGTTACGCGATAACTTGGTAATTTATGAGCCGATTTGAAAAATTATTTATTTGTTTGAAAGCATATACTTCCAGATTGGTCCCGTTGTCACCAAAATCTAGTTCTGATGATGGGGTTCTGGAGAAATCGAGGGAACTCTTCAAACGTTATAGGCAAACTTCAAGAAATTTGGCTACTGATTTGAAGTCGGTTAAAACTTTGTTTTTAAAGTAAATGATTGAGATTTAACTTAGTTTTAATTTAATTTAGTTAATGTTAATCATTATTTACTTTAGAAAATAAATGTTTAGGTCTTTTATTTAACATGTATAATATAATAAAACATATACCGACCGTATTTGACGACCAGTTAGCCTAGTGGGTAGTGACGCTGCCTACGAAGCTGATGGTCCTGGGTTCGAATCCCGGTAAGGGCAAATATTTGTGTGATGAAGTTGAATATTTGTTTCTGAGTGTTGGATGTTTTCTATGTATTTAAGTACTATATCTATTAAATATATCGTCGTCCAGTTCCCATAACACAAGCCTTATTGAGCTTACTATGGGGCTAGTGCGATTTGTGTAAGATTGTCCCCGCGTGTGTACACGACTCTCTAGGGACCACTTTTCAAAGACAGGCAGGTACAGTCGAGTTCTCCAATATCTATGCAGACAACCTTTCAAAAATATCTATACACAGTCTTTATTGTTACTGACATAAGGTGCATGTGTAGATATTTTTGAAAGGTCTGCTGTATAGATATTGGAGAACTCGACTGTACGATACATTTAGGTACCTAAACGTATTACGATTTGGTATCGATTTTGCCGTTTTTATCGACCCGACTATAGAAACTATGTGAAATAATAGATCTTATCAGGCATTATCTGAAGAATACGGTAGTATAATAAAGTACTCGTAGTAAGTAAAATTGATATGAGTAAAAGGTTATCCTTACTATGTTATTATTTATATTATAAATTATAACCAACAAACGTGAACCCAAATCACGCCAATATGTACTCCGAAAACGTCAGACTTTACCTACTTATATTTAATATCTTGAATGTTTAGATGTTTGTTACTCAATCACGCTTACACGGCTCAACCGATTTGGTTGATGTTTGGTTTGCACGAAGATAGTTAAAGAAAATCTTTATTTCAGACTAACAAAGATCCATATATTGTAAGTACAGAAAACTTTAGGAACTATGTTAGGGATCTAAGCTAAGACATACAAAAAAAAAACCGGCCAAGTGCGTGTCGGACCACGCAAAACGAAGGGTTCCGTGCCTATTAAAAAGGTCGTATCATCACAGAAATTTTACGGCACTTACGTCCTTTTCTTTGAGGAAGGCAGTTTTTCAGCAATATCTCGAAAACCTCTGAACCGATCTTGTTCAAAACAATTTTCGGTGAATGAAATTAATAAGCCCTATGTCCATGAATTTTTCCATATTTTTAAAATACACCGTTCAAAAATTAGAGGGGGGGGGACAGAATTTTAGTGACTTTCGAGGCGATTATCTCCGCCTCTATTCACTTAATCAAAAAAAATGCTAAGAAACCTTATATTTATTTTGAAAGGCCTATCGATTGATGTGCCACACGGGGGGTCACAATGAAAAATTTTTTTTTGACTTTTAGTTTTATGTATGGAGTGCACCCCTAAAAAAAATTTTTTTAGTAATTTTTATTACAAAACTATGTAGCGGCTAACAAAATACACCTATCCTCAAAATTTTATTCAAATACACCTTATAGTTTTCGAGTAAAATGCCTGTGACATACGGACAGACGGACAGACGGACAGACGGACAGACGGACAGACGGACAGACGGACATGACGAAACTATAAGGGTTCCGTTTTTGCCATTTTGGCTACGGAACCCTAAAAACTGAATGGTTTAGGCTAGCCCGTCGCAGTGCCAAGCCCAAGGCAATGAACTGAGAACTTGTATGGAAAAAATGACATATTTGGAAATAATTTATAATAGCTAATTTTTTTAATGTAACGGATATATTATCGATTAAATAGTTACCTACCTAGAGGCAAAATCCAACCAAAAATCAGACATCAAAAAATCAATATTTAATTAGCTCCTAAAAGTCCGGATAAATATTAATATTTTTTTTATCTTTATTTAGGTTCATTTACATTTGTTTTAAAATATTCAATACAAATAAAATAAAAAAGACAATGAATGTTTAATTTAAATCTATATAATTACTTCCAGGTGGAAAGTTTGTTGGATTCTTGAATAAAGCATCTTAGAATAATGTTTTAGAATGAAATAAACAAAAACAACGCTATTATAAATTAATGTTTTTCGAAACCGTATTTTGCCTGGAGTATGACATATCATTCAACGCAACGCACCTAAAACCGCTGGTTCTAGAGATTCCAAATTTTGCACGTAGGTTCCTTATAAGGTCTAGGGGTGCACTAAGAAAGGATTTTTAAAAATACAAAACAGCCGACGGTTTTAAATCTCTTGAGGCTGTGGAACAAACAAGTCGCTGCACAGCAGGTATGTAAATATTCATTCGATTATACTTAGATAGAAGCATTTTCCTGCCTTCAGTGTCCTCACAATATGCACGATGCCGACACTTCAAAACCCCTTCGAGAAAACCTCGTCAGCGAATGCAAATAGCGCTTATCATTTAATTAAAATTTCCATTAGTAGTCAACATCCTTCCCAAGGTGGACTAGATCGACAGCGTGAACTTTCCATACATACGTTTTTCAGACGACATTACTTAATTATAGCCTGCAAACTAATTGACTGGTTCTGTCAATATCACTCAATTCCCGCAAAATTAATTATATCCATAAGGACTTCATTATTGGTACGCCAATTGAGGGACCGTATCATTGGCAACGTTGTGACGATTATTTATTTATTTATTTATACTAGAACCAACAGCTACAGAAACACATTGATTTTATAGATATAATACAAACAGCCAATTATGTACAGGCTCCCACCGATAGCATCAAAGTAAGTATACATTTGTGAGATCACTATTAAGTACATTGCATTTGTTATCTAGGGGTTAAATATCAGGAAACTTATTTATTAATTTAACTTAACTATATATCCCAACATCATAAGAAAGGTAGTAACATAGTACGATTAATTTAAAGCTCTGCTCACTCAAAGAAACTCCTCGTCAGTTTATGCCTCTTATTGCGTTTGTGAGCTAGTTCTTGGGACCTGTACGCTTACCGTGGGAGGCTATCGAATACTTACAATAGTAAACTTCTCTCGATATCGAGCTAACGCGCTTCGACTAGATTTCGATTCTCGCAAGTTCGAGCTGTCAAATGCGCCGTACTCATGGTGCCGATATACTCCGAAAACAACTACAAAACGTTACTCGCTAGCGTCTAGTTTTCGATGCGTAATCTAAACTTTCGAATCGTATTACCAAACGGTAGCGTGAGTCACAAATTTGACATTTCGAATCGAAAAATACCGTAGTGTCTGTAGTTTACTATTTCACTTCCAAAATGGTGCGTGATAACGTATTATTTCGTCAAGATTTACCGTAGATCCGATCGATACCTATCTCAAATTAAAGAACTTATAAAAATAAGGGTTTTGAATCGACAACTTATATCCGCAAAATTCGGATTGTCGCGTATTTTGTATTTAAAAATGCAAATAATTGGCACACGTTCCGCCATATTGGGTCGACAGACTTAGATGAGGATCATCGCACACTGTTAAAATTATACTTAATGTCGTTAAGCTTAAGGTATAGATTCCTTTAAAGTCTTTAAACTTTGGCGTTGGGGAATTTTTCGACGTTGGCCATGCGCGTATTCTGTAATGTCATAACCGACAAACGCTAGCATTTAAATTGAAACGATAAATGCTTGTAATTTAAGGCTGAATATTGAAAAATCTATTAAACTATACGAACAATCGAGTTAACTGTTGCGAGAAAAGTATACTTATATGGGACTCGGGGTACCGATTAGATTTTTAGTTCTGTGAGTGACCGCCAGGGGCGGTGTATAGAGTTTTCATACAAATCTTTAACTGTTGTCGATAGTCGCTAGCGTATTCCGACTTACTGTAAACTCACACTAAAGCTACGGAGCCGTAGCATGGTTGGCCTTATCACGCGACAAGTGACAAGATAAAGAGCGTCGTCTCGTTCTATCGAACGGTGTCAGCCAGTGACGCACGCTCTATCCTATCACCTATCGCGTGACAAGGCCTACCATGCTACGGGACCTGAGGGTTGATCAGGTAACGTTTTACGCACGTTAGGACAACTCAACTGTCATTTTCTCATGCAAAAAGTGACATTTAGATCTACCTGACGCGTGTTCGACGCGTTACGTGATCGATTTGCAGGTATCATCGCGGATTTAGCGGTCTTAATGCGAGTTCATTACTAGTTTTAGCGATTTGAAAAATATGCCTTAACCTCTACCCGCCTACAGGCCTATTAAAAGGCATCATCCTCTTCAATGAAATTTAATAGGTACCTACGGTCAAGGACTTTAATTGTTTAGCCATTTAGGTGTCAACTAATTTTGATTCTTTAATATTTAAGCTATGAAATGTCAAGTATAAATTGAGCTCTAAATGGCGCAACAATTAAAGTCCGTGTACTCCAGGCAAAATACGGTTTCGAAAAACATTAATTTATAATAGCGTTTTTTTTGTTTATTCAAGAATCCAACAAACTTTCCACCCGGAAGTAATTATATAGATTTAAATTAAATATTTATTGTCTTTTTTATTTTATTTATATTGAATATTTTAAAGCAAATGTAAATGAACCTAAATAATGATAAAAAAATATTAATATTTATCCGGACTTTTTAGGAGCTAATTAAATAATGTTTTTTTTGATGTCTGATTTTTTGTTGGATTTTGCCTCTAGGTAACTATTTAATTGATAATATATCCTTTACATTAAAAAAATTAGCTATTATAAATTATTTCCAAATTTGACATTTTTTCCATACAACTTGTCAGTTCATTGCCTGGACTAGTGATGTACCATTCTAAATTGGAACCAGACTTTCGTTTGTTTTGTTTCATTCGATTTTGAAACAAAACAAAGTCTATATATATTTGATTGCCAGTTTTTCTTTTACGGGGGAGGTTAACGTACAAACTATTTTAGAAATGCTCAATGGTTTGGTGCGGATAGACATCATGATCATTCATTTGATAATGAGCATTTTAAGCGAATGTTACATAATAGGTAAAAGCTCACAAAATAAACAGGAGTGTTTTAGCGAGCATTCATAGAATAGAATACAATAGAATAGAATATTTTTTATTGTATAACTGTGTACATAAGTTGGTCGTGACAGAATTTGTTTCAACAGGTACCCAATATCGGGCATACAACAATTCATAGCGAGCGTTCTTGCGAATATTCTTTTAGCCGAGCAGAGCAATTTTTTTACTATCCCGCGGTTCCACTCCACCGCACAGAATTTACTAGAGCGTTCGCTAAAATGATGATGAAAACTTTCTGAGCGATGTTTGGCTCTGGGCTTGTCTATGTTCGTCGTTCAGCTTGCCGAATTAAAAAAACGGCAAAGGCTTGATGTTAAGTTACATGTGAACATTCAAGTCTATGAACAGCAGCCGTCGTTAATATGGTACCTACGTCCGCCCATTCACTAATAACTTGATCAATTTCGCTATCCACCCTAACTGACCTAGTTTCTGGTGACAACTTTCAGGGGCAATATTCGGGCATGTTTCGTACATCGAAGTCACATAACTCGGTCACCGGTGTCGACATTTTTCAGGAGGAATGACTCCAATGATACTTGCATCAGTGTGTTAGCGTCAAGTGTCAACTCGGTCAGATTGCGTGTAACTGACACTGCGGAAAGTTTTGCCGCAAGCGTGTCAACCTTCGACGCCTCCACGAAGTCTCGCTCGACGTCATCGCTATGCTGACGTTGTTGTCGGTCGGCCTGTTGCAGCCAACCGGAGAGATGCAACTTCAAGAGTGCGTGAAGACGGGGTTCCTCCAAAAGAGAAGGCCCCTCGCATGTGGATAAGGAGGGTTTCACATCGGTGTCAAGAAAGCGCAAGCCGCGAAAGACAGTGTGGTACAGCTGAGCCGATTGTCTGCGGGTTGCCAGTTGCCACCCCGAGTAAGGCGCTGTACGTGTCGCGCCTGCAATACCTACTCCACCACGGTTGATGATATGGCGGTGTATATTCACCAGAAGACTGGCTACTCGCTGAGGGTTTTCCAGCTGCGTTCGCGCCACTACGTGCACTTCAGCTCGTTTGTGGTGCGCCTGCTGCGGCGGCTGCAGGAGGCCTCGCGTGTGCTGACTTCTCTCACCGGGGCACCTTGGCGGCGCAACCAGTCGCCCGCCACCGACAAATTGTATGCAGCTCTATGGGCTATATCTCCCCGGGACTCCATGGCGGCGTTACCAACTGGATACAATTTGTTGGTGGCGGCGACTGGTTGCGCCGCCATGGTGTCCCGGTGAGAGCAGTTTTTCGGTTGCGAGATAAAAAGGTGCCGTGATGGCCCGCAGGAAACCGATATGACGATGATATACAGTTAATTAAGGTACCGGTATTTTTCGGTTAAGCAGTCCCTGCTTTTAGGACAGCCGTTGGGAGACCGTAAATGAGGAGTGTCTTTTCAAACTAAAGTAAACTTTACGGTTCAGTCAATTAGATTTACTTTTAAAATTAAAATAAGCCCTTTTGAAAAGACACTCCTCAAATCTATTCTAACCGACACGGTTGAATATTCGTGACTAGATCATAAAATTTGATTGGCATGTCACCAGCTGTCATTTTAATGTCGAATCGGACCTCAGGAACGTTACATTGGTCACAAGGAAGCATTTCGCTTTGATATTAATTGTGAGTCTGTCTGTATTAATAGAGGTATCTTGAACATTTCTACGTAATTGGATTGGACTAATAACCGTTGAGTCCAGGGGAAAACGACGAGAGTCTATTTAATTATAAACTTAAGGGTAGTGGCTTCATCAGACCATCGTTTATGTTATGTTTTTTTTTTAATAATCTGGTGGATAAATCAGAAAAAAAAACTCGTGATATTTTATTTAGAATCTGAACGTTTGAATGTCTTTTAGAATATAAAATTACCATGTCAAAAGATCTTGTAGTGAATGAGGCTATTCTCAAATGAAATTTTGCTACTGCTTATTTCGATTTTTTTTTATAATTAACATATCTCAAATCTGAGCGTGTGATCATCATACCTATTAATTATCATATAACTGCTGGATACAGGCCTCCCCCAAAGAGTGCCACAATGACCGGTCCTGTGCCACCCAGCAGGTCGATCACGTAACGCACAATGCGTCGTACGTACGTCAGGTACGTCATATACTAAATGTCACTTTTAGTATGGGAAAATGACAGTTGAGTTGTCCCAAAGTACGTTCGAAAAGTTACGTGATCACCCCTCAGGTCATCAGTCCGGGTTTACCCGCACGCTGCACGTTACGGTACGTGGTCGCCACTCGAGAACCTTTCTGCCCCAACGGTCTTCGGTTAGTTCGTTAGTGCCGACTGTACTTTTCATCTTCATTAATACTCATTGAGACGATTCTACCGAGCCCAAACTATGGGGGTTAACGGGATTACGTCAGCTCAATGGTACCATAATATTTAATTGTCATCCAAAGTATACCCTTGCCCAGAATTTCAGCTAAATCGGTTGAAGATATCTGCTTCAAAACAAACATAGTAACATAGGTACATTGCAAGTTAACAAAAAGCTTGTAAAACATACCTCTCTTCGCTCGTCGATAACCTATTATGTGCTCATACACTGAAATATCGCATACCCAAAGTAATTTACCATTACTTATTCTTATTACGGCTAAGTGACTTCTAAGGGCGGGGGACTCAATTTAAAAGGCTATCGCTAAGGAAGAAGGGTCGCGGAAAGTTCCCAAAATAAATAGGCGGCATTTTTGAGACTCGCACTTTCTGAGGTTAGTTTTCTGACCGAATTTTGGTAAACAAATATATTATAAAACGGTTTTATTGAGCGAGCGAGCGAAGCGACCGAAGTTCTCTGTTTTAGCTTGGGTCAAAATGCTTTCCAGCTGTTCTCTTCTACGGGTCGCATTTCTTAACCGATACTCGTGAAATTTCCTGAGCAGGTTCGATAATTATTATAGTTTTAGGGTTCCGGACCAAAAGGGTAAAAACGGAACCCTTATTGTGCGACTGCGGCTCTGTTCGTCTGTCTATCAGTTAAATATCTCAGGAACTACCAATTTGAAATTTGGAATAGTTTCAAAGAAAGGTATTAGTTAGTAGGCCAAGTGGGGTATCATATGAAAGGGCTTGAGTTGCACATTTTAAAACGGTATTATTTTATTCTACAGTAATCAATTTTTGATTTATGAATGAATGAATGAGAATAAAATCAAATCTTAATTACTTTTAGTCCATAAATGTGTATCTGTGAGTCTGTAGGATTGTAGCTTTGAAACGGACAAACCGATTTATGTGCGTTTTAAAATCGAATCGATAAGTTTGTGTTGAGGTTTTTTTGCTATTTTGCATGAGTCTCCAATTTGAGGTATAATAATTACAAATGGAGCCAAATTTCAACCATTTAATCCCAAAGCTCCCGTTATTTACGTCACGGCAAATGAATGGTGGAAAGAAACTGCCAAATCTAATTTACCAGCCTTTTTATTGGATTCTGAAATAGATGCGACGCCTATTTCAGGATAAATTTAGCTAAAAATAATGAAAAGGGTCCTTTTGTCGAAGACAATACAATATTATTTCCGCAGGCGAGTTATTTTGCGTCGAATCCGCAATAGGTATGATTACTCAGGACAAGCTATGGTAATAAGAATACCACGACCGAGCGAGATGGTAGTATACCAATCTCAATAAATGTGACAGAAAAGGATATATCATTCTTTGTTCTTGTCATAGTTCCACTTTTTTTCATTTACAACAGCACGGCTATCACTAGACGGCGCGCGAGCTCTCTCGATTTTTCTCGCACTATACCTCTCTTTCAAAGTTTTCTAATAAGAGAGAGGCGGCTAGTGCGAGAAAAATCGAGAGAGCTCGCGCGCCTTCTTGTGATAGCCGTGCTGGATTATTATGAGGTTGCGACAAATAAACTATTACCCGCCCAAATTAAGTAGGTGGTTTATGGTAAGCCGTCAGCCATTTTAACACAGGTTCTTAATTTAGCTGCATAGGAGCCTTTCCGTCCCTTATGGGGTTATGGTGGCACGCGTATAGCTCCTCTGTAGATATCTATAAGCGGCTTTTAGACCTGGCTAAATGCAGTGCACTAAGTGGGGAAGGGGGGAAACCATATCGCTCTAATCAGTGATTGTAAGTGCAGTTACCCGGGTTCTATTGACCGCAATAGTCATAGTCAAAAAAGCAAGTTTTTATGAAACGTCTAAACGCTCTTCATCAATCATCATCATCATATTAGCCGAATGACATCCACTGCTGGACATAGGATTCCCCCAAAGAACGCTGAAAACGCTGTTGCTATAGTGAAAAAGCCCTTACATCCAATATTTGACAGCTGTCATCCCAGTACAATTTATGTCATCAAAGATATCATCATTGACGTTTATTGTACCCGGATTGACGGCTCTGTCAAATATCAACTGTAAAAAAATCTAATTATAGCAATGATTGTAACATAAAAAAGAGGTAGATAGGTTATTCGAGGTCGAAAAATGGCACACTAAAATTGAGTCTATTGGCACAACTTGCCTCAGTTTGGAGTCGTCAATGGAAACGTAAGCTGTCATTTTTAAACGTGGAATTTCGTATAGACCACATATCAATAGGTACCTCTTTTTTATATTAGGTACATCATTGAATTACAGTATGAAGTTTGTATGCGGAAATAGGCATTGAGATCACGATTTTTTAAGGTCAAACCAGAACACAACTGACAGTGTACCTATGCAAGGAAAACTAGGTGACATCAGCTAGCTCTAGGTAAAGTATATAATACCGATACCGATTCCTCCAGCCTAAGGATGTTGTACAGAAACTTGTTTGTAATCCTAACAAAATAAAAATCATTACAAAGAACTTTTATTTGCCAACCAACGATGCGTGCCCTAGCGGTGCACAAATTATGTAATAAAAAGTACCCCATTGTTTGTTATTTTTATTTTGTTATAATCGTTAACTAAAAAAATATTGTTAAACGAGCGACAATAGCGACAGATAAACCGTACGCGGTTTTCGCTCGCTGTTCGAAACATGTTAATAGACTCTGAATAAGACCCTCTGGAATCTTAATGCCCGGTTCACATTATTCCAGTAGCGTTCCAGTCCAGCAATCCAATCCAGTGCTGGAATGCTACTGGAATAATGTGAACCGGCACTGGAATGCACTGGAATGTACCCATTCCAGTGAGCATTCCAGTCCAGTGACTGGAGAGACCGTCAACTTTTCATTCCAGCTCACCCAATCCAGCGCCACTGGAATAGTGTAGACAGCCATTCCAGTTGCAATCCAGTACTAGATTGAACGTTTTACAGTGAATACGAAATAGTTGTTTTGGGGACAAGTTCCAAATTTAATAATGAAATTGAATGAGGATCAAACTCTTCATTTTGTCTCTTTATACAGAGAACATGCATGTCTTTGGGACATGTGACTGATACTTCTGGAACTATTTCCAGTACTTAAATAGTAAAGAGTTACTTCCAGTTTTAATTTTGCAGGTATTGCATCTCTAAATAATGTATCACTTCGCTTAATATTATTAGAAATTAATGATAACAACTCTTGAAAGTCTTGTTGAGTCATTCTCATTGCCAATCTGTATTCTGAGGGATCTTCTGACGCCAGCTGTCCCAACAGCATTGTTGAGGCTCCTTTTAAGTTTCTTTCGCTTATCCAATTTCTCATCCAAACCCGATTGCTTCGTTTTAGTTCATCTACTAAATCACTCACTTCTTGTAACAGTAGTAAATGAGCAGTTTTTAAACAATTTTTGAGTTTCTGTCTAGAAATCATTGTCACCGATGTGTTACCGAATCCAGCTACTCTTAAAAGACTGGAATAATGTAAACGATATGCTACAGTCCAGCACTGGGCTGGATTAGCCCGCTGGATCACTGGACTGGAATAATGTGAACCGGGCTTAAGACAGACGAACTTACCTCAGCAGCTGGTATTGTGCGAGCGCGCTGGTAAACGAGCCGTGCGTCGGCGTGGGCGGCGGGACGGCAGCGGCGGCGCGCGACGCGCCCTGCAACACGCGTATGCCCATGCGCACCATGTTGCGCCGGGATACCTTCTCGTCCACCTTCTCCGCTGCTGACAGGAGGAGTTAATGGTCAATGCCTGTTCGAGACTGGACACAAGTGTATACAGCTTTGGTCAAGTGTTGAGCACGCCCATGCGTTTCTCATACAAAAGTCCAATTTTAAAACGTGCATTTATACAGTGTGTGTCTGTCATAAGAACATTTATTTTAAGGAACGATAGCTTTCAGTGCTGTGAACCGTTTTATCGAAAAATTATAACAATTACCTTTTCTAATGGAGAGTTATTAAATTTTTAAATTTTCTCGAGCAGCAATGTACTGCTAACATTCACTTGACGTTTCAGAGAGGCAGAGCTAGTTAGTGTCAGTTGTTAGCTTTGTTAACAATACATTGCGGGCCGAATTAATTTGTATGAAAAAAAAAAGTTTTTTTGAAACTAGAGATACCAATTTACGTTTATTAGGGCTTATACTTTCGGCCCTTAAAATAAATGTTCTTATGACAGACACACACTGTATATTTTATAATAGAAAGTTGTGTACCTATCGGAAAAAAAGCGTCATATTTATCGACGTTAAGGGAAAATTCGTAAAAAAATATTCAATTAAACGTTTATCGTAAAACCCGACTTTTTCTAGCTTCAGTTTTCACACGCAAATAGCAATTTCAAAATGATATACAGGGTGTGGCCCGTAATAGGAGCAATAAATTAAGCGGTAGATTATTAAGCTTGTGAGCAATTGTTTATTAGTAGTTTTAATTGAAAAAAAAAACTGTTTTTTTCTTCAACTCAAGTTTTAGTGTACTTTTTTACTTTTCTGGAGTGACATAAGTAACTTTTTATTTTAAAAAGACAAAAAAAAATGAAAAAAACACAAAAATATCTTTTGAAAACAAAAATGCAAAAACTATTATGACTCACTACATGATGTTACCTCAAAATCTGCATTGACTACTGTGCTATAATCTCGTGGTGCCAAGATACATTACTCGGAGGTCATAACTTTAGATCAATTTTTCTCCGAGTTAAAAAAAATGAAAAGAAATGGACAAAAGGGGTTCCTACAGATGCTGTAAGGAAGCCTCCTTTTAATTTATTGCTCCTATTACGGGCCACACCCCGTATATCAATGATTGGCACATGTTCAAACACTATTATATTTTACGTGCATAGGGCTGGCTAGCTTGTACTTCGTTCAAAGAATTGGCATCGCCATTCAGCGAGGAAACGTAGCCAACCTTATGGGCACCCTACCGCCGAGCGCCGACCTAATAAGGGGACTACATTATAGGCGATTTGTAAATATATGTACATAGATGAAAGGGTCTTAACAGACAGACAGACGGACAACAAAGCGATCCTATAAGGGTTCCATTTTTAGGGTTCCGTAGCCAAAATGGCAAAAACGGAACCCTTATAGTTTCGTTATGTCCGTCTGTCCGTCTGTCCGTCTGTCCGTATGTCACAGGCATTTTACTCGAAAACTATAAGGTGTATTTGAATAAAATTTTGAGGATAGGTGTATTTTGTTAGCCGCTACATAGTTTTGTAATTAAAATGACAAAAAAAAAGTTTTTTAAGGGTGCACTCCATACATAAAATTAAAGTCAAAATTTTTTTTTTTCATTGTGACCCCCCGTGTGGTACCTACATCAATCGATAGGCCTTTCAAAATAAATATAAGGTTTCTTAGCATTTTTTTTTTTGATTAAGTGAATAGGGTCGGAGATAATCGCCCCGAAAGTCACTAAAATTCTGTCCCCCCCCTCAAATTTTTGAACGGTGTATTTTAAAAATATGGAAAAATTCATGGATAGGAGGGCTTATTAATTTCATTCACCGAAAATTGTTTTGAACAAGATCGGTTCCGAGGTTTTCGAGATATTGCTGAAAAACTGCCTTCCTCAAAGAAAAGGACGTAAGTGCCGTAAAAATTTCTGTGACGGCACGATCTTTTTAATAAGCACGGAACCCTTCGTTTTGCGTGGTCCGACACGCACTTGGCCGGTTTTTTTCCTTTTGAGGTACGGAACCCTAAAAACGGCCCGGGCATACCTTAATATGGAAATTGCCAATCTACATTATTTACTCGTGCCTAAAACGCAAAATAATTACATTTATGAGTCGACGTTTTTCGACAAAAAGTTTCGCCGGTAATTAATCAGGATCCCACAAAGGCGTTACACCGCGTCAGTCTTAATGTGCCGCCATGTTGGTAAAGGTGGGTATAGTTGAGATTTTTTGAACTGAGCCGATCTACTTATCTTCAAAACAATAGCATTCAAGTTAAACAATACGACACGTGCCAACAAAGAATGAAGGTAAATTTCTTGTTTATTACCAGGCTCGCTGTGAGCGGGGTTTTTTTTTAAATCTTTTAGTCAGTTTTGAATCTATTGATTAAGAAGATAGAGTTCATTATTCAATGAACATTTTATGTGGCGGTAACCTTTTTTTTGCAAAGTTTGGCACGCGCCAACCACAAACAAAGAAACTTGTTGGCACGTGTCGTATTGTTTAACTTGAATGCTATTGTTTTGAAGATAAGTAGATCGGCTCAGTTCAAAAAATCTCAACTATAAGTATTGTTAGACGGCTTACACGTGGTGATTTTCAGGCCAAACTACATGTCAGTAGAGTATCAACATTTTTTTTAAAATAGGAATCCACTTCAAATCTTATCTGCCTATGAATGGAATTGTTCTCTATTGTTAAAGCCGACCGCTAATCACCCGTGCAAAATGAAATGCATAAATAACAAATGAGTTCATACGAATAACAACTTTATCGTAAATTAATAAGGTTCAAATTTCATCAGCACGCACTCGACATAAAACCTTTTGGAAATAAGAGCCGTGATCGCCCAGGTGTTCGGCTCTTCCGTTCCAAAAGGTTTTATGTCGAGTGCGTGCTGATGAAATTTGAACCTTATTAATTTATTATAAAGTTGTTATTCGTATGAAATCATTTGTTATTTATGCATTTTATTTTGCACGGGTGATTAGCGGTCGGCCTTAACAATAGAGAACAAAACCATTCATCGGCAGATAAGACTTGAAGTGGATTCCTACTTTTTAAAAAATGTTCACTATAGGCGCCTGGGGCAATAGCTTTAAATATAATATCAATAAGTAGAGCCTTTGTTGCCCGGGGGGTAATCACGTAACGTTCCGAACGCGTGTTAGGTAGATCCAACTGTCATTTTTAGGGTTCCGTAGTATTCCGTTTTGTATGAACTAATCATCATCATCATCGTCATATCAGCCGAAAGACATCCACTGCTGGACATATACCTCCCCCAAAGAGTGCCACAATGACTGGTCCTGCGCCACCCGCATCCAGCGGACTCCGGCGACCTTTATCAGGTCATCAGTCCTCATTGTGCCTGATGTTGCCTACCTACGCTGTGCCTTCCGGTACGTGGTCGCCACTCGAGAACCTTTCCACCCCAACGGCCATCGGTTCTACATGGAATGTGCCCCGCCCACTGCCACTTAAGTTTAGCGATTCGGAGGGCTATATCGTTTACCTTGGTACTGCTGCGGATAGCCTCATTTCTGATGCGATCACGCAGAGATACCCCCAGCATAGCCCTCTCCATTGCCCTTTGGGTGACTTTGAGCCTTCTTATGTGGCCCATGGTAAGCGACCACGTTTCCGTGCCATACGTCATCACTGGCAACACACACTGGTCAAAGACTTTCGTCTTGAGCCACTGCGGAATATTGGACGAAAAGATGTGCCGTAACTTCCCGAATGCTGTCCAGCCGAGTCGGATTCGACGATTGAACTAATACTAGAGCTAAATATGTTTATTTGATTAAAATGATCATTGTAATTGTGAACGATTCTGCGCAGAGGAGCGCGCTCACCGGAGGTGGTGCGGCAGAGACCTGTCACAAACAGTCGGTGAGGGTAAGGACGTGCCTCTCGCTGAGAGCTCAATTAATAAGACATTTGGTTGTATTCGACATTTTGGTGGGATTTTGTAATAGAGATTACGTGAATACAGATCATCTCTATTAGACATCATTTCGAGCTGCTTTTCCTAAGCCGCGTAATTGCGCCATCTATGAGCTCAATGAACTTCCTATAATAGACGGGTCTAAGAGTCATGAGAAAATAATGGTACAGAGACCTCTCTATAGTGAAACTGAGCACTTGAGCAGTCTCATTATTAAAACACTTACCGATGAAAGCGCGAACATCGTAGGAGGTACCAATTGGGGCGCCATGGTACTGCTTTGCTGGTACCAGTTGCACGCTAGGGGGCGCCAGTGGGGTCAGCTCCAGTTGGAACGGGTACGCGTGGGCGCCTAGACGCTTTATCAGGGCCTCCTGTGGATGATAAACGGCATTTAGAACTGAAGCTAATAACACAAATAAAAGGGTAAAATATTACATTTTATAAAAACTCAGTTACGGTTTATTCCGGTCACCAACCGTGTCAGTAGGTAGCAAATAAACTGGAAAGAACCATTGTATCGTGAAAGAATGGTAGTGTTGATAAAAGCTAAGATAAATCCTTCAGCCACTCAGAGTGGCCCATTCTCCTTATGATTGGCCAGTAGGTACAGTAAGGGAAACGTATTCACGTACCATCGTAGAACTCTGTCGCTATTGACAGGCCGCCGTCACTCAAACTCGAGTGATATGTCACATTATTGCGACAGGGTTCTACGGTGGTACGTGAATACATTTCCCTTATTGTACATACAAAATTAATATTACTACTATTCTACTAGTGGTTCTATGAGCTGTACAACTCCCGAGCATAATTTTTTATTTTAGTTTTTCGGAAAAGTGATTCGCCAAAATAATTATATAATAATTAACGAACATGTTCACGAGAATCGGTTGAGAAATGCGACTTCTAGAGGAGAACAGCGGAACAGATACCGGACACTGGACGCCGGCCGGACAGACAGACGATTTTCGGCCCAAGTTGAAGCATAGAACTTCGTTGTTCCATAAAGGTTACTTGAGCATTCACCTATCGCCATTTTTTTACAAGCTTTTATTTACTTTCACCTGACGGTATACAGAAAAGTACAGTCGGCAATAAAAGCTTGTACCAAAAATGAAATTTTTGACAGAAACTTATTAAATGTGTCCAACTGAACAACGACCAGAGCCAAGCATCGCTACGAACATTTTCACGATCATTCTAGCGAACGCTCTAGTAAATGCCGGGGCTTGTGGGCGGAGAGGGACGGCGGCGGAACTAACAAAATTTCTCAGCTCGGCAAAAAGCTCGAAGCAACTGTATATGTTTTTCGAGCGTATGTATGTATAAGTATATGTAATGTATGTATCTATGTATGTGTGTATGTCTTATTCTTTGGCACGCCCTGCAGCCTAAACCGTTTGACGGATTTGAACGTAATATGAGGTGTCGTTGGATTCCTGTTAATTGTGGGAGTGACTAGCAATGCACCGCGGAGAAGTTTCCAAAGTTGCGAAAATTCTAATAAGGAAAGTTCTCAGCATGAGCCAGTTAGCCCACACACTTAAATATTGTGTTGGAGTGCGTTGAAAGAACGGAGAAGTTAAGTTAAAGTTAAACTGATTTATTACTTTTATAGTTACAAAATAATGAGATTAATTGGCCGTTCCTTCAGTTGATGTTTATAGTATGCGAGTTAAGTTTGCACTAATCTAAAATGTTCTAGCGCAGCCTAAAGTAGGTCGCAACGTAAACGAAAAAATGTACAGTAGTGAGACTGTACAAACACTGATCATAAAAATGCCAGCATGTTGCTGTAAGCACTTGATATTATAAACGTTCAACCACTTCAAGCTTTCAATATACAATTGAGTTTCAATATCCTATTAAGATGCTCCCCCCGCCCCCGCAAAATACGGCAGACATTTTTGTACGCAAATACGACATAAGGCTACTCCAATTGTGTATGCTCTAAGATCTTACTAGGTAGATTTTTGCTCCTTTACTCCCATATTGTAAGAGTGAGAATATAAATTAAAAGAAAACATTGCTTGTTTATAGTAAAATTAGTACAGGATACGTGGAGTCAAATATATCTCCCATCTAGTCACATCACACTTAAGTAGGGACATAGGATAACAAGACACTCCGTTATTAACGTTCACTGTAATGTAACGTGATTTCATGACTTATGAGCCGGCATTAAAGTCCCATTTACCTCGGCACAATCTCCGTAATAACGGTCGTTCTGGATAGGTAGGACCCACGGGTGCCGTCGGTAGAATGCACAGGGGTCATCACTTATCAATGTCAGCAACAAGGTACAGTTGGTATCAGATATTACAGTAATAATTACCACAACATAAGACTAAGCTGGCCAATAACCTAGCTCCAAGCCGCGCCGTTTTTAACCGACTTCAAAAAAAAACCCGGACAAGTGAGGGTTCCGTAAAACTGCTATGATCTAAGCATCAGGCACTGCATACAAAAATATTGAGAATTTTCCCGTTACTTTTACCGTTTTTAGGGTTCAGGAAAAAACGAAACCCTTATAGGATCACTCGGTTGTCTGTCTGTCCGTCTGTCACAGCCGATTTGCTCCGAAACTACTGGACCGATTGAGTTGAAATTTGGTATACATATGTAAATGGGTGACCCAAAGAGGAGGGAGCCACTTTTGGGGGGTAAACTGGAAAATTAAAAAAAAGTTTCGCAAACTGTATTGTGTGACATACCCAATGAAAGGGGTTGTTGTAAGCATCTCAGATATATTTTTTTTATAATTTTAGCACAAACAGGTTTGAAGTAATTTAGGAAAAAAGACGAAAATTTACCATTCCCCCTTATTATCTCTCTACTAGGCTTAACATTCTGAAAAAAATATGAAAAATAGCTCCTTGCCTAAAGATTACAGGAAAACCTATAAGAAGTTTGAGTATTCAAAGTAACGGGAAAATTCTCAATATTTTTGTGTATTTTGTATGGAGCGCCTGATGCTTAGAGCATAGCAATTTTACGGAACCCTCACCACGCGAGTTGAACTCGCACTTGTCCGGTTTTATCTATGTTCCCCGATTACTCGAAGACGCCTGGACCCATTTTGAAAATATTTGCTTAGTTTGGAAGGCTATCCTTCCCAGTCCACGTGCCACACTTCGGTCAGTTATATGACGTCTCCTTGTTATCCTTTCCTTTCATATTTTGCAACAAAGAGAAGTTGCAAAATCCCGCGTTAAGTAGGGTAGAAGTGGCATAAAGGAGCCAGCTTTTGAGAGAGCCATTTGCATTTTTCTGTAGTTTCGGAACGAACTGGGTACCTATAGTGAACATTTTTTAAAAAGTAGGAATCCACTTCAAGTCTTATCTGCCGATGAATGGTTTTGTTCTCTATTGTTAAGGCCGACCGCTAATCACCCGTGCAAAATAAAATGCATAAATAACAAATGAGTTCATACGAATAACAACTTTATCGTAAATTAATAAGGTTCAAATTTCATCAGCACGCACTCGACATAAAACCTTTTGGAAATAAGAGCCGTGATCGCCCAGGTGTTCGGCTCTTCCGTTCCAAAAGGTTTTATGTCGAGTGCGTGCTGATGAAATTTGAACCTTATTAATTTATTATAAAGTTGTTATTCGTATGAAATCATTTGTTATTTATGCATTTCATTTTGCACGGGTGATTAGCGGTCGGCTTTAACAATAGAGAACAATTCCATTCATAGGCAGATAAGATTTGAAGTGGATTCCTACTTTTTAAAAAATGTTGACTATACTAGTTTTTAGTTTAACGTAGCAATTAACACTTATTATCCGTCACCCACAAACATCGAAACCAACGGACAGCGGTAGATGGAGTCAAAGTTTTGGGCACTGAAAATAAAGTATTTTGCTACACTTTTTTTTGTTTTTAGGGTTCCGATACCTCAAAAGGAAAAAACGGAACCCTTATAGGATCACTCGGTTGTCTGTCCGTCCGTCTGTCACAGCCGATTTGCTCCGAAACTACTGGACCGGTTGAGTTGAAATTTGGTACACATATGTAAATTGGTGACCCAAAGAGAGACGCGTTAAGTAAATTAATGAATTCTGAAGAAAGGGGCCGCTTTTGGGGGGTAAACTGGAAAATTTAAAAAAAAGTTTCGCAAACTGTATTGTGTGACATATCAAATGAAAGGGGTTGTTGTAAGCATGTCAGATATATTTTTTTTATAATTTTAGCAAAAACATATTAAAACTAGTAGGATTAAAATTCTGAAAAAAATATGGGAGATAGTTCCTTGCCTAAAGATTACAGGAAAACCTATAAGAAGTTTGAGTATTCAAAAGCACTTATGAAATTAAGATTATATACGGAACCCTCACCATGCAAGGTGAACTCGCACTTGTCCGGTTTTTTTTTTGGTATTTAATTAGCTAAGAATATATGTTCATGCATCGTGAAATGGGTTAGTGCATATACGTATAAACTAAGCTACAAACGTTTTGATATCCTTGTTGTTTTGAAAAAACTTATTTATTCTAAGAGTTTGTTATGAAAGAGCGATCGGGCATTGAAAGAGCATAACCCATTAATAAATTAGTAAAAAAAATGTTATTGTAATAAATATTCATATTACGAGAACAATATTCCTTTGCTATTCCGCTAAAAAACGTGCAGGTCGATCAGCGGAGATCAAATGCAACTAATTGCGTATAAACATGCAAATAATTACAGCAAACCACCACCAATAATGAAAAACCTCGAGACGTGTTTCGTTTTTTTTTTTTTTTCTTTTTTTTTTTTCTCAGTGGACGTGGCGCAAGCAACATCTCCTGCCAGCATCTCCTGATGATGCCTCGTAGAGAGGCGAAACACGTGTCGAGGTTTTTTCATTATTGGTGGTGATTTGCTGTAATTATTTGCATGTTTATACGCAATTAGTTGCATTTGATCTCCGCTGATCGACCTGCACGTTTTTTAGCGGAATAGCAAAAGAATATTGTTCTCGTAATATATCATGAATTTCCGCAAAGTAACGCCTGATTCAATAAATTATAAATATTCATGTCATTTTATTAATTGAATCAGACGTTACTTTGCGGAAGTCCATGATAAGTTAAGAGAAGAAAAAAACCATATCACTGAGCTCAGTGGACGTGGCGCAAGCAACATCTCCTGCCAGCATCTCCTGATGATACCTCGTAGAGAGGCGAAACACGTATCGAGGTTTTTTCAGTATTGGTGGTGGTTTGTTGTAATTATTTGCATATTTTTTAGCGGAATAGCAAAGGAATATTGTTCTCGTAACTTGTCATTTAATACCTATCTAATAAAATTATTATTGGAGAATGAAAAAACTGAAGAAGGCCCAAGAACTCAATATTGACGAAACAATCACTGAGGTCTTTGATAAAGGGTAGTCAAGATTGGTTTCAGAGCAAAATGTAATTTCAGATAATGCATAAGATAATTTGTTATTTTGTTAATTTATTGAGATTGTTATTGTTAACAATGATCCTCCAATAAAAAAAAAGTAGTTCTGACTGAGAAAAATAACATAAAATTACTATAGGTAACAGTTAAGAATTTGTTAATTTAATTTAGCATATTTAACATATCTTATTAAATTCTTATAAACAGGCTCTTTCAAAACCATTGGTGGCTTATAACGGATATTTCACGTTATTTTTTATTTATTTTTGTTATTTCGTATGAAAACATATACTGTAATATACAGGGTGGACCATAACTCTTTTTACATTTCAAACTAAAATAAAATGAAAACTAATTATATCAGATGAAAACCGTTTCTTAATTATGAAAACACATGAATAGGGATTTTATTTTTTTTAAATTACGTCATCCATATGTGATCCTTCATTATTTTGGCATTGCCGTAACCTGGAGCGAAAATTTTCAGTGACGGCCTGACAAGTGTTCCGAGAAATGTGGACCAAAAGTCCGTTAACTTTTGAATCGGTAGCTGCGTCGGGGAGCGGTAGCGGGGTAAGGCGGCGGGGTTACGAAATGCAAGAGCGGCCAATGGGAATTTAGTGCCATGGCGTCCTTCACCTTCCCGCCACCGCTCCCCGACGCAGCTACCGATTCAAAAGTTAACGGACTTTTGGTCCACATTTCTCGGAACACTTGTCAGGCCGTCACTGAAAATTTTCGCTCCAGGTTACGGCAATGCCAAAATAATGAAGGATCACATATGGATGACGTAATTTAAAAAAAAATCCCTATTCATGTGTTTTCATAATTAATAAACGGTTTTCATCTGATATAATTAGTTTTCATTTTATTTTAGTTTGAAATGTAAAAAGAGTTATGGTCCACCCTGTATAAACAATAATTTGGGAAACAAATCTCAAGGCCAATTTCAAAGACACTGTATTTTATTGTTTTTAGTAAACTGGCTCTATCGTGCCACTTCTCCCCTACATTTTAAGTGGAACTAACCATAACTGACACTCGCCATAATACCCGCTCGAAGTGACTAGCTATTGTTAACCCGCACTCTTGGTGTGGGTAGGTAATGCAACTGTTAATGTGTAGGCGCCGCTAGGCCACGACCACTCCATTTTCTATTAGCCTCGTTTATCGCCGACTGTTAGTTAGTTAGTTTTACTGGGCTTTTTCCGCAAGTCGACATCCAACGTGCCTATTTTGCGTGAAACGGCAGGGTGGCCTAACCACCCCAGCTCCTCTAAAAAGTTTAAGAGCGCCTTGGTATTACTGACTGCGTTCCGTAGTGTGTCCGGAGACCCTAGGTGCTTTTTCCTGTATACTTCTACCTGCTTACAATCCAGTAGAATGTGTTTAGTCGTTTCTTCTGCCTCCATACACGCTCTGCACATGGGGCTGTCTGTGATACTTAAATTATAGAGGTGTCTGTTCAAGGTGTTGTGCCCGGTTATCATTCCTACTATCTTGCGTAGTTGGTTTCTGTGCGTCTTCATTAGTGCGGTTGTGAGTTTGTAGTCGCGCTTCGACAGAATCTCTTTGGTCTGTCTGCATGTGTCTATCGCCTCCCAGTATCTTTGGTGTAGGTCTTTGGTGTATTGGTCCAGTTTGTTATATATGTAGCTTTGTGGCAGCTTAATACCCGCACGAAGTGACTAGCTATTGTTAACCCGCACTCTTGGTGTGGGTAATGTAACTGTTAATGTGCAGGCGCCGCTAGGCCACGACCACTCCATTTTCTATAAGCCTCGTTTATCGCCGACTGTACTGAAATGTTTACATTTTCCATTTTTATTGTGCAATAAAAACTTTCGAGGGAGTTTTGTCACGTCAGCTCGAATGCTGTTGTGTCGTCGAGCAAATGAAAACCTTGCGGCATGGCGTTAAGGTCGACTTCAGACTGAACGCTTAAGCGGGCGCGTTAAATTAACCATAACGGGAGTTTGTTGGATATTCAGGGATCCGTTGGAAAAATAAAATAATATTATGTATAGGAAAAGTCTGTGAGTTTGTTACTTTGTGTGGAAATACGGAAACTTGATCCGATTTAAAATCTTCTATCACCTGTATTTATTTACAACTATCTGCCCGCGCGGTTTCGCCCACGAATTGTTAAGAATGCAGAATAAAACATAGTCTTTGTCCATCCCGAATGTCCACATGTGTTCTTTAGACTATGCGGACGAAGCTGCGCGGGCAGACAGTAATATTATTATTAATCATATATTTCGAACCATAAGTCGGAACCATATTATAAACACGGAAGTCACTTCATTAATTGCCAAAAGTACTGAACGGATTTTGAATAAACATTTCATTAATGTCGCTTAAAATAGGACTAGGCTTCATTTTATATCAATACTAGAAGTCCTATTGTATAGAAAGCTGGTAAATCGGGATAAAAAACGCCTCGCCCATTCACAAAGTTCAGTCCATGCAGGCGAAAACAAAATTTAATTTGGATAGGTGGTTCTCGAGATTACCTACCCCTTACATAGCTCACATTACATACTCACAGGCTTTTGCTCTATATAACACTTTACATATTAAAGAGTATACACGGACGAAACCGCGGCTAAGAGTAGGTTAGGTACCTATTCGTAAAAGTTTGGCACGGAACCCAAGTTCATAAATCACGACCGCGTTTTCCTGTTCCACTGAGGAAAATGGCGTCGAATTTAGATCTCTTTACTATTTTAGTTAAGTTCGTTAAGGAAAGGAAATGAAAATTTGAAACGGCACAATATTTGACGTCGGAAATACAGTTTGCACAGGGTGGAGACACTTGTAATGAAAAGTCAACGTTTGATTTTTATAGCCACTTTTGAAATTGTGGGTGCCGTAGGTATATTGAGTATAGCTTTCTACACGGGAGCTGTGCAGCCAAATTCAGAACTGGTCTGAAAACGGTATGTGGTTCAAATATACCCAAAAGTCATACAACACTCTGCGCATCCAATTTAATAATGCCTTCAGGGCGCTGTTGCGACTGCCGCGCTTCTGCAGTGCGTCATCTATGTTTGCCGAGGCGCGTACAGACGGCTTTGATGCCGTCTGGCGGAAAAAGTCTGCCTCTCTCTTGAATAGAATGCGCGGGAGTGGCAACAGCATCCTGAATATGATAGCTGGTAAGTTTGATTGTCCCCTGACAAAAATACTTACCGACCGCACCAAACCCCTACTTACTATTAAATACTAACCTAGACTAAGATCAACTAACACCAGTGGACCACGTAGTTGCCTTGAAATTGAAATTAAAAAAAAAAACAACCTACTTAATTCGCACGGGTAATGGTTTAGTTGCCGCAAATATTATTGACGACAAAGTAAAGTAAAGTAAAACTTGTTTATTCATGCTCAAAAAAACTTCAATTTAGTAACACAATTCTGCCAAACCACAGTGCAGTTTGTTGGCAGACGAGACTCCAATTATTTCTGTACATATATACATTGAAACTAACCAAACCAACAATGAGGGTGTTTATTTAAGAAGCTAGTATATAATATGTTTTTATCGCATATAATTAAAGAACAGGCTTCGCCGTTTATGCGGATTCAAAGTTCAACCAAAAATTAGGCTTTAGAGCCCTTGAGTTTGGCAATGTCCACAGAAAAGACGTGAACTTAATACTGACAATGACCCATTTAGGACTTAAACACTGGTTTATATCAGTAATTAATTGAATGCTGTTATTCAATTCGGCGTTCTAGTGCCAACACAAATATTCTCTCTTGAACTCTAGCACTGTCCAAGTTGCAAAACATTCTGAAAAAGGTTGGAATACTCTGAGAAACCGGAAACTCACGAAAATTTAAGGCAAGTTTCTGTTCCCTGAGGGCAACATTTCATTTTGTAAGGATGATATTATAAAACCAGAGAAAGTTTGTCAACTTTCTCTTGCATTGCTATTCGCCTCGCCTACAGAAATGCTATCCAATGAACCTGCAGAGCCGTACTCAGCTCCCT
Organism: Epinotia nisella; assembly: GCA_932294315.1. Classification (NCBI taxonomy): domain Eukaryota; kingdom Metazoa; phylum Arthropoda; class Insecta; order Lepidoptera; family Tortricidae; genus Epinotia; species Epinotia nisella. The sequence continues at coordinate 42,544,763 of OW028673.1, forward strand.
TACGTGGGTACAGTTCAGAAACACACTTGAGCCTGGCTCATGGTAGCCTCCACCTCCTCGCGTATGTGTCTGGAAACACAGGAGACAGCTGACCAACCTGCAGAGCAGTGCTCGGCTCCCGTTCGTGGTTGCAGTTGAGCGGCCACACCTGGGCCAGGCTCATGATGGCTTCGTTGCAGAACTTCAGACCCATCACCTCCTCCTCGCGTCTGGAAACACAGGAGATAGCTGACCAACCTGCAGAGCAGTGCTCGGCTCCCGTTCGTGGTTGCAGTTGAGCGGCCACACCTGGGCCAGGCTCATGATGGCTTCGTTGCAGAACTTCAGACCCATCACCTCCTCCTCGCGTCTGGAAACACAGGAGATAGCTGACCAACCTGCAGAGCAGTGCTCGGCTCCCGTTCGTGGTTGCAGTTGAGCGGCCACACCTGGGCCAGGCTCATGATGGCTTCGTTGCAGAACTTCAGACCCATCACCTCCTCCTCGCGTCTGGAAACACAGGAGATAGCTGACCAACCTGCAGAGCAGTGCTCGGCTCCCGTTCGTGGTTGAAGTTGAGCGGCCACACCTGGGCCAGGCTCATGATGGCTTCGTTGCAGAACTTCAGACCCATCACCTCCTCCTCGCGTCTGGAAACACAGGAGATAGCTGACCAACCTGCAGAGCAGTGCTCGGCTCCCGTTCGTGGTTGCAGTTGAGCGGCCACACCTGGGCCAGGCTCATGATGGCTTCGTTGCAGAACTTCAGACCCATCACCTCCTCCTCGCGTCTGGAAACACAGGAGATAGCTGACCAACCTGCAGAGCAGTGCTCGGCTCCCGTTCGTGGTTGCAGTTGAGCGGCCACACCTGGGCCAGGCTCATGATGGCTTCGTTGCAGAACTTCAGACCCATCACCTCCTCCTCGCGTTTGTAAACACAGGAGATAGCTGTCCAACCTGCAGAGCAGTGCTCGGCTCCCGTTCGTGGTTGCAGTTGAGCGGCCACACCTGGGCCAGGCTCATGATGGTTTCGTTGCAGAACTTCAGACCCATCACCTCCTCCTCGCGTCTGGAAACACAGGAGATAGCTGACCAACCTGCAGAGCAGTGCTCGGCTCCCGTTCGTGGTTGCAGTTGAGCGGCCACACCTGGGCCAGGCTCATGATGGCTTCGTTGCAGAACTTCAGACCCATCACCTCCTCATCCTCGCGTCCGTATCTGGAAACAGGGTATACTTGAGACTTGAAGATTATTATGGGCCAAAGTTTTAATAAGGCTCGGTTGTTTCAAACCGTGTGAAGCCTTTTGATTTAACCAGTTCATCCGTCTGCCAGTAGGTATGATGCCACAGATACACATACATGCACATGTAGTTTGCGACTGGGATTTAAAAAAAATGCTTAGCACAACAAATATTTCAAAACGATAGTTGCCAAATTTTAGGCACGGTAGTGCCCCGCCAAGACGAGCCAAGCCAAGCGCAAGGGCACTACCTACTTTTTCTCGAAGCGCTTCGTCGTTTTTTTGGACCCTCATAACTTGTGTTTGGATTATATGAGATAAACAAAGTTCTGGGAATAGGATTTCGATAATAGACTTATTGAACATATATATGCTGACGATATGGCGCTGCTGGGCCTATCGATGGGGGTCCTCGAGATTTCGGTTGGCATTTGTGAGAGGTACGTGGAGGCCCATGGTCTCAGGTATAACTTAAGAAAGCGAGCCTAAATCTGTGCCATCACTTAACCTTGGAGGAAAGGAATTCAAATATGTGGGGCACTGGGTCACCGAGGACCTCTCAGATGATCTCGATGTGGAGCGGGAGCGAACGGTATTGGCAGTGAGGAGCAACATGTTGGTCCGCAGGTTCGCATGTTGTACGAGGGATGTCAAAATAACCCTTTTTAAACCATTTTGTCAGACTTTCTATTCTACACCTGTAGCTTGGGGACCAAGTGTACGCAATGCCTTACGCTATAACCTATATCTTGGCTAAAAAGTACAGACCCGTCGCTTATTAACATCATAATTTCATCCCGTATGCACGTGCGAGAGTCTATGCGGCCACCGGGATGTGCCCAAAAAGCTATACTTTTTAGCCAAGATGTAAAATTGGTATTTAGAGCGTGGCTGGTAGAGTTAAGCCATGATGAGTAGGGAAGCTTGGCGCTACTTGCGATCTGATATCTTTTTAACGTTGAAAGTTATAAGAGCTTGAGAGTCTTGGCAATCACTTTACATGTAATGTTTTTAGTGGGATATTTATTTCACTGGCCTCGGCCCGCACTAAAAGCCTCACTTAAGGGCCAGAATATGAAACCGTTTCCGCCCTTGGCCGCCAAATGAATACTAATAGACGTGAATTTAACAAACCTTTCATTTATTTATTCGAGTCTTTCATTTATCAAGGAGCACCGGAATCGAATTAAGGCAGGGATTTTCATTAAAGGCCCGTGCGGGATGTATGTTACAACAACCTTTCTGCCCTTGGGGAAGAAATATTTTTGTAAGGTATTTCTTAGTTTTGTTACATCGCTATGATTTCAACGGAAAATTATGTACCAGTTTTACTGAAATAAAAATACAAGATTATAATTAACATTAACTAAGATAAATTAAAACTAAGTTAAATCTAAAAAAGGCCCTCGAGGCATTGTACCGAGGATGCTGGCGGCATTTCCTCGCTGAATTGCAATGCTGATGCGTTGCGCGAGAAAGCCGCCAGCTCTTCGGTCGCCAGTTACATCGACCAGACGTTTCGCGATTTCTGCAAATAACTTATGCGCACTGGGACCCCCCAGTTTTACTTAAGTATTTCGAATATTATTTGCTTTTGAACCATAACAATGTAGTCAAATGATTTGTGTTTCAAGAAGAAGATTCCAAGTTCCAATGACAGTTCTATAAAATATCGGCCACATTAAATAATCTCAACAAAACAAAGCCTACATTGTTCTTTTTTCTAGCGCCATAATCAGGTCAACTTGACGGCACCAAATTATTGTATCGTCATCTACAGTATGAATAGGAGTACATTCATACATTACTTGCAAAGTTCAAGTCTCATAAAAATTAAGAATTAAGCAATCGGGTCGTTCTTCTTTTTTACCGACAATGAACAGAGGTTTTTCTGTTTTTTTGGTTTTTGTACTAGGGTCGTTCTTCTTTTTTACCGACAATGAACCGAGGTTTTCCTTTTTTTTTGGTTTTTGAACTATCGAAAATTGTGATTTTGAAGTGCGATTTTTTAAAAAATGCATTGGTTTCTTCATTAACACTAATTAAAGTTTCCTTTCCGGCCAATATACATATTTGTTTACGGTTGGTTTTTAAAAAAAATATGTGACAAAGTGGACTCTTTCAGTGGGGACAACATTTTGGTTTACCACTCTGTCACGGACTTCCACGATAAAAATACGTTTAAAAAAAATGCTAGTTAGAGAAACTAAAATATTAAATAATATTAATTAATAAAATAATATGGACGTTCATTTTCGAACATTATAAAACCGTAAAATCATTACTCAAATGAGATGCCGTAGTAAGACGAAGGACAGGCTATTGTCGGTCGAAAAGAAGAACGACACACTATCGAAAATTGTGGTTTTGAAGTGTGATTTAAAAAAAATGCATAGGTTTCTTCATTAGAACTAATTAAAGTTTCCTTTCTGGCCAATATAAATATTTATTTACGGTTGGTTTCTAAAAAAAACATGTGACAAAGTGGACTCTTTCAGTGGGGACAACATTTTGGTTTACCACTCTGTCACGGGATTCTACGAAAAAAAAAACATTAAAAAAAATGCTAGTTAGAGAAAGTGAAATATTAAATATCCCTAATTAATAAAATAATATGGACGTTCACTCAAACATTATAAAACCGTAAACATCATTACTCAAATGAGATGCCGTAATAAGACGAAGGACAGGCTATTGTCGGTCGAAAAGAAGAACGACCCATCGCTCCACTAGACTTTTTTCGGGTCAGCGGTAACGCAGCGTTAATTGCGTCAGTGTATACACAGCGTTATGTGCTGATAAGGAAAAGTATTTGTACACTTTGCTCGCCGTTTGTTAGTGATCCCGGGACCTAGCTCGAAACGATTAAACTTCTCCCTATCTTCTTCCAATTAGAGTTCCCAACTCACAAAGCGATCAAGTTGGAAAAAAGTTATAATAATTATGTTTAGTTTTACTCGTCAAACTTGTTATACTTGCTCTTGATAACAATTTTAATTTGTTTATAGAGTGATCATGATCAAAGATTATGTAATGGTGCGAATAATTTTTGTAGAACGAATTTGTACTAGGTACAAAGAGAAGAAAAAGCCAAGTGTAATCGCTAATTGTTTACGTATGCCTCAACTACTAACCTACTAATGTTCTCAACCTTCCTGAATAATTGATCTCCGCTGGCAGGCGTCGTTGGACAATATAGTGAGTGTGAAACGACCTTTACAAACAGATCTCTCAATCCAAAGAGACGCAGCCCACTTTTCATTGCTCACTTTGGAGAGACGGGAATGTTCGCAACCTTCCTGAATAATTGATCTCAGCTGGCAGGAGTCGTTGGACAATATAGTGAGGGTGAAATGATCCTTTACAAATAGATCTCTCAATCCACAGAGACGCAGCCCACTTTTCATTGCTCACTTTGGAGAGACGGGAATGTTCGCAACCTTCCTGAATAATTGATCTCAGCTGGCAGGAGTCGTTGGACAACATAGTGAGGGTGAAATGATCCTTTACAAATAGATCTCTCAATCCACAGAGACGCAGCCCACTTTTCATTGCTCACTTTGGAGAGACGGGAATGTTCGCAACCTTCCTGAATAATTGATCTCAGCTGGCAGGAGTCGTTGGACAATATAGTGAGGGTGAAATGATCCTTTACAAATAGATCTCTCAATCCACAGAGACGCAGCCCACTTTTCATTGCTCACATTGGAGAGACGGGAATGTTCGCAACCTTCCTGAATAATTGATCTCAGCTGGCAGGAGTCGTTGGACAATATAGTGAGGGTGAAATGATCCTTTACAAATAGATCGCTCAATCCACAGAGACGCAGCCCACTTTTCATTGCTCACTTTGGAGAGACGGGAATGTTCGCAACCTTCCTGAATAATTATTGATCTCCGCTGGCATGCGTCACTGGACAATATACTCGTAGTGAGGGTGAATCGATCCTTTACAAATAGATCGCTCAATCCACAGAGATGCAGCCCACTTTTCGTTGCTCACTTTGGAGAGACGGTAATGTTCGCAACCTTCCTGAATAATTATTGATCTCCGCTGGCAGGCGTCGTTGGACAATATAGTGAGGGTGAATCGATCCTTTACAAATAGATCGCTCAATCCACAGAGATGCACGCAGCCCACTTTTCATTGCTCACAATAGGGCTTGCACAGTGTGTCGTTGAGATCGGGCGAAATGTCAGATTTTGAAGACTTGGGCTGGTTGAACCAATATATGGCGCTGGCAGCTGTCATTCCATAGAAACTTGTCAAACTGTCTAAACATTTAGATTTTAACGAACACCGCTTACGATTACAGATGGTTTAGTGCGACCCACCCTTAAGGATGAATCCACCAGAGATGAGCGAAGACGTGGGTTCATTTAGTTGGTAACTTGCACACTTTAATATAAATAAAATAGCATCTTGATAAAATAACAAACAAAAAACTTTAAATATATGTAAGCATTGGTAATTAACTACTTTAGAATTTTTAATGGACAAAAAATTATTAGGATTTTTCAACTTTTTCATGTGATATTTGGACAGTTCTTTCGGGGAAATAATCAATATATATATATGAATCTATAAAATGTTATTGTTCAGTTTTTATACTCGTTTTAACTTTCCATGCTCGTGATGTGGCTTAGTAAGAAATAGCAACTATTACTTGACGTACTTGAATAGTAAATTGTTGAAGATGCTGTAAACTGAATAGATGAACAAGTAAGTTACATAGTACTTTTTACGCCTACTGCGAGGAAATTGCAAATAATTATAATATGGCCGACCGCGGTTTCGGCTCATGGCGCGGCGCCCTGTGATTGGTCGAATCGCTGTTCCAACTGGACCACAATAACTCTGTAGCACAGTTTGAATTTATTGACGGTCTGTTTGTGCGTCCAGCTAGTTAACCACAGTTTTGAAACCTGAATCCTGATTCTGGCCATCTTTTGCCACATCTCCGAGCAATGGCGTGAAAATATCTGTTTACGCCACCCTAGGCCGTAAGTGGGATTTTCTGCCCGCTACGCGAGGACAAAATTTCACTTCCTGGCCAAGGCAAGACATAAAACTTTAGACAAACCACGGGCGGTAATTCGTAAAGCCCCAGATCGCATATTTATGGCCCTCTCTTTCGGTTCGGGCCACAAACAGCTGCGATCTGGGGCATTCACGAATTCACCGCCGTAGGTATGTAATGTACTATTTCATCACACTTGCTCGTAAAGGGCTTCATAACGCGCAGGCATACAGAGCTGCAATAGCCTCTATTACGCCCATGGGCGTAATGGTTTTTTTCTTAAATTGTATCTGTCACTCTTACGTCAGTTATAAAGCAAGGAGATTTTAACTCGAACACGATGTTTGAAAACGTATTTATATATAAATTTAAAAGTAAAAACATGAATAAAATATGATTAACAAATGATTTAAAGATTTAAAAACTTAAATGTAGCAATTTAGTGTCCGTGTAAAATATTTTTAACTGTGATTTTAGATCGTGGCTGTATGCCGAAGGGTCTCTGCTCTAAGCGCCTCACGTCAAATTCAACAAAATGGACGACTGACATTTTGTAGTTTTTTATTACAATTAGTAACAATTTAGTTAAAAATCACGTACGGTAAGATTGTTACAAACTCGAGCCTTCGGCGTCGGGCTTCTAATAGACTCTCGTACGTAATCCATATCTTACCGTACTTGTAACACAAGAAAGTACAAAGATTTTTCGTGCTGATTCAATTATACTCATCTGCTCCTCATACTGTGTCTAAGACGTTGTCCCCTAGGAGACATTCGTATCCGTTGAATAGTGCCGGAAATAACGTACGGCAAAGATACGTCCCGTAATGATCTTCCGGTTCGGCTTTGCTAAGAAAAGAGCGGTTTATTGAGCTTGTTCTCAAATTTCTCTATTGCCCGCGTCGTTCCGGCCGCTTATTTCCAAGAACACATTTATGGAAATTCGATGACAATTGACAAGGCAATAGGCTTGTGTCCTAATAGTATTTTATGCAACAGTTGTATAAGAGAGGTCAAAAAAGGCGAGTGGCGTGGGTTACGATGTGAGCCGAAGGCGAACATTGTAAAGAAAGACGCCACGAGCGTTTTTTGACGTAGTTATACAACGTTGCATACAATACTTTTTCTACGACTAGCTACTATGAAATAAAATGCAAGATTAAACAAAGAATAAACTTTTCTTAAACTTTGTCGTATAGGTGCCGAGATTTAGTAGGCAACAAATTTTCGGTCACGCTTGTGGGCTGCCGGTGTATTTCTTTTGGTTTTGAAGCAATATTTTCATCTTCATCCATTTTTATTACTTTTGAGTAACACAAACTATTTTATAGCAACCACAAAGGCCGCAAAGTCAAACAACAATTTATAAAATAACCGGGAATTCGGGAAACATGAAAATGAGACAAATGGATGTCTATAGTTAACTTTGTTTTTAATTGATGTCAACTTGCCAGTACTGCCATATTAAGAATAAGGTTTTTCCTAAGTTGGCAGCAATGCCTATAGTTAAAAAAATTCTAAAAAGTAAAAACATTCAGTGGTTTGTTAAGTTGGTAGTACCTAATGTATAGGTTTAGAAGCGTATGGCTGCTAAGCGTATCGTTTTGGCGACATAACAGCACGGCTGTGCCGTACTGTTATGGGGAATAGAGTATAGACTTTTCTGCAAACTAATTTTGTATGTCTTTATATTAGTGTTCGTGACTATGTAAATGACAGATAAAAGCACAGGAGTAGAAAAATTCTTTTACGATGCCATTCGAAGCTGTGTTTGGGGAGGAACAAATGTTTGTATAGGAGCAACCACAATTAAAGAACATAAATACCCAAAAAAATGAGTTGAAGACGGACCTCGCTGGCGGCGGCCGAAAACGTTTCATACTGATTAACATTGAATCATGACGTCACAGTGTCATATTTGTATTTTTCTACTCCTGTACTTTTATCTGTCATTTACATAGTCACGAACACTAATATAAAGACATACAAAATAAGTTTGCAGAAAAGTCTATACTCTATTCCCCATAACAGTACGGCACAACCGTGCTGTTATGTCGCCAAAACGATACGCTTAGCAGCCATACGCTTCTAAACCTATACATTAGGTACTACCAACTTAACAAACCACTGAATGTATTTACTTTTTAGAAATTTTTGAACTAAAGGCATTGCTGCTAAGTAACTTATTCTTAATATGGCAGTACTGGCAAGTTGACATCAATTAAAAAAAAGTTAACCATAGACACCCATTTGTCTCATTTTCATGTTTCCCGAATTCCCGATTATTTTATAAATTGTTGTTTGAGTTTGCGGCCGTTGTGTTTGCTACCAATTAGTTGGTGTTTCTCAAAAGTAATAAAAATGGATGACGATGAAAATATTGCTTCTACACCAGAAGAAATACACCGGCAGCCCACAAGCAGTGACCGAAAATTTGTTGCCTACTAAATCTCGGCACCTATACGACAAAGTTTAAGAAAAATTTATTCTTTGTTTAATTTTGCATTTTATTCCATAGTAGCTAGTCGTAGAAAAAGTATTGTATGCAACGTTGTATAACTAAGTCAAAAAACGCTCGTGGCGTCTTTCTTTACAATGTTCGCCTTCGGCTCACATTGTAACAAACGCCACTCGCCTTTTTTGACCTCTCTTATACAACTGTTGCATAAAATACTATAATCGTTGTATGTTTCGGCCACGAAATACTGCGAGTAGGACCATAGTTGTCATACAATTTTGTTTCTATAAAAGCGTTAGGATTCTATTGGTAGCTTTAAATTTACTTTGAGACAATAAAAAAGGTCTTTCAAGGTCCATATCTTTTTATGATTTTAATTATATTTCGTAATTTATACTTTATGACATTTTGATGGTTTACTATCCATTTAGCAACACTGCGTTATCAATTTTAACATGTGGAAACTACCCAATTGTTGAAATCGGATGAGAAGTTTCTGATATTACTGTTTACCTACGTATAAACTTACAACCTTACAGACCCTTCCTCTTTATTGATCGAGCGATTCTTTCGTCCCGCTGTCTCGATGATTCTCGTGAAATGTAGGGAATAGATTCGTTAACTAAAAATATAGTTTTGTCGATAATATTCGTTTTGATAAGTTTTGAGTTAAAAATTAAATATTTTCGGTACATACTTTCATTGATGAGTCAGAATAGTAGGATAGACACCATGTACAGTCAGCATCATAAATATGTATACACTTTTCAAGCTCATCAGACGAGCCATGCGAGGCGCAAGCTAGTGGACTTATTAAACATAAATATGATGTGGCTCATGGACTCAAGTATAATGACAAAAAAGCGAGATGATGATCTTTAAAGCAGGGTCCAAGACCTATCAAGGTGTAGAATTTGTAGAGCTTGGCTGGTAGAGTTAAGACGTGTGGAGTAGGAAGCTTAGCGCTACTTGCGATCTGACATCTTTTTAACGTCGAAAGCTATAAAGTAAACCCGCAGGCGTACATTGTAGGTGGTCTTCCTAAAACCACTTAGAATGTATACATCATATACATGTTCATAATGCTGACTGTACAAGCAAGTTCGTCGTGAACATTTCCTCTCAAATAAATACGTAAATGTACCTATTAAAAGTTCGTACAACAAACATTATGTCGCGGCTCAACTTTTCTCCACCAGCTACTAAGTTATTTAGAATACGAACACTCTGCCACCACATTATCTACCGAAATAAACACGGTTACTTTGTTAACTAAGGGTGTGGTGTCTTTAAAACGTCTGCGATTCACGACTGACGACGTGCCTTTATGTAACCAACCCGCTTCTATAGAAGCCATTATCATAAGCTATATGCCAAATAGATAATATAATACTGCCTCATTAGAAGGCTTAAAGTCATCCAAAGGGCAGGAGACGACTACCTCTGGGAGTTTCCCTGCGTGATCGCATCAGAATTGAGGCTATCCGTAACAGAACCAAGTTAACCGACGGAATCGCTAAACTTAAGTGGCAGTGGGCGGTGTACATAGCACGTAGAATAGCGGCGGAAAGATTCTCGAGTGGCGACCACGTACTGGAAGACGCAGCGTGGTAGTAGACCCCGTACAAGGTGGACTGATGACCTGGTAAAGGTCGCGGGAGTGCGCTGGATGCGGGTGGCGCTGGGAGGCTTATGTCCAGCAGTGGACGTCTTTCCGCTGATATGAATAAAAAATAAACGAGACTCTACTCAAACATAGAGTCGTACGAACTAAGCGAGCTTGACAGTAAGACTCGAGTCCCTTCTCTGCGGCCGAGACCTTTTGTGGAGGGAGTATTGAACAGTCATAAAGTACTTACAGTTGCACTTCCTATGTAGATTTCTTTGTAGAGTTCCGTGTCCAAAGTCGTAAAAATGGAACTCTTATTGCGAACATAACTCGGAGTTTAATTTTGCAACTGATGAACTCGAGTTTGTTCGAAGACTAGAAGGGTTTTGGATGGATTAAGGAACTAATAGGCCTTGGCACCCCATCTCAATGCTAGCATGCCCTGGCCATATATAGTTTCATATTGTGTACATTCTCAAGGTACCAGGGCGCCATAACTCACCTGAAGGTCAGCGTGACCTGTCCATACAGCTTCTTGTTATCCACATGCTCAGGGTCCACGTGCAGCACCCCCTGGATCCTATCTATGCTGTTCGTTTCCACCACCAGGTCACGGGAAGCCAGGTACAACGTCAGCTTGTTGTTGGGTGAAGATTTCTTGAACACCCTGGTGAGGAAAAGGTATTTTAGATATTTGAGTTTAAAGCAACGTGTTCGAAGATATACATTTATGAAGGTAGGCTAATGGCCTAGCTAGCATTTTATTGAGTGTCAATTTTTGGAGCTAAAAATGACAGTTGATATTTCCTAACGCTCTTTCGTAATAGTAGATTGTATGACAAGGGGCTAAAATAAGCCATATTACCACGAGATGGATATTTTCCCGAGTGAAGCGAGGGAAAATATTTCGAGGGGTAATATGGCTTTTAGACCCGAGTTATACACTTTACTTTTCACTTCGACTGCGAGAAAATAGTAAAACAAAGATTCCATCCACAATCAATAATAAATTCCACGGCGCAAAGATTATTCGATTTGGCGGCATACTTTTTTAATAAACATGCTTCGACACAGATACAAAATATTGGCACCACGAATAATCGCCTCTGAGGTGTCCAATACACGGTGAAGTATTATCTATGACTCGATCCACGCGCTGTCTCTTTTTCATTGCATGTTATAGAAAGAGACAACTATGGTGGATCATCAGTATTTAATTACCGTGTATTGGCCGGCTGACCGTCTACAGGCGCGTCGTTGACGGCCAGAGGCGTTTTTGTTTTAATAATTATTGTGAGTTAGGGGCTAAAAAACGCCTGATATTTAAATTAATTCTGGTTTCTGATTGGTTGTTTTTAATATTCGCTGTAATCTGGTTAGTTGATAGCAAATACAAATGCTTTTTAAAGAGTGGTGATTGGTGGATTTAATACAGCGATGTGTTTTGATTGGTCAAATTAAATGTTTTAGAAATCATAAATATTTATACATATTTTCCCTAGGGGCTACATGTATGACTTTAGCCCCGCTTGCTGAGCCTAATATGACACACTTTTCGAGCATGAGAAGTGAAAAATTACTCTGTTGCCCTGCTGATCTAAGGCGATATTACGTAACTTTTTGGTTTACGTATCTACTTAACATACTCAGCAAACGTTTATAATTTAGAAAAGTGTGAACATTGAATAGAGAACGCCCATTTCGCATGTTTTAATAGATATACTCCTTTCTGGAATTACACCTTATTATATAACGTTGCATAGTCAAATTCTAATTCGGCCCTCCATTCTTCAGTTTCCCTCTACGCTACCTATTGGCTTTGTTTGACTCGTCACAAAAGAAATGGATGGCATTTTTTAGGAAACATTCATATTGTTTGTGTACGCGTATACACTCGTACATGTGGGAGTGATGTCAAGAGGCTTTCTGGTTTTTTCGAAGCGTGTTTCACCTTTTTGTCCTACAGGTGTGTTTGTTTGACAAAGTTTGTTACTCTTATGGTATCCACTGGTGTGAATCAGCCGATACCGTTGTACGGAGTTTTTACGTAGGTTGTCTCTGAAATATTGTTTCAAAAAATTGACGACTAAACTAGAAATTTCGGAAACTAAAAATCTAGCTCGCGAATAATCCTCACCAGCCCAAACTAATGTTATTTATAAATGCGAAACTAACTGTCTTCCTGTCTTTCTTTTTCATTCTTAAACCGCTGAACCAAATTAGGTGAAATTTGGTATGGAGATAGTTTAAGACCCTGGAAAGGACATAAGATAGTTTTCATCCCGGAAATAATCTCTTAAAGGGAAGTGGAGTTCTTTTTGAGTGCGATAATTGATGCGCGGGTGGGACGTCTAATATATATATATAAAATTTGACTATACTATTTCCCTAACATATATGACATTTTTGAAATATTTCCTTAAACGGGCACATCTCTAAATCCAAATGGGTCACAGGGTGACGGCTCAAGGTTGAATGCTGATTTCGGAGCACGGAATATTCAAACTAATCCCCGGGAAACCCATATCTACTCACTTGCTTGTGGCAACCACATTTGCTAACTTAGCGCACCCCTAAACTGATTCTGGCAACTGTCGTTGCCAAGTAAAGTATGGGCTGTAATTGTAGGGCTCGGACACGTTCGGCGGCAGCGGCAGCGGCATAGCATTTGCTATGTGAGACTGAAAGGCTGCGCTCCGATCTCTGGCGCTGCTCTTCACCTTGAAAAACCTTTAAATGACTCCAGCACACGACTTAAGTCGACTCTTCAAACAATCGTAATAGTGCTCATTTTAAAACGGCATACTGGGATAAGCATTCTTTACATAGTGGGATCCAGCATAACTATCTAGGTTGGAAACTAGTTTCTGTTGCTATAAGGTAACCAGAGGCGCACACTGATGGCTTCCACGCAATCAGAAGGAAGAGAGTTGCGTCTCTGTTGAACAGAGTGCGCGGCAGTTCTAACACCATCCTGGGTATGTTTGCTGAGCGACTGGACTGCCCTATGACAAAACACTGGCTAAAGATCATCACTGGCCAAATAAAATAATGATCTTTACCCAGTGTCGCAAATATTTAATAGTGATTATTTATGTTACATTCTTTTTTATGATTTTTATGATTATTATGCCAATTGCTTTTGTTAAAATGTAAAAATATGGGTTCTGCCTGAAATAAATCAAGTTTATTTTATTTATTTATAAGTTATCTTATCGCAAATAAACCTCGGCATCGGCTCGTTCGCTCAACCCGAAAGTTCGAGGGAGGAAATACCTACCTACCGTCCGCGGCCATTTTAGTTTTGAGTTGTGAGGTTGATTGCCCCACCGACGGCTCACGCGGTGGTATTGGTGGCAGAAAGTAGCCATGGGCGTCATGACCGCGTGATCGCTTTCTGTTAGGGGTACCGATATCGCGAACGGTGTCACGCAGAAAGTCACTGCTGGAACGTGCCTAACACCTTTTACGAGTAAACGCACTCCTCGCATCCGCCCCTGTATGTTATTTGTTTGCAAGCACATTAGTGCGTGATGAATGTTTGAGGTTTGGCGAGAATTTTTTTGTTATTCGATATTTTTAAGTTTTTTCTTCCAGTGCGTCACGACCATATAAATAAAAAAACCGGCCAAAGTGCGTTTCAGGCCACGCGCAGTGTAGAGTTCCGTAGTTGCCTGTCTGTCTTAAAAAAAAATGTCGAACAGTCCCGAGCACATCCCATTCCATTACATTTTAAGCCGGGTACTCACTAGCGAACCGTAACCGTAACATGCGTGATACAGTAACGAGGTTCTAGTGTGTACGCGTGTTAGAGTTACGGCTCACGGCGTCGCCGGAACGCTTTCACCGAGCGTACTCATTTTGCGAGCTGTAACTGTAACCAAACAGAAACAGTAACGAGGTTCTAGTGTGTACGCGTGTTACAGTTACGGCTCACGGCGTCGCCGGAACGCTTTTACCGAGCGTACTCATTTTGCGAGCTGTAACTGTAACCAAACAGAAACAGTAACGAGGTTCTAGTGTGTACGCGTGTTACAGTTACGGCTCACGGCGTCGCCGGAACGCTTTTACCGAGCGTACTCATTTTGCGAGCTGTAACTGTAACCAAACAGATACAGTAACGAGGTTCTAGTGTGTACGGGGAGTACGAACGGGGAGGCCTGCCCTGCCCTCAGTTTTGGTTTATGTCGGATGAAGTGTCTCTCGCCTGTGCAGCATACATACTTATAGATGCCAGGCATCTTCTTTCAAGTGTTTTTTGTAGTAATCTTTGTCCTTAGGGTTCCATAGTACGGTATTTTCCCTGTAGGCGTCTATCAGCAAAAGACATTTTTCCTCTGACCATTCACTCATATCGGAAGAAATACAGCTGGTTCGTAGCGGCTAGCAACAACCTCTCCTCTTGACGTCCACGAGCGCACTGCGAGCTCCCTTTGATTCGCGGCAAAAACCGACAATCATCGGCTCGCTGCGAGTCGCTCGTGTAGCGTTCGTCGTAGGCTCGCGAACCAGGTATACACTATGTTTTTGGTAACAGTAACGGTTACTGTTACGTGCAACGTTACAGGTTCAAAAATGAGTACGCTGCAAACGTCGGCTCGCTGCAAGCCCTACGCGTATCCGCTCGCAGCAGGTTTGCGAACCACGTACACACTATGTTTTTGGTAACAGTAACGGTTACAGTTACATGCAACGTTACGGGCTCAAAAATGAGTACGTTGTAAACGTCGGCTCGGTGCAAGCCGCACGCGTACCGCTCGCAGCAGGTTTGCGAACCACGTACACACTGTGTTTTTTGGTTACAGTACATGCAACGGCTACAGTTACAGCTCGCTAGTGAGTACCCGGCTTTATGCTTTGTTCACATAATAATACCGCCATACATCAAAGCAAACTCAGCCAATAGGCCTCGATCAATCACTATTGCCCCTTATTTGAACACATTTAAATTGTTAAAAAACTGCTACGCAAAAATAGCCCTTATGAATATACACTTACCGCTGAGAATTGAGAGAGTTGTCAGCGGCCATGTTGCTTGGGCAATCTGCGGACAATGATTTCAATATCAGTTCATTGTGAGACATTTGGAAAACGTCTCAATTGAATATTAAATTTTGGAGGATATTTTTTGTATAAAAGGTGGCTTTGGTCATGATCCGGACCAACATTTTACAAGCTTTTATTGTTCTGTATTATCAAACCACGATTACACATCTAAGAAGGTGATTGGAAATGACAGGTCTGCCACATAAATACTTTAATTTGGCAACACACACTGATCAAAGACTTTCGCCTTGAGACACTGCGGAATATTGGAGGAAAATATGTGCCGTGCCGTAGCTTCCCGAACCCTGCCAGGAACAAACATAAAACAAAAATGAAATTTAAAAAATTAAGGTGCTCTATAAAACTAAACTATAAAATAGAGGCCTCGGCAGAGAGTACGACTTTGTACCCTTTGGCGTTGAGACCCTCGGTCCGTGGGGTCCCATAAGTTATTTGCAGAAATCGCTAAACGTCTGGTCGATGTAACTGGTGACCGAAGAGCTGGCGGATTTCTCGCGCAACGCATCAGCATTGCAATTCAGCGAGGAAATGCCGCCAGCATCCTCGGTACAATGCCTCGAGGGCCTTTTTTAGATTTAACTTAGTTTTAATTCATCTTAGTGAATGTTAATCATAATCTTGTATTAACTATAAAATTAAAAACACAGAGTGGGTCGTTCTTCTTTTTTACCGACAATGATCCGAGGTTTTTCTGTTTTTTTGGTTTTTGAACTATCGAAAATTGTAGTTTAGAAGTGCGATTTAAAAAAAAATGCATAGGTTTCTTCATTAGAACTAATTAAAGTTTCCTTTCTGGTCAATATAAATATTTATTTACGGTTGATTTCTAAAAAAAAACATGTGACAAAGTGGACTCTTTCAGTGGGGACAACATTTTGGTTTACCACTCTGTCACGGCATTCTACGAAAAAAAAAAAACATTTAAAAAAATGCTAGTTAGAGAAAGTGAAATATTAAACATCACTAATTAATCAAATAATATGGACGTTCATTCGAACATTATAAAACCGTAAACATCATTACTCAAATGAGATGCCGTAATAAGACGAGGGACAGGCTATTGTCGGTCGAAAAGAAGAACGACCCGAGTACCTAAGTTGTCATGAATTTGCCTGAGGCTTTTTGGACGTACGTTGCGTGGAACAACGCGTCGCACGGGGCAACACGCGTACACGAAAACTTGCAGTTACATGTACAAACTCCTATACATAGCTCTATGTTTGCGCATACCTACGCGTCATACGCCGCGTTGTCTAAGTCGCAGTGCCACGCCACGCTTAACCACTAAACTTTGAGGTTAATATGATACTAAAATGTAATTTATTTCGCTCCATATGAGCAATTTCAAACATTTTCAACTTATGAAATAAAATTACATCACTGTTAATTTAAATTGAACTCAATTCTGTACTAACCATCGTTATGTGGTTCACAACCAATTCGTACTCGCTTATGCACATCCTATTGTAACTTGGCCGCTTGTAAATGTATAACTGTTTTTAGGGTTCCGATACCTCAAAAGGAAAAAACGGAACCCTTATAGGATCACTCGGTTGTCTGTCTGTCCGTCTGTCATAGCCGATTTGCTACAAAACTACTAAACCGATTGAGTTGAAATTTGGTACACATATGTAAATTGGTGACCCAAAGATGAACGCGTAAAGTAAATTAATGAATTCTGAACAAGGCCCCCTTTTTTGGGGGTAAACTGATTTTTTTTTTTTTAAAGTTTCGCAAACTGTATTGTGTGACATATCAAATGAAAGGGGTTGTTGTAAGCTTCTCAGATTTTTTTTTAAATAATTTTAGCAAAAACATATTTAAAGTAATTTAGGAAATAAGACGAAAATTTATCCCCCCTCCCCCCTTATCTCCGAAACTACTAGGCTTAAAATTCTTTCCGGTCCGCCTTTGCCCCCTTAATTTTTGTCCTTTTACGTGCTCTAATTTGTAGCTAGTAAAATATTAAATTATTATTATTGCATATAAATATTTGATCCACTCAGAAAACTGGTTCGAATGACATCGTGAAAGAAATTGAGAATTAGGTAGCCAATTGTAACCGTTTCTGATTACCTTTACAGTCCCTTTTTCGGTGGCCGGACTTAAACTGGTACGAATGAAGCGAATCTTTAAGCTTTGCGAATGGCAATATAGTGTGAACTATGATAATCCATGTAGCTCCGTGAATCTCAAATGAGTTCAGAGCTTGCCATTTGATTCTGAACCTTACCGAGTGGCCTTAAAATATGTGTTTGCATGTAGGTTACATTATTTGATCCTTGTTCGCCCGAGACTATACAATCTTTATTATAATTACTTTGAATGGCGCAGGTGGAAATTCCCTTCGGTATTTACTTATACATAAGAACCCAAGTTGGGTTCAAATACCCTGTGACAACATAAGTTGGTACTTGACATTCATATTGAAATATTTGATCGATACATCAAAATACATTAATCTAATACATCCGTTCTTATTTATTTATTTATTTATTTAAACTTTATTGCACAAAATACAAAAAAAAATATATGTACAAATGGCGAGCTTAATGCCAGATGGCATTCTCTACCAGCTAACCATTGGGCTAAACAGAGACTTATAACAGGTGCAAAGAAAAAAGTATGATAATTTCTGTTACGAATATACTTGAGGAGAGAGGAAAAAAATACAAATGTATTATACACTACATATAGACATACATAAATAAAAATATATAAGATACATACAAAAAGATATACTACTACATATTCAATATATACTACCATTATGTGGATGGATTTTAGTCGAATTCTTGTTTAAGCAGATGCTTACGCAGCATCCGCTTGAAAGCAAACTTGCTTGGGGCTTGTCTGATGTTGAGAGGGAGTGAATTCCAGAGACGGCTTGCCTGTACGGCGAAGGAGTGAGTCATAAAACTAGTGCGGTGCGAAGGTATGGATATTTTGAGGACACGGGAGGTACGCAGCTCACAGCCTGGGCGAGGGGTATCGAAAATAAATTTACTTTTGAGGTATCCTGGAGCAGAAGGCTCAGACAAGATTGAAAAAAGGGTGCAAAGTAATCTGAGGGATCTACGACGGCGAATGGAGAGCCAGTTAAGTTGACGACGGTAGAAGGAAACGTGGTCATATTTACGGAGGCCGAAAATGAATCGTATGCAATTATTGAGGAGGCGATCCAGTTTATTGAGGTATTGTTGAGTGACATCGGTAGTGCACACATCACCATAATCAATAATTGGCAGCACCAGCGCCTGGACCAACAACTTCTTTGTACTGACTGGGAGGAAATTCTTAAAATTATATAAAGTTCTCAGCGTTCCGGTGACCTTGCGACTAATTTCGGAGAGCTGACCATTCCAGGAGACGTTCGAATCAATAACTAATCCGAGATTTTTAACTTGTTTGCTCAGGGGAATGACAGCGTTGTCAAACCGGATCGGTGAAACAGAAACTGAACTGAGTTTGGAAAGTTGCCGCTGGCTACCAATAAATATAGCTTGGCACTTAGCTGGGTTGACGCAAATGCCAAAACTGTTAGACCATTCTGCAATGTGATCCAGGTCTGCGTTAATTAGGGAAATGGCACCATTGATATCATTTACTTCAGCTTGAGCGTACAGCTGCAGATCGTCCGCATACAGATGGTAAGAACATTTAATCATGGTGGTGATGAGGTTGATAAATACTGAGAATAGGAAGGGAGAAAGAATACCACCTTGTGGCACTCCGGTGCTTAGCTCACACCAGTCAGATAATGAGCGGTTGGCACGAACTGCTTGGACGCGATCGGAAAGATAGGAAGAGAACCACTCCGTCGCCTTTGAAGAGACCCGCAAATGAGTAAGCGTTGCAAGAAGTAGATCATGATTTACAACATTAAAGGCATTTGAAAAATCTATGAGCACTAACACTGTAACTTTAGAGGATTCCAGACCAAGTCTAAGGTCCTCTGTCACATTCAGAAGCGCGGTGGTAGTGCTGTGTCCAGATCGGAAGCCAGACTGGAAAGGAGAAAGTAGATTGTTACTATGAACGAAATTTGAGATCTGTTTATGAGCCGCAGCTTCAAGAATTTTGGAAAGAAATGGGAGAATTGATATGGGCCGAAAGTGATTGAGGGAACTGGGATTGCTAATTTTGGGAAGTGGGATGACAAAAGCCTTACGCCAACACGAGGGAAACATTCCAGTATATAAGGAAGAATTCACGATGTGAGTTATAACAGGCAAGATACAGTCAAGAACATTGAGAACCATAATTCTACTAACATTGTCATGGCCAACAGCCTTCGACTTAATAGATACAATGATTTTGCGGATATCTTCATTTGCGACAGGGGTAAAAGTGAAAGATGGGATATCAGGAGAAGGAAGAGAGGCAATAAAGCATAGGGTTTTAAATTTTACTACGTCATTCAGAGAAGATGTTTTAGAGAAGTGAGAGTTTAATTGATCTAAAGTGAATGGAGAGGAACCTATGTCAAAATTAGACTTGCCGATACCAAGAGATCTTAGGAACTTCCATGTATCAGCCAGGGAGGAAACCGAGACGTTGTCATGTATGTACCGACGCTTCGCTGCTCTTACCATTTGGTTACAGCGGTTTCTGGCAACTTTAAATAAACGCCAGTTCTCTGCGCACCGATCCCGTTTGTAAATACGGAACGCTTTGTCTCGCCTTGACATGGCCATTCGAACGCCTCTGGTGATCCATGGAGCAGGCGGGCGCTTCAGCTTAACTGCACGAACCGGCGCATGAGCATCGAACAATTTTAAGAGAATTGAGTTGAAATTAGCTACTTTTTCATCCACCGTCGATGCATCAAACGTGGCCGCCCAGTCAGCCGAAGCAGCGTCCTGTCTCAATAGGTCCAGATCAAGTCGGGCAAAGCTTCGCAAATGGATTACCTCTGGCTTCTGTTTGGGTGGCTTGATTTTGTACGTCAGAAAAATAAGATCATGATGTGAGAACCCCGGTGCCAACAGCTGGCCAGAGTTAACGACATTGTCCGGCGAAGAAGTAAGGATCACGTCCAGCCACGAGTCAGGAGAGTCGGTATTACGGTGTGTTGCCTGCAATGGAACTATAGAAAAATTTGCATCTTCGACAATCGACCGAAGCTGACGTGATCTAGAATTGTCTTTCAGCAAGTCCGTATTAAGATCGCCCATAATTATGTGATGCGTGCACTCACAACCGATATCTGTGAGAAGGTCTTCGAAAGAAAGAAAATAATTTACTGTAGGAGGACAATATATAACACCTAAGATTATACAGACGCCACGCAACTTCACCTCAATAGCTAAATTCTCCATGGAACCGGAATAGGGGGATGGAGACGACTTAACAATTTTGTGTGGGATATCAGAGCGGATATATATTGCCACACCCCCACCGCGTTTACCTGTACGGTCATTCCGCAAGAGAATAAACCCAGGGAGGCTGCAAGAGATTGATGCGATCTTATCATTGTAATGATCTGTTTTATCATCATCATCTTTAAAAAATACCACTGTGGAACGACTCAAATTTGACTTAGTACAATATTATACTATATAGAATATGAAGTGACAAATATAAATATATACTCGACTCGTGTACACCAACACGATTTCGTTATGAAATCGTCGCCTCACCAGGCAGAGACCACCTATTTTCAATTCCCGCATGAAACGAAAGTCTAAAGGTGATTTTCCAACGGCGTGGATTGACGAGGCGCGGCGCGGCGTGAATTTAAATTTGTATGGCAAATTTTCAATTCACTCCCGGCGCATCTTCGGTGGAAATAGTACGGATTGACGAGAATTTGCGCGACGTAAATTGAAATATTTGTTTGTATAAAAATAAACCGTATTGTTTCTGAAATAGAGATTAAATTAACTCTGCAACAGAAACAATTTTCAATTCACTCCCGGCGCATCTTCGGTGGAAATAGTACGGATTGACGAGAATTTGCGCGACGTGAATTGAAATATTTGTTTGTATAAAAATAAACCGTATTGTTTCTGAAATAGAGATTAAATTAACTCTGCAACAGAAACAAACATCTCGCTACAGGTGTTTAGTTGTTAATTCGTCGAGACTGCCGTAGGTGATTTTCCACCGGCGTGGATTGACGAGGCGCGGCGCGGCGTGAATTGAAATATTTTTAGTGGAAAAGGGTCAGCGCGATTTCAATTCACGCCACGCCTCGTCTCGTCAATCCACGCCGGTGGGAAATCACCTTAATACGAGTCAAAATAGACTCGTACCGCACTGAAAGTGTTAAACGATTATAGAAGTACTATTTATTAGAAATGGAATCGAATCTCCCACAAATTCTCCTGTGCCTTGCTTGAGTCTTCCAGAATTTTCTGCAGATGAAGATAATCCAAATCTAATTAAAGATATAGTTCGACCGTCAGGAAATAGAATTACGAATGAATTGAATGAATAAATAATGGGTAAGCTGCGAGCCTGCTGGTGCCATTAAATATGACGCCAAATTAAATTATAACGGTCATTTAAACGTGAAAATCATGTTAACGAGGAATTTAACAGGCGATAAAATCGAGTTTATTGTTAAAGCGTAAGTACGTCGGCTTTACTAGGCACAATACAGAATAAATAAATCATTCTTAAGTATATTTAGAAGGTCCTCTCTCCAACAAAATTGATAACATGTGTTTTTAGGCTTTTCTATACCGAGTTTGGCCTGTAATATGAGCTAAAATTTAAAGGATGACTCCAAAGAATATCCACTATTTATTTATTTAAATTTATTGCACAAAGTACAAAAATGTACAAATGGCGAGCTTAATGCCATATGGCATTCTCTACCAGGAGCCGTAGCATGGTTGGCCTTATCACGCGACAAGTGACAAGATACGAGCGTCGTCTCGTTCTATCGAACGGTGTCAGCCAGTGACGCACGCTCTATCCTATCACCTATCGCGTGACATCGGCCGACCATGCTACGGCTCCAGCTAAGCATTGACCTAAACAGAGACTTATAAAAGGTTCAAAGAAAAAATAAATAATAATTTCTGTCACAAATATACGTGAAGAGAAAGAAAAAACAAATGTATATACACTACATATAGACATAAATAAATAAAAAATATATAAGATCCATACAAAATGATATACTACTACATACTCAATACGTACTATTACTATGTGGATGGATTTTAGTCGAATTCTTGTTTAAGCAGGTGTTTAAACTTGTGTAAGCAAACTTGCTTGGGGTTTGTTTGATGTTGAGTTAGTGAATTCCAGAGACGGCTTGCCTGTACGGCGAAGGAATGAGTCATGAAACTAGTGCGGTGGGATGGCAAATGGCATGGATAGTTTGAGCACACGGGAGGTACGCAGCTCACAGCCTGGGCGAGGGGTATCGAAAATAATTTATTTTGGAGGTATCCTGGAGCAGATAGATGGCTCAGACAGGACTGAAAAAAGGGTGCAAAGTAAACTACGACGGTGAGTGGAGAGGCGCAGTAGAAGGAAACGTGGTCATATTTACGGAGGCCGAAAATGAATCGTATGCAATTATTGAGGAGACGGTCCAATTTATTGAGGTATTGTTGAGTGGCACATATCAATAATCAATAATTGGCAGCACCAGCGCCTGCGTCAACAACTTCTTTGTACTGACTGGGAGGAAATTCTTAAAATTGTATAAAGTTCTCAGCGTTTCGGTGAGCTTTCGACTAATTTCGGAAAGCTGACCATTCCAGGGGGGTAATCAAGTAACGTTCCGAACGCGCGTCTGACAGTTAAATCTCAATCTAACTGTCATTTTTCCATATAAAATTGACATTTAAATCTTACAGACGTTCGTAAGAAAAGTTACGTGATCGACCCACAGGAGACGTTCGAATCGACAACTAATCAGAGATTTTTAGCCTGTTTGCTCAGGGGAATGACAGCGTTGTCAAACCGGATGGGTGCAACAGAAACTGAACTGAGATTGGAAAGTTGCCGCTGGCTACCAATAAATATAGCTTTGCACTTAGCTGGGTTAACGCAAATGCCAAAACTGTTAGACCATTCAGCAATGTGATCCACGACTGCGTTAATCAGGGAAACGGCACCGTTGATGTCATTTACGTCAGCTTGAGCGTACAGCTGCAGATCGTCCGCATACAGATGGTAAGAATTTTTAATCATGGCGGTGATGAGGTTGATAAATACTGAGAATAGGAAAGGAGAAAGAATACCACCTTGCGGCACTCAGGTGCTCAGTTCACACCAGTCAGACAACGAGCGGTTGGCACGAACTGTTTGGATGCAATCGGAAAGATAGGAAGAAAACTACTCCGCCACCTTTGAAGAGACCCGCAAATGAATAAGTTCCTCTTTATGATAATAGGTGAAAGAGCGAGCGAAGCGAACGAAGTTGTCCGTTTTGGCTTGGGGAAAAAATCTTTATTTATGGCGGCGTGATTCTCTTAAAATTTTGTCGATTCAGTTTATGGAAATAAAAAAAAACAGTCTCGCGAGTTCAATACCTCTCAGAGCCAGTAGTAATATTAGTGTAGATATTTAAAATAAACTAGGCCGCTTATTTATAGACATCCGCCACAAGACTCAGAACAAAATACACAAAGTCGTAAAAATCGTAAAAGTGTATTTTCGGTTGTATCGTACCGGATAAAATTGTAACAATATATGCGTTTTGTAAACACAGGACGCACCTGCTGATTTACAGTGAAGCTACGGTAGCCTAGTGGTTCAGGCATGCGGCTGTCAAGCGGCGGTCGTGGGTTCGAATCCCGGCTCGTACCAATGAGTTTTTCGGAACTCATGTACGAAATATTTACCGTTAGCTTTTCGGTGAAGGAAAACATCGTGAGGAAACCGGTCTAATCCTTTCACGCAAAATAGGCACGTTGGATGTCGACTTGCGGAAAATGCCCCGTAAAAACTAACTAAACTAACTAACTACAGTGATTGTGAATTTAAGGGGATGCCTAGATTGTTGTAAGACCACGTATAATATTCGTTTACGTCTTACCCGAGTAAACGAGATGAAACACTTTTTGCTGATGGATTTTTAACCGACCTCTAAAAGAAGGAGGCCCTCCATTCGTCGGGATCTTTTATTTTTACAAGCTTTACATTAACGATAACATGACAGATTTCGTGACAGATTATCGGTAACATGTGAAGTGAATGCTGAAGTACATACATATAACGGCACCTTTTAATCCGTATCTATGTTATATTTATTTACGATATCCCTATCACCACCGGTGATATCGGGGCCTATCCATTTCGCACGGAAGCTCGGATTAACGGGATTGTTGTATAAGTGCGGTGGCGCCGGCAATCAAACTAGGTATTAAGAGATTTAGTGCTTATAATACCGATTCTACTAAAACCACCATTACCATTATTCAGAATTGGAAACAGTAAAAATATCCTAGAATAATTAACTTGTGGAGTGAAATTGAGTGATAGAGTCAGAAACAGTGTGATAAGAGATAAGTGTGGAATGGATGGAGATATAGTCACCAAAATTTAGAAGGGTATGTTAAGGTGGTTTGGGCATGTAGAGAGGATGGATGAAAGAAGATTAACGAAGAGAGTGTATGTAAAAAGAGTGGAAGGGCAAGTTGGAAGGGGAAGACCTAGGCGAACTTTCTCCGATCAAATTGGAGAAATCTTACAAAAAGGCCAGGTCAAAAGTACCCGAAACCGACGAGCATGTATGAGAAATGTTATGAAGGTGAGTGAAGCGAAAGTGGTTTGTCAGGATCGTAGCAAATGGAGATCCGTGATCTCTGCCTACCCCTCTGGGAAAGAGGCGTGATTATATGTATGTATGTATGTAATAATTAACTTGGAACACAAAGTTTTAACACGTTCACGGACGTCGGACACAGCACTATTCTGAAAATTGTGTGATGTGGCACATAAAAAATTCATAGGTACATTTTTTGGCCGGTCATGGACGTACTGCCACATCACTGTTTAGGCAAATATTGTGCCGCCGCTGTTTCGTCCAGGTATGTATGTAATTTGTTACAAACCCAAACTCTCCTCTTGTAGCCGTAACGTCTACAGACGTATTGTGTCACAGCACGCGTCATTCCCCTCATGTAAAATTGAGGTGGCCCTTTAAACTTTTGCTGCGGCACTAGGAAAAATTGTAATGTACCTAAAGCGGCATATCATGTCCGCCTTCATTATAATCCTATGAAAATTTGTCGCCCGTGGACGGAGTGGGAGATTTGTCGCGGTGAAGATCACCGGCCACAGCCGTAGTGCCGTATCACGAGGGTCTCAATTTACGCCTGTGGCTGTACTGTCCGTGAACATGTTAACCAACTTCAATTTACTACTCCGCCAAGCCAAATGAACATATCTACATTTCCTTTCCACTTTACCACATGGACTGCTTTCCGAGAGTAATAACGTTGATTATTACATACGAAAACCATATCACTGTATGTGGGCCGATAATATTTGAGGAGTTCCGTTGATTTGGCGCACTTGACATTTAGGACTTCATTCGTTGCTATTTCAACAGTGGGATAAACGTGAAAGTTTGGATGTTTGGATGGATGTACGTTCCACTTAATGTTAAAAACTACTGGACGAATTAATATGAAACTTTCCAATTATATACATTATATATCAGAATATGACATAGGCTATAATTTATGTCAAATTGCATCCCTTTTAGGGACAAAAAAGGGCGATGAAACTTTGTATGGTGACCAAATATTTTTGCTCGTTG
Source organism: Epinotia nisella (assembly GCA_932294315.1). Taxonomy (NCBI): domain Eukaryota; kingdom Metazoa; phylum Arthropoda; class Insecta; order Lepidoptera; family Tortricidae; genus Epinotia; species Epinotia nisella. Next base: position 42,570,872 of record OW028673.1, read on the forward strand.
CCTTCATCAGGCGCTGTCTCAAAATTTATGGGAAATGTAAAATCTGACTCGCACTTGACCAAAATTCTAATTGAAATTACGATTATTGAAAACGTTAGTCTTTTTTTTAAATTATCATGTCTAGGCAATTAACAAGTTTTACGCGGACATTTGAAACTATAGATAGCTGCCCGCGCTGTTTCGTCTGTTTATAACAAATAACGCAGGTGGATTGTTTTATGCTGCGTCGGTGGCAAACAAGCGTTCGACCTGATGGTATGAGGTTACCGTAGCATATGGACGCCTGCAATTCCAGGGGCGCCTGAAGCGCGTTACCAACCTTTAAAAAACAATTAAGTAGCTACATACGACCCATCATAATATCAGCCGAAAGATGTCCACTACTGGACATAGCCCCCCCCCCACCCAAAGAAAGTGATCGGTCCGCGCGACCCGCATCCAGCGCACTCCCATTACAATTAAAACAAATTTAATAATGCTAAAATAAAGTATTTATCGAGGCTATTTTATGAATTTTATTAATATTGCTGTACTTAATTAGGTACCGAATTTTGATTAGATTAGATTAACACATCCACTGCCAAGAGTCGCTACGCGCTACGCTCGTAGCTGATTCCGTAGTTCTCCCCCGCTTTTGCCGGCGACGCGACTCCATCCACGTGGAAGTCGAACGACGTTGTCCGTTTCAGTTGGAGCCACAATTTTTTCGTATGTCCAGATGTTCACTGTAGATTATTAAGCTTGTGAGCAATTGTTTCCAAGTGGTTTAAATTGAAAAAAACATTTTTTTTTTGTTTTTTTTAATCTTAAGTTTACGTGTACTTTTTTACTCTTCTGGAGTGATATAAGTAAATTTTTATTATGAAAACACTAACAAAAAAATTAATAAATCTGGCTGTTCTATTCTACAGGTCGCATTTCTCAACCGATTCTCTAGTGGTGAGCAAGTTTAATAAGGTTTAAGCAGCTAGGTAACAGGAGCAAATATATAAAAGGAGACTTCCTTAGAGCATCTGTTCCTTCTTTTCAATTTTTTTTAACTCGGAGAAATTTCGATCTAACGTTATGACCTCCGAGTAATGTATCTTGGCACCACGAGATCATAGCACAGTAGTTAATGCAGATTTTGAGGTAACATCATGTACTGCGTCATAATAGTTTTTACATTTTGTTTTCAAAATATATTTTTGTGATTTTTTCAATTTTTTTTGTTAGTGTTTTCATAATAAAAATTTACTTATATCACTCCAGAAGAGTAAAAAAGTACACGTAAACTTATGATAAAAAAAAAACAAAAAAAATGTTTTTTTTTTCAATTTAAACCACTTGGAAACAATTGCTCACAAGCTTAATAATCTACCGTTTAATTTTTTGCTCCTGTTACAGGGCCCTGTACTTATATATATCTTTGGTCGATTCAGTTTCTCGAAAAGTAAAAAAATAAATAGAAACAGAGTTCTACCGCTTACAGAGCCACCGTCTATCCTAAAGCACGTACTGGTCCCAATTTATCCAGCAAAGAAACTTATTCACTAACGGTAACATTTCAACGAAGGCAAAGCCCTCTAAACTTTAAGGTCCCACAAATTGGGTAGAACAAACAGGATGTTTGTTTACTAAAGGATATTGTAGACAACAATATAGATAACAAACCCCACTGTCTTGGGCCCACATCACACATCAATGGAACTCCAAAGGTCTATTAGGTGAAACAGTACATTGTGTGTTGGATTTGGTAAGAATAATGGAAACCAGCGACCGGTTTATTTAGCATATTGGGTACAGTTTGTTTGACTTAAAATGATAAAAATGCACTTTTACGTGGGATTTTACAACATCTTTTGTTGATAATGAAAGGCAAAGGTAACAAAGAGACGTCCATAAAACGGACCGAAGTGTGGCACGTGTGGAGTAGCTGTTTGTTTGTTCTATTGTTTATGCGTAATTGTTTTACAACCCTACTTGAAGATAACAATTGAACAAAAGCTGCCGATAGTGGTCATTAAAAGTACTTGTCATCATTTCAACACATTCAGTGCCCAGAATCGCTACGCGCTACGCTCGTAGCCGATTCCGTGGTGTTCCTCGTATGTAGCGGAAAGCGACTACGGCGTAGGGACGCATATGTGTCGTCGCTGGCCGGGAATAGGTAAAATAAAACGAAGTATAAGTCGGCCTTAATATTATCTGATTTCTAAACACCTGTTTATGGTTTTTCGTAGTAAGTACCTATATTTTCTTGTTACACACAGGCATTTGTCTGTGTTTTTGCAGTACCTATCTAACATTTTTTTTTTTTTATATTGAGATCCAAAATAAAAAAAAGTGTAAAAATAACAATTAGATTGTAATGATAAACAAATATTATCCCTAGAATTTTCGGTTAACAGTACCTAAATGTTAAGCAGAAATGTCTGCTTACAAAATTCTTAATATCGATCGAAGTGAAAAATCAGCTAATTATTCCCGCTCGCGGCGAAGAATTTTTAAAGTTTTCACTTGGATTGATGATACACAGTACACATGGTGCTACTTTCTCGCACGAGTTCGGAAATGGCACTTTCCGTGCATATGTCGAAACTTTAACGAGCCATATATGTACTGTAAAATGTTGTACGATACACGTGCGAGTAGGTAATTCGGAACTTGTGTCGATTTAAAACACACCCTTCGGTCGTGTTTTAATTTATCACCACTCGTTGCGAATTTCCTATTTTCTGCACTTGTATCGTAAATAACTATTAGAGCCTCAGTCAAACGTGACAAATTCCTTAAACTTGTTACGAACGCTTGCATACTCAACATATGCACATGAACCGATCTTGGCCAGTTGCCAAGCGTGAAAAACGCAACATGGCATTTAGTGGCAGTACCAACATAAATTGTACATGTACATTACACTGTCGGATGTAAACACTTCAGTCTAGTTAACATATATGATAAATATGACGTGAGCGTTCAAAGGATATTCAGCGGTTTAGAACGTTTTGTGTTTACGGCAAATTTAATCCGGCACGTAGACGCGCGTCAATTTGGTTCAACTCTTTCGCATTTCACCTTATGAGTGGAGCAATTTCCAATCTTAGTCCGTATTACATCATTCCAATTGGGTTGTGTCCTAAAATTTTTTTACGATGCCATTCGAACCAGTTTTTGGAGAGGAACAAATGTTTGTATGGGAGCAACTACAATTAAAAAACATAAATACCCAAAAAATTTAGTTAAAGACGGACCTCGCTGGCGGCAGCCGAAAACGTTTCATACTGATTAACTTTGAATTGTGACATCACAGGGTGATATTTGTACTAATCGTTGTATTGAAAATCAAGTAAATTGGTGTTTCAGTCGTGAAATACCGCGTTTAGGACCATAGTTGTGTTACAATTTTGTTTCTATAAAAGCATAAGGATTCTATTGGTAGCTTTAAATTTACTTTTGGAGAATAAAAAAAATGTATATTTATTCTAAACTTTCAAGGTCTATATCTTTTTATAATTTTAATTATATTTCTTAATTTATACTTAATTACATTTATTTCATGGTTTACTATCAACTTAGCAACACTGCGTTATCAATTTTAACATGTGGAAACTACCCTATTTAGGGACGTGTGCGTGTGACACTTGCGCATTCACTTGTAATCAGCCCCCCTATTCTGTAACTTGTTTTAAGTTCACATCAACGCTCACCCACAAATATATCTTGACACTGCGGTGCGTAGTACCTAAGCGTAGGTAGAGGTCTAGTTTCATTAGGTGACGCTGTTATAAGATCACCTCAACGCTCACCCACAAATATATCTTGACACTGCGGTGCGTAGTAGCTAAGCGTAGGTAGAGGTCTAGTTTCATTAGGTGACGCTGTTTTAAGTTCACATCAACGCTCACCCACAAATATATCTTGACACTGCGGTGCGTAGTACCTAAGCGTAGGTAGAGGTCTAGTTTCATTAGGTGACGCTGTTATAAGATCACCTCAACGCTCACCCACAAATATATCTTGACACTGCGGTGCGTAGTAGCTAAGCGTAGGTAGAGGTCTAGTTTCATTAGGTGACGCTGTTATAAGATCACCTCAACGCTCACCCACAAATATATCTTGACACTGCGGTGCGTAGTAGCTAAGCGTAGGTAGAGGTCTAGTTTCGTTAGGTGACGCATGGGGTGAGGCGCATGAGCGCGTAGCGAATAACAGCCCTGCATTCTAAGCGAATGTCACGTTATAGGTAAACGCTCACATATTAAACACGAGCGTTTTAATAAATAAATATGATTATTGCATTTTTATCGTAGACTTTGCACTCATTACTCCAAAGGTACGTACGTACCAGTACAGGTAAGGGGTAAAGGTACGCAGGTAAGGGGTAGGTTGACTCGTTTTGCTTATTCTATAAGATCGAGCTTGTACACTACATTATAATTGGTAGCGAGCTATTCGTCATTTCTTTCCAAAGCCTAATATGTAGTATATAACTCTCAGTTGAATTGATTTTTAGAAAAATATACTCGAAATATAATACAAACGTTTTAATTGAAAGTTGGTCAATCGTCTCCGGTCTCCCCTAAATCGTGTCACAAAAAGCCTCTTAGTTTTACCCGACTGCCGAAGGAAAGGACCGGGTTATGTTTTTCGAGCGTATGTATGTATATATGTATCTATGTGTGTATGTCTTATTCTTTGGTAAGCCCTGCAGCCTAAACCATTTGACGGATTTCAACATATGAGGTGTCGTTGGATTCCTCTTAATCACGGGAGTGACATAGTTTATAATGTTTGCAAAAAAACAGTTGGGTTTATAGAAAAATATTTTAATTCCACTTTTTACCGGGTAAATAACGGCCTGGAACCGACATTGCGCGAATTGCGGTTATCTGTTCATTGCGCGGTCGATACGCGCAACGCACGACTGTGGTTAGTTGGGGATCACACGATTCACACGCAATGAATTAGAAAAACCACTGCCGCTGCCGGCGCCGCTCAAAGTCGAGTCGAGAGACCTGTATGAACATGTCCTACTTTTATTTCAAAGCCGTCTTTTCGAAACCAATTTACAACTAGGATTTGCCTACGAATTGGTCCGCGTAAACTCCCCCACCCTCCCGCCTTTAGATGAATTTCCATCCCTGGTTTTGTTTTTGCGGTGAAAAAACATAGGTGTTAAGAGGATTGTGAACCTGTAAATTTTCATACAAAAAGCGATAACGTTTTTCACCCCGTAAACATTGTTCGATTTTTATAATTTTTGGATATGTTGTAGATATAATGAAAATCTAGGTCTGTACGTTTTGATTTTTAAGAAATATTGCTTACGTTAAAAGATAATAGCATCTAAAAATCTATGTTTTTGACTAAAAAACTTTGTCTATCGTTTTATTTTATTTTAATTAATCTAAACTGATTTACTAAAAAAGGAAAACGTACAGACATAGATTCAAGTGTACTAAATCCAACAATACCAAAATTGTTTCATTTCATAAAGGTTTAGGGGGGTAAAAACGTTATCACCCGAAACAATATTTCAACAAGGAAATGTAGGCAATTGCCTCCAGGATTTGCAACTCTCTCTATCGCACGATACGGGTCGGGAGGCAGAGCGATGTGAAACAGATAGCATTTTTAGGGTTCCGTAGCCAAAATGGCAAAAACGGAACCCTTATAGTTTCGTCATGTCCGTCTGTCCGTCTGTCCGTCTGTCCGTCTGTCCGTATGTCACAGGCATTTTACTCGAAAACTATAAGGTGTATTTGAATAAAATTTTGAGGATAGGTGTATTTTGTTAGCCGCTACAAAGTTTTGTAATTAAAATTACTAAAAAAATATTTTTAGGGGTGTACTCCATACATAAAACTAAAAGTCAAAAAAAAATTTTTCATCGTGAGCCCACGTGTGGCACATGAATCGATAGGCCTTTTAAAATAAATATAAGGTTTCTCAGGATTTTTTTTGATTAAGTCAATATAGTCAGAGATAATCGCCCCGAAAGTCACTAAAATTCTGTCCCCCCCCTCTAATTTCTGAACGGTGTATTTTAAAAATATGAAAAAATTCATGGACACAGCGCTTATTAAGTTCATTCACCGAAAATTGTTTTGAACAAGATCGGATGAAAGGTTTTCGAGATATTGCTGAAAAACTGCCTTCCTCAAAGAAAAGGACGTAAGTGCCGTAAAATTTCTGTGACGATACGACCTTTTTAATAGGCTCGGAACCCTTCGTTTTGCGTGGTCCGACACGCACTTGGCCGGTTTTTTAAATACCTACTCGCACTGCGTATCGGCACTACACAATCCTCTTAATAATTTCTGTATGCTGCCGGAGCCGCTGCGTCCACGTGTTACAGAAGAGGCAACGAAATGAATTTATTTGCTGGGTACAGGTTACATAAATATCGGTGTACATCTGAAATATTGAGATCAACCATACTCTGCTTAGGGTAGCATGCAAAATTTTCAGTGAGAACTATGCGTAATGAATAAATTTAAATTTAAAGCAGGGCCGGGGCAGGGTAAAATATAGCCTCTGTTCGTTCTGAAAGTCCATTCTACATACTGGTGAAAGAGTTGTTCAAATCGAACGAGTAGTTCCGGGGATTACTCTACATACATAACTACACATTAGAAAAGTTGAAAATCTCCCGACATTTTCATTTCAAAGTTCAATATCTCAAAAACGGCTAAACCGATTTTGTAGCTACAGCTAAGAACCATCTGAATCACGTCAGCTTTCGTTTCCATTCGTTACGATGCCACAGACAGACACAAAGACCGACACACAGACATACAGACACACAGACACGTCAAACTAATAACACCTCTCTTTTTGTGTCGGGGGTTAAAAATTACAACTTCACGGACCTCTCTTCCTCTTTACTATATTATGTAGAAGAAAATAAAAGAATTAAATCCGTATACACGGTGCTCGTGAGCATTGCGAGAGATTTTAACAGGATATTCCTGACTATATTTTAAGTTAAAAATGTTATTTAACGTCGAGTAAATTCGGTTCGGTTTTAGAGATATTTCCATTTTTGTGTAAAAATGTTGTAATGAAATCTCCAGTATGAAACACCTTTATGATTGCGACGTTGCGAGACTTAACCATCTACTTTGACAGCTCGTCCTAAAGACACGTTTTTACTAGAATAGCAATTATTGTGTATGAAAATAAGAAAAAAATTAAAAATCATAATTCGACCTAGCTTCATATAACATTTATTACTCCTTATAGCCTCAGGAATTCGTGATTAAAATCTCTCGCAATGCTCACGGGCACCGTGTATAAACATGATACGTCCAATGTCCATTCATTAAAATACAGGGCGATTTAGGGGTCGTGGAGCAAGAAGACCAAAAGCGAATAAGATGGTCATACTGAACAACTTTTCCCATGAGACCAAAAAGTAAGAGCCAATGGGGAATGGATGAAAATTTTAGAAATGCCTGATTATTTTTTTGGTGATAGGAATAACCTTCCTTAGCACCAGAAAAAAGATTCAGATTTTTCAGCTGCGACTATTATTTTTGAAAAATATAAACAGTTTCCTCATTTACGTTTTGGGTCAAGAACGGTAAATAGACACTTTCCTTGATCTGTCTCATATTACAAAAAACTATTTTAAATATCTGTGGTAAACTGACACTGGTAATGACCAATATTGCTGCTGCAAGTGTCAATATCATTGCCAGTGTCAGTTTACCACACATATTCAATATATATTTTTGTAATATGAGACCGATCGAGGAAGGTGCCACACATATTCAATATATATTTTTGTAATATGAAACTGATCCAAAACGTAAGTGAGGAAACTGTTTATATTTTCCAAAAAAAATTTACGCAGCTGTAAAATCTGAAATTTTTTTCTGGTGCTAAGGAAGGTTATTCCTATCACCAAAAAAATAATCAGGCATTTCTAAAATTTTCATCCATTCCCAATTAAGAGTTAACTGTGAGTTAATTGCGAGTTAATGTATGGAACGGCTGATTTTTTTTGCGAGTTCGTGGTCGTTCCCCTGGGGAAAAGTTGTTCTTATTCGCTTTTGGTCTTCTTGCTCCACGACCCCTAAATCACCCTGTATTTATATCCAAAACAGGGGTTGAATAAATATCACGAAATATAACCGAGCGGTATTGAAGATTGTTTCTTTGTCTATAAACAAAAACAATTAAATGTTTTGTCAGAGGAATCCCTGCGTCTATAAATAACAAAGAAATTCTCCAGCTTGTTTAAAGCGCAAGACACACAGAAAGAAAGACGTCGACCGGGCGAACCTTACTCATTCACTTGTAGGAATCGCTACGCGCTACGCTAGTAGCCGATCCCGAGGTTTTCCTGCTAAGTAGCGGAAAGTTACGGCGTAGGTGCCCGCTAGGCGGGTCCTGGCAGTGACAGTGTTAGTACGAAACTGGCATTTGACCGAGATTCCCGATTCAACTTCCATTCCCAATTTCATCCCTTTGGGTGATGATACTTTGGATAAATAGTAAGTAGTTGAATTTATACACTACTTACCTAATTCGGAGCAATTCGGAGTTCTAGAAAATTGAGCTCCGCGCAAATAGTCGCGCTAGTCAGTGGGAGCTATTGTTTTAGAGCGATTTAAATCCACTAGTGCCTTGAGGAAGCAGAGGGAGATCTCATCAGCCGCGTATTATCAGGTGCCAGGTAACCTTGGAATCGGGTTAGTCTGTACAGTACGAGCCAGGTCTTAGGGTCCTACATCTGACGAAGGAGCATCGCAGCAGCTCCTGGCAACGGTGAGTTAACCTTTTAGTAACTTCACGGCTTTGTTTCGTTGTACTTTTAATTTTATTCCCACTATCGAAAATACTGTTTAACATTTTGCTAAATTAGAGTCATGAAAAATAATTATTCAGAATAAATAAAATCAAAAGACTGATCCATTCGACAAAATTACTGTTCGATATTATCTTTTGTAAGTATAACAACAGAAAGCTCTGACACCTAAACACCTCTCTCTCTCGTCATGATTGTCGTCTCGCTCTTCTTTACGTCTTAAACGTTCAACTATTTTACTTTTATTCATACCGCAACGGTGGAAATTGATGGTAAGCGGCCACCGTAGGCTATGGACGCTTGCAACTGCAGAAGCCTCCATGCGCGATCTTTTTTGGAGAACCCCTAGTCCTTTTAACTTCTTCCAGTTTTTTTTACGTTGCTTACCTGCACGGTGAGCTGTGTAGCGGCGAGATAGACCATCCTTCTCTTTCTAAGTAGAACGCTTAGAAAAAGACGGATGTTTACGTCGCCGCGTCACAGCACGCGGGCGGTCCTGTCCGTCGCGTCCTCGCCTTACGTGTTTTCTGTCCGTTTTGCACCTTAACGTATCTTGGGCGGTGTTGATACAACTTTCAGGGTAGATACATAATGAGTAAATCCCTTCCTTTAATAATTGCTTTCCATTATTAGCTGTTTTGTTTAAAAATGTTTTGCTTTAATTGGGTAAAGCTAAGGGGTGCGAATAAGGTATCATAGGAGCAAAATATATCTCGTATATTTTGAAAACAATAATTGAACGAGCGAGCGAAGCGAACGAAGTTCTCCATTTCAGCTTGGGCCAAAATGCTTTCGTATGTCCGGCTGTTCTTGCATTTCTCAGCCAATTCTCGTGAATGTTTGTGAGCAGCTTCAATAATGAAATAGATTATATTTGTCAATTCAGTTAAGTTAAGTCAAACATGAATAAATAATAAAAGGCAAGGTTGCGCGTTCTACAGCTCACAAAGCCATTACTTAGTCTGAAAATTACTCGTCAGTAGCTTAGCAGTTCTGAAATTGACAAATAGCGAATAAAGTTGTCTAAAAAACGGGCAAAACGTCCCCACCCACACCAACACAATCGAGACATGCCTCATTTAATAGGTCTTTGTAAGACGAGTATTTTTTACTACTACCATAATCTCGTAATGCGTGGGGTTTTCTTGGAAAATCAGGTTGAACTTTATGTATACAGGGTGTCCCAAGAAGTAGTGATATACTGAATCTGGGAGGTAGAGGACCTAGAGGGCTATCTGAATCACCCCCATGTATGTTAAATTTTTCGTATTTTCGGAGTTATGACTTTTTTTTAATTTTTCACCTATCGCCGTACGATGAGATTTTTATTTATGGTGACGTGAATTGTTGCGGTAGATGCTTGATTTCTTTTGTGTGCTAAGCTGATAGACAGGCCAATTCAGTATGGTAACATTTACTATCGTTAGATCTTTGAATGGAATACAAAAATATATATACTTACTTTAGGGTATTTTAGTGAAAAGGACGTCTAAAAGGGCACATGTTTGTTGTACAACTCTAATGCTGATATGTTATTATTATTATTCTGGTAGTGGCTATTGTATCACTGCGACCATTGCTGATCTATTGTGATCGCCACTTACTACAATTCTTGGTCAAGTCCTGCGAACTCGAAGAATTGCAGGATTTTGTTGAACTCAAGAAACTTGATCTCCTCCGGGCACATGAAGTGTTTGCCCAGGATGGAGTTACAGCTGCGCATAAGATAAGGGCAATCGGTTAGGATGTGTGTAGGCGTCTCCTCTGCTTCAAGGCAGAGTCTGCACTGCCTTGTGTCACACAGCCCCAACACTTGCATGTGCTTGTTTAGGCGACAATGCCCTGTAAGCACCCTTACTAGCATGCGTAGACGGTTCCTACTTAGTGCCAAGGCGTTAGTGGACGCCTTTTTGCTAAAGGCTCTAATGAGCGCTTTGGAATGTTTCAGTCCTGGGATAGCTCTCCAGGCTTGAATGGTCTTGTAGAAACAATAGGTCTTTAGGGTGAGCTTGGTCAGACTTTTGGGGACCCCACAAAACGGTTCAGGTCCGCAGTGTGTCCCCTTTGCCCCTGCTGCTGCTATGCTGATATGTACACAAAGCTGAAATATATGTCTTCAACAAAACACTAATGAGTGTTCAACACGATCACTGTGTATATCATTATTATGTATCTCTTTCCCGCTCACGGGACATGATGTCCCGGACCTTTGGGAGGCGTGCGTGGGGCTGGGTACCTACAAAGTACCAACTGAGACAACACGTAGAGGCCCTTTTGACAATTTAATGGAATGCAAGGAGTACACCCGAGCGGATACTGCCCCTGCCCGTGTCATGGGACGCACACAGAGACAGCACCCGCTGGGGTGTATAGGGACTATTACTGGTTGATGGAATCTAAATTAATTATTACATTATTATTATTTATTGGAAAAATAATTATAATTACTAGTAATAAACTAAATAATTTCCATTAATTTTGAGCTCGTTAACTGATGTTACAATATAGGCGCCACTGTCTTTGCGTGATTGACCAGATTGTATGAGAAGTTTTAGTTCGAAATTGCACCACCATCCAATTTTTGGAAGAACCCCATTGATATTTGAGTCAATAACGGTGATTATACGGTTTATTGGAACATTAAAATCATATTAAAATCAACGGCAGCTCTGTTGGTGGGTGGGGACGGTGCCCATACAAATCTGCCCATGTCGTCCAAGTCCTAATGCTACTTGGTTCACAGAATACAGCCCACCTATTCTGTAACTTGTTTTAAGCTCACCTCAACGCTCACCAACAAATATGTCTTGACGCCGCGATTCGTAGTAACTAAGTGTAGGTAGAGGTCTACTTTCGTTAGGCGTGACGCATAGGGTAAGGCGCATGAGTGCGTAGCGAACAGCCCAGGTGTAAGGTCATATATTGTTTTTTCTAGGACGGATCTTATTTTAAGACCCATCTGTACAACAATGCCATTGTTTAACCACGTGCCACAAACGCTCCAAAATTAAAAGGCCATGTTCAATAATTTCTTTACTCGAATAGTGACTCTCTTGTTCAAGTAGCAAGGTTCAAATGAAAACGAAAGCTATATCGGTATTAACAACTTTTTATTAATACCTAGTCGCAGCATACTTAGTACAACGTAAACAATCAGCGGTTACACTAAACAATGAGAGACAATAGCTTAGCCGTCTCTTTGTGCCTAGTACATAGAGAAGTGAATTAATTCTAGAAAAGGGATTGGTTCTATACCTATGTATGCAAAAGATATTGTAGAACCTTACCACTCTGGCGTTTCTGCGCGCCCCGCCCAGGGGCTGCCGCTGCGAGGTTCTGGTCTGTGGTGTCCGTCTCCGCCATCGTCACTGCAACCCTGCGAACCGAAGACAATATATATAGTTATTTGCGTCTCAAGGGACCACAATTTTGTATTTACGGCGAGGGCGGTACATTGAATCCAGAGTGATGCGAAGGATTCTACGATAGAATCCTGAGCGTAGCTAGGGCTTCTAAGTTAGAATAATGAGCGCAACGAAGGATTCAAGCGTTAACGCCCGTGACGAAAATAATTTTGCTCCTGAGTGACGCGTACAATTTTTCACACCGACTATGAGGAAAATATAACAGTCATCGATAGTTTTGATTTCAGTAAAACGTATAATTTATTGTGACATTCATATAACGTTGTTACAGTTAAAAACTTGAAATATGTTCGTTTTTAATCGATTACGATGAAATTACAATCGATTATTTTATTAAGATCTGTGTTCGATTGGCCCATTGCATACATGCTAATGCCAATAAATAAATAAAAAAAGTAACTTGAACAGAAACTTTGTAGAAATTTCCGAGAACTTTTCCAACTTTTCGGAAAGTTTGTTTAAGATTCACAAGCTCTTCAACGCCGGGAGTATATCCGGCTCGAAGGACCATATTTTGAGACTAGTGCCCTAGTTTATAGAAGAGGGATATCTAGACTTCAAAGAAAGACTGAGTGGACTGTAAACACTTATTATAATCATAGATTTCTACAAGTTGCGGGTCGCGGCGCGTACAAATATAAGGGCGTGCGAGCACGATGCGGTACGCGAGGCGAGGTGGTCGCGCGGCGGTCGCTGTCGCGTCGCTTGCGCGTCGTCATCAGCTAACGGTATTTCTCCGCACTCTTTGCGGCGGGTCGGTTTATGTTGCTGGGCACCACCAAAGTTTGTCACTAAGTTTGCCTGCTTTCTTTGCATTACGCGGGTGGCTAGTTGTTAATATTTGTCCTAATTATAGTTGTACATACATAAACCCCCACAAGGTGGACTGATGACCTGGTAAAGGTCGCGGGAGTCCGCTGGATGCGGGTGGCGCAGGACCGGTCAATTTGGCACTCTCTGGGGGAGGCCTATGTCCAGCAGTGGACGTCTTTCGGCTGATATGATGATGATGATGATGATACATAAACCTACATTGGGATATACCTACATTAATTGTGTTTGTAAATAATACTTAGGTTAGTTACCAATTAGATATCCGTTACTGACAAGCAATATCGGTTAAATTCGAATACAGAGGATTTTTCTTCATTCGAATTTAAGCCATATCACTTTGATATAAAGTACCCATGTCATACACTAAAGCAACGGCGAGGACTATAGGACGTTTACCTTAGGTAAGTTTTCAATGTTTTTAATTTACTGATAAGTATTTCGTTCAGTAAATACAAGATGATGATTAACATTAACTAAATTAAATTAAAACTAAGTTACTATTAAGTACATATTAAGCCGCGAAATACTTAAATTCTACACAATGTAATCTAAAGTGCGGGTCGTTAATCACCTGCCTTCAAAACTGACGTCTGATATATTTCAAACCATGACGGAGTACCTTAATAAATTACAGCTGTTTTAATACAAATAAAAATGCTAAAATAAAAATGGGAGTGCATTAAGTGACTTATTTTACTTGACACTTTCACTGTCAGGAACCCGCCTAGCTGGCGCCTATGCCGTAGGCGCTTTCAGCTAATTAGCAGAACCACGGGATTGGCTACGAGCATAGCGTGTAGCAATGCCTGACAGTGAATGTGTTCATAATTTTAACTACCAGCAACCTGCCTAGCGGGAGCCTACGCCGTAGGCGCTTTCAGCTTCTTAGCAGAACCACGGGATCGGCTACGAGCGTAGCGTTTCGCGGTTCTTGACAGTGAATGTGTTAACAATCTCAGCGGCAGGAACCCGCCTAGCGGGAGCCTACGCCGTAGGAATTTTTAGCTAATTAGCAGAACCACGGCATCGGCTACTAGCGTAGCGTTTTGCTGTTCTTGACAGTGAATGTGTTAACAATTTCACTGTCAGAAACCCGCCTAGCGGGCGCCTACGCCATAGGCGCTTTCAGCTCCTTAGCAGAATCACGGGATCGGCTACGAGCGTAGCGTTTTGCGGTTCTTGACAGTGAATGTGTTAACAGTTTCAGTGTCAAGAACCCTCCTAGCTGGCACCTACGCCGTAGGCATTTTCAGCTAATTAGCAGAACCACGGGATCGGCTACGAGCGTAGCGTTTTGCGGTTCTTGACAGTGAATGTGTTAACAATCTCAGTGGCAGGAACCCGCCTAGCTGGCGCCCACGCCGTAGGCGCTTTCAGCTTCTTAGCAGAACCACGGGATTGGCTACGAGCGTAGCGTTTAGCGGTTCTTGACAGTGAATGTGTTAACAGTTTCAGTGTCAAGAACCCTCCTAGCGGGAGCCTACGCCGTAGGCGCTTGCAGCTTCTTAGCAGAACCACGGGATCGGCTACGAGCGTAGCGTTTTGCTGTTCTTGACAGTGAATGTGTTAACAATTTCAGTGTCAGAAACCCGCCTAGCGGGCGCCTACGCCGTAGGCGCTTTCAGCTCCTTAGCAGAATCACGGGATCGGCTACGAGCGTAGCGTTTAGTGGTTCTTGACAGTGAATGTGTTAACAATTTTCACTACCAGGAACCCGCCTAGCGGGAGCCTACAACAATGTTTGCTATATAAAAGTATAACTTCTTAAATTTGAACACTTGAATTATTTACACAAAGCAGATAACTTAGGATAAATTGATGCTCAAGACTTGACTTGGCTAGTTTTTACTAGCAAGGGAAATTTTTCGAAGCGTAAAATATTACCTTACAATATCTAAACAGCTCGCGTCTCCTTTGAGTAAAATGAGCCAACTTAATGATTTAAGGTAGTTTCCCTCCAGGGCCCGACTTATTTTTCCACCCTGTATAATACCTAATTAATACTTAGTTCGCTTCGGTCGCTTATTCAAATATTTAATTGTCACTTATTGACTTATACGAGTGCACATCAATTCAATTGGACTCTGGCAAGTTAGCCCAGTGGAAATTGCAAGATTTAATTACGGTATTATTTTTGTGTTTATTATTTTCTGTGTCTATAGTCAATAGTGTTTATTTTGTAAAGATAGGTAATCAAATTGAGGTGTATAGTAAAAAAAATCTCGTTCCACTATGTTTTGCCTTTCGGCATACAATAACATGCTGCATACTAACATCATATTAGTGTACAATTAGTAAATTATATATATTTAGAAGTCTACATTCAACAATAATTAAAATTAATTTATTTTATACAATTATTCAATATGTCAACGTATTAAGTTATCATAACAATTTCAATTTTAAATGTCAATCCCATTTCAATTAAATGTATATTATTAAATCTTATAACTATAGACTGTCGCATGTCATCAAATCTGTTATTGTATAAAAACATTTTTCAGTAAGCAATTTTTTTAACTCCGTCTCGAATATTGGCAATGGTACAATTTTTATAACAAGCTTCTGCCCGCGACTCCGTCCGCGTGGCACTCGTTTATGTCCTACCTCCATACAAACTTTCAACCCCCATTTTAGTCGCTTAGGGGACGATTTCCGGGATAAAAACTTTTTTATATCCTTCGTCGGGATTCAAACTATATCCATACCAAATTTCATATTAATCGGTTCAGCGGCGTAAGCGTGAAAAGGTAACAGACTGACATACAAAGTTACTTTCACATTTTTATTATTAGTATGGTTTTTGTCTTTTTCTGTGTACATATATAAGTTTCTGCCCGCGACTTCGTCCGCGTGGAACGGATTTAAATCGTAGCTCATTACAAATTTTCACCCCCATTTCACCCCTTAGGGGATAATAAAAACTATTGTATGTCCCTGGGAATTAAACTATCTTGATACCACATTTTATCTAAATCGCTTAAGCTTGAAGAGGTTACAGACAGACAGACAGCCACTTTCGCATTTATAATATTAGTATGGATTTCGTCTAAATCGGTTAAGCGGTTTAAGCGTGAAGAGGTAACAGACAGACAGACAGATAGACACACTTTCGCATTTATAATATCAGTACGGATTATATATTGATTAAATCTTAAATAAATCACCTTCACTTGTGGCTCTTGAAGCTGAAGAACTCGCGAACCTGTCTTTTCTTTCAATTATTTTTCCGTCACTTAGTACATAATGGATTTAATTTTCACTTTGATCATACCGTAGATAGGCCATGGAAAGGAAATTAACATAAGTAATTTATTTTTAAAATGTTTTCGTGAAAAAACATGAAAGGCAGCATAGATTGAACGAGCGAGCGAAGCGAACGATGTTCTCTGTTTCAGCTTGGGCCGAAAATTCTTTCGCATCCTCCTTTACAGGTCGCATTTTTCAACCGATTCTCGTCAAATTTGGTGTCAACGATTACTTATATAATTTTTTTTAGTCGAATGATTACTTTTTAAAGTCGGCCTCGTGGTTATAAAATCTCATAGAATAGGCGACAAAACAATATTTCACATCACGAGGTAATCTTAGGTTTTTTATTACCACCCTAACGTATACAAATTTTTACGCCTATCTCTGTTCAGGAATTGGCATTTTACGCACACGTATCGCATGGTTATTGCCCGTTTGAGCCAGGAGTCACGTAGTTAGATTAGATAAGATAAATTATTTATTTGGCATTTTGCAACATCCAACAAACAAAAATAAAAAAGTACACAAAAAAGAAGTAGAGAGAAAAAGGTAAAAGAAAAAGTAAAAACAATTGTGTTACGAAAAGTATTAAATATAAATTAAATAGGGACATACAGTGCGTTGCAAAAATGCCAAAAAGATACTAGCTCAGTTTTGCTTTGCTCGCGTGAGCACTGATATTGCTAGTACCTCCGGTCACGATGCAGGTGAAATATTAAAAGAAAAATAAAAATAAAATAAATAAATAAAGCTTGCAAAATAATATTGAGTAAATAAATAAAATAGTGTCATAGTAAAACTGACAAAATTATAAAGTGTAACTAAGTGTTTTTAGAATCGTGTCGCTGGTATTGGTTTTTTGTATGAGTATTATTTATTTATTATTTTATTCATACTTCTTTTCTACCGACAATAGTCCTTAGTTCTATTATGGCATCTCATTGGAGTATTAATTAATTTGGTTTTATAATGTTCGAATAAATGTAATATTTATTTTATACATTATTATTATTTAATCTTTCACTTTCTCTAACCAGCAATTTTTTGTACGTTTTTTTTCGTAGCATGCCGTGAAAGAGCTCTGTCATTTTTTAAACATTTAAAACAATATATATTGGTCAGAAAGGAAACTTTAATTAGTCCTAATGAAAGAACAGATGCATGTTTTTTTATCGCACGCCAAAACCTTAATTATCGATAGTTCAAAAACCAAAATAATAGAAAAAGATCGGTTTATTGTCGGTAAATAAACGAACGACCCACTTAATACTAACTAAATTTTCGGCCAACGATTCACAACGTAAACTTTGAAACCTACTATTCCCCTAAAACGATTAAATATTTGTAAAAAAATCCGATGATTTATCTTACTTCCAATCTTACAAATAGAAATCTCTTTGTTCTAATCTCTTCACTATTTTGGCCAAACCTTTTATTTTTTTCTCCGTGTGCCTGTTTTGATTATACTGATACTTAAAAAAAACGAAAAAACATTTTAATTAGGGAGGTACCTGCCGTTTTTTCCGCCAAAAATTCCGAAACTTCGAAGTCCCTCAAAAACGCAACTCGTAAACCATCGCACTAAAGTTCAATAAAAAAAATTAAAAAACACCACTGTAATTTTGAAAAACGTTCATAATTTCGACTTCCGATATTTCAACACTATCCGAATTCGAAAAAAAAAAACTTTAAAACACTGATATCGTAGAGTTGCGTCGAGACGGGAATCTCCCGAGGCGTCCAGAGAACAACTGAACTGGGCGCAAAGTATACCGAAGCGGCGAGACTCGCCAACTCCACAATCCACAACACAACGTCCTTAACTGTTTGGAAATAAAGTACACAATCGCATAGCCAGATACTTTCAATTTGGTAATTCCAACAAAAACTTCAGGCGAATAACATGCAACAAGTTCATGTCCATTCGCGACAGCAAAGCGCAATTGAAACTCACTCTTACGCGTATACCATAAGGCTCATGCATTTGCAAATCTATGAAGGGTTTGTCCGTTCAAAAATGGTGTCTAGTCCGTTGAAATAAGGCCGAGCGTGTGTGTTTTTGCAGGTCGCGACGGTAATTCTGATTTCCTTTCATGGATTGTGCAGGTATAATGTGCCCTACGGTGAAAGCCTGGAATGATGCTTGGAATGGAACAGAGTCAACTTTCCATACAAAATCAAAAAATTTGAATCTGCAACATCCCTTCGATCACGTAAAGTGGGTGACAGACGGGCGAGTAAGTTCGCGTACTTACGGCTCGACGACTTTACTCGCCTGTGTGTCCAATGATGTAATATAAAAAAAACCGGCCAAGTACGAGACGGACTCGCGCACCGAGGGTTCCGTACAGACCTGTAGGTATACCTCTACGCGTTCATGAGGAAAGGGGTAGAAACTTTAAAATTATTAAAAATATTTTTATAATATGATGTTACTAAAAATTAACGGTTTTCGCAATTTTTCCTTTATCTGTGCTATAAGACGTTGCTTCGTACCAAATTTTAAGATTGAGTTCACGGGAAGTAAGTACCCTGTAGTTTTTGATTCCCTTGCGAGTTTCGAAAATTTGCGGCATTTATTTGGCTTGGAAGTTTGATTTTTTCAAAGCTAGAGCTTCCTCAATCTTAGAAGGAACAGTAGATTTAAGTATTTGATATAAATTTAAGCTTGATACCTCCACGCGTTCCTGAGAAAAAGGGTCTTGACAGACGGACGGACGGACGGACAACAAGGTGATACTATAAGGGTTCCATTTTTTCCATTCGAGGTACGGAACCCTAAAAATGTAGATATGTTGTGTTTTTTATTCCGTGTTTAAAAATGGCCACCAAATCTGACAGCTAACGTTTCCATTGACGACTCGAAACTGAGGCAAGTTGTGAATTGACTCAATTTTAGTGAGCCTACCTCTTTTTAGGGTTCCGATACCTCAAAAGGAAAAACTTATAGAATCACTCCGTTGTCTGTCTGTCCGTCTGTCACAGCCGATTTGCTCCGAAACTACTGACCTGATTGAGTTGAAATTTGGTACACATATGTAAATTGGTGATCCAACGATGGACGCGTAAAGTAAATTAATGAATTCTGAACAAGGGGGCAACTTTTGGGGGGTAAACTGGAAAATTAAAAAAAAAAAGTTTCGCAAACTGTATTGTGTGACATATCAAATGAAAGGGGTTGTTGTATGCATGTCAGACATATTTTTTTTATAATTTTAGCAAAATTTTGTAGTAATTTAGAAAAAAAGACGAAAATTTACCATTCCCCCCCTTATCTCCGAAACTGCTAGGATTAAGGCACTTATCCCACCGCCGGCGACGAGCGATGAGCTATCGGCGATTTTCTCGCCCAAGAAACGAACAAAAGATAATCGCTCCCGTGTAAATAAAAGAGAGAGATATAGTTCATCGCGGTGTGAACAGCCAGCGATGAACTATAAATATATATCTCTCTTTTATTTACACGGGAGCGATTATCTTTTGTTCGCTTCTTGGGCGAGAAAATCGCCGATAGCTCATCGCTTACTCGCCAGCGGTGGGACAAGTGCCTAAAATTCTGAAAAAAATATGGAAAATAGTTCCCTGCCTAAAGATTACAGGAAAATTTGAGTTTGAGTATTCAAAAACACTTATGAAATTTAGATTATATACGGAACCCTCACCACGCGAGTTGAACTCGCACTTGTCCGGTTTTCTATATTACATCATTGTGTGTGTGTCAGTCTAAGTACGCGTACCTACTTTAAAATTGCCGAGTAAGTTTGTCGAAGATCCAACACGTTTGAATTTGAGTAAGTTCGCAACTTTTAAATTCACGATTTTATAGCTCGTTCGTCTGTCACCTACTTAACGCATTGTACGCGAGTCAGGTAGATCTAAATGTCACGTTTTATATGGAAAAATGACAGTTAAATTGTCCTAACGCGCGCTCAAAACGTTAAGTGATTACCCCTCTGGTCAATCACGTAACGTGTCAGGTAGATCTAAACGTCAATTTTTATATGAAAAAATGACAGTTGAAACTTGCGCTGGATGCGTTCAAAACGTTACGTGATTAGTAGTGATTACCCAGCTACAGCTAGCGGATTCCTTGCACTGAAAGTTTTAAGATTGTTTACAATTTATTTCAACTAATTTCAATATTATGCTCGTCTTCGTAGCACTGTTTTCATATCACGAGATTATCTTGCTACGCGTTACACGTAGCACTGTATCGAAACTATTTTTTTTTCAACCGCCGATATTTGACAGCCGTCTTCCCGGTACAATGAACGTCAATGATGACATAAATTGTACTGAATACGTTTTCCTAACTGTACTTATTTTGAATTTCGATGTAAAAATATTCACAACCCTATTTACTGTTCTTTCCCGTTCGCGGGACAATGGTGTCCCGGACCTTTGGGAGGCGTGCGTGGAGCTAGGTACCTACAAAGTACCAACTCAGCCAACACGTAGAGACCCTTTTGAGAATTTAACAAAATGCAAGGAGTACACCGTTCTTATTATTATAATCTGAATTACACAATTTATTATTGTCATTGAATAAATGATGATGATGATGATTATGATGAAGGCTTAGCAAAAGAGATGGACGACGTCTCTCTCTTTCTTGTGGCCCTCGTAAAGGTCGACTGTGAAAGCGTTGAAGTGTGTTGTGGTCGATGGGCTATACTGCAACATCACAATTCGTCCATCTTTACCTGCAGTTGCTGTTGACATTAAATAAATAAAATATAAATGAATATTTTTTGCGGACAATCTTACATAAATCGACATAGTCCCAAACTAAGCAAAGCTTGTACTATGGGTACTAGACGACGATAAACATACTTATATAGATAAATACATACTTAAATACATAGAAAACATCCATGACTCGGGAAGAAATATTCGTGCTCATCACACAAATAAATGCCCGTACCGGGATTCGAACCCAGGACCTCTTGCTTCGTAGGCAGGGTCACTACCAACTAGGCTGAAGCGGTTGTCAAAACAAGTTACTTTAAAAATAAGTTTCTATTGCTGACTGTACTTTTCTGTATACCGTCATCAACTAGTCATTGAGACGATACTAACGAGCCCAAACTCGATGAGGTTGTGTCGTTTCATTGCGAAGTTCCAATGGGCCACCTTCCAGCTCCATCATCAGATCAGCACCATGTCATCATAATATTGCATTGTCACGCGTTTTACACATGTATGCAAATTTCAGCTTATTCGGTTGCCGGGAAGTGGATCAAATTTAATTTGCAAGATTTGATGACGAACATCGAAACAGGTGAAACTAAATAAAAGCTTATAATTAAAAACGGTTTTTTTTTTCAGTTAATTTTCCGTTATCAGGTTACAGTTTTATGAACTTTTTGTGCTTGTTGGGAATACAAGCGTGTTTTTATATAATGTTTAATAGATAAAACAAATACGTTGTAAGTATTAAGAGGCACATTCACAGTGCGTTCGAGCAAATAGCAAATCAATGTTATTAAGCTTTCAAAAGATTGAATTCATTGTATTTTTCTTTGCGTTGATCTTCAAAAGATACTTTTGTAGTGCGGGAATTTATTTATTTCATTAAAAATAGACAAGTAATTGAACGGCTGAAATAATTCACTGAATTGAACATGCAATTGTTTTGAAATTTAATTAAAAATTGAGAATAATTATATCAGATGAAAATACTTAGCTAAGAACCAAATCGACTTTTTTTAAATTTCGATTAAAATATCGCTGGAATCTCTTCATCCGTTTGGAGGCTACGATGCCACAGACAAACACACAACACACAGATAAACACAAGTTAAACTTATGGGTTAATCAACTTTTTCTTGTTGTTATTCTGTCCCGGTAAGCCAAGAGACAACAGTAACAGGGTTTCTTAGAAATACTTAGGGCAAAAAAGCCCCTTTTAAGCCCGCATCCTGTGACAGACGGGCAACTACGGAACCCTACCCGGGGCGTGGCCCGACACGCACTTGTCACACTAATCACACTAATATTATAAATGTGAAACAGTGTCTATATGGAAATCCATGTGGTCAAAGATACATAATAAATTAACATCGACGGAAATTGTATTTATACAACTAACGTTAAAAACTTCAATAGTGCGATGCAGAGCGTCACACATTTCCAGGCATATTTTAGCCGTAGTAGGTAATTCTTCCGATTTTTCTATGCGTTTAAACTCTGCCAAACCATATGAGAACGTATAAAAAAGAGTTTGATGGAGTTTAGGTATCGTAGACAGACTTCGAGAATTACCGATTTAAAAACACATCACCAGCGCCATCTTTTGGTATCCCGTAGCGACAACGATTCTTCCCTAATGTAGTGTAGTGGCTTTGAGGAGTTTGAGGACAGATTTAACAAAAATATGCGAACCGATTTTATTGAAACTTCCCAATATTGTTGTTTATACCTCAGAGTAGAACATAGCGTGCCGTTTTTTTAGATATAATTACATCAGAGGGTGGAATAAGGAACCAAAGATTGTATGGGACTTATTTTTTTTTTAAAATAGTAACTTGAAACTTCGTAGATTGATTTTATATCAAAATATTAGAAAACTAATTTCTGCGTTTTTGAAAATTCATTCCCTAAGGGGGTCAAAAGGCGTTTGAGAATTTGTATTGAAAAAAACGGTCACCCATCCAAATATTGACCTCACTCGACGTTGCTTAACTTTGGTGATTGTTGCGAAGTGTTCATCGCTATTAGACCACGTATTATAGGCAAGTAGTTTCTGAAGGTTACATTATCTTTTAATGATTTTTATAATTACAATATCAGTGTTTTTAAAATAAAACTGTACTGTTTACTAGAAGGCGACATATTTATATAAGTCAGCTACTGTCTGAAAGCATCACGCGTGTGGACCAAGGTGGAAAAGTTCCGTCTCACGACAAACATGCGAGTCCAGTTCGAGATGTAGAGTCAGGTGCGTATGCTCAAAAATTGCTTGAGATAGGCGATGGTCGATTAAAAACTGATGATGAAGGTATGATTCTATTCACCAACCAATTTTGTCATGTTGTGGATTCGGAAGACGAGCTTATTGCTCAAGTTTTTCCGAATCTGCAACAAAATATTCTGGATGAAAATTGGTTGTGTGAAAGAACCATACTGGCACCAAAAATGAGACAGTATCAAAAATAAATAAAAAAATCTTGGAAAAAATATCAACCGAAACAACAGTTTACAACTCCATAGATACAGTATTGACATCCGACGTCAGCACCAGTTACCCGGTTGAGTTCTTAAACTCTCTGGAGCTATCCGGGGTACCTTCCCACAAACTCGAATTAAAAGTAGGCGTACCCGTAATGTTAATGCGCAACTTAGATGCACCAAAATTGTGCAATGGAACAAGATTACGGGTCACTGAATTGGGAAAATATATAGTAAAGGGCACAATCTTAACTGGTGAAGCGAAAGGAGAAGATATACTCATACCCCGTATTCCAATTATACCTAATAACTTGCCATTTAACTTTAAACGACTACAGTTCCCTTTAAAAGTAGCGTTTTCAATGACAATTAACAAATCGCAGGGTCAAACCTTAAAAGTAGCGGGATTACATTTAGGCATGTTTTTCCCACGGGCAGTTGTATGTAGCTTGCTCACGTGTGTCTAAATCTAAAAATCTACATGTTTTAGCAGAACGAAATAAATCATACAATATAGTTTATAGAAGTATATTGGAATAAGTAGCAGCGGCGAAGCGGCCAACTTATTTTTTTAGTTTCAGTATTTTTGTAAGCTTTTCGCTTAGGAGCTTTATTGTCTGACAATATACTAGACCGTAAGCAAAGTTTTTTTTTTTTAGTTTTAATTATATATAGCGTGAAAAAGAAAATAATCTCTAGAGGGGGTAAAATAACAACAATTTGTGTAGTGAAACGAATTCTACGCGGACGAAGTCGCGGGCAAAAGCTAGTTTTTTAATAAAATTAAAAACGCCCATGCTTCAGCTCGGTATTACACTATCTGAGGCTTTCTTTCATGCCGCTTATGGTGCGTACAAAATGTCACGTGCCTTGTCCAGAAGTATCGTTAAACAATTTCCTCCACCGGTAGCTCTAATTTCACCACGAGCTTGCTTAACCTGCTAGTCAAACGTAACAGAATCATACGAAGGTAATTTCATTGTAATACAGCGGAAGCGCTTCCCGAATGGAATCCTTTGACGATGTAATTACCTGTATGATGTGCAACGAGTTGGTATTATTGCAGAGCCTGTATATTGCGTCGGGCCTTTATGGCCTTTATTCAATACTGGCTGCCCTGGCTGCCCGAGCGGGTCAGCAAATTTTTCGTCAGATATATCATCACTTCTTAAATCTCGGGGTAGTCGCTCATAATATGTCGGACCTATAACTCGCAGGTTTTTCATTGCAAGTGAATGCTCAAGTCTATTGGCACTTTAGAGGCCCGTTAAATAGACAGGTGGAGTAATTTTTCAAATCATATGGGTTTACCACCATAGAAAGGTTAGAGAAAGTTACAAAAGTATCTAGAACCAATAGAAACAAAAATTTCGTGGGTAATTAACGGTATCAAGAAGTTGGAATATAAAATAACAACATTGGAATATACGAAACAGTGTTCCAAGTGCAGTGATATCGGTGCCCGTGTTGTGCCACAGAAACCTGACCCGAACGGAGCGCTCAACGCTACCGCGGCGGTAAAAAATCCCGTGACATCGCTAGCTGACAATTCGCGGATGACCGCCAAACCTCACCCACAAGCAATTATAGAAGTAGCTGTCTTGGTGGCTCCGCAAGAGAGAATAGCCTATGCATATCATAAACGTCCATTCTGTATAACTAAATGCAATATGTTTGTATAAAAACAGCAATTTATTGGTTTTTTTCCATACGCTACAGTCACGCTCTAATTGTAGTCAGCCCATACAGTTACTCCAAAAACGGGTTCGAATGTTTTTTCAAAGTTGCACGTTTCTTCCCCGATCCAGTTATTCAGAAAAAAGTAATTGTTGCCCTCTAATTATTATTAGTTTCAATTTTTCTCATAGAAAGTGTGAAAAGCAGAACTCGGTAGCAAAATAATTTCCATCTTGGGCGTAAATACTTGAATCTTAAGAATCCCTCGGTACGCACAGGATTCTATTGTACAATCTTTCGCTTCACTCTGGATTCAATATACCACCCTCGTCATAAATATTATCATTTTGCTCCCTTGAATCACAATCTATACTTTTTATGTAAGAGATGGAAAGATTTATTAGAAATTAAAACACACATTCATACATACATACAGACACACTCATACACATTCTCGCACACTCACATACTTTAAGATATAAAACAACAATGATAATTTAATATAGTTTTAAATAACTACCTTCTAACTTTAGTCCTACTCTACGCATATTGTAAAAAAACAAAAATTGTCAACTGCACTCACGGGCTCCAAGATGCCTAGTTTGGAGCCCACTAGATACATGAATATTGTTAACTTACAATTTTTGGTCAATAAATAATTTTACTTTTTATTTCATTTATTTTTATCTGCCTGGCGAATTTGACGGTTTTAAAGGTATCAAAATAAAATAACATATTGTATGCCCCATGGCAACCTTGAAGGACAAGTAGTCCCTTCCCTTAGCGAATGCCATAGGATAAGGACCGTGACCCAGTTACGAGCCGAAGGTTGAAGCGACACGGTCGTAACTCAATTATACATACCGCTGTTATGACTTGGGTATACCAAGTTTATGGCTTTTGTCTTATTGAACTTTCACTCATATAACTCTCTAAGGGAGACTGCTGCTGGAGGGGGGCTGCTTCCACGTTTTACGGAGCGGAATCAGTTAGCGGTATTTGTAGTTTTAACCGACTTCAAATATTTGGATGAGATTTTTAGTATGGGAATTTTAAATACTTATAGTTACCATTCTAAACTTTTACTCTTTAGCGTATAGAGTCTCCGAGGTGCGATTGTGGGGCCGCGGTGCAAGACATTGAGCATATCATCAGGCGCCGTAGCATGGTTGGCCTTATCACGCGACAAGTGACAAGATAGCAGCGTCGTCTCGTTCTATCGAACGGTGTCAGACAGTGACGCACGCTCTATCGTATCACCTATCGCGTGACAAGGCCAACCATGCTACGGGGCCAGGAGCCGTAGCATGTTTGGCCTTATCACGCGACAAGTGACAAGATAAGAGCGTCGTCTCGTTCTATCGAACGGTGTCAGACAGTGACGCACGCGCTATCCTATCACCTATCGCGTGACAAGGCCAACCATGCTACGGGGCCAGGACCTGCCCGCTCAGTAAATACGACGGTAATCCGGCAGACTTGTTCACAGTGACGTAATCCTATGGATGCAAAATTTGAAAATTCTTTTATAGTAAGTAGTATACGACTGATTAAATGCCATACGATTAAATAAAAAATAACTCTTTAACGTCAGTAGCTTGGAGGATACAAGCACTAAGTACCCACGATCCTGACACAAACCAGGAATTACTTGGAGATAACAATGTATGTTTTAATATTTTCTCTCTTACCTCGACGTTAATAATATCAGACACTAAAATCAATATCTCGAACACATTTTTGACAAAATTCTCCGTAACACTTATTGAGCATGTAACGCCATCTAGTTGACTTTTGTTGAAACGTCTATACATTGGTGTGAACGCGACAAGCTACAATAAAAAAAATCCTTTAAAATTGACGAAGGATAATAAGAGAACCTGATTATGAAGCTTGAGGTCCCGGGTTCGATCCCCGGTCGGGGCAAATATTTGTATGATGAATACGAATGTTTGTTCTCCAGTCTTGGATGTTTAATATCCATTTAAGTATGTATTTATCTATATAAGTATGTTTATCCGTTGTCTAGTACCCATAGTACAGGCTTTGCCTAGTTCGGGACTAGATCAATTGGTGTGAATTGTCCCACTATATTTATTTATTTTATTATTTATTTATTAAGAGTGGCAACATCATGATTAGCTGATGATGATGAGGGTTAAAACTATATTTTAAAGTCAATTTAGTGTATTATACTTATCGTTGTGGATAAAACATCCGTTACGTTCTGACAAGCATGCGGGTTTCAATGATTGTCCTGGACGTCGCACGAACAGGCCATCTATGACTTCAAACTGATAGTATTAGTCTGTTTTTCCCGCTCACGGGACATGATGTCCCGGACCTTTGGGAGGCGTGCGTGGGGCTAGGTACCTACAAAGTACCAACTGAGCCAACACGTAGAGGCCCTTTTGACAATTTAATGGGATGCAAGGAGTACACCGAGCGGATGCTGTCCCTGCCCGTGTCATGGGACGCACACAGAGACAGCACCCGCTGGGGTGTATAGGGACTATTACTGGTTGATGGAATCTAAATAAAACGGGTTATTGGGTGAAAATGATGGACTAGTGTTAGTCTATTTATTATTATGAACTTCAATTAGATACTTAATTTTGATTTAAAATTATAATTATTTGCAATTTCCTCGCAGTAGGCGTGAAAAGCACTGTGTGCCTAGGCCGAAAGTGCAATAGCTGGACTCGTACTTTCGACAACTAACTAACTTGTCCATCTATTGCTTACTTTCTAGCCTCTTCAACAATGTACTATTGTACATGTTCGAAATTTAAATCGAAGTGTTTCATGCTGGTGTGCGTGCTTACTCGCACATGCTTATCCGCGGTCCCGCCTACGTCAGCGAGACAGAAATACTGAATTTTTGAATCTGAAAAAGGGCTCAGCTAATGTATCATTTTAATACATGTCGAATAGGACCACTGTAGGCAGGGAAAACGATATTTTTCCCGTCAACTGACAGGAACGGAAATTAACCCAATTGGAATACATATTTTGTTATGTGACATGTAGGCTGTTTTCGTGAATATTTACACCATTTTCGGATGTGAGATGGTATCAATTGTTTGCCGTAAAGCATACAATAACTCAATACATATTACAGCGCCACTAGGCTCAGGAATCTTTGGAATAGCGAATATTAATAATCAGAGAGTTGAGCATTTCAAGATAAGGTACTTATTAGAGAATTTTCCGGTTCTGCTGCTCGATCACGTAACGCATTGTGTGCGCGTCAGGTAGATCTAAACGTCAATTTTTATATGGAAAAATGACAATTGGGTCTACCAAACGCGCGTTCAAAACGTTACCTGATTACCACTCTGGTACCAATTTTTTAGAAAGTACCATAAGTTTATTCAATTAAGAAAGTATGAGCAGGTATAACATACATTAAAATCCAAAAGATTGGTAACAAAATAGGACAATTACAAGCATGCCTTATTCCATCATCATATCAGCCTCCCCCAAAGAGTGCCAAAGAGATCGGTCCTACCCAACCCGCATCCAGCGGGCTCCCGCGACCTAAAGGTATACCAGGTCATTAGTCCACAATGTGGGGGTCCCACGCTGTGTCTTCCTTAATTGTTGTACATAAAGGGTACAGCCTATTTTAGCATCACGTTTCAGGTGCGAGACGAGAGGCTATTATTAAAAGGAGGGTGGGCAAATTGGCCTATATGACCAATAAGGACAAGCGATATGTCATTGAATAGCTTATTCTAAAACTTTTACTATGGCAGGTCCCAAATCTTTGTGTGGAAACAGTTATCGCTGCATAAATGTGGTTTGAGTTGAAACGTTAACTATGTACCTACTCGTAGGTTTTTTCGATACTAAGTTCCTGTATCTGTTTACAGACTATGAAGGTTTCGCAACTGTCGATGATTTTAGTGTCATGTTTTTGTTTTTTATGCGTTTTCATATGTTTTTTTCTGGTTTTTTTACACAGCGATTCAAGATTTCCCGCCATACAAAAAGTAGAATATGAAGAAATCTTTCCAATGCTTGTCTTTTTTGGTTTCTAGGCCAGAGGTCCACACAAATCTGCCCATCCTCCTTTCGTACAAAATTATAGGTAAAGCCTTCATCTTCAATTGGTGACAGAAAATCAAGGTGATCAGCAATTTAAAAAAATCTTAATGTTTTTACAAGCTTTTATTTACTTTCACCTGACCGTTGTCTGTAATCAAATCTTGCAAGTTAAATTTGATCCACTTCCCGGTTTCCGATTGAGCTGAAATTTTGCATACATGTGTAAAACGCGTGACAATGCAATATTATGATGACATGGTGCTGATCCGATGATGGAGCTGGAAGGTGGCCATAGGAACTTCGCAATGAAACGACACAACCTCATCTAGTTTGGGCTCGTTAGAATCGTCTCAATGAGTAGTTGATGACGGTATACAGAAAAGTACAGTCGGCAACAAAAGCTTGTACCAAAAATGAATTTTTTGACAGAAAATTGTTATTTTGAATCTCCTTGCATGTTTGAAAAACACTAGATGATGTGCACCTAGCTCGGCTAGAAATAGTGATTGCCTGCCTCGTACTACTTACTATCCGGCCTCGATATGTTTGGCCGTCTATATGACACTCAGCAGGCTATTCCTTATTTCCCGGCCTGTGTAGTAATGTGCTATAGCTAAAGCAATATTGTCGTACTCGTGTGTTGTTTCGACATTCACTGTCGCGATATTTGTTTCTGCGGCAAATAGATGCACGTAGTTAATATTGTTCCGATGTTGACTTTCGACATTCACGATCGTTCCATTCGGGTACGAGCCACGCCAACGGTTTGGGATCGCTACAGTTTTGACATTAATTGACCTATTTACTGTACTCGGTTTGTTTAAGCGGTCGTGGGGCTGTTATTCGGAACGGGCCATTGCGCCTCAGCTCACCCGTCACGCCTAACGAAACTAGACCTCTGATTATGCTTAGTTACTACAAATCGCGGCGTCAAGATATATTAGTGGGTGACGGGTGAGGTGAACCTAAAACAAGTTACAGAATAGCGGGGCAGCTTTGTGATCGCTATTGCTTTGACACGTGGCACGTACCAAAGTAATATAAAAAAAGTCTCACTCATCATTTTAAATATATTTTATTTAAATTTAAGAACAGTATGGACTAACAAATATTTATGACTAAAATGTATGGATTCAAGTGAAGTTTGATGAAGATGAGTATTTATCGTAATGGGATGAGTTAACAATTATTTATCAACTAAATTCTCTAATTTAAGAAACTCTGCTACGATCTGTCAATTTTACGTTTTAAAAATATACGATACTGACCAATTTTTTAATCGTGAAATAACTTAACCAGCATGCCAAACTGTTTTGTGACAGTGAATTTACATATAGAATTTCGCGAATATTACTACAAAATAAATGCACGTTGCTTTTACTGTATAGTTGTCAGCGATCATCCTATATAAATAATTCTAACAGCGTCAGAAATTCCAATTTTCAATTTAATTAAAACTTACTACGCCGGCAACTTGTTAATTAAAAATATAACTACTGAAAATGTATAACCAGCATTCCAAACTATTTTGTAACAGTGAATTTACATATAGAATTTCGCGAATATTACTACAAAATAAATGCACGTTGCTTTTACTGTATAGTTGTCAGCGATCATCCTATATAAATAATTCTAACAGCGTCAGAAATTCCAATTTTCAATTTAATTAAAACTTACTACGCCGGCAACTTGTTAATTAAAAACATAACTACTGAAAATGTATAACAAAATTGACAGATTGGACCCTCCGTAATACCCTTAGCAACTAATAATTTTATGGTGGGAAAGTTTTCACTGACCGAAAATTTGGGAAATAGATTTAAAAGGAAGTTGGAAAAAATAACTTACAATCTAATAAAAACACAAGAAGACAATAACAGTATGAGCGAGCAAATACGAATGAATGTAATGCGCTCAGACGACGGCCTTTTGATAAACTGTAGATAGCTGTCTTATGGTAAATAATTTACATTAAAAACAGTTTTAACCGACTTCAATTTGCCTTTTTTGAAGAGTTCTTTTGATCTCTCCAGGATCCCATCATCAGATTCTGACGTGATGACCACGGGACCATCTGGGAAGGATGCCTTTACAAACAAAGAAAGTATTTTCCTGGTCGGTCCAGGCGTCTTCGAGTAATCGGATAGCATATAGGAACATAAACAATAAAAGATTCCGACGGATTCAGGACCCCTTCCTTTTTTGGAGTCGGTTAAAATGGTTTTGTTCCCAATTCGTAAATTACAATTAAAAACGAGTGGCCATGAGCTTCGTGAATTGGCCAGCTTTTGGTGCAGTTGCTAAGCATAAAGCCCCTAAACTAAAACTGCCGGGAGACAGTCTCTAAAGCAACCGACCATATTATCTTGCATTCCTGGTACCTATAGTTGAAAACGACGCCATCTGTCGGTAATAATTCGCGCTTGTTTTTTGTCTTCTTGTGCTTTCACTCAGTCTAAACTTATTGTTTAGTTTCTGGGCCTGGGGCGCTGCTGTGCCTGCTCCTGGTACTCGTTGTTCGGCCGCTTGGACTGATGGACCTGTGAAACATATTGTTGGTTAACAATATTTTAAACTTGTCATATTATTTATTTATGTGATTAACTTTAGACCTACAGTTCCCTTAAATTGTTGTTGTGATAAATACAATATAAAAAATTATAGTTTAAAATATTTTAGAGAAACATGCTTTTATAAATGCACGTAAAAACCAAAAATAAATTATGGACCGTTCAAGCTGTCTCTATTTCTGGGCTGAAGTGTAAACCATAATGTTGTAGTTACTGTCGCGTACAGTGTGTGCTCAAAACTTAATTAATGGTAATCGATTACCTACTGCGCTAAGTTCTAGTACTGAATAAATGTTAATATAATGTTGAATTCAATTGTTATGTTTCAATCCACATTTACCCCAACTTTTATATGAAAAGTGCACCGAAACGCTACTCGTTTTTGTCAGTTTGTTTTTTTACAAACAAACAATTACCCATCCAAAGGAAGTCGCATCGGTGAGCTTTTTATAAGACTGTCCCGAAATTAAATTAGAATGGGAAATTAATGTTTCAGCTAAATCTCGGATCCAATCGTTCCATATAAGGCGTCATTTAAAGTTTCACTTTCTACCCGTAACCATCTAAGTTCCTCAGCTATTAACAATACATAACTACAAACTTACTTGGATCGCCAGCGAAATATAGAACTTATAGAAAATTCTCTTTAAACTTACAATGGTTTCCACATTTTAACTGCATTTGTAACATTGTCAGATGGTCATGCCATGAAAGGTCAGCCTAGTCACGAAGTATTCATTAGGGAAATGAAACTGTCTATTAATATCTATTATGTTTTTAGTTTCTCTTGGTTTGAATAGAGACAGCAGGCGTCTACTGTTTTAAGGAAATGACGTTCTAAATTGTATCTGGTTATCGATCTGAAGGATAATTCACAGTTGACACGCTGGTCGGCACTGGGTCATCGAGTTTTCCAGAAATTCTAAACTTTTCACCGAGGATAGGTTACTATATACGTCTCTAGCATTTCGATGGGTTAGAAAACTAACAGCCATTCTCATAATGCACTCGTCTTTAAAACCATTCGCCAGCGATAACGCGAAGCTTTTGGCTTTCACAGTTATTTAAATATTTCTGTCTGTCTAAGGTTATCCAGTGATCGGTCGAAGCCGCTGGCTTTCCCAGTTGTTACAAATCTTACAATTACCTGTCTAGACTCATTCTCCTCCAGTGGTAGAGTGGTGGTGGTGTGCACGTCGCACTCCTCGGTGGGGGGCACCACGCAGCGGAGGCAGCGGTCGTCGAAGTCCAGCATAGCGCGGCAGCGCTAGAGGCGCGGGTAGCCACTGGAACTGCCAGAAGAGCGTCCAGGTCTTACCTAGGACGAAGTATGTAGATGCGCTGCTGTCTCTCTAGATCACATCGGTGGCTGGCTTTGCAACTCCCATTAACAGCAGACTTTGCTTAGTTTAGTAATCATCAAGATGCTTACAAACATCAAATCATTGTTTAGGCGTGTCTGGCTTTCACAGGTTGCTACAAGACTTGCAAACCTGTCTAGACTCGTCTTCCTCTGGCGGCGGGGCACTCCTCGGTGGGCGGCACCACGCAAGCGAGCGGCGGTCGAACACAAACATGGCAGGGCAGCGCTGGAGGCGCGGGTAGCCCCCACGGTATTGCCAGTAGCAGTTCCAGAACTTACCTGAGCCGAAGTACGTAGTGGCGCTGCTGTATTTTGATAGTTGGCTGGCCATAATGTAATGATCCTCTGTCGTTAGTACGATTACGGGTCTTGCCTAGTACAGAACAATACGCACTCGTCTCTCTAGATGAGTTCGCTGGCAAGAGAAGCCTCTGGCGTTGCCACATGCACATAGTAAAAGTTGCTATGTAGCAGGGCCTGCAAGGCCTAGGTAAATGATCGGAGCAGGATTGTACAACCTCATGCCTCTCTGTAAATGGTGACGGGTAATTTAATTACCGGTCTCACGGGCTCGTCTTCCTCCGGCGGCGGGGCGGTGGTGGTGGGCACGTCACACTCCTCGGTGGGAGGCACCACGCAGCGGAGGGAGCGGCGGTCGAAGACCAGCATGGCGGGGCAGCGCTGGAGGCGCGGGTAGCCCCCTTGGCATTGCCAGTAGCGGTTGCAGGATTTGCCTAGGGGCACGTTGCCGTTGGGGTCTTCGTTGCAAAGAGCTGGAAATAAAAATATATAATTATGGCAGTGGATCTTTCTTAGAAACCCATTTGACTATTTGAGATATCATTTTATAATAGGCACGGGTATATTTCATGAATAAATACAAACGAAACTGGTACTAGAGTTGTGATGATGTTGGCGACTATGACAGACTGACCTTCAGGAGCCGTAGCATGGGTGGCCTTATCACGCGACAAGTGACAAGATAAGAGCGTCGTCTGGTTCTATCGAACGGTGTCAGCCAGTGACGCACGCTCTATCCTATCACCTATCGTGTGACAAGGCCAACCATGCTACGGGGCCTGAAGATGCCAGCTTCGTATTCGAAAGGTCTATTATATTTGTTTGATAGTGAAGTCAAAAATAGACAAAAAATAGGATGAATGTGAAATGGGATATGTCGCACGTGGCGCCTAGCTTTTGCTCCTAAGTAAGTCATGTTCGCTTATTAAGTTATTCACGACTCGTTTTCAACATGCAAATTTGAGAGGAAACATGATGAATTAATTAGTCTTGTTAAAGCCGTTCATTCGCTTAAGCGCCGCGCCACGCCTTTTTTCGCTGCGATAAATGGATGCATCCAAATGGACGTAGCATTTTGACTATACATATAAAGTAGCTGTCACTTGGTCGTTGTCATGTGACGTTTCGACATTCATTGGCACGTTATTTGTCTTTGCGACGAATGGATGCATCCAAATGGAGGAAATATTTTGACTACGTTCACGGGCGCGCCGCGCGCTACTCTGTCACTTTGGTCGTGTGTTGTGTCGACGTATACTGGCGCGCAGTTTGTCTCGGCGGTGAATGGATGCATCCAAATGGTTTCAAAGATGAATATCAACACTTACAACGCGTCGCAATGGCTTATCATCCGTTTGGATATCGATCGGGCGGTGCCAATTACTCTTTAACGCTACAGTTTTGGCATTCATGGACTAATATTGACGCGGCGCTTCTCTATTCGGCTTGGAGCGATCGTGAATGCCCAGTATCAGATAGCAAATTAAGTATATACAGGGCGAATGTACAGCGGACTAGTTTTGTTAATTGCGGGTGACAGCTTGCTATCAGGCGGGTTGTGAGAATGAGAATAAGAATGAGAATGAGATATTTATTGATAAAATTATATTAAGGTTAGTTTCATTTTATATTAATTTTAGTATACATTTGTCAGTTCTTTAAATTAAACTAAGTTAGTAATTTTAATTTAATAAAATTACTACAACTCTTATTTCATTTCATTATATTTAACATTTTTAACATTGTACACTTGTTTACCACCGAACGGACAAAATGGAGTCCTTGTCTGCCATTTTCAAACCCAAAAATTAGTTTAATTTTCTCTGTCTACTCCTTTTCGGAATACAGGCGTGAGATTATAAATAAATATAATACATATTAAAAAAATATTAGGAGAAAATCTTATAACACAGACACACTTTGTTTCATGTTTTATATGTTTCTCTTGTTTATTTTATTGTATAATATGTGTGTCCTGTGTGTTTGTGAATAAATGTATCTTTCTTTCTTTCTTTCTTTCTTTATAAAAAAATAACTAGCCCCATAGTAGGTAGCTAAATAATGCTTGCGTCGTACTATTTTACGTACGTGATATTTTATACACCGTGTTTTTTTGGATTCCGATCCTTTCGAGGCCGTATTCCTGAGATAAAGCGAAGTAAACTTCTCTAAGACACTAGGTATCATAATTCTTACTATGTATTTGGAAGATATTCAAGAAATCATTTTCGTTAATTACCTAGTGTAGAAGCTCACCCTGGATCGCTTACTCAATATGCAAGATAACAACCACTGCAGCAAATCGTCGTCTATCTGTCATCTGGCCGTGTATATGTGCGTGTAATTGTTTTATTGTTTAATTTATTTTATAAAACGACTTAACGGTAAGTATACATTTTCTATTTCGCCAAGTTTGTCGGCGAACGTGCGCTCCTTTCTAACATTTAAACATCGTTGTGTTATACCTCACTACGTTCTTGATGTATCATTTGAATATTGTCATACTTCACAGTAACTTTTAGTTTACTAGGTCCTTGTACAACGGTTGGTAATGTAATTAATTATTTTGTATGATTTTTTTTAAATATATATATTTGTAAAAACTAAGTAGGTACGCTACGTCGACTCTGTGAGTGTACACGGCTATATGCCTGAGTTATCGGAAATGAAGTAATGCACCCTTCATGTTCGTCACATAAATATTCTCCCTCACCGGGATTTTCATAGGCAGGGAACCACGTTGGTAAACCACTCGTCTAATTTGACATTCGTCGAGCATTCGTGATCAATACAAAACCAATAATGCGTAGATTACGACTGATTACCATTAATCGCAGACCGAAGTCGCATCGATCAACTTTCTCCTTAATCATCTGATTAATAAACTGCACGGGTGTTACGGCTGTCGCGATATAGGCTAAGAGCTAGACGACGCTACTACTTGGTCACAATCAGGCCTCGGATTATTTTTCGCACGGTAAGATGAAAGAAAACTATGGACTTGATATTAAAATTAAATTGTTATTTATATTCATACTCATACTCATTCATTTAATTACGAACGAAATTAAATTATAAATAAAATAAATCATTAGAATAGAAATAAATTATATTTTTTTTTTAAATTCTTTCGTAATGTGCTCCTAGTTTCCAATACCATAGAGCTTGTAGATACAGGAACGAGTGCCTCAAAATCTTGACAAAGTATGGCACGTGTATTGTCAATTTCAAAATTACAATTGTAAAACGAGTAAATAATGACAACTTTTTAACTAATTTGATATAGTTACAGGGTAAATGTAACCCTTTACCAAGCGAAAGGCTTAACACTTCCCAAATCATACTACATAAATTCATTTTAATTACATTAAGTAAGATTAATTTTCGATTAATATTTTCTATCTGTCAACCTGCATGAGGGACAAAAGTATTACGGGACTAAGAAAATTAGTGAGTATGAGTATGAATATGAGTTAAAGTTTAGTTTTAATATCGACTGCATAGTTTTCTTTCATCTTACCATGCGAAAAATAATCCGAGGCCTGGTCACAATATTTGTTCACCTCCCCATAATGACACCCCTCTCGCTTACCCTTTTTGCGTTCCAAACCGTATCCCGTAATGACGTCACGTGGCGAGGTGATCATTTAACAAATTATAAATTGTCGAAGTACTTATTAAAAACTTTGAATAAAGTATCGATCAGCTGCGTTTTAGAATGTCGTCAAAATTATGATAAGATAGTGAGATAATGAGGCGTTTTCTAATCTTTTAGGGTATTCAGCGACAACAAAGTGGTCTTTAGAGTGCTTTTTGTCCTTTACATACACTTAATGGCTAAGTCTAATTAGCCATTGACTGTGTGATTAATAGTCTAAGAGAAGAGACGAAAGTATTACCCACGCCATGTTTCTTACACTGCGTACTCCTTTTGTCTCTTAGACTATTAATGAATCGATTTCAATCGCCACACCGGTTCATCGCTCTGCTAGCTTGACAAGAGAAATCGATTTAACAATCGCTTAATGAAACGGCGGTTCGCCGAAACAATGATCGCTATCGATTTGTGTAGTCTGTCAGCTGATTATAACTTATAAGTAACAGCTGGCATGATATGTAATTATTACAAGTGTTAGCTAAGGCCACTTCCGCGTTAGGTGGAACGGAATAGGTATGCGGTATTTTGAACTTTAGCTCTCTAGCTAAAGTTCAAAATACCGCATACTTACTAATACCTATCTACCTATAATACCTACTAATGTCACACAGATTTCCTTAGTTGTCAGTAAAGGATCTGTGTTACACCAGTAGAATTATTATATGAAAGACGTCTACCGCTGGACATAGGCCTGCGCCAAAGTGACTGGTCACAAGAGCCACCCGTACCCGGCGGACTCCCGTGACCTTTACCAGGTCATCAGTCCACCTTGTGGAGGGCCTACCCACGCTGCGTCCTCCGGTACGTGGTCACCACTCGGGATCCAGCATTGGACGTCTTTCAGCTGATATGATGATGATTATTATTATATTGCGCCGGGCGGTACGATGGCAGTACCGCCCTGCTTCTGCGCATCCCACGCCAGTCAGAAAGCACTCATGCGTATTTATGTACAATTGCAGGAATGCCCAATGATCTCATTACTGACAGTTGCAGAAACCGCTTGAACGTACATTGGGTGTGCTCCAGGCAAATTTGCGAGTTGCTGTGCCAAAGACGTGGTCGTGCGTGAACTCATGGGTGTAATATTGGATTATGAATACGATTTATGCTTGAAGAAGAACCCTTATAAGGTCTATTTTGCCATTTGGGTTGGACTTCTAGAGCACGTCATATTTGGATACGTGTAGTACACTTTCGGCACCTTGATGGAAAGGAATCAGTCACGAAATTTTTGGCAGCCAATAACATTTTTAGGCCAGTCGCAGTGAGCGTGCTTGTTGGAGCAACCCCTAGGCTCCTTTACAACGTAATCTAGATAGCATTCAGTGAGAACAAGATCAGATTGGCAATATGTAGGAACTCACGGTGCTTCTGGCAGCCGTCGACATTTTCGGGCCAGTCGCAGGAGTGCGCGTGTTCGTTGTACAGCAGCCCGCCGATGCAGAGCTGCTCAGTTGCCGTGCCGTTCCAGCATGTCCAGTAGCGCGTGCAGGAGGTCTCGTGCCCGAAGATGCCGTATAGCCAGTCGCAGTGCTCCGTGCCGATGGGGGGGTCTGGGAAGAGAAGTAGTTTTTCGCAAGTAAATTAAAACCCTCATGTCAGCACTTCGGCTATAGCTGTTGATTTTCACCACGTCAATAACTGCCACTCTGATAGACGAGAGAGATTTTCATAGGATTATTTAGACTTAGACTAAGATGAAGATGCCTTATAGCCAGTCGCAGTGCTCCGTGCCGATGGGGGGGTCTGGGAAGAGAAGTAGTTTTTCGCAAGTAAATTAAAACCCTCATGACAGCACTTCGGCTATAGCTGTTGATTTTCACCACGTCAATAACTGCCACTCCGATAGACGAGAGAGATTTTCATAGGATTATTTAGACTTAGACTAAGATCAAGACGGACATCATCTGCGGTTTTACGATGTTAATTTTTCTATTGCCTCAGCAAAAGCGTCAGGGGTCACCCAATCTTGGGGCCCTTTCCCACGGCAGCGTCCTGGAGCCGTAGCATGGTTGGCCTTGTCACGCGATAGGTGATAGGATAGAGCGTGCGTCACTGGCTGACACCGTTCGATAGAACGAGACGACGCACTTATCTTGTCACTTGTCGCGTGATAAGGCCAACCATGCTACGGCTCCTGTTACGGTTTTTTGCAGGATCTTGCACGCGTTCATATTATTACCGGATCCTGCAACCGTATGCTTGTGTGGACGCGTGCATTGAAATACTGTTGCCACTAAATCGGATCCTGCAAAAAACCGACACGGGACGTTGCCGTGTGGAAGGGCCCTTACGTGTGTATAGTATAATACCTACCTATACCTACGTGTGTTGTGTAGACGAATGTTCTAGTTAAGAAACGTATGTAGTCGTAACAGCAGAGGCGCAATATTTGACAAAACAGTGATATGGCAAATGAATGTTCTAATATTTTATAGCACCAGTGTGTGGCCTGATGTTGACATAAATTTTTCATACTTATGTACCAAAATAGCGTACCTTGACATGTAACTACGAGTATTGTGTTTACAACGACAGTAGAGAGTGATGTCAACAAGCGGTAGCGCTTTCTCTATCTAGCTAGCGACTTTGAAACGGTTATAACTTCATAATTTATGCAGATATTTAAATTGTATTTTCGTCAGGCATAGCTTTTGGTGTAGGATAAGATTTCAGGAGCCTACCCTGTACTATAAACGTTTGATTTGAAATGCGCTGGAATTAAACATATCTACCCACTGCTTTTAAGAAATTATTAGTAGTGCACTAACACCATATTCCTTTGTGATAAGGCGAAAATGTATACATATATTTGATGTCAACTGTGCATTTTAAATATGATAGACACAATGACTTGAAATATCTGGTCCAGAAAACATTTCCTTGCAACGTTTAATTCGATCATATGAGTCGGAAGTTTGCCTAATTAACTACATTGAGAGAACATTTGAACATTGCAATTTAGTTTTTGTGTACCAATAAGTTTAGTTGCTGATGTACTGTAGGTACTTTTTATTACAGTCATTCCAATTAACACAAACAAGATGGATTTATTTTATATAGTTCCACCTTCTGTCTCCTCATCAAATAAATCAGTTCAGTGGTGTTATAGTAATAGGGCATTTGACAACTGTGAAAATAAGTTGTTTTTTTCATTAGCAACAGTTAAACATTACAAAAATCAATCTTTCATTAATGTTTGCTATTTTAAGATTTTTAAAGTCATAATAACTAACAATAAGGACTTTGGTTGATTGTGACGTCACGAGCAAGTAATCCCTACAAATTCCATAATTGGCAGAGTGCAAAGCGGGTGGAGGGGGTAGCCTAAACGATCACAGCGCTCGCTACGGCTAAAATTGTCATTTTTGTCGCTGACTTGAGCTGTCAAATCCATATTGCAGTGAACATTTTCTAATCGTTTTTGAGATAAAAATATGGTCCTGGTAAGATGTGTTGTTGTGAATTGTAATAACACAAGATTTCATTAATATTTTTCACAATATTTACTTACTTCTTGTTTGACAGCGGTGACAATATTGTCCATAATGGCCGCCTGTCACGTCGCGCTGTCGTCGCGCTCGGTCCCAATAACGAAGCGTTTTTGACGTATAAATACCGAATTGCGTATACATAGGTATACTAAATTTCAAGTTAATTTTGAGGACAACCAAGTGGTTGTTCGTATGGGTATGTAAGCAAGTACGTAAGAACAGTGCACGTTAAATAAGCTTGTCAAAATGTACTTACTTATTTGAACCTTAGGATACTCGCAGTAGTTCGATCTCCACGGATAGTCACAGCCCTCAGTGACTCCCCTGTGCTTTCCAGCGAACACCAGTCCATTTGGACAATCATACTGGACCGTCTGGCCGTTGTCGCACTCCCAGTACTTGTCGCAGTACTTGTCGTCGGCGACAACGCGTGACTTTGTCTTGCACGGGTCTTCTATCTGCGCACAACTCACTACGGAGGCGAGTGTGATGGCCGCTGTAAAGAAATAAAAGGGTTTTAAGGGTATTTTTCTCAAAAATGGCCCGCAAAGTGTACATTAGTCGCTACATATTGGAAGGTAAAGTGTATAGTTTCAGGTCAGATCAAAATTAAAAAATTAAAAACATTGCAGGCCGCCTGGAATGTTACATATAAATTCCTTTATTTGTCGAGTACCAAACTTTTTATAAAGTTGAAACCGGCATATAAAAGACGGCACAGGTCGTATTCAGCCAATTCATCTCGTATTTTTCTGAACGCGAGGTTTTGCTATGTGTCTCAAATAGTTCGCGTTTTTCGGTGGAAAAATACACTTGCGATTCCGTTTAAAAAGAAAAACCGCGGGAAATCATTAATATTTTCACGTTGTTCAACGATATTTAAAGTTTCTTATTCACCCATTTTTGAGAAAAGCACTATATTAGCCTTAGCCGGAATGGCAATTGCAGGCTTCGTATTATAATTAAACGGACTCGCAAACTCGTCCGTTTAAACAAATACTCAGCCTCCTTCCCGGCCACGGCAATAATGTACTATAATTCCACACCATGCTTGTTTGGGGGTGTTAAAGAGAGAGATGACATGTTTGTTTTCGATGGTTAACCACTTACACCAAGGATAGTATTTTTTATGTTCTATGTATTTATATATTCAGCAACGAAACGAAATACGTCCGTAAATAAATCATGTAAATATTACATAGGATTGTACGAGTATGTATATCTGAGAGCGAAATAAGCTAAAAGCAGCTTTTGCCAAAGCCAATTCCAAATATAAAGGACAAAGAGACAGGATACGGAAGTCATTTAATTATGAACAATGAAATGCCGGAAAACAGCCGCCATTTTCCTGAATCCTTGATAATGGATTTTTTTACGGATAGGGTTGGGAGCAATTCTACAAAAATATGTCCACGAAATTGAGGCGGTTGAAACACTCGAATAATGACCCCATTCCTCACTTCCTTTGAAATGCTATTGCCTATAGTATGTATACCGAGTGAAAATGGGTTAGAAGGGCGGTTACTATTTTTTTTCGTTAAGTAACAATATTAGATAGGTAGGTATAGAGGATTTTTAGTTACTTTTTAGTACCTACCTACCTCATTCGCATTAAATACATACAAAGCAATTATTTCCAAACTAGTACCTACTTACAAATGTACAAGCAAATGACTGAATGTATAAACAAATGTATTTTAACGTCATTTTAGTTAAAATGAGTTTGGCTTGGTTTATGAATAAGAGCAGAATTCGCAATATGGTATTTGACTGATTTTCAATTACGCAACTATTTCAGCACGGCTATCACAAGATGGCGCGCGAGCGCTCTCGATTTTTCTCGCACTATCTGTCTCTTTCTTATTGGAAAACTTAGAAAGAGAGGTATAGTGCGAGAAAAATCGAGAGAGCTCGCGCGCCATCTTGTGATAGCCGTGCTGAAACGTCAAAATTGCACAGCTAGGTAGTATGATGTTCTTTCGTAAGTTTTGTACCTATGCTGGTAATGTACCTAATAATAATATTATATTTTTACCGCTGTCCAGACGTTTCGCGATTTCTGCAAATAACTTATGCGCACTGGGAC
The DNA here is from genome assembly GCA_932294315.1 of Epinotia nisella. Classification (NCBI taxonomy): domain Eukaryota; kingdom Metazoa; phylum Arthropoda; class Insecta; order Lepidoptera; family Tortricidae; genus Epinotia; species Epinotia nisella. The sequence continues at coordinate 42,613,551 of OW028673.1, forward strand.
ATAAAACATACTTAGGTAAATTTATTTATTTATTGAACCATAAAGTTGTGCAACATGACAGTCTTAACCGAAACGTTACAGCGATTCATTCCTACTTAAACTAGATTACTAAACTAAATCTAAGTACTAACTAAAACCATCCATACGTCTCTCTAACACTCTCTTACATTCAGTCATCAGTCGCGACATCCCTGTCACAAACACATCAGACTGCGGTGATGCTGCGGGTACGGAGTTGAGGAGAGCAGGCGCGCGAGGTATGGGCGAGTTTCGGTACAGTGGGGCTAGCACAACCTACGCCGCGCCGCGACGCGAGTCGAGAAAGATTTACCCTCCTCTATTAATCTGCACGGTGTGAGTGCGACAGGAGACGCTCAGTCGCACGCGAAGCGACTGAGCAGCAAGTTGTGCTAGACGTACAGGTTCCTCCGCGAGGTCGCAGTCGCCAAGAGAGGCACTCTCAGGCGCTTGCTTCGATAATCGTTCGGTATATTGAATTTTAGCTTTTCCACCAGATTAATGCCGTCAATTTTACTTCTTATGACATTTAAAACAAGACTGAGTAAACTTCGGTTTCGTCGCATTTCTAAGGAATCGTAAATAGCGCTATTCGATTCATTTGCTGCTTGTGACGCGGCGGTCATTTATTTAAGAGTCATCGGCATATACTCTAAAAAGGTAACTATTTAAAAACCACGTCATATACAGGGTGGGCCCTGTAACAGGAGCAAAAAATTAAACGGGAGATTATTAAGCTTGTGAGGAATTGTTTCCAAATGGCTTTAATTAAAAAAAAACACAAGTTTACGTGTACTTTTTTACTCTTTGGAGTGATATAAGTAACTTTTTATTTTAAAAACACTAAAAAAAATTAAAAATATTGAAAAAATCACAAAAATATTTTCTGAAAACAAAAATGCAAGAACTATTATGACTCACTACATGATGTTACCTCAAAATCTGCATTGACTACTGTGCTATGATCTCGTGGTGCCAAGATACATTACTCGGAGGTCATAACTATAGATCAAAGTTAAAAAAAATTGAAAAGAAATGGGAGACAAGGGGTTAGGTACTACAGATGCTCTAAGGAAGCCTCCTTTTAAATATTTGTTCCTGTTACAGGGCCCACCCCGTATATTTGGGCAATTTTACGAAATTACTCCCATCGCTGTAACTGTTGATGATGTATCGAGCGGCCATATTCAAATTTGTAGAGGCCGGTTGCTTCGACCGCACTTTACTTACCGGTAAAAGTTAAACTTTTATTTAGAACGTCGAGAATTCCCGATAGAAAGAAAAAATAAATTTTCTGAAAATGATAATAATTATAATCATAACCAATTTATTGGTAATATAAATTACATGTCAGACGTACATTTACATTATTATAGAAAATTACACTACAAGGATTGATTATAGATGTTGCATGTCAGCGAATATGTAAATTAATTGTAATCTATGTTTATCATAATCATTTTTTTTAATGAAAAGCAAAAATTGCATTCAAATTTTTGAGCTTGGAATTCGTTTCAACGAAGTAAAAGTTTTAAAAAATAACACACCGATGCGCAAGTTAAAACTTGCGTATCGGTGTGTCCGTCTGTGGTATCGTAGCTTCCAAACCGATCGATTTCAGAGCGGTTTTTTAACCGACTTCAAAAAAGGAGGAGGGTGTCAATTCGCCTGAATCTTTTATTTTTGATGTATGTTCTTCGATAACTCGAACATGCCTAGACGGATTTGGTTTTTTTTTTTAAACTACCCAGGTGGTGCCATGGTCATCAGATCAGGATCTGATGATGGGATCCTGGAGAAATTGCGGGAACTCTTAAAACATAAAGTTTGGCACACTTGAAGCGGAGTACGTACTGAAATGAAGTCGGTTCTTTGTTTTTAAAGTAAATTACTATAATTCGAAAGTCTTGTCTCGTTCTTAGCTGTGTCTGTTGTGTTAGACCGCCTATCAAATTGGGCACCAGCAGCTCTCATCTCATAGAGAACTGTCAAATTTCAACGCAGATTTTAACGGACGAAACTTATTATTACCGAAGTAATACAACCGAGCCTGATTGTGCTCCTGTAGTTATACAGGAATCACAGTCCTTTGCAAGCTCTGCATTCGAGATCTGTTCGAATAAAAGTGAATTTCCGAACGTCGTATACGTACTGCGTGATTTTCACTTTGAATCTTAAATCATAGGCGCATAGTTGCTTTTATATTGCAGCTTTTAAGATGCGAGCTGGGTATAGTAACTTAATTCCGTTTGGATTCTGACCATTCATTCATCAATATTGGGTGCCATCCGGTCATCTTGATGGGTTCTGTTCGTCTATATTCCTAAATAGAAACAGGCTATGAGTTTAATGATCGGTCTTGATCAAAGCGCGGAGAGAAGTAATTACTAAATAACATGGCTTTTGTATTTGTTAATGCAGCTACATTTTCCGTCAAAGTGAAGTCATTCACGATTTCTTTTATGAAGTCTTTGCCATAACACTGCTAGTTTAGAATGCAACTTACTTCGAGGATGGATTCTTTTACATATTTCGATAAGTAGGTATCTAATTTTTAAAGTCTTTTTGGTCGTATTTCCTCGTATGAGATTTGAGATATATTTTTATTTGAGAAATATAATTTTAATCATTTTATTGCAATCCAGCGCGGGAATGCTGTCTGCGTTATGGCATGCATGCGCTACCTAGGGTTCCAAATTTAGGAAGTCTTTAGGGTTCCGTAGCCAAAATGGCAAAAACGGAACCCTTATAGTTTCGTCATGTCCGTCTGTCCGTCTGTCCGTCTGTCCGTCTGTCCGCCTGTCCGTCTGTCCGTCTGTCCGTATGTCACAGGCATTTTACTCGAAAACTATAAGGTGTATTTGAATAAAATTTTGAGGATAGGTGTATTTTGTTAGCCGCTACATAATTTTGTAATTAAAATGACAAAAAAAAAATTTTTTAGGGGTGCACTCCATACATAAAACTAAAAGTCAAAATTTTTTTTTTCATTGTGGCCCCCTGTGTGGCACATCAATCGATAGGTCTTTCAAAATAAATATAAGGTTTCTAGGCATTTTTTTTGATTAAGTGAATAGGGTCGGAGATAATCGCCCCGAAAGTCACTAAAATTCTGTCCCCCCCCCCTCTAATTTTTGAACGGTGTATTTAAAAAATATGGAAAAATTCATGGACATAGGGCTTATTAATTTCATTCACCGAAAATTGTTTTGAACAAGATCGGTTCAGAGGTTTTCGAGATATTGCTGAAAAACTGCCTTCCTCAAAGAAAAGGTGCCGTAAAATTTCTGTGATGATACGACCTTTTTAATAGGCACGGAACCCTTCGTTTTGCGTGGTCCGACACGCACTTGGCCGGTTTTTATTTTTAGTTTTAGCTAGTTTTAGTTCTGTTTTAACGTTTATTTCACGTCTATTACTGTAGGTACTTTTGTTTAAGGAGTATTGTGTTAATAACAAATAATTTTTATCATTTTATCGACATTGGCTGAAAGTAGACTGTGGTGAAAAGCCGTAAAGACCCAATTGTGGAAGTAAATACAAGATGATGATTAACATTAACTAAAATAAATGAAAACTAAGTTAAATCTAAAAAATGCCCTCGAGGCATTGTACCGAGGATGCTCGCGGCATTTCCTCGCTGAATTGCAATGCTGATGCGTTGCGCGAGAAAGCCAGCTCTTCGGTCACCATGTTACATAGAATGGAATAGTTTTCTAAATAGCAAATTTTTATGCAATCATGTTTCAGCTATAATCAGATAAAACATTATATAGTCAAGAATCATATAGATATGTATCTGAAAATCGGTTCTCATTGTTTTAAATCCCGACTAAAAAGAGGGGTGTTTTAAGCTTGACATATGTGCGTCTGTGTATTTGTATATCTGTGTGTGTGTATGTGGCATAGTCCCAAACAGACGAACCCATTTGAATGCGGCTTTTCTAATCGAAAGTCTTATCTGTCGAGATAGTTTTTAGCTGTTTTTAACCGACTTCAAAAAAAAGGAGGACGTTCTCAATTCGGTTGTATTTTTAGGGTTCCGTAGCCAAAATGGCAAAAACGGAACCCTTATAGTTTCGTCATGTCCGTCTGTCCGTCTGTCCGTCTGTCCGTCTGTCCGTCTGTCCGTCTGTCCGTATGTCACAGGCATTTTACTCGAAAACTATAAGGTGTATTTGAATAAAATTTTGAGGATAGGTGTATTTTGTTAGCCGCTACATACTTTTGTAATTAAAATGACAAAAAAAAATTTTTTTAGGGGTGCACTCCATACATAAAACTAAAAGTCAAAAAATTTTTTTTCATTGTGACTCCCCGTGTGGCACATCAATCGATAGGCCTTTCAAAATAAATATAAGGTTTCTTAGAATTTTTTTTGATTAAGTGAATAGGGTCGGAGATAATCGCCCCGAAAGTCACTAAAATTCTGTCCCCCCCCCTCTAATTTTTGAACGGTGTATTTTAAAAATATGGAAAAATTCATGGACATAGGGCTTATTAATTTCATTCACCGAAAATTGTTTTGAACAAGATCGGTTCAGAGGTTTTCGAGATATTGCTGAAAAACTGCCTTCCTCAAAGAAAAGGACGTAAGTGCCGTAAAATTTCTGTGACGATACGACCTTTTTAATAGGCACGGAACCCTTCGTTTTGCGTGGTCCGACACGCACTTGGCCGGTTTTTTATTTCTTTTTAATGTTTGTTACCTCGGAACTCCGTCATTTATGAACCGATTCGTACAATTCTTTTTTTTATTTGAAAGTATATGCTCTCAGGTTAGTCCCATTGTTATCAAAAGTTCAGTTGGATGATGGGAACCGTGAGGAATTGAGGGAACTCGTCAAATGTAGAAGGCAGGCATGTAGTAATGTCGGTATTTTGTATTATAACTGTATTCACACCGGGAAATCACAAATTTGGTGAAGTGGAACTGATGATGCAGACCACAGATGACTTATGGAACTGATTCTGATATGATTCCGTTGAAATAGCAACTAATGAAGTCCTAAATGTCAAGTGTGCCAAATCGATGGAACTCCTCAAATATTATCGGCCCACATACAGTGATATGGATTTAGTCTGTAATAATCAACGTATTTACTCTCGGAAAGAAGTTCATGTGGTAAAGTGGAAAGGAAATGTTCATGTGGCTTGGCGGAGTACTAAATTGAAGTCGGTTAAAACTTTGTTTTTAAAGTAAATTATTGTTCAGTCCGAGGTGCTTTAAATGCATGTACCTAGTCTAATCTGGTTAAGGTGTTGATAGACTTGAATCAACACCTTAATATATCTGCGTGAGGCTATCCGCAGCAGAACCAAGGAAGCCGATATAGCCCTCCGAATCGCTAAACTTAAGTGGCTGTGGGCGGGGCACATTGCACGTAGAACCGATGGCCATTGGGGCGGAAAGGCTCTCGAGTGGCGACCACGTACCGGAAGGCGCAGGGTAGGCCCCCCACAAGGTGGACTGGTGACCTGCGTTTATGACCGGTCATTGTGACACTCTTTGGGGGAGGCCTATGTCCAGCAGTGGACGTCTTTTGGTTGATATGATGATGATGATGAGACTTGATGACATTTACATATACCAGAAGATTGATCATTCGCCATTTTTAAGTTTGTCGACTAGAATGCTCGCGAAAACGCTTCAGTTAATTTTGTGAGCTTTTCCCCGTAATTTTACATTCGCTAGAATACGCATTACATGTGGATGCTCAAGTCTATGGGCACCTTTGAACGAAGTTATAGTTAAAACTTTTTAAATCACGATTTCCACTTGAGAGCTTATCTGCGATGAATGGCATTGTTATCCTTTGTTAAACCCAACCGGTAATGATCTGTACAAAATGAAATGCATTAATACCAAAAGATGTAATATGTATTACAACTGTACCGTCTTAAGAATAAGGTTCAAATTAGAATAGGACGCAATTCACATAGGACCTTTTGGAAATGAAATATAATAAGGACCACCAAATTTTCTTGCCGTAGTTCAGTAGTATAAGCAGAAGCATGCATTTAAATAAACAACACTGTACATTTTGTATTTTTTTTTATACGATGAACGTGATATTTTCCGATCCACGCGCTTAAGACACTGTCATTCGAAGTTTCATCAATTCCGTTAAGTACGCGATCGAAACGAAAGCCACAAAGTTAAAGTGCTATATTATAAATGTAAAATGCTCTCAGTTGTGTCACAGTAGATATAGTTTAAGCAGTACAAATACGTACAAACATCCGATATGCACTAGCACAGACACGCGTCGTTACAATAATCATGGTAAGTCATTGCCGTCGATCTTAGAGCATACATAATTGACTTTTATGTACGCAAATACGACATAAGGCTACTCCAGGAGCCGTAGCATGGTTGGCCTTATCACGCGACAAGTGACAAGATAAGAGCGTCGTCTCGTTCTATCGAACGGTGTCAGCCAGTGACGCATCACGCTCTATCCTATCACCTATCGCGTGACAAGGCCAACATGCTACGGGGCCGGAGCCGTAGCATGGTTGGCCTTATCACGCGATAAGTGACAAGATAAGAGCGTCGTCTCGTTCTATCGAACGGTGTCAGCCAGTGACGCACGCTCTATCCTATCACCTATCGCGTGACAAGGCCAACCATGCTACGGGGCCAGTTATGTATGCTCTAAGCCGTCGATGTATCGTCACACAAATGCAAACAAGGAACTAAGCAGTTTCGAGTTAGGAGTGTTGCACGATTAATATTTAAAAAAAAATGTTAACTATTTATTTGGGGTGAAAAGACAACGTATACAATTAGTAGTTCAACGTACATATTGATTAAGAGCACGTAAGTGAAGTAATGCAATTTATTTGGGTAATTTACTTTCACACAACGGCAACACACTGACAGTCCGCCATTTTTAGGATACTGATGACGTAGGCGAAGCGAACAGGGTTCTCCGTTTCAGCTTGGCAATAATGCAATTCTATGTCTCTTCCGTCCGGCAGATGGATGTCCGGCTGTTCTCCTCTACATTTCGCATTTCTCAACCGATTTTAGTGGAATTTTGTGAGCATGTTCGATAATTACATATACAATTTTTTTTTTCAATCCATCATCATTATATATCAGCCAAAGAGTGCCGCAATGAACAGTCCCGCGCCATCCGCGTCCATCGGCCTCCCGCGACCTTTACCAGGCCATCAGTCCACCTAGTGCGCGGGGTCTACCCCAACGGACATCTAGAAATTTTTGGTAATATAAAAAAAAACTCGCGATATGCTCACAGCAAAGCTACTAGTGAATAAGGGGTCACTGTGGCTGTGTCGTGTCGGGGCTCGTGCAACTTTACGACACGCTCGTGTCGCCGCATATTGAGATATCATTATAATTTCCATTCACCGTTAAACATCTTTATGTGCTTATTCAATTTCAGAGTCTTATAAAGTTAATTGGGCAAACGAATTTCATATTCAGAAGAAAATTGCTGGAAAAGGCAAATAAACGTGAATAACAACCAAACCAAACAGTACGTTAAATCCAGCGAACGAAAAAACCATAGAAGGCGTGCTCCCTACTAATTTCTACCCAAATACGTGCCCAAAACCCGGTTTGTGCATGCATGCGCATGTTCGAACTAAACGGCTGCTGCGCGTACTTTTGACACCCGCCCCCACGTCCGCATTCGCCCGCATAATGGCAATGTGCAGGGAGCGTACATTTCATGCCGGTTTCGTCAGAGTGAGTCATTAAGAGAATTTTTCAAGGAAACAGATATTCTAACACTGCCGTCGCTATACGTATTTGAAACAATAATGTATGTTAGGAAGAATTTATTTATACAACTACCCAACAAACACTGATAGGCCCAAGGTTACCAGAAGCGCAGGGAAGCTCAAAACAACTTATTACAGGCTAGTAAAAGCGAAAAAGTCGTTCTTGGGAAATTGTATAAAATTCTACAATAAAATTCCAAAATACATTACCGAACTTACTGACTCTAAATTCAAATCTGTCGTAAAACGGACACTTATTTCAAAAGCATATTATAAGATAAACGACTACATCATGGATAGGGATATTTGGCAGCGATAAAATCCTGCACTAGAAATCTGTCGTAAAATAAATAGGCTTTCTACTGTAGCAATGTAATTTTAAAATTTTATAATACTCTGATATCTACTGATATGATATATTGTATACTGTTTTGAAAAAATGACACCTCGCCGAGTTTTTTACGCCGGTTCTTCTCGAGGCAGAGGTTTTCTTTCCGAACCGGTGGTAGTTTATCGACATTCATAGGTGCATGTAATATGCCTAAATTGAAGAATAAATCACTTTGACTTTGACTTTGACTTTGAATAACGTATTCATATAAACACACAGGATGTTTCAAAAAACGTTGATGTTGCTTTTGGTGGCAAACTTTGTTGACATCAGGAACAATAAATTTGTTTATTATCTATAACTAAACATGGATTTATTTGGCACAATAATTTTATAGCGTAGATCTTATTAAATTTAACTGAAATGTTGTTTCCGCACGTCTCCTATTTGTGACAAAGAGTAAACTTTGATGTGACAATGTCAGATAGTGTTCTTTCAATGTCCGTGTCAAGTGTCAATATATTAGATCTACTTAAACGGAAGAGGTTGATTAGATAACAGTGATTAATCATTGATTAATCACATTTTTCATTATTAGGTACGAATAAATAAACGTTCGTTATGCCGTTGCTCTTTTCAAACTTTTTCCATCCTGTATGTAGCTTGACGTCATACGGCTGTTATCGGCATGAAATGTACGCTCCCTGGAATGTGCATCATTTTTGTAGGGCTACTTTTCCGCGCTAGTTAGACTTCTATTGTTTTTTCGTTCGCTGGTTAAATCTAATGGAATTAGATGTATTTAGACCTTGATAAACAAAGAAACATAGATAAATTTGTCCGTTAACAATCTAATGTTATACGGAATGAGGTAGGGCCCATGCCCTAACTTTCCTTATATTCCCAGCACATCGGCTCTTTGACATAATCTGCTTTCAGTAATGGATTGGTCAGTGGATTTGGGTACATGAATGAATGACTTTGTACGAAAAACATTATATCCGCTCTATTTTTTTTTTTTTTCCAGCAACAGGAACTAGTTTCTGACCTAGATATGGCGGGTCCCATTGTGTATACAAAGTTTCATATTATTCTAGCGTGTAATATTAAAATGAAAACTAAACTACATTTGTATGGAGAATCGTATTGGCAACCCTTAAGATCTAAATGTTATTTTTGTAAGGGAAAACGACAATTAATTTAAAAAGTTATACAACCAGGCACTGGTCCCACCGCGAGCGAATAAGTTATGAGCTATCGGCTATTTTCTAGCTCAAGAAACGAACAAAAGATAATCGCTTTCGTGTAAATAAAACAGAGAGTTATATATTTCTAGTTTATAGCTGGCTGTTCACACCGCCGGCGATGAACTATGAATTTATTTACACTTGAGCTATTATCTTTTGTTCGTTTCTTGGGCGAATAATCGCCGATAGCTTATAGTCTGTAGCCGGCGGTGGGACCAGTGCCTCAATCACCTTTCACTCCTTTCAGGTCCCGCTCGACACAGCGCAGGAACCGAACCCGCGTTCGTAGGTCATGAACCGCCTGCGATTCGGAAGTTCAACTCCCAGCCATTTCACCTGGCATTGTCGTCGGTGACGCAAGTTTGAGTGAAAGCGCTTCCGAATTGCGCAAGCGCGCGCGAAATTCTTAGATGAAATGCGCAAGATTGCACACGTGACGCTACGGGCCGTGAGCTTGTTTGCCACAAACGTTGAAAAAAGAACAGTAAATAATTTTTTGCACGTCTACACTTATGATTTTAGCAGTCTATGTTTGTATTTATGTTATGTGTGTTCCACCGTAGCATGTCATACACTGAACTGATGATGGAAGTGTCATCTATTTGAAATTATGCTCCGGATAAACTTTTGTACGAAACAATAATTTATGTTTTCAGTTCGCTTTCCGTAGTCGGGTTCGGGTTATAGTTTTTTGAAATTTTAATGCTTGTTTTAAGTTGAAATTAAAGTAGTTCTTTTTAATGCAAGAAATTTAAGATTATAAACAGAATACGTATATATCCGCTTAGCGCAAGCCTTGCTCTCGTTTGCACATGTCCAGTGTTGCCGTTGGAGATAATTGCATTTCCCTGCACTCGACTCAAATTTCTTCAATAGAAGTCGCAGAAGAGCGTTTTTCAAAAAAACTGTAAATGAACTTTATTTTTCAGAATTCGTTTTTTTTTGTTGTTTTTTACTCAGTATCGTTGATACTATCGATCCTCATACAAGGCCGCGGCGGTCAATAGTAAACTTATCATTTGCTGTGAAATTTACTATGGACCGCCTGCGCTGGCCGCGCGAGTGTGATGCAGACTTAAGGCCTCTCACAGACAGGCGTGGCTTGGCCTCGGCGGTCAATAGTAAACTTGTCATTAGCTGTCAAATTTACTATGGACCGCCACGGTCCAGCGTGATGCAGGCTGTTGTCAAAATGTGCAAGCATTTTATTGTTTCCCAATAAGTATTCGATTTCCTTAACCCTGCATCACACTGGCTTGCGGTGGCGGTCCATAGTAAATTAGACAGCTAATGACAAGTTTAATAGTTAAAATCTGCGAGAGGTCTAACTTGCCTAATTATCGTATGTGATACCTGCGTACCTTATTGAATTATAAGTAGGTACGTTAGTATAATAGTGTATTTTACTAACGATATTACGATTATTCTTTATTTACTTAGGATCACCCAACTACACAAAAGCTGTGTGATTTGCCTTTATGTTAGACATCAAAACTGCCTGTTTCTGCAAAATGTAAGATCTCCTCCTCCTCTGACGCGGCATATTGACGACCGCTTTAGCCTAGTTGGTAGTAACCCTGCCTACGAAGCAAGAGGTCCTGGGTTCGAATCCCGGTAAGGGCATTTATTTGTGTGATGAGCACGAATATTTAATCCTGAGTCATGGATGTTTTCTATGTATTTATCTATATAAGTATGTTTATCGTCGTCTAGTACCCATAGTACAAGCTTTGCTTGGTTTGGAACTAGGTCGATTTGTGTAAGATTGTCCGCAAATATTTATGTATTTATTTATTTATATTTATTTTACGAGGCGAATGACGATGCAATAAAAAGCGCGAACGCGTGCGTCCTGTAACAGCGCGCGGCAACCACTGATAGACCGCCTAAAGGCGGCCGGCCGGCATTTTTTTGAGCGTCGCGACGAAATCAAAGAGTGAACCGCCCCTGCTATGGTACAGTCACTCAAAGATTATATGATTTATATGAACTGACAGCTGTTCCAATCGCAAACTCATTGCGAAATGTAACTCGCAGAAAATCCGCAAAATGGCGGCTCCATCTTTCCAATTACACTTAAAATTATTTGTGTTGGCCGATTTACACCAAAGTGGACCATTCAAAAAGCAACTCCACCGTCCAAGATGGAAGGTTCCAATTCCAATGACAGTTTTATAAAAAGTCGGCCACATTGAATAATCTCGACCATAAATTGTCGGCGGATGTTGCTGGAACGACATATCTACTACATTCCTCCTTTGGTATTGCCAGCTCAATTACTTTTTTTCATCTGTCGCATATTTAATTTTTGCTCAATAGGTCAGTTTTCTTATTGCCTAAGTTGGTGGTAAAATTTTCCGTGTTTTCGAAAGTTGTCGGTTATTCGATTCTCGCAAACGTTCCATTTAAAGGTCGCCTAGGACGCTCGACTCTGCATACAAATGTAGTTTAGTTCTCGTTTTAAAACGATGAGCCAGAATAACATGAAACTTTGTATAAGTACAAAAACTAAGCTTTGTTGCTAGAAAATATTTTTTCATAAAATAGAACGAGTAGTCTGTTTTTTTCTATTATACTGAAACAACTTTTGTATGGAGAGTCGACTTTTTTAAGTCGACACCGTGCTGGGGACTAAAAGACACGTTTACGTCTTCCGCGCAAGACACGAATTCGGACATATACTTATTTTATATAGAAAACGATAATAGCAATTGTATTATGGCTCACCACAAACTATCTATGTGGTGAAAACAAAATAACAAAAATGTATTCTTGTTTCCTAGTACAGGCACGAAAAATCCATTCATTATAATGTCGCAGATCGCAGGAGCCGTAGCATGGTTGGCCTTATCACGCGACAAGTGACAAGATAAGAGCATCATCTCGTTCTATCGAACGGTGTCAGCCAGTGACGCACGCTCTATCCTATCACCTATCGCGTGACAAGGCCAACCATGCTACGGGGCCAGATTGTCACACCAAAGCTGGCAAGCGCGATAAATGTGCGATCTTTAGGGGTCAGGATTTTCCGAGCGCGTAGCTAGCGGTAATTATTACTTTAAGACCAGATGTGATGTAATAGTACATTTCGATGCTAGTGCGGAAAGTATGTCATTACGTCACGAGTTCCGAGATATCTTACCACGAGCCGTAGGCGAGTGGTAAGACTCGGGACGAGTGAATAATGACATTTCCGCACGTGTATCGAACGACGTTTTTTAATACAGTTGCGAAAAAAATAAGAAAAACAACAAGTAAAGAATTCGAAATTTCTATGTTATTCATTCTGTAACATCATTGTAATACAGTTGAAAAAAAAATAGGTTTAATACAGTTTAAATACAGTTGAATACAGTTCTATCTTATTTATTTTTTATTGACATAATAATTAATGGTACAATTTGTACAAGGAAAAGTGAAAAGCACTAGTGCGCGAAAACCAACTTTCCGCACGCTAAACAGCTACGTAAAGTAGCACTTTTTGAGCAACTGAATTAAAAATACCATTTTTACACCAGCTACTCAGAAAAGAGCAATTGTTGCCCTCAAATGAGGGATCAAAGTTGTACTTTTCTTCCCTAATTCCTCTATACAAATAACAGTAATTGTTGCCCTCCAATGAGGGATTGAAATGTTCCTCATAGAAGGTGTGAAAAAAAATATGAGTCACATAGCTAAATTATTTCCGTCTTGGGCGTTAGGCTCAGGATTATTTTGTCGAATATATTGCTTCACTCGAGATATTGTATACCGCCTCCATCATACTTTGCTCCCTTGAGACATCTACTATTGTTGATCCGTACAGACGCATAAAAAAATAATTAAGATCGTAGCGACGAACAAATAAAAACCCCAGTGAAGTAAATACCAATCAAACCGATGTGTGTACAGACGAAAAATAAAAATATTCTGTGCGAGACTTTTTGGCTTTAGGACGCAGATAGCGTGCATAGCGTGAACCAACGTTTTTTCAGTTTACTCAAAGTAGAAGCGGGTTTTGGAAACATAGAAAACTAATATTTGATATTGAATTGTGTGAGCCGCTGTAACCTATCAAACCCCGACTCGTCCTACTGGATTATTTAAATAAAAACTCCAAAAATTTAAACTATAATCACTACGGAAAACTAGAAAATAAAATTGGTCACTCAAAAGGTAGCCTATGTCACCCGGAGCATAATTTCTAATCGATTGGTACCACATTCATCAAAATCGGTTCCGTATCTTAACTCTCACGTCCACTGCTGAACATAGGCCTCCCCTAAAGAGTGCCAAATTGACCGGTCCTGCGCCACCCGCATCCAGCGGACTCCCGCGACCTTTACCAGGTCATCAGTCCACCTTGTGAAAGGCCTACCCACGCATTGGTAAATAGACTCACCGACAGAAAATTTGGCCCAAAAAATTTCGTGATTTCAAACTATAAATTGAACAAATTAAATATATTTTTTCTGCATAGTAAACTTTTTTTTTATTTGGGCCAAATTTTCTGCCAGTGAGTATATATTCAACAATACGCGTTCCGTTCTGTTCAAATCTTATCATCCCTTCCTCTCGTCTCTGCCGAATACGGGTCAAAATACTTATTTACGAAACATCATTTGATATTTAACAATAGTCAATAACGACGGCGGGTCTATCACGTAACACATTGTACGCGCGTCAGGTAGACCTAAACGTCAAATTTTATATGGAAAAATGACAGTTGGACTGTCATAACGAGCGTTCGAAACGTTACGTGATTACCCCCCACTTAACATTTCGAACGCGCGTTAGGACAGTTTAAATAAACTGTACGGCACTTGTTTGTATTTTTCACCGTTGGCGGCGCGCAGAACAAAGTAAATTATATTATCGCTATTATGATTATAGGCCTTACCCTAATTCACAAAACTTTACAAACCTCAGCACGGTTATCAAGACGGCGCTCGAGCTGTGTCGCAGCGAGTTTTTCTAATTGAAACACTAAGAAAGAGACGGGTAGCTCTCGCCGCGACACAGCTCGCGCGGCGCCGTCTTTTGCTAACCGTGCTGAGGTTTGTTAAGTTTTGTGAATTAGGGGGTAAGGCCTATTATAGCGACAATATAATTTACTTTGTTCTATTCTATTCCACAATTTGACACGTGCTGGGCAAAACCGCAGTCGCTAAAAGGCCGTTATTGATTATTGGTAAATTGCTAAATGCTTTTAATTTACTGACTCGCTTGTTACAACGTTCCGGGTAAAATACTCTAGAAAAAAATCGGTTTAAAAAAAAAACATTAACTTATAAAAGCGCTTTGTTTTGTTTATTTCATGTTAAAATGTTCTTCAGATTCCTACAAACTTTCCTCCCGGAAGTAATTATATAGTTTTAATTGATGCATTCTTTGTTTTTTGTATCATTTGTACCCTTTGGCGTCGAGACCCTCGGTCCGTGGGGTCCCAGTGCGCATAAGTTAAGTAAGTGCAGAAATCGCGAAACGTCTGGTCGATGTAACTGGTGACCGAAGAGCTGGCGGCTTTCTCGCGCAACGCATCAGCATTGCAATTCAGCGAGGAAATGCCGCCAGCATCCTCGGTACAATGCCTCGAGGGCCTTTTTTAGATTTAACTTAGTTTTGATTTAATTTAGTAAATGTTAAAGGTCGCGGGAGTCCGCTGGATGCGGGTGGCGCAGGACCGGTCAATTTGGAACTCTCTGGGGGAGGCCTATGTCCAGCAGTGGACGTCTTTCGGCTGATATGATGATGATGATGATGAAGTATGTAAGTTTTCCGTCTAAATTAGCAATCCATTTTCAGTCACTTGCGTTATCCGATTGAGCTGAAATCATCTCGAACGGCACGAGGATTGCCCTCTAGGCCGTACACTTAGTGTTGCGTCGTCTTCAAAAAATCAAGCATTGACCACGCTCTTTTCCAAATATCAGCGAGATTTTTTTTTTAATAACATTTACATTATTAAAGTTGCAAGATTGGAAACGTAGCAGCTGTCACCTCTCCGTACGATGTACATGGCATGGTAATTTTATACCAACATAAAAAATCAAATGTAGAACTATTTGACTTCTCGCATTGAGTTGTAATCCATTGTGTATGTTGCGAACGCAAGTTGGGTCTGGCGTGTTTGGAAGCGAGAGAAATAAATACGAAACAGATTTAAATTCGACACAATAAATCGAATAGAGCCCACGGTTTTCGTTTCCAAATGGATCGTGAGTAGAATAATGAAAAAAAAAGTCTTAGATGTAACGCCGTATTACCTACTACCTTTGACTTACTAATCAACGTCAAAGCTAGGAAACAACTTGGCCTGTTCCCTTCTAGGTCAGTCCAGCTGGTCGATTACGTAACGCACTGTACGCGCGTCAGGTAGCACTAACTAAACCTCAATTTTTAGGGTTCCGTAGTCAACAAGGAACCCTTATAGTTTCGCCATGTCCGTCCGTATGTCTGTCTGGCCGTCTTCGGCTTAGCTCAGTAACCCTTACAACTAGAAAACAGCAATTCGGCGTGGGTATATAAACCAATCACGCCAACAAAACAGTAGAATAAAATCCTGGTTTTTTTTTTAGGTTTAGGTACTTCCCCTACATGTAAAATGGT
Source organism: Epinotia nisella (assembly GCA_932294315.1). NCBI lineage: Eukaryota > Metazoa > Arthropoda > Insecta > Lepidoptera > Tortricidae > Epinotia > Epinotia nisella. Next base: position 42,629,487 of record OW028673.1, read on the forward strand.
GAAGTATTTTTTTTCTCGTTAAACCTATAGTGTGGGGTATCGTTGGATAGCTTGTTCAAAAATATTACGGGTTTAGTAAAACTATTTTTCAACTTAGTTATGCGCTTGCGAGATAATGGGATTTAAAGCCCTAATTTTTGTTCGAGTCATGTGTCCCATCCTGCCGGCTAAATGGCTACTACTGGGGACGTGAAAAAATTCGTGGCAGTAGTACTTATAATGAATTTAAAAGGAAAAATATCACAGTTACGTAGACATAACTAGTTAACGAGTAGTAGACATGGACATAACTGGTTAACTGGTAAGAAATGCACTTAATTTCGGGTGCATATACCTACATTGTCATTGGAATTTGAACCTTTTACCGTGGAGTTGCTTTTTTTATATGGAAAAATGACAGTTTAATTGTCCTAACGCGCGTTCATAACGGTACGTGATTACCCCTCTGGCAACACCGAATAAAAATATAGTCCGAAAAAAAAAATATTTCATAGAATATTGAAAGAATCTTCTTATTTTATTTTAAAAGTGTCACAAACATTTGAGAACCTACTAGGATATTTAGTAGTAAAATAAAGTCTCTGTCTGTAGTTCACAGTGTGAATGCCTACATTGTGTCTATCTGCTTACGCGACAAAGCCGAGATGTCAAGTGAAAGTGTCTTTTTACATTTATCTTATTGTTTTCGCCATATATCATCATTTAGAGAAAGTACATACGTAACAGTGTTGCTTTTGCTCACATTTAACTCATCCTACTAATTCTACTATCCTACTAATATTATAAATGCGAAAGTTTGTATATTTGGGTGTTGAGATGTTTAGATGTTTGGATATTTGTTACTCAACCACGCTTAAACGGTTCAACCGAATTGAATGAAACTTTGCACGAAGACAGTTTATAGCCTGGATTAAAATATAGGATAGTTTTTATTCCAGGTCCATGCAGACGAAGTCGCGGGTGGAAGCATGTAGTATTAAGTAGTATTATTAATTAATTAAATCAGTTGTCTTACTGTCAGAGTCTTACAGGAGCTTACAATTTAAAAATTCAGTTACTAATATGTGATATAAAGTTAAGGTTATCTAGTAGGTGCTTCCTAATACTTAGGGCCTGCAGTCGCATCACGTAACATTTCTGACGCGCGTTAGGACAATGTAACTGTCATTTTTTCATATAATAAGTGACATTTGGATCTACCTGACGCGCGCACAATGAGTTGCGTGATTGACTTCCAAAGGGGTGGAAAGCCCACGTACCTACAAGTAACAGGTTTATAAAGTAGGTAACTATTCTTACACCCGTGTTATACACAATGTTTTTCATCACATTTGCGAGGAAATAAATAACTACAAAAGACAGAAAAATCTAAGTTTCATACAGCCGCACCAATCAAAAGTTGACAACTTTTCTTCCAGATCAGTGCTAGTGGAGCGCGCAGCTTTAATATTTCAACCAATCACAGAACAGTATTCTTGCGGGGCGGGGCAGCTTGGCCAACTAGATTTTTTTTCAACCAATCACAGAGCAACCAGATTTGCTTAAGCGAATCAGAGGGTTCTATATTTTTAAACTAAACTTAACGGCCCGTGGGAGGTTAAACGGCTATAACTGCTCTGAGGGCCTACCGCGAAACGAAATTCGTTTTCGTTCGTGTATCTCCGTCTCTGTCGCACTTGCTAGTTCGAGCGACAGAGACGGAGATACACGAACGAAAACGAATATCGTTTCGCGGTAGGCCCTCTATACGCTCGCAAGTAATAACGACATTGACGAGCAAGTGTGATGAAAAGTTAATAACATCGTGCAAGGCTCTGTCTCCATTTGTAATAAAATTTACCATTACATTAATTCACTCGTACATTTCAAATAAAATCGCTCATTCGGTTTTTCGCAAATAAAAGCACAGCTGTGCGTATTACACTCGTTTAATTAAAATTGACATTTTAATTAAATAGCGATACTTAATTAGAAAATGTAATTTGTTAAACTCGTCTTGCTATATTTTAACTACGTGCTTCGAGTGTAGGTACTAAAGGGCGACAAAATCTCAGACGATTCTTCACAAATTGGCAACATTAAATTTTTTCAAGTGTGCCATTTAATGATTAAGTTCGCTAGATTTTTTTAAAGCGTGTTTTATTATTTCTTCCTAAATTGTAGTTTTAATTCAGAAATACAAACTGAAGAGTAACGGATTCCAGAAGATCGTAAGTACATCATGACGTCAATACTACGGCTCTGTATGTCAGCTATGCACACCTTTCATATGACAGACGTATAATTAGATTTTTTTGACAGTGGTCATCCCGGTACAATAATGATGACATATGATGACATAAATTGTACTGGGATAACATCTGTCAAATATTGGATGGAAGGGCATTTTAGTATTGACGTCACACACAATTTAATCCACGTTTATACAATTTATATACATTCAGGGGGTAATCGCGTAAGTTTCCGAACGCGCGTTAGATAGATTCAACTGTCATTATTCCATATAAAGATTGACATACGTTCAATGCGTTACGTGATCGACCTGTGTGTAACATAATTACTTACCGAAATGGTTTTCGATTTAGGCATCATTAAGTATTTTTAAATATGAATAAATAATATTAAGTAATAAGTAATCAGGAGGCCTATGTCCGCAAATGGACAGCCCAATAGATTATATAATAAAAAATAATATATATATATATATTTACTGAAGTCAACTTAATATAAATTGTACAAATTATTGAAATATGAAATATAATGTAATGAAATATAATATAATTTTATAAATGTATAATGCATGTTATTAGAAACCATATCTATTGGAAATAAATGGCTTTATTATTATTATTAATAAGTAATCATCGTCATCATTAACGCTAGCTACTCGCGCAGCTTCACCCGCGTGTTGCAAAGAACGCACACTCGCGGGATAAAAAGCCATCCATCCAGAAAGTCCATTCGACACACTATAAATGAATATTGATATCGGATAAACGTTTTCTGAGATTATCCATTACATACAAACCTATAAACTGACCAGGCTACAATCTAACAGACTTCATCATCATCATATCAGCCGAAAGACGTCCACTGCTGGACATAGGCCTCCCCTAGAGAGTGCCAAATTGACCGGTCCTGCGCCACCCGCATCCAGCGGACTCCCGCGACCTTTACCAGGTCATCAGTCCACCTTGTGGGGGGCCTACCCACGCCGCGCCTTCCGGTACGTGGTCGCCACTCGAGAACCTTCATCAAGTTATAATATTAGTACCTACCTACTTAGGTAGCTGTTACAACGCACCCCTGATCAAACACCCCCCCCCCCCCCCCCCCCCCCCCAGCTAGATGTGCTTAGTCTAACGGGCCTTGACCCAGCGTAATTACTTTATGAATACCTAAGTTTGTTTGAGTTATACCTCTCACTTAGTGCGTCCCTCGCAAGTGGATGGTGTCATGCAAAAAGCAGCCCGGGTCATAGTAGGTTTGATGTACAAACTGTTATAGAAATGCTCCAATGCCCCTAACAAGTGGGACAATTCACACCAATTGATCTAGTCCCAAACTAGGCAAAGCCTGTACTTTGGGTACTAGACAACGAATAAACATACTTATATAGATAATAGATATTAAACATCCAAGACTCGAGAACAAACATTCGTATTCATCATACAAATATCTGCCCTGACCGGGGATCGAACCCGGGACCTCAAGCTTCATAGTCAGGTTCTCTAACCACTAGGCTATTCGGTCGTCGAATGTAAAGCTCTATGTAGGAGTTATAGTTGCGTTAATGAAATGTAAAGCTCTATGTAGGAATTATAATTGCGTTAATCTTTACTAATTTATAAAGTAGTAAAGTGTACATTCAGCCGCTAAAGCTTTTGTAAATCGCAGGCGACGCTTACTGCTGGGGATTGTGCTGGGGGAGTTACTGTTACGAGTATACGTAGATATTTCACTAGCAGGATCAACATTTGTTTAGTGCTTGCCACAATAAAAATATCGACAATCCTGTTATCGATAAATACATACTACTTCAACGACTAGACATACATATACTCGTAACCACAGACTTATATCGGCTACCTACATAGACGCCGCGTGCACCTACACTGTAACTGTAACCATATACAGAGACTTTGATTTGTTTTGGGACCAAAATTGCGTTTGGGAAAACTAAATGTTGTGACATTCTGCGACGATTTGAAAGACAATTTCGGTGTGTGTGTGTTATGGAGTGACTTATGCGATAATTAATTCAGTGACACGAAGAAAAAAGTAACGAAAGTATTCCAAATTGTTTTCTAAAGTATGTAAAATGTAAATAGATTGATAGTTTTGTTATTATTATCTATTTTCTAACGCACCCTATTACCCTATATCGAGGGTTGCCTGGTGAAACCCGATAAATCACTTAAAAAGTTTTTTTGAAAATAGAACCTAGCGAATGTTGAGTTCTTATTTCAAGAAACAATTATTTTGATTTATCAGATTTTACCAGGCAACCCTCCATATATATTTGTCTATGTACTTATCGATAACAGGGCTGTCGATGTTTTTATTTTGTCAATCACTTACAAAAAGTCGTTCGTGCTAGAAAAATATCTAGGTATAAATAGTTATGAGTATTCTTCGGACATAAATCGATTTCAAAAAATATTTTACCAGTGTTTAGAAAGAAACTTCGAAATGAATATCTAGGTTTGATTCGCTACGATGCCCACGGAACCGAGCTATATAAAACAACGAAGTACGAAAATTGTTTTCTAGCTTTGCTAATTCTGGCTGGGTTCATCTCGCATACAGCCATCCAAATTAATTATTTTAAGGCCTTCAGTGGCTCCCACTGCATTGTTTTCTCACAATGCGGCGGTGGGAGCGTAGGCGCAACATTATTCATAACCTGTCTCTCTCACCTAGTGTAACTTGACACTGAGCAGGCCTTCACCACTTGCAGCCTCGGTTAAACACTCTCGTGCACCTCCGAGCAGACAATAGGCTTGTGACCTAAGATAATTTTTAAGATGCCGTTCGAACCAGTTTTTTGAGAGGAACAAATTATTGTATGGGAGCAACTACAATTAAAGAACATAATCACCGGCTTTTTTTTCGCCGGCCTCTGCAGTAACGTACTACTAATGACCTAAAATCTATGTGTTTGATATTAAGTATGTATCTACTTTCAACTCGAGATAAGGGGTCTTCACTGACAGACGGACAACCTTCCTTTAAACCCTTCTGTTGCATAAGTCCATCCATATACGTTCTTATTTCAAGATTTTTCCTTGGCGTACTATGGTGGTAAGTACGAGTACTAGGATTTCATAAAAGCGAGTCATTTTCCGTGCCTCGCGTCTAAAAGGTCCCATATCATATAAAATATCAACCAAGTTTTTATGGATAACATTAACTTCGTACTCGTATAGCTTTTTAGGGTTCCGTACCGCAAAAGGAAAAAACGGAACCCTTATAGGACCACTCGTGCGTCTGTCTGTCCGTCTGTCACAGCCGATTTGCTCCGAAACTACTGGGCCGATTGAGTTAAAATTTGGTGAACATATGCAAATTGGTGACCCAAAGGTGGACACAAAATGTAAATTAATGAATTCTGAACAAAGGGCCACTTTTGGAGGGTAAAAGAGAAAATTTGAAAAAAAAGTTTCGCAAACTGTCAAATGAAAGGGGTTGTTGTAAGCATCTCAGATATTTTTTTTTATAATCTTAGCAAAAACAGATTTGAAGTAATTTAGGAAAAAAAGGAAAATTGACCATTCCCCCTCCCCCCCCCCCCCCCCCTGTATCCGAAAGAAGTAGGCTTAAAATTCTGAAAAAATATGGAAAATAGCTCCTTGCCTAAAGATTACCGGAAAACCTATGAGAAGTGTGAGTATTCGAAGTAACGGGAAAATTCTCAATTTTTTTTTTGTTATATAGGTACGGAACCCTCACCAAGCGAGTTGAGCTCGCACTTGTCCGGTTTTTATTATAATACCTCGCAAGCTGCTTACGACGTCGAGACACGTTATAATAAAAATATACGGGAAAAGAGTTTTCTTTCGATACTTATAGGTTTATTTCATTGTACTTGAACTTCTAAAGAAAACACGATGTCAATGTTAGAAGGAAAACGGGAAAAACATAAAAAACAGGTTTAGCGCTTCTTTTCGAGTCAAAAACTAACTACGATGAATGTTTAAGCAACTATACCAATTTTACTTTTCTTTTCTCCAGTTGTAACCTAGTTTGTACAGATTTTATGTTTTTATACAATCTAGTATACAGGGTGACACATTTAGGTCGGTCAGTATGGAAAAGTCTGAAACTATAAGACTACCTATAGGAACCATGTGATCGATTTAAAAAAAAAACTTGTACTCAGTTCGGAAATCGAACCCGGACGTTTTGATAAATAAAACTAACACTATTTCTATTTAGATATCGATTGTGTAGGTCTTAAGCAGTAAATGTTACTATGAAACATGATATTATAATGTCTATAATGAATAAAATGCATTGTTTTCATATCCTTTAATAGTAAGTTTTTGAAATGACTACCATTTTTTTCAGTACAACGTTCAACTCGTTTTTAGGGTTCCGTAGCCAAAATGGCAAAAACGGAACCCTTATAGTTTCGTCATGTCCGTCTGTCCGTCTGTCCGTCTGTCCGTCTGTCCGTCTATCCGTCTGTCCGTCTGTCCGTATGTCACAGGCATTTTACTCGAAAACTATTAGGTGTATTTGAATAAAATTTTGAGGATAGGTGTATTTTGTTAGCCGCTACAAAGTTTTGTAATTAAAATTACTAAAAAAAATTTTTTTAGGGGTGTACTTCATACATAAAACTAAATCTCAAAAAAAAAATTTTCATCGTGAGCCCACGTGTGGCACATCAATCGATAGGCCTTTCAAAATAAATATAAGGTTTCTCGGGAATTTTTTTTATTAAGTGAATACAGTCAGAGATAATCGCCCCGAAAGTCACTATAATTCTGTCCCCCCCCCTCTAATTTTTGAACGGTGTATTTTAAAAATATGAAAAAATTCATGGACACAGCGCTTATTAAGTTCATTCACCGAAAATTGTTTTGAACAAGATCGGATGAAAGGTTTCCGAGATATTGCTGAAAAACTGCCTTCCTCAAAGAAAAGGACGTAAGTGCCGTAAGATTTTTATGACGATACGACCTTTTTAATAGGCACGGAACCCTTCGTTTTGCGTGGTCTGACACGCACTTGGCCGGTTTTTTTAAGTATGAATGCAGTTTTTCTTGTTACTAAAATCGATGACATGGTTTCTAAGAAGAGATCTTCGTATGCCTTATAGTTTCAGACTTTCCCATACTGACCGATCTAAATGTGCCACCCTGTATTGTCGAGATTGAACTATTTTGAACCCTCCTATTACATTACAGTATTTTAATAAAAATGGTTATATGCTGAAGTATGCCATTTTGCTCAGAAGTTGAACGCTGCAAACTGTACTGTGTGACATATCAAATGAAAGGGGTTGTTGTACCTACCTAAGCATCTCAGATATTTTTTTTTATAACTTTAGCGAAAACAGATTTGAAGTAATATAGGAAAAAAGACGAAAATTGACCATCCCCCCCCTTATCTCCGAAACTACTAGGCTTAAAATTCTGAAAAAAATATGGAAAATAGTTCCTTGCCTAAAGATTACAGGAAAACCCATAAGATGTTTGAGTATTCAAAGTAACGGGAAAATTCTCAATATTTTACGGAACCCTCACCACGCGAGTTGAACTCGCACTTGTCCGGTTGTTAAAGACAGTCTCGCGAATTCCACAGTTCACAGAGTCACTAGTCTTAGGGGCAGGTTTTAAAAAGACAGTCAACATATGTCTTAGGTACCCTTCTCTCAAAAATATCAGCATGTCTAATATCGCGGATGGAATGCTGGCCAACATATTGTCATAATATTCACACGTAGGTCTCAAGAGTGAATATACATTTATCTCACTGGCTCACTAAATGGAAAGTTGCCTACGCCTTTCCCCGGGAACAACATACTACTTTCCTCATAACATGTTCGTCACTCAATCAAGTTATTTGTGTCGGATGTACTCCGCTACTCCGCCCTAAGTAATTTCCTTTACGTCCCTTGTGAGTTAATCCTGTATTGTTTTATGACTTTAAACGCAGTCAATGCCACGAGTTGGGTTATTTTCGATTTTTTCCATTAGTTGATTAAATTGGTAAAGCTTGGGTCCAAATATAAAATTTAGGTCAGGTTAGAATTATTCGGGCGCCAAGTGTAAAGCTAAATTCACAAAGCCGAATGGAACAGCGGCGCCGCGCCAAAATCGATCCATAAATGTCAAAACTGTAGCGTAAAGATAGTTGGCGCAGCGGCCCGTTGGATATCCAAACGGAACGCGTAGCACCAACGCGCCATCCGAATGGGATTGTACATTGGAACGTCAACGTCCATCCATTAGGACACATCCATTTACCGCTGAGACAAATGGCGCGCTAGTGATTGTCCAAACAACACACACGACCACGAGCAAGTGAAAGTCGAGCATAAAAAGTTCAGATAACTCTACGGAAAACTTACTGAATCGATTGATACCTCATTCATCAAAATCGGTTCAGTATCTTAGACATTGCGGTGGAACACACGTAAATACATGCATAGACTGCTAAAAACATGTCCCTTCCTTTCGTCTTTGCCGCAGGCGGGCAAAAAATGTAGGTTAATACAAAACCGAAGTTAAAACATTGGAAACCGATTGCAATTACATCACTTAACTCAAATAGGCTCCAATAAGCTGTGAGACTCGTTAAAGCTGTATGGCGTACTCTCTTCCTGTCGACCCTATCGAGGCTTTCCCCAGGGACATTATGGAGTTTTCGAGGAAGGTGGGACGAGGTCTATCTGCCTCGATATATCGCATGACAATCAATACGTTTCGTGTCGAGCCGAGCTATATCCGTGCATCATAAATTATAATTCAAATCCAACAAGGACACACATTTACATAGAATAAAAATTAATAGTTAAAGTTTAATTTAAAAATAATTAATACCATCTACCAACGTATAACACTGGTGGGAGAATGCCGCACAGTGTAGCAGGATAGCACAGTCAGGCTTATTCGCTATCACTTTAAGAATGCTATTGGGACTGTCCCGCACGCGGCGCACCAGGGATGCCGCGCGCCCGCGCATGGTCGCATACAAACAGCTGACGCGCGCCTTTGCAAACATCCCTGATGCGCTACAGAAGCGAGGCAGTCCCATTAGCTCCCGAAACGCGTTATTATACTGGATCCGGAGGGCCCCATAGGCCCGTTGCGAATACTGCCCCCCACAGGCTGCAAGTATAGAGAGATTGGACTCTTGGATTTGAAAAGCACTATATTAAGGCTCAGTTTCAAACCATTAGAGTGGCTTGCACGGTCGACGCCAAAAATACGTTTACACTATTCACCTTATTGCAATGGAATACAGTGCAAAAGTGTAAACGTACGATAACAGACCAATCAGAATTAAATATGGCGCCGGCGGCCGGCTGTCATTCCATACAAACTTGTCAAACTTTCTTCTATACATTCAGATTTTAACGGACACCGCTTACGATTACAGACGGTTTGGTACAACCTACCCTATTTTCTTACAGGTTGCATTGCAACCCGCCCTAAATCTTATATCTACTTTTAAAGTCATTTTCATCCCGTGAAATAAAATTAATTCATCAAAAATACGAGTTAAGATCTAATCGTCAAAGTTTAAAGAAGAAAGGTGTGCTCAAAGTGACGTTCGCTTCAAAGTTACGATATAACTTATAATTTCAGTTCTAATTAAATTGTTCAAAAGTGGACCATAACGGATAATAACAATTTAAACAAGTTATTCCAAGTCCGAACCGTTTAATTACTTTCAGATTTAACGACTGCTAATATAAAACTCATTTGAAAATGATTTTTACTCTGTTAGCATTTCCATTACCTATATTTCTCATTTACAATATTTTTAATTCGTTATTTTATTACAAGTACTGAATAGTTTACATAACATACCTATCTAAGATTTCTTGCTTTTAAATGCGATGTTATTAAGATTTCTTTTTATATTTCATTTTCCAATGCGTTTGGTCTGTTATATGAGTTTTGTTTCAATAACATGAGAAAACTATTTTACTATATACCTATGTACAGTAAGGGAAATGTATTGACGTACCACCGTAGAACCCTGTCGCAATTGATAGGCTGCCGTCACTCCTACTCGAGTGATATGTCATCTTATTGCGATAGGATTCTACGGTGGCACGTGAATCCATTTCCCTTACTGTACATAGGTACCTTACCTGCTACCTAATACCTGCGTTAGGCCTCTCACACTGGCCGCGGCAGTCAATAGTAAACTTATCATAAGCTGTCTAATTTACTACTGACCGCCACCGCAGGCCGCGCCAGTGTGTTGCAGGCCTTAAGTTTAATGTGTGTATCCGTCCGTGTAGGTATCTGTCGCTAAACATTGTAGATCCATAAGGGATCCGATTTGGACACATAAACAAATATATATGGGGAAATATATACATATATATAGGTAGTAAGTAAAAACAAGATTATGATTAACATTAACTAAGATAAATTAAAACTAAGTTAAATCTAAAAAAGGCCCTCGAGGCATTGTACCGAGGATGCTGGCGGCATTTCCTCGCTGAAAAGCAATGCTGATGCGTTGCGCGAGAAAGCCGCCAGCTCTTCGGGCACCAGTTACATCGATATATATATATGTATTATCGTTATAGGTTATCTATCGGTTCCAATATCTACCAAAATTCGATAGGTACGAATTTCTCGCTCACTCAATTAAAAGCAAACAAACAACATATATCCTGCTCCTACTCGCTTTCAATACCGACCGATTCGATAATCGGCTCAGCGACGGAACCACGAAAATGGGGGCTTAAAATTCGCATATCTCATTCGCTCGCATGTATAAGTGCCATACAGATATGCAAACGAACGAAGTTGGTTCTTGTTATATCCTTTCAGGAGGCATAATTATTTCTGTCGTCCCTTCCGATCTTAATGAAATTTCAATCTATTTGCGCGCTCTTTTTGTTGCGATGTTCAACAGTTATAAAAGTAACACTGACGTGACGTGAATTTAAAATCGATCAACCAATTTGGCACACCGGGCCTGTGGAATAGTACCAATTTACGTATATTACGCGCGTTAGGCAGTCATCAACTCATCACACTGTCGCAGCATCGGCGACGGTTCGCAACGTTGTATGCCAGTACAGTATCCGCTAACTTCACACTTCACCGCAACTTTTTTTTTTGTTGACGCAAAGGGAATGCATTTACGCATGCCCCGGACCAGGGGAAGGCCCAGGGGGTTAGTTAGTTAGTTAGTTTTACTGGGCATTTTCCGCAAGTCGACATCCAGTTTTTTGCGTGAAACGGCAGGGCCTAACCACCCCAGCTCCTCCAAAAAGTTTAAGAGTGCCTTGGTATTACTGACTGCGTTCCTTAGTGTGTCCGGAGACCCTAGGTGCTTTTTCCTGTATACTTCTACCTGCTTACAATCCAGTAGAATATGTTTAGTCGTTTCTTCTGCCTCCATGCACGCTCTGCACATGGGGCTGTCTGTGATACCTAAATTATAGAGGTGTCTGTTCAAGGTGTTGTGTCCGGTTATCATCCCTACTATCTTGCGTAGTTGGTTTCTGTGTGTCTTCATTAGTGCGGTTGTGAGTTTTTAGTCGCGCTTCGACAGAATCTCTTTGGTCTGTCTGCATGTGTCTATTTCCTCCCAGTATCTTTGGTGTAGATCTTTGGTGTAGGCCCAGGGGGTATGTGGGACTCGCCCTTATGAGGGAATACCCACTAAACCACTCTGCGGCGTCTACCCTCACTGCCGTTAAGGGGGGCATCATGGGATCGCTAGCCGACACTGCACCGCACCTCCGTCCGTCCGGCGAAATTTGTGCGCACCGCACGCCGCAGTGCGATGCGCCTGTTTCACTGCTAGGAACCTTATGCCATGGCCTCCTATAAATCAAGCCGTACGCTGCGCCACAATGCTTACTATGGAGATGTATTGTCGTGGCCGACGTCCACAACAGTACATCTCCGATTTTATGTGACCGTGACGAGGATATTATTTTTCTTAATCTTGCAATTATATATTGACGTTACGTTCCTAATGAAGTCAGTAATGGTCTCGCCGGAAGACCAGCTCTCTCTATTTTTTAGTTGTAATTCCATTGTTAAGCTTTGTCACGAATAAATTATTTCATTTCATTTCTAATAATATGCTGTGAAGTATCTAGTTTTCGGTGAGGCGAGACGAGAGGCCCATAATGAAATTTCACATAAAATTGGAGCCTGCAAAGTGATCTTTTGTTTCATCTTTAATTGGTCACATAGTGTTTACACAACATCATTGCATTCAGCCATTAAAAAAAAATCTGAAGGCGTTTTAGGGTTCCGTACCTCAAAAGGAAAAAAACTGAACCATTATAGGATTATAGGGTCACCAATATGGGGTATAAAGGTGGGTGCCCAGTATGGGAAAGGCACCCACTATTGAGTTGGGAGGCTGTAACGGGCCTCCCTGCCCTATCTGGTCGGTTGCGTGTTCAGGTGAATCTTCCTCGGATCTCGGTGGAATGAAATGCCGGTTGGATTGGAGATTGGTGTAATGGTTATTAACTTATGAATGAACTATGGAGACAAATAAAGATTCGATATAAAATTCGTGTTCACAAGCTATTTAGCAATCAAGGAAAGTGACATGACAGATAAAAATCTAGACATATATATTTCAAACTTCGAACCGGCCTAACCAGCCTGTTGTGCAACAAGGTTGCCACACCACCCCCCTACGGAGAAACATAACCTCGCATAAAGCAAAATTGGTTAAACAAAAATTAAACAGAAATATACTAATCAAAAATTTTAAATCTCACTCGTCTCCCAGATCTGGTGATGTATGGGGGTTTTTGAATAACGGGTGCGGGAGTTGGCACAGGCAGCGCAGGAGAGACTGCAGTTCCAGGTACCAGAAGAGCTGGAGGAGCACCTGTATCCTGCTGCTCGCGTTCCAATGCAGGACGCGAAGCGATCGAGGGTAGCCCAGTGGGGGACGAGCCGTTTGGAGTTTGACAAACAGGGTCGTCGGTCATCAAATGGGCTGGCTTCACGCGGTCGATGCTGATTTCTGCTTCTCGACCTCTAATGAGCAACGTGATCGTCTTGTCCCTCTTGCGCAAGATCGGATAGGGTCCTGTGTAGAGAGCTTGCAAAGGGCGACGCACAGTATCATCGCGAAGAAACGCGTGGGTCGCTGTTGACAGGTCCTTGAAAATAAAAATTGCTTTTTGATGATGATGCGATGCCGGAACTGGTCGAAAGTGAGCCATCTTGAGACGTAGCTGGTTGACGAAGTCAGAGACGTCAGTGGGACGCTCGGATGCGACAGGAGTGACAAGCAGTTCGCCTGGAAGTCGCAGTGGTTCGCCGTACAGCAGCTCAGCCGCGCAAGAGCCAATGTCCTCTTTTAAAGCGGTACGAATACCGAGGAGTACCATGGGAAGTGCTCTGATCCACGAATTGCCGTGGCACATCAGAGCAGCCTTCAATTGGCGGTGGAGACGCTCCACCATTCCATTAGCCTGCGGATGATAGCTAGTGGTTCTGTTCCTGGTGGCACCGTGCACTTGCATCAGCTTCTGGAAAAGCGATGATTCAAATTGGCGGCCCTGATCGGTGGTGACGACCGTCGGAACACCGAATCGGGCAATCCAGCCATTTGTAAAAGTTTCAGCCACTTCCTCCGCTGTCATAGTAACCATCGGCCATACCTCCGGCCAACGCGTGCTGCGATCAATGGCCGTGAGGCAATAGTTGAAACCGTTACAAGGAGGAAGCGGGCCAATAATGTCCAGGTGGACATGGCGCAGTCTGGCTGAAGGCGTGGTGAATTCACCAAGGGGCGTAGAGGCATGCCTTGTCACCTTGCTCCGTTGACAAGGCACACAGTTTTTCGCCCATTTCTGGCAGTCTTTTCTAATGCCAGGCCATACATAGCGGTCACTAACCAGTTTTGTAGACGTGCGCGCACCTGGGTGACTTAGGCCGTGCAGTTTGTTGAAAATGCCACGACGGAATGCAGGCGTCACATACGGGCGAGGTTTACCCGTGGAGGTATCGCACACGAGAGTAATGTCTGTCCCCGGAATGCAAACATCTTCGAGCTTGAGAGAGGACCTGTTGGCCCGACGTAAGCTGACAAGTTCGTCGTCAGTAGCCTGAGAGGAAGCAAGAGTGGCGAAATCCGCCTCTAATGAGATAGCTTCAACTCTCGACAGGGCGTCGGCTACAACATTGTCCTCTCCCCGAATGTACTGGATGTCAGTAGTAAACTGGCTAATAAAAGACAGCTGATTAAGTTGCGGTGGCGGTAGCTTTTCTCGGCGTTGTACGAAAGCGTACAACAAAGGCTTGTGGTCGGTAAAAATAGTGGCATGCTGTGCTTCGAGTATATAGCGAAAATGTTGTACGCTTTCGTACACCGCTAAGAGCTCACGGTAATAAGCAGGCCATTCCGACTGGCGTGGAGTCAGTTTTTTACTGAAAAACGCCAGTGGGCACCACTGATTGTTTACCTCTTGTTGCAAGCAGGCGCCAACGTGCACGCTTGAAGCGTCCGTGAAAAGGCCTAAACGGGCGTCGTTCACAGGATGATGAAGGAGCGTAGCGTCTGTAAGGCTTTGCTTGCATTTCTCAAATGCCTCATGCAGCTCGGGAGTCCATGAAAATGGTTTGTTACCCTTGCTGTTGGTAGCCACCACCGCGTCAATCAAAGGGGCTTGAAATTTGGCAGCCTGAGGTATGAAACGGCGATAGTAATTTAAAACGCCTAGAAATCGTCTCATACCTTTAACTGTTTCAGGAGGTCTGTACTCCAGCAACGCGGTTACGCGTTCACGTGGAGGTTGTACTCCATCACCACTGATGTTTTGTCCAAGAAATTTGACCTGCTCTGCACCTAGGACACATTTAGATGGGTTTATCACCACTCCGTACTCTTGCAAACGACGAAACAAACCTCGAAGATGCTCCTTATGGGAGGCTTCATCAGGCGAAAATACGAGTATGTCATCGATGTAAGGAAAGCAGTAATCGAGACCCCGTGTGACCTCATCGATAAAGCGCTGGAAGGTTTGACCAGCATTTCGTAAACCGAAGGTCATAAAAGGAAATTCGAAGAGGCCAAACGGGGCTGCGATGGCTGTCTTCGGGATATCGTCCTCAAACATGGGAATCTGATGATAAGCTTTCACTAAATCGAGAGTACTAAACACTCGTGAGCCATGAAGGTTGTTAGCGAAATCGTTAATGTGCCGGAGAGGGTATTTGTCAGGAATAGTCCTGGCGTTCAAGGCGCGATAATCGCCACAAGGACGCCAGGTGGAATCCTTCTTTAAAGTCATGTGTAATGGCGAGGCCCAGGCACTTTTGGAAGGCCTTGCAGTACCACAACGAACCATATCCTCAAATTCTTTTTGAGCTGCCACAAGTTTTTGTGGGGCCAGTCTGCGAGGTCTGCAGGAGACAGGTGGACCATCTGTGGTTGTGATATAATGCACAGTATTGTGCTTTACTACTCTAGGCAAACCTGGTGGTCGAGTAATCTCAGGAAACTCAGCTAGCACGTCTGCGTAAGTAGAACTACCAATTTGTACAGCTTTGACGCTTGGCTGTGAAGTTCCGGAAAAAGATACAGGTACATGTAATTTAGTATTACCATCCACCAGGCGCTGATGGCGACAATCAGGCAACAAGTTGTAATAACTAAGGAAATCGGAACCGATGATAGGTGTCGCGACATCAGCGATCACGAAATTCCAATGGAAATCCCGGCGTAAACCTAAGTCCAAGTGTAAGGAAACGGTGCCGTAAGTCTCAATTGAGCTGCCATTGGCGGCGCTCAGATTGTAATCGCTAGATTGGTAGCGACCTCTAAGGAGACGGCGAGGGAAACAACAGAGATCTGACCCAGTGTCTACTAAGTACTGGTGTTTAGATTTCTGATCTGTAACAAAAATTCGGCGGCCGGTACTAGTACAATCAGTTGCCGCCTCTACTGATTGCTCGTCGCGTTTCCCTGGTTACTAGGTTTCCAGCTACACGGGGTTATACATTTGGTTGCCCTTTTATTGTATTTCTTATGGTACCAACATACCTTGGAACCGTCTCTCGATGTGGAAGAACGAGAGCGCGAACGCGAGCGATGCGACGACGCAGAGCGCTGACGCGAGCGCGATGGCTGGACGTTGACTGCTAAGGCAGCAATCTGTTGCTCTAAACGTTCCATGCGCTGTAAAAGAGTGTCTTGGTTAGAAGACAAACCAGCAGGGGCAGGGGTTGTACAAGAGAATACTTGCTTAGGCCCTGCAATCTCCATGACCTTGTCACCTAGTTCAGACAGCTTATCTAGGCTAAGTTCAGCCTGTGATGCAAGTATAGCTTGCACTTGTTGTGGAAGACGGCGTAGCCACAGTTGGCGCAGTATATTCTCGTCAGAAAGCGCGCTGCCAGCAAGTGAGCGCAGGTGACGGAGAAACTGGGATGGACGTCTATCTCCGAGTTCCTCTTCACTAATGAGTTGACGTACCCGCTGCTCTTCAGACATAGACAGGCGTCTAATGAGCTCTTCTTTCAGCTTGACGTACTGCTGACCATTGACTGGGGGCCGTGTGATAATATCTTCCACTTCGCCAGCTAATTTTTGATCCAGCTGGGCAACGACGTAGTTGAACTTGGTGTTGTCAGCGGTGATACCTGCTATCTGGAACTGAGCCTCAACCTGCCCAAACCACACCGCAGGCTTATCAGGCCAAAATGTTGGTAATTTGACAGAAACTCTGCACACTTCTGGAACATGCTGTAGCTGTTGCTGAAACGCAGCATTTTCAGCCTCTAAGCGTTCGACCAAAGCTCGTAATTCGTCAGCCATAGTTAATAACACACACGTAAACAAACATGCAAAAGACATGCAAACAATACGATCTGGGTAGAATCGTTAAGTAAATATGAGTATTGTTGTTGTGAGGGGTTAGTGGTATAGCAACGCTGATGCAATAAACACAAGTTAATATTAACGTAAACGTAACACACGAATGTCAAATGTTAAACATGAACAATAATGACATAAAATTAACTAAACCGTGCAAATCATAGCATTGAAATCGAAAAGAAATGTTTCGAATGACAAATTGTTAAAATGTAAGCAACACATGCAGTTTGTAACAATTTGTAGCAATAATATAGTTAAAAACTTACCCAGGCAGGCTGGCCGTAAGAAAACTAAACTATAACTAATACCTACGTATCACAAAATAACTCAAATTATAGTAATTATTCCATTAAAACTAAAAATGAAGTCTAAAAGTTTGTTTACAAAACACCATTTGACGTTATTTGTCGGTCTTGACGTTGACAAAATAGTGACGGGCGCCGGAGAATGAAAACCGATTGTAATTTGAATGAACGAACGAAAAGTCAAACGTAACGGTCGCGGTAGGATAGTCTATGGAAAACACTTCCGATGTTTTCGTACCACAGCACTATCAAATGTTCCGTTGTTCGGCGGCACTAATTATCACTTGTCAACAATGACACAAACGAAAAAATACGAAAAAATAATATCTGCCATTTTCACTGCAAAATGATGACACGATGAGATGATTTTCAGGTCTTCTTTGCAGCAAATTTTCTCCAACTCGGCAGAAACTCGATGATCCGAACGTCGGAGGGCACCAATATAGGGTCACCAATATGGGGTATAAAGGTGGGTGCCCAGTATGGGAAAGGCACCCACTATTGAGTTGGGAGGCTGTAACGGGCCTCCCTGCCCTATCTGGTCGGTTGCGTGTTCAGGTGAATCTTCCTCGGATCTCGGTGGAATGAAATGCCGGTTGGATTGGAGATTGGTGTAATGGTTATTAACTTATGAATGAACTATGGAGACAAATAAAGATTCGATATAAAATTCGTGTTCACAAGCTATTTAGCAATCAAGGAAAGTGACATGACAGATAAAAATCTAGACATATATATTTCAAACTTCGAACCGGCCTAACCAGCCTGTTGTGCAACAAGGTTGCCACAGGATCACTCGGGCGTCTGTCTGTCTAATATTATCTAATAGTAACCTATGCTGTGTTGCGTTCCGTTTCCGTCTGTCACAGCCGATTTTCTCCGAAACTACTGGCCCGATTGAGTTGAAATTTGGTATACATATGTAAATTGATGACCCAAAGATGGATGCGTAAAGTAAATTAATGAATTCTGAACAAGGGGGCCACTTTTGAGGGGTAAACTGGAAAATTTAAAAAAAAAGTTTCGCAAACTGTATTGTGTGACATACGGGGACAACGGGAAAATTCTTAATATTTTACGGAATCCTCACCACGCGAGTTGAACTCGCACTTTTGTATAGGAAAATGACAGTTAAGTTGTCCTAACGCGCGTTTGAAACGTTACGTGATCAACCCTCAGGTAGATTCAACTATCAGGTAGATCTTCAGTATTTCGAAGTATTTTAAAAACGATTATGAATATAGACTTACCAATGGCGCTGGCCCACAGCCTTGCTTGTGACATTATAGGGTGAACTGCAAAAAAGGAAAGAATAATTTGTAACAGTTGAAATGAATAAATAAACAACGATTTTATCACACACATCAACTAAATTAATTAATCTCTATTAATCGGTCGGCGCCTTTGGGTCCTAAGCCGGTAAAAAGGCTATGTCAAATTCTATCACATGCATGATGACAAAGACAAAAACCGGCCAAGTGCGTGTCGGACCACGCAAAACGAAGGGTTCCGTGCCTATTAAAAAGGTCGTATCGTCACAGAAATTTTACGGCACTTACGTCCTTTTCTTTGAGGAAGGCAGTTTTTCAGCAATATCTCGAAAACCTCTGAACCGATCTTGTTCAAAACAATTTTCGGTGAATGAAATTAATAAGCCCTATGTCCATGAATTTTTCCATATTTTTAAAATACACCGTTCAAAAATTAGAGGGGGGGGGACAGAATTTTAGTGACTTTCGGGGCGATTATCTCCGACCCTATTCACTTAATCAAAAAAAATGCTCAGAAACCTTATATTTATTTTGAAAGGCCTATCGATTGATGTGCCACACGGGGGGTCACAATGAAAAAAACTTTTTTGACTTTTAGTTTTATGTATGGAGTGCACCCCTAAAAAAATTTTTTTTGTCATTTTAATTACAAAACTATGTAGCGGCTAACAAAATACACCTATCCTCAAAATTGTATTCAAATACACCTTATAGTTTTCGAGTAAAATGCCTGTGACATACGGACAGACGGACAGACGGACAGACGGACAGACGGACAGACGGACATGACGAAACTATAAGGGTTCCGTTTTTGCCATTTTGGCTACGGAACCCTAAAAATAGGGGCATGTCCTGATATATCCGAGCCCCCACATACCAATCTCAAATTGTTGTAAACAAATCATGAAGTTGCTACTGAGAATATTATCACAAGACGACGCGCGAGCTGTGTCGCGGCGAGATAGAATATCCGTCTCTTTCTAAATAGCACACGTCGAAAGAGACGGATAGTCGCGCGTGATAACATTGCTGCATTTTGCAATGGAACAGTGCTCGTTAGGTCGTTCAATATTCGTCAGAAATCTTTGAACATTACAATTTTTCGTACTCGTATTTGCTAGGTACCTGTTCAATTAAGCCACATCCAAAATAGGGAACCGGTATAACCAGTAAATCCCATCAAAAACATAAATGTGAAAGGCTGCCAAGTTCGATACTATGGGAATGCTTCGCCTATAAAAGAAGTAAGATCTGAATAAGTACCAAGTTCCATAAAAATACCTCAAATCATAATTAGTTATAGGATTGCACACTTGATTTCCAGCAGTTATTAAGGTACATTTTGAATAAGTATCACGTTACATAGAAATACCTAAAATTATAATAGTCAGAGAAACGCACACTGGTTTTTTTAGCAGTTTCCTGATAACATTTATTATTTTCAGTACTTTTTAATGACGTTACTTGGCAAGCTTGTATGTATAGGTAGCATAATGAAATTTTGTATTCTAGACAATTAAGGGAATGTCAACAGACACTCGAAATTTCATATGCGTAGATAAAATATGTTTTGAGTTATAGGGTGGTCGAAATTGGCCCGAAATGGTTCTACACGAACCATATAACCCACGGCCGGTGTGTCGCTTTTTTTTGCCCGAACTTGGCGGACACACTGCCGTGTGTCTAGATATCTAGTGCATACGTGAGTGAGTTTGATACAATACAACGCCGACCTTGCGTTGTGCCCTCTATTCCAAGTTGGCTTCGAGCTATTCGGTTTGAAAGATTTAGGTACTATCATTCGGCAAAAATGGAAAACCGTCTATACGAAATTACCAGTGTGAAATAAGACCTAAAATGAAAAGTCAATTTGGTGAATTTGGTGTTCTTGTTCAAAATGGAATTTTGTCTAGTAACAAATAGGTTCATATTTAAATACGTGCAAAGTAAATGTTGAGTTTAATGTGCGATGGAACATTAATTTAGTGTGCGATGGAACAAAGAACTGTAGTGAATAAATAATCTTATTTCTGCTGTGACGTGATGCTGAAATCCCTCCCAAGATACAGGCTTACCCTAGTTTGGAGCCCAACGGATAATATCTGTATAATTTGTAATCATGTGCTTGATTGTCTAAGAAATTATTATTATTCTTATTCTTATTTAATCTATTGTTAGGTTACGTTATATTTCTATTAATAATTACAGCTGTTTAAGTACTATTGATTGGTCTGTACAAATATCTGAACACGTCTCTATTGTCGAGGCATTAGAGACGTGTTCAGATATTTGTGAGCACTTTGGCCGCTCCGATATATCTGATGGTGACTGTACATATTCGTTTATTGGCATTATTTGTACTGGCAGTTCAACGACGGCTAGGGCCTCTGTGGCTGTGTGGTTTTAAAAAAGCATTATGTCAGTTGAACTGTCACTATTAAGAAAGCGCGGCGAGAAGGCGTTGAGATTAAAGGACAGCATGATTTGTAAAGATTTAATAAGGATTGGACAAATATTGGATAATGGATGGAAAATATGGAAATAACTGATATTGTATAATAAAACATTAGAGTGATATTTGTTTGATTCCAAACTGACCTCCCCAATACTAGTGACATCAATTTTGCAGTAAAACGAGTTTATTTTCATAATGAAAAGCAATCGATACAACGAACCATTGAAACTAGGAAGAACGAATCATCCTCCTAGCGTTATTCGCGGTTGTGCCCTAAAGGAGCCCGGGGTCCACTTTGGCACCTAATCCCAATATTTGGCGTAGGCACTAGATTTACGAAAGCGACTGCCGTCTGACGTTCCAACCCAGAAAACTAAACCTTATTGGGATTATGGGTCGTTCTTCTTTTTTACCGACAATGAACCGAGGTTTTTCTGTTTTTTTTCGTTTTTGAACTATCGAAAATTGTGGTTTTGAAGTGCGATTTTTAAAAAAATGCATAGGTTTCTTCATTAGAACTAATTAAAGTTTCCTTTCTGGCCAATATAAATATTTATTTACGGTTGGTTTCTAAAAAAAACATGTGGCAAAGTGGACTCTTTCAGTGGGGACCACATTTTGGTTTACCACTCTGTCACGGCATTCTACGAAAAAAAAACATTTAAAAAATGCTAGTTAGAGAAAGTGAAATATTAAATATCACTAATTAATAAAATAATATGGACGTTCATTCGAACATTATAAAACCGTAAACATCATTACTCAAATGAGATGCCGTAATAAGACGAAGGACAGGCTATTGTCGGTCGAAAAGAAGAACGACCCTTATATCAGTTTTCCCCACGATGTTTTCCTTCACCGAAAAGCCACTGTTAAAATATCAAATGATATTTCGTACAAAAGTTTTTGAAAAAAGCCATTGGTTCGAGCCGGGGTTCGAACTCACGACCTCCTGATTGAAGTCGCGTGCCTTACCGCTCGAAACTAGAAAAAACGAATCGTCATCATCATCATCGTGTCAGTCGAAAGACGTCCACTGCTGGACATAGGCCTCACACAAAAAGTCGCATCAGAAATGAGGCTATCCGCAGCAGAACCGAGATAACCGATATAGCTCTACGAATAGCTAAACTTAAGTGGCAGTAGGCACATTGCACGTAGAACCGATGGCCGTTGGGGCGGAAAGGTTCTCGAGAGGCGAAAAAACGAATACTTTCATGAAAGCAGGCTTGTAATATAAAATTGTATTAATTATACATAGTATACAGAGTGTTTTTTTTAAATGGGACAGTATGGGGAAATCCGAATCTAAAGGAGATAGAGGAAAAGTGTCCAAGGAGACATTAGGTGTTTTTTTATGTAAACAAATTTGGCTCATTAAAATTTTTGGTCAAGCGTGAGTTGTTCTTAAAAAATGATAAAGTTGGTCAATTTTTTTTTTGACGCGGGTCGACTCTGTTTCATGTAAGGATTATTTCATTGTATGGAAAGAAAAAAATCTGAACAGCAGAAGTTGGTCAAATTTAATGAAAACTAATCTTCATACAATTGCAGTATTCGCCTTTTAATATTGCTACAAGTGCCTAGGCGTGTAAAAAGTCGACCCGCGTCAAAAAAAAAATTGACCAACTTTATCATTTTTTAAGAACAACTCACGCTTGACCAAAAATTTTAATGAGCCAAATTTGTTTACATAAAAAAACACCTAATGTCTCCTTGGACACTTTTCCTCTATCTCCTTTAGATTCGGATTTCCCCATACTGTCCCATTTAAAAAAAACACTCTGTATATACCTATACATATCGTCCGCTATATTTGTCAGAAAGATGCTTGTCCCTACTTTCATGTATTTTCAAAATCAACACGACAGAGACATCACAGTGGATGTCCCCTTCTGTCCAATATTGGTGGAGAACGGTCGTTTATAATTGTAGTCACAACTGTAGTCCTATAATGATGAAGGATATCGTCGTCATATTTTATCAGCCAGGAGGCGTCCACTGCTGGATATAGGCCTCCCCCAAAGAGTGTCACAATCACCGGTCCTGCGCCGCCCGCATCTAGCGGACTCCCCTAGCATTTATTTAGTTCATTAATTCATTCAAAATGACAGAGTCATCACGCATGTCTGACAGAACGACACATCGCTACCCGCGCCGCCATTCGGTGCGCTCATCACAAACACAGACTTAAGGCTGGCATTCACTAGGCTCGCCGAGTCGAATCGAATTGAAATAATTCGCCTTCATATATTAACTATGAAAGTGCGTCCATTGATTCGGCGCGCTGCGGCTCTGCGTCAATCGACGCACTTTCACAGTTAAGGCGAATTATTTTCGATTCGATTCGACTCGCCTCGGCGAGCCTAGTGGACGCCAGCCTTTACCCATATTGCGTGGCGTCCTCAGAAAAAGACATTTCGCAAACCTACGTGAAAGTAGTCTTATGCGTGGCGCAAACGTCGCACTTAAAATGTAATTAGTGGATCTGATGGATGCGAGATGGTCTCGCTCACACTGCCTTGGGTATACATATTTTACTTTACTAGCTATACCCTTGCAACTCCACCCGCGTATTGCAGAAGGCTCGTAGGATAAAATATATCATGTCCTGCAATGGTGTAACATAAAAAACCGGACAAGTGCGAGTTCAACTCTCGTGGTGAGGGTTCCGTATATAATCTAAATTTCGTAAGTGTTTTTGAGAATTTTCCCGTTACTTTGAATACTCAAACTTCTTATAGATTTTCCTGCAATCTTTAGGCAAGGAACTATTTTCCATATTTTTTTCAGAATTTTAAGCCTACTAGTTACGGAGATAAGGAAGGAGGGGGAAATGGTCAATTTTCGTATTTTTCCCCAAATAACTTTAAACCTATTTTTGCTAAAATTATAAAAAAAATTATCTGAGATGCTTACAACAACCCCTTTCATTTGATATATCACACAATACAGTTGCGAAACTTTTTTTTTAATTTTTCAGTTTACCCCCCACAAGTGGCCCCTTGTACAGAATTCAGATAGTTTTGGCCTGAGCATCGTTCACTTCGTTCGCTCGTTCATTAGGTAGTTGATGACTGCAAAAATGTACAGTCAGCGATATAAGAGTGGATTGCAAACTATGTACAATTTTTTTGCAATCCACTCATAAGCTTGCACAGTAAATGCAGTTTTTGACAAAAACTTGTTTATATTGCTTTTATCTTATCCGCACAAGCTTTATGAGCCTAGACAGAAACTTAGAATGTTTAGTAAGAATGCTTATATTATGGCAATAAAAGTGTACAATAATGTACCAAATGACATGAAATGTTTACCAAATATTCAATTTGACAGGAAATTATTCAATTGGCTGCTTGACATTTGTTTCTATTCTATAAACGATTTTTTTGATTATTGATTGTCCATTATTTTATTACTTTTCTCATTAATTTATCGTATTGTATGTTGTATTTAATTAATTGTTACGTCTTTATAATACGAATGATCTATTTTAATTCAATAATATTTCTACGCCGATGTCGGCAGGATATGTGAAACTGACATATGTAAAACCACAAATTATACCAACAAATGTACCATATTCGGAGAAATAAACTTATTCTATTCTATTCTATTCTTCGAGGTGTGTCTGTGACTAAACGCATCTACGTAGAAAATTGTTCCTTGCCTAAAGATTACAGGAAAACCTATAAGAAGTTTGAGCCTAATGCTTAGATAATAGGAATTTTACGGAACCCTCACCACGCGAGTTGAACTCGCACTTGTCCGGTTTTTTATATAAAAATTGACATTTAACTCGAAAAACGATTAAAAATGTAGTCAAATGGGGAAAAAAAGCAACGCAAGAGGATAAACAATCACAAAGTGATAAGTGTCCAAAGTTTTAAGAGGGGGTATGTTCTGTCCCTTAACCGCAAAACGCACCTTCATATGAAACGATTGTCATTTACTATGACGCTCGGTGGTCGTGACGTCACAATCTACGAGTATTTTCTCTCTCTAACAAGCAACATTAAGACAGTTGTAACTTCGTAATTTTTTGAGATTATTGAATAGGATTGTCGTCATTAGGCATATTTTTTGCCTTCTTTCTTTTGAAGTTATAATAAATTTAGAGTCTACACCCCTATTAGAGCCCAAACACGACGGGGTAATTATGAAGTTCGTATGGCCACATGCCATCTCCATCGTCAAACGGTTTATCATACCATAAAAATATTACAAAACTTAAACTTGATTGGACTTCGGACGTTTGTCTTTAACTTGAAAGATTTGACCCGAACAAACATAGTTAAGGTAAAAGTACTAGTGCCCGACATGTCAACAGAAAATACTTATTTGAATCACGATATTATGCTCATTTAAGATGTATTAAACAGTTTCATACGGTTTGGGAGACGAGGTATTTACTCAAGTTACTGATATGGAATTCGTTTCATATGGTGATCTTATAAAAAATCCTGATAATATAAGAATTAGGTAATCAATCCGAATGTACGAATAAATGGCAGGCGGTTATGCTGGCAGTCCCAATAGATGTCATTTCAGTACAAATGTCATGAATGACAGACTGACATTTATTGGGACTTGAAGGTTTAACTCATTGTCCCACTTGATGGCAGCTGGTTTTAACAAATATGTTCATAACTTATAAATAAATTATTTGTCTTGAAATTGTGATAAGAAATATTGAAGTCACTAACATTTAGTAACTTAAAAATGATGTCGTGATCAATCTTAGTTTATTATTCGCTAGTTAAATTATATTCGTCGAGTACTAGTACCGCGTCGGGCACTAGTACTTCTACCTTACATACATTAAAACTTAAATAAAAGTTTGTGAAATAGGCATGGCTCTACATAGCCAGAGCCAGCCTAATATTATTCATGAACTTTATTGAATAGTCTAACAATTTATTCATATTATTAGTCTGGGAACAAAAAACACTTAAGTCTTGTAAAACAATTTTTCTTCGCTTAGGTTTAATATAGAAAATGCTTAAAAGCATCAGCGGTAGGTTTTATTAATTTAAAACTCACAAAAGAATATGTACGTATATATAAAAACCAGCAAAATGCTTAAGAAGCGAACAGTTCATCCTCTCTAGTCCGAGGGACGAACGTAGTTTCGTTTGTTATTTTTTTCCTAAGGTATTTTTTATTATCGTCATATCAGCCGAAAGACGTCCACCATCCTTTCCGTCCGTTTATAAGCAAAAAAGCAAACGCCTAACCGATTGTAATCAGATAGCCTATGGACGGTTGCGATTCAAGTATAGTCACAAACGTGTTGCCAACTATTTATTGTTTGAGGAATCGTTATGTCGCTAGAGTGGCTAGTGGAGGTCCTTGCTCTTAACATGGTTAGGAGCTCTGGCTTTATCCGAAATTTAAATTTCTAAAAGCAACTCGACAACCGGTTCACTTAGTGGGTAGTGACGCTGCCTATGAAGCTGAAGGTCCTGGGTTCGAATCCCGGTAAGGGCAAATATTTGATGAGCATGAATATTTGTTTCCGAGTCATGGATGTTTTCTATGTATTTAAGTACGTATATCTATTAAATAGATCGTCGTCTAGTACCAATAACGCAATCCTTATTAAGCTTACTATGTGACTAAGTAAGTAGTTCGATTTGTGTGAGATTGTCTCTTAATATTAAATTAAAACAATGCGATTAGTGACTCCCCAAAATAGAATGGTTATTTACTATTTTCATCAGTGGAACGTGGCTTTGGTAAGTAGGTAGCTAAAGTCCAAAAAAGAATTGTTAAGTACATATGACTTTACTTGTTGTAACGAGATTTTCTTTTCGACATTGATAAGGAACATGAAGCACTAAGGAACACTATCAGTGCCAGGAAACCGAAGGGCGAGCGCTCTGCTCGTGCGCGCTTTTCTCTATAAACGGGTTGTCCTATGTTATCTACGAGGGTAGTGCAACTAAATTCTTGGCAGTGAATGCGTCATCATTTTCACTACCAGGAACCCGCCTAGGTGTTTGCAAACACAGCCTGCCCCTGCACTATAGGACTACGGACTGCAAAACGGACCACTAAGGAGCGGTTTATTAAAAAAAACACCTCGCGTTTTCTTTTTAACGAGGCGAGATCAAAGTCTCGTGTAATCTAGAATGAATACACGGGGCAACGCTCGCTACATACATAGGTCAATCACAAAGTATGAACTTAATGTACATATTATAGTTATAATTTAGATATTTCGAGAAACAATTATATTCTCTATTCCCTTCGTGACCAGTGTGTGTTGCCAGTGATGACATATGGCACTGAAACTTGGTCGCTTACTATGGGCCTCATAAGAAGGCTCAAAGTCACCCAAAGGGCAATGGAGAGGGCTATGTTAGGAGTTTCTCTGCGTGATCGCATCAGAAATGAGGCTATCCGCAGCAGAACCAAGGTAGCCCTCCGAATTGCTAAACTTAAGTGGCAGTGGGCGGGGCACATTGCACGTAGAACCGGTGGCCGTTGGGGCGGAAAGGTTCTCGAGTGGCGACCACGTACCGGAAGGCGCGGCGTGGGTAGGCCCCCCACAAGGTGGACTGATGACCTGGTAAAGGTCGCGGGAGTCCGCTGGATGCGGGTGGCGCAGGACCGGTCAATTTGGAACTCTCTGGGGGAGGCCTATGTCAAGCAGTGGACGTCTTTCGACTGATATGATGATGATGATGATGGTGTATCTAGCTGTAGATTTGTAATATTCAATGTTCGTCTCTGATTCTCTGTGTAATGTGTATAATCTGTGTACATAACATAACTATTTGCATGCTGTTAATAAACAGCTGGAGAAGGTTGGACAATTTGTTAACGCAAAACCTGTAACTTACCCTTTTTCTGCAAATAAATCTTTATCTTATCTTATCTAGGACGAGTGGAGATGTACTAGTATTTTTAACCTACTTCTAAAAGGATGTTCTCAGTTCCTTGATATCTTTTATTTTTTATGTATATTTCCCAGATTACTCGAAGACGCTTGGACTGATATGGGTTTTTTTACATCCGATTTGACAGACTAACAGTCACACAGACACGTGTACTCACAGCTTGCGGCATTTGGATAAAAATTAATATTGTACATACTTTTTTTCAACAACCGACATTTGGCAAATGGTCAATGGTTCAAGTAAAACATATGTTCAAAAAATTAAAAAAAAATCAAAATATTGCTCTCTGACACTCTTTCTTTCTTTCTTTTATTTCAAGTTTCACAGCTTTTTTGCCACTTTATGGATGACATAACAGACTCATCAAATCGTGTAATATCCGCGAACCAAGATAACCGCAAATAGTATGCGGAAAAGTTACTCAATATGCCCTCAATCGTAATCGTTTTGAAGTGGTTTAGGGTTCCGATACCTCAAAAGGAAAAAACGGAACCCTTACAGGATCACTCGGTTGTCTGTCTGTCCGTCTGTCACAGCCGATTTGCTCCGAAACTACTGGACCGATTGAGTTGAAATTTGGTACACATATGTAAATTGGTGACGCGTAAAGTAAATTAATGAATTCTAAACGAGGGGGCCACTTTTGGGGGGTAAACTGGAAAATTAAAAAAAAAAGTTTCGCAAACTGTATTGTGTGACATATCAAATGGAAGGGGTTGTGGTAAGCATGTCAGATATATTTTTTTTATAATTTTAGCAAAAACAGATTTAAAGTAATTTAGGAAAAAATATGAAAATTGACCAAACCCCCCCCCCCCCCCCTTATCACCGAAACTACTAGGATTAAAATTCTGAAAAAAATATGGAAAATAGTTCCTTGCCTAAAGATTACAGGAAAACCTGTAAGATGTTTGAATATTAAAAAACACTTATGAAATTTAGATTATATACGGAACCCTCACCACGCGAGTTGAACTCGCACTTGTCCGGTTTTTTTATTTATATGTTCGTGACGCACTGGAAGAAAACATTTACTGAATAAAATCTGGGATAACTTTTTTCTTGTATAAGAATCGATAGTATCAGCGATTCTGAGTAAGATAAACCCAAAAATATCGAATTCTGAAAAAAAAAGTTCATGTACCTACACTTTTTTTGAAAAACGCTCACAATGCGTTGTGTGATCGACTTGCAGGAGCACAACACGAAATACCCACAAAGCAAGTTGTGGTGTAGTAGGGTAGTTTCCACATGTTAAAATTGATGACGTAGTGTTGCTACATGGATAGTAAACCATCATATAATTGTAATGAAGTATAAATTACAAAATATAATTAAAATCATAAAATAATAAGACCTAGTTAAGAAAAAAAAAATGTTTTTTTTTTATAGTCCAAGAGTAAATTTAAAGCTACCAGTAGAATCCTTACGCTTTTATAGAAACAAAATTGTACGACAACTATGGACCTCAACGCAGTAGGTATTTCGCGACCGAAACAACGATGAGTACAAAATAGTAAACTGTGACGTGATACCTCAATGTCAATTATTATGAAACGTTTCTGCTGCCGCGAGCGAGGTCCGTCTTTAACTCATTTTTTAGGTATTTATATTCTTGAATTGTAATTGCTCCCATACAAACATTTGTTCCTCTCCAAAAACTGGTACGAATGGCATCTAAAAAAATATTAGGACACAAGCCTATTACGGCAGCGGTTTTCTGTACTGTAAGGGCCTTATCACACTTGCGATTTGCGAGCGAGTTGAAAGCGAAGTTCTATACAAAACTCGTACGCGGCGAACTCGCGGCGTGATCGCCTCCTTACAAAATACGCTCGCAAATCGCAAGTGTGATAAGGCCCTTAGGTGGAATTTAGTTGTAAATAAATAGGCGGTCACACGCACTCGCAATTGGATATCATCATTAATAAAACATCAATAACTACACGTATTCATTAGGCGTCGTTGCGTAATATTGATTATTGACTGCGTATAAATTATGTTATTGCATGCTTGCACATCGTAAAATTTGTAACAATTCCAGTTTTCGTAAAGCAATTAGTTAGGAGGCATAATTGAGGTAACCGTTAGGTAACAACACAACTTGCTCTGAAAGTATGTTTTGTGTGTTTACACCGTGTATGCTCAGTCGAGAATAGGTCTCCGGTATCGCCTGTAGAAAGGATTTGCTATCATTCAGAACAAATGGAAAATTGTCAACTCGAAATTGTTGGTTGAATCTGCATACTCCCAAGCCCATATATATATACGGGTGGGCTGTAACAGGAGCAAATATTTAAAAGGAGGCTTCTTTAGAGCATCTGTGGTAACCCCTTTTGTCCATTTATTTTCAATTTTTTTTTTAATTCGGAGAAAAATTGATCTTCTAGTCATGACCTCCGAGTAATGTATCTTGGCACGGCGAGATATCATGTAGTGAGTCATAATAGTTTTTGCATTTTTGTTTTCAAAATATATTTTTGTGATTTTTTTAATTTTTTTTTTTAATAAAAAGTTACTTACATCACTCCAGGAGCCGTAGCATGGTTGGCCTTATGACGCGACAAGTGACAAGATAAGAGCGTCGTCTCGTTCTATCGAACGGTGTCAGCCAGTGACGCACGCTCTATCCTATCACTTATCGCGTGACAGGCCTTGTGTGGCCTAACCATGCTACGGGGCCAGAAGAGTAAAAAAGTACACGTAAACTTAAGTTAAAGAAAAAAAAAACATTTTTTTTTTAATTTAATCCACTTGGAAATAATTGCTCACAAGCTTAATAATCTACCGTTTAATTTATTGCTCCTATTACTGGCCACACCCTGTATAGTTTATGAGGCAGCTGTATTTGTAAAACGGAATTTAGAATTCTTTCCGCAATTCAGTAATGTATCAAATAGACCACTCAGACAAAATAATATGACAATATAGGGGGGGGTGGTACTTTTTTCAACATTTTTCTTTATAAATCAAAATGTTACCCCTGTAGAAATTAGGGCGTTATAGCCCTATATCATACAAACGGACCCCTCGGTTTTTAAAACGCACTATGGATTTACCGCGCAAAAACATTACCTTAAAAAAAGTAAATCAAGATTTTACTCTACCATTTTGTCGGCGTGATTGATTTATATACCCATGCCGAATTAGAGCTTGCTAGTGGTAGGGGTCACTGAGCTAAGCCGCATACGGACGGACAGACGGACATGATGAAACTATAAAGATTCCTTGTTGACTACGAAAAATCAAAATAAAAATCAGTCAACCCTTGAATCAAAGTGACCTAGTTGGCTGTTAGTACAGTACGTTACCGGTACCGAATGCTAATTCTTTACGCACTACGCACTTTCGGACGTATAAGTACGTCGGACCTATACATTCCGGTTAAAAGTTGGCCACGCGTGTTATGTCATACGTGACATGACGCAATCGCCACATATAAGGTCGAATGGCATGCAAACCAAGCCAGCAGTTTAAGAACTTTCGCAACTTAAGTCAGTGAACTATTAGTTAGGGATGTCATAATTGACTTTTCACATCTCATGCTCGCAAAGTGTGTCATATTAGGCTTAATAAGCGGGGCTAAAGTAGTTCATTTAGCCCCTAGAGAAAATATGTATACATATTTTTAGGATTTTTAACACATTTAAATTGACCAATCAAAACACTTCACCATATTAAATCCACCAATCACAATTCTTTCAAAAAACATTTATCTTTGCTATCAACCAACTAGAATACCTACAGCTACATATTAAAATCGACCAATCAAACATCAGGTGTTTTTTAGTCCCTAATTCCAAATCATTTAAATCCACCAATCACAACTCTTTCAAAAAACATTTCTCTTTGCTATCAACCAACCAGAATACAGCTACATATTAAAATCGACCAATCAAACATCAGGTGTTTTTAGTCCCTAATTCCAAATCATTAAAAAAGAAAACGCCTCACGCTAAATTGAACAATCTCTTCGCAGTGAAATTTGTTATTGATTGTGGATGGATAATCTTTGTTTTACTATTTTCTCGCAGTCGAAGTGAAAAGTAGAGTGTATAACTCGGGTCTAAAAGCCATATTACCCCTCGAATTATTTTCCCTCGCTTCGCTCAGGAAAATATCCATCTCGTGGTAATATGGCTTATTTTAGCCCCTTGTCATACAATCTACTATTCCCAATTTTTCATGATGCCGTTCGAACTGTTTTAGAAAGGGTCATTCTGGGACTAACTACAACCAGTGGTTCTGTGGCCTGGAGAACCGGCGCGGCTGTTTTTTTTTGACGTCACAACGTCTTATAACTCGATGAACGCCGGCTGCACGCACGAAAAAGTGTGACTCATTGTCCCGTTCCGTTGACTGACATATCAACGCACAGCCCACACCGCTGGTTCTAGAGATTCCAAATTTGGCACGTAGGTTCCTTATAAGGTCTAGGGGGTGCACTAAGAAAGGATTTTTCAAAATTCACCTTCTAAAGGGGTGAAATGGGGCTCCAAAGTTTGCATAGGGAAACAAGATTAGATCGACTATTTTATTCTAAAATTCACAGGAGTATTCCTAACTATAAATGAGTAAATACGTGTTATGCAATTTTACATAAATGTTTTCTCATGACGTTATCACGTAAAATTATCATCAGTACACCGACTTTACAGAACACTATTTTTTTTTAAATTGGAAAATTTCCAAGAACTGAATCTATACTAAAAAATATGCTATATAGTAATCGAACTGCTCATATAATTTCACGAGAATCGGTTGACAAATGCAACCTGTAGGACAAGAACAGCCAGAAAGCCGGACACCCGGACAGCCGGACAGCGAGACAACGGGACATCCGGAAATATGAAATAATCCTCGCTCTTCCAATTATAGCATATTAACATAAGGCAAAATAGGAGTCAAATCAGACATCGCTAGCGACCGAAAAAGCGGTTCATGCGATGCATGTTACCCTGCTCAATCATACAAAAACTGATAAACTAATGTAAATTAAATTAGGTAACAACAAAAGGCATAAATGGGAGTCAAAATCAGGCATCGCTAAGGACCGAAAAAACGACTCATACAATGTCCATTACCTACTCAATCTAGCAAAAACAGCTGTACGGTTTTAGAGCAAATTCGGTATGGAGATAGTTAATAACCTGGGTTAAAATACAGAATATCATCTTTACCTTGAATATCATCCCCAAAGGGATAAAAGTTTATACGCGGGCAGTCGCGAGCAGCAACTAGTAGCTAACATCACAAACGCAAACTTAAATTAACTGGCGTGTACTAACCTTACGTTTACACCATCCTTGTACAGTAAACTACGTAGTTAGTCAATAAACCGCATAGTTAACTACGGTTACATGCGAAATCCAATTCGACTGGTTGGCTAACATAATGGTAAAAATCATCACCAAAGGTTAGCGCGCAAACGTGATTGCATCTCGTTTTTTTTTCGCTCAATTGCCGGTCATCAGTTAATTTCTCAACTTGGACGGCCTGGCCAACCAAAATCAACCTTAAGTATAGCTGTACAAGGCATATTTTAGAGTTACATTGACGTTTATGGCATGAGGAAAGAGAAGAGTTATGGAAATGTTATGAAACTAGTTAGAACAATGGATTGGTGAAACGTGTTTGTTTGTTTTATAACACTTTGAACCGTGTTTTATCAGAGGTCAGCTTTCTTACGCTATTGTTTAACCCATTCATTGCTGACGTCACGAAATCAGACCTATTTTTCATGCAGTGTCTCCACATGAACAGCACGAACGCGAATTTTTATTGCACAGCTAAAGGTACTATACACTGGTGAAAGAATTTTGGAAATCGGATAAGGAGTTCCGGAGATTCATCATCATCATCATCATCATATCAGCCGAAAGACTGCCACAGAGAGTGCCAAAGTGACCGGTCCTGCGCCACCCGCATCCACCGGACTCCCGCGACCTTTACCAAGGCATCAGTCCACCTTCGAGCCTACCCACGACGCGCCTTTCGGTACGTGGTCGCCACTCGAGAACCTTTCCGCCCCAACGGCCATCGGTTGCGGAGATTACCGCATACATACTTACATAGATACACCAGCACGAAGCTACATACTCACAAACGATACCTCTTTTATGTCATACATGCTGCCCGCCCGGCTTCGCCCGCGTATTGCAAGGAAAACGCAGTCAAACCCACGGTATAAAATATAGCCTATAACCATCCAGAAAGTTCATAATGCATGCAGGCGAAAGATTTGAAATCGGTTAAATACCCATTACACAAAAACTTACAAAGCTACATACAAACGATACCTCTTTACTACAAGCTTTTATTTCAAGCTTTTATTTACTTTCACCAGACCGTTGTCTGTAATCAAATCTTGCAAGTTAAATTTGATCCACTTCCCGGTAACCGATTGAGCTGAAATTATGCATACATGTGTAAAACGCGTGACAATGCAATATCATGATGACATGGTGCTGATCTGATGATGGAGCTGGAAGGTGGCCATAGGAACTTCGCAATGAAACAACACATCCTCATCGAGTTTGGGCTCGTTAGTATCGTCTCAATGAGTCGTTGATGACGGTATACAGAAAAGTACAGTCGGCAATAAAAGCTTGTACCAAAAATGAAATGTTTGACAGAAACTTATTTATAATATTAGTTTAGTAAGTAGGTATAGTATACTTCCTATCTATACTATACTTATAATCCAGGCAATGAACTGACAACTTGTATGGAAAAAATGTAAATTTTGGAAATAATTTATAATAGCAGTTTTTTTAATGTAACGGATAAATTATCAATTAAATAGTTACATTAGAGGTAAAATCCAACAAAAAATCAGACCTTTATAAAAAAAATATTAACCAGCTCCTGAAAAGTCAGAATAAATATTAATAAATGTTTTTAATCTTCATTATGGTTCATTTACATATGCTTTAACATATTCAATGTGAATCAAACAAAAAAAACAATGAATGCTTAATTTAAATCTATATAATTACTTCCGGGTGGAAAGTTTGTTGGATTCTTGAATAAAGCATCTTAGAATAACGTTTTAAAATTAAATAAACATAAAAACGCTATTATAAAGTAATGTTTTTTGAAACCGTATTTTGCCTGGAGTATTACTAAGCTAAGACCTACTACTAGATGCCATGATAGAAGGTAAAAGTTTTCAATAGCCATCGCCAGGTATAATAGTTGTGTAGACAACACTCTTTGTTGTCTGCACAACTATTATTATTAGGGTTCCGTACCTCAAAACGAAAAAACGGAACCCTCATAGGATCACTCGTGCGTCTGTCTGTCCGTCTGTCACAGCCGATTTGCTCCGAAACTACTGGACCTATTGAGTTGAAATTTGGTAAACATATGTAAATTGGTGACCCAAGGATGGACGTGTAAAGTAAATTAATGAATTCTGAACAAGGGGGCCACTTTTGGGGAGTAAACTAAAAAATTAAAAAAAAAGTTTCGCAAACTGTATTATGTGACATATCAAATAAAACCGATTGTTGTAAGCATCTCAGATATTTTTTTTATAATTTTAGTAATAAAAACAGATTTGATGTAATTTAGGAATAAAGACGAAAATGGACCACCCCCCCCCCCCCCCCCTTATCTCCGAAAGTACTAGGCTTAGAATTCTGAAAAAAATATGGAAAATAGTTCCTTGCCTAAAGATTGCAGGAAAACCTATAAGGAGTTTGAGTATTCAAAGTAACGGGAAAATTCTCAATATTTTTGTGTTTCCTCACCACGCGAGTTGAACTCGCACTTGTCCGGTTTTTTATAGATACGGAACCCTTCGTGCGCGAGTCCGACTCGCGACTCGCTATATATATTAGAAGTCTAATCCAACAGCTTTGCAGAAAAACCTTTGTAGAAAAGTCTAGACGAGAGTCAAGAAATATTTTATAAAGTAAGGATAGGTACCATCGACAGCTTACCTGACCTACTTTCAACCTTATTGCGACCGGATAAGGTCCATCAGACCAGGAGATACTCTAGTATTTAAGCAGATTAAGATTAAACTTAAAATGGAAGGTATTTGTGTTTTCTATTGCGGTTTCCGTTTTCTCTTTTGATGTTTTTCGTATTCCCATCGTCTATTTGCTTTGATTTTACAAGCTTTATATTACTTGACCTGTTCGTATGTAAGTATTTTAGTATGTAAGAAGTAAGTTGTCCGTCTAAATTTGCAATCCATTTTTCAGTCACTTTTCTTTATCTGATTGAGCTGCAATTTTGGGTAGGTATTAGTATAGTTTGGATGTCAATTTAATATTATGGTACCATCGAGCTGATTTGATGATGGAGACAGAAGGTGGCCATGGGAATTCAATACCTAACCGACGTAACCCCGTTGAGTTTGGGCTCGTTAGAATCGTCTCATGAGTAGTTGGTGATGGTATACAGAAAAGTACAGTCGGCAATAAAAGCTTGTACCAAAAATGTTTTGTTTTTACAGAAAGTTATATAATAACAGCTTTTTCACTTCTCATGCTCTAAAAGTTCGTCTTTATGTTGTGCGTAGGCGACATAAAGTCGCTTTTTATGCTCTAGTGCATAAAGTAAAATCTTCGTCGAAGACCAAGGCAATCGGTCCAACAGCCACACGAACCACTTTAATTTCATAGAATAATCTCTTTATTTTATTTCACTTCGTTAGTATTCTAAGACCAAGGCAAGAGTACCAACCGCCAAAGTACACAATAAAAATTCATGCAATAACCTTGTAATTTTTATTTCGTCTCATTTCAAATTTTTTAAAGCTTTTTTTATATTAGTAAATAAATATATTTAAACAATAATTTATCAAAATGTTTTTATAACTGAGCAGTATGTAACGACCTAAGTCAGGTGTCACCTACTGAAAAAAAAGAAAAAAAGTTAATTGGCGGGAACCATCGTTACTTTTTCATCATTGTAATATTTGTGTTACAACTTGAAATTGTTTTACGATTAACGACAAATGAGTCGCTTAAATTCAAACTCAGGTAAATCCATCTGTCAGATCATGCGATTTTGATATTATGAAAAGGTAATAGGGTAGATATTTGCAGAGAGGGTCGAATGGATTTATCTGAGTTTGAAGTTAAGCGACACAAATAATGTCGCCAAGCGAAGAGGAAATCACACTCACACCTAAGACTTTAATGGAGAGGCACGCGGAAAATTAATTTAGTTAAATTAAATTTACATTAATTAAATTACCATTTACAATATTTACATGTTGCTGTTTCATTTCCTCGCAATTGAAGTGAAAAGTAGGGTGTACAACTCGTCCATAAAACCCATAAGAATCATTACTTAGAGTTTATTCCTACAATAGGGAGTTATAATCAAATCAGAAACTTATTATGACAGTCGTGTAAAATTTATTTAGTATAAAGTTTATAGAGTAATAGGATCATGTGAGGGCAGGATATTTTATTATCAAAACAATGTATTTTTTTAGCATGAAAATAGCGTTATTTATGTAGCTGAAGTAAATGTGTTCCGTGTATTTTTGTCAGTTTTGTTTATTGATAGTGTAAGTAAAAATGTATATCTACTGTAGACATTTTTCTGATGTACATATAACTTAGAGCATACATAACTGGAGTAGCCTTATGTCGTATTTGCGTACAAAAATGTCTGCCGAATTTTGCGGGGGCGGGGGGAGCATCTTAATAGGATATTGAAACTCAATTATATATTGAAAGCTTGAAGTGGTTGAACGTTTATAATATCAAGTGCTTACAGCAACATGCGGGCATTTTTATGATCAGTGCCTTTGTATGATTTTTTGCACATTGTGCAAGGTTTCTATAGAGGGGTAAGTTACTGAAAGGCTACTCCAGTTATGTATGCTCTAAGACATATAAGTATTTTCTCTGAACTCCTAAGTATATGTCGCACATTTAGTATGAAACCGACCGAACTCAAAAAAAAATACAAAATGAGTTAGCAACACAACTTGATGCAGTATGTAATTTTGAGTCGATACGTGTTGCTAACTCATTTTGTAATTTTTTTTGAGTTCTGTCGGTTTCATTATAAGGGTGCGATGTATTGTCTCGCCAATTTAGTTATCCTATACTATTAAACAAGCAATATTTGTATATACCTAAATATATTTTTGCAATCACGTTCTCGGAAACGGCTTTAACGATTTCGATGAAATTTGGAATATAGGGGTTTACGGGGACCAGAAACCGATCTAGCTAGGTCTCATGTCTGGGAAAATTCGTTTTCTCCGTACTTTCTCTACTTTCATCCGAGCAGAGCTCGGTCACCCAGGGACTAGGTATTTATAGCAGAGCATCAGTTATGAAAGAAAGCTAAGTATCTTACCAGACTGTATAACTTTCAGAAAAGTTTTCAGTTTTCATTATCCCGGACGCTTACAAAGCTACGACGCTACCTATTTCTGCCCTCGTAATAAAGAATGCAGTAATTGCAAAATTACTGTTGAGAGAAAAATGCGATTAAAGATTTTTTGCATAACTTTACGCTACACGAGGTGAAATAAAATCATAATGCTAAACTATTAAACAAGCAATATTTTTATATACCTATATGTATATATATATTTGCAATCACGCTCTCGGAAACGGCTCTAACGATTTCGGTGAAATTTGGATAGGGATTTACGGGAACGAGAAACCGATCTAGCTAGGTTTCATGTCTGGGAAAATTCGTTTTCGTTGGGTCAACCAGGGACTTATTTTATAAAATTTTAAAACAGTACGAGTAGGTACTTTTCATCGTACTGTTTAATTTATAAGAAAAGAGTAGTTTAATGTCGAGTACTGCAATTTATCATTGTAAGGTATCCACCAAGGAAGCCCAGCTCCTAAAATGGCCTTTAAAAACTCGCAGTTAATGTTTTCCAAACTACTTCAAATTTCGTGAGCACATGCGTTTATGGTAACAAACAAATGTGCATTGTAGTTTTAACTCAAGCGCGCTGCCATTTTGTAAAAAAAATACAGTATGCTGTGCCGTGTTAAAATATTGCACGTTTTATTTTTTTCCAACCTTTATATTAACATTTCAAATTGAAAACAATAACGCAAATTTTGTCAGTACTTTTAGTGAAATTGGGTGTTTATGTTTATTCGGTTTAACATCCAATTATAGGTAAATACAGTCATTTTAAATTTATTTAATTAAGTAAAAGTCCCCTAATAAACATATTACATAAATAAACATATTAAGTTGTAGTTATTTAAAAAAAAAGTCAAAATCTATAATTTTACGATTACTGCATTCTTCATTAAGTACGAGGGCAGGTTTAGCTATGCTAAAAACCTCTGAAGTATCCTTTAAGGACCAGCTTAGGATTAAGAATGTCTCAAAATGTTTGTAGCCAAAGTTAAATCTTTTGTTGGAAGCCGAAAGCTCTCGAAGGGGTGCCTAAGGTACAATACAAGGTGGCCAATACGATGCATAAAAAAATAATAACTTCGTTTATGGTTTTTAAGAGTATAATTGCGCTGAAGTATGTAATAATGAGGGCTACCATTTTTGCGCTCACCAGTTGGCGCCTCTGGCGTGTCGGGTCCAGAAATATAGCTATTAAACGACTATTTATTGGGACCGAGCGCGACGACAGCGCCACGTGACAGGCGGCCATTATGGACAATATTGTCACCGCTGTCAAACACGAAGTAAGTAAATATTGTGAAAAATATTAATGTTATTTGGGTCGTTCTTCTTTTTTTCCGACAATGATCCGTGGTTTTACTGTCTTTTTGGTTTTTGAACTATCGAAAATTGTGGTTTTTAAAAGCGATTTAAAAAAAAATGCATAGGTTTCTTCATTAGAACTAATTAAAGTTTCCTTTCTGGCCAATATAAATATTTATTTACGGTTGGTTTCTAAAAAAAATCATGTGACAAAGTGGACTCTTTCAGTGGGGACAACATTTTGGTTTACCACTCTGTCACGGCATTCTACGAAAAAAAAACATTTAAAAAAATGCTAGTTAGAGAAAGTGAAATATTAAACATCACTAATTAATAAAATAATACGGACGTTCATTCGAACATTATAAAACCGTAAACATCATTACTCAAATGAGATGCCGTAATAAGACGAGGGACAGGCTATTGTCGGTCGAAAAGAAGAACGACCCATTTCTATTCTTCTTGGTGTTATTACAATTCACAACAATACATCTTACGAGGACCATATTTTTTTCTCAAAAACGATTAGAAAATGTTTACTGCAATATGGATTTGACAGCTCAAGTCAGCGACAAAAATGACAATTTTAGCCGTAGCGAGCGCTGTGATCGTTTAGGCTACCCCCCCACCCGCTTTGCACTCTGCCAATTAAAAACATACCAGGAATAAAGCTGGGAATAATACTATGCTGTGCCTTCCCTTTTGACAAATAAGAGCTAGCTCACGACAACAAATCACAAGCGCGTTTTACTCGTATTGATTGATTTGCAGGTTCGTTGTGTTGACACGTAGAGACAAATGCAGATCCCTTCGTCAGTCCCATCTACTACCAGGAACACAACAACAAATGCTTACACTACTTACCTTACTTGCGTTTGTTTTACTTAGAACGACGAAAACGCACTTTACGTGGGGTTTTAGGTAACACTTCATTTGTTCTTCTAAGTTTCTTCGTTTATCTAAGGGATACATTTAACTAGCTGAGCGTTTCTTTAAAAAATGCCACTAATTTTTTCATTTCTACTCAGAATCACGATTTTTGTATTCTTGTATTTCTTTAATTTTGACATTCCTTATTCTTAATTCTGTATGACATGTACTTACTAAGGTAGAAGTACTAGTGCCCGACATGTCAACAGAAAATACTTATTTGAATCACGATATTATGCTCATTTAAGATGTATTAAACAGTTTCATACGGTTTGGGAGACGAGGTATTTACTCAAGTTACTGATATGGAATTCGTTTCATATGGTGATCTTATAAAAAATCCTGATAATATAAGAATTAGGTTATCAATCCGAATGTACGAGTAAATGGCAGGCGGTTATGCTGGCAGTCCCAATAGATGTCATTTCAGTACAAATGTCATGAATGACAGACTGACATTTATTAGGACTTGAAGGTTTAACTCATTGTCCCAATTGATGGCAGCTGGTTTTAACAAATATGTTCATAACTTATAAATAAGTTATTTGTCTTGAAATTGTGATAAGAAATATTGAAGTCACTAACATTTAGTAACTTAAAAATTATGTCGTGATCAATCTTAGTTTATTATTCGCTAGTTAAATTATATTCGTCGAGTACTAGTACCGCGTCAGGCACTAGTACTTCTACCTTATTAGTTGATGATATTGATATTTGAATTCTGTTTGACATATATAGGTATTTAATATAAGAACACATGTGCTATGATGTAACCAACCATTTATTATCGTAATTGATTTCCTATTTTATTTTATTTTTGTAGGTACGCCGCTAGGCAGAACATAGAGGACTCTCAACCTAATTTGAGATCTAGAATGTATTTACCTATGTTTCACAAAATAAATTACTTACTTACTTACCTCTTCCCATCCCGATAGGAGAAAAAAAGTGTCCCAAAATTTCCATACATTTTTGAACTTACCTTTGTTATCGACATACAACGGCAAATGGAAAATGAAAGAAAAAACAAACAAACAAATGGAGAATGAAGGAATAAAAATTTTCTGTCCTATTAGGATCGAAAGAGCTGGCGATTCTGAGTGGAAATAACATAAACCTCATGGAAATTTTTACAATTAATTTTAGTGGTTTTTTTTTTTTGGAACGTTCAGCTTTCTTTATTTCGATCATTAAATCCTTTTCAAACAAAACAATACTATAGTTTTTGGTTTTCAAAATGGTCTTCCGTGAAATCGCATGAGCATTAGTGCGCGCTTTTTCTTATCTTATATACATAACTAGCTTGTGTCCGCGACTCCGTCCGCGTGGAACTCGTTTATATCGTAGCTCCATACAAACTTTTTCACTCATTTCACCCCCTTAGGGGATGATTTCCGGGATAGAAACTATCCTATCCCCTTTCCCGGGACTCGATTATCTCCATGCCAAATTTCATCTAAATCGGTTCAGCGGTTTAAGCGTGAATAGGTAACAGACAGACAGACACACTTTCGCGTTTATAATATTAGTATGGCTATGGTACCTATACAGTCAAGTGAAGGAAACCCCTCGAATAGAGGCCACTGTCCTTGACTAAAAGGCCCTTTAAAGGGATTTCGCTCATTAAATCCGTTGGGTTAAATAGGAGGTTTCCAGGTCACTGGACACCTGGGGAAATGGGTCATGTTTTCAAGTTTGAACAACAATATCTACTGACGAACCTTTTCCTATTGTTCGACAACAATGTCTTGGAAATCCAAAACGTCATTAGACGCAGATTTTTCACGGGAGGTACGCTTTTCTTCGTGGCTAATAGTCCAGGCAATGAACTGACAACTTGTATGGAAAAAACGACATATTTGGAAATAATTTATAATAGATAATTTTTTTAATGTAACGGATATATTATCAATTAAATTGTTACCTAGAGGCAAAATCCAACAAAAAATCAGACATCAAAAAAATCAATATTTAATTAGCTCCTAAAAAGTCCGGATAAATATTAATATTTTTTTTTATCTTTATTTAGGTTCATTTACATCTGCTTTACAATATTCAATATAAATAAAATAAAAAAGACAATGAATGTTTAATTTAAATCTATATAATTACTTCCGGGTGGAAAGTTTGGTGGATTCTTGAATAAAGCATCTTAGAATAATGTTTTAAAATGAAATAAACAAAAAAAACGCTATTATACATTAATGTTTTTCGAAACCGTATTTTGCCTCGGCGATAAGGAACACAAAGGTTTTAGCCGTGAATAAATCGTTTCTTACCCAACCTGCCCTAACCTATTTTTACAATAGGGCATGATGTGGAGTTCCCGTAAAAATGAGATTTTATTCCCGTTAATGGTTTTCTGATATTTATGATCGGGTATTATTCTCGGAGGTTTTAGTGCGTCATTTTAGATTTTAAATGTTGGCTGTTAAATCGAAGAATATATAAAAATACTTAGGTTTTTGGTCGAATCCAACCTTAGTATTTTTATATATTCCGCGGGACTGGTATTTCAATGGCAACATGTTATGGCCACTTTATGTCAAAGCAACATGGGTTAAATGCGAACTAGAGGATTTTTCTTTACGTACAGTCGACGCCAAAAATACGTTTACACTTTTGCACCTTATTCCATTGCAATAAGGCGAATAGTGTAAACGTATTTTTGGCGTCGACCGTACAATGCGTTACGTGATCGACCAGGTCTGCTATAATTCAAAAGTATAAGTAGCAGCGTAAGTATAAGCACGGCAAATTTGTATGCTTTTTTGTTGACACATTTACCTATACTCGCCGGCAGAAAATTTGGCCCAAATTAGAAAAAGTTTACAATGCTGAAAAACATTATTTAATTTATTCAATTTATAGTTTGAAATCACGAAAAGTTTTTGGGCCAAATTTTCGGCCAGTGAGATATTATTTATTTATATATTATCAATTTCACTTTCCGGTTCATGAAGATAATTTCATGTCCGGAAATTATTCTAATCTCATTTTAAAATCACACGCTGTCTTAAAACATATTTCACTATTTACAGTTTTGAATATACTAACCCATTACGCTAACCCTGTTTGATCAAGTTATCGCACACACTCGACTAGCCTTAAATTCCACCCCGTAAGCGTGACAAACTTACTGTAGCCATCCCCGAAGTCAAAGGCAATACATAAACGCATTCATTGGCCCGCTACTCGACCGCATAACTAACTTTGCCGTAGCAGCCTGGCAGAAAATTGTGGGTAAATGTCTTGAGTGCTCCGTGAGAGAGAGATGGTCGTATGGACTTGTATGGCACCATCCCTTTCTGAAGGACTTGTTTAACATTCAGTGCCCAGAATCGCTACGCGCTACGCTCGTAGCTGCACGTCTAGCACAACTTGCTGCTCAGTCGCTTCTCGCGCGACTAAGCGTCCCCTATCTCACTCGCACCATACAAATTAGAAAAAGGGGGGTAGAGCTTTCTCGACTCGCGTCGCGGTGCGGCGTCAGTTGCGCTAGCCCCGCTGATCCTGTGGTTTTCCTCGTATGTAGCGACTACGGCGTAGGGATGCATACGTGTCGTCACGGGCCGGGAATGGGGGGACTGATTGTTTTTGATCGTGGCGGTAGTTATTTGGATATTGACGTTGTGTGTTCAATTCCTTGGGTGAATGGAATACGTTTTGTGCAGACGGTCGACATTATGTGGTA
The DNA here is from genome assembly GCA_932294315.1 of Epinotia nisella. NCBI lineage: Eukaryota > Metazoa > Arthropoda > Insecta > Lepidoptera > Tortricidae > Epinotia > Epinotia nisella. The sequence goes on from OW028673.1 coordinate 42,673,784, forward strand.
ATTTAGCCAAAATTATTTTAGGCACCAAAAATAATAAATAAAGGCAATTTTATTTATTATTTTTGGTGCCTAAAATAGAGATACAAACATAGATGTCTGGAAATATTTTCCTAGTAGTGTTACGTTCTCAACCGGGCCTCATTGCTTATTATGAATTTTCCCACCACCCTGGGTTTTTTATTACAAAAAAGTCACAAATTACCACTGCGTTACCAGTCGCCATGACCCCTCAAAAATGATGTCCACTGCGTTACCAAACACTTTTTTATTTTTTTTGAGCCCAAAGATTTCAATAATGGTCATCATTCGGGTATGCATATGTAATTGTAAATTAGAAAATAATAGTTTTTTGAAGATTATCCGAAAAAGTGAAAAATTATGGGTTTAAATGTACAAGGGACGTTTTTATAGGCATCAAAAAGAATTTTGGCCCATTTAGTCGCTGGAACGTCTCAGTTAGGCAATGCATCTCGATCTCGCGAAATCTCGTCCATATTTTACGAGACTGAGTCTTGTACAATTACCGTACGAGATCTCGCGAGGTATATAGCGAGATTTAACTTTCCATATAAAACGCAGCATGACAAAAGTTTCATTTGACTGGTCAATTAAAACTTACTATGATTCTAGGTAATATTTGATTAATATTTTATTGTTTTAAGTACGTTCGGCCTCACAAGGGGCCTAACAGCTTTGTACCGTGTCGCATTAAACGTCATGTTAAACTGCCATATGAAGTTGTCAAACGAGTGAAAACGATAAGGTACTTAGGTGTTCAGCTACTTATGAGGCTGTCTGTACATTCAAAAAATTATGACTTTAAGATACACAAAGAGTGTTGTATTTTATAAACCACTGCATAGGTACCTACAGTTTTTTAGGGTTCCGTAGCCAAAATGGTAAAAACGGAAACCTTAAGTGAATAATTAAGTGAATATAGTCGAAAGATAATCGCTCCGAAAGTCTGTCCCCCCCCCCCCCCCTCCCTCAAATTTTTGAACGGTGTATTTTAAAAATATGAAAAAATCATGGCTTCTCAAATCCTTTCAGCGTAAATTGTTTTGAACAAGATCGGTTCATAGGTTTTCGAGATATTGCTGAAAAATTGCATTCCTTATTATATTTTTATTTCACGTGTTTATAATGATTAATGATTAAATGGATTTCATACCATTTGCATACTCGTACGTTTCGTGAGATTGCATTTAGTTTCATTTAAGTTAACTTAACTGTCCTACAGTTTTGACATTCACTGACATTTAGGAACATTTCATGAGAATGGCGCGTTGGCGCGTCGTGATTGTTTTCCATCCTTTTAGACACTTATGCAACGGACCGCGCCAACTGTCCTTAAACGGACAGTTTTGACATTCATAGCAGGGATCACATACCGGTATTTTCACCATACAAAAATACCGGTTTTATTTCGTTCAATTTCGTTCTTTGGTTTATAATATCATTTTTTATCAGGCTGTCTAATAATACGAAAATGTTACCTGAATACATGATAGAGTCCTACATTAAGAGCCTAAGATAATTCAAAATATTAGACTAATTCGGGGACTTTTGAAAAAACCGGTTCCGATCCCTGATTCATAGACCGATTGGCGCAGCGCTACTACTACATTCGGCTTGTTGGAACGGCCGTCATCACACCGTCTGGGACCAAGGCCGGTGCAACCAGTATCAGAAAAAGGGTAAATAAATATCGCGTAAGAGGGTCGTTCTTCTTTTCGACCGACAATAGCCTGTCCCTCGTCTTATTACGGCATCTCATTTGAGTAATGATGTTTACGGTTTTATAATGTTCGAATGAACGTCCATATTATTTTATTCATTAGTGATGTTTAATATTTCACTTTCTCTAACTAGCATTTTTTTAAATGTTTTAGTTTTTCGTAGAATGCCGTGACAGAGTGGTAAACCAAAATGTTGTCCCCACTGAAAGAGTCCACTTTGTCACATGTTTTTTTTTTAGAAACCAACCGTAAATAAATATTTATATTGGCCAGAAAGGAAACTTTAATTAGTTCTAATGAAGAAACCTATGCATTTTTTTTTAAATCGCACTTCAAAACCACAATTTTCGATAGTTCAAAAACCAAAAAAACAGAAAAACCTCGGATCATTGTCGGTAAAAAAGAAGAACGACCCAAGACCTGTTCAAAGTTGTCTTTTAACCTTTTCAAGGCTCTGTCAAAGAGAAAAGTTGTCAACGACACGCCTCGTCATCATGACATTTAGTGCGGAGTTAAACCTTATGTCATGTAGGTTGTTATCGCACTGAACTCCCTGACGGATTAATCCGTCATTGGCTTAGAACCAGTGGTGCGGATTTATCCGTCTTCGGCGTTGAAAAGGTATGATGGGTTTTGGTGCACTATTTAAGTATAGTATAATTCGCACAAAGAATAAAAATGTTTTCCTTAACATTAAAAGTCTTCCGTTCGCCGCAGAACAGTATGCCCCCTCAAGGTATTAAAGGCGTAATGGTTACATAATCGGATCACGCGCGCTGCCTATGGGCATAATTGTAATTGTTTCTAATGAACATTGGAAACAAAACTTTTCAGTCAAATATCAACCTTAACGTTGCACAGGAAGGTACGGATTGTAACGGCATTATTTGCAAGCTTGGTTCATTTCAAGTTCAAGTAAGTTGATTAAGTTATTTTGATTCAGCTCCAGAAATAGACACACTGTATGTTGTAATGATACATTAAGTGCGTGGGTTGTAGAGGGATGTTCATAATCGTCATTCTTTATCTATATATAGTTAATTTATTTTGTAAAGCAATACATTTGGCATTTGATTGTGAGACTTACAAGGGTCTACCCAGGGCCCTATACCACGAAACATACAAGCACAATTTACAAGTGACGTATACTCTGTCTCAGATAAGATTAGAAAAGTCGTGCGTTAATCGCAAACAAACGTAGACGGATTTGTCCGTTGATAATCTAATGTTACTTCGAATGAGGTTCAGGTCCTTTAACAAATTCGTAAATTTTATTAAGGACTGCACACTATGATACCTACGATATTTTGCGTACAATTTAACAATCTTATTAGGTACCTATACTTGTCTAGGGTTTTGGATATGAAAAACATAGTTTCATCACACTTGCTCGTCAATGGCGTTATTACTTGCGAGCGTACAGAGCAGTTATAGCCGTTTTACCTCCCACGGGCTGTTAAGTTTAGTATTAAAATATAGTACCCTCTGATTGGCTTAAGTAAATCTGGTTACTCTGTGAACGGTTGAAAAAAAATCTAGTTGGCCAAGCCGCCCGCTCCGCAAGAATACTGCTCTGTGATTGGTTGAAATATTGAAGCTGCGCGCTCCACTAGCACTGATCTGGAAGTGAAACTTAGATTTTTCTGTCTTTTGTAGTTATTTATTTCCTCGCAAATGTGATTAAAAAAATTGTGTATAACACGGGCGTAAGAATATTGCAAACTCGAAACATCAAAAGCCCTCCGCCTTCGGCGTCGGGCTTCTGATAGACTCTCGTTACCAATATTCCAGTTACGCCCCTCGTTAAACAATGTACTATTTCACGCCTTTCATTCGGAAAAGTAAGTTTTGCTCCACGACGAGAGGGATCAAAATGCTACTTTTCTGTTCAAGCGACTTTTTTTATTTATTCATTGGCAATTGGCATGTAGCATTTACGCAATGTGCCAATTGAACACAGATCTTAATAAAATAATCGATTGTAATTTCATCGTAATCGAATAAAAGCAAACATATTTTACGTTTTAACTTTAACAACGTTTTATGAAAATTTATGAATATTTCGTAATATTTAAAAAATAGTCACAATAAATTATACGTTTTACTGAAATCAAAACTATCGATGACTGTTATATTTTCCACATAGTCGGTGCTCACGTTCCGTTCCACATAGTTCGCACGGGCATCGTTATACGCTCAGGATTCTAACTTAGAATCCTGCGCTACGCTCAGGATTATATTGTAGAATCCTTCGCTTCACTCTGGAAATCCTGGATTCAATGTACCGCCCTCGCCGTAAACACATCATTTTGCTCCTTTGAGACACAAATAACTATTTACAAGCATTGGGAAGAGAAATAAAACATTTCGAAAAATATTATACCATTACGTCCCCGTGAATGTACAAGGTACAAGGCAGTGTGCCCAAATGGGAACAGAAGACACGTGCCACGAACGTGTTAACTCCCATCTACGTCACCGTTCACACGTTATGTCATGGCTCACATAATAGCGAGTGAAAGTGGCCTGGTGGGTATCTAATCGGTTAAATACTCGATGCAGTTCTCACTGCTCACCATCTATTGTCTATGGTGCTAATGGTCTATAGACAATGTATGAGAGAGATGAAATGAGAGTTAACATTACATCCGCCCCGTATAAACGTTTTTACACCGTGTGGTTTCTACAATTATACATCATTATTAATGTATTTTCTTTCTTTCTTTCTTTCTTTCTTTCATTATTTAAGGGGAAGTGCGGGCACGCGGCTTATACAATAACTTGCTTCCGAGCCGCCGCCGTTCCCTATTTTCTGCGTCACATTTGGATGTATATCTATACTCTATACATATTATAAAACAAAGTCGGCAGCCGGTGTATGTTATTTATAAACTCGAAAACGGCTGGACCGATTTTTATGCCGTTTGCACCAATGCGTAGAGAATTTTACCGTGGTGGTTTCAGTATATGATTTAAATATGTTTCGTTTGTAGATAGTTCACTGCAATGATTTATTTCTAACAATTCGGATGATTTGGATGTATTTTGACTTGACAAATCGTTGACTTCCTCTAGAATTTCGCTGATAAATTGTTTTTAAAGCAAACCTTTAATAAAGTTTTTCTCCTACGAAAATTAGACCCGCCGAGAAAAACCTTATTGCATAAAAAGTATTACCTAAATGAACAAAACTGGCTCTGAGACATAGATAGTAGGTCTCTAGGTAAATTAAATAATAATTACATCTTGCACCACCCGAGCGAAGCCGGGGCGGGCAGCTAGTAATATTATAATTCATAGTAACAGAAACTATATAGTTTTCGGCCTAGATATGGCGGATCCCATTGCCCATTGGGTATACAAAATGTCATGTTATTCCAGTGCTTGTGCCGTTTTAAATTGTATGGAGAGACCACTTGACTCCTAAGGACGTGAATTTCAATTAATTTGTGAAAATGCTGATAAGCTATCAACCTTTATGAAAGAGGAGTTCTGGGCGAAGGGTTCCTTCGCGGACGAGGCCGGTCATGTGTAGGGTTGCTATACGTCAGGATTTGCCCTGACATGTCAGGATTTCGACCCCTTGCCAGGATTGCGGCTGGACTTGGCAAGTGTCAGGATTTTTATAAATCATCATCATCATCATTATATCAGCCGAAAGACGTCCACTGCTGGACATAGGCCTCCCCCAAAGAGTTCCAAAGTGACCGGTCCTGCGCCACCCGCATTCAGCGGACTCCCGCGACCTTTACCAGGTTTTTAAATAATCTCATTAAATAAATAAAAATTTAATGAAGGAAATGATACAACTCTGACAAGAAATGTCAGGACTTTTAGGGTGATGTCAGGATTTTTATCAGGACAATTCATTTTTACATATTGCAACCCTAGTCATATGACTTCCAGAAACTGCGCTGTTTTGAATTTTTTTGAATTTGAATGAGAACATTGGCGCGGCCTGCGGTGGCGGTCCATAGTAAATTTGACAGCTAATGACAAGTTTACTATTGACCACCGCGGCCAGGCCGCGCCAGTCTGTGAGAGGCCTTAATGTGTCTGTAAATATAGATGCAAATAAATGAGTAACAAGCATAAACAATTCAAAAAAACCGGCCATATGCGATTCTGACTCGCGCATCGAGGGATCCGTACAGACTGTCATACAATTTACCCGACTATAGTAGAAGTTAGCATCATGAAAACAGCGCCATTTACGAGTATATACCTAAGTATATTGGTCACTAACTCGCGCGACTATGGAACTCAGTATGTATGTTGGTTTTTCGGCAATAATGCTTTATCACGTGAACCCGTTCAGAATATTGTTTTAAAGTAAATTATCTAATCTCATATGCAATAGAGTACCTATAATACGTTAATTAAACGATTCTTATTGCAGCCGGCCAGCATTCCGAACACGGAATACTTTTAAGTCATCAGACCGGAAACGTATCGAGACCATTTTTTGCATAAAGCATTGCACAAATGCACATGCACAGGCGTTGCATTATAGCGTGGTGCGAGCGACAAGTCGCGCGGAGCGACAATGGGTATGAATATATACCAACGTGTGCGTACCAATGTGTGCATATAATAACACTAAATCAGCCTACATGGGCAAATATTCACCGTTTTTAAGGCGCTTTTTTTTCGTCATTGTCGTTGACAGCAAATAGGTACTAAAAGAGACGAATATCAAAGTCTACTTCTGATGAAGACGTAAGCCAATACCAGTACTGAGTCTCTTTTGATTAAAGTTTCCGCGGTATGATTTACCTCTGCTGAAATAATCTTGAGCCGACAATGACGTTAGAACCGAGCGGTTCAAACGCTCAGAGATTGGCCCACATACGTCCCACTGCTGGGCACAGGCCTCTTCTCATATGTGAGATGGAACGGGCAGTAGTCCCCACGCTGGCCCAGTTGGGGATTTCACCTTTGAATTTCTTGGCAGATGTATGCATGTTTTCTCACGACATTTTCAAGCTAACCCACGACCGCCGTCATGCCTGAACCACTAGGCTACCGTAGCTTGTGTGTATGGTTAATCGACTTCAAAAAAGGAAGTTAATATGTTCCACTGTATTTTTTTATGTATGTTCGTCGATTTCTCCGTCAATTGTATAAATAGGAAAAGTCTGCGAGATTGAAGCTTTGTAAGTTTGTATGTAAACGGAACTACAGATCCGATTGAAATAAATATTTCACCTGCGTATAGAATGGACTTTCCGGATGGACCACTGTCATTTTTCCATATAAAAATTGACATCTAGATCTACCTGACGCGCGTGGCAATGCGTTACGTGATCGACCAGCGTAAATACTAATCATTTGATGTTAAACAATCGAAACAAAGATCCAACTTACAGACATTATCAACAACGCATTTTAATTAAACATGTAGGTAATTAAAACTAGCACTTCGATTAAATGTACAATTTCTTGCATAAAAAATACTACTACAATAAATTGCGGTACCGCCAATGAACAACGTATCCCATCACTACTGCACGGACGCCATGCTGTATCAAAGCGCGCGCTCTTCGAAACAGCCAATCACAGCGCTGTTACCGACCGCCCCGCAACCCGCACCTACCGCTAACTGTGGTGACCTTTTATTCGAACAAAACCGTTCATAGGCGGAATGTACAGCCGCGCGGGCAGCTAGTAAAGATAGAAAATAACAAAAATATTGTATCAGTGTCCGGGAAAATTAAGAGCATCCCTTAATTAACGTACAGAAATGCACAAGTATATGGCGGTAACCGGAAACGGAACTCAAAGCAAAATCCCGAGAAAGCTTGATTTATAAATAACAAACTATATGTACAAACGCTAACACAGTTAACTGACCATCCTATATATATATTGAACCTTGTTACAATACACATAAAGTGCACTGATTGTCAGTAAACTGTGTTGGCGATGGTACACCTTTCCTGTATTTTTACTTTCATAGAATTCTCTGGAGATGAAAATAAAAGCTGTAGTCGTAGTCTTCCTTTTTCGTTAAACTTTATACATTGTATTTTACGAGCAGAGATATTGTCAGAACTGAGCGTTACTTGAAAAAATGCCACTAAATTTTTTATGATTTCTTCTGCAACTTTTATATTATGTCTGCTCAGAATCACGAGCTCTTTTCATCCCAATAGGAGGGAAGTGTTCCAATATTCCTATACATTTTAGAACTTCCCTTTTGCGTTACCGCAATACAAAGTATGTGGAAAATGGTAACATAATAGGAAAGATACATAATTTGGAATAATTTTTTGTCCTATTAGGATCGAAAGAGCTTGTGATTTTAAGTGGAAATAACATAAAACTTCCATTTTACAATTAAAAATACCTAGTGTAATTTTTTTGAGAAAGCTATGTTTAAGTATTACCCAACTGCTAAAAGAGGAGGGTAATGTTTTACGAGTGTATGTAAGTATGTATGTCTGTTTCTTTGTGGCCTCCTGTAGCCTAAACGACTTGATGGATTGTCGTTGGATTCCTCTTAATCGTGGGAGTGACATAGTTTGACATATTTGTCAAAAAGCAGTCGGGTTTTTCGAAAATTCTTTTGATTTTTTTATACCTATTTTCATAATGAAAACGCTTCTGAGAAAAATATTAGATTTCCGCCAAGCAACTCTAAAATTATTAATTATCTTTGGAAATTTTTGTCTTAGCATAATTAATTCCTGATTATATAAATTTAATTTCAGTTGTGTCGTATGGTAAAATTCGCTTTGCTTGTAATTTTGACTAAATGGCACATTAAATACGTTACTTTCAATCTCAGCTCCCTTCACGAATGTCTGAATAATTTCAAGGGACGCTCATAATTACAGACATCTCATATCTCCCTCACAAAAGGTGAAGTTAAATAAGGAACTCCAAGTTGAAAATAAGAATCCCCTAACAGGCCGTTTCTCGGCAGACGAGATCAAAGTAAAAGTTTGTTCCTATAATTACAAAAACAACCACAGATAAAATAAGCATATTTAAAAAGTGAAATACTGGCATAAAACACTCGCAACAAGCCGTTAAATAATTAAAAAAAAACTCACGTTAAATGTCGTTCACAAATACCGTTCGATTTTTAAACGCGGCTGTTAGGTATCGTCTGGGGCTGATACTGACGCGAGCGCAGTGAAGTGAATGCCAGTCACCACTCTTGTTTCGCTATTGCTACCCGACTAAACCACTCAAGTGGCCGCCACCGAGAGGTACTACTAATTAACCACCTCCTCAATTCAGCAGGTGTACCTTTGTCGTGTGCATTGAACTTTGCGTTCATTTGAATGAATTGTCATGCTCATCGGCTGTACGCGTCTCACATTTATAATTCAACGGTTTTTTTTCATTTCGTTCTCGAAGTGCAGTAAGCGGGAAAGCTGGTGTCCTATTTTCAACCCTCTTTAAACATGTTAGATTTGAATTTCGACCAACCAACGGATTACTTTTTCGTTCACTCTAACAACTTAGGGGAAAGTGTGGATCATTCGTGCACCGGGATCAATCGTAAGCTGGCCATATTTTCCATACCGTACATGCGGAGCATCAATATTTTACCTTTAGCTTTTTTGAAAAAAAAAAGTGCTTTTGCCTTGGCAAAGTAATTTTCAGATGTAACTTTGAATGCGTTAATCTCCAGAAATATCATACACATAACCTACGTCAGCGCAATAAAATAGTTCAAGCAGTTCCCGCCAAACTAACAATGTTTAACAAAGGCCCTTATGCTATGTCTATAAAAATTTATAACAATATTCCACAATATATACGAAATGAAGCAAAATATAATATCTTTGTAAATAAACTTAAGGCTTATCTTGTAACGGAATGCCCATATTCTCTACAAGAGTTCATGGGTCATTAGTTATTAGTCATATTATGTGTCGATGTAAGTATTAAAATAGATATCTTTTTTATAAAAAATATGTTGTTACCTAATGTGCAGAATTTATATATTTTATTTTATTTTTTATCCTTAGGTTTAGTTTAAACATGTTGCTACACCCTAGTAGGGTCCATGCTTGTACTGGTTAGATTTTAAGAACACCTTTGTAAATACCATGGTTGCAACGAATAAATATGAATATGAATATGAATATGAATATGAATATTTGCTAGATCTATAAAAGTAATTATTACCGTCTATATTAAAATGCCGAAGATTAAGTGATCCACAACTTTGGGATATCCTTCATCGTTATTTTTATTATGATTTAATTATCCAATTATTTTGTCAATTTATATCAACACTAAACTACACCGAATATTAAACAAAATTTAATTCGTCTAGATTTGACTTAACAGCAAATTGTTAACAGCTCCCAAAGTAAAAATTGTACGAATGATCCACACTTTCCACTATTATGGTTTTCTATTTAGTGGGTTGGAAATCGAACCCAGAGCCGTCAACTTCGTAGTCACTATACCCAACCCAATGTCCGATATTTAGGTCCGTGCCCGCGTAGTACTCATTTACACATGCTTTTGTCTAAAATAGGAACACCTGCCTGGACGTTTGTTTGTTATAGAGTTAACGAATGGATTTGCAACGACCAGAATTCCATATACTTGTTTCCCTTTGTATTTTCAATTACTTGGTACCGCTTTGCGTTCATTGTAAAAATACTGTATGCTCGAAACAAAACTTTTCCCCGGTACCAAAATGGTTCAATTGTTTAAGGCTACACCGTACCCCAGTGGAATTTTGGTTGGGGGGGGCTTCTTCTTGACCCTATACTAAGATTGGCCCACCAATCACAACTCTTTCAAAAAACATTTATCTTTGCTATCAACCTACCAGAATACAGCTACATATTAAAATCGACCAATCAAACATCAGGTGTTTTTTAGTCCCTAATTCCAAATCATTAAAAAAGAAAACGCCTCTGACCGTTAATAGCGCGTCCAAACGCTAAATTGAACAATCTCTTCGCAGTGAAATTTGTTATTGATTGTGGATGGATAATCTTTGTTTTACTATTTTCTCGCACTCGAAGTGAAAAGCAGAGTGTATAACTCGGGTCTAAAAGCCATATTACCCCTCGAAATATTTTCCCTCGCTTCACTCGGGAAAATATCCATCTCATGGTAATATGGCTTATTTTAGCCCCTTGTCATACAATCTACTATTATTTTTTCAACACAGTTCTGACAGTAAAAATATTATAGCGTCAAAAAAAGATTTTGCCTGTATAAGAGTGGTTTAAGATTTACTTGACTCATTCTGTTTACTTTTTAGGGTTCCGTACCCAAAGGGTAAAAGCGGGACCCTATTACTAAGACTTCGCTGTCCGTCTGTCACCAGGCTGTATTTCATGAACCGTGATAGTTAGACAGTTGAAATTTTTACAGATGATGTATTTCTGTTGCCGCTATAACAACAAATACTAAAAAACAGAATAAAATAAATATTTACGGGGGCTACCAATCAACAAAAGTGATTTTTTTGCTCGTTATTATACATAATGTTACGGAACCCTTCGTGCGCAAGTCCGACTCGCACTTGGTCGGTTTTGTCTTATATGTCAATGACATGGCAACCTGTTTCTTGCCCATTAAAAGTTGATAAAAACAAGTAAATGAACGTCGCCTGTCTGTAAGTCGTTCCCCCGCGTCTCAGGAAGTGGAAAAAAACCGGTAAAATTCTAATAAGATTCCAATTAAGCTCCTGAAAGGAAAATTAGTGAAAATGTTTTCAGCAAGTGGGCGTATTAGGTCAAAGTAGACAAGTCCGAACTTGCTTTTGTGCCCAAAAGTGGGCTGTATTTTGCGAAATACCAGGACTTGGGACCTCACGTAGTGAACACCCAAGATTTTGTATATAAAGAGGCGCATTCTTTATATACAATACATCCGATTAAAAAAAAGGAAGGGCCGAGCTCTACGTGACCTTTTTTTTTTTTTTTCGTTTTCACTTCGACTTGATTGGGCTTCGGAAAGTTAGTACAATTTGATTCAAGATCTAAGATCTTTTCCCTTTGACCCGTTCCAATACGCTCCTCGAGGCTGTCGGGATTTCGGCAAGCAATGTACCAAAGTAGCTCAATATGCGTTGGGAACAATTCTCAGACAGCCTCCTTGTCATCTAGAGTTCCTTGAGGATGGATACGTTTTTTTCGGATCTTTAGTAACTGAAGAGTCCTGCCTAGCAAACAGTAAAGCTCCAAACCCAAGAACAAGTAGTGATCATATAAGTAAAGATATTAAGTAATTTTTAAAGTGTTTTTGTGTCAGTAAATTTGCTGCTCTCTGGGACTTAATAAATTTCGTCGTAAATTCGGCTGGGATTTTTAGACAGCCATTTTTCTGTGAAAATCTTCAATTTTGTCAATGTTTTTTCGTATTCTACTTTTGTATTTTTATAACTTAGCGTGTTTTTTAAAGATTTTTGGACTTTTGTAAATTTGATTGTTTTTGGATTTTGAAATAAACCGGCCAAGTGCGGCGACGCATAGATACTATGGCGCACACATACAAGCCGCGCGCGGTGCGTTTGTATGAAGATAAAGTACTTTCCACTTTTTCTACTATACTTTGGTGTTATCTCTGTCACAAGAGAGCCATACCATACCTACCGAAGGCGGTTGGAGACGCGCATGTAGGCGTTTGCTCAGGTCGGCAACAGACATCATTATGGAAAATATGAGTCACTGCATATCAGTGATTTATAAGCGTATCCAAGCAAAAAAGATGAAAGATTAAATCGGAGGTCTTATCTAGTTGAGGGCCCTTTCGGATACACTTCGACCAAGTGGGATCTTTTGTGCATTTGCCCTCCCCTTTATAGCTACTCCCAAGCTCGCTCCATCATTTCCACAAAACGGATGATGCAGCTTAGTGGGAGCACCTTGAATTCCTTTGGTTGCTGATAGCCGTTACCAAAGTGATTCATTCTTTGTCTGGCAAGGGCATGACATTCAAACAGTAAGTGTTCCATAGTATCATCCTCCTCGCCACACATTCCACAGTCTACACTGTCCGATAGTCCCATTTTGGCCAAGAGATCCTTGACCCCGAAGTGACCTGTGAACTCCCCAGATATAATTCTGAGTTGCTTCCTGCTGGATTTCCAGAGCTTTTTGGTCCAGCCCGAGTCCACTTCTATGAAAAGCTTTGAGTGCCTCAAACCCGCCTCATTCTTCCACTCGTGTTGGTGTTTGGTTTTGCCGTAGGCTTTAAAGGCCGATACATCAGAGGTAATAATAATAAGTATTACTATTATGAACTAGCTTCTGCCCGCGACTTCGTACGCGTATAAATTATGGATGACATGATATTCTTATGTTTCACCATACGATACCTACTACACTGATAAATTAGATTATTACGATTTCATTTCTATAAATTATGCGTGTAACAGTTCAAATCCTCATAAACGTTGTCGTCAATAATATTTAGTTATATTGATTTACTTAATCTTTATTGCAAACGAAGTACGTAAGTAGAAGAAAAATTACCAAAACCGGAATTTAAATATAAAATTTCATAATTGAAACAAATGGACCGAGGGCGAGACCCCAAAGATACTCTATATCTCCGGGTGTCTTGTCAAACTACCCCTGAGAGCCAAAGTCCTGAAGGTAAACGGGGAGGCAAGCGAGGCCGAAGGCTGAACTTTTCGTAGGAATGAAAGGCCCAACGTACCCTTATAGATAGCGCTCCATATGCGAGCCAGAGCATCGAAGGCCCGAGGGCGAGACTCCATGGATACTTACTATCCACAGGTGTCTTGCAAGCGAAACATGAGCCTTAAGTCCCAAAGTTGAGGGGTGAGGCAAGCGAGCCCGAAGGCCGAGCTTTTCGTATGAATGAAAGGCCCAATACATCGCTTCTATGCGAGCCCGAGGGCCGAAGGCCCGAGAGCTAGCTCATGCGGACGCTCACTATACCCGAGTATTCATAATAATATTTCTGAATGTCACAAACGCTGAAGTTTTATACATTAAAAAATGGTACCTACTTAATTCTCCGCGGAATGCCGTTGTGTCCAAATTTTATACCCACGTCTCTTGACGTTGGTGAACTATGCTAATTCGACGTAAGTATTAAACTCAACCTATCATACATCTTTAGATGACCTCTGAATTCATACCAATTATGTATAGGAAGACGAAGATCAAGGTTGCTGGATTTCAATATTAACAGCGACGTTGACAGCGACTGAAATCCAAAATAATTAGGTTTCTAATGTCTAACAGCTACTATCGGTTGAGATATCAAACATTTTTGGTTATTATAGATAGTCTTTAGCCATCTAGCACTCATTTTCATCCCGTGGTTTTTCACGTTTTATCTATATTTTTTTATAATGTTTGAATGGAGTTCTTTATACTTTCCAGTCAAGTGTATGTTTATCAATTTTCAAGTCTAAAGCTCATGGATTTGAGGAGTTCCCATACAAAGTTTTGCCCCATTTTTTACCCCCTTTGAACTAATTTTTATCATTTTTACAGCCTATGACCTGGCCAGGGATTTTCTCGAACGATTAAGTAAAAGTTGCATCAAAATCCTCTATTCACTAAGCTTCTCTGCGTTTTTTGTAAAATATACATTTTCAAAAATTAAAACTACAAAAAGTGCATGCTGCTGGGTTTGAACTCGGGGACGCCGACTCCGTAAGCTATGGGTCAAGCCACTGGACTAACTATCAGTTGTAAGAACACGATGAATTTTCGAATATATTGACGACATGTTACCATGGTAATGATACTGTTATAACCCCGCTCTTGCAACATTATATAGTTTCTAGTCGCCTCAGAACCTATTTTCATCCCATATTTTTCACGTTTTATCTATACATTGCTAAAAGTTTGAATGGGGTCGTTTTTACTTTCCAGTCAAGTTTATGGTTACCAATTTTCAAGTCTGTAGCTCGTACATTCAAGGAGTTCCCATACAAAGTTCAACCCTATTTTCTACCCCCTTTGAACCCTAATCTTTAAGATTTTTATAGCTTAAAACCTATCCGGGGATTCTCTCGACAGATTAGTAAAGTTTGCATCAAAATCCGTTCAGCCGTTTTCACGTGATACTCTGACAAATAAACAGACAAACAGATAAACAGATAAACAGATAAACAGACAAACAGATAAACAGACAAAAATTCTAAAAACTGTTGGAACGTGTTCTGTTATCAATTCTAAGTATCCCCAGCCAATTTTTTTTCGTTTATCTTCCATGTACAGACTTTCGACCCTCTTCAGCTTTATTATATGTATAGATAGATAGATAATTTGTAGGTCCAGAACCGTTTGTGGGACTCTCACGGGGAACCATAATATCGGCCTTTAAAGCCTACGCCAAAACCAAACACCAGCCAGCACGAGTGGAGGAATGAGGCGGGTTTAAGGCACTCAAAGCTCTTCATAGAAGGAGTGGACTTGGGCTGGACCAAAACACTCTGGAAATCCAGCAGGAAGCAAATCAGGATTATATCTGGGGTGTTCACAGGTCACTTCGGCGTCAAGGATCTCTTGGCCAAGATGGGACTATCAAACAGTACAGACTGTAGAATGTGTGGCGAGGAGGATGAGACTATGGAACACTTACTGTGTGAATGTCATGCCCTTGCCAGACAAAGAATGAATCTCTTTGGTAACGGCTACCCGCAACCAAAGGAATTCAGGGTGCTCCCACTGAGCTGCATCATCCGCTTTGTGGAAATGATGGAGCGAGCTTGGGAATAGCTACAAAGGGGAGGGCAAATGCACAAAAGATCCCACTGGGTCGAAGTGTATCCGAAAGGGCCCTCAACTAGATAAGATAAGATAAGATTATGAATAATTGATTTACTCTTTTAAGTCTGTTTTACGCCTGTAATAACAAACTTTAACTGCCATACTACATATCTAGGCCTGACACGCCAGTAACGCTAACTGGTAAGCGTAATAACGGTAGCCCTCATCTCCCAGTTATGCTCTCATGGTTATGTTGCTGGTGCATGTACAATAGATCGATGTGCAGCGAAAATAATACATATGTTCCGTAACTTCCGTCGTCAACCGAAAGACGTCCACCGCTGGACATAGGGCCAAACTGCAGTGCCAAAGTGACCGGTCCAGCGCCACCCGCATCCAGTGGACTCCCGCGACCTTTACCAGGTCGTCAGTCCACCTTGTGAGGGTCCCACGCCACGCCTTCCGGTACGTCGTCGCCACTCGAGAACCTTACCGCCCCTAGGGTCATCGGTTCTACATGCAATGTGCGCCCACTGCCACTTAAGTTTAGCGATTCGGAGGGCTATATGGGTAGCCTTGGTTCTGCTACGGATAGCCTCATTTCTGATGCGATCACGCAGAGAAACTCCCAACATAATAGCCCTTTGGGTGACTTTAAGCCTTTTAGCTTGATACTTTGATAACTTGCCTACAGAACCCCAATCAAGCAGCGTCTTTACTCGGTCACTTATCCAGTTTAGCCCATCTCGGCGCATCTGCCTCCAAGGCCAACGACAGGTTTATTTTCCACAAGTTCACTGTGCCCAACAAAAGTAAAAGCAATATTCACCTTTACACGAACATCACCTTTATGGCCATACTATATAACGCCAGAATCGCATGGCATGTTTACGGTATTCATAAAGTTTTCGGGGTAAAAGGACTTGTTAATATATAATCATCGTGAATTGTACCTGCCTGTTACTACTTGAGTGTAAAGGAATTTTAATCAGGGCTGAGTTTGTTGTTTGCTTCGTTCAATATTACCTTGTCGGTTTTGCAATGTCGGTAAAATCATTTCGATCAGAGTTGTACTTAGATTTAAATTGAGTGTATATCAAGTTCAGTTCTTCGAGTAGGCAGGTACACTCATCAAGTTCACACTTACGCGGATGATACGTTATATTACGTGTAGGTTAAAACATAGGTAACTAAGCTTCTTGACAAAGAATGAATCTTGCCCTTGCCAGACAACGAATGAATCTCTTTGGTAACGGCTACCCGCAACCAAAGGAATTCAGGGTGCTCCCACTGAGCTGCATCATCCGCTTTGTGGAAATGATGGAGCGAGCTTGGGAGTAGCTATAAAGGGGAGGGCAAATGCACAAAAGATCCCACTGGGTCGAAGTGTATCCGAAAGGGCCCTCAACTAGATAAGATAAGCTTCTTGACTGAAAAAAGTGAACTAGTCAAGAGATCCTTGCATTAACGAAGAACTTGCGTAACTTGCGTAATTCTCAACCGGTACGGGGGTAAGAGTAAATGATTTTATAATTAGTATACCGAAATATTTTATAACAACATCAACATTTTCTCGGTAATTTACATAGCTGTTCCCGTAGAAAATCTTTGCACAATGCTCGAAGCACTGCCGCAATGGACGCTGACACTAGCGATGGAGTTTTGAATAGCTTCGCTGCGAAGATTCGTGGTAGGATGCGATGAGAGTATTTCTAGAATGTTCCAAAAAAGGACAGAATGTTCTCGGACAAATTAGGATTCGAATCTCCCGTAGTTTTATGTTCCTGATGATAGTGATTATATAAGTAGAATGCCGTTCGAGTCAAACTAAAAATCATTTTGCAAGCCTGAGTTTCTATACAAGTAATATGTATGTTTATATCTATCAATGTAATCAAATCTAGCAAAATTTCCAATGATGTAATATAAAAAAGGTAGATATGTTGTCTATACGAAATTCCATGTTTAAAAATGGCCACCAAATCTGACAGCTAACGTTTCCATTGACGACCCGAAACTGAGGCAAGTTGTGCCAATTGACTCAACTTTAGTGTGCCATTTTTCGTGCGCGTATAACCTATTTACCTCTCTTTTATATTACATCATTGAAAATTTCAATATGTGTCTTTCAAAACCATAATGACAGTGACATCAAAATGGGGATAACTATGTATGTCAGGCCCCGTAGCATGGTTGGCGTTGTCACGCGATAGGTGATAGGATAGAGCGTGCGTCACTGGCTGACACCGTTCGATAGAACGAGACGACGCTGTTATCTTGTCACTTGTCGCGTGATAAGGCCAACCATGCTACGGCTCCTGACAAATATCGCGGATGGAATGCGAACCAGTTGTCTTAATGACACTAGATTATGTAACATTTTATCTATCTTATATTTTTTATTTACTTACAGAATTATGTTTTGTTTTTTTTTGACATATGAATAAATTTGTAATTATTATATTTTATAACAAATAACGTGGGGACTACTGCCCGTTCCCCCTCATTTATGAGAGGAGGCCTGTGCCCAGCAGTGGGACGTATATAGGCTGATGGTGATGATGATGATGATGATAACAAATGACGATCATTTTTGGGAGATAGAATAATATTTTATTTTGACATTTCAATTATATTGACGATTATGGTAGGGATTCTTGTAATTTTGACATTTATGCAAATTTATATTGTAATGTTTATCGTGAAATAAATTTATCTCATCTAATCTAATATGCATTAGCATACAAGATGTATATTGAAACCTGAGTAAAGCGAAAGATTCTACAATGAAAAGATTTGCCCGAGCGTAGTGAGGGATTTTAATGAAGAATCTTGAGCGTAACGAGGGTTTCAAGTGTTTACGCCGAAGACGGAATAATGTTGCTACCGACTGCCACATACTGCTTTTCACACCTTCTATGAGGTAAATTGGAATCCCTGATTTGATAGCAACAATGGCTCCTTTCTGAATAGCAGAATCAGGGAAGAGAAGTGCCATCTTAATCCCTCATTTGTTTAAAAAGAGATTATATACGTTATATTATTTGCGCTGCGCGTATATTTTAACGGCTGATTTTATTGTATTCTTGCAATTTTCAAAATAATTCTCTCTGGGCCCGTACGACTGTAAGTTACAGTTTTTTTTAAACTATGGCAGAAAATAATTTGGTCCGACTGAGAGTCAAAGTAAGCAAATTATTTTGAACTGTTATAAATAGTTAGTTTTTGTAGCTCATTTTATACGATACAAAACCGATACTCACTTAATTAAAAAAGCACAAATGCTTCTGTACATTCAAGAGTGTCGTCAAAGCTTACTTGTTCACTAATTGAAATTACTCGATCGGCAACTCCCGTCTGGGCCCCACTCATGAAACCTCTATTAAAATTCCATTATGTACGTATTATAAAAGCTGTCACACACACAAACAAGAAAATCTTGTGGCTTATTAATACAATACAATATACCAAACTTCACTATTATTTGCGACTTGGCCTATACCACCATCGGGGCTTCGTCACAAAACAGATAGGTACAGAAGACAATCACATGTATGTACTTCACTTTTCATACCTACGCTCGGCGGTCGCTCTAGGGTTGTCAACTATGGCTTATGCACAAAAATCTATCGTGGTAGTGGCACTCGTATCTAGTTGTTTGATTTATTGTTGAGAATGAAACGGGACGAATGGAAATATAAATTAAAAATAACTAATTTTAATGTCGTTATATTACAAAGTCACAGAAAATATCTTGCGACGATTTCGACATTGGCGAAATGCACGATTATATTTTAAAGTGTAATAAATTCGAATTCTCACGAAACCACGGGTAGCTTAAAAAACGACAATTCACCGTTTAATGTTAAATTTAAACAACTATCCACTGAACAGTTATAATAACTTTTTCTGTTGCTCCATTATTGCATCAAAGTTCACAGAGACGCGTCTCAAGCGGATGGCACTTGCGCTCGCACTGGTCCCAACCGGTCCGAGATATCGTGTCCGTGAGCAGTGTCTATGTGTGCGTTGCTCGAGTGCACTTGTGTGTAGATTGATTTCTGTACCTATCTGATTTGTTTTGTCACCAGCATAAAAAGAAGCGGGTTGTGTCGGAGATACAACCGTTAACTAAGTTTAAGTGGATAGATACTTCTTTGTTGGCTATGGAACCCTAATAAAAAAACCGGCCAAGTGCGAGTCTGACTGGTATAACTAGGCTAGGCAGCGCGCCTGGGTGGTCCCTTCCTGTTCCACTGGGACAGGTTGCATGGACCATCCAACTGATAAATTTGTAAAATAATACCTACTAACATAGTATTTTTAAGACCATTGTTACTAACCAATTATGGAAATACCTACTTCCGAAATAAATGATTTGATTTGATTTTGATAACTAATCGGTATAATAATAACTGTTCCTGTCCTAAGTTGTATCCCTTGGATTTGCGATTGATTTCAATCTAATAAAGGGAAAATCTATTTAGTTAAGCATTTTCAAAGAATTGTTAAATTCAAAGTGTTTTAATTATTTAAAGGGATCTGTTATTATGGTGTACCCTTAAAATATATATTTGAATTAATTCACTAAAATCTGTATAAGTACAGATAAATCGGTATATATGGCAACATTGACTGACGTAGGTCATTTGACTCGCGATACATTGAAAATGGCGGTCATTCCAGCATTACTTTCATGTCCGCCACATAAACTAAATAACATTTTGTGATTAACAACTAATGGCAATTAAAGAAGGATTAAAACATGTAACAAACAATTATTTGGAATCAGATTAGGCTTCTCTACAAAAAGTTATTCTGGAAGTCACGTGATACATTTTGAACTGTACCCCTATACAAGAACGCGAGTTACGCGAGCAAAGAAGTTTCCACTTCAAAAAAATACAGTCGAATTTAAGTCGGTTACGTTTGAAACCTCTAAAAAGTATTTGCCCGTTGTTGGATACCGAATACCAGTAACATTTTAGGAGTTCATGTTAACATTTACAGTTAGTTGAATATGACCACTCGGTGCTTATAACAGGGTTCACATTTCGTTGTCAGCTTGCAGATATGAGTACGTTTTATTGGAAATACACCGTTTTCAATGAAAGGAGGGTGGGATTAAATGGGATAGCGTCGCAACGTTGCCCGAGTTTTCTTTAAGTATTGTGATGTCCTCTAGGCGAGATGGCATCTCGAAATCTCATATACTTACCTACTCGAAGCGGCAGTTTTCAAGTGGATAACGTTCCTTTCAATATTTAGGTCGGGAGTTCGAATCCTGACTCGTTCTTTTTAACACGTTCACGGACACAGCACCATTCTGAAAATTGTGTGATGTGGCACATAAAAAATTCATAAATTTTTTTGTCCGGCCATGGGCGTACTGCCACATCACTGTTTAGGCAAATATTGTGCCGCCGCTGTTTCGTCCAGGTATGTATGTAATTTGTTACAAACTCAAACTCTCCTCTTGTGGCAGCACGGCCACAGCCGTACGTCTACAGACGTATTATGTCACAGCACGCGTCATTCCCCTCATGTAAAATTGAGGTGGCCCTTTAAGCTCTTGCTGCGGCACTAAGAAAAATTGTAATATACCTAAAGCGGCACAACATGTCCGCCTTCATTATAATCCTATGAAAATTTCTCGCCCGTGGACGGAGTGGCAGATTTGTCGCGGTGAAGATCACCGGCCACAGACGTAGGTAGTGCCGTATCACGAGGGTCTCAATTTACGCCTGTGGACGTACTGTCCGTGAACGTGTTAAAGTGTTGATAAATTTGAGCATTCACTTGTGATGAATACTTATTCAAACGAATGTTACATTACAGGTTGTTTCTCCTATAACATTCGAAAGTTCTTTCGATTTTGAGTAAAAAAACACGATTTTATCAAAATTAAAAAAAAGTCGAGTGTACAGCTTTCCATAAAATGACCCCACTAATTACCCTACTTACTTCAAAAAAAGCCTACTTGCCGGTAAAGCACTGAAAGTATGCATACATTTATACATGAATTTCATCGAATTTGTTAAGTGTATTCAACACATTAAATTCATGGCCGTGATAAAATTCATGTTAAAGTCCTGGCAATTTTTATACCTGGACCGCTGCACATTATTTTGTAAAACCTCTCATTAGCTAATGCGGATTAATCCGGTTCTCTCAAACTCGGCCGTTAAGTGCCCTCGGAGGACCGTGAGATTACGAGCGATGCGTCGGAGTGAACAACTTTCAAATTGCCCTCTCGTCTGCGAGGTCTTCCTTTCTAAGTAGCCGTAACATAGTACCGTACAGCAGTACATACATACATTGTAAGAAACTGAAACACTTTTGCCAAGGTTTTACAAGCTTTTATTTCGCACTGTTCGTATATATTAGGTAGGTTTTCAAAATCCAACGACATACCAACGCATAAAAGCAGAACAACGCCCTACGTGTACAGTACAATAATGCTTTCAGGGTGCTACTGGGGCTGCCTCGTTTCTGTAGTGCGTCCGGGATGTTCGCGGATGCCAGAGTTGATTGTTTCTACACAACTATGAGGAAACGCTGCACATCCGTGGCGCAGGGTGCGGGCTAGCTTCAGTTATCCTGAAGCCGTAGCATGGTTGGCCTTGTCACGCGATAGGTGATAGGATAGAGCGTGCGTCACTGGCTGACACCGTTCGATAGAACGAGACGACGCTCTTATCTTGTCACTTGTCGCGTGATAATGCCAACCATGCTACGGATCCTGAGGGCTTTGCGGAGAGATTTGATCGTGAGTATCTGAATCATTGTTATATCCACGCACTGACAGTCAAGCCCTACTAAGTGCTGTCCTTATTTTTAAGGTGATTTTCCACCGGCGTGGATTGACGAGGCGCGGCGCGGCGTGAATTGAAATTTGTATGGCAAATTTTCAATTCACTCCCGGCGCATCTTCGGTGGAAATAGTACGGATTGACGAGAATTTGCGCGACGTGAGTTGAAATATTTGTTTGTATAAAAATAAACCGTATTGTTTCTGAAATAGAGATTAAATTCACTCTGCAACAGAAACAATTTTCAATTCACTCCCGGCGCATCTTCGGTGGAAATAGTACGGATTGACGAGAATTTGCGCGACGCGAATTGAAATATTTGTTTGTATAAAAATAAACAGTATTGTTTCTGAAATAGAGATTAAATTAACTCTGCAACAGAAACAAACATCTCGCTACAGGTATTTAGTTGTTAATTCGTCGAGACTGCCGTAGGTGATTTTCCACCGGCGTGGATTGACGAGGCGCGGCGCGGCGTGAATTGAAATATTTTTAGTGGAAAAGGGTCAGCGCGATTTCAATTCATGCCACGCCTCGTCTCGTCAATCCACGCCGGTGGAAAATCACCTTTACAATCTTTTATTTACTTTCACCTGTCCCGATGTGTGTCTAAATTTGATCCACTTCCCGGTAACCGATGTGCGATGAAATTTTGCATACATGTGTAAAACGCGTGACAATGCAATAATATGATGACATGGTGCTGATCAGATGACGGAGTCGGAAGGTGGCCATAGGAACTTCGCAATGAAACGACACAACTTGTGAGTTTGTAGTCGCGCTTTGACAGAATCTCTTTGGTCTTTCTATGGGTGGTACGTGAATATATTTCCCTAACATTCATCTGGTTGGGCTGCTCCAAATATGTGGGAGATGACATTACGCTGTGCGTGAGCCCTTTCATCATCATCATCATCATCATCATTATCTGTAATCGCCCACTGCTGAGCATAAGTCTCTCTTCGAGTACGCCACTTATCCCGGTCCCGCGTGCTAGTCTCATCCAGAAATGACCCGCGGTTTTTTTGGATGTGATAACGTCTTATAAATCGATGAACGCACGAAAAAGTATCACTCATTGTTCCGTTCCATTGACTGACATATCAACGCATAGCCCACACCGCTGATTCTAGAGATTCCAAAGGCACGTAGGTTCCTTATAAGGTCTAGGGGTGCACTAAGGAAGGATTTTTCAAAGGGGGTGAAATGGGGATACAGGATTAGATCGACTATTTTATTCGAAATTTCACAGGAGTATTCCTAACGATAAATGAGTAAATACGTGTTATGCAATTTTTAATCAATTATAGATAATAGATAATCAATAGACGTTATCACGCAAAATTATCGTCCGTAAACCGACTTTACGGACAACCATTTTTTACGACGTCAACCCATCGAGCTGGTGGACGACCGACGCTTCCGTGAGGCCTTTAGTTAGACTTAGACCTGTCTAAATGCAGTGCTCTAACTGCACTCACACACATTGATTAGAGCGATATTCAAAATTCAAATTCAAATTCAATCCTTTATTTCGTGTATAAACTACATGACACATATTTAAAATAAAACTAACATAAAACAAATACCTAAAACTAAATACATACAACTACATCGACATTTTTTGGTACCTACCTATACCTACCTACATATGAAGGCGGTTCCCTTTTTTAAAAAGAAACTATGAAATTGGACCAAGTCTAATACCTACCCGTCAAACTCAACTCAAACTCAAAATGATCTTTATTCAAGTAGGCCTAGTAACAAGCACTTTCAAATCGTCAGTTAATTTTTTAGAGTAATTTTTAAACTTAAAGTATAAAATATATATGATAAAAATAATTGTATCAAAAATACTAGTAGAATATTTCTAGAAAAACAATCTAATGTCAAAAAAACAAAATATAAAGTCCAAAGTACTTAAAGTGATTGTGATGTAATTCTGTCGAAGTATACTTTTTAGTGGCCTCTTTTGATGCGGTTTTCAGCAAAGTATTCGTCATATTCTGGAAAAGGTTTTGGTACCTATATTTTTTTTATGGAAGGAAAATCGGTTACCGCGCCACGGGGATATAGCGCGGAGGTTATGTCGGACTCGCACCAACTAAAAACCCCCCGATGGTCCTCCTCGACGCATTTCGGACGGCACTGGGATCTCCTACGGAACGCACCAGTGCCGCCCTAGCGTTATGCCTCAGTGGGTCCTACCTTTTTTTTTGGATCCAGCCCCCAACTGCAACCGTGTACCACCATGAGGACCCCTGTTAGTCGCCTTGTAGCGGTATTCTAATGCCCGGGCTACAGGGCGCTTGGTACCTATAACTACCTACATTTGAAGGCGGTTCCCTATTTTTTTAACTAATTATTTTGTACCACTGTTCATAGCTACACTGCAGCGACGGTAGCTTGGCAAGGTCGCAATGGAGTGGACACTCTCCTGTGTGGTCTACGGGACAGGCTGCAGCGGTCGAACCTCAGCATCCTTCCTTAATGATTCGACCTCAAACGGCACGACAGTCCAATTAGTCTGGTGTGGAGGTCGTTAGTCTAGAGTAAGGTTGCAAAATTATTAGTCGTTCAGTTATTTAAGTAATTTGCAAAATAATTGGACGAGCGAGCGAAGCGAACTAAGTTCTCCGTTTCAATACTCAATACTCAATAGTTTATTGCAATTCCAAATAAGTTTACCACCTGTACAAGTAGTTGTACAGGTGGTAAACTTATAAGCTAGAACTTTGTGAACCCTGTTGGGCACTGCAATATTATTATTATTTACAATTTAGAATTTCAGCTTGGGCCAAAATTATTTCATATGTCCGGATGTCCCGCTGTCCGGCTGTTCTCCTCTACAGGTCGCATTTTCAACCGATACTTGTGTTTTTTTTTCATTCAGTTTTAGGAATCCTTTTATTTAAAAAAAACAGTCTTGCTAGTTCTACGGCTCACAGAGGCAGTATTCAATTGGTACAAAGGCTATCCATGGCCCCGTGGTCATATTTTTGAAGATTTTGATGCTGTTGTCGGAACCAGAAACGAAATCGATATCTGCAGCCACTTCTACAAAATGTGATCCCACGAAAGTGACTCGAAACTAACGCTCAAATGATGACCCGGCTAGCCAACGTGGAAAGTGACTCGGAACTAACCCTCAAATGATGACCCGGCTAGCCAACGTGGAAAGTGACTCGGAACTAACCCTCAAATAATGACCCGGCTAGCCAACGTGGAAAGTGACTCGGAACTAACCCTCAAATGATGACCCGGCTAGCCAACGTGGAAAGTGACTCGGAACTAACCCTCAAATAATGACCCGGCTAGCCAACGTGGAAAGTGACTCGGAACTAACCCTCAAATGATGACCCGGCTAGCCAACATGGAAAGTGACTCGGAACTAACGCTCAAATGATGACCCGGCTAGCCAACGCGGAAAGTGACTCGGAACTAACCCTCAAATGATGACCCGGCTAGCCAACGTGGTAAGTGACTCGGAACTAACCCTCAAATAATGACCCGGCTAGCCAACGTGGAAAGTGACTCGGAACTAACGCTCAAATAATGACCCGTCTAGCCAACGTGGAAAGTGACTCGGAACTAACGCTCAAATAATGACCCGGCTAGCCAACGTGGTAAGTGACTCGGAACTAACCCTCAAATAATGACCCGGCTAGCCAACGTGGAAAGTGACTCGGAACTAACGCTCAAATAATGACCCGGCTAGCCAACGTGGAAAGTGACTCGGAACTAACGCTCAAATGATGACCCGGCTAGCCAACGTGGTAAGTGACTCGGAACTAACCCTCAAATAATGACCCGGCTAGCCAACGTGGAAAGTGACTCGGAACTAACGCTCAAATAATGACCCGTCTAGCCAACGTGGAAAGTGACTCGGAACTAACCCTCAAATAATGACCCGGCTAGCCAACGTGGAAAGTGACTCGGAACTAACGCTCAAATAATGACCCGGCTAGCCAACGTGGTAAGTGACTCGGAACTAACCCTCAAATAATGACCCGGCTAGCCAACGTGGAAAGTGACTCGGAACTAACGCTCAAATAATGACCCGGCTAGCCAACGTGGAAAGTGACTCGGAACTAACGCTCAAATGATGACCCGGCTAGCCAACGTGGAAAGTGACTCGGAACTAACCCTCAAATAATGACCCGGCTAGCCAACGTGGAAAGTGACTCGGAACTAACCCTCAAATAATGACCCGGCTAGCCAACGTGGAAAGTGACTCGGAACTAACGCTCAAATGATGACCCGGCTAGGCAACGTGGAAAGTGACTCGGAACTAACGCTCAAATAATGACCCGTCTAGCCAACGTGGAAAGTGACTCGGAACTAACCCTCAAATAATGACCCGGCTAGCCAACGTGGAAAGTGACTCGGAACTAACGCTCAAATAATGACCCGGCTAGCCAACGTGGTAAGTGACTCGGAACTAACCCTCAAATAATGACCCGGCTAGCCAACGTGGAAAGTGACTCGGAACTAACGCTCAAATAATGACCCGGCTAGCCAACGTGGTAAGTGACTCGGAACTAACCCTCAAATAATGACCCGGCTAGCCAACGTGGAAAGTGACTCGGAACTAACGCTCAAATAATGACCCGGCTAGCCAACGTGGAAAGTGACTCGGAACTAACGCTCAAATAATGACCCGGCTAGCCAACGTGGAAAGTGACTCGGAACTAACGCTCAAATAATGACCCGGCTAGCCAACGTGGAAAGTGACTCGGAACTAACGCTCAAATAATGACCCGGCTAGCCAACGTGGAAAGTGACTCGGAACTAACGCTCAAATGATGACCCGGCTAGCCAACGTGGTAAGTGACTCGAAACTAACGCTCAAATGATGACCCGGCTAGCCAACGTGGAAAGTGACTCGGAACTAACGCTCAAATGATGACCCGGCTAGCCAACGTGGAAAGTGACTCGGAACTAACGCTCAAACAATGACCCGGCTAGCCAACGTGGAAAGTGACTCGGAACTAACGCTCAAACAATGACCCGGCTAGCCAACGTGGAAAGCGACTCGGAACTAACGCTCAAATAATGACCCGGCTAGCCAAAGTGGAAAGTGACTCGGAACTAACGCTCAAATAATGACCCGGCTAGCCAACGTGGAAAGTGACTCGGAACTAACGCTCAAATAATTACCCGGCTAGCCAACGTGGAAAGTGACTCGGAACTAACGCTCAAATAATGACCCGGCTAGCCAACGTGGAAAGTGACTCGGAACTAACGCTCAAACAATGACCCAGCTAGCCAACGTGGAAAGTGACTCGGAACTAACGCTCAAATGATGACCCGGCTAGCCAACGTGGAAAGTGACTCGGAACTAACGCTCAAATGATGACCCGTCTAGCCAACGTGGAAAGTGACTCGGAACTAACGCTCAAATGATGACCCGGCTAGCCAACGTGGAAAGTGACTCGGAACTAACGCTCAAATGATGACCCGGCTAGCCAACGTGGAAAGTGACTCGGAACTAACGCTCAAATGATGACCCGGCTAGCCAACGTGGAAAGTGACTCGGAACTAACGCTCAAATGATGACCCGGCTAGCCAACGTGGAAAGTGACTCGGAACTAACGCTCAAACAATGACCCGGCTAGCCAACGTGGAAAGTGACTCAACGCTCAAATGATGACCCGGCTAGCCAACGTGGAAAGTGACTCGGAACTAACGCTCAAATAATGACCCGGCTAGCCAACGTGGAAAGTGACTCAACGCTCAAATGATGACCCGGCTAGCCAACGTGGAAAGTGACTCGGAACTAACGCTCAAATAATGACCCGGCTAGCCAACGTGGAAAGTGACTCGGAACTAACGGTTAAATAATGACCCGGCTAGCCAACGTGGAAAGTGATTCGGAACTAACGCTCAAATAATGACCCGGCTAGCCAACGTGGAAAGTGACTCGGAACTAACGCTCAAATGATGACCCGGCTAGCCAACGTGGAAAGTGACTCGGAACTAACGCTCAAATGATGACCCGGCTAGCCAACGTGGAAAGTGACTCGGAACTAACGGTTAAATAATGACCCGGCTAGCCAACGTGGAAAGTGACTCGGAAATAACGCTCAAATAATGACCCGGCTAGCCAACGTGGAAAGTGACTCGGAACTAACGCTCAAATGATGACCCGGCTAGCCAACGTGGAAAGTGACTCAACGCTCAAATGATGACCCGGCTAGCCAACGTGGAAAGTGACTCGGAACTAACGCTCAAATAATGACCCGGCTAGCCAACGTGGAAAGTGTCTCAACGCTCAAATGATGACCCGGCTAGCCAACGTGGAAAGTGACTCGGAACTAACGCTCAAACAATGACCCGGCTAGCCAAAGTGGAAAGTGACTCGGAACTAACGCTCAAATAATGACCCGGCTAGCCAACGTGGTAAGTGACTCGGAACTAACGCTCAAATGATGACCCGGCTAGCCAACGTGGAAAGTGACTCGGAACTAACGCTCAAATGATGACCCGGCTAGCCAACGTGGAAAGTGACTCGAAACTAACGCTCAAATAATGACCCGGCTAGCCAACGTGGAAAGTGACTCGGAACTAACGCTCAAATAATGACCCGGCTAGCCAACGTGGAAAGTGACTCGGAACTAACGCTCAAATAATGACCCGGCTAGCCAACGTGGAAAGTGACTCGGAACTAACGCTCAAATAATGACCCGGCTAGCCAACGTGGAAAGTGACTCGGAACTAACGCTCAAATGATGACCCGGCTAGCCAACGTGGAAAGTGACTCGGAACTAACGCTCAAATGATGACCCGGCTAGCCAACGTGGAAAGTGACTCGGAACTAACGCTCAAATGATGACCCGGCTAGCCAACGTGGAAAGTGACTCGGAACTAACGCTCAAATGATGACCCGGCTAGCCAACGTGGAAAGTGACTCGGAACTAACGCTCAAACAATGACCCGGCTAGCCAACGTGGAAAGTGACTCAACGCTCAAATGATGACCCGGCTAGCCAACGTGGAAAGTGACTCGGAACTAACGCTCAAATAATGACTCGGCTAGCCAACGTGGAAAGTGACTCGGAACTAACGCTCAAATAATGACCCGGCTAGCCAACGTGGAAAGTGACTCGGAACTAACGCTCAAATAATGACCCGGCTAGCCAACGTGGAAAGTGACTCGGAACTAACGCTCAAATAATGACCCGGCTAGCCAACGTGGAAAGTGACTCGGAACTAACGCTCAAATAATGACCCGGCTAGCCAACGTGGAAAGTGACTCGGAACTAACGCTCAAATGATGACCCGGCTAGCCAACGTGGAAAGTGACTCGGAACTAACGCTCAAATGATGACCCGGCTAGCCAACGTGGAAAGTGACTCGGAACTAACGCTCAAACAATGACCCGGCTAGCCAACGTGGAAAGTGACTCAACGCTCAAATGATGACCCGGCTAGCCAACGTGGAAAGTGACTCGGAACTAACGCTCAAATAATGACCCGGCTAGCCAACGTGGAAAGTGACTCAACGCTCAAATGATGACCCGGCTAGCCAACGTGGAAAGTGACTCGAAACTAACGGTCAAATAATGACCCGGCTAGCCAACGTGGAAAGTGACTCGGAACTAACGGTTAAATAATGACCCGGCTAGCCAACGTGGAAAGTGACTCGGAACTAACGCTCAAATAATGACCCGGCTAGCCAACGTGGAAAGTGACTCGGAACTAACGCTCAAACAATGACCCGGCTAGCCAACGTGGAAAGTGACTCGGAACTAACGCTCAAATGATGACCCGGCTAGCCAACGTGGAAAGTGACTCGGAACTAACGCTCAAATAATGACCCGGCTAGCCAACGTGGAAAGTGACTCGGAACTAACGCTCAAATAATGACCCGGCTAGCCAACGTGGAAAGTGACTCGGAACTAACGCTCAAATAATGACCCGGCTAGCCAACGTGGAAAGTGACTCGGAGCTAACGGTTAAATAATGACCCGGCTAGCCAACGTGGAAAGTGACTCGGAACTAACGCTCAAATAATGACCCGGCTAGCCAACGTGGAAAGTGACTCGGAACTAACGCTCAAATAATGACCCGGCTAGCCAACGTGGAAAGTGACTCGGAGCTAACGGTTAAATAATGACCCGGCTAGCCAACGTGGAAAGTGACTCGGAACTAACGCTCAAATAATGACCCGGCTAGCCAACGTGGAAAGTGACTCGGAGCTAATGGTTAAATAATGACCCGGCTAGCCAACGTGGAAAGTGACTCGGAACTAACGCTCAAATAATGACCCGGCTAGCCAACGTGGAAAGTGACTCGGAACTAACGCTCAAATAATGACCCGGCTAGCCAACGTGGAAAGTGACTCGGAACTAACGGTTAAATAATGACCCGGCTAGCCAACGTGGAAAGTGACTCGGAACTAACGCTCAAATAATGACCCGGCTAGCCAACGTGGAAAGTGACTCAGAACTAACGCTCAAATAATGACCCGGCTAGCCAACGTGGAAAGTGACTCGGAACTAACGGTTAAATAATGACCCGGCTAGCCAACGTGGAAAGTGACTCGGAACTAACGCTCAAATAATGACCCGGCTAGCCAACGTGGAAAGTGACTCGGAACTAACGCTCAAATAATGACCCGGCTAGCCAACGTGGAAAGTGACTCGGAGCTAACGGTTAAATAATGACCCGGCTAGCCAACGTGGAAAGTGACTCGGAACTAACGCTCAAATAATGACCCGGCTAGCCAACGTGGAAAGTGACTCGGAACTAACGCTCAAATAATGACCCGGCTAGCCAACGTGGAAAGTGACTCGGAGCTAACGGTTAAATAATGACCCGGCTAGCCAACGTGGAAAGTGACTCGGAACTAACGCTCAAATAATGACCCGGCTAGCCAACGTGGAAAGTGACTCGGAGCTAACGGTTAAATAATGACCCGGCTAGCCAACGTGGAAAGTGACTCGGAACTAACGCTCAAATAATGACCCGGCTAGCCAACGTGGAAAGTGACTCGGAACTAACGCTCAAATAATGACCCGGCTAGCCAACGTGGAAAGTGACTCGGAACTAACGCTCAAATAATGACCCGGCTAGCCAACGTGGAAAGTGACTCGGAGCTAACGGTAAAATAATGACCCGGCTAGCCAACGTGGAAAGTGACTCGGAACTAACGCTCAAATAATGACCCGGCTAGCCAACGTGGAAAGTGACTCGGAACTAACGCTCAAATAATGACCCGGCTAGCCAACGTGGAAAGTGACTCGGAACTAACGCTCAAATAATGACCCGGCTAGCCAACGTGGAAAGTGACTCGGAGCTAACGGTTAAATAATGACCCGGCTAGCCAACGTGGAAAGTGACTCGGAACTAACGCTCAAATAATGACCCGGCTAGCCAACGTGGAAAGTGACTCGGAACTAACGCTCACATAATGAACCGGCTAGCCAACGTGGAAAGTGACTCGGAGCTAACGGTTAAATAATGACCCGGCTAGCCAACGTGAAAAGTGACTCGGAACTAACGCTCAAATAATGACCCGTCTAGCCAACGTGGAAATGCCGCCTGCATTATCGACACTACATCGGAAACGACGCGTGTCTATAATGCAGGCGGCATTAGCACAAATACTTTAACTCAACGTGTGAGACAAAAGGTCTAGCTTTTGGAATCTCTAGAACCAGCGGTATGCATGCACTGTGCGTTGATATGTCAGTCAGGAACGGGACAATGAGTCACACTTTTTCGTGCGTGCAGCCGGCGTTCATCGATTTATAAGACGTTATCACGTCAAAAATACCAATACTCCACGCTCAACGCGTCGACGCTGTCAACCCATCTCTTACACCCACCTCGCGAAAACCCTAAACGTGTGTGTTTCCCACCATTGTGTGGCGGCCATTGTGCTCGCGCCTTGGCCAGAATCGTTGCCTAACAGCCATCTCGTATACATTGACTTCTAGATTTAGTATCTGGGTAAGCTGGATGCTTAATGGGTCACTCGAAACGCACACAAATTAATAACAATTCCCCATAGGCTCACCAAGACAGCAAAGACCATCCATATTGCGGGTCCCATATTTTATAATAACCTACCAGACAGCATCACGGAAGCTAAGAGTCTTCCGTCCTTTAAATCTAAATAAAAAAATGGCTTACTGAGCAATGTTTTTTATAGTATTAAGGAATTTTTAGAATATAAAAAATTAATAATAATAATATATATAATGTAGGTAATGTAATGATTTTATTAATGTAATCTACAAATTAATGTACAAGTGTAAACAATGACCTGTAATACTTTATTACCAATAAATGATGTCTATGTCTATGTCTAATTTTGATATTAATGATCGACATAACGATTACTAGTCATTTTGTATTATTTTTAATTAATGAATTGAATTACTAAAAAAACCGGACAAGTGCGAGTTCAACTCGCGTGGTGAGGGTTCCGTATATAATCTAAATTTCATAAGTGTTTTTGAATACTCAAACTTCTTATAGGTTTCCTGTAATCTTTAGGCAAAGAACTATTTTCCATATTTTTTTCAGAATTTTAATCCTAGTAGTTTCGGAGATAAGGGGGGAATGGTCAATTTTCGTCTTTTTTCCTAAATTACTTCAAATCTGTTTTTGCTAAAATTATAAAAAAAAATATCTGTCATGCTTACAACAACCCCTTTCATTTGATATGTCACACAATACAGTTTGCGAAACTTATTTTTTTATTTTCCAGTTTCCCCCCAAAAGTGACCCCCTTGTTCAGAATTCATTAATTTACTTTACACGTCTATCTTTAGGTCACCAATTTACATATGTGCACCAAATTTCAACTCAATCGGTCCAGTAGTTTCGGAGCAAATCGGCTGTGACAGACGGACAGACAGACGCACGAGTGATCCTATAAGGGTTCCGTTTTTTTTTTTGAGGTACGGAACCCTAACATTGATCGAGGACAGTCATGAGCTGTCAATAATATCGTGACAGGTGACGAAACGTGGGTGTACTACTCGTACTTTGAACCAGAAAGAAAAAGCCACTCGGCAGAA
This sequence comes from Epinotia nisella, assembly GCA_932294315.1. Taxonomy (NCBI): domain Eukaryota; kingdom Metazoa; phylum Arthropoda; class Insecta; order Lepidoptera; family Tortricidae; genus Epinotia; species Epinotia nisella. The sequence goes on from OW028673.1 coordinate 42,707,048, forward strand.
TGGGTCTTTCCTTTTGAAGATTTACCGACGAAAGTTAAGAAAAGTCGGAGCACCGGCAAGAAAATGGTTGCTTCATTTTTTGGCAAATCAGGACATTACACTACGGGTGGCACTTGAAAATCAAAGAACAGTAACGTTCTGTAAATTGGTATTGCTTACCCAAAGTGTTAGAAAAGGTCCGCGAAATCCGTCGTTGCAGCATAGTCGTCCTTCACCACGATAACGAGTCCGCCAGGTCCGACCGCCATACAGCCCCACCTCGCCCCATGTGACTTCTTATTATTTCCAATTTAAGATAAACTCAGAGGTTTACGATTTACGAGCCCGGAAGCGGCGGTGGACGTGTTCCAAGAAGCCATTGAAGAGGTGTCTTCAAAAGACTGAACCTGCTGCTTCACACAATGGTTCGAACGAATGCAAAAATGTGTAAACAGTGAGGGTATATCGAAAATCCAGAAATTTTCAGTATAACCTAAATATTTGCGCACAAACATGTCTGCCGAATTTTGCGGGGCAGGGGAGAGCATCTTAATAGGATATTGAAACTCAATTGTATATTGAAAGCTTGAAATAGTTGAACGTTAAAATATCAAGTGCTTACAGCAACATGCGGGCATTTTTCTCTTGCGAGGCGATTTTGTGAATGACCAGTAATCGATTGTGAAATCTTTGTATGATTTTTTGCACATTATGCCAGGTTTTCTACAGAGTAAATTACTGAAAGGCTACTCCAGTTAGGTATGCTTTAAGTTTTTATACGAACAGTATAAATAAAAGCTTGTATTATAAAGAAGTTCGTAGTCTGAACGGTACATTGCCAACATTCAGAGAGACCGTATCACCTCCACGTCCTAATCAAAGCACCTTCATTCAATGCCTATTACTTTTTCCACCAGCGTCGGATATCTGATGCAATTAGAAATCCGATATTTTCACTTAATTACTGCCAGTGGCAACCCTTATAAAATCCCAATTGAATTTATACTTTATAGCGCGGTGTCAGGAATCTTTTTGCAATGTATCGTCGCAGTGCTGTCTTCAGTAACTTTCCGCAACGTGTTTTGACGTGGCTATACGTCTTACATTGTAAGGCGCTGGAAACACAGAACACATGTGGAGCGGGGACGTGCAGAGGGCCCGCTAAGCCAAAGTCCTATAGTATAGGACAACTTTCACGTCGCGTGTCGCCAGTGATGTCGGGCGATGTGGCGCAAAGAGACGAAATTTCATAGTTCCATAGACCTTACAATTTAATGCGATACCTATTTCTGTTATTCTATATAAAGGAGGAGCAGAGGTCGTGCACCCAGGAGGTGGAAAGATGTAGTCCAAGAAGTTACCGGGTCCACACTGCAGGCAACCATACAAAAGGCTCAAGATAGAGCGGCCTGGAGGGCAGAGGTTGAAGGAGTCGCCCATACACGTCACGTCTCTCAGATATGAGGATATGACCAAGACGAAGAATATTTATATTTTTCTAATTTTCTCTGAAATTAACTGGAAAAGATACCTTATAGGGCCCTCTCTATAAGGCGGTGTTCGCCTTTGTACATTTATATTTTGTAATATTTGTATATTTTTAACGGCATTAATTGAACCGAACGAACGACCGAAGTTCTCCGTTTCAGCTTGGGACAAAATTCTTTCGTATGTCCGGATGTCCCACTGTCCAGCTGTCCGGCTTTTCAGTTGTTCCCCTCTACAGGTCGCATTTTGTAAGCAGGTTCGTTAATTATACCTACCGATTTTTTTGGCGATTCAATTTCAATTTTTTTTCAAAAAACCTTTTTTTTTGAAAATAGAAACACCCGAAATCTACAGCTCACAGAGCCACTAGTTATAGGTAGCTTTCTGTGTATACAAACCCCGATACTGTAACAAAATTATGGAAACTGTGTTTTCTTTATCTAACATCCCAACCCTGTCGCGTTTTATGCTTTGTGTTTTTCACCCGTTGTGCTACTGTTTTATATATTTTTCTTCAAATTTATTACATTAATTATTAATGTATTATGTGTCTACTTACTTTTTATCTAATAGTAACCTATGCTGTGTTGCGTTCCGTGACTCACTTACGGTGCTGTCTGAAAGCCAGCGCTGTAGGTGTCTGTACGACACCTCAGCACCATGCTGAGACAGTGACTTTCACTGCTACGAAGACAGACAATAAGTGTCGATTGTATTCAAATTCAAATTAATTTATTAGCACAAAAAGCACAAAATTGTATGTTTTGTATTGTATGTCTACCCCCTTTATCTTTGTGTATTTTGTGTAGTGAATAAATGTCTTTTTCCTTTTTTTTCCTTCTTTTATAATTGAACGAGCGAGCGAAGCGAACGAAGTTTGCCTGTTGCCCTCTACAGGTCGCATTTATCAACTGATTCTCGTGAAATTATGTAAGACGGGTCAATAATTATATAGATTTTTTGTCGATTCAGTTTTTTGAAATTAAAAAAAAACTTATGAATTAAAAAAGACTGTCTCACAGAGCTACTAGTTTTAAGCCTAACGTGACAGGACTAAGGTATTTGTTGTAGGACATACCTAAATAATATTTTACTTTTCGTTGTCAAGTTCAGAAGGCCTACCGCGAAAGGCATTCGAAGTTTTCCCTCTCTGTCAGATTTGCGAGTTTGTACGTAAGTGCAACAGAGAGGGAAAACTTCGAATGCCGTTGGCGGTAGGCCCCCAGAGGGGTAATCACGTAACGTTTTGTACGCGCGTAGGCGTTTAGATCTACCTGACGCGCGTACAATGCGAATACTCTTTATTGCACACCTCACACAAACAAAGCAGTTACAGACAGAAACAATACAATAACATGTAGGTAGAGGTAGACAAAAGGCGGTCTTATCGCTGAAGAGCGATCTCTTCCAGACAACCTCTGGGTATCGGAGAAAGAGATAAAACTAGATTATGCAGTAGGTGGTGCAGGGATTATTATGAACAAAAAATCAAAATAAATATAAAAATAAACGTGCATCAATAGCTCTATATATAAACATACATACACAATCATACATATATACAAATAATACAAATACAAAAAATACAATCAGGGTTACGTGATCGACAAGCAGCAGAGCACGCGTCTCCTCTCCTGTGTGACTTGCGCATTACTGCAATGTTTCTACCAACTAATCTCGAGTAGCTATGTATACATGCGACCTCGTACAGTACCCCCTGCGCTCTGACACGGTTCCGCACTCACGAACATTACTGGATAGCTTGAGCTACTCTTTCACACTACCTATAGCAATAATAAGGCACTTTGGTACTTTGTCGAAGTAACGTGTAGTTTAAATTAATATTTTGTAATGTTATCCTATACCATTAAACGAGCAATATTTGTGTATACCATATATATATTTGCAATCACGTTCTCGGAAACGGCTCTAACGATTTCGATGAAATTTGGAATATAGGGGGTTTACGGGGGCGAGAAATCGATCTAGTTAGGTCTCATGTCCGGGAAAATTAGTTTTCTCTTTTTTCACCCGAGCTTATGTTTGACATGATTCCTCTGTTTGACTAAAAGTCCCTGAGCGACCGAGCTCTGCTCGGGTGAAAATAGAGAAAATACGGAGAAAACGAATTTGCCCAGACATGACACCCAGCTAGATCGATTTTTCACCCCCTTTTATATATATCGTGGGACAATTTACACCAATCCTATATATATATATATATATATAGGATCATCATCATCATCATCATATCAACCGAAAGACGTCCACTGCTGGACATAGGCCTCCCCCAAAGAGTGCCAAATGGACCTGTGCTGCGCCACCCGCATCCAGCGGACTCCCGCGGCCTTTACCAGCGGCCCTACCACGAACTTCGAAACTCAAAGTTCGTATTTCGTATATCTGCATCCCTGTCATTCGAGTAATGTAAGTGCGATAGAGATGCTCAGGTCATCAGTCCACCTTGTCGGGGGTCCACCCACGCCGCGCCTTCCGATACGTGGTCACCACTCGAGAACCTTTTCGTCCCAACGGCCATCGGTTCTACGTGCAATGTGCCCCGCCCTGTATATACAATAGTATGGAGGATATGTTTAGGAATTACAAACTGTAGACCAAACACCATAGACGAAAAAATATTATATAACACAATTATTAGGCCAAACGTTTGTAGGCGAAAAGTTGTTACGCGACAAGAAAATAGAACAATGAAAAATTATGCCATCCGATATAGACCCCCTTAGGAGATTATTTTTACGAAACTGAAAGACTATATTTGGGTCGTTCTTCTTTTCGACCGACAATAGCCTGTCCTTCGTCTTATTACGGCATCTCATTTAAGTAATGATGTTTACGGTTTTATAATGTTCCAATGAACGTCCATATATTATAGTTAGGGAGGCGAGGTAGCTAAATGGCGTAATTCAACGGCGCCGTCGAGACCTATCAAAATCGAAAGATAAAATAATTTCGAAAAGAAAAGCTCGTATGGCAAAAACCATTTTAGCGGTGGGTTTGGCGTGTACGGTTTTTCAAAAATGTTAAAAAAAACAGTTACTTGGGCATTCTCGAGCGCGTCAGATATTCATACTACGTATGCCCCGAGTGCCTCTGATAACAACGGTATACTAATCTGCCGGTTTGCGTGGTGGGGGTAGGCATATAAAGTAGTCAAAAATGCAAAAAAAAAAAAATACTCGAGCGCGTCAGATTTTCGGAAGGGGTGTTAAGTAGGCCCCAAGAAAGCTTCCTTTAAAAAAACTGACGATTTCGGCGTGACGATAAGTTACGATGAATTTTTGAAAATGCAAAAAAAAAAAGTTATTTTGAAATACTCGAGCGCGTCAGATTTTCATAGGGGAGGTTTATCTCGGTATCCTGAAAGCATATTTTTTTAATCTGACAAAAATGTTGGTGGGTTCTCTTAATCTGACCGAAAAACCCCGGCGGTACTAAGATCACGAATTTCACGAACACGGCCGGTACGTGGCACGTACCTGCGTTCGCGCACGGATTCACGTGACACGCCAAGGTACGTGACACGCCAAAGTACGTACCTGCGTTCGTGTGCACCGCACCCGTCTGAACGGAACGATACACCCGGGCCGCCGCTGGTTAGAGTTAAAATTAAAACTAATTATTACTTAGTACGGGTCGAAAGGCTTTTTTTCTATGTGGATTTAAGTTTAAATTATATTTTTTGCGTAGTTTGAGTTATAAGGTATATTTTACTTAAATATACCTAACAATTATAACGGCGTTATTCTGTTTTCTGTATAACCAGCTATTGTGATTTTACTTAAAGTTAGACTTATATTAATTATACAATTAACAGACTGCGTATTTTACCTACGTATAGCGTTATCATATCAGTAAATACTTATCGTTAAATTAAGAGAAGAGCTTTTTTTCTGCTATTCATGAAAAGAATGAATATCAAAGTTTACTGTCTAGGGATATAACATAGTCAAAATGTTAACATGCAAGGCAATCCTAATCCCAAGAAACAAAAGAGCAAATTTCTGCGAATCTTCGGTACGTATGATGACGGTAAATCCAGGCAAACAACACGTGCATGGACTTAACAAGAAAACAACAAACAAAAAAGTACACAGCTGCAGTTCTTATCGGTTTCGGTTCGGCACATTACAAAGTAGATAGAGATAGTGCTATATTGTTGTTCGACTGCTTCATTGTATGACTAACAAGGTAAAAAAAGTTTTTAGTTAAATGGATTGTCGCTATATAGAGTTTAATTACACTACACCTATATATATTCTACCATGAAAGTAAAGAACAAAACCCGCAGACGACATTTTATTTTACATCTCTATAAAAATATTTTGGGTTCTCTCAAGGTTGAAAAATTATTGAGTCATTCATTTTTATTAACCTACCAGGGTGGTATTTTTGTAGATAAGTGGAGTTGCACGTGCAGAATTGCAGATAAAGATACTCGTAATAAAGGTTTGCCAGCGACATAATTAAACAAACAATACTCATAAGCAGCTTTCGGCTTTACCTGGTATACCAAGTTTTTGTTCGTGAAGTTCAAAGAAGTGACTGTTGGTTTCCATTTATTTATTACTCACTAAATATTTAAAAGTCCATGCTCCTAAATATTAATGAATGAAACGGAATAAAGAGCTACGAATAAAACTCACGATACAATTTCATTCCTTATCTTCGCTCAACGTCGCTGGCGGACCGGATCCGCGTGTACTTAAGGTACGTGAACCCGTGTCACGGATCTACACGTGACACGTGACACAATTACACGTAGCCTAATTTAACGTGACGAACGGGCCTTAAAACCGTTGCCGTGTAACACGAGAACGGGCGCACGGCTCCCGTGTCACGAAACACGTACACGACCACGAGCCCTACTTGATATGTTAGTGTATGGCTTACTACATATAAAATATCATAGATCAGGATAACCCAGGTATAATTTTAAATCAAAACTATAGAGTTCATATAAGAAAAAAATGTACAATTATTGCGACAAAATGTTAACAACAAAAGTTCTTACTCGTCAACAGATGTGTCAGCAGCGTCGGTTGAAGTTGTAGGAATATCAGCTGCGCAATCCACCGAGGCAGGAATTTCCGGATCAATGTTTGACTCGACAGCGCAAAGCTGTTCAGTGGTTTTAGAAAAATCTGCCGGGATTTTGATCGCTGTAAACCACTTGTAGCATTGCGCATGTATGCAGCATCTCCCGATGCATCATCGGGAAGTTTCAGATTGTCATACGTCGTACGTGATTTTCTGATGCTCGGTTTGTTTTGGCGATATTCAAACACTGTCTTACACTTTTTCAAAGTTTCTGTAGTAAACGTCGCAAATTTAGCAGTCAATAGTTCCGAACAAAACACACACTTCCTTTCATTATCACTCATCACGAAAATCTTACCACAAAAGTCGATAAACTACAAAAACATATTGAATAAACTGTGAGCTCGAAATACGCAAGTGCCGGACACGGACACGTGTGCCGGATGCCGGCTGACTGAGGAATGGCCGAGGAACTGTACATGTTAATAATACTTTTGTACAGATACGCGTAACTTTTTCCACGAAAATTGTCGAGAAGCTTTAGAAAAAGTGGAGAGAGGCTTTGGAGTGCACACCTAAAAAAAATTTTTTTTTGTAATTTAATTACAAAACTATGTAGCGGCTAACAAAATACAGCTATCCTCAAAATTTTATTCAAATACACCTTATAGTTTTCGAGTAAAATGCCTGTGACATACGGACAGACGGACAGACGGACATGACGAAACTATAAGGGTTCCATATTTTGCCATTTTGGCTACGGAACCCAAAAAACGTACATATAATAGACAAATAATAGAGTCCAAAAGAAGTAGGCCACTTTCTTTGTACTTCTTAAAATATGTATAAAAAATTCACGAACATACACATAATATAACATACCTACATACATATATAAATATATATGCGTTTATGAGCGTATGTCGGTTGCGTTTATGAGCGTAAAAAAAATTTGAGCTATAGTAAAAGTCACATAATTTAATCATCGTTATTTCATATCAATTTTTTTTAACACCCTCAGTTTTCGAGATATACTCAAAAAACCGGGAGTTTGAGTTTTTATGATGCTTCAAGTCAAAAAGTTTTAACTTTGGACAAAAATGTAAAGAGACCTTTTTTGTGTAAAATAAAATTACCTTTTTTGTTTATAAGTTTTTTTGTAAAATGTATCGTTCGCGACTTATATGCCGCAACGCGTTCTTAGGAAGACGAAATGGCTCCTCCACACTTCCGGTCATGCGGAAACCGGCAGATTTTGTATTTTTAGTAAGTTTTAGATTATATTCTTCGAAATAAAAAATAAAAAAATCGCGCTCGAGAATGCCGGATTAACGTTTTTTTTTTACAAGTTCGCGCCCCTATAACTCGGCGGCGTCAAGGACTTATCGTCAGATTAGTTAAATTTAGTCTTTAAACACTAAAATCAACCCCCAATATCTTAATCTGACGCGCTCGAGTATTTCAGACTATCAATTTTTTTTTACTAATCTGATCGTCTATCCTAGGCGCGCGTCACTACATATAGAGCTAAATACTTTACAAGGTTGTTCTATTAGGTCTAAGGTATCTCTCATATCTTAAACTGCCACGCTCGAGTATTGCAGAAAATTCCCCTATTCGCCTCCCTAACTATTATTTTACTAGCTTCTGCCCGCGACTTCGTACGCGTATAAATTATGGATGACATGATATTCTTATGTTTCACCATACGATACCTACTACACTGATAAATTAGATTATTACGATTTCATTTCTATAAATTATGCGTGTAACAGTTCAAATCCTCATAAACTTTGTCGTCAATAATATTTAGTTATATTGATTTACTTAATCTTTATTGCAAACGAAGTACCTAAGTAGAAGAAAAATTACCAAAACCGGAATTTAAATATAAGATTTCATAATTGAAACAAATGGACCGAGGGCCAAAGATACTCTATATCTCCGGGTGTCTTGTCAAACTACCCCTGAGAGCCAAAGTCCTGAAGGTAAACGGGGAGGCAAGCGAGGCCGAAGGCTGAGCTTTTCGTAGGAATGAAAGGCCCAACGTACCCTTATAGATAGCGCTCCATATGCGAGCCAGAGCATCGAAGGCCCGAGGGCGAGACTCCATGGATACTTACTATCCACAGGTGTCTTGCAAGCGAAACATGAGCCTTAAGTCCCAAAGTTGAGGGGTGAGGCAAGCGAGCCCGAAGGCCGAGCTTTTCGTATGAATGAAAGGCCCAACCAAACCAACCCTTCAGAGAGCGCTCTCTATGCGAGCCCGAGGGCCGAAGGCCCGAGGGCGAGCCTTCACGAACACTAACTAAACCCAGGTGTCTTGCAAGCGAAACCGGAGACCAAAGTCCCGAGCGAGAGAAGTCTGAAGAAGAGCGGCGAGGCAAGCGAAACCAAAGGCCGAGCTTTTCGTTGGAATGATAGGCCCAAAGAACCGTTTAAGAGAGCGCTTCCTATGCGAGCCCGAGGACTGACGCACACTATCTCCAAGTGTCTTGAAAGCGAAATCTGAGTTCCAAAGTCCCGAAGGTGAGTGGCGAGGCAAGCGAGCCTGAAGGCCGAGCTTTTCGTATGAATGAAAGGCCTAATACATCGCTTCTATGCGAGCCCGAGGGCCGAAGGCCCGAGAGCTAGCTCATGCGGACGCTCACTATACTCGTACCCGAGTATTCATAATAATATTTCTGAATGTCACAAACGCTGAAGTTTTATACATAAAAAAATTGGTACCTACTTAATTCTTCGCGGAATGCGGTTGTTTCCAAATTTTATACCCACGTCTCTTGACGTTGGTGAACTATGCTAATTCGACGTAAGTATTAAACTCAACCTATCATACATCTTTAGATGACCTCTGAATTCATAGCAATTATATAGGAAGACGAAGATCAAGGTTGCTGGATTTCAATATTAACAGCGACGTTATCAGCGACTCAGTTTCCAAAATAATTAGGTTTCTAATGTCTAACAGCTACTATCGGTTGAGATATCAAACATTTTTGGTTATTATAGATAGTCTTTAGCCATCTAGCACTCATTTTCATCCCGTGGTTTTTCACGTTTTATCTATATTTTTTTATAATGTTTGAATGGAGTTCTTTTTACTTTCCAGTCAAGTGTATGTTTATCAATTTTCAAGTCTAAAGCTCATGGATTTGAGGAGTTCCCATACAAAGTTTTGCCCCATTTTTTACCCCCTTTGAACTAATTTTTATCATTTTTACAGCCTATGACCTGGCCAGGGATTTTCTCGACCGATTAAGTAAAAGTTGCATCAAAATCCTCTATTCACTAAGCTTCTCTGCGTTTTTGAAAATATACCTTTTCAAAATATACATTTTCAAAAACGCAGACACAAAAAAATTAAAACTACAAAAAGTGCATGCTGCTGGGTTTGAACTCGGGGACACCGACTCCGTAAGCTATGGGTCAAACCACTGGACTAACTATCAGTTGTAAGAACACGATGAATTTTCGAATATATTGACGACATGTTACCATGGTAATGATACTGTTATAACCCCGCTCTTGCAACATTATATAGTTTCTAGTCGCCTCAGAACCTATTTTCATCCCATATTTTTCACGTTTTATCTATACATTGCTAAAAGTTTGAATGGGGTCGTTTTTACTTTCCAGTCAAGTTTATGGTTACCAATTTTCAAGTCTGTAGCTCGTACATTCAAGGAGTTCCCATACAAAGTTCAACCCCATTTTCTACCCCCTTTGAACCCTAATCTTTACGATTTTTGTAGCTTAAAACCTATCCGGGGATTCTCTCGACAGATTAGTAAAGTTTGCATCAAAATCCGTTCAGCCGTTTCCACGTGATACTCTGACAAATAAACAGACAAACAGATAAACAGATAAACAGATAAACAGACAAAAATTCTAAAAACTGTTGGAACGTGTTCTGTTATCAATTCTAAGTATCCCTAGCCAATTTTTTTTCGTTTATCTTCCATGTACAGACTTTCGACCCTCTTCAGCTTTATTATATGTATAGATAGATAGATAGATAGATTAATTAGTGATATTTAATAGTTCACTTTCTCTAACTAGCATTTTTTTTTAATGTTTTTTTTTTCGTAGAATGCCGTGACAGAGTGGTAAAACAAAATATGGTCCCCACTGAAAGAGTCCACTTTGTCACATGTTTTTTTTTAGAAACCAACCGTAAATAAATATTTATATTGGCCAGAAAGGAAACTTTAATTAGTTCTAATGAAGAAACCTATGCATTTTTTTAAATCGCACTTCAAAACCACAATTTCCGATAGTTCAAAAACCAAAAAAACAGAAAAACCGCGGTTCATTGTCGGTAAAAAAGAAGAACGACCCATTTAATTAAAAAGAACGCGATTTTATAGGGTTATGTTTTTCAAGGTATGTATGTATGTGTGTATGTTTTTATTCCTTGGCACGCCATACAGCCTAAACCGTTTGACGGATTTCGACATATGAGGTGTCGTTGGATTCCTCTTCTTAATCGTGGAAGTGACATAGACATAATATTTGTAAAAAAGCAGTTGGGTTTTCCGAAAATTCTTTTTCTCAAACATGCAAATGAAATGTCGTCCTTACGTGCGTTATAACAGACTTCAAAGTATCACGTTTCGGGCGGAACAACTCGAGAGAACTGTAAAGGAATTTCATACAAAATTGAAGGCGTAGGCCGGGAAGTAATTTTTTTTAAATTTTAATGTTAACATGGCGTCTGTGTTCATCAACAGGCTAAACAGCTGAATTCTATTTTATTTTTTTCTAGTGGCTGTATGGTTATTGGACCAAAAATATCCGCGTTAATGCCTATATTACACACGAACCTTTATTAAGAATATAAATCTGTATGATTCAGTGTGTTGATGAATAAATTAAAAATATTATGTATACGTAAGTCACCAGAGGCCATAGACAATGTTTAAAATCCTCTGCATTTATTTTATTCATTATAGAAATTAAGATTCTTATTACCAGGTCATGTATAATGGCCCTAATAGGGTCTATTCGAACGCTACACACGCGAAATATGGACGACTTTCGTAAAAAAACATTAAGTATGGAGGTATTGGAGGGAAAACTAATGTACTATTTTGAGTGGTGTATTGTTTTATTTCATTGCGTATGTTTGAGAAAAGCACTATACATGCCTCGCCGTGAAAAGGGCTTGCCGGCTTCGTATCACTATCCGTCTCGTCTATACCTACTCACCCGGCAAGCCCTTCTTTCCCGGCGTCTGCAGTAATGTACTATTGTTTTCACTTGTTTCATAATCAAAATGAGTTGAGCTGAAGCGTGGTGAGTATAAGTCAGCGGGGGGACAGTGACATACCCGTTGACGTTTGATATAGACAGAGCTGCCCTCTTAAAAGGCTCCTAAAAGCGTACTATGTGTCATGGACCTATGATACTCAGGACAGGCTACACGTGATGCCACAATGAGGGACGGAAAGGCTTCTATGCAGCTAGTATTAAAATGGCTGATCGCTTACCATAAACAACCTACTTAATTTGGTTGGGTAGTGGTTTATTGGTCACAACTTCAAACTAAATCAGTTGTGACAAACAGAAAACATGTGGAACTAAGTATGACAAGGACAACGAATGTTATTTCCCTTTCTGTCACACTTATCGAGATTTGTATGCTACCATCTCGCTCGGACATAGACATATTATTATTACCATAGCTTCTCCTGAGTATCTTAGGTCCATGCTATGACTGGTGAGTGTACCTATATACTTCATGAACCTAGGATACTAGGACCCCCATAATCAATTCCTACCTTTTTAAATACTCTACAGGCGTTAACTCTATCATAAGGAAGCGAACCCATTAGCTGCTGGGCTTCGCTTTTAATTTGAAACAAAGTATACATTTGTAAAGTGCATGCGTTACTTCTCTAATTCCATTCATAATATGGTATGTTAAACGCAAGCTATTTAATACCAGCTTCGCTCCAGCGTGCAATAATACTCTATGCTCATTTTCAATAATGTGGCGCGTGATATTTGAACCTTTTGGTAAAATAATAGGGTGCTTTTGTGAGTATGGAAGCTTTGCATGCTGGAGCCTTCCGCCTACTCGAAGCAGGAGCCGTACCATGGTTGGCCTTATCACGCGACAAGATAAGTGCGTCGTCTCGTTCTATCGAACGGTGTCAGCCAGTGACGCACGCTCTATCCTATCACCTATCGCGTGACAAGGCCAACCATGCTACGGCTCCAGGTTCATCGAACACAGAAAGGTGTTTAACCCATCGAGCTTCGATTTTACAATTTTGTTTGCTTTTAAAGCTTTTATCTCGTCACTAAAACATTTATGTTGTTCATATCTAATAATTATATTTAAGGCATGTTTTAATTCGTGAGGTGCTAAACATCCTACATTCTTTTTATTATAGTCCTGTGCAACACTGGCTTTACAATTATTTATGAACCTATAGCACCACGCTATGGTTCGTTTCATTTTTTTATACTAGAACAGTCATTAAACAAGGCGATCTCATCATTTTGAGCAGCACTCACTAGAGCAGATTTTAACTCTGGTATTTCCCGTGGCATTATTTTTTCATCAGCCCTTGGCTTGAAATCGGGGTCACTTAAAGGTGCGGGCCCATGGAACCACAGTGAGTTCCGCTGTAAAAGATGCGGTTCCACTCCACGAGACAGACAATCAGCAGGGTTCACTGCCGTGTTTATGTAATGCCATGGGAAATCTCCAGTTAACTCGTGAATAGCCTTAATTCTATTTGCTACATAAACGGTCAGCTTAACTGGCAATATTTTTAACCAGGCAAGTATTACTTGCAGTCGAGGTATAGATACACGTTTGCCGCGAATTTTGACTTTATTATATTACACACCCTGTGCGCCAGCATTGCTAATAACAAAACGCTGGACATTTTTTCAGGAATTTATTAATTTTCATTTATTTATTAAAATATCTAAATCACTAATATTTTTTTGGATTTAGTCTCGACGTTATTACTTTAATTGTGATTTATCTGTTACGCAGAAAAAGACAGCTATTATAAATTATTTCCATTTCGCCATACTAGCTGATCGTAAAATGCTTAGACTATAAAGGTCTTGTAACTTTGGAACAAAGTAGGATCCTTAGTAAGTCTAATTTCCAAACTTTTAAACCTTTTTAAAGCCCATGTAAGTGAATCACCCAAACTAAATTCCTTTATATCTTGCTTCAGTGGTAAATAAAGCTACCAGACATTTATTATTTTCTAGCACAACCGATTCTTTAAATATTTTTTCCGCTAACTCATGCTCGGAATTGGCTTCAATATAAACTTCAGGCACCTTCTCTGCTTGCCAGAATTTAATTCATTACCGACAGGCTTGCAGCAAAAGGCTGAGGTAAGATGAGAAGCACTGCCGTGCAATACTTAAACAACAGTAAGTGCGACTTTTGCGATTTTTTGTTTTTTCTTGATCTTGGACCACCGTGTCGAGACGCACACGTGTATATAGTCCACGTGCGATTATGACAATGGGAACATATAAAAATCGAAGCCTCCATGTACAGTAAATTAGAAGAATTTAGTAAATTATTGAGATAAAACTAACTAAACTGCCGTAATAAAGTTGTCGGCTGTGAATTTTTAAACTTCACTGATTAAAATACAGTAAAGGTCTCATGTCAATCCTAAATTAACAAGTAAAGAGAAGTTAATATTTACGCCAAAAACTGTTTAAAATGCAGTACAATATAAATGTTCTAAAATATTTGTACTGTGTTTGAAATATTAAGGATTTTTTAGCATAATTACTAATTAAAATGCAGTAAAAATGCTCACTTACTGTGATTTAAACTGTCGTTTGGCTATTTTCAAATGTGTCCACTGCAATCGTGACGGCAATTTACTGTACATTAGGTTGAATATTGCTCTTCAGTTTTGTCTCCGACGCTGTGCGAGGCGGACCGGGCGCGTATAATACTGGACTGCCGAGATAAGCAAGTGTTCAATACCTACTTTGCGTACGATTTTTATATATTTACCATTTTCATTATAACAATTGTTTGTTACATTGCTTTAAATGTATAGTGGACTTAATATTGTCTATCATTCTGACAATATTTTATTGAACTTGCTGAGGTTGTTAGTATGAATGAAGCTATGAATGTACTCGTAGTTATCTATATATGTTTATGTAAACTGAGAGATTGAAGTTTTCAAGTGTCGTTTCAGTTAGATTAACTACATTGTAGGACAAAATAATATCGATACCATTGATAAAATGCGGTGCCGTCGATCGTCCTACAAGTTGTCAAACACGGTATAAGTATTATAGTTAACACACCTCCGACACACGCTGCTGCTTTCCAAGGATTGAATTCACGTATAGCTTGCTTTTTGATGATAAATTTTAATATGAATGAACCTGTCCCATGACATAATTTCAGTTTTTAGGGTTCTGTACCAAAAAGGTAAAAACCTCTATGGTGCGATTGTGTCTGTCTGTCTGTCTGTCTGTTTATTTTATTGGTTGGACCCGGTCACTAACTAGTTTGTTATTAATTTGTTTATGTGTATACAAATATAAAGTGCGTTTAAAATTAAATAAAGACTTTTACTAGGTACATGAGTATTCTATTTCTACTTGCAGAAAAATGATTACAAGATCGAAAAGAATATTGGCCATAAAAGATTAAGTGCCATGGAAAAAAGTCCGATTTTAATGATACTCGACGGGTTACTACTAATTACAACTACTTAGTAAGAGATATTTATTTTAATTTCTTATGTGCAATACAATTGCACTTTAGTCATTGATGTGAATTACATTTTTTTAATATACATATGTGTATTCTTTGTAAACATACCTTATTTGTACCACGACGTGTTGGTATCTCGAAGAACCTAATCAATATAATATACTGAGTAAATTACAGTAAATTGTTATGAATATTGTACTTTAGCTTGCAATTAATTCAAGTAGCTACTAGTGTACGAGGGTTGTTTGCAGTAATCCGCTTTTTTACTGCACTTTATTCTGCATTTATTGTGTTTTTAGTTCTTTTCGAGAGTACAGTAAAACTATAAAAAATTGAAAAATAGCAATAGCTTATTCAATAATTGTTAAAATAAAAAAGTGTTCACTTATTCGTATTTCATGTATTCCATGCTATATTTTGACATTCAAGCATTTGTAAATAATCATCGAAAACACCAAAAAAAACATGTTTGAAAGGGTTTTTTGCGTTTTTCTCGAAACTCAGTTTTTGCACTTACTGTTGTTTAAGTATTGCACGGCACCTTTCCCGCTACAATGTAGCCGAAGCGTGTGTTGTGCAGATACAGCCCGCCGGGGAGCACCGGCAGCTGATCTCGGAGCAACACCTGAAAAAATATGTCACAACCTAAAAGGATGCTGATGATTTTGTCACATACATCGAAATCCTTGTCGGCTATTATTACGGTATTCATAACAAATTGTGGCATTTTGCTTGTAATATTGTTGACTACATGGCATGTCACTGACATGCTGAAGTCATTGACAATTGAATTCAAGTCAAATGTAGCCTGTTGTGCTGTTTTAGTGAGACCATCACACACTCCGCTGATTACTGTATCAGATTGCTGTAATGTACAGCTAATCTCCCTGGCCAAGTCTGCCCTTACAAAAGAAACCTGACTGGCTGAATCTAAAATTGCCCTAGCATAGATAGGACTGCCCTCATTATTAACTAACCTAACCTTAACATTAGGCAAGACTATATTGTCGCTGACTTTTGATATCAAACTCACATGGCTGGAACTTTTAATGGGGACACTGTCCTCATGGAATAGAGAATTATGTTTCTCCTTGCAAACCGAACATTTAAAGCCAAAAAGGCATTTTTTACCTGGGTGTTCATTTAAGCAAATAAATAAAATAAAAATCTTTTATTGCAGACCAAATGATCCATAGGATGTTAGTAACACATTTTGACTTAATAACTATGTTAGTATTAGGCATAGAAAAGTACAAATAAAAATAAAAAAACAAAACAACAATGAAAACAATATACGCATCCCACGCCCAGGCTTCCCGCGATTGGACGCTGTCTCACCCTATTTGGCCCTCCCGATGGCCACTTCGACCCAATATTTAATTATGGGGCAGTCAAGCCTCTTCGACAATACCCTGAGGAGGCCATTCCCGCTGCCACGCACTCGCCTGAGTAGTGATCCAACACGCTTGCGTCTAATTGCAAAAAAGTCATCAGTTCGTGCTTCAGCAAACATGTTGGAAGCACTACAGTGCTTCGGCAGCCGCAACAGCATCCTCAGGATATTGTTGTATTGGACCCTCAGCGCGTTGTACGTCTGTATGCTACATAACTTACTGGAATTGACAAAATCCAGACGCTTTGCTACTTCTATTAGCTTAAATCCTGGACACTGGTGCAACTTATGCAAATGAGAACTACAGTACTTACATCTTGTAGGTTTAGCGGTGGCTTTAGTAGGGCTGCTAGCAGTGGCAGCTACTAAGCTGCTCCGCCGGACAATACCTTGACACTGGCCAAGTGTTTCATAAGCAGCTGCTCGATCCTCTAAAAATTTAAACAAATCATGCAAAAGCACCGTTTCCAAGCCTTGCTTTTCTAAGTGGAATGCCCTAAGCGTGTATTGATCAAGCTTGCGCTGCAGCATAGTCAAGAAGCAAGTCCCAATGCTGTACTGGTACATTCATATTTTTGAGCGCACCCAAATGTTGCTTTGTGTTAGTGACCAAGTCACGAATGGCGGCTGCTGACACTTTATTAATGCATGGCAGGTCAAGCATAGATGCTATGTGATAATTTATCACCTGTTGCTTGTTGTCATAGCGCTCAGAAAGTAACCCAAGCGCTACCTCGTAATTTTCGTTATTTAAAGGCAAATGCTTAATAATATTCAATGCTTCGTCACTTAAAAGCGATCTTAAATAATAAAACTTGTTGCACTGTGACAAATCTGGGTTGTTGTTTATAACACTGTTGTACAAAGTAATGAAGTCTTGGTATTGACCTACCTCGCCACTGTACTTCTTTATCTCTATCCTAGGCAAACGTTGTGAACTTATTCCTGACCCTGGCGTTGACGGCGCGGGTGATGGAGCCGCAACCGGCTCGGGAATTGGCGCAATTCGTGCGTTTAAGAACGCTGCCATTTCAAAATACGCCTCTTCGAACGTTTCAACGACCTTATCGCTAGAATCTATCAAAGAAATTTCCAAGTTCAATTCCATGTACACAGTAAAATTATTTTCTAATTTATCCTTTTTTTTCACGGAGTATTGCTAAATTATAGTTACCTGGATAAACCCTTTGCATTGTCCCCTGGCCGCTATAAGACGCTTTAAATCTTCAGACATTGCTTGTTCTGTCGATACACTAACGACGCTATTTAAAACTCGACTCCACATGTACTTATGCAGGCAATGCAAAGATTAGCACTTTTACGTATTAATTCGTTAAACAATTGAAAGAATACAACGCACAAAATCGATTTGCGAACAAAATCTGAGGGCCTACCGCGAAACAAAATTCGTTTTCGTTCGTGTATCTCCGTCTCTGTCGCTCGAATTAGCAAGTGCGACAGAGACGGAGATACACGAACGAAAACGAATTTTGTTTCGCGGTAGCCCCTCCGACGCTTATTTTCTCCAGTAATGCCAGTATAACAAAGTTAAGATTGCGGCTAGGCATCACACTTAGATCAAATTGACGGCAATGGCTTCCTATGAGGCAGCGAGAGTAGCAAGACACTTTAACAAATGATAATAAATTGCTATGTGTGTAGTGGCCTTAAAACCAATAGTGATAGTGATAGTATATGAATTGCATATGGGAGTCCGCTGGATGCGGGTGGCGCAGGACCGGTCAATTTGGAACTCTCTGGGGGAGGCCTATGTCCAGCAGTGGACGTCTTTCGGCTGATATGATGATGATGATGATGATGATGAATTGCATAGAGGAAGAATATAAGAGGGACTCACACACGCATACACACATGAGTGATAAGGATGTAAGCATAGACAGTACCGCAAGTGAGAACGAGATACAATGTCAAATCTCCTGTCCCTCAGCGCACTTAATTTAATCTTTGCTCAGCGCTTATATGCCATGCCAAACAGTAAAGTAAGTATATGTATATGCTTTTTTTGTCTGTCACCTGTCAAAATATTGTACAGTCGAGGCCAAAAATACGTTTACACTTATGCACCTTACTCCATTGCAATAAGACGAATAGTGTAAACGTATTTTTGGCGTCGACCGTACTGAAACTGACGCCGCCGATATAACACGACTACATTATAAACGACATTAACGCCAATAATGTCTTCTGATACTTCTCAATTTAGTAACTGTAAACAGTGATGTAATATAAAAGTCAATTGGCACAACTTGCCTCAGTTTCGACTCGTCAATGGAAACTTTAGCTGTCAGATTTGGTCGAAATTTTTAAACACGGAATTTCGTATAGACAACATATCTACCTTTTTTTTTATATTACATCATTGTTTAGGTGCATTTTGCACATATAGCGTATTAACATTATCTTTTACCTGCCATAGAGAATAATTGTGCTGAATTCATATTAATATCGCTGTGTATTGTTCGTTAAAGGTTGTCTGGAAGAGATCGCTCTTCAGCGATAAGACCACCTGTTGTCTACCTCTACCTACATGTTATTGTATTGTTTCTCTCTGTAACTGCTTTGTTTGTGTGAGGTGTGCAATAAAGAGTATTTGTATTGTATTGTATTGTTATTTTTTTGAAAACATATTTTGTCTCCGTGCCCGTTTAGCTAAACGTAGGCCGCCAGTTTATTAGCTTCATTCATAATATGCCACACAGCTGGTCAACCGAACGGGACACTTGGAGCATGTTTACACCAATTCCATACATACTTGTCCTCCGATATCGTTACCGGATCCGACAGCGACAGTTACGGATTCGTGTGAACAGGCCTTAACGGCTCAAATTGCTAGGTGTATAGAACCCTTAAAGCGAGCAGTGACTATGCAGCATGATAATTATAACTAATGGGTAGTTTGCAAATTTTATTAAAAAATGTCGTTATCTATTGAGACATTTGATTAGCTTAGTCATAGTAACGGTCGCGCTGGTCGTGCCTGGAAGTGTGCCGAAGCTGTTGTTATAATAACATCTGAGAAAGATAATTATACTCAAATTAAAAATAAATTGTAACTAAGGAACTGAAATATGGATAAAGAAAATGTAAAAAGGATTTCAAGACTACCAGTACCGCAGCCCCCCTTGCCAGCTCTTCCACATCACTTGCTGAACAAGTTACGTAACCGACCTCCGCTGAATACTTTAGCCGGCCCAAACGGACACAATGTCGAAGTGCCTACCGGACTTGCCTCAAATTCTCAAGGCTTTGCTGGTGCAAGCAATTCAAGACGCCAATGCCTTATCGCCAGTCATATTATAATTGATACCAATTTAGTGACAATGCGACGCGGCGGATGTGGGTACTTTGTGCCTTTCGAAGACAAAAAAAGAAAGTGTTTGCAACCAAGCATTATCTGCATCAGCAGTGATGAAGAACATGATTCGAATACTACTCCACACTCGTTACAGCCAGCTAAGGTGAAGAGTGTAAAACGAAGTTTGAAGAGGCCTCATAGCAGGGAGCTGCAAGGATCCACACCATTGGAAAATCTGGAAAAAAGCGATGACAGTGCAAAGCGCCGGCTGTCTTTCGACGAAATCCTTCGAGAACAAATGCAGTCGCCTAACTTTGGTAAGTAGCAAGCTATGTCCACTACGAGTAATATAAACTCTGAATTAAAAAAAGAATCAGCCAGTATCATTCCAGACGTTACTTTGTGACGAATGATCTCAACTTCCCATGAACGGAAAAATATGTAACATTTTTTTATAGGTAGGTAAATTATTATTCTGGCTTCCGCTTAGGATAGTTTTTATCCGCCTGCGAAAATTAATTTCCGAAATATATGACCTCTTTAAATTTTTCATTTCTTTTTCTTATAGGTATATATCGCCGCCATTTCTGTAAGCTGTCAGTAACGTCAAAATGGCGGAATTGCTTTTTCCTTTACTGATCGATTCTCATATGAGTTGTGAACTTATGTGCGCAAATTTCGTATTCAGGCGTAATTTCAATAAATTTATCAACAAATTCGAACAATAGGTATAAGTAACACGAATTTGTTTTTAGGGTTCCGTACCTCAAAAGGAACAAAACGGAACCCTTATACTTTGTTGTCCGTCTGTCTGTCTGTCTGTCTGTCTGACTGACTGTCTGTCTGTCTGTTTGTCACATTACGTGTATTTTGATGAGATTTTGACACACTTGTGCGCGTTCATTTTTACCCGACTGCCGAAAGAACGGAGGGTTATGTTTTTCGAGCGTATGTATGTAAGCTAATCTATAAAATCATGTAACTCAGCCATAAGGAAGCCCTTTTCGTTTGAACCAGTCCATAACTACTAATATTATAAATGCGAAAGTAACCCTGTCTGTCTGTTACCTTTTCACGCTTAAACAGCTGAACCGATTGAGATGAAATTTGGTACTGAGATACTTTGAATCCCGGGGAAGGATAAAGGATAGTTTTTATCCCAAAATTCATCACCTAAGGAGATGAAAAGGGGTGCCGAAAGTTTGTATGGAGCTACGATACAAACAAGTTCCCACGGACGCAGGCGCGGGCAAAAGCTAGTTCATAATAATATCTTTTTATAACAGATATTAGGCATGACCGTGATTTGAATTGTTGACATCATATTTTTGTTTTATTCGCAGTACTCAACCCTGGTGTGACTGATCCCGAGGTTGAATACTTGTCGGACATCTTGTGGCACCTTCTGGAAGTGGAAACAAAGCCCGTGTCTCTCCCGCGGGTAGAGAGTGACGAGAGAGCTTCCGCCATCGATTGGCTGATGAAAATGAATGTAAGTATTTATTATTTATTTATTTATTACAACTGTGTAAGATTACATTAAACGAAAAAACAAATTACATCGCTCCGCAAAACGAATTATTTCGTTAGCCTGTGGAGTCTAGTTTCAGTCTCAAAATAATGCTTAGGTACTAAAAAAATATCATAGTAACTATAACTCAACATTTAGGTTAAATCATGGATGATCCAAAGGGTGGATGCACCCTTTACAGACCATCCATGAGGTACTTTCTTAGGCGATATTTAAACCTAGATTTTTTATATACCTATCTGTGTGTACATTACCAATTCACTGAAATGTATTAGATTCGTACAATATTTTACCTCGGGAATTATAATTATTACAATAATTATTGATATTAATACCATTTTTTTCTGTTTGTATCAAGAAGTGGAAAAAAACCGGTCAAGTGCGAGTCTGACTCGCGCACCGAGGGTTCCGTACGAAATCGGGTCGATCAGATATTTGTATGATCAATACGAATGTGTGTTCTCGAGTCTTGGATGTTTAGTATCTATTTAAGTATGTATTTGTCTATATAAGTATGTTTATCCGTTGTCTAGTACCCATAGTACCTACAGGCTTTGCCTGGTTTGGGACTAGATCAATTGGTGTCAATTGTCCCACGATATTTTTTATTTATTTATTTAAATATCATACAACACACCCGTCTTGCCCCACCCATTAATTTTGGAAAAATCTTAACAACGCATAGTGTAGTTAAGTCATGAGTAGGTACCTACAGCGCCATTTATCGGTGCATTTTGTTACTAACTTGCGCGACCAAGGAACTCGGTATGTACAGTAAGGGAAATGTATTCACGTACCACCGTAGAACCCTGTCGCAATTGACAGGCCGCCGTCACTCAAACTCGAGTGGTATGTCACCTTATTGCGATAGGGTTCTACGGTGGTACGTTAATACATTTCCCTGTATGTTGGTTTTTCAGCGATAATTCTTTATCAAGTAAATTAATTTCGATAATTCTTTTATTATTTGCTAGAAGGTACTTTCAGAACACTTTCATACGAATTTGAAGAAAAAAAATTAAACACAGAAGTATTAAATTACAAACAAAATTAACATATGATTTTTGAAAAATAAAAAAAATAACGCTAGGTAGAGGTCTCGTTATACTTTTCCGGTAATATTCACGTTTATCATATATATTATTTTTCTTCGGAGATAAGGGGGGAATGGTATTTTTTTCAACATTTTTCTTTATAAATCAAAATTTTACCATTGTAGAAAAAAAAAGAAAATCTGTTTTAGAATGTACAATTCAAGCCCTTTCATATGATACCCCACTTGGCCTACTAACTAGATTTTGAATTTTTGCCCCCCCTCTTATCCGCCCTTTTTTATACAAATTAAAAGTATATATTAATTTTTTTCATTTTCCATACACGAGGATTAGCTTTGTTTACAATTATTCCAAATTTCAAATCGATAGCATTAGTAGTTCCTGAGATATTTGACTTTGTGACAGACAGACAGACGGACGGAGTCGCACCATAAGGGTTCCGTTTTTACCTTATTGGTTCGGAACCCTAAAAATGAAGTAAATAGGGTCCTCGTGTAAAATTTGATAATATAGTGGTTATAAATGGAAAGTAAACCATCAAATTATTGTACTTAATAAAGTATAAATTACAAAATATAATTAAAATCATAAAAAGATATGGACCTTGAAAGTTTAGAAAAAAACTGGCCAAGTGCGTGTCGGACCACGCAAAACATAGGGTTCCGTGCCTACTAAAAAGGTCGTATCGTCACAGAAATTTTACGGCACTTACGTCCTTTTCTTTGAGGAAGGCAGTTTTTCAGCAATATCTCGAAAACCTCTGAACCGATCTTGTTCAAAACAATTTTCGGTGAATGAAATTAATAAGCCCTATGTCCATGAATTTTTCCATATTTTTAAAATACACCGTTCAAAAATTAGAGGGGGGGGGACAGAATTTTAGTGACTTTCGGGGTGATTATCTCCGACCCTATTCACTTAATCAAAAAAAATGCTAAGAAACCTTATATTTATTTTGAAAGGCCTGTCGATTGATGTGCCACACGGGGGGTCACAATCAAAAAATTTTTTTGACTTTTAATTTTATGTATGGAGTGCACCCCTAAAAAAAATGTTTTTGTCATTTTAATTACAAAACTATATAGCGGCTAACAAAATACATCTATCCTCAAAATTTTATTCAAATACACCTTATAGTTTTCGAGTAAAATGCCTGTGACATACGGACAGACGGACAGACGGACATGACGAAACTATAAGGGTTCCGTTTTTGCCATTTTGGCTACGGAACCCTAAAAATGTGCATATTGTTATTGTGCAGGAGCAAATTTAAAGCTACCTACCAATAGAATCCTTACGCTTTTAAAGAATAGTTATTTATCATACAAGAGTTCAAAGTTGTATTTTACCCGTGAGTGTGGAATTGAAACACGAGCAAGCGAAAGAACTCTATAGTTGAACCACGAGCGAAGCGAGTGGTTCTAAAATAGAATCCTGAGCGTAGCGAGTGTTTCAACACACGAGAAGTAAAATACATTTGCACCCGTGTGTAACCCAAAACTTTTCACCTCACTGTAGCGACGAAAGTGCAACATAATAATACATTTATTTAATTGTAAGTTTTTTTAACAGTAATAATAACCTTAGGTGTCAAGAAAATTTTGGTCAAGTGCAAATCGGATTTTAGTTTTCCCATACATTTTGAAACCCAGCGCCTGATAAAGGCAACAAGCAATTGGAGCCCCCTTAAATATGTTTTAGTATTTGTTGTTATATAGCCATAGCGGCAACAGAAATAAGTGAAAATGTTGTATTATGAGCGTTTTACGTTTTGTTATCTGTCAAACATCTACTTAGCTTAGACACGCTCCAAGGCCTAATTACTTTCCCCACTAGTGGATAAAATAAGTTTTTGCTCACTTTTAAAGGATAAAAGACGGTTTTCCGAGGCAGTGAGGGGAAAACAAAATTGTATGGCATCTATGGACCTAAACGCAGTGTTTGGCAACTGAAACAGCAATTGACTTGATTTTCCATACAACGATTAGTCCAAATAGCAAACTGTGACGTCATACTTTTATGCCAATTAGTATGAAGCGTTTCGGCTGCGGCTGCGAGGTCCGTCTTTAACAAATTTTTTTGGGTATATATGTTTTATAATTGTAGTTACTCCCATACAAACATTTGATCCTTACCAAAAACTGGTTGAAATGGCATAGTAAAAAAAATCTTAGGTCACAAGCATATTTTTGAAACTAAATTTACGATAAATAAATATTGACGTCGACACGAACATTTTAAATATTTTTTTGTGTAATAAAACTAATTCGCGACATCTTAACCTACTGGTTCTAATTATTCATTTTTAATTAAACTTTACTGCAGGCTGTGGACGGCAACCCAGCCACCATCCAGACGGCGGTGTGGTACCTGGACGCGGTGCTTGCCTCGGGCGACGTGATCTTGGAGAAAATGAAGCTGATAGCCGCCGCATGCTACTGGATCGCCGCGAAGATACATGGCCTGCGCCCACCCGCCTCCAGGCTGGTTGAGTTCGCCAACAACGTCTTCACGGCGCAGAGCCTGTCGCAGGCTGAGGCAGTCATAATGGATCAACTGGTATGTAGTGCTGATGGTTCGTTCCTCAAACACAAGTAGCGAAGCTGACAACTGGGGATGCAGCCTGGTGACTGAGTACCGCTACTGGACTCCCGCCTCCAGGCTCTCCCAATACGCCAACCACGTCCTCAACCCGGTACTTCGCCGGGGCGATAATTTGTTACTGTAGCGTGGTGGCGTACGCGTAGACTTATATGCCGAGCTGATATCCAAAGGCAATATTAACTTGAATTTAATTTTCACATCTCATGCTCGAAAAGTGTGTCATATTAGGCTTAATAAGCGGGGCTAAAGTAGTACATCTAGCCCCTAGGGAAAATATGTATACATATTTATGATTTTT